>OU342802.1:12078678-13342266 GCA_910591515.1 Cerceris rybyensis | reverse complement strand
TATTTCCTTCGTTTATTAAATTGTAATTCAAAGGGTATAGCCGGATAAGGATGGCAAAAGTGCCCCCAAAGGTAATTAACTTTGAGGCATACCATTCGATAGGGCTCTTTGGAAAAACCCTTCCTGCAAAGTATAAACCCGGTACCCCTATCGTAGGGGTAGTTATAAGGTAAAACGTACTTTACGGTTTTTGCTCGATTTCTCCTGTTTGGTTTGATAGAAAATTCTGAAAAAAATCACACATATTATACCCAATGGTGTGCATAGTCTGGAATTTTTTCAGAATTTTTGGTTGGCAAATCGATTTTTAAAAAATTAAAAAAGTTTATAAACATTAATTTTTTATTGAAAATATGAAGTGACCACTTTTATATTTTTACAGTACCTGCATAGTACCCTAATTATTAATGTGTATTTTTTTCAGATTTTTACGAGTAGTGGACGGCAGTTAAAAAAATTAAAAACCAACAATTGTTTATATTTTTTGCTAAATTATTGATGTGACCACGTTTATATTTTCACAGTTTCTCAAGTTTGTTATAAACAATTGACTGTAATTTTTTCAGATTTTTTGCAACAGTGTATCATACCAAAAAAAATAAAAAACCGATGTTTTTTGGAATGCGTATTTTATGTTAGTTTGTTTATAATAATCCACAGCTATACAAATTCCTAATTATTAGGACTTATTGGAGGATTTGGAACTTGTCTCGTAACCAAATAAAATTGTAATAGATGTTTCATAAACCTGTAGCCATTCGAGTCTTACCGCTGGAACTAGCCGGTAACAGCTCTCCTCTGTAGACTTTGCCCTAAGGAGGGTAATAAGTATATATGTACATTGCCTTTTACCAATTTTTAATTTTCATGCATTAAGTAAGAATTTGGAGTTTCTCTAACATTTAACACTAGAACTACCAAACCAGTCAAAATGACTGGTACACAATTTTTTAAAAAAATTCTCCAAGTGCACATAACAGTCATAGAATAAATATTCTACGTTAATATCAATAATCATAAATCACTCAATCGATCAAATTTTTCGCCCCTTGATTCCCCCTTTTTCAAAGTACTTATTCAATTTATTAAAATATGATATATTTGAGACCGGTAATTCTAGTGTTAAATAGCAATTGACGTATTATAAACATTAAATAAATAAATATTTTATATTTGTAAAATATTTTTACAAATGTAAAAGTATCTAATAATTCATACCTAACTCGCAATATTTTTTATATTTAAACGAGGATAATTTATGTATTTTCCTTGGTGAATGCTTAAATTCGATAATACAGTGAGAACGTTGGAGACGGAACTTATGCGCCTCACGGTCCTGAGTCTAAAAATTAGAAAACGTAAAACTCATTCAGTAAAATTAATTTTTCAAATGTAAAAATATTTAATAATGAAGTATATTAGTTTATTTCATGTGAAATACTGGGTATTGTGTATAATTTTCGATCATCCAAGTCTACACTAATTTGTGTATTGGTCATGAGTGAACATCGGTTTTTTATTTTTTTTGGTATCATACACTGTTGTAAAAAATCTGAAAAAATTACAGTCAATTGTTTATAGCAAACTTGAGAAACTGTGAAAATATAAACGTGGTCACATCAATAATTTAGCAAAAAATATAAACAATTGTTGGTTTTTAATTTTTTTAACTGCCGTCCACTACTCGTAAAAATCTGAAAAAATTACACATTAATAATTAGGGTACTATGCAGGTACTGTAAAAATATAAAAGTGGTCACTTCATATTTTCAATAAAAAATTAATGTTTATAAACTTTTTTAATTTTTTAAAAATCGATTTGCCAACCAAAAAATCTGAAAAAATTCCAGACTATGCACACCATTGGGTATAATATGTGTGATTTTTTTCAGAATTTTCTATCAAGCCAAACGGGAGAAATCGAGCAAAAACCGTAAAGTACGTTTTACCTTATAACTACCCCTACGATAGGGGTACCGGGTTTATACTTTGCAGGAAGGGTTTTTCCAAAGAGCCCTATCGAATGGTATGCCTCAAAGTTAATTACCTTTGGGGGCACTTTTGCCATCCTTATCCGGCTATACCCTTTTGATTCATCACTCCAAATTATGGACTCCCAAAATGCGATCGGTTTATTAAAATGTTCTTTTGCAAAATTTAAACGTTTGCGGGCATTTGTTTCGGAAATACAGTAAATCCTGGATAAATGCACTGAATTCGGGACCGAAACAGTGCAGTTACGAAGTGGTGGTTTCTATTTTGTGTTTACGTTCGGGCTCCAGCCGAGCGTGAACTTAGAAAAGAACAGACAGTAGAAGAGACAGAGAGGTCCAAGCTACAGGGGGACCGGCCCGAACGTGTCGGTGTCGCAATACTAATCGGAGGATGGAATTTTTCCATTTTTGATTTTTTTGTTTTGAAAACTTCGCTAACGTATTCGTGACAATTTTGTGATTAAAATGATACCAAACACGATATGTTTGAGCTATCTAAATAGCAAGTAAACGAATTAAATATTAAGTAAATATTGCCCAAACTATGTCGTGTTTGGTATCATTTTAATCACAAAATTATCACGAATACGTTAGCGAAGTTTTCAAAACAAAAAAATCAAAAATGGAAAAATTCCATCCTCCGATTAGTATTGCGACACCGACACGTTCCGATGATATCATATTACACTGCCTCGTCGCCGAACGTCGAGGTTCGACCGAGGGGGATCCCCCTATGGGGAGGGGATGGCCGCGATGCATTTATCCAGGGAAATTTCTTGTGCATTTATCCAGGGATTACTGTATGTGGATTTTTCCTAGATATTCGACCATGCAACCCAGCTTCGTATAAACGGCATTTTATTTGAGTGGTCCCTGTTGGCAAATTTAAATCTTCTTTGAGCTGTTTAGCAGTAATAAATGGATCTTTTTTTGTTATCTTCACAATTTCTCGATCCTGCCGGGGAGTAGTTTTTCTTTTTCTACCCGTTCTAACTCCATTTTCGAGTTTACCAGTAGTGTATATTTTTTTATACATTTTTCGGCCGCCTTCTTTGGATATCCCAAAATCTGTGGCAATTTTTTGCAAAGTTTCACCTTCTCTTCTTTTTTTATAAATCAATAATCTTTTAGATTCGTGTAATTCTCGTGTTTTCGACATGACAGAAGTAACCAATTCTTAAAAATAACAATGCATAACAAATAAACATTATATAAGAAGCTAAATACATTATAAAATTATTATGTGCACTTTTAATACCGAAATTTTATTGATAAAATAAAAACTTGGTGGTGTCAACTTACTTTCCGCCGGATGAATTTGAGGATATATTTTCGCAGATTAACTGTTATTAGCTTGCACACTGTCTTTTCAGTTTGATACTTACTGGTATACTGATGAATTTCTTGCACATTATGGCAACAATGTCAGAATATGCGGAAAACGCATACAAGTGTTTCCATTGTGAAACAAAATCGGTAATACCAGAAACGTAACAGTGTCAACATAAATACCGACGCGATTGTAGCTGAAGAATAGCTTGACAGTGATGACCAATTATTTCCGCCAAGCCGTCGCGACGGTGTAACCGCAGGATATATAGCGACAGTGAATCCAGCGAAGAAGAATCGGAGGATGTATATGACGAGAGTGACAGTGATGAATCTCTCACGAATTTCAGGGAAGTATATGTGGATAACGATAGCGCCCGCGCCCGTTATTTTCGGGAATACCCGGCCCTAAGCATATGCCACCGAACATATCGAAACCAATAGAATATTTTGATTTATTTTTTACGCACCAATTTTTGGACATGTTGAGAATTGAAACAAATCGGTACGTACAGCAGTTTTTCGAAAATATTGGACCAGCAAATAGATCCACAACACTGACCTGGAAGAAAACGATAATCAAAGAGTTGAATAACCCGTAGGCCAACATTTTTTAGTTACTGGTCACGAAATCATCGATACATCCCATGGTTCGACCAAATGTTTAGCCGGAATAGATTCCAGTTACTTTGTAAATTTTTTCATACTGTGGACAATAGCACATTACCAGCACGAAATAACAATGAATACGACCCAACAGCAAAGTTTGGACCTGTCGTTGCTCATGCAAATAGGAAATTCAAATTTCATTATTCGCCAAACCAGCACTTGAGCGTGGACGAATCATTAGCAGGCACCAAAACCAGATCAGCATTGACTCAGTATTTACCAAATAAGAAGCACCACAAATGGGGCATAAAATTTTGGACTAGAGAGAAATAAAAGAAAAAGGCCTCGCTCAAGTAGTAGTAGATAAATTACTCAGTATGAGTAACTACCATATGAAAGGATACCACGTAACTGTCGACAATTTTTTTACCACGATTTCCTTAGCAAGATCTTTGTATAAGAAGAATACATTTTATCCGGAACCATACGCAGTAACAGAAAACATATTCTATCGCAGCTGAAACGAAAATTGGAAGTGGGTGAATATAAGTACCTAAGAAATCGGGAAATGCTTCTATTAGCGTACAGAGAAAAGAAGTCACAGAGGAAAAATGTACTACTGTTATCAACGCATGGAACAGCCGAAAATAAAACGAGTTTAATTCGAAGCCGGAATCAGGAAATGGAAGTTGAAAAACCAGCACTCGTCCACGACTATAACAAATATATGGGAGGCATTGATGTCTCAGATATGATGGTCTACTCATATTTGGACGAGAGGAGAACGGTAAAATATTGGAAAGAAGTGGTATTTTCCATTTTCTCTCGCATGGTCTTGAATGCATATATATTATACCAACACAATACAAAAGGAACGGTTATGACTCGACTCGAATTTATAACCAGTATCATTCAGTCGACCACAACAGAATGGATGGCCCAAAAAAATATGAATCCAGAAAGTTCATTGAGTCACACATCGAGAGATTCAACAGTCCCAGGTATCCGTAAACTTCCTGGAAGGAGGGAAAAAGTTTGCGTCGTTTGTGGTAGGGTGGATGGTGGGCCTGTGCGAAGATCGTGCACAATTTGCAATCATTGCAATAAAGGGCTGCATGGTGTATGCATTAGTAAGCATCAATGCTCATAAATGGCTTGTGTAAGTAAAAATAAGGAAATATTACATATTTTTAGTGGCCAGAGAACTAACTATAAATATCTCTACAGTGGAACCTCGATTCGCTTGCACCTCTCTTCTATTTACCCCTCTTGTGGTACTACACTCCTACTTCTCTATATTTTTCCTCGAAGCGTCTCAGTATGCATAGGTACGTACCGTAGCATTATGTTAGGTTAAGTTAATATTTTAATTAGTCATAATTATTTTAATAATTATAATTAATAACACAGGTCCCCAAAAAAAGTGGTCTGTGCTGGGTGTTGGACAAAGATTTTCCGACGTATTTTTTACCGCTGAACACGAATCTGAAGTCAAAATTGGGGGTCAAACTCCAAAAAACGGAGAAAAATTTAAAAAAACGATAAAATCCACGATCTAATGATTTTTTCTGCATGATAATAACAATCTTATAATTTTTGTTGTTTCCTGGCCCTTTTCTCCTCAAATGACCTGTGCAACGGATTTCTGCTACACTTTTTTCCTCTCTGTCGAGTTTCTCTTTGTAGCATCCAGCAGTAATCTGCAAACATATTAACTCCCCACTGTCCCTGAAATCGCCGTTCATATTCTTTGAGATCTTGATGAAATCTCTCTCCTTGCTCTTCACTAAAGTCTCCGTTGTTTTCCGGAAAGTGGTTGAGATGCGAATCAAGGAAGTGAAGTTTCAAATTCATTAGGCAAGCTGAACGCTGAAAGTTTGCGATCATATTGGCCACAATATTCTCGTAATCAGCATCCTTGGTGTTACCTAAAAATTTGGTACATACTTCCTTGAAACATAGCCATGATGCCTTTTCTTGGTCATTCATAACTGAAACAAATGCTTCATCTTTGAATAACGTCCGAATTTCCGGTCCATCAAAGATACCTTCTTTCAATTTCGCATCTGTTTTGTGCTTAAACACTTGACGCAGGTATGTAAAGCACTCTCCATCTTTATCAAGAGCTTTAACAAACTGTTTTATTAACCCAAGCTTAATATGAAGAGGAGGAATGAGAATTTTGGCTGGATCAACAAGCGGTTTTCTTATTATATTATGTGATCCAACCCTAAATGAAGATCTTGAAGGCCAAACTTTTTTGACGTAGTGATTTTGGCGATCCCTACTGTCAAATATACACAAATAGCATGGATACTTCGTGAATCCAGATTGTTGTCCAAGGATCATGGACAAAATCTTCAAATCACCACATACTTGCCATTTATGTTCTTCGTACTTAATTTTTTCCAGGACAGCTTCTAGATTTGTGTATTCTTCTTTAAGTACATAGTCCAGTCAAATAAGACTTTGAAGGTTACAAAAATTCCCATAGAGCTAAAAATTGGTATGAATGTTCAGAATACTATTATAAATGAATTGTGAAAAGTCCCCATCAATCCCCCTTGTGCAAAAAATTTTATTGATGGGGAAAGTTTGCAAAAATAGGTTTTTCGCGTTTTTCTGCTAAACGGTGAGTTTTACAGCAAAAATAGTTTAGACAAAAATTGTAGATCATCCGATTCTCTACAAAAAATGTATCCACACTTTTTTTCATAAGTATTGCCATTTCCGTGATACAGCGGTTCAAAGAACTGAAAAAATTATTTTATTCGTAATATGCACACGTTTCCACACCACCTATGAGGTAGTGTGCTTGGCACTTTTTTTTTAACGTGGTTTCCCCGGTAGGCCTATTCCACGATCTATTGTGATCCTATTGAATTCAAATTGAGTATTGAAAATGATGAAAGCTGTGTATTTATGTAATATATAAATGAAAAAATAATTTGGAAAAATTATTCGTCGGATTCATAATAATCCAATGGAACTTCTAGTGTACTGTCTTCGTTTTCTTCATCTTCCTGCTGGATACAAATATGTTCTAAAAGTGATACATCATATGTCTCATCACTGATATCGTAATTATCCTCATCTAGTATCGATTCAACATTGGAGCACGACTGTCCTTGACAATTGGTACATGCTAAAGAACAAAACAGTCCAACCTTTTTACAGCCGCATTTAGCATTGCAACCTTTTTTGCAATTGCAAAAGATGGTGTTAAGGAGTTTTTCTGGTGCAGGTGGGAGTAACGTATGAATTGGTTCCAATGCATTGTCAACCAACTTCAAACCCCAGTCTTCTGGATCCATTTTATTACCAAGCCACACTTGAACTTGATAATATACCCGGAATAGATGTTGTTGAGCAGCAGCAGAGGTTGGGGGAAGACAAGCTAATTGCACTTGTTTTTTATTATAAGTTTTTTTTTTTGCAAGAGATAAGTATCGGAGTTTATCCAAGGAGGTAACTTTTTTTGGAGCTCCGTACATAGAAAGAAGAAAGTGAATTCCATTAGTGATTATAACTGCACATGAATTTTTACAGATGTCTGGTCTTTCAGGTACTCCGAAAACTCATCACCTCTTTCAATACTTGCATCAATTAATGCTTTCATGCCGAGATCAACAGTAACAACTCCACTTTCAGTCAAAGGTTGACTACAAATAAAGCAGAATTGCGACATTTTTTTTTAAAAACAGTAAAATGCACAAACTTTGTTACAAAATATAAGCGATAGCCACGAGTTGTCACTACGAAGGAATGCTTACGACTAACAGTATTTTGTTGAGTATGAAACCTTTGAAACGGAGCAGGTATACGAGCATCGCCACGCTGACAATTGAATGGAAGACAAATGTTACTCAAGGCCATGCGACTAAATGAAAATAGGGGCGGAGTTTTTGACGTTCATTTATATTCTAAGAATTTTATAATTTGTATGTATAAGACATAGGGACTCATATTTGTACTCGTATAACGGTTCAAAAATGTATATAAAAGTACATTAACGTGCATATTACGAATAAAATAATTTTTTCAGTTCTTTGAACCGCTGTATCACGGAAATGGCAATACTTATGAAAAAAAGTGTGGATACATTTTTTGTAGAGAATCAGATGATCTACAATTTTTTTCTGAACTATTTTTGCTGTAAAACTCACCGTTTAGCAGAAAAACGCGAAAAACCTATTTTTGCAAACATTCACCATCAATAAAATTTTTTGCACAAGGGGGATTGATGGGGACTTTTCACAATTCATTTATAATAGTATTCTGAACATTCATACCAATTTTTAGCTCTATGGGAATTTTTGTAACCTAACTTCTATTTTAATGATTAATTTGACTGGACTAACAGTTGAGTGAGCTAAAGGTAAAGGAGCAAACTTGTTAGTGTTGTGAAGAAGGACTGCCTTGAGACTTCGTTGAGACGAATCTATGAATAACCGCCAATCTTCAGGTTTATATAAATTTGGCTTTAATTCATCGACAAGTCCTTTCACATCAGTGCAATAAAGCAAATCTTCCTCTTTTTCAAAATATTTACGGAAAGCCTCCTCTCGATTCCGATAAAATGAAACTTTAGTACCTTTTGTCAGAAGATTTCTCCATTTCATACTCGAAGCCAATATATATTTCAGCCGCTTCTTTCGAGAGTTTAGCTTTTCTAAATAAGACATTTAGATGTTTTTGGTCGTATTTTTCTGGCTTTTTTTCTTCACCGATCGGCCTGTACTCTTCTTCACTGCTCGAAGAAACTTTTTCGTCAGGTTCACTGGAATCGGATTGATTGCCAGTAGCAGACTCTTCGTCATTAAGAGTTACATTCTCAGGACCGACGTCGACTTCCAATGTGTCGAATCCACTGGTCAGGCTGTCTCGTGACGTATCATCTTCTGAACCTTCTATAAAGTTTGCAACTGGTTGTTGCACACCTGATACAGAAGAATACGAAATTTTGTTCTTATGGATCCGGCCCGCAGTCTCAACATTTGTCGTGCAAAAGTAGTAATCACTTGCACCGAGAGGCTTCTTCCATATAGCTGGAGTTTTGAATTTAAGTTTCCCCTTGTCCTGGTGCTTCTCAAATCGGTTAACCATATTATAGCATGAATCACAAACAACATTAGGTATCCAATTTTTTAAATCGAGGGAAACTTCCATATTGAAACACTTTTCATACAAAGTCACAAACCGATCTGTGAGTTTCTTTGTATTTTTTATTCCAATGTATTTTGCACAAACGTAGCAAAAGAGATTGGGATTCTTAGAACATTCATGATCGTCATGAGTACTAGAAGATCCAGCAAAATTTTGAGAAGAAGAAGCATTACAATCCATTAAAATAAACAAACCCCGCACGCTAGAATACCTGGCCCGATCGCAGGTGAGTCAGCCGCCCTAGGGGTGATAACCCTCATACATCCCCAGGCCTAAGTATGAGGACTTTCCGACTTTGACGAGGACAATGTCAACTCGTCGTCGGACACACTACGGCATCATTCTGATATTCTAGCGCTTCCCTGCAAAACAGCGCGCATTCGCTGGCTTCGATACCACGAAATGTTGACTAGCGAATCATTCTACACATCCCGTTAAAGGGCAGTTGTCATCGTAGTCCAAACACTCCGTGGTAGCAGGTTTTTGCCGGTAAATGTACCGATTCAATGTCCTGACGTTTTATTTTCTATCAAAGACAAAATTCATTCTATAAATGACTTAAATAAGACACAATAAGCGGCATAAAAACATATTTGCGAATCACTGATGGATACTACAGAGAGAAACAAGCAGAAACTACAAATTGATAATAAGATACTGAAAATACTATTAGATCGTGGATTTTATCGTTTTTTTTTTATTTTTCTCCGTGTTTTGGAGTTTGACCCCCAATTTTGGCTTCAGATTCGTGTTTAGCGGTAAAAAATATGTCGGAAAATCTTTGTCCAACACCCAGCGCAGACCACTTTTTTTTGTGGACCTGTGTAGTGGGAGATAATAGTTGTAATAGGAAAAGAAATGTTGTTCAACCACTGTTTGTGAAGATGAATGCATTAAAAGAGTTAAAGAATGGAATTGGTGAAAAACTATTGTTACAGATCTCAACGTCCATGTAAATACCATCAGATTATGGAAAAAACAAAAAACAGAAATACTAAAATCTACTAACGAGTTCGAAGGGGATGTTTAAAAAAAAAGAAAGAAACCATACAAGCTTAAAAATGACATAGTGGAAACTGCTGTTTGGGAGTGGTTTAAAGCACGCAGGAAAACAGGTGTGCCATTGACTGGAGCACAGATAAAAATGCAAACTATATTTTTTCATAAACAACTCGTTGGCAATTTAGAAAATTTTAGTGCTAGCAATGGTTGTCTGGAGAAATCTAAAACACGTTACAATATTCGCTGCATAACTGTTACTGGAGAAAAAAACTCAGCTGATAAGAATAGTGCAGAAAATTTTGTTCATACTTTCAATAGCTACATTGCTTCATAAAACTTATCAAAACATCAGATATTTAATTGTGACGAAACGGGGTTAAATTATAAGAGTATGCCCAAATCCACGTTGGCTTCAAAAGCCGAAATTTCAGCTCCAGGATTCGAACAAAAACGAGAGCGCGTGACAGTAATGGCTTGTAGCAATGTTGCTGGATCCTTAAAATTGTCATTAGTAGTAATTGGCAAATCTGCTAAGTCGAGGTGTATCAAAAGTATCATGTCATCAGATAAATTTCCAGTCTATTGTTGTTCACAAAAAAGCGCGTGGATGGTTGGGACAATTTTTACGAAATGGTTTCATAATGAATTTACACCCAGAGTTTCACAATTTCTTAAAGCAATGAATCTTCCAATAAAGGCAGCACTTTTCGTGGATAATTGCTCTTCACATCCTAAAGAGCTCCGCCAGGTGGCGCGCCGCTTTCTCACAAAAGATCGGGGCCGCCGTCACCTATAAAACCGGCGCCGCGGCATGGCATCGGGGAGATTAACTCTCACTTCTGAGTCGAGTAATTGGCTGTGTGGGATTACCCGCTCAAACGCTGCCATCACGACGGACTAACTCTCCGTACGTCGACGGTGCCTTCCCGCTAGTTCGGGACAGTGATGCCAGGACGTGGGATTTTTCCCACCCGTGCGCGCTACCCAATTGTCAGTAACGTATATACTTCACTCAAATATGGGGTATCGTTAGACCCCTTTGACAATTGAAATACGGTAGAAATTACAGGAAGAGGACATTTTACTAGATACGTCCATGGAAACAACCGCCGTCGAGCTGTGACGTCAGCATGCGCATGCGCACGATGGCTGACGTGGGAGAAAATCCCACGTCCTGGCATCACTGGTTCGGGACCGACAAGCATCGAACACCAGCGTGGTTCTTAACCTCCTACCACCTTCCGCATCCTCACCGGCGCTTCCGCCGAGGTAGCCGACACCGTCGGCTACATCCGAGTCGGGAACCCCCGAACCTCCTCGCCCACCGGCACTCGCTGTCAAGAGTGACTGACCACGGTCAGTCCCCAACGGCGCCCGACTCGTTGACACTCCTTTCCTTCCGCCGTTCGGCCGGCTACTGCCACAAGTGACCGATCGCAAGATCGGTTACAAGCTTTTAGAAGAAGTGAATATTAAAATGTGTTATTGTAACAGCACTAATAAAACCCATGGATCAGGGTATTTTACAATGTTTAAAATTGAAATACCGACAAAAACTGATGAAACACATCATCGATAATGTACACGCCAATAATGATGTTATTGAAATTATGAAGAATATTGATTTAAGAAGTGTTATTTATTGGATTGCGGATAGCTGGAATGAATTATCGCCTACTACTATAATAAAAGCATGGAAACCGGTAAATTATATTTTTATTTTCTAATGGATTTTGTATTCTTTGATTTATTTAAACAAAAAAATAATTTCTTTTTCACTTGATGCCACATTTAATTGTAGACGAAAATGATAAATCACAGCCAATCCACTCCGAAACGATTAATAATGTAGCATCAGTATTCTTACCGTTAGTACAAAACTGCTTTTTGTACCAACATATTTCAATGGGAAATTTACAAGATTGGCTTTATCCTCCAACTATTATGACACCTGAAGAAACATTAACAAACGAAGAATTTATGGAAGTAATGCAACATGAGCAGAGGGAAGTAAAAAACTGTGACGAAAATTCAAATGGAAATCATGACGATTTTCAAGAAGAATCGTTAAATGCTCACAAAACAGATATGATTTGTGATATTCTCAGTAACTCATTCGTGTCTGACGAAGAAGCTAAAGATTCTTTAAAAAAACTAATGCAATATTGCAAAGAAAAATCGATACTGTACCTTACTGAAAAATTACAAGATTTACGTGAAATTGCGGATTATATTAATAATAGCTTTGAAAAAGATTAACATAACTGATAAATGCAAAGATTGTGATGACTAGTTGTGATACTATTAATTATGGTAAAAGATAATTTTTTCGTTTTTTTCTTTACTGAAATATTTAAATTAAAATAATTTATTTGTCTCAGACGAAAAAAATTTCCCAAAAATAAGTTTATAAGTTATATGATGAAAAATAATCTTTGAGTTACTTTCTTTATCTAAAAAGATAATTTAAAATAATTTATTATTTTTATTATAAGCAACAAATTTACCAAAAATAATTTTATAAGCTTTTTCATTAAAAAGAATGTTTAAGTTAATTTTTTCATCCAAACAGATCATTTAAAATAATTTATAATGCATGTTATAAAGAAATTGTTGGGAATATTTCTCATTTCCGTGTTGGCAAACATGCACATGCTCTTGTTTCTTACGTCTTATGTTGGCAAGTGGAACGCCACCTCATACATATACATACAAGCAGATATATGTAAGCAAGGAGTTGTATAATCAAAATAAAGAGCAAAGTTCGACGTACAAAACGCGGTGTAATCATTGTGTACCCCAAAAATTAAACTCTGCGACAGAAATCATAAAAAAAATTAATATATGTTAATTTATAGAAAGGAATGTTTCAGTTTATTTATCTCAACAGATAATTTGAAATAATTTATTAAAAAAAAAATTATGTTATACGTCTTGAAAATAAAATGATTATTTGCTATTTATGCCAAAGTTCAATAAAAGATTGAATTTATATCTGAGAACAAAATCGTATCAATATTTATTTCATCCTTTTTAAACTAACTTTTAAGTTTTACAATACATCATATCTCCGATAAACAAAAAGTTTCGGCTAATTTGTAGAAAAAAATGAGTTATGAAGTCTTTTCAAAACCTTTTCGCTTTTCGTGCCAGCTAGGTTATGTTTTACCGCCATCTTATTTACCCCTTCTACCCGTATTAACAAAGATGAGCACATACGGCTGTCTCGTTCTGACCAAGAAGTAGAAGGGGAAAAAAGTTTAGTGACATACATCGATTCAATTGTCAAATTTTTAGAACTGTGCCCCCGAGGTGTCAATCGATTCGAGGTTGCACTGTAATACCACATATATTTTTTTTAGTGACGTATTACCAGCTGCACGATCTACTTGTATAGTCGATCTGTCTGACGCTTGCCGTGCATCATAGCGTTACCCTTTCGTTTGGCTATCCGATACCAACCATTTCATTGCAAATGATTGCAAAATGCAATGCCTATACATCATGCTACCTGATATATATAAAGCTATGACCAAACGATGATTTTTTTATATTCAATTACGGTTTGAAAAAGAGAAATCACTTTGTACGATTTTCATGATGTCTTATATTTATGTTATTCTTATGATTTTCAATAAATATCGAAACACAATTGTCGTCGTTTTATTCTCCGTTTATTTCGCAATATGCTGCTTTTTAAATTTTGTTAATATCACTCCTACTTTCGTTTTTACGAGCATCTTTACAAACCTCTGCAAATTCGCCGATTCGGCCCGGTATTCTCCGCTTAGGTACGCTCCTTTCGCTCGGTATTAAAAGGGTTAACCCCATTAGAATTTTCAACCTGACTAAATAAATATATTATTTTGTAAATTATCAGTATGCCTGTAGAGTAAGATTAACAGTATTCATTAAGTAAGGCACGATAGCCCGACCCTGTGTCATAAATGCACTTCCTCGAGCATGGAGTGCGCGACAAACAAATAAGAATAACTTGTAGAGTCACAAGAAAACTCAACGGGGCTTTCTTTGGGAAGCTCCAAAGTTTAATTTTAAAAAAATAACGGTGGCATTTTGCAGCGTGCACAACTATTTCATTAGCAAAAGGAAAAAAAATGTATAGATTTTACATTCTGTGCCATCATAGTTGTAAAATATTAAATGAAAAAATGAAATCAAGATATTTATAAATTAAAAGTATGGTAAATAGCTACCAATACTGAAAAAGTGAATCGCACTTTAATTTCACATTGAAAACGTATTCTCAATTTCGACGTGAAAACGTTACATTATTCAAGTGCCAATTTTGACATTGCATATCTCGAAGAGTATTGTTCAATAAAAATTTTTATTAATGGAAAAGGATGCTCTGATGTGTTACAAATCAAACGAAATTACTAAATTTTGAAAATCGTGAGAAAAATGTTTGGGGTTTTGACCAGGATTTCGGCGGAATCGACGACTGTGCGCCTAAAAAACTATTAAGTCGTCTAATACGTTGAGGAACTGTAAAAAGAGTGGTCTTAAATATTGTATTGCTGTTAGACTTCTGTTTTTGTATGCAGTCGTAAAGCTCTTGCTAATTACTTTGCTCCGTATATTTAGATTTATGTCGCAAGGGAAAAAGATAATAGTGAAAATTTCGTAATTTTTTTCACTAACAAATTTACGTTAATTTTATTGATTTATATTGTTTTCGTGAAATTCGGAATGTGTGTAAAATTTATTTTCCGGGTAATTTACATTTAAATATTCAAACCTGCCATTCAAGTCGATCTGTTTTAACATATATGACGAAGGTAGACGATGATGTTTTTTCAAAAGTATCAAAATAAATGATTTATCGTTCTATTATCAGTTTGTGCATTCGGTTGCGCATACAGATGAATTTCAACATGCTGATCCATTTGTGGCCCAGCATTGGAATAATTATTATCGTTATTTAGAGAAATTTCATATGGAGTTAAAATTAGCGTGCGAACGTAATATTGGCGACTTTAAAAAGAGAAAATTTATATTCCAATGCTGGGTCATGGTTGTTACAATATCGTGGAACGATGCGATCGGGGATTGGTATCATAATTGTAAAGATTTATATTTGTATGGTCCGTCTAATGTTGGGTAGACATCATATGTTGGAATAGTGATAGGTTGCGAGAACATGTTGCCCCTAGCTATTTCTCACATGCCGGACTCTCTTATATTTGGTCACGTCACTTTCTTAGAGTTTATATCCGAAGTTCAAAATGCTCAAATCTCCGGGTGAAGGTGACAATGATGCACACAAACGTAAAAGCTGCAGTATCATGTGCACATAAGGTAATTTTGTAGAAGTGGGACTGAGGAACATTATTCATGAAGACTCCAAACAGTGTGGAAATAAAAATTTAAACCTTGAAGAACATCGCGAATAGCAAAGATAAAAACAAAGTTTGTATTGCAATCACGAAAACAAGTAATGACATGACTGGGTCAATCACGTAAAGTATTCATTTTGGACAACTCTTCGAAACTTATAAATTCGAAGTATCGTATTAAATTGATCCAAACACCTTTTTTCTTTCTATTGTAGTTCCTCGTCTTCTACTGCTGCCGTCATTTCGCCTAAGATGTAGCAAGCTACTATAAAACTATTATGTGGCTATAGATTATATGGTACATATTCAGATAGGCCTCCTGCATGCGGTTTAGTAAATGTGTCATATTCATTGTCTCACATACTAGTATACATTAGAGTTGTAACACGTCAGTGACACAGAACACGGTTAAAGAAAAGCTTTTCTCGCTTCCTCTGTCGAACTTTTACTTGAAATTATAATCTTTTTAGTGTTTATATGATGTTCGATTTTAATTATGTTTTTTATGAAATGTTTTTATGTACAGGGTGTTTCAAAAATATTTGTCATGGCTTTCAGGGGTTGTTCTACATCTCTGGAACGATGGAGATTTGCGAAAAAAAACTGCCGCAAAATTCGGGACAGGATAGCAAATTTTTTTTATTCGCTCATTGTATTCGTCTTGTTACGTAGGTAAAATGTCTGAGAGAAACCATGGGTCAGAAACGAACCGTTTTATTACAAATTAACTTTTAATTGGGCCTCCCGATTAAAATTTCGCCCATATGGCAGCCTTCGAGTCACCGACCTTTCGAAAAGAAGCACATGAGATACCCTTGCTGGTTCCAATAGTTGAAACAGAGGCAACATAATTGAAGAGAGAGAAAATGACTAGAAAATGTCAATGACCTGAATTCGGTGTCGAGTTCGCTCAAGGGCCCACCCGGGAAGAAGAGTATAAACACTTACACTTCTCTTTTGGTTCGGTGACACAGTGCCCTATTTTCTAGCTTCGTCTACGTCGCCTCTGCTTTAACTATCGGCGAAATTTTAATCGGGAGGCCCAATTAAAAGTTGATTTGTGAGAAAACGGTGCGTTTCTGACCCATGGTTCCTCTCAGACATTTTGCCTACGTAACAAGACGAATACGATGAGCCAATAAAAAAAATTTGCTACCCTTTCCCAAATTTTGCGGCAGGTTTTTTTCGCAAATCTCCATCGATCTAGAGGTGTAGAACAACCCTTGAAAGCCATGACAAATATTTGTGAAACACCCTGTACATAAATTTAAAAAATGATGATAATGTTACACCATAAAAAGCAATTGTTCTCTTTTTACGACCGAATCCCAATTCTTGTATTAAGTTCATGTCTACTGTAATGCGATTTTTCACTCGTTATATTCAAGGAACGTATCTACCGCGTAGTGGGAGGCCTACCTATAAACATGAAATAGATTTCCTGGCTCTACGGCCATATAATAGTTGCATACATCACACTGGACAAATTTGCCAAATGCGAGGGAGAATTAGGATTCGATCCATCGATTGGAAGTCCGTGTCTTTACTTCCAAAACTGCCATAGCTATGTAACCAAATTCTCTGTTGTTGTTTTTTTTACATTTTTTTGCTTTCAATTGCTACTGTTGTTTCGCTTACGATCCATTACTTAAGGTGTTACTAAAACCACCGCTGAAAGACACTATAATGTAATGTTAAAAAAAGTCGCGATCGAACCGCACTAATTAAAAGTGATTGCGTGTCTGAGATTTTACCACCATATGTATCATAATCCCGCCAGACGTTCTCGCAAAATCAAGTAAAATCTTGAGGAAGAAAGTATAGCCAGTGTATAATTACAAGCGGCTGAATCAAAAATGCAAAACTTTGGATGAACAATTCTTCCAAAAGTATACCTTACCATTAATCACTTCGGTAAGGCATATATTAGCTGTGTAGAGTCGTTGACTATAGTCGATGCTCGATACCGAAGTGATTAAGAAGGTTAGAACTTGTACAGAGAAGCTAATTTCTACCGAACTATGTTTACCACCTTAATGAAGAACTGCAACAATGCTTATTCGGAAAGGAAAAGTTGGCATTCATCGTGAGTACTTGTGAAGTAATCGGCTTGTCTCTCGACCCCATCAAGTTTCTTGATCATGCAAAATTTCTATCAGATCAGTGACTCTATGAATAACTAAAACGCAACAGTAACAACAGTTTTCGTTTCTCCTGGGAGGCAAAGAGAGATTAATTCTCTTTCATTGCTTTAGGTTCCTTTAAGAATTGAAGTGAACTATTTATTCCACTCTCTGCTTAACAGAGGAAATACTCTTTCTAATCCGACCACTAAAGTGATCGTCTCTCTAACCAACCGGGACCTCTCTGCTCTAACCAAACTTGTCTTTTCTTTCTTGTCGTGGAAGAGATTCCATAATTGAATCTTTAATAAGGAATTGTTTTCCATTCCACTTATTGGTTCAGTAGAAGTGGTCTTCCGTTTTCATGCTCGCAATAAGAAGCCAATGATTATGATTTGGTTATCCAAATCAAGTTGTGAAGATCTAATTGGCTTAACTTTTTTTGGTGAATCACCAATAAAGTGTACGATTGAAATCGTGTGCATCGTGTTTTGACAGAAGCAGGGATCGGTGGCGAGAGTTAGAGGAAATAAAAAGGTCGTGAAACCATTTCAAATGAAAAGAAACAACTGTTTACTGTTGGATTTCTGATAGGAATGTTGAGAATAAACGAAAACGGAACGATGATATCGAGAAACATTTGATTTGTTTTTTTACCCATGAAGTTTTTGAAATTACTTCACTTAGAACTGCACCTCGCATTCCAGTCCACTCTGAAAACAAACAGGGTTCCAGTTCTTCAATAATTCGCGGAGATTGCTTGTCAATAACTGGTCGATCTAATGTCAGTGAATCGCAGCGTTCGCGTTGCTATTACAAAGGTAAAGGAATTACGATGCAGGTAATAGTTACATCCTTTCGAGAAGAATTGTTTGGCTCGGCTATTTCAACATTGTAATTGTTTAGTCCTTATGTAAATACTGATCAAAGTTAGGAAATTATTCTGCGCCTGGCTAAACCTTTCCTGTATCTGTAATAATATTAGTGCATAGACGAATAACCGCAGCAACTGATACCTGCGCCAAGCAGCAAAAAAACGTTTATTCTTTTATGTCAATCAGTAGTTCGACTCAAAAAACATTTTAAAAATCAAGGACGAAATGAAAGGTTTGCAGTAGGAAGAATCATGAAGGCTTTATAGAATGTATGAATTTCTTTCACAGACGAATGACAATTCCTCAGTCTTGTATTAAGCGTGTGCACTTCCAGTAACAATAAGGTGAACTTTATTGTTCAACTTCCGATTTTTTCTCATCTTACCATTTAAATTATGACACATAGTATTGCATACTTTTTGCATTTAATCTTGGAAAATCGGTAACCGAAGCTGCTAAAATGATTTGTGACGCTTACTGAGATGGCACAGAAAGCGATAGAATATGCAGGAAATGGTTGAAAAGGTTTAAAGAAGGCGACTTTGATTTGGAAGATTGACCACTTGCGGGATGTCCTCGAGAGTTCGAAAATGAAGAATTACAGAATCTTTTAGACATTGATACAACACTAACACAGAACGAACTTGCAGGGCACCTTGGTGTTAGTAAAAAAAGCGTTTCGTATCGTTTAACCCTTTCGCTTCAGCTGTTGTGCGAAATTGTAAGCGATTTTACGCTTTCCGTGCGTCGATCGGAATTCCAGAGGCGGGCACGGTCGTGAGAAAAAAAGTGTCTCACTGTCTTACTATTATCTTGATTTATTTACAAAAAGAAGCAGGAAATTATAATGATCGCCTTGCGCGGCGCCAATCTATGATTGATTATAACAAATATGATGTGCTCAGAAAAGCGGTCAGAATCGTTCTGTTGGTGAAAACGTGGAAGAAAAAATGAATCTCGTAAAAAAAAGGCGATCGCTGCCAACGCGATGATAGGCGAAGACCACCGAACTCGAACGATCACTCGCAGACGCGATCGTCAACAGTTGTTGCTGTATATACGTTTTCCTAAGTCTTAAATAACAATTTTGCTGAATAAAACAATCTTTGCTCCAATATAATGAGTATAATTTACATTTTTGATATGAAAACATTTACATTTACAACTTACAAAGTTACAGGTAATATTTTAATTACGAATTAATTATGATCCGCAAACAAGTTAATATATTAATGTGAAATGATCAGTAGTATAAATGCGTATGATAAATTTCAAAGCACGGATCTACACAGAATCCATCATCACACTTTTTACACTCGTATCGTGAGTCGGATCTTTTGACATTTTTGCAGCAGACGACACATCTGCGTTTTAGATTTTTATTTCTTGGTTTATAAAATGAAGGAAAGTGCCGCTTCGTCAACCTCATGGGGTTGTCAACCGCTCTGCTTTGGTGCCGAAGTACATTATGCCGATATTTTGCAACTACTTCTTTTATTAACTCTAAGTGGAATTTTGCAATAGAAATGACTTCTCTTCAATTGTCTTGTAAAGACAATAGGGATTCCACACACAAACGTCTATCATATGGAAAAAAATTTGCGGTACCACTTTAACGATTTTCGCGTTGTATTTACAGTACTCATAACCATATCGACTTTGTCTATTATGCCCATTGATTTATTATAGTCAATAACACATACGGGCTTAGCAACATTCTGTAGTCCTCTATATCTAGACACGGCTGCAAAATCTGCCGTATGCATAGTTGTTATCATATATACTTCTTTTGTATCTAACCACTTCATCGCTAACAAACTGTTTGATGAATGAAAACGTGCCTCTCCGTTTTTCAGGCGTTCCTCAAACTTCGGCATTCCTTGCCGTCTGTTACTAACAGTACCGCATGCATTGGTACTATTATTACGCAAAAAATTAAATAATGCTGAACTCGAATAAAAATTATCTAGATAGATTCTGTGACCTTTTCCTAAGAACGGTCGTAAAAGCGACAAAACTATCGCACCCGATTTTCCAATCCCTGTGGCTGCATTCTCAATAATTGTTGAACGCCCGCAATAAACTATAATGTCTTGCACGTAACCTGATTTGCAATCGCAAAGCATATAAGATTTGATGCCAAATCTATTCCTTTTTGAAGTAACATACTGTTTGAATGACAAGCGGCCTTTGTACAACAGAAGGCTTTAATCAATACAAAGATTGTAAAACGGATAGAATGTACCATTGAAGGATTTTCGAAACATATTGACTACATCTCTAATTTTGACTAAACGATCATCAGTGCGCCCAGATTCGTGTGGAAAATGGATTGTGCTTGGTAATGAAAGATAGCGATCTCTCGTCATAATTTCAGCAAAAATGCTGGATTTTAGATATATTTATCTTTCGACCAATACTCTGTATTGCTAGCTTTTTGTTGCAGGTCATCTGTAAATTGGACTACTTAAATTGGATCACTAAATTGTTAATATACTTCTGAGCCCGATAGTTGTTGGTTTCATCTGCAATATATTGTACGAGCTCTTCAGAAATAAATAGTTCAAAATAGTCTATAATAGATGAAGATCTGGGTAATTTCTTCCTTATTCCAGAATTCCTTGTGGAAAATGGATGGATTTGTGGCATGAAATTTTTAGAGGTCCATGTTACATTGCACATGGTGTTCTTGGCATCATTTTCGATTGTCTCGGATTCCGAATCTGGCGTGCTGCATATGTTTCTTCGCCGTCTTTTAGGTAAGTTAAAATTATTTTTATTTTCTTCGGTATCAGTTAGCCCATTTTCAAACATTACATTTTTTTTTATTTCTTGCATACATTTTGCAAGGGTCTAAACTGTTTCTGAAAGTACATTTTCAAACAAAATTCTAACCTGCAATTCCTATTTTTTTCCAGATTGACAATCATACCTCACACTCGTCTATTCGAATTCTTGTAAGAATCGTATATGAAATATCCTTTCACTGTCAATGAATATACGTCTAGATTTTTTAACGTGAATTTTAATCGGAAGGCCCAATTAAAAGTTAATTTGCCAGAGAAAGGTTCGTTTCTGACCCATGGTTCCTCTCAGACATTTTACCTACGTCTAAAAAAGATTGTTATACAGAATATATAAATAGGATTGAAGACGACCCTTGGGGGAAGCCCTACAAGGATATAATAAACAGATTAAAAGATAGGAGCAAAAATGCACATTTGGATAAAAAGCAGACGGAGGAGATTATCCAGAAACTTTTTCCTGGGGAAACCAGAATGGATATGGAAATTATGAGGAAAACGAAAAGATCGCGTTTTTACGAAAACATTGAGGAGATAAGCGTTGATGAGATTAAGGTAGCCGCAGGGAAATTGAAGAATAATAAGGCCCCTGGTATGGATAATGTACCTGCATTTATAGTAAAGAGGATAGTGAGTCGTGACCCAAAAAAAATTGCGTGCGTTCTTGGTATGTGTTTGGAGTGCGGTGTATTTCCCGAGCCATGGAAGAGACAGAAACTGGTTTTAATTCCAAAGCCAAATAAAGACAAGGGGCACTTACAAGGGAGGTTTCCCAAGTGTCAATTCCCGATTTTAATGAAATTTACAGGGTATATACAATTCGATAAAATATTTGAGACGTATTTTTTTTTATCTGCTGACGTTCATATCTGGGGGGTGAAAACAGCCCTCAAAGTTGGGGACTAATAAGTTATTTTTTTAAATATCTCGGAAACTATTTGGTGTAGATCAAAAATAAAAATGCAAATTGTTCGTTTTTCAAAGACGGATTTAGTGGGAAAAGTAAAATTGCTTCAAATTTATTTATTTAAAAAATATATTAAAAAATCACATATTTTTTAATTTTTTTTTAGTAAAACGTAGAGTTACTATTGTCATGCATTGCAAGATGAAACTATGGACCAAACCCAAGAATGCGGATAAATCAGAATTTTACGTTTTACTAAAAAAAAATTAAAAAATATGTGATTTTTTAATATATTTTTTAAATAAATAAATTTGAAGCAATTTTACTTTTCCCACTAAATCCGTCTTTGAAAAACGAAAAATTTGCATTTTTTATTTTTGATTTACACCAAATAGTTTCCGAGATATTTAAAAAAATAACTTATTACTCCCCAACTTTGAGGGCTGTTTTCACCCCCTAGATATGAACGTCAGCAGATAAAAAAAAATACGTGTCAAATATTTTATCGAATTGCATATACCCTGTAAATTTCATTAAAATCGAGAATTGACACTTGGGAAACCTTCCTTGTTAGTCGCGTACCGTCCAATTAGTATTTTGGACTCGTGGGCGAAGCTGTTTGAATTGGTGCTTAAGGAAAGGATTATGAAGTTTGGAGGTAATGCAGTGTTCTCTAGAAATCAATACGGGTTTTGTAAGGGGAAAGGTACTGTAACGGCTCTGGATAGGTTGAAGCATATTGTTGATACGGCGAAGTTAAAAAACAAATATTGCATACTGGTGACTATAGATATTGAAAATGCTTTCAATTGCGTCGGATGGTATTGTATTATAGAGAAATTAATGACGAAAGGCTATCCTATGTACATAGTTGAGATCTTGAAAGATTATTTTAAAGACAGGTATATTGTATACCAGAGCGGGAGTTATGTCGGTAGGAGGCGAATGGAACGGGGGGTCCCACAAGGGTCTGTTTTGGGACCAATTCTATGGAATTTTATATACGACGAGATTTTAGACAAGAAGTGTGTAGATGGATGTACGCTAACTGGGTTCGCGGATGACATTGGTATAACGTTTACTGGTACGTGTATTGAGACAATAAAAGCAAATATCAAAACGGAAATTGAAGAGATTAAAGAAATGCTAGCTGGAAAAGGCTTGAAACTCGCGGAAAAGAAAACGGTTATAACTACTCTAAATTACAAGAAGATTTTAAATAGCAGGTTAAGTCTAGGAAATAACGTCTTTAACTTTAAAAATAATGTAAAATACTTAGGTTTAAATTTGGAAAGAGGTATGAGGTTTTATAATCACATGGAATACGTATGTGGGAAAAGCATAAGGACGACTGCGGCATTGGACAGGCTTATGCCAAATATTGGCGGTGCTAATAACCATGGACGAAGATTATACTATTCGGTATGGGAGTCCATTGTTCTATATGGGGTGCCTATATGGTCGGAAGCGCTTGAGTTCGAACGGAACAGAAAGAAATTGAGAGCGGCGCAGAGAATATGTCTTAGCAGAGTGATAAGGTCGTATAGGAACGTTTCTATTAGAAGATTGTGTGTGATTGCGGGCAAAATGCCAATTGAATTGAAGGTTAAGTTTAGAAGCGAGAGTTATAAAATGAGGGGGAGAATTAAGAACGATAAATATTTCACGGAAGAGGAAAAACAGGCAAGGATTAAGGAAGAGGAGAAAATGATTGAGGAGAGTGTTATGGACGAGTGGCAAGAGGAATGGAAAAGTAAATCGTCGGAAATATAGACATACAAATGGATTAAGGATATAAGGATATGGTGCAAACGTAGACATGGCGAGCTGGACTATTACATGGTACAGGTGCTGACGGGTAATGGTTGCTTCAATGAGTATAAAAGGAGGATAGGTAAGGCAGAGGATGGTTTTTGCTGGTATGGCTGTGAAGAGGTTGACTCAGCGGAGCATACTGTAGAGAAATGTGAAAGATGGGTGGTAGAAAGGGAAATGTTGAAGGACAAAATGAACTGGTGTGGTGAACTCAAGACAGAAGACCTTGCAAATGAAATGTTAAAAAATAAGAGGAACTGGCTGCTGATAAAAGAATACTTATATAGCATAATGAGGAAGTAGGAGGAGGATGAAAGGCAGATTGAAAGGGACGGAAGAAATAGGATTAATGTGAATTAGAGATTAGTAGTTAATGCATGATCTTACCGCGAAGTAAAACTCGTGTGCCGCGGGAGTTCATGTGGGCCTAAGTGGTGGGCGCGGAGGAGGGGTTTTAGTGGGTATGCCGGGTCATCCGGTGAGTCCCACACTATCCCGGTGCAATCAGTGTGCCGGGATGTGCGTAATTGCATTTCCCCTCCTCCTAAAAATAAAAAAAAAGACATTTTACCTACGTAACAAGGCGAATACAATGAGACAATAAAAAAATTTGCTACCCTTTCCCGAATTTTGCGGCAAGTTTTTTTTGCAAATCTCCATCGATCCAGAGGTGTAGAAGAACCCCTGAAAGCCATGACAAATATTTTTTAAACACCCTGTACTTATTGATAAGAACCTAGTAAGAACTGAACGGAGAAGAAGAATAAAGAGTTGCATTCCCACAACTAAAATCTAAGCATAACGTGACCACGGAACGTGGCTACCACCTCCACCATGGGTCCACCCTTCGTGAGACTCGGGGCGAGATTAGCTCGTTACTCTTGTCTGGAAAGTCGCGAGGTGCGTAGGCATTGAGTCCGGGGTGTCGTTAAGCCGAGTTATCCGCGAATAACTTCAATAGTTTGATACGCGGTAACGGACTTTGATGTCCTCGTTAACTTGCGAAATCTCTTGGCTTTCAATCGTCAAGTCGCGAAGTGCGTGATTGTTAGCCCGCGGAACCGCAACAGCGAGAATCTTCGATTCTCAGTGAGCGAAAGTTCGGTAACGATAAATAGTACCGAAAGACTCAGTATTTCGTGCGAGATTTTGTCATCTAAATTTTGTCACCTTTTTGAAATCAGATTACTTTATATATATTATCATTCATCGAATATCTGTATCATATAATCGTAAAATTTAATCCGTTAGTCACAAGTGAACCTACATTAATACCAAAGTGCAACTCCTAATTCATTTTCTCTGTACAGATATCCAAACATTAAGACAGTTTGTAAACGCCGCACAATCTATAATATTGTATCATCGAGAGCCGGAAAATCATAAGCAAAACACACATACACACAGCACTGTGTTATCATATATATAATTGTATCAACTACTGGAAAACCAGGGTGAGTTCCAGTCTTTACCATATTTAATATTGTAGGATCGTGAAAAGGAAAGGAGAGGCGCGCGGCAACCCATCCAAGGCAGGAACTCGGCCAGAGTAGCTGAACGTCGACAATCGCCTGGGTCGGCGCGGAACCACTGCGCCAGCGACCTCTCTCTGATGATAATTTCTTTTTCACGTCCTTTTCTTCCTAAGTTCTTTTATAGGAGGGCTCCCCCCGCTCCGATCCCACAATATTGAATATTTTCTTTAATTATTTCATTGACTACGAGCCCTGAAACGAACCGTCAAAAGTAAGGATTAATTAATTATTTGTGAATGGGAAATTCATTCGAACTTCGTTTCGAATAAGTTTCACCACCCCTACATTGTCATTTTAGCTTTGATAATTCATAACTCCAAAGCTCTATCAATCTTTGAGTTGTATAATTTCTTAAACACGGTTTGAATATACCCTATTTTACCAGATTAATCTTTGTTCAAAAACAATATTATTTAAAGTCCTTATTCCTCCAAATTTCGATTCCAATAAACCTGTACGGGTTTCAACAGATCGGCCCATCCATCCTGTCCTCTACTAGCCTTAAGCTAAGTAGAGTAAAATTTCAATTATATATTCTTTTACCTCTTTCACATCCCCAATCCAATAACCTTTATCGGCAGGGAGCCGTGGGAGCTTCGTGAGTGGTTTAGTTCCCCGGCTTTGGGCTTTACGACCCCACCGGACCCGAGTAGTGTTCCCCCAGGGGCCTACCCAGCACGCTGGGTAGGTACGGGCATTCGCGCGCCCGGGGGTCCCCGAGCTGTCTTACGGCAAGATATGGGGACCCCATTCTGTGGCCTGGGAGACCCCACTGGGCTTAACGACCCCACCGACCTGAGTCAAGTGCTCCCAAACCAAGGGTGTATTGGTACCACGGGGGCTGGGTTGCCCACGGAGTTTTAGCCCACTCCGGCCCAGCCGTGGGTAGTACCATCGTGGGGGCGAAAGTTTCAAGTGCCAAATGCTGGCGAAACATTGGCGGGCTTTATGCTACGGATGTCGCTGTGTGAGGTGCAGTAAAACTTCCATCTTGGGTACCGACCTGCATAGCCGGTAGGAGTTAAGAAAGTCTCCGCTCTCACCAGTGTGACGCACAATCTTCGCGCTAAGACTGGTAGTACGCCGTTCGTACGCGTTGATCGAGCGTATCTCGAACCCGCGCCCATGGGGGCCGTGAGGATAAGCCGCAAGGCAGGGGCTTCACGTTAAACAAATCATTGAATCTCCAGTAACCTTTCAAATTCTTATAATTTCCCGCTGTAACGTGCGTCTCCTCACCGACCGTCGGTTACCGCTCGACGACGGACGGCTAGCTATATATAATATAGCACCGCACGTAACAGCTAGTAATTTTGGTGTCAGAAGTGGGATACGATGTGTTAAATCGAAATTTGAATTCGATAAAAATTATTGATTCTAAAATTTTCAGTTGAAATTTTTCGGTTCAGGAGCTCGTTATATATCTTCTGGTATAAACATACACATACATATATTTATTGATGAATTGATGAAAATCTATGATATGAGATATTTAAATCCATGATATCGTAAAATATTATTTTTCTGAATATCTTTGAATGGCATGAATTGGTATTAATTTTATGCCAAATTAACTTATATATATTTTATGTGAATTTTCATTTGTGATTTATTGCATTGTTGTTTGTTATCTGCCAGAAATAGGATCGAGTTTTGGTAACTTTAATATTAATTAACATTCATTCATACACAAGCTTATCCAGTTGAAACATAATTACAGTACATAAATAGCATTCAAATTAAAATACAAAATTCAATCCTCGTTTTTCCAGATATATATTATACACATTTTGCATTTTTTCGATTTTTCCGTACCCATTTTTCATAATGAATCCTAGCGGAAACGCAGCTCAAAGCACGAACGCTTCTAATTCAAGTAATGTTAGTCAAGACCTTACCAATGCAATGATGACTACAATGGCTGAATGCTTTACAGTACAGCATAACACTCTTAACATACCATTCTTGGACGGCAAAAATATTCCGTTGAAAAATTTTCTACAAGATATACAGAATGGAGCTGTCTATATACCACCGGCTCTAGAAGGCTCATTTGTCAAAGGAGTATTAGGGAAATTGCAAGGGGCAGCCAGAGATAGCACCTGGGGTAAAACATTTAACACGTTAGATCAGTGAGGCGCAGTAGTTGATCGTTTCGGCGTCCTTCGAGCAATCCCGCCTGCTTCTCCCAACCGTTCTGTTTCGGCCAACCAAGCTTGTCTTGCCTTTCACCTCGCAGGGTCGGATCTGATATGATCATCAAAAAAGGCATCTTCGTTACAGAGAGGTACCAGGACTGACAAAACAATTAACAATTATAAAAAGGGGGGGGGGGGGGGGGGAGAAGATATTGGCACGGCCAATATAGCAGGGTCGGATCTATTGGCGCGAGCGTGGCAGCATACTGGGACGTCATTCGCAACTAAACGCTCGCGCTGGAAAGATGTGCCGCGCTCGCCGACGACTGTAAACAGATCGATGCGCGTGACGCATCGATTCAGATTATACGTCGAGAAACAGTTTCAGATTGCACTACGTCGCGTGTAGGATAAAATAACAGTGTTATTCGTAAAAAAGTATGCTCAGATATGTCTTAAAGATCTAAGTCTCAGGCGATATAATTTAATTTCCAGCGCAAATAAATGGAAAATTCAGCGTTGTAAAAACGTTTGCCCTCGCATCAAACAATACATTGTTGCCGTCGTGATTGTCTTGCTGATAGATTTTAAGATTTCAGGCAGGTACAACAAAGAAGAGCAGGTAGACGAACGATTAGTACGAAATTACTGAATACATATGAGAAATTCCAATCCGGTACCTTTCGGTACTTCTTAGTTATTCAGTTTTTAAATGAACCGTGTATAATGGGAACATGATTACCTTCCACCCTGATTACCTAGTTCGCTGTAACTAAACTGTTTCTCGACGTATAATCTGAATCGATGCGTCACGCGCATCGATCTGTTTACAGTCGTCGGCGAGCGCGGCACATCTTTCCAGCGCGAGCGTTTAGTTGCGAATGACGTCCCAGTATGCTGCCACGCTCGCGCCAATAGATCCGACCCTGCGAGGTGAAAGGCAAGACAAGCTTGGTTGGCCGAAACAGAACGGTTGGGAGAAGCAGGCGGGATTGCTCGAAGGACGCCGAAACGATCAACTACTGCGCCTCACTGCGTTAGATGATTTGGTAAAACATTTAAAAGATAGATTCACTCCGGGACATTCGTATGGGTATTATAGCCGAGAAATGGAGACAATCAGAATGAAAAGAGGCGAAACTGTTCGGGATTTTGCAGATAGATTAAATATTTTGGTAAACACCGCTCGCTGCGCTCTAGAAGACAAGTACGGGCGCGACGCGGACCAAATGAAAATTCCTCTCGAAGATGGTGCTTTAGAAGCATTTATCCGCGGGTTACCAAATGAATTGGCTTCCGCCGTTGATAATCGTGATCCAAAAACATTAAATGAAGCAGTTAAAATTGCCACTCGGGTAGAATCGAGAATGAAGTCAGGAATCATTCTGGGTTTAGAACCACAAAGACTAATGATGTCTCAAAATTTAGAATCTGGGAAAAAACCTAAATCGATACTACGCCATAGAGTGCGCCAAGTCCAATTCGAAAAGGAGTCACGATCTCCTAGTCCAACACCTACTTCCTCAAATCGTGCAAGATCACCCACAGGTATTGCGAAACCACAGCCTCAATATTATCCACAAAACCCTTATAAATTTCCATTTCCGCCTTACCCACCATATCCTTATCCACCAATGCTATACAATGTGACGTTTCCTTATCCTTATAATCCTAATCAAAACTATCATTCTATGCAAAATTCCTAGAATCGTCCGAATACTTCTTCTCCCATTATCCAGCAATATCCGTCAAGGTCTCCCTCACCGCACCGAAAAGCCATACAGTTCCACACAGGATCCTCTCCGTCATCGCCAAGGAGACGTGAACCGCGAGCTAACTCTCCGGTACAAAATTTTGCTCAATCTAGGGCTAGATCACCGAATCGTTTCGAAAATAGTAATTTAAACTCCAGAGTGACTCGCTGGAAAGACGCGACAGCGAGTTATCCGAGCCGAGAGCGTCAGGTGAAGGTCGAAACCTTGGACAGCAACGAACGTTTATCTCGTTCTCCCGACAGCAGGAGTCCCCGCTCGTAAAAATGCAAGCGAAGGAGTTTCGCGAAGCAACCGCACGTCTTTTAGTAGATACCGGTGCGAATATTAACCTTATAAAATTGAATGCTTTACATCGCGATCAGACAGTAGATTTAGATGAATCAATTACAATAGTCGGTATAACGCCGGAAGGCCTAGATACGGTTGGTACAACGACAATTACATTATTGGGACAGCCAGTCAAATTTCACGTAGTAAAATCATCATTTCCTCTTAACACTTAGACGACCGATCGGGGAGATCTCCCCGTTTCAATATAAGTCGCTGCACGACCGATCGGGGAGATCTCCCATATTGACCTTAGCAACGCTTTTTTTTGTTTTTGTTTATTTATCTTGTGACGGGGTCGAAGACTAAACAATCATCAGACTAAACAACGAGTCACCATGTTTTCACCGATGACCAAAAGTGCGTATATGCTCAAGTATAAAAACCCGAGATCATCGATGCGGAACATCATCTTGCTCCAGTCTTTCGACCGATTCGTTTCGAGCTTGCCAAGAAGTCGACGCCAAGTCTTATTGTATCATTCCATTTCGACGAGAATAAGAGAATATTTTAATAGTGTAATATTCTTAGTATTGTAGTGTAGAATAAAGTTTACTTTTTTTTTAAAAGTCTAACTTAGTAAGCCGGCCGGTCACAATCTACATAGTTACGTTGGAGTTGTTCGCTTGATCTCGAATTGTTATATGTATATTGTTGTCCGTATAAAGCACAGTATATAATAAAATCCATCAATTTAATGGTGTTAAAGTTATAAATTTAAAAAATAAAGTGTAGTGTATAAAAAAATATCGTTAAAAATGTGGAGAAATAACAATGAAAATTTTAATGATGAGTTTTTCATGGACGCGCTGTCAGACTGTTCTGAAGGCAACGATGTGCAGATAAGCGATTATGAATCTAGCGAAAATGATAGTATTGTTCGTCCAAAACGTCAAAATAATCGTCGAATACTTCTGAGCGAAACGGAAGATGATGCTGTGAGTTCCACCTCTGACACGGATGAAGACAGTATTGTCAATGATGACGATAATTGGTCACAGAGTGATATAGAACTTCAGCTAGAAGCATATGGTCGAACTTCAAGCGTGAACACGCTACCTCAAGATCAAGAAAACGTATGGGAAATAGTGCAGTTGTTTCTGGGTAATGATTTATTTGAATTATTTGTTACAGAAACAAATAGAAATCACTCTCAGGTTGTAAACAGGTGTAAAGAATCTAAAACACTGAGATGGGTTGATGTCACAGTGACAGAAATGAAAAAATTTCTGAGTTTAATTATCTTGATGGGACAAACACGTAAAGATGATATATATGATTATTGGTCAACTCTTTCATATGTAGAAACCCCAATTTTTCCACAAATAATGAGTCGCAATAGATTTATGCAAATATGGAGAATGTGGCATTTTTGCAATAATAATCTATTGTATGACAAGACCGACAAATTATTCAAAATTAGAGACGTTTTAAATTATGTACAAAACAAATTCCAAACTGTATATACGCCAAAGCAAGAATTGTCACTGGATGAAGGCATAATACCGTGGCGAGGCAGATTACACTGTTCAACACGATTTTTTTTCTCAAATATCCAATGGGTGATCCTCGTAGAGTTAGTTCAGATGGTACTGGCAGATCGGCGTCGATAACGCGTAGTTACGGCACTGTCATACTGGCGGCCCGCGTAGAATAGCAGCATGGCGTCGAACGCCGATTACACGTTCTCGACGGATATTTTTTCGACCCGTCGGGATTGGAAACTGTTCCCGAAACTTTTGGGGACAGTTTTCTCTTCAGAAATGTCGAAGGAATGCGATCCAGTATAGCAAATTCGTGCTAGATAAATAACTTTTCATAAAAATGTAAACGTATAGCATAGTAAGTTCGCGCATCCGCACTTTTTTAAACTTTGACGGTCATTTGTTACTATTTGCAACAACCAATTTTAATAAATATTTACACTAGAATATTCGGCATGATTTCTTCTATCTTTTGAGACCAATTTCAACTTCGTAGCGTTTATACTTTTCGCGTAATACCTCATTTTCTGCCAAAATTTGGTGTTTTTACAAAAACTCATTTTACTAAAAAACTGAGGGTGATGGAGCTATTCTACCGACGGATTCGTGTTTGGGATGACTAACTCTAGGAGGATTACCCATTGGATATTCGAGAAAATAAAAAAAGTAAAAATTTGTTGAACAGTGTTATCTTTTCGCACCTATAATCCCGCAAAACTTGTAAAATACGGAATTTTAGTGAGGATGCTCTGCGAAGCAACATCAGGATATATTTGCAACTTCAAAGTATATTCAGGCACAGCAGGAAGATTACAAGATACAATTTTATCAATTCTACGTCCTTATATGGGATTCCATCATCACATTTACATGGATAATTATTATAGTAGCGTCAATACAGCCGAATTACTGCTACAGAATTCTACGAGAATTTGTGGAACAATAAGGTCAAATAGAGGATTGCCGCAGAATTTAAAGAACATTAGATTAAATGAACATGAAACGAGAAAGGGACAAGTTCTTTTACACCTGTGGCAAGCAAAGAAAAACCGACTAGTAAGAACCATTTCAACCATTCACTCAGCAGAAATGGTAAACGTGTCACATTGGTCAAGAACGAAAACAAAACCCAAATCTCTTGTGGAATACAACAAATATATGAAAGGGGTTGATCGTGCAGACCAATATATGTTTTACTATAATATTCTTCGAAAAATCACGAAGTGGACAAAAAAAGCAGTGCTTTACTTTTTGAATGCTGCTCTTTTTAATACATTTATCGTAAAAAAACACTAAATAATAATAAAGTAACATATAAAAAATATTTGCTTCAAGTTGCAAGAGCATTGATACAAAACACACGAAATGCAACATTCATCCACCGAGGAGGCAGAACCTTCGAACGCGATAGAAAGAACAAGACGAGCACCGAGGTATGACCCACCAGAAAGGCTTTCTCAAGATTTTAGAAAACACAGATTGGTACCAATTGTAACAAATGGAAAAAAGCATATCCTCACCGAGCATGTAGAGTATGCTCTGCTAATAAGAAAACTGGATATACGCGATATGTTTGTGAATATTGTAATGTACCACTGCATAAACTGGTATGTTTTGAACGATACCACACAGTAAAAAAATATTAAAATGCATTACTATTGTTTTATTTCATGTTTGGGTTATTTATCTTCAGTCATCTTTAATGTTCATAATTTTCAAACTCTATTACATATATTCTATTACTAACTCTATTACTTTTTGAACAACTACAAAAAATAATTGTTATATATGTGAGGCGAGCGACATCGCTGAAGAATAAGAATTGAAAGACGATGAATGTACGTGGCGTGGTATGCATGTGTGTATGGGTGTGTGGATGAGGATGAGAAAAAAAGTGAAAAGCGAGAAGAAAGGCAGTCGCCAACACGCATCGAAAGATGTAACACCGTAGATCCTGTATCTAAATCTTTATTTATTAAACTATATTTTTCGTTAAAAATTCTACATCGCTGTCCCCATCCCACATTTGGGGGCTCGTCCGGGATCGTGAGCAGCCGATGAGGAACAGGTTGGAATAACGAAAAAGTGCAAGAGTTCGTTTCGTCAAACACGATTAAGTGGTGATCGGACAGTCGTTCAATAAGTTGTAGACGAAGTGTAAGTTGGCCTTCGTCACCAGTTGTTAAGTTGTGAACGGCAAGAATCGGTCAAAAAAAGTCAGTGGCAGTGACGGAATCGAATTGCATATTTAAGTTGAACAATATCAGTTGTGTAACATAAAACGTGGCGGACAATCACGGATTCAGAAAATGGCGACCGAACAAGAGAGCAACGTGGTTACGGAAAGGACAAAATTACAAGAAAACGTATCGCAAAACAAAATTGGTAAAATGAAGGTGTCCGAGTTAAAAGATACGTTGAAGAAAATGCAAATCTCGACAAAAGGGAAAAAACAAGAATTACGAAACAGATTAGAAGAATATATTGGAATCCACGCGGAAGGCGAGGAAGAAACATCGGACAGCGAGGAGGCAAACGAAACAATCGTCGCACGAGAAACAAAAGATGGTGACGACGAGATATTCGAGGAAGATACAGAAAGCGAGACAGGAGAGACGAAGAGGATACCGTACGGTCAGGTATGACGCGAATGAGTCGTAGACGAATCGATATAAGATCAAATAATAGGCGCGCGCCTGCGAGAGACCGTTTCACGATTAGAGACGTAGAAGAAAGTATCTCGCATTTTTCCGGAGACGATAAGTTGAATGTAGAGAGATGGTTAGAAGAATTCGAGGACATAAGCCAATTATTAGAATGGGACGAATTGCAAAAGTTAATTTATGCAAAGCGTTTACTTAAGGGATCCGCGAAACAATTTGTTAGTTTTTAAAGGGATATTAAATCTTGGGCGAGATTAAAAAGGCGTTTGATACGTGAATTTAAAACTAAAATCAGTAGCGCGACGGTGCACAAAGAGTTAACAAAACGGAAGCGACAACCCGGAGAAAGTGCACGACATTACATGTACGCGATGCAAGAGATAGCAAGTCAGGGGTATATCGATACCGATTCGTTGATCGAGTATATCATAAGGGGCGTACCCGACGAGGAAACGAATAAAGCAATTTTGTATGGAGCAAATACGTTCGTACAATTAAAGCTCGCGTTCGAGAAGTATGATAGGATGAAAGAATTGTCGAGTCGAAAAGGAAAATTTGTTAAGCAGGACGGGGCGCGAGACACAAAGTCGACACGAGGCGATGCAGTTAAAAAATTACGATGTTTTATATGCGGTTCTAGAGAGCATGAACTAAAAGATTGCACGAATAGAAATAATGGTCCGAAATGCTTCGCGTGTAACGAATTTGGTCATCGCGCAGCGGACTGTCTGCAGATGCGAAAAGAGGCGGCGAAAACGTAAAAAGTAAATTCTGTCGTTAGTTCGAATGATAAATCAGTCAGAGTAGAAATTAACGGTGTATCCTATTTTGCGTTGCTGGATACCGGCAGCGAAGTTAATGTGATTCGGCAAGACGTTTATCACGAGATCGACTCACCTCGATTAGAGACGACGAATAGAACGTTCACAGGTTTTGGTAATTCTGTGACTGCGCCGATGGGAAAGTTGGTGGTTGATATGAATGTAGATAATCAATCGTGTAAAACAGAGGCATTTGTTGTAGCAACTCATACGATGAGTTCAAAAATTATCTTAGGAGCCGAATTCCTGAAAAACGTAGAAGTGTGCATACAACACGGTAACGTCACGGTAAAAGTATTGCCGGTGGAAGAGACGGATGACAATATTTCTCCCGATCGTCCCGAGAACAGCTGTTCGGCGACGCGTATGACGTCAGACACCGATCGTCACGTTGCTCAGTTGATGCAGATCGTCGAAACTGCGCCAGAAGAAATCGATGTAATCGAACCGTACAAAACCAAGGTACAAGAGCTGATAAATAATTATAAACCGGTAAACTGCGTAATGACGAATGTAGTTACGAAAATCACGTTTTCATCCTAGGCGGGCGTATGAGGGTTTTTACACGCAGAGGACGCTCAATCGGTAAATAATGCGCGTACGCGCTAGTAGTTCCTGGACTGTAATGAGCTCTATACAGTCGAGGAGCACGTTGCGCATGCGTTTATTGAACTTCATACAGTCGAGTTATTCAAATGTTTAGCTGTTATTTTGACAACCACACGGAGCGCATGTTTAGTCCAGTCAAATTAATCATTAAAATAGAAGTTAGGTTACAAAAATTCCCATAGAGCTAAAAATTGGTATGAATGTTCAGAATACTATTATAAATGAATTGTGAAAAGTCCCCATCAATCCCCCTTGTGCAAAAAATTTTATTGATGGTGAAAGTTTGCAAAAATAGGTTTTTCGCGTTTTTCAGCAAAAATAGTTTTACAGCAAAAATAGTTCAGACAAAAATTGTAGATCATCCGATTCTCTACAAAAAATGTATCCACACTTTTTTTCATAAGTATTGCCATTTCCGTGATACAGCGGTTCAAAGAACTGAAAAAATTATTTTATTCGTAATATGCACGTTAATGTACTTTTATATACATTTTTGAACCGTTATACGAGTACAAATATGAGTCCCTATGTCTTATACATACAAATTATAAAATTCTTAGAATATAAATGAACGTCAAAAACTCCGCCCCTATTTTCATTTAGTCGCATGGCCTTGAGTAACATTTGTCTTCCATTCAATTGTCAGCGTGGCGATGCTCGTATACCTGCTCCGTTTCAAAGGTTTCATACTCAACAAAATACTGTTAGTCGTAAGCATTCCTTCGTAGTGACAACTCGTGGCTATCGCTTATATTTTGTAACAAAGTTTGTGCATTTTACTGTTTTTAAAAAAAAATGTCGCAATTCTGCTTTATTTGTAGTCAACCTTTGACTGAAAGTGGAGTTGTTACTGTTGATCACGGCATGAAAGCATTAATTGATGCAAGTATTGAAAGAGGTGATGAGTTTTCGGAGTACCTGAAAGACCAGACATCTGTAAAAATTCATGTGCAGTTATAATCACTAATGGAATTCACTTTCTTCTTTCTATGTACGGAGCTCCAAAAAAAGTTACCTGCTTGGATAAACTCCAATACTTATCTTTTGCAAAAAAAAAACTTATAATAAAAAACAAGTGCAATTAGCTTGTCTTCCCCCAACCTCTGCTGCTGCTCAACAACATCTATTCCGGGTATATTATCAAGTTCAAGTGTGACTTGGTAATAAAATGGATCCAGAAGACTGGGGTTGGAAGTTGGTTGACAATGCATTGGAACCAATTCATACGTTACTCCCACCTGCACCAGAAAAACTCCGTAACACCATCTTTTGCAATTGCAAAAAAGGTTGCAATGCTAAATGCGGCTGTAAAAAGGTTGGACTGCTTTGTTCTTTAGCATGTACCAATTGTCAAGGAAAGTCGTGCTCCAATGTTGAATCGATACTAGATGAGGATAATTACGATATCAGTGATGAGACATATGATGTAACACTTTTAGAACATATTTGTATCCAGCAGGAAGATGAAGAAAACGAAGACAGTACACTAGAAGTTCCATTGGATTATTATGAATCCGACGAATAATTTTTCCAAATTATTTTTTCATTTATGTATTACATAAATACACAGCTTTCATCATTTTCAATACTCAATTTGAATTCAATAGGATCACAATAGATCGTGGAATAGGCCTACCAGGGAAACCACGTTAAAAAAAAAGTGCCAAGCACACTACCTCATAGGTGGTGTGGAAACGTGTGCATATTACGAATAAAATAATTTTTTCAGTTCTTTGAACCGCTGTATCACGGAAATGGCAATACTTATGAAAAAAAGTGTGGATACATTTTTTGTAGAGAATCGGATGATCTACAATTTTTGTCTAAACTATTTTTGCTGTAAAACTCACCGTTTAGCAGAAAAACGCGAAAAACCTATTTTTGCAAACTTTCCCCATCAATAAAATTTTTTGCACAAGGGGGATTGATGGGGACTTTTCACAATTCATTTATAATAGTATTCTGAACATTCATACCAATTTTTAGCTCTATGGGAATTATTGTAACCTTCAAAGTCTTATTTGACTGGACTAGTTATGCGGAAAAGATAATACATTTATCATATTTTGAATTGACAAGTATTACGTTGATAATTTCGATAAAAAGAGTGATTTAATAAAAAAATAAAATTAAATATGTTATTGAAGTTTGTTATTTTATCTAGTTATGTAATTACAAATGTAATAAAAAAAAAGAATGGAAAAACTATAAAACCTGTGTTGTAGCGACGTACGCTACTTATCTACCGATTGAGTGTCCTCTGCGTGTAAAAACCATACGTCCGCCATAGAATGAAAAATTTTTTAAGCACCATGGGCGAACCTAGCGCGAATACGGTCTCAGTCATTAATGTTTGCAGTAAGGATACAAAGCCTCGGCCCTAGCGGGCCTCAGCTTTATACTATCCCTACTGCAAACATTAATCACCTCGACTGTATTCGCGCTAGGTTCGCCCAAGGTACATAAATAAGTTGGTTCTGGGTGACTTCAATGCCCATGCGACGGCATGGGGAAGCCCCAGAACCACTCCAAAAGGTGATGCGCTAGTCTACTGGGCGACGAGTCGCGGCCTGATTCTCCTGAATCAAGGCAACGCGAGCACGTGCGTTCACGCTAGGGGTGAGTCGATAGTGGATCTATCATTTGCCACCCCTGGTATTGCGCGTCGTGTGACCGGCTGGAGAGTAGCTGAAGAGGTGGCCACCCTAAGTGACCACCTCTATATTTTCTTTAATATTGCCTCTCCAGCACCAATCGGTCCTCGTCGGCTCGATCCGACACCGCGTTGGGCGTTGAAACGCCTTGAGAAGGGCGCCGCGGAGATGGCGGCCTCCGTCGTCGCCTGGCAGGAAATGCCGGGCGAGATTCTCGACGATCCGGAGGCGGGTGCCGACTGGTTTCGGGGCATAATGCACACTATTTGTGATGCGACGATGCCCCGTGTTGGCACCCCTCGTCGGGGATCGGTGTACTGGTGGTCCGAAGAGATTGCGAATCTCCGCACTTTGTGCATGCGGGCCAGACGCCGGTACACCCGGACCCGTCGACGTAGACGGGTCACGGAGGAAGAGATCTTGGCGCGGCGCTTGGAATATTCCGAGGCGCGCAAGACTCTTAGACTGGCCATCTTCGATGCGAAGAACCAGGCGTGGAAGGAGCTCCTCGACGGTCTACAGTCCGATCCGTGGGGGCGCCCGTATAAGATGGTTATGGGTAAACTCAGACCATGGGCGCCTCCGTTGACGGAGAGGCTGGACTCTCAGTTCCTTCGGCAGGTGGTGTCGGTGCTATTCCCTCCTGAGGAGGATGAAGCCGACGAGCCTGCCGAAGACGTGTCGGTGGCCAGTGAAGACTGGACCGACGAGCTGGGAGTCTCCGACGAGGAGCTTTCCGGGGCCATCCGGCGCATGACTGCCCGTAACACGGCACCGGGCCTGGATGGTGTCCCTGGAAGGGTCCTAGGTTCTTCGTGCGGTGTCCTTCGGCCCGGCCTCAGGCGTCTATTTGACGCATGTTTGAGGACGGGTCGGTTCCCCTCACGTTGGAAGAAAGCGAAATTGGTGCTCCTTCAGAAGGAGGGGAAACCAGCGGAGCAGCCCTCGGCGTACCGACCGATATGCCTGCTCGATGAAGCCGGCAAGTTGCTCGAAAGAGTAATTGCTGGCAGAATCGTCAGGCACCTGTCCGGGGATGGCCCGGACCTCTCGGATGCCCAGTTTGGTTTTAGGCGGGGTCGCTCTACTGTCGATGCCATCGACAGAGTACGTGGCCTCGCCAAACCGGGAGTGGACCAGGGCGGTGTTACTTTGGCGATATCGCTAGATATAGCGAACGCCTTTAACACCGTCTCTTGGAAAGCTATAGGTAGGGCGCTCGATTACCATCGAGTACCCTCCTATCTGAAGAGATTGGTCCGGCATTACCTGAAGGACAGGAAAGTCGGATGGTACGGGAGGGGCGGCGAGGAGTTCCACGCCGTGCATCGGGGTGTCCCACAGGGATCTGTTTTGGGTCCGTTGCTGTGGGACTTAGCCTACGATGCTGTTCTGCGGATTTCTCTCCCTGGCGGCACGACATTGGTGGCGTATGCAGACGACACAATGATCGTTGTCGTCGGTCCGGATTGGAGGAGCACCATCAGGGTAGCCGAAGAGTCGGTGGCACTGGTGGTCTCTGCTATTAGGGAGCTGGGGCTGGAGGTATCGGCCGCCAAGACGGAGGCCATCTGGATGTGTGAGGTCTCCGGTCGAGGCGTGCCGCCGAAAGCCTCAGTCAGGGTGAGTGGGGTGGATGTCCCGGTGAGGCGCAAGTTTAAATACTTGGGCCTCATCGTGGATAGCTACTGGCGATTCTCGCATCACTTCGATGCCTTGGCTCCTCGATTGGAGCGCGCGGCGGCTGCTTTAAGTCGTCTCGCGCCTAATCTTGGGGGGCCAAGTGGGAGGATAAGGCGGCTTTATATAGGAGTCGTCAGGTCCATGGCGCTTTACGGAGCGCCAATATGGGCCGGCGGGCTGGCCGTCAACACCCGGGGGGACTGTGTCCTTCGCAAAGTGCACCGGGTGATGGCGATCAGTGTCGTGCGGGGTTATCGCACGATTTCCTATGCGGCTGCCACAGTTCTGGCTAGTTCACCCCCGTTTTCTTGTTATGCGCATATGGCTGCGGAGGTCTATGTAGACCTTCGTGCTGCGCGGCAGGCAGACGGGGTGGAACGGCCAGAAGCCTCAGGAAGTGAAGTGAGACGCCAGGCTGAGCAGCGTGTCTGGAACCGTTGGCTGGATTGGTTAGACGATCCGGCCAACGCGGAAAGTCGCGCTGTGAAGGCTATTCGCCCGCTCCTTCGGGAGTGGGTGAATAGAAGGCATGGCCGCCTCACATACCGCTTGACGCAGGTGCTCACCGGGCATGGTTGCTTTGGTGAGTACCTGTATAACATCGGGAAAGAGGAGACTGCCGAGTGTCACCATTGTGACTCGGTGGAAGACACTGCGCAGCACACGCTGGAGGTTTGCCCAGCGTGGGCGGTACAGCGCAGTGTCTTAAGGGATTCTGTTGGGGGGGATCTCTCACTACAGAGTGTAGTGAGAGAGATGATCCTCTCAGAGGAAAAATGGAAGGCCGCGGTGACCTTCTGCGAGGAAGTTCTCCTGCAGAAGGAAGCCGCGGAGAGGGATAGGGAGGGGTTAAGGGTGGCAGCCAGATCTGCTCGCCGACCAGCTCGGGCGAGGAGACGGTAGTCCTAATGGGGAGGTAGCGATGCGAGCATGCGTGTTGCTGCCTTCCTTCGGATTACCGATGGCGTCACCCAGCGCCCAATTATTTATTGAATGAGTGTGTGAGTGAATGTATTTATTGGTATGAATGGTGAGTGAATGATTTGGGGTTTTATTTATTATTCAAGGGAGGGTTTTATTCTCTAGGAGAAGGGTAGTCGGGAAGTAAGTATCCGGAGAGGTTCATGCATCCTCCTCTTCGGAATTTGCTTCCCGGCGCAATATCATGGGCCAGGTAGAGTTGAGGGACTCTGCCTGGCACGGACTTGTCCACCATGATGGGATGGGAAGCCGTCATGTATGCTAACCGCATGACGGCTTCAATTGTGTGTGAGGACCCAGTATTACTGGGGTCCGAGTCTGGCGGGCTGCGGTTGAAATTGCGAGCTGGAGCCCGGGGTCCGCCTTAAAGACTCAACGAGGTTGCCGTGAGGTTTTAGTGGGTAAAAATACCACACTACCTGCTGCCCTCCTCAGGCAGTAGGTGTCTTTTGAAGATTTCCTCATGTAAAAAAAAAAAAAAAAAAAAAAAGGTACATAAATAAGTATAACGACCGATGAAGTAGTTTGTCAGAGACCGCGGAGATTAGCACCGAAGGAGAAAGATGTTTTGCGTGCACAAATTGATGAATGGTTGGAAAACGGCATTATTCGTGCGAGTACCAGCGAGTATGCAAGCCCGGTCGTAATAGTACCGAAGAAAAACGAAAAATATCGCGTATGTATTGACTACAGGGAGCTTAACAAGCGAATTGTTAAAGATAGATTTCCAATGCCATTGGTGGACGATTGTTTAGACGCGCTAACCAATGCTCGTGTCTTTTCAGTGGTAGATTTGGAAAACGGGTTTTTACACGTTCCGGTGGCGAAAAAGTGTCGCAAATATACCGCGTTTGTATCCCCACTGGGACAGTACGAGTTCAATAGAACACCTTTTGGATTATGTAACAGCCCCGCGAGTTTTGTTAGATTTATTAACGAAGTTTTTAAGGATTTAATAATTAGAAATGTAGTATTTGTATATATAGACCAGCGGCGGGCGATTATTGCACGCCCGAGCCGTCCTTCGAGAAACACCGCCTCATTCACCCAATCACAGCCGAGATATCACTGATTCACAACCACTCTGTAGGCGTCACGCTCGTGCCTATTGGCACTGACGTGGTGCCGCATTTGGGGTGACATTCGTAGTTAATCCAGGGTAGGCAAGCTGCCGTGTTATGAAAAAGGACTGAAAACAGCGCCGCTTGTATTCCCGGGGACGAACTAAAGGCATACATTCTTGTATAGCATGCCTATCTATATTAATGTATACTCAATGGCTGTATTTAAGAGCTTGCCTTGTTTTCTTTACAATTTAATTTTAAAATGAAAATAACGTTATGTTTCAATTAACAATTTTTTATTAATGTTCACAATAAAAAAGAATTATAATTTACATGCATAGGTATACATAGATGTACATAGGAACTCAAATACTTTCTAACCTCCACTTTCTTTACAGAAAATAACCGAACGTTTTTTCCTTTGCATCATACTTAGAAAATGGAAACAACTCAAATTACAACAGTATTTTAATAATTATAATAAATATGAGAACTATGACATAAATAATAATTATGTCTGAAGTTCTTTTGACTACACACTTTCGTCTTGAGCGATTTACTTTTACCCACAATGGCGGTTCGGAACAAAATTGACTGTTCAGTTGTAGCGGTAACAGAATCACACCGATTCTCTCTTGCAAATGTAGTTGAAATTCGTCAATTCGGTGTGCATGCAAGAGTAGCGTCAGTATCGCCACCTGGTTTTCTCGGGGCGCGTAACTAGGAAGCGCTGAGCCCATTACAGCTTGTCGACTCTGAGTTAATCGCTCGCGCTGGAAAGACGTGCCTTGCGCGTCAGACGCGGAGATCAGAACGACGTGCGTGGCACGTCGACTCACAATATTTGTTGAGGAACAGTTTCAGATGGCACTACGTCGCATGGACCGCAGTGGCCGCGACGGCAACAATGTATTCTTTAATACGATGAAGCCTAGCGTTCTAGTATCGGATAGTTATTTTTAACAATTTGCGGTGGTAATTAATTTACAAATGTGCGTACTGGAACGCAATACTATATTTGTGCCGTAAGACTTAATGAAGTGGTCGATTTAGGCAAAACCATCGCCAGAAGTTCAAAAACATAAAAATATATTAATTGTATTTGATTTAAAACATATCTGAGGATACTTTTTCACTAACAATACTTTTGTCTTATCCTACATGCGACGTAGTGCCATCTGAAACTATTCCTCAACAAATATTCTGAGTCGACGTGCCACGCACGTCGTTCTTTCTCCGCGTCTGACGCGCGAGGCACGTCTTTCCAGCGCGAGCGATTAACTACGAATGTCGCCCCAAATGCGGCACCACGTCAGTGCCAATAGGCAAGAGCGTGACGCCTACAGAGTGGTTGTGAATCAGTGATATCTCGGCTGTATGTTTGGGTGAATGAGGCGGTGTTTCTCGAAGGACGGCTCGGGCGTGCAATAATCGCCCGCCGCTGATATAGACGATTTAATTATACCAGGTCAGGATGAGGCTGACGCGCTCTGTAGATTAGTGGAAACGTTGACAGTGGCCAGTGCGCACGGGTTGAAAATCAACTGGAAGAAAGGTAGTTTTTTAAAGAAACGTATCGAATTTCTCGGTCACGAAATAGCGAATGGGTTCCTTAATCCGTCACCGGGAAAGATTAAAGCAGTACAGTGTTTTCCAGAACCGAAAAGTAAGAAAGATATAAAAAGTTTCTTAGGGCTGACCGGATATTTCTGTACATTCGTGAAAGACTATGCTAAGATAGCACGACCGTTGTCAGATGTATTAAAAGATTCGTATGTATTCAGTTTCGGTAAATCACAAAGACAAGCGTTCGACGCGTTAAAGAATTCGTTGTCGCGGGAGCCTGTATTAAAGATATACGATCCTACCGCTACGACGGAGCTGCATACAGACGAAAGTAAGGAAGGATACGGTACCATATTACTGCAAAAGTCCGATAATGAACGGGATTTTCATGCAGTCCATTATGTGAGTCGTAAAACCTCAGACGCCGAGAAAAACCTACATTCATACGAACTTGAGATATTAGCTATCATAACCGCTCTAAAGAAGTTTCGCGTTTATTTGTTAGGAATTAGTTTTAAGATTATCACTGATTGCGAGGCTTTTAAAAAGACTATATACAAAAAAGGCTTGTCTCCAAAAATTGCGCGATGGGCTTTATTGCTGGAGGAATTTTCGTACCAAATCGAACATCGTCCGGGAATTCGTATGAAACATGCCGACGCGTCGCGACGCTCTAAGCCGATACCCAATAATGGCAATTGAAGAAAAGGTAACCGCAGTGTTCCGCCGAGCACAGGATGACGAAGAACGCCTGAGGGTAATTAAAGCGATTTTAGCTAAAGAGCCCTACGAAAATTATTTGATGAAAAACGACGTCTTAATGAGAAGAGTAGGAGAGCATGATGTAATTGTTGTCCCCACACTTCAAACCTAAGTGTGTGATCATGTAGGCGAATTTCACATGTCACACATATTTTTAATGTGCGAATGTGGCATGGTGTTTGAAAATCACATAGCTCAATTCGGATACATATTAATTTCATACACTTCTTGTGTATAATTTAATTCAAACACTTCATTTATGTATGAAATGATTGAATTTTCAATCATTTCACGTTTTAAGAAAGTTAAGATCATTTACATATTAGCGATTCACACACTTCATTCTAAATAACACACTAACAACATTCACATATTAGCAATCTTAATATAGAAAATTGTCAAAAATTGTATATTTATGATACACCATTAGGAAAAAAATTCCAAGAGTTAGGAAGGTTTGAAAATTACAGAAGTTCGAATTAATTGTTTTCAATAATTTATTTCAATTTCTTTTTCCCTATTTTTAAAATAATTAATATATTTTCTTATTAACTGAAATACTTCATTGATTGTTATAATTAATCCATTAATGGTTGTAGTGATTTAAACAATAATAGAAGGTTTTAAGATCTGTTAATTTTGTGATGATATGAATGAAAATTTTTACGGAATAAACCGTTTATTGTATTGTATAATTTGAATTTTTCCAATACATTATTTCAATATTCTTCAATGAGAATGGACTTTTTTATTGCATTATTCACTTTAGTGGAAATGAAATTGAACAAACAACCCTAGTAGCACACAAATATTTATTTAACAACTTTTTCGAATATTAAAAAAATATTTTTTTGGCGACACTTTTTAATATGAAATAAATATTAGTTTCAAATATTCTATAGATATAAAAACAATGTCAAATAAATGGTCAGAAAATATAAACAAGATATTTAAAAAATGTAAATCCAATATTTGAAAAATATAAATTCAATATTTAAATAACGTTCAATAAAATCTTCAAATTTAAGAAAAAGTTATAAAAAAAATCTCTTTCGGTATGTAACATCAACAACTTTCTTGCACTGCTTGCGAGAATATTGCACTTTGTCTTCGAAAAAACCTTTGACACAATTCAGAAATTTGTATGCAGCTGGGACGGGATTCGAACTCGGGAACTATCGTTTACTGCGTGATGTGCTTCCTTGCTGAGCCATGCGAAACTTACTGTTGTAGCCATAGCTCGATCGTGGATGTGGAACGCAGGGTAAAGCAGGAAAAGGTTTTCTGGGAAAAAATTTCATTTTATTCATTACCTCTCTTTCGAGGAAGATGGATAATATACAGATAGGATCGGTAAAGCGGACAATAAGGTTTTAACGAAAAAAACGAACAAACATAATAGATTTAGAATCGACCGGAAAATCGACTAGGCTTGACTATGAAAATGATTCTGTACAAATATAACTTTTCGCGAATCCACCCGTGACTCTAATTACGCGGCTCTATTTTACCGACGGGCGTCCAGGATATGCTCTGTACTCTCTCGTTCGGTAGGCGTCCAGGAAAAGCATCCGTACTCTCCATACCGAAACAAGGACCCAGGAACACTCCCGTACTCTCCCGTGTCGTCACTGTATTTGGGCGTCCAGGATATGCTCTGTACTCTCTCGTTCGGTAGGCGTCCAGGAAAAGCATCCGTACTCTCCATACCGAAACAAGGACCCAGGAACACTCCCGTACTCTCCCGTGTCGTCACTGTATTTGGGCGTCCAGGATATGCTCTGTACTCTCTCGATCGGTAGGCGTCCAGGAAAAGCGTCCGTACTCTCCATACCGAATCGAGGACCCAGGAACACTCCCGTACTCTCCCGTCTCGTCACTGTATTTGGGCGTCCAGGATATGCTCTGTACTCTCTCGATCGGTAGGCGTCCAGGAAAAGCGTCCGTACTCTCCATACCGAATCGAGGACCCAGGAACACTCCCGTACTCTCCCGTCTCGTCAATGTATTTGGGCGTCCAGGATATGCTCTGTACTCTCTCGATCGGTAGGCGTCCAGGAAAAGCGTCCGTACTCTCCATACCGAATCGAGGACCCAGGAACACTCCCGTACTCTCCCGTCTCGTCACTGTATTTGGGCGTCCAGGATATGCTCTGTACTCTCTCGATCGGTAGGCGTCCAGGAAAAGCGTCCGTACTCTCCATACCGAATCGAGGACCCAGGAACAATCCCGTACTCTCCCGTTTCGTCCAATCTAACCGGGCGTCCAGGAAATGCTCTGTACTCTCTCGATCGGTAGGCGTCCAGGAAAAGCGTCCGTACTCTCCATACCGAATCGAGGACCCAGGAACAATCCCGTACTCTCCCGTTTTCCCTCTAGCAGGCGTCCAGGAAAAGCGTCCGTACTCTCCTGCCAGAGGTCCCTATTTTGCATACCGAGAGCGACCGTGGAAAGCCTCGTTCTCTCTCTCGGAGCAGAAGAAGAATTCTGTCGTGTCGTGCACCTTCTTTTATACTGGACCGTTGCTACCCTCGGTCTCCGAAATCAACAACCCCGTCGTCAAGCCTGGTCTCGCGGTCTCGCGCTTCGCGCCTCCACTCCCTTCCGCGGTCCATTGCCGATCTCCGAAGCTTCTCGATGCTTCTCGATGCTTCTCGATGTTTCCCGAAGCTTCCAGAAGCTTCTCGGTGCTTCTAGATGCTTCTCGATGCGTCTCGATGCGTCTCGAGGCCTCCAGAGGTCTCTCGAAACCTTCCGAAGCTCGTCGCTTCGAGCCTTTATAATTTTCGCCACGCTACACTGTTATATTCATTACTTTTTAGAGTTATTAATGCTCAAATATTAAAAATAAAGATATATACATCGTATATCAAATTATAAAATTGTTGGACGAGATAAACTTCTATTTAAAAAATTACTGAGTTAAAAATCTACTTTTTTGAATGAAGCATGTTATTAATATTATGTTAGATTTTTGTAAACTATATTTTAGCGATGTGTATTCTTTTAAAGTCATGGGGTAAGACCCTCACAGAGGTACCTTACCAGGAGATGCAATATCTTCCCCAATCTGTGGCCAGATTTTTTAAGAATACGTTTGTCTCGTTTTAAAATCTATGCAACACCGTGACGGCGGGTCATTGACGACTTTGCTACAACTTAGTCACGGATCTAATTTATAGTTCAGAGGCTACCAATACGTTAAATAATCTGTTCCTTAATTGTAATGCGACCGGGCGACGAGACATTTGCCAAACACCCGTCGTCTTTCAAGAACACACGAAATCGAGACAAACTCCAAACGCTGGGGCGACGCGCAGTGGTCGATTTCGCCGAAATCCTGGCCAAAACCCCAAACATTTTCGTAACGATTTTCAAAATCTGGCAATTGCGTTTGATTTGTAACACATCAGGGCGTCGTTTTCCATTCATAAAAATTTTTATCGAACAATACTCTTAGAGATATGCAATGTCAAAGTTGGCACTTGAATAATGAAGGTAACGTTTTCACGTCGAAATTGAGAATACGTTTTCAATGTAAAATTAAAGTACCATACACTTTTTCAGTATTGGTAGCTATTTATCATACATTTGATTTATAAATATCTTTATTGTTTCATTATTTTATTTAATATTTATAACTGTGATGGTACAGAATGTAAAACCTATACATTTTTTCCCTTTTGCTAATGAAATAGTTGTGTACGCTCTAAAATACCACCGTAATTTTTTTTTAAATTCAAGTTTGAAGTTTCCCGAAGAAGACCTCGTTGAGCTTTCTTGCGACTATACGAGTTATTCTTATTTGTTTGTCGCGCGCGTCATGCTCGAGAAAAGTGCATTTATGACATAGGGCCGGGTTATTTTGCCTTACTTAATGAATACTGTTAATCTTACTCTACAGGCACTTCGGTAATTAACAAAATAATATATTTATTTCGTCGCGTTGAAAGTTCAAATGGAGTTAACTAGACAATGGTAGTCTGATAGTTTCATTTCGAGACAGCAATATACCTATTGCAGTGGGCGACTCGTCCGCGACTGCCATCCCTGAAGCAGTGCATTATTTATTGTTATTTTGTATCCATCAGTATATTTTAGGAAATTTTTGTTTCAGATTTGTAATTTGTGGCTCAAAAAACATTAGAATACCAATTCTGGCGCGCAACTAAACACTTTTTTATACAGATGTCCGCCATATTGAATCCGCCATTTTATTTTTTAATTTTTTGAATTCGGATTCTTAATTAGCGGCCAGAAAAATATAAGAATACTAATTTTCGTGCCGATCCGACAATTTTTCGATACTCGCACCCGCCATATTGAAGCTGCCATTTTGTTTTTGGAAATTCTGAGTTCGGATTCTTAATCAGCGATCCAAATAATACTAATATACCAATTTTGAGCTATATTGAAAAACTCCTCGGGGTTTTGGCCAGGATTTCGGCAAAATCGACCACTGTTCTCCGCGAGTCTAGTTTCCAGACTGTGTTTAGACCCGAACAGGTTCCAGAAATACTATAGGGAGTCTGTTGCTACGAACTTTTTAATCTTACAGTTCAATCATTTGTTTTGTCAATTCAATTCTTTCAACTGTTTCAAACAAATTGTTACATTAATGTTCTTATAATATAAATAAATGTCGATGACGTGACAAACACGAATCCAAAGTAAATTAAAAGTAAAAAATTTACTTCATATCATAATCTGGAGCCAGTATTCATCCATGATAAACACAAAATATTTCCTGCATGTTTAAAAAAATTCTCTTTCTAATATTACATAATGATGCATTTTATAATAAGAAAAAAATGTTTTTTTCGTAAAATGAAATAAATATTATCCGTATATTTGGAAAAATATATGCTACATCAAATATTAAATAAAGATTCGTTTTATAATAAGAAAAAAATATTTTCTTCGTAATATGAAATAAATATTATCTGTATACAAGGAAAAAATATTCTATTTCTAATATTAAATAAAGATTCGTTTAATATTCAGAAAAACATATTTTTCTCGTAACATGAAATAGATATTTTCTGCATATTTAAAAAAAATATTTGTTTCTTAATATGAAATAAATATTGTATGTTGTAACGCGACGAGAATTTTCACTACCACCGAGGAGCGGCAGGTACCTCGCTCGGTGGTCCCGCGCCCCTCCACCCGACCTCTTACCCTCTTTCCGCCGGGAGCGACCCTGATTGGTCAGGCCCGGAAGCGGAAAGAGGAATATAAGGAGGCCCTTTTCCCGGAAGCAATCAGAGTTTTCCTGCACTCTCGCACCTCAACTTCAGTAACCCTCGTACGGAGCAGACGAGCCTTCGCGGCAACGGCACTCCTGCGAGGCGTGAAACAGTTGACTCTACATCCTTAAGCAGAGAGACCAAGAGGCAGACGAGCCTTCGCGACAACGGCACCTCTCTCTCTGCTTTCCCTCCACGTCCTTAAGCAGAGAGACCAAGAGGCAGACGAGCCTTCGCGGCAACGGCACCTCTCTCTCTGCATCCCTCACGTCCAGCCATCCGGAGGGGAAGACGTAGCCTCCGCGGCAACGGCACCCCTCTTTCCCTGATGCCTCTCTCCACTATCCTCTCCTCTTCCTATCCGACCCGTCCTAAAGCTCTGTTTTCGAGAACCGCCCCCGAACGAGGAACACGCACCGTCGCAATCTACGCCCAACTCGAGGCGCAAAAAGGAGCCGTGTTACAATGTATATTTGAATATTAAAAAAAGATTGAATCTCTTTTTAATATTATATGAATATGTATACAATATTTTGTGCTACTAGGGAAGTATCTTCCATCATAAAAATAGTTTATTACTCAAATACATAAAAAAAATATTATTGTTGACAAATTAAACAAAATTGACATTACAATAACGAAAATATTTGAAATTATAACAATCTTAAAACTACACTTATAAATCAGTAATGTATTGACATCACTATGTTTTACTACTGTAACTTGATTAATTGGAGATATCATGGTCATGATTCAAAAGCCCGACGAATTCAAAGTTACCAATTTTCACATTTATCAATGGATGAGGAAAAAGTAAGTTCTCGAAGTTAATTATACTTTGCAGGTTATTTGGAAATTGTTCTACATGATAAGCATTTAATTTGGGATGAAAATAAGTTGTTAAATAATAGACAAAGATAAAAAATATCTGTTCATCCATTATAAATATTTCATTTATTCGACCAAATTGAGGTAATATATGGTTGGTACATTCTAAAAGTATAAATGAATTTAGTGTGAAAACAGTCCCGTAAACTTCTACTTTAGGAGTTTGCAATAATGCACAATTTAAACGATCAGCAGCTGGTATAAACCTATCAAAAAGTTTTGAATTTTGTAAATCGTTCAATGATTTAGAAACTCCAGGACTTATATTATGACATTGGTATAATATTTTTCTCGATTCGATTCTCGGGTATGTCGCTAACACTGAACACAGATTACTCTGATGTCTGTAAACTAACGAATATGCCATATTCTTGAAATTCCGTATTACAGGTGCTAAATTTCTAAAATAGGCATGAGCACTTTCATAACGAAAGCACCATTGCTGACGTGCGGGCCCAAAGAGACGTATATCTTGGAGTATGTGAAACAGATAATGAAATTTAGGTATAATACAATTAGGGTATAAATCATCAAACCGAGAAACGTAAGTTTGGATTTTATCTTCTAAAAGGATAAGACATTCTTCGTGAATTTCATAAGCTAACAATGCATTCAAAATTTTTAATAATGCAACGTGTAAAAATAATCTCTCATTAATTTCATTATCATCGGTGTCAATGACAGAATTAGCCATAAGAAATGGAAGCATATGTGCAAGGACAAAAATTTGAGATGCATTTTGATGTAACGTGCCATTATCAGTCAAATGTTCTTGTAAAATTATGGCCGGTATGTCGCGTTTAAAATGTTTATAAAAATTAAAGTTTACACGCCAATTATTTAACTCATCAACAGTAAAAATCTGTTTGTTATTAATTAAAAACGATAAGAGTTCTCTGCAGGCTACAGCTACAACACTTTCAATTAATACATGCATGGCATCTTGAGGTAAAAATTTAGTTACATCAAAATCCAAAATATTCAATAACGGACTTTTGGAGTTCACACCATATCGACGAGACCAAAAATTACGAGTACTCGTAGGTATATTTGGTAAAGTAACAGCTGCTATATGGTTAGCATGAGATGTTTTATCTCGAAGAATGAAATTTTGAGAGAAAAAAATTCTTTTCCAGTCATCTTGCGTAATCATACAATGACGACATAATCGGTAAGCTGATGGAGATTCTTTAAACCCTCCTAACTGAGCTGATACTGGTGTATCTCCAGAGCAAAATAACAATGAACCATTATAATTTTTTTCACCACTGTCTCTTACATTGATGTTGATGCCTTCAGTTTGTAGGAAGTTGATATCTTGTATAAATGAATCCAATAATACAGAAAGTGCATCGTTCTTTTTCAACCATTCAGTTTTTGCTATTGCTAATAACTGAATGGCATATTTTGAATAACGATATTTTGGATCAAGATTAGCGATACTCCAATAAAAAACTGAAATTTTTTGAGCTTTTGCACATACGCCAAGAGAGTTTGCTTTTCCAAGATCATCATAGTATAGGATAATACCTAGTGCTCCAGGATTATTCTTAAAAAAGTTGCTTTCGCGATAAACTTGACCATCTAAAACGGTTTTATATAAGCTACTATCATACTCTTCTTGACTATCAATATTACTCCGGATTTCATCGTTATTGAGAAGTCCTGTCAGATTTTGAAGAAATGGCACTATATATGCAGAACGACATATTTCTTGTAAATCAGGTAACCCTTCTTTGTTTTTCTTCCAGAGAAGTTCTTTATACAAGACAACTTCTTGAGGTGAAATGAGATTAAATTTCTTTTTAAGAATTTCATCAAATTTCTTCTGACAAGGGAACCTCCCGAGGTGCCAATCACCGATTTTGATAAAATTTGAGTATGATGTAGTACTCGTGAAAATATTCGACACGTATTTTTTTTATCGGCAATCGTTCAGGTTTAAGGGGTGAAAACCGCCCTCAAAGTTGGGGTGCTAAAGTATATTTCCTTGATTATCTCGGAAACTATGAGAGATAGAGTAATTGCGTAAATTGACGAAATTAGCGCCTTTCCATCACGAATATAACGGTATACTTTTTTTTGCAAAACCTTCATTTGTTTAAACAATATGTTAAAAAATAACACATTTTTGGCAGTTTCACCAACTTAATGTTGATCAATTTTCATGAAATTTTTTTTATATAAACTAGATATCCAATGCAAAATTACGGATAAATAGGAATTTCGATTTTTTATTAACAAAAAAGTTATTGCACATGAGATTTTATCGTCCGCCGCGCGAAATAGAGTCCCTATATGAGTTGTTCCTTGTTCATAATCACTTGGTAGCTCTTAAAAGAGCTGATTTTATGAATGTATATGTATTGGTGCTTTTAAATTAATGATGGAGCTGCAAATAATATGTGTTATTGTATATAATTTTGGCAATAATGATACTCTTGAAAAAAGTGTTCAAAACACAAATGATTTTTACACCATGAGCACCTCAATGCAACTACGTCATCACAGTCGAAACAATTGTTAATATCAATTTGTAAATCGGTAAAACAAAATGTAACGGGATTTATAAATTCGTTTGGTCTATTCTCTGTGTAGCCGCAGCGAAACCATGCATATGTAAACATGTCTTCATATCTCGGAGAGGACAGCTGATTGTGAATCAGTGACTGCAATTTTATTATATTGTCCCTTGCGTATAAATTTATATTAATATTCAAATTTATTGTCAAATCTGATATTTTTCGTGCAAAATTTTTCCAAACACGAAATCCAAACACGTCCAAAGGCTGGATCTGTCCTGTTGTACCTTTTGGTATCTTTAACAACTTTATTGTTTTTCCTTCTGGAACTGAATTGTTCAGTAACTCTTCGTCGTATCCAGACCACGCATCAAGCAAGAGGACAGCACAGTTTAACACTTGAGGGAGAATCACATTTTCAAACCATGTCTTTAAGTTCTCTTTATTTAATTTTATAGTTAGCATTTTAGCATAATTAGCATTTATAACATCACCGAATTCACTGGATGAACTGGCTAAGGGTTAATAAGTAACATTCGGTGGCAATAACGAGTCAAAGACTTTTCAAAAATGCATTTCACCATTCTTTAGGGTTGCTATTGTTAGTCCGTTAACAGGTCGAAACTATTCCCACCATGCCGACCCGGGAATGTCCCACCGTAAACCGCACGCAGTGCGGTAGCCGCAGATCGTATCCTTTTAAGGGAACGGAAAATCCTTTTCTTTTTGTTAGTAACCAATAATTAACTGTAAAATCAACTCAATTACGAACTACCAATTGATTATGAGCAAGAACCGAGTCATGTAGGGACTCTATTGCGCGCGGCGGACGATAAAATCTCATGTGCAATAACTTTTTTGTTAATAAAAAAATCGAAATTCCTATTTATCCGTAATTTTGCATTGGATATCTAGTTTATATAAAAAAAATTTCATGAAAATTGATCAACATTACGTTGGTGAAACTGCAAAAAATGTGTTATTTTTTAACATATTGTTGAAACAAATGAAGGTTTTGCAAAAAAAAGTATACCGTTAGATTCGTGATGGAATGGCGCTAATTTCGTCAATTTACGCAATTACTCTATCTCTCATAGTTTCCGAGATAATCAAGGAAATATACTTTAGCACCCCAACTTTGAGGGCGGTTTTCACCCCTTAAACCTGAACGATTGCCGATAAAAAAAATACGTGTCGAATATTTTCACGAGTACTACATCATACTCAAATTTTATCAAAATCGGTGATTGGCACCTCGGGAGGTTCCCTTGTGAGTATTCATAGCAGAAAAAACTTCAGCTGAAGAATATTGAACCATGAACAAGTTGTAAACAATATCATAGTTAACAGTATTATGTTCTAGATCTTTCAATTGGGACAGTTCGTTCCGTAAAAAATATAGGTTGAAGTAGTACAATTCATATATCAGTTATGAGAAAAGAGAGAAACATTGAATACCATGATAATCGATGTAGTCATGTTAATGTAGCCCTGAATCCCATCAATTATTGTTTCTAGTGCAGTTTGAGAAATTTTGCATTTCTCACGAATATTTAACAACAGTTTTGCTGCATGGCATTGCATTTTTGTAGCTGCTGTCACGGTAGTCTCCATATTGCTTATAAAGTAAATACAAGTAAATATAATAAAGTTTCAGGTTTTGACTGGCCACAAATTAATTCAATGTCTGAGTTATTAATTAAACAACTCTATGTTACATTGTAATAAAAGGACAATAACATATCTTCTACATCAGTGTCTGAAACATCATTCTCATCTCGTATTACATCTTCATTACAATAATTTATTTCATCATCTATTTCTTCGTCAGTTGCAACGTGATTACCATGTTTTCTCCAAATATGTTGACGAAAAGATTTCCAATTGGTAAAAGTAACGCCACATCCATATTGTTTACACTGAATTTGGAAGTCTTGATCAAACTTATGATACCGCGCAATGTGTTTTATTAAATCATTATTAGATGCACAACGAACACAACACATCATACACTTTAATACGTCTCACATATTTACAGTTTAATTAAAGTTGATTTTGGAGTAAATAACCGTATTGTATCTGTATATATATATATATATATATATATATATATATATTTGTTGCAGCATTATATATATATATAATGCTGCAACAAAGAATCTCTTCGGATCGGCGCGTACAGGATGCACAGTGGCTGCTACTGTAACTTACGCGAAGTCGTCGTTGTACAGGGTGTAAAAAAAATAATGGTCATGGCTTTAAGGGGTTGTTCTACACCTCTGGATCGATGGAGATTTGCAAAAAAAACGGCCGCAAAATTCAGGAAAGGGTAGCAAATTTTTTTTATTGGCTCATTGGATTCGTCTTGTTACGTAGGCAAAATGTCTGAGAGGAACCATGGGTCAGAACCGAACCGTTCTTTCACAAATTAATTTTTAATTGGGCCTTCCGATTAAAATTTCGCCGATAGTTAAAGCAGAGGCAACGTAAACGAAGCTAGAAAATAGGGCACTGTGTCACCGAACCAGAAGCGAAGTGTAAGTGTTTATACTCTTCTTCCCGGGTGGGCCCTTGAGTGAACCCGACACCGAACGCAGGTCATTGACATTTTCTAGTCTTTTTCTCGGTCTTCAATTATGTTGCCTCTGTTTCAACTATTGGAGCTAGTAGGGGTATTTCATGTGTTTCCTTTCGAAAGGTCGGTGACTCGAAGGCTGCCATATGGACGAAATTTTTATCGGAAGGCCGAATTAAAAGTTAATTTGTGAGAGAACGGTTCGTTTCTCACCCATGACTTTCTGAATACAGTAGAACTCCTTTATCTTCGAACACTTTAAGTTCGACTTCTCCTATCTCTACTTCCCCTACTCCTTGCCATCTGTCTGCGCAGTGTCACGCAGTGTGGTATCCCCTCTACGACTAGTAAGAAGCGTAAGAGAGAGAGACAGCTATTTCTGTCTCACTCAGAATCGAGTGGAGGGGGTATCCTATAAGTTCTAATTCTCAGAATTCTGGTCCCGTAGCTTCGAACTTATAGGAGTTCTACTGTATTACACTTTATTAGATATAAAAAGAATAATTAATGTATATAAAGACACATGTTGATGGAACGGTTTCTTCTTGCCAACTAAGTCGCTCCTGAAAAACAATTGCCGAGGAAGAGCAACGACAAAACACGATCGCGGCTAATGTCGCATATCTCTCACACGCAGAAACCATTTCTTATTGTTAGACCGAAACAACGCTAGGCATCATTCAGCCATTTTTTAGTGAATTAATTTGCATAATTGATTTAATTTACTTGTCGCTTATTTTTCTTTTAAAATATGAAGAAAAAAGTGTTTTGTTTAATTAACAATCGATGTATTAAAATTATCTTTGACGATAATGCAAATGAATCAATTCTTGAAGCATTGCGTACTAGCTTTTTAGAAACATGTGATCGTGATAAAGTATTACAGTCAATGGTATTGAACAAATTTATAATTTTCCAAAAAAAAGATTCAGACCGTAACAATGAATTCTGCGATTTTGATGAAAATGACGTAATAGATGATAAAGTAGATATAAACGTAGTACTGATGGACATTCCAGGAACAGAAAATAAAATTGATCATAACAAAAATACATTGGGAGACTATAAAGCTGTAACTTTGTATCTGCCAGTAATTTATGAAACTGATTTTTCTGCAGTGAGTATTATAATGTATAACTCATTTACTTGACCTATCATTTCCTACATTTGTTTCAATATTATAATTTAGACACAAAATTCTGAAATCAACGAGGAATTGGAAAGAAATGATCAATTCAAAATATCAGACTTCCATAAGTTTGATGCAAAAAGGCGTAAGATTTCAGAATCAGCTGGTACATCATCTAGTTCAATAACCTCTGATATACTGACATCTACTACTATGACATGTGGTAACATAACATCTAATACTCCAACTTCATCAACATGTATAGTACGTCAACTTCAACAACTTCTATATCATCAATGGCAAGATCAACTAAATCTGGAACTTTAAAATATCCAGTTATTTTACCAGAACTTCCTTCTCGTCTGAAAAGTCGACTGAATAATATTGATGTACTGAAAGATTGTAATGCTTTTTTCTATTATTGGTCCGTTTATTTAGAAGAAATAACTGATGGATTACCAAGTAAAAGCGATTATGCAAATTACGACAAAAGTATAGTCAAAAAATACCCTCAGTTCGACGATGGATCATCTAATTACGTAAGGCATAACTCTTTGAGTTTCTATTGACGATCATAAAAAAGACAAATCATCTAATTGGTACACGTAACTTTTTCAGGCATTCCTCAAATCCCAGATTGGACAGAGTATTAGAAATCGTCGTGCCCATTTAAAAAGAAAAATGGCAAAAATGAATCCAAAGTTACTAAAAGTAGTCAGTCAGCTGTTATCATTCCAAAAATGTATGCTTGTTGAGTTTCATTTATTTTCAGAAATTTGGCAATAGATTTAGGATCTTTAAAGGATAAAAATTTGAATTTATTTTTTTTCAGTAGCGAAGCTACACAAAAAAAAGATAATGAAAGTGCAATGACAGAATTAAACAAAAAGAAGAATTTCAATGATACAGGCCATGTCAGAATGTTATTGAAAGAAACTTTCGATGCACGTCGAGATTGGATAAAAAAAGACGCTAAAAGCATTATAGAGATCGTTGAGAAGTATCCACAACTTAGGCCCTTACCTTTCGTAATACATTTACAATAACCGAATTTAAAACTAATTCAAAATTTTTCGAGTTGTGAATAATCTATATTCATAATTCATTTTTTAGATTTTATTTGAATTTCAATTACTAAAAGAAATTGAAACCTCTCGTTTATATGACAAAATAGATATCATGATCAAAAATATCATATCATTTTATAATATTGCTGAGGAAACTGAAGAATCAAAATTAACTGCACTTTATAAAATTCAAGATGATTTGACACCACAAAAAAATAAAAAATTTAAACACATTACTTCTCACGATACAAAAAGTAGGTACAAATATCATATTATGTGATCATTTTAATATATCTATCAATATTTTATTTTATAATCTTTTCATATTGATTTGTAGAGTATGTCAGCGATTGAAAATTTATCTTCAGTGGCAACTAATGCACCAAAAGTAGTAATTTATACCCATGATCGAAAAATTATTACAGCTTTTATTATTGGTGGAACTCTGAAAATAAAGTTCGACAATCTAAACATCGAGAACATATTAACCTCATTATTAGCATGTTACTATGTTTGGGATATTACATATCCGAGTGCATACAGAAATATGTTACAATTTTTGGATTTTGAAATTCTAGGAACTGTTATAAAAAAAATTGTGCGGTTGAAAAATTCCTATTTCGTAAGAATTTATTTCTGAAAAATAAAACAAAATCCTAAGTACGGACTATATTAATCCTAAGTTATATATTTATGTGTATAAAAATACTTATTTACGCTCTTTAAAAATCGCACACTTTAAGTGTGTGATTTGATTCACACATTTCGTAACCTGTGAAATTGTTGAAAATATTCACACATTAAAAAAGTATTAAAATCACACACACTTGATATTTGATTTAATTCACATGCTTTTTAGTGTGTAAAAACTGTCTACAACCATTCACACGCGTAAAGTAATTGAAATTCACATACTTGGGTATGCAGTGCACCAAGTTACAAACTGAATTGATTAGAAAGACGCACGAAAACGGACATTTTGGCGTTCGGAAGATGGCAGAGGAACTAAAAAAGGATTATTATATACCAAGATTGGAAGAAAAGCTGCAAAGTTTTGTGGACTGTTGCATACAGTGTGTTCTAGCAGAAAGGAAAAAAGGAAAGAAGGAAGGTCAACTGCATCCAATTCCAAAAGGAGAGGTACCGCTGACGACGTACCACGTGGATCATTTGGGACCGATGACGGACACAAATAAGTGGTACAAGTATTTGTTCGTGGTGATAGACGATTTTTCCAAGTTCACGTGAATATATCCTACCAAAAGTACGGACACAAAAGAAGTGTTGGATAGATTGATGCTTCAACAGCAAACGTTTGGAAATCCGCAGAGGATAATCAGCGACCGTGGCACCGCATTTACCTCTCGCGAATTTAAAAATTATTGCAACGAAGAGAGGATTGAACATATTTTGACTACCGTTGGAATACCTCGTGGGAATGGCCAAGTAGAGAGGATCAATCGCGTTGTTAGGGAGTCATAAACCTTAGGACCTGGTGGAGCGGCAAAACATTTTGTCGACAGCTGTCTTCGGCAATAAACCGATAGGTACGATTGGTGCTCGGTCAGGGTGCGCACATCTGTTTGTCATTTGTAAATAATTAGTATAAGGAATTTTTTTGCGTACCCGCCGATGACCCTAACGGGACTTTGGACTTGCTCGGAGGCGACTGGTAGGTTCGAAATCCTCCATCAGGTGTTAAGAGCATGTCGTCGCCTTCCCTCTCTTGAAGTCCTCGAGGGGGTGGAGAAAATTATTTATCAACCAATAGTTACTTATTCTTCAAAGACTCCACCCCCATCGAAGTCAGAGATCTCATACACGACTTCAAGAGAGGGGCACATCACAGTTTACCACGAAACACTTTTCAATTTGTACAGCGAGAACATACTCAAAACTCAAACAGAATTCATTCAGAGAACTCATTCAGAACTCAAGTAGAACATATTCAGAACTCAAGCAGAACATTTTCAGACCTCATACAGAAATCATCGAGAAACATTCAATAGAGTCAGTCCACACACAACAAGTCAAGAGTACTTATTCATTTTTTCCCCATTTTTTATAATAAACGGGGTGGTCCTTCGAGAAGCTCTAGATATGCACATACGTGCAAAATTCGGACGGGACAATTTAAGAAGTTAATCGAGCCCGTAACACGCGTCATCATCTCTATGCTAACGAAATTGTCCTTAGAAGCGCCTGACAAGTGGTACAGACATGTTAGAAGAGTTCAGCAAGGGCTTAACAGTACCTTCCAACGAAGTATTTGTATGTCACCATTTGAAGTCCTTGTTGGTACAAAGATGCGACATAAAGAAGATCTAGAAATCAGAAGATTGATGGAGCAAGAGTCGATTGAATTATTTCAAGAAGAGCGAGAAACCCTTCGTCAAGTGGCGAAAGAAAAATCCTGAAGATGCAGGAAGAAAATCGGAAAACCCATAATCGCGGTTGTAAAGCAGCGAAAACGTATCGCGAAGGGGACTTAGTAGTTATTAAGCGTACACAATTTGGTCCTGGACTAAAACTTAAAAAAAAATTCTTGGTCCTTATCAAGTATCGCGGGTAAAACGCAATAACCGCTACGAAGTCATTCGAGTGGGTGACGAGGAAGGACCGCAGATAATAAGCACAGCCGCGGACTTCATGAAACCCTACGTGTATTTACCTTCAGGGACTGAAGGAGAGTCAGGAACGGCCGAATGTGAGGTGAGCGACATCGCCGAAGAATAAGAATTGAAAGACGATGAATGTACGTGGCGTGGTACGCATGTGTGTATGGGTGTGTGGATGAGGATGAGAAAAAAAGTGAAAAGCGAGAAGAAAGGCAGTCGCCAACACGCATCGAAAGATGTAACACCGTAGATCCTGTATCTAAATCTTTATTTATTAAACTATATTTTTCGTTAAAAATTCCACATCGCTCTCCCCATCCCACATATATTTTTAATTTCATGTTTTGTATAAACAATATGTGAAATCGTTAAATAAAATTGTTACCCCAAAATATAATTGACACTTAAATAATTTTCAAACTACTTTGATTTTAAGTACCGCATATCAGTCGCGTCACTTGCGAAACCTGCGTGGTGGACAGCGTAGTTTGGATTGCTCGAGCGTAGTGGAAACCGTACAGTTCGCTGCAGCGCGCGTGGTCGGCTAAGTGTTAAGAGTGACGGAATTTTGGGAAAATCTTATTTGCGACAGGAACAAGTAGAAATATCATTCGCTCATAATGCAATGATAACAAAATCAGAACCGATTCGACCTTTTAGATTCGTTGGCGAAAAACCAAATTCAAAATCACCAAGAAACCCGAAACCACGAGTACTTCTTTTAAAAGCTCGTATTCGACAAGCAATAGCCATTGACGTTATCAATCCAGATTTAAGCGAAGATTATCTGCCAAAATTACCGGTTAAAAAAGGAATATATATTGATGAAGCTGCAGTCAGTGGGCATCAAGGTGTATACCATGTTTTAGCCATAAACACACTCGATAAAGACATTGAAGTAGAAATACCACCACACGAAATTTATCCATTTGAATACCATAATTTTCCGGAAGACTCTGATTCAGATTCCGAAATTGATAGTACAGAGGTGAAACAATATGATAATAGAGTTTCAAGAATTTTAGGAAAATTACGATTGGATCATTTAAATAAAGAGGAAAGAGAACATGTAATAGATTTAGTCGAGGAATTTCCTGAATGTTTTTATTTACCGGGTGACAAATTAGAAGCAACTCCACTAATACAACGTAGAATTCATACGATCGATGACGTACCTATAAATGTGCGTCAGTACAGATTCCCACCGATCCATAAAACCGAAATTGAAAAACAAATTTCTTCAAAATTAAGTAGTGGCATAATTACGCCTTCAAAATCTCCATACAATTCACCGCTTTGGATTGTACCTAAGAAACCAGATTCGCAGGGCAATCCTACACTGTAAATCCAAGTGTGTTAAAAGCTGGCTATTTAAATACACCAAAATGTGTAAGCACACTTCATTAACACGTCTAAACGTGTAAATGCAATTATGTGCATTAAAATAATACACTTGAAAAAAGTAACGTGAAGTTTTAACACATTCAATGCGTTATTTTACACGTTTTATCCGAGTAAATAAATAATACATTTTTTTTGTGTGTTAAATTTTTAACACACATCACTTTTATGCACTAAAGTGTGTTAAAATTACACATCTCGTTAGAATTATACGTTTTTACGTGTTAGCCGTTTGTTTTTGATCTATTTAAATTCATTATATTTACTGATCAGTTATTATTACCACTTAAAAGAGTAGAAAAACAATAACTGTAATTTTTGCATTATTGGTTCGCATCATTTGACACGTTAACCAATCATTCTCATCTATAATATTTCGAAATATTCTTGAATGTGAAAGATTGCATATTAATACCGGAGTTCCTGCACTCCTTTAAAATATTGAACAATCATAATAATATTTAATATAATTTTATTCAGTTCTGTGAATATGTAATTGATTTACCTATAAATATGTAAGAAGGCAGATGAAATGAGCGAGTGAGAAAGCGAATGAATGAGAGAACGAGATGATGACGTGTGAAGTGACAAACAAAAGGAACGTAAGAAACAAAAGACGGGGCAGAAGGTCGCAAAACAGTAGTGAAGAACGAAACGTGAAAGCGAAAAGACGCCATAACTGTTACTGCTTATTTTTATTAGTTTCTAAGTGTTTGTTATAGTTATTGTTGGCTTTATGTATCTTTTTAATAAATGTTAGTTAATAGTAAGAAGACTGTGGGTACCATCAAAAAAGCAATCTCCTCACATATATATGTAGTATTGGAATATTCGCAGCGATTCGCAGCAAGCAGTGCCTTTGCGTTGCGTGGCAATTTGAACAAGCGGCGCACAGTGGTCGATTTCGCCGAAATCCTGGCCAAAACCCCCAAATTTTTTTTTAGAATTTTCAAAATTTAGCAATTGCGTTTGATTTGTAACACATCAGAGCATTGTTTTTCATTAATAAAATTTTTTATTGAATAATACTCTTAAAGATATGCAATGTCAAAGTTGGCACTTAAATAATGTAACGTTTTCACGTCGAAATTGAGAATACGTTTTCAATGTGAAATTAAAGTTTGATCCACTTTTTCAGTATTGGTAGCTATTTATCATACTTTTAATTTATAAATATCTTGGTTTCATTTTTTTATTTAATATTTTACAACTCTGTTGGTACTGAACGTAAAACCTATACATTTTTTTCCTTTTGCTAATGAAATTGTTGTGAATGCTGCAAATTGCTGCCGTGATTTTTTTTTTAAATTAAACTTTGAAGCTTCCCGAAGAAGACCTCGTTGAGTTTTCTTGCGACTTTTTGCCATTCTTCGAGTAATTGTTATTTGTTTGTCGCGCGCGCCATGCTCGGGGAAGTGCATTTATGACATAGAGCCGGGCTATCGTGCTTTACCTAATGAATACTGCTAATCCTTCTCTAAGATCAACCTGGCAATTAACGAAATAATATGTTTATTTCATGGGGTTAAAAATCGGAATGAGTTTAAACAAGCTGGTGGCCTATTGTTTCGAGGCAACAATAGATAGCCGCGGCTACCTCGACCGCTTACCGTCATAAACCGAAAGATCTTTGACGATTCTAATGAGAATCTGGCTAGTTGCAGGTATGAGGGAAATATTTGTTCCTTACAATGTTTCATCTTTCTCCTTCGACCGAAATTTTTATTAAGCAAAGGGAAATTCGGAGATGGAACAGCAATGGCATGCTTGTATTAAGATACAGCGGCTGCTGCAGTAAATATCATTAAAACTGCAGAAGTCCGTGGAATAACATAACATATTTTTTTTAAATTAAACTTTGAAGCTTCCCGAAGAAGACCTCGTTGAGTTTTCTTGCGACTTTTTGCGATTCTTCGAGTTATTGTTATTTGTTTGTCGCGCGCGCCATGCTCGGGGAAGTGCATTTATGACATAGAGCCGGGCTATCGTGCTTTACCTAATGAATACTGTGTCTACCATTTTGTTTTTGGAAATTCTGAGTTCGGATTCTTAATCAGCAACCGGAAAAACATAAGACTACTGATTTTCGTGCCGATCCGACCATTTTTCGATACTCGCACTCGCCATATTAGAGCCGCCATTTTGTTTTTGGAAATTCTGAGTTCGGATTCTTAATCAGCGACCAAAATAATACTAATATACCAATTTTCAGCTAAATTGAAAAACTCCTTATAGTTTTGGCCAGGATTTCGGCGAAATCGACCACTGTGCGGCGGTAACATTTGTAAATAGAGTCGTGATTGAGCAGTGGTGTAAAGAAGTCGATTTTGTGTCCGAGTTGATCTGATTTGTATTGTATTTATTGTTCTAATCGTTTTTTTCTAATAAAATATTCCTTTCACCTATATATATATATATATATATATATATATATATATATATATTAAAATAACGCACCTACATGCTACAAAATAACACACATGTACTGTGTTAAATAATAAAACACCGGGAAACGTCTAAAAAGTGACTACAAGGAAATAATACGTTTATGTGTTTTAAAATAACACACTTGGATTTGCAGTGTAGGTGGCGAATGGTGATCGATTTTCGGACATTAAATGAGAAAACCATCGGCGATGCATACCCGTTACCAAACATAGCAGATATTTTGGATCACTTAGGTGAAGCCAGATATTTCACAACTTTTGATTTGGCAAGTGGGTTTCAACAAATTGAGATGGACCCACGTGATAGAGAAAAAACTGCATTTTCCACACCTAACGGCCATTACGAATACGTTCGAATACCAGAGGGTTTGAAAAATACTCCGGCAACATTTCAAAGACTTATGGATCAAGTACTGTGTGGATTGCAAGGGATAGAATTATTTGTATATCTGGACGATATAGTGATTTATGCAAAAACTTTAGAAGAACATGCGAAAAAGATTCGTCGATTGCTCACTAAATTGGAAGATGCTAAATTAAGATTGCAACCGGATAAATGCGAATTTCTAAAAACGGAAGTATCATATCTGGGCCACGTAATTAGTTGGAAAGGAGTAAGACCGGATCCTAAGAAAATAAAAGCAGTTAGGAAATTTCCGACGCCTCAAAATCAGAACAACATTAGGCAGTTTTTAGGACTTGCTGGTTATTATCGGCGTTTTATAAAAGATTTTGCAGCAAAAGCTAAGCCGCTAACAATACTTTTGAAAAAGGATAGTAAATTCGAATGGGGTAAAGATCAGAAGCGCAGTTTTCGTGAGTTGCGCAGGGCACTGTGTGAATTCCCTATCCTTCAGTATCCAAATTTCAATCAGCCTTTTACCCTTACAACGGATGCATCTGACTTTTCAATAGGCGCTGTCTTATCACAAGAAGTCAACGGTTATGACTTACCAATAGCTTACCTTTCTAGAAGTTTGACCAAACCAGAACAAAATCATTCTACCACCGAAAAGGAATGTTTAGCAGTTTTATATGCAGTTCTACATTTTCGACCTTACCTATATGGTAGAAAATTTACTCTGGTTAGTGATCATGAACCATTAAAGTGGATAGACTCAATAAAAGATCCGGGCCAAAGATTAATCCGTTGGAGATAAAAATTGAGAGACTATGATTATAATTTCGTTCATAAACCAGGCCGATTGAATATAAATGCAGATGCACTTTCTCGTAATCCAGTAAACTCATCCGATACCTCATCAACAGACAGTTCTTCTGATTCTGATACTGATATGGAGCAAATTTACCCGATACAAAGGCATCAAAAATGTTTTGAACCAACCACTTCCTCTAGAATCACTGAACCTAGCTCCAATATATTGGGTGTACAAATAAATTTTGAGGGTTTCTTTTTGTAACTTTGAAGCTTTATTCAGGGAAATTGGAAGAATGTATTTCGTTCAAAGTATTGTCCATCATTTGCTACGACTTTTCCACGTTTTTCAGATAGCTTACGGATTCCGCGTTTAAAAAATTCCTCGTCTTATAGAGCGATCCTAGAACCGATCCAATTTTTGGCTTCTTCGTGTTTAGTGAAGTGCTGCTCGGCCAAGCCATTAGGCATCGACCGGAACAAGTGGAAGTCGGAAAGAGCAATGTCTGGTGAATACAGCGGGTGGGGTAGGACACCCCATTGAAGTTCCTCCAAAGTTTCCTTGACGACTTTTGCAGCATGTGAGCGAGCGTTGTCATGCTGAAAGATCACTTTCTCGTGTCTTTTGAGATGTTGGGGGCGTTTGAGCTTCAATGATCGGCTCAATTGCATCAACTATTGCTTGTAACATTCACCAGCGATGGTTTCATAAGACTGGAGTATAATAACCCCCACTAACCCCTCCAACTCAGCGTGTTCAAGCTTTACTGGTCTTCCTTGGCGTTCTTTGTCGCTAGTGTCAAAATCGACACTTTTAAAACGACGGAACCAGTACTCACATGTTTTTATTGATGGAACATGTTCCCCATATGCTTCACACAGCAATCAATGACCATGAGCGGCACTTTTCTTCAAATGTAACTGAAAAGAAGCGCTTCCCGCAAACTTCGTTTTGTTGGTACAAAGGTTGCCATGGTTTGAGCACAAAAAAAGTATGTTGTTTACACTTCAGCAAAATGAAAGAGACTGATTTTTAGAGAGAAATGATGACGCTTTAACATGAATATAGTTACACAGTTGTCCGATAGGATTTACTGCCAGCAACGCCATGTTATGCAAATCCCTCAAAACTTATTTGTACACCTAATACCAAAAAGATCAGACAGACCTATTGGTTTAAAAAGCAATCCCAAAATCCCGATACCTGTAGACCCCGACTCAATTGCTCAACGGACACGACGAAAATTAGGTACAATAGCATGACCGCCTAAACCTGACGAAACACATGACGACGAACCAGAAGACGCACAAACACCACCTATACACCGTAAAAGAAAAAGCACTTTACGTAGTTTGAATTATTCGCCAAAATCATTACTTAACCCTCAAAAACGGAAGTCAAGCACGGGTGATTCGAGTTTGCAACCGATTCGGGAAGAAAGCGGAAGAATCGGAGAATATCACGCGGGAAAACATTATGATAGAAGTACAGCCACCCGTGGACAATAGTGACGATGACGTTTTTACCCATTCTACAGACCAACCGATTGACTTACAAGAGTTACAAAATTCTTTTGCTAGATTTGACGAATCCATGGGGCAACATAATCAGAGTTTAGAGAAATCGCAGTTGAATGATTCAAACAATAGTAATGTGCAACAGATTGACGACGAGAAATTGAACAACCGAATACAGAGATTATTAGAACGACATAATTCAAAAGTACAGACGAACGAACAGACAAAAATTCTTTGGCAACCACGTAGATCTGTATTTCCCGCCCTTGTACCGTTACGCAGACCATTGGCATTATCCACACCACATCCAGAAGACTATGCAGTCCCTGTGCTTCAGGAAAATCTCGCTGAAAAAGAAAAGCCTTCATCAGACGAAGCAGAGAACGAACTCTACTACACTGGTATACGTATAAAGGAAAACGTACCATTGGAAATCGAGCCTACCTCACCATTAAATCTTCCTCGAAAGGCTTTTTCTCATTCAAAACTCTTAAGTTTTAGTAGGGATAATTCAACCGCGACTGCAGGAAATTATGTGCATTTCATATCTTCGGATTGTGAACTTGTAAACCCCATAGGCAGATTACTCGTAGACATAGGTGCTCTAAGCGTTGAAAATCTGCGAGAAATGAAGCCGAAGGTGGGACAGGTTCTCATTACGACTCGTGGAAAGCACAAGGTTTTCAGCGTCGTCATACAGAAGAATCACGTTGACAATTTCGATATAACTCTGTTAAAATATGGATTGGAAAATTTAAAGAAGTCCTTAATAAGATCAGGCACAAAATCATTCAAAATTTCGAAATTCGGAGACTTAACCGATACATTATCTCAGGGTACGTTAATGGACTTGTTAACGAATACTTTTGAGGACAGTGATATTGAGATAATCATTTGCCACGGTAAAATTCAAGTACCACCTGAAGAACTCCGATCGGAAATAATCTCCGAATATCATGGTAGTTTAATAGATGGGTATAAAGGAATTACGAAAACTTATCACAGAATTCGAGAAAGATTTTATTGGCCACGTTTGAAAAACGATGTTCAAAATTTTATACGAACTTGCAATAGCTGTCAGGAAAACAAGGTACAGTAAAACCTCGATAAATGCAGAGAATTCGGGACCGAATCAGTGCAGTTACGAAGCAGTGGTTTCTATTTTGTGTTTACGTTCAGGCTCCAGCCGAGCGTGAGCTTAGAAAAGAACAGACAGTAGAAGAGACAAAGAGGTCCAACCTACAGGGGGACCGGCCCGAACGTATCAATGTGACAATACTAATCCGAGGATTGAACTTTTCCATTTTTTATTTTTTTTTGTTGAAAACTTCGCTAACGTATTTGTGACAATTTTCTGATTAAAATGATACCAAACACGACATAGTTTGAGCAATATTTACTTAATATTTAATTCGTTTACTTGCTATTTAGATAACTCAAACATATCGTGTTTGGTATAATTTTAATCAGAAAAATGTCACAAATACGTTAGCGAAGTTTTCAAAACAAAAAAATCAAAAATGGAAAAGTTCCATCCTCCGCTTAGTATTGCGTCATCCATGCGTTAGGGCCCCTGTGCGTTGGGCCTCTCTGTCTTTTCTACTGTCTGTCCTTTTCTAAGCTCGGCGCTCGCTGGAGCCTCAACGTAAACACAGTCCTGACATACAGCAGCGTCCTATGCATTTAAGTCTCGCACAGGGAACCATTTAGCAGTGCAGTTAACGGTACAGGTAACTATTCTATGTTTTCATCTGACTCCAGCTGACCACGAATCTAGAAAGGGGTAAGCAATGGGAAACCGCCCCCTCGAAGATGATAGGGTTAAAGGAACCGGGACTCGGTTGCGGTGCACACACGATTGACGGCGATGCGTTTATCTTTGCTCCATTCACGAGCTAATGGAGTACATTTTGACGATGCTCAAAGTTTGTTAGATATCTATGCTATTGAGAGAAACGTTCCTCAAAACGTTCGTACGAACGGAGTCCTCGCTGTCAATCAAAACATTGAGGGTATCTAATTTAAACAACGTAAATATATATTTCTATTTGTGAATATATGTTTTCATTCAATGTAGATATATATTTCTGTACAAACAATAAAGTTTTTCTTCAAGTAAAGTTGAAGAAATAAATAAATAAAAAAATTAGTATTGCATCGATATTATCTCCACAATATTATGAAACTTTTATATATACATATAACATTTTCTTCTAACATAAATGGTTCTACTGTGCATACATTTATCCACACAACCATACATACAACAATCATAACGATAGTTTATTAAAATTATATCCAGTAATCTTGAATTTGTTACCTCTTGTTTCTTTAATTCATATGTATACTAAAGAAACAGTTGTGTTACGATCTAGCACGCGCACGTATAAATTAATTTCCAACGCAAATAATTTAAAAAGACGGCGACAGCAAAACGTTAGCTCTCGCGTCAAAGAATACATTGTTGCCGCCACGGTCGACTTAGCAAGAGATTTTAACCGGTTGAGTGTCAAGCAGCGAAAACGCGCTTCTTACATTTTGTATCGAAGAATACAACAAAGTAAAATTTCAATGTTTTTCTGCTAACAATCTGTTAATCACATTTAATTCAAGACATATCTGAGCATACTATTTTACTAGTAATACTTTTGTTTTAACCTAAACGCCATGTGACGCGATCTGAAACTGTTCGTTGACAGATAACGTCAGTCGACGGGATACGCACATCGATTTTTTCTCCCGTAATCGGCGTGCGCGGCGTCTTTCCAGCGCGAGCGAACAGAGGCGAATGGCGCCCTAAAGCGCCATTATACTCGTGTAATACGCCGAGTCTGGCAAGTCATTCCTGGTTGGGTAAAATAGTTGGGAGGGAGAAGCAGGCGGAGCGACTCAGAAAAGGCTCGCGGCGTGTAACTAATTCAACAGCCTGGGCTACGTTTTCTGTCTAGCTAATGGAGCGGTTACGTGGTCTTCGCAAAGACAAAAATGAGTAACTCTACACAAATACTGTCAAGAGAACAAACTAGAGGTGAATATAGACAAAACAAAACTATTAGAGTGCAGAAAATCGAATAGAAAGAAAGAAGGGAAAAAGATAACATACAATGGGATAACCATAGAAAAAGTCAGGGAATACGTGTATCTGGGAGTACCCTTTTCACAATCTGGTAGTTTCCGGCCAGCAGTAAAACACTTCATAGCTAGAGCTAAAACAGCGCTAGGCACAATATGGAGTCCTTTAACCCTAGATCACTAACCTTCGTCGATTCGACGACACGGATTTAATAAGTATGCCATATTAGTTAACGTTATCGTAATAAATAAATACCTATCTTTAATAATAGAAAAAAACATGTTTAAATTTTATTTAAATAATACTCTTTAACCCCTTTTGTAAACACCGTAGTCGAAGAAACGAAAGTTAGTGTTAAGCGTCGAAAAATAAGGTTAGTGATCTAGGGTTAATGATCACAAAAGCAAATAACTGGGAGTCAGCAGACAAAGTATTTGAAGCCATAGTAAAAACAACATTACTCTATAGCGCGGGAATCTGGGGTTTAAACCACACAGCAGAAATAGAGGAAATACAAACGGGATATATAAAGAAAATGCTAGCAATAGCAAATAGCACACCAGGGTATACGGTAAGAAAGGAGACAGGTAGAGTAGGCCTAGAACTGGAAGTAATGAAAAGAGCACTTCGATACTGGTCACGAATAAGAAACATGCGCGAACAAAGATTCCCAAGAAAATGTCTGGAAAAACTGAAGGCCCTGGACAGACGAACATCCGATAAGAAGAGAAACTGGATAATGCAACTGAAAGGCAGATTACACGAATATGGATATGGGCACACCGAGAAACTCGAATGGGAAGAGATAGAAAAGGAGAGTACACAACAGGAGATATTAAATAAAACACTCGAAAAACTAACTGAAGAAGACGCAACAAGAATAACAAACTCCACATACAGCCCCATATACAAAGAAATCATAGAAAAGGAAACAACAGGGAAAGAAGAATACCTAACAATGAATATTCCATTAGCAATTAAAAAAATAATAGCACAGGCAAGACTAGCGGGGAAACTAGGATGGAGTTCATCGTTGGGACAAGGCCTATACTACAAAATAGACGAAAACCACCCATGTCGCATATGCAATACAGGAGAACTGGAAAGTAGGAAACATATCATAAGCAACTGCCCCATATACACAGAAATACGCCCAAAAGCATTCAAAGACACAAACTGCATGGACATACTGAAAATAAAGACAGAAAAGCAAGCATGGGAACTAGCAAACTACATAAAAAACAGTTTGAAACTTAGGACATTCTGCCTAGATGAATAAAGAAAAAACAAAGAACAAAAAGGCAAGAGGAAGCCAAAGAAGTAAACAATACCAAAACTAAGTGCAAAATACCTAGATAATGTAAATATAGATATCAAATACCAAAGATGTAAACAAGTAGTCAGTAAGTTAGTAAGTTACAAAATAAAGCGGTAACCAATCTAGAATAGAAATAGTGATAAGGAGAGATTGTAATAGGCGCTATGCCTCAATACAATAAATAAATAAATAAAAATAAAATCCATGTTAGTTGTATCAAAAATAAAAATTTTCAATTATTAGAAAATTTATTAAAAAAAAAACTTCAGATTAAGGGGAGGTGTTGAATATACGCGCTAATCTGAAAAGTGTATGTAGATGGCGTAGGAGTAAAGAGAAAAGCAGAACGGAAGTGAATCGGGTTGCAGGTTGGTCGGTGTGTGTGATGAGCGTACTTCCATATAAAAGAGACGTGTGCGACAGTAAAAAGCCTTTTTCTTTATATTAACCAACTCTTTTGTATTTTGATTATATTAAAGTCCGTATATTTAGTACAATAAACTCATGTGTGATACCGGAATAAAGCATTTATTCATTAATCACCAGTAAAATAAATATAATCTAAGATAAGACGTAAGAAAGAAAGAGAGGTTAAGGACCCACGTGTTACTAACGAGTAAGGAAGGAAAAAAAACCATAAAAGAGGCGAGGTTGAGGAAAATCTTGTGTCCAGATTAAGAAGAAAAAAAAAGGTATCTTTTTTTTGTTTTTTTTTTGTGTGTGGTTCAGTAAAATAAATAACAAATTATAATGGAAAGAGCGATGTTAGATGATGCAGGCCATATTGAGAAATTGACAGACGCGGAAAATTTCCAGGTTTGGAAATTTGAAATCAGTATTATGTTTAAAGCGAACGAACTCTATGAAGTAGCAACGGGTTTTAAACCGGAAACTGAAAGAGATCAGTTGTGGAAGAAAAAAGACGCAAAAGCTCAAAAACTAATAATAACAACTATAGATAAAAAACCGTTGCTACATGTCATGGACTGTGAAACCGCGTACCAAATGTGGACGAAAATAGGCAGCATATTCGAAAGAGATTTCGAACGACAAAGATGTAGTTTGCTTCAAGAATTTTACAGTACTAGTTACAATAAAACCACAGACATTGCTATGCATATAAGTAAATTAAGAAATTTAGCTTTTAGGTTAAATGCGTTAGAAACGAAAATAGACGATAAGATGATAGTCTCTAAGATATTAGCACACGCTGCCTGAGGAATACAGATATTTTGCGAGTGCTTGGGACTCAGCTGAACAAAAGGAAAAACACTAGAAAATTTAACTGCAAGGCTGATTGCAGAAGAAACGAGAAATTTGTTGAAAGGAGAAGAACACCCAGTGGCGTTCAAGACCACAGATAAAAGGCAATTCAAGTATAATAGGACCAGCCACGCAGCAAAGCCAGATGTTAGGGTACTACAACCAAGTGATAGAGGACAAATACGTTGCTTCAAGTGCAATAAAACAGGACACATTGCAAGATTCTGTGAAGGATCAAGTGATCAGAAATGCAGTATATGTAAAAAGACCAACCATTCAGATAAAAACTGCTTCTTCAGAAATAAGACTGGCAGAAGTGAAAACGTAAACAGAGTGGTATTTCTGACTTTAGAGATGGAGGCTTCGGACATCTGGATCGTGGACTCTGGAAGTACATCTAACATGACAAACAGTAAAAATCATATGACAAATATGAAAAAGGTGAACTTGGTGATTGGAGTAGCAAAGAACTCGGAATCAATGGTGGCAGAAGGTGTTGGATCCTTAGAATTTGACAAGTGTAGTCTCAGAGAAGTAATGTACGTCCCTGACTTAACTGCAAATCTACTTTCAGTGAATGCGATAACTGAAAACAATGGTGAGGTACTGTTTTCAAAAGGTGAAGTAAAAATCAGCCATAAAAACAGGTTAGTTATGAAAGGAGAGAAACTACCTAATGGTTTGTTCCAGATTAAATTAAAGGCAGGTGTAAAACCGGACTCGTATTTGACGAAAAATCTTGAGTCAGAGGCTGAAAAGTGGCACAGAAAACTAGGGCACCTAAGTTATGGAAACATGAAAAAATTGACAACATTGAGTGAAGGATTCAACTTGAAGAAAGAAGAAATAGAAGAACAAGGATCATTCTGTGTAGTGTGTCAGGAGACGAAACAGTCAAGGACCAAATTTGGTAACTCCAGGAATAGAGCAAGTAGACCGCTGCAAATAATACATAGGGATATATATATACTAACATTCCTGGACGATTATACTCATTTCGCAATGGTTTTCCTGCTGAAGAACAAACATGAAGTTCCGGATAAAATAAGGGAATACGTAGAAAAGGTGGAGGCTAGTTGGAATCTGAGAGTTTCCAAACTAAGATGCGACAACGGTCGAGAATATGTCAATGAAAATAATAAAGTGGTGCAAGGTAAAGGGAATTCAGATGGATAATACAGTTCCGTATACACCACAACAAAATGGCAGAGCCGAACGACTAAATAGAACACTAATGGAAGAGGCAAGAGCATTGGTGTTTGATTCCGGACTAAATAAGGAATTGTGGGGTGAAGCCCTCTACACCTCCGTATATCTACTGAATAGGTCGCCGACAGAGTCGCTGAAGATTACTCCGTACGAGATGTGGGAGAAAAGAAAACCAAATATAAAGTCTCTGCAAATATTTGGCTGCAGTGCGCATGCCAAAGTCTTGGGACCGTTGAAGAAACTGGACAAGAGGAGTAGGAAGCTAACATTCGTAGGATATGCACCTGTGGGATACAGGCTGTGGGATTCTGAAAAAAAGAAGAATAATTATAGCCAGAGACGTTAAGTTTGAAGATGTTCAATCAAATGGAATAAAAACTGCAGTTGTTAGGAAGATAGGATTGAGATTAGATGAAGAAGGTGAAAATGAAGAGATGGATTTAGAGGAACATCAAGAAGAAACTGTAAAAGAAGAAGAAGAATCAGAAGGGACAGAAGAAAGAAAATCAAGACAACAGAAGGAAGATGACGAAAATGAAGACAGAGGACAGCAAAAAAAGAAGCTGGAGCTGAGAAGATCGAAGAGGGTAACAGACAGGTATAGTTACATGGCACTGCTGACGTACAAAGAAGCTGTCACAGGGAATGATAGAAATAAGTGGATAGAGGCAATTAATGCGGAAAAAACCTCACTCAAGGAGAATAACACTTGGGTTGAGATAGATGCAAGTAAAACTAAGTCACAGAAGCCATTGCATAGAAAATGGATATTTAAAATAAAACAGAATGGAACATATAAAGCGAGACTAGTAGTTAAAGGCTATGAGCAGACATATGGAGTGGACTATGATGAGACGTTTAGTCCTGTAATGAGTGCGGCAGCCCTAAGAAGTTTGTTTGCAATTGCTACAATTAAAAGATTTGAAGTTGTAACTTTCGACATTACAACAGCATTCCTGTATGGAACCTTGGAAGAAGATGTGTAGATGTACCCGCCTGAGGGATATACCTGTAGAGAAGGTAAAGTGTTGAAACTGAAGAAAGCTCTCTATGGGCTGAAACAGGCACCTCTCAGGTGGAGCATTCGGTTCACAAAATTCCTGAGAGAAAGGGGACTTGAACCATTGCAAAGCGAACAGTGCTTATTTGTTAAGGAAAATAGTGAAGTAATTCTGGGAATATATGTCGACGATGGAATCCTGATCGGAAAAGAACTAAGGGAACTCGATCGAATAGTCAAGGAATTGAACAGAGAATTCAAAATGACTGTGATAAATGAACCAAAGACATTCGTAGGCTTAGAAATAGAAAGAAGTAAAGGACAAATAAGACTGACACAGAGTGAATACCTAAAAAGAACCCTTGATACAAGTGGACTGAATTCTGCGAAACCAGTGGATGTGCCGCTGCTGCCGAATGGCACAGACAACACCGAACCGAAGAACATAGTCTATCCGTACAGAGAAATGATCGGAAATCTATTGTATCTGTCAACGAAAACGAGGTCAGATATAGCTTATGGAGTTAATTATTGCAGCAGATTTGTGGAAAACTACACACAGAAGAATGTAAACGATATAAAACATGTGGTGAAATACTTGAATGGAAGCGTAAATCAAGGGATTACGTACAAAGGAGACGGAAGACCAGATCTACTCGAGGCATTCTGCAATTCGGACTTTGCGGGTGATCTGGAGACAAGGCGCAGTACTACGGGACACGTTATATTCTACGCAGATGGACCTATAAGCTGGTGCTCCAGAAGGCAGTCTATAATAGCTTTGTCAAGTACAGAAGCCGAATATTTGGCGGCGGCGGAATGCTGCAAAGAACTTCTGTATGTAAAGACACTGCTGGAAGAACTCACAAGCGAAGCTATTATAACAGAACTCAACGTAGATAATCAAAGCGCAATAATGTTAATTAGTAACGGAATATTAAATCGACGTAAGATATAGATTTGTAGACGATTTAGTTAAGACAAATAGAATTAAGTTAAAATACTGTCCTACTAACAAACAAACGGCCGAAGTACTAACGAAACCGTTGAATACAGAAAAATTTAATAACTGTAAGCGAAAACTAATGGGTCAGCCCGCACAGAATTAAGAGATGGTGTTGAAATAAAGTAATTCTTGGTGCGAGCTTTTTCCCATTTGAATGCGCGCGTGCGCTGTAGAGGGGGATGACGGAGAAGGACCCCGTGGCCCGTAGCGCGAGCTGCTCGCTCTCTTGCGTCTCAAACAGGTACAAATGAATATCTTATAACCTTAAAATTAAGCTAACCTTAAGATAGAATAAATATATATTGTCAAATATATAAAACACCTCTATTTCTTTCTTGCCAAAACAAAAATCCAACAAGGACACTAGCTGATTATGAACTGCCTGTCCCAAGAAGTTATCTGCGAGTAGAAGAATTAGGAAAAATAGTCACACTGGATTTAGGGTACCATAAGGATAGAATTATAATAGCCGTACATGTGCCATTGGTAGATAGAACTACCTATCATCTCTATAAACTACACCCTTGGCCAATAAAGCAGCAGATCGACCGAAATACAACCGTTTCGGCGCAAATAATCCCACGAACAGAGTACCTGGGACTCAGCAACGACCATAGAGTTTATTTTCAGATAAATGGGGCATACTTAAGTTCTTGTATTAAGACTTGGTATTGTCATCTATGTCTCCTGGAGTTGCCGTTATACGAAGCGTCATCAGTGGCAGGGTGCGAAATATCCCTATTATTGGAACCTAAGGTCAAAATTTGCGTTTCTGCGATATCCGTATCAAGAAACGGCATGAACCTCACTGGATTAGACTACAGTCAAGCGGAGCCTGGCTGTATTCATTCCACGAACCCGGAGTTTTACAATTAATCTGCAGGAACAGAAGGGACGAGTTGATAACGTTACAAGGAACCGACATAATTCATATGCACCCCGATTGTATAGGAAAGACAAGTAGAACCACGCTTACCGGAATACGCATCCTGAGGGGCAGTCATCAATACCTATATCAACGTAAGCTAAGGTTAAATTTATCAGAAATTTCTCCAGTCATACAGATCAACGGGCAGCTTCAGGATATTCAGATGTTGCACGAAAAACCGCCATTACCAGAAGACATTGGTGAAGGAGAATCCCTTTTTGCTATGGAAACCCGATTAACCGAACTTGGAAACCACCATAGGGAGAAACAACGACATCAGAATCTCATTTATGGAGGACTCACCCTACATGCCGTTATTCTCCTCATGATCGCGATCTATTTCCGGAAGGCAATACACCGGTTAATATCTGTGCTTACTTGCAAGGGCTGTAGAGGACTAAGAAAAAGACACAATCCGCAAGAGGAAGCGGAAACAAGGACTCGGGAGGAGAGTGTGGAATCATCAGTGTCTCAGGGGGCAAGAAAAGTACTTCCGATGCAAATTCCCATGGGAAATTAACTTACCAGTTTAAAAAAAATAATAATAACATATAAATATATTTTGGTTATAATTCTTTCTTATATTCTTGCCCGGTCTGAAAGGTTGTTACGAATTTGTACTAAGAAATGTTATGATACAGGGAAAGGAATGGAGAGAGAACAGTCTGGTGTAAGGGTTTCTTCGCGGAAACTAATAGTAACACGGATACCATCCCGGATTACTACCGGAGGACTCCTTGCGGTATTTGAGGCTTACGGGGCCAAATCGGTGCAACTGAAACGCACTCGATGTGAGCGGATGGCCTTTGTGGGATTCAACACAGAGGAAGAAGCAAGAGAAGCTCTAGCCGCGATTAACATGAGACCACTTATGCTAGAGGGAAGAAGGGTACTGGTCCTGGCTGCTGACCACTGGCACGACGATGGGCTGTTAAATCCTGGGATTCACCCGTCTGATTACATCAGCGCAGGAAGAACCTCTAGTCACGGCGTGGCCCACCAGTGGGCGCCCCGCTTGCCACTGGTTGTGTTGGAAATAGTAGCGCGTTTCCTGACCTTTCGAGAATTGGCTGTCTTCGAACAAGTGTGCCGAGAGTGGAGAATAGCAGGGAGCAATTCCTTGGGGGGTCTCCGACGCCTTGACCCAACTAGCTGGAAGTGGAGAAATGAGGGAATCGGAGCTGAGCTATCCAATCGTGGATTCTATTGGGTTATCCAGCGCGCGACGAATCTCAAGTCACTAATCCTCGATAGCCCGATCGCGACGGCGCAGATCCTTCCGCAGACGGTTACAGTCGCGATCAGAACCTGCCAGCGATTAACACACCTGGACATTACCGGTGTCGCGGTTCGTTCTTCGGCTCTCAGAGAATTGGCAAACCTGTCAACTCTCAGAGTACTGAACATCGGCCGTTGTATCGGGCCGTGTGACTTGCCGATGTCCAGGGTGTTAAGGACTAATCAGGGGTTGAGGACGTTTCTGATGCTGGGCACTCATACAATTGGGATCTGGCTTCAAAAACTCGCTGGGGAGCTAGAGCAACTTCTTTTGTACAGAGTGGACTGTGACCCGGACTTGCTCGGACAGACTATTGCTCGACTCACGAACTTAAAACAACTAGTGATAGCAAGACCCCGAAAATTTACGGACAACACTTTACGCGGACTGATTACAAACCCCATACTCCCTTCCACATTAACCAGTGTCCAACTATTAGTGTGTGGCCCGCGGGTTGGTCAACAGGGAGAGGAGGGTTACATGGATGGGCCCCTTCAGTTGAATGAAGCGGGGATCTTTTTCAGACTCATTGACCGAACTGGGGGTGGCATATTGTGGCTGGGTCACTGCTGCTTCGTAGAAGAAGCCGGACGACATTTGAGGTCATTAAGATCATTAGACTTGACGGGATGTACGAACATACGCGGACGGACTGCATTAGAACCACTTGGAAGACTAACCAGTTTACACTGTCTGGAGATGAGCTATTTACATCCAAGTGTGGGGGCCCGATTTCTGGATCGTCTGACATCCCTGGTGATGTTGGTTTGTCGCGATAACATGGGTGTCATAGATGAGGATGTACGCGGTCTCATAAGAGGGTGCCCTGTCGTGGCATACATTGACGTAGAGGGGTGCCGGAGCGTCGGTCGCCAAACGGTGGATCGTTTCTATGGAAGCCTAAGTGCGAACCCTCGACAGCATGATTTGCTAATACGCTTGGGCGGTACCTCAGCACGGGCATATGGGTGCGATCCCCGCATTCCCCGGGTTGATGTGCGCTACGACAGGTTGTCCCGCTGTCCGTCCGCGTAGGCATCGAGGACGACGCCTTTCCCTAAGGGGGGAGGGATATTACGTCCCGAACTAAATTTTCCGTTCTTTTTCATTTCTTTTCTTTTCGGTCACCCGCTACTGTTCATTTATATGTTAAGCTCAGTATATTAAATTTCCTCATTTCCGTTGCGTCTCGGCTAACCGATGAGATTTCTCCAGTAAATCTTTCTCGGGAGTGCGACGGGACCGTTGCGCTCGAGGCGCATTCTGTCACGTACTTATTGATAAGAACCTAGTGAGAACTGAACGGAGAAGAAGAATAAAGAGTTGCATTCCCAGAACTAAAATCTAAGCATAACGTGACCACGGAACGTGGCTACCACCTCCACCATGGGTCCACCCTTCGTGAGACCCGGGACGAGATTAGCTCGTTACTCTTGTCTGGAAAGTCGCGAGGTGCGTAGGCATTGAGTCCGGGGTGTCGTTAAGCCGAGTTATCCGCGAATAACTTCAATAGTTTGATACGCGGTAACGTACTTTGATATCCTCGTTAACTTACGAAATCTCTTGGCTTTCAATCGTCAAGTCGCGAAGTGCGTGATTGTTAGCCCGCGGAACCGTAACAGCAAGAATCTTCGATTCTTAGTGAGCGAAAGTTCGGTAACGATAAATAGTACCGAAAAACGAAGTGTTTCGTGCGAGATTTTGTCATCTAAATTTTGTCACCTTTTTGAAATCCGATTACTTTATATATATTATCGTTCATTGAATATCTATATCATATAATCGTAAAGTTTAATCCGTTAGTCATAAGTGAACCTACATTAATACCAAAGTGCAACTCCTAATTCATTTTCTCTGTACAGATATCGAAACATTAAGACAGTTTGTAAACGCCGCACAATCTATAATATTGTATCATCGCGAACCGGAAAATCATAAGCAAAACACACACACACACACACACACACACACACACACACAGCACTGTGTTATCATATATGTGGGACAGGGTCCAAAGAGAAACCACAGATTTTTTATATAACATAAAAAAACAAACAAAAAAAACTATCTTTATTGAATGGCTGTACTGCCGAGCAAAGACGACCTTTCGGCGCGTCTCTCTATCAGCGACTACTTTTGTTTCAACGCGCTTCGCCAGCGCATCTCACGCAAAACACACACACATCTCACACGCATCCTTGAAAACACACACACACACACTTTTAGTACCACACAGCCGAAGCTACACGTGCCGCTTTATCGGCGGCAAATCCTTAGAAGCTATTCTTTGCTCTGCCGCACGATAAGCCCGCGTTCGCATCGGGCTGCCGCCAAAACAACTCGGCCCCACATATATGTATATATTTGTATCAACTACTGGAAAACTGAGTTCCAGTTTTAACCATATTTAATATTGAATATTTTCTTTAATTGTTTCATTGACTACGAGCCCTGAAACGAACCGTCAAAAGTAAGGATTAATTAATTATTTGTGAATGGGAAATTCATTCGAACTTCGTTTCGAATAAGTTTCACCACCCCTACATTGTCATTTTATATTTGATAATTCATAACTCCAAAGCTTCTCTCTATCAATCTTTGAGTTGTATAATTTCTTAAACACGGTTTGGATATACCTCATTTTACCAGATTAATCTTTGTTCAAAAACAATATTATTTAAAGTCGTTATTCCTCCAAATTTCGATTCCAATAAACCTGTACGGGTTTCATCAGATCGGCCCATCCATCCTGTCCTCTACTAGCCTTAACCCTTTCGCTTCGGATGTCCAGTCCGCCGAAGTACTGTCTCTGCACGGACGCGCGCGCCGCGAATATGCACAATATGCGTTGTTGCTCTATATACGTTTTCCTAGGTCTTAAGTTACAATTTTGCTAAATAAAACAATCTTTGTTACTATATAATGAGTATTATTTACATTTTTAATATGAAAAGGCTTAAAAAATTAGCCATGGCACTTGTAAATTCATCATTTGGATACCGGACATATGGGGTGACGACGTCGCGTGGTCGCCGCTTATAAGCGGCGCTCGTACCCACAGGTCATCTTGTGGATGCCGCCTATAAGCGGCGCTCGTACCCATAAGCCATCTTGCGGGCGCCGCTTATAAGCGGCGCTCGAAGCGAAAGGGTTAAGCTAAGTAGAGTATATTTTCAATTATATATTCTTTTACCTCTTTCGCATCCCCAATCCAATAACCTTTCAAATTCTTATAATTTCCCGCTGTAACGAGCGTCTCCTCATCGACCGTCGGTTACCGCTCGACGACGGACGGCCAGCAATATATTATATAATATAGCACCGCACGTAACAGTTGTGAGACCGCCTTCAGTAAACAGTAAACCGTCAAAGTGAGCGGACGTGTTTACCTCGCTCTCCTGTAGTGTTCTCTTTGTCATTATAACGGCTCTTTCGATGCCACCGTGATTTCAAAAAGGCGAAATTCCTTTCCTCGTCGCGATGGTTGCTCAGTGGTGGGTGAGGAGTAATAAAAAACAAATGAGGCGATGTGAATTGATTTCAAGAACAATTTAATAAGTTATGTATCGTCGTGTGGTCAACAGTGTCTCATGGTGGTCTCAGAGCTTCTGCTCGTTAAGCTTCAAAAACTTAGTCTCCCCCCTCAAGCATGAGGGGCAGACGGGTGTCGCGGACATTGACTTCGCAGCCCAAGAGGTGGCAAAATAAGGGGAACATCTTCAGGAGATGGGGGAAGGGGGCCCAGCTGGCCGACTCGCAGCTAAACTCGGTGACCGAGTATCGGGTAGCCGAGTTCCAGGAAAATGGCAATAAATTACCGCAATTCCCCATCTCCTAAAGAGCCCGTCAGTGTATGGCAAACAAAAAATAATACTTAGAAGAAAACTGCGCCTATTCGCGACGTAACAACGGCTATCTTCAAAATCAATTTTGGTTACCTTCTTAGTAATAAAATATACTTTGTAAAATGGTGCGGAAAACATGTAAAGGATGTGGCACTCAAGTGGTGAATCCAATGACCTGTAATTCTTGCGGAGTGACATCTCATCTCTCCTGCATGCATAGAACGGGTCATCGACATACTAATACTGCATTTGTCGATTGCTCTCATCCACCAGCTTCTAGGTCCAACTCAACCCAGGACTCTTCAGAGTTGTTAAATTGTATTAAGGAATTAATAAAAGAAGAATTCGAAAAAAGAAAGGTGGAAATACGGGAGTGGCACAAACAAGAACTTGACGCCATAAAGTCCTCGATACAACAGTTATCTGCCAAAATTTCCGTAATAGAAAATAATGCCTCGTCACCATGTGTAGTTCCAGCGAAAGAAGATATCATTGCCGAAATAAATGACCGGGAACGAAGATCAAGGAATTTAATATTGGGTTGGAAACTATGAAACGGGCGTTTTCTGCTTAGTCTGTGTTCAGCTGCGACTGAGAGAGATACATTGTAACGTGCGCTCGATATTTTTATTTATAAAGCTTAAAGGTATTCTTCTTACTCATTTTGTACAATTTTTCCGTGTTTGTATCCCATTTTTATTTTATTTTTATCCTAAACCAGATGGAAACAAAACGCGATTTACATCTACTCTTCTTGTACGAGTTTCAATTAAATCATACCGAAGCTCAAGCTTCAAGAAATATTAGTCAGGCATTCGGAGATGGATCCACCAATGAAAAAAATGATCGATATTGGTTCCAAAAATGTCGTTCTGGCAATTTGAGTATCGTCAATGAGCCTCGAGAAAGACCACCGGCCCATATTGATAACGAGGAATTAAGGACGATTGTGGAATCCGATCCACACACAACTAGTCGAACACTTGGGTCTAAACTAGGAACTAGTCATACAGCTGTGTTAAAACATTTGAGTGCAATAAATAAAGTCAAAAAGTTGGACTCATATGTGCCGCACGAATTGACGCAACTGCAGATGATCGACCGCAAAAGCAAGTGCGCATCTTTGTTGCTTCGCAATACACGATTGCCATTTTTACACCAAATCATCACTTGTGATGAAAAATGGATTTTGTATGATAATCGAAAACGATCAAGCCAATGGGTAGATAAGTATACACCCCCAGAACACACCCCGAAACCGAAATTTCATAAAAAAAAAATTATGGTCACCGTATGGTGGAATGCCCAATGAGTGATCCATTATTCCTTTCTACAACCAGGCGAAACTATAACAGCGATGTCTTATTGTCGTGAAATTGATGTCATGCATGAGAAACTTATGAAAAAACAACCAGCATTGCTCAATCGGCACGGCGCAATATTACTGCATGATAATGCACGACCACATAAAGCTTCAATTACTGTTGACAAATTAACTTCTCTACAATATGAAATTTTACCACATCCTCCGTATTCACCCGATATTTCACCGACTGATTATTACCTTTTTCGTAATTATGAATTATTTTTAAGAGAAAAAAAATACAATAACTAAAATGATATCATAAAAGACTTTGAATTCTTTATTAACTCTAAAAATAAAGACTTTTTTCAAAAAGGCATATATGATTTGCCCAATCGTTGGCAAAAAGTCGTAGATGCCAATGAAGATTATTTCAATTGAATATAATAAATAATGCGAAAAATTGCGTGTTTCGTTTTTTACTTTCATTCAACGCCCGTTTCATAGTTTCCAACCCAATATTATATAACCTGGAAGAACAGACTTCTGAAATCACATCTTCTCCTTCCTCAGGATCAATTTCCTTCATAGGCTCTGTGAACGAAATCATTAGAGTCGTTGGTCCTTCTGCTCCGCTATGTATAACAGCTCGAAAAATTGGACGTAAGAATAATAAAATAAGACCAGTCTGCGTCACAATGCCCTCCAGCCCGGAAGTCATTAATCTTTTAAAAAATAAAAGCAAGTATAAGGGACCGGTCTCTCTCAGGGAAGATATGACCCTAAAGCAACGACAATATTTACAGAAACTAAGAGACGACCTACTCTCTTAGATCGAACTAGTGAGATTTTACTGGTTGAACCAGAGAATACAAATCTCACTTGCGAACCAGTGAAATTTGCGTCCACTGCCGCAGCGCCATGCGCCGTGTTTGATTTTTGAATATGTTCACGAGTGAGATTCACTGGTAAACCAGTGAACGTTGATGGCCGCCGAGATCACTGGCGGAACCAGTGAGTGTCATTGGTAAACAAGTGAGTTTCCACTGGTGAACCAGTGAAATTCCACTGGTTCGATCTAAGAGAGTAGACAAATTAGTGGAAAATGGAGATACCAATAAAACGACCCATTATATTAACAGCGTCCCGAAGATTATTAATAAATCTCCAAAAAACTAATGCAACACCCTTTGGTATACTTTCAAAACGTCCGTGGATTAAGAACGAAGCTAATGGATCTACAGATTGCTCTCTCTACCGCAAGTGACTGTTATGACGTCATCATCCTCGTTGAAACTTGGCTCAACGATTCAATCATAAATATAAACTCTATTTTAAATAACTACAATATAATGTTTATCGTGCTGACAGAAATTCCAAAACCAGCGTGTTTTCTAGAGGTGGCGGAGTATAAATAGCCATACGAAATAAATATCCTAGTGCGCTAATCAACATTCAAACCGACCACATCGAACAAATTTTCGTTAGAACTCGTATCAATAATAACAGTAATATATACGGTACTGTTTATTTACCTCCGGCATCAGATACTGATATATATGTTGAACACTGTAAAACCGTTGAATATGTAATCACGAGATATCCTAAGGTTTTCACTTATATTATTGGTGACTACAATGTTCCCGATACTAGTTGGAATGTTGATTTGAATGGATCGCTTAATTTTACCTCATCATACTCAACAACAATACAACCTGCGTACATTCTTTGCGAATATTTCAACTTGTTTAATATGACGCAAAACAATTGTATTTTTAACTCATCAGGTTATCTCTTAGACCTTCTTTTTTTCAAATGATGGCTCGGTTAAAACGCATTAAGCTCTGTGTCCGTTATTACCATGTGATGTTCACCATCCAGCACTGGTTTTTTACGTGGGTACAAACAACACAAATCTGAAATGTCCATCGAACAATAGGCAGTTTTTCAGAACTAACTTCAATCTTGCAGATTACTCCCCCATTAATGCCTATTTGGGCTCCATTGAGTGGGATCGTATTTTTTATTCTTTAAATAACGATGAAGCCATCGATGTGCTGTATACTCATCTTTCTTACGTTAGAGATGCTTTTGTCCCTACTCAATTGGTCCACACATCTACTTATTCGAAATGGTTGTCAAAAACCCTCATAATATTAATAAAAAAAAAGAAACTATCACATTGGGCTTATAAGCAAAGTAATAGGTACAGCGACTACCTTATCTTTACAAAACTTCGGACAGATTGCAAAGCCCTAAGTAAGAAATGTTGGAATTCTTACGTTAATAATATTGAGGCGACTTTACCATATAATGCAAGATCATTTTGGAGTTTTATTAACAGTTTTTCTCCATCAAAGGCTCTACCATCTACCATGTTCCTCGAAGGACACGAATTATTCAATGCTACAAATATTGCTAATGGATTCGCTTCTTACTTCGAGTCAGTATACACCCAGGATGACCATAGTCTTTATCTCAATAAGTCAACCTTAACTCTAAATCTACCTGAACTTTCAATATCCATCGGTCAAATCTTCCGAAAGTGCGAGAAACTCAATATTAACCCCTCGCACTATTGGGAACCTCGGGAAGCGCCAGGCCAAACGCGGCTGCCTCGATTGTCGCGGTGAAAGGCGAGCGGTGGGGCGCGCGAGCCGAAACTTGAGACCTATTCTGACCAGTGATGCCAGGACGTGGGATTTTCTTCCACGTGGGAGTCATCGTGCAGCTCTCGACAGCGGTTGTTTCCATGGACGTATCTAGTAAAATGTCCTCTTCCTGTAATTTCTACCGTATTTCAATTGTCACAGGGGTCTAACGATACCCCATATTTGAGTGAAGTATATATGTTGAGGAATTCTTTGTTGATTTAAAGTGGACTGTATATTTTTAAGTGTCTATGATAGGCTGGTTGGGAATTCCTCTGATTATGGTTGAAAAATAATTTATTGTATAATTTTAATACTTTCACTTATATTTACACTGTGACGATAAAACTAAGAACTTATACTAATTTTGCGTCGAACTTGTGAAATTAGATTCCGGTAAAATTCTTTGAGAGTAAATCTTTGAGAATAAATCGAGAGATAAATCTCGAGATAAATCTGAAAATGGCCATGTTGTCTGGCCTTATATCTCCTCGGCACGAACTGAAAATCCAATCACCAGTGTCATGCGAGGAGATGGAAAATGCCCTGATTGGGCCTTGAATTTGTTTAAGGCGGCCCTTCCAAGGTGGTGGGTTGTCCCTCTTCCCTACCTCCTTCGGGGTTAAAAAGTTATAAACTTTCCCTCTCCTGCGAAGATAAGGAGAGGGATCCTTGAGAGGCATGAGAAGAAGGACACTGACTTTGAGGTTTTCCAGACGCAACCCTGGCGAAAGTCCCAAAGTTCTTGGAAGTCCTTTGTGCATGAATGATACCAGGGTGGTCTAGAAAACCCTGCCGAGACATAAGGCACGTCGTGCACTAGTGAGGGCTGAAGAGGCAATAAATATCCCAAAGAAGGGTACAATCCAATGCCTCTCCAGCCTGGTAAGAAAAGACAAAATCTGTTTGCAATAAATACCATTCTCAAAGCTAGTGCCTTTTGAAACGTACGTGACTTAAATCTCGACCTCATTTGTGAAAATAAGAAGGAACATCTGCATCCATTGAGAAATGCAGATGCCCCTCCTAAGGTTCGTAACATTCCGCCCACCTTGAAAGGACCCCTTTCAAAACTGAGATGCAATAAGTATAAACTCGTATAACGATTACAAAAAATGAAAATGTATGTTAATATGTAACTAGCAATGTTTAACAAATAATTCAGAAGATGCAATAATGTCGATTGATAACAATATAATGGTTACGTAAAAGTATATCGATGTGAATACAAATAAAATATGTATACAATGAAAAATGAATTACGTACTAATTATAATATGTAGACAAACAAAGTATAAAACAAACATGAAATACATAAGATAGAGGAATGTGATATAATAACGAAAAATATGGATATATGTAAAACGCCATAAAACGACACTTGTTTTCGTGACGGTTATTGACCTGCAGTAGCAGGTAAGACAGTTTCAGTCCCTGGATCAGCCTGGTTATCCATCGGTAAAACGCACAGCTTTACTAGTGGTCGTTTAATGACCCCGTCAGCTGTTTTGACGGAAACGACCCTGGCGATGTTGTCCTTGCCTGGATGAAGGTCGATGACTCTGCCAAGGCGCCATCGTAAAGGACTGGGGTTGTCTTCCTTTATTATAACAAGGGTACCCCCTGCAATCTTTGGGAGAGTGTCAGAAGTCCACTTGTTACGTCGTTGCAGTTGCTGCAAATATTCCTTCTGCCATCGTTGCCAAAAATGCTGGAACATTTGCTGTAAATGCTGGTAGCGATTTAAACGTGACTCATTCAAATCTTTGATGTCAGCCTCTGGGAGTATCGTTAATGATTTTCCGACCAAAAAATGTGCAGGAGTTAGAGGTATTAGGTCATGAGGATCTTCGGAAAGAGGAGAAAGAGGACGGGAATTGAGGCACGCTTCAACCTGCGTTAACACCGTGTACAATTCCTCGTATGTAAGTCGTGTCTCGCCAATGACACGCCTCAAATGATATTTTGCGCTTTTTACTGCGCTTTCCCATAATCCTCCAAAGTGTGGAGCGCGAGGAGGAATGAAATGCCATTTCGGAATATAATTTGACTCAATATTGGACCAGAAATGCGATACCTTATCCATATATTCTCTACTTGATAAGAAATTTTGAAGATCTCTAAATTCTGTTTGAGCTCCAATGAAGTTAGTGCCATTGTCGGAATAAATATGACGGGGTATTCCACGACGAGAAATGAAACGTTTGAAACAATTGAGGAAAGCGTCTGTACTTAAGTCAACTGCCAACTCAAAATGAACCGCCTTTGTCGTGAAACATACAAAAATGCATAGGTACGATTTTACTGTAGTGCGGTTGCGCGTCCGTTCCCTTGTAGGGAAAGGACCCGCATAATCGACGCCACAGGCCTGAAATGGGCCAGTAGGGGTGACTCGAGAAGCAGGTAGATTACCCATTATTGCTTCGATGTTGACTGGCTTGACCCTGAAGCACCTGACGCAACGCCGTAAAACCTTTTTAACTGTATTCTTGCCAGACAAGGGCCAATATCGCGTTCGCAATGAGTTTATAACGCTCTGACAACCTGCGTGTAATAATCGAATATGCTCATCTCGGATAATTAATTGTGTTAATATATGTTCCGGGTGTAAGATTATAGGATGTTTTTCTTCGAAGGAAAGAGTAGAATTGTTTAATCTACCGCCCACCCTGAGCAGTCCTATTGTGTCACAAAATGGATGTAAACAGGCAAGTTTACTACCTGATGGTAGTTTTTGACCCTTACCTAACTGTTCAATTTCTCTCGCGAAATATTGCTTTTGTGAGAATTTCAAAAGCTTATATCTGGTTTGCGTTAGTTCGTCGGTGCTCAGGGAAGAAGCATGAAGGATTTGATTGTATAATTCACCGTCGGAATTGTTGCATTCTTGAGACAGATTCGCAGTTCTCTTTCTTTGAATTGAATTTCGCAAATTGTTTATAAATCGATAACAATATGTGATTACCCGAAGAAGTTGCTTAAACGACGAGTATCTATTAAAGATACTTGTATCTAAAACGTTTGAAGTGACCGCGACACAGCAAGAAGTTTTCGCCTCGGGAATGTCTGTGTGAATTTCTTCATATGAAGAAGGCCAATATTGTTCATCTTTTAATAACCATGATGGACCGTTCCACCATAATTCGCATGAAGCTAAAGCACTAGGATTAATGCCTCTTGAAATTATATCAGCTGGATTATGTTCGGAGACTACATGATTCCAGTTTTGACTTGTAAAATTCCTGAATCTCTGTCACGCGATTGGCAACAAATGTTTCCCATCTACTGGGTGAGGCCCGAATCCATGCTAGTGTGATTGTAGAATCACACCAGTAATATTCTTTGCAGTTATGTAATTTGAGGGATTCCCTCACCTTTTGTGCCATCTGAGCCAATAGCACGGCTCCGCATAACTCTAATCGAGGCAAGCTAATTGTTTTAAGCGGGGCGACTCGAGATTTTGCGCAAAGCAACCGGACAGTATGATTTTCGCCTTTGGCTAAGGAACAAAGATAGATGCATGCTCCGTACGCTTTCACCGAGGCATCGCAAAAACCGTGCAGCTCGATGCGTGAATGTTTTGATTCACTTAAAACATGCCGCGGAATAATGATATCATTGATCGTACTTAATTCCTTTCGAAAAGTTTGCCATTGTGTAAAAATCTCTTGCGGTAACGATTCATCCCACGACACATCAATTTGCCAAAGTTTTTGTAATATTAATTTTGCTTGCACTGTTGCTGGACCTATGAGTCCAAGCGGATCGAAAATTTTTGCGGTATCACTAAGAATAGTTCTCTTAGTTACCCTTCTATCAGAAGATTCTTGCACAGAAAATCTTAATGTGTCGTGGTGTGAATCCCACAAGAGACCTAGTGTCTTGGGATCTTTGTCTGCACCGATCTCGACTTCCTCGTCTGAATGAGCAGAAAGGAATAATCGGTTTGGAACGTTAGAGGCCCATTTTCTTAATTCGAAGCCTGCGGTTTTTAAAATGGAAATCAATTCTGCTTTTAAAACGCGTGCTTCAGCGATTGTATTAGTACCTGTCAACAAATCATCTACGTAAAAATCCCGAATTATGACTTGACTAGCTAACGGAAATTGAACTGCATGGTCTTTCCCAACTTGTTGCAAAACTCGAGTCGCCAAAAAAGGAGCCGATGCAGTACCGTATGTGACTGTATTTAATTTATATGTTTTTATGGGCGAAGTTTTGCACGATCTCCAGAGAATTCTCTGAAAATCGCATTCTTCTGACTTGATGCGTATCTGCCTGTACATCTTGGCTATGTCGGCCGATAACACATATCGATGATTTCTAAATCTTAGAATGATGGCGAGTAGGTCGTCTTGAACAACCGGACCAACTCTTTGTACATCATTCAGAGATAAACCGGACGAAGACTTTGCCGAGCCGTCGAAAACTACGCGTAACTTTGTTGTGGTACTGGTTTCTTTAAACACGGCATGATGCGGCAAATAATATGTTCCCTTGACAATGTGATTCTGTTCGTCCGTCACCTGTGACATATGACCTTGTGATTCATATTCTTCCATGAAATTACAATATTCTTGTTTTAATCTCGGTTGTCTGTCAAATTTACGTTCTAAGGAAGCCAATCGCTTCAAGGCCATGTTTCGCGATTCCCCTAAATTTTCAATATTTTCTTTAAACGGAATGCTAACAATGAATCGTCCGTCGGAGTCGCGTGTCGTCGTGTTTATAAAATGTTCTTCGCAAATGTCGTGTCTGTTGTCAATCGTCTGTAATGAATGTACTTGTTCAACGTCCCAAAATTGTTGCAACTGATCATGTAACATTTGATTTGTAATTACATGGCACAAGGATTTACTTTGTCTCTTGGCTTGCTGGACTTCTATTTTGCCACCTAGTATCCATCCAAGTTGCGTTTTTTGCAATCTTGGAAATGATGGACCCATGTGGTGTTGCCCCACGCAGAGTAAATCCCAGAAATGCGTTGCTCCAATTAGCATATCAATTTTACCGGGCTGACCAAAAGTTGGATCAGCTAGCACACAATGATTAGGAATTGGAATTAATTTCGAATCTATTGCGACTGTTGGAAGATCTGATGTAATCTCCGGTATAATCAAGCATGAAATAGCTGTAGTAAATCCATTTACCCTTGAATTAAGTATTACATCGACCTTTCCTGAAATATGTGATGTTGCCTTACCGAGGCCTACTGCAACAACGTCGGAAGGATTTCGCGGTAACTTTAATGACTTAAAGAAACGTTCCGTTATAAAATTTGAATGAGACGCGGAATCAAGAAGAGCTCTGCACTTCTGTTTTCGCCCGAATTTGTCTTGAATGAAAACTACAGCTGTTGAAAGTAGGCTCTCACTCTTACACGGAAGCGAAACAGATGTAGCGCTAGTGTTAACTAAAACTACCTGCTGCCCTTGTGACTCGGTCCCTTTCTGACCTGCTTCTGACGTTACAGGTGCATGATTGTCGAAGTGTAAAAGAGTGTTATGCCTGCGCCCACACTTTTTACACAACGACCGGGTACAATTCGCAGTGCGATGTCCAGAAAATAAACAATTATGGCACAAATTTAATTGTGTTGCTTGATCACGACGTTTGATAGGCGTTAAACTACGAAACTGATCACAATAGAAAATTCCATGTTCAGAATTACAAAGCGGACATTTAGGTTTTGAATTTGCGCTCGCGACAACATGCGAAGAAACATATTCAGTTTTACCGCGAATCTGTCTCATGTTCGCGGTACTCTGTGATTTTGATTGTACAGGTGCCTTGTTCCCACCTGTTCTCTCAAGGTATTTGCAATGATTTGTAAGAAACAGTTCCAAATCACTGTATGTAATCTTTCCCTGAATCTTTCCCTGCGCCTTATCCCATTCCTGTTTTGTCGCGTGGTCAAGCTTTTTTGATAATATATACACTAAAAGTGTATCCCAATGATCGACAGGCTCATGAAGAGTTCGCAATGACGCTATTTGATTCCTTGTATTATTAATTAACTGCTTCAAACTAGTTAACGACTCTTTTTGAATTTTTGGAAATTCCAACAAAGTTTCCAAATGTTTTTGAATTAAACTATTTGGATCTTCAAATTCCTTATACATAAATTGCCATGCTGATTCATAACTATTTTCAGAAACGGGTAGTGATTCTATGACTGCGGCTGCGGAGCCACTTATGGATGATTCTAAGTAGTGGTATTTTTCAATGTTGGTTAAGGTATCATTCCGGTGAACTAATGATTCAAAGCTATCCCGAAATTTTATCCATTTGCTCCGGTCGCCGTTAAAATGCGGTATAGGAATTTCTTTTAATTTTATATTTTTCCGTCCCTCTGTGAAAGCAGGGGTGGAAGCATTTGACATATCTACACCGATTGCTGAGCGTTGAGGTAAAGATTTATTCAAATGAGATTGAATAGCTGCGACTAAATCAAAATATGTATCTTCAAAACTCTCACGTTCAGCAAGGTGAATCGCTTCCTGATCCGAACCAGCAACGAGAGTTTCAATTTTTGTCTGAATGTCGTCGAATTTATCAATCAACTCTCTCTTCTTTGTTAGTCGTTCCTGAAGGGAAGCTGCTGAGCCTGGCTTGGTTAAACTCGTTTCAAAGAATGCCTTGAAACGAGTCAAAGCTGATTTAATATGACCGCGTTCGACAATAAGGGCCTTTAGCGCGTCCATGGCTTGTACACGGTGACGAGATTGAAACAATGCAAGTACTTACAGGACGATGGGTCAAAGAAGGAACTTGGTCGGATAAAACTGCGTCCGGCCTTCTTGAAGTTGATTAGCTCGCTGTGTTCAGCAGGCGATCGTCCTTCTTGATGATGTGTGATTGATCTGCTGTGACCAGCAGGTGTTTGCTCTGGATCGTGAAGGTCGCTGTGTCCAGCAGGCCAACTCCAGATGATGAAACAATCCAAATTGGATGTTACCGGAATCTTGAACTCCAAGTTGTTGGAGAAATGTGATGTCTTGCACACACGTTGATTCTAATTTACGTATGCACCCTTTGAATTAGTCTCTGATACAGTTCAGTCTAAGCACTGTCACTGGCGTGAGGTTGTTAGTGAATGAACCGAAAATCAGGACACTGTTGTTTCTATGTCACTTGTGTAGTTTATTAAATATAAGTTGTTTATCGTTCACTGTTGTCCATTGTTTTCCGGATGTATCCGGCTCGAAGGACCAAATGTTGAGGAATTCTTTGTTGATTTAAAGTGGACTGTATATTTTTAAGTGTCTATGATAGGCTGGTTGGGAATTCCTCTGATTATGGTTGAAAAATAATTTATTGTATAATTTTAATACTTTCACTTATATTTACACTGTGACGATAAAACTAAGAACTTATACTAATTTTGCGTCGAACTTGTGAAATTAGATTCCGGTAAAATTCTTTGAGAGTAAATCTTTGAGAATAAATCGAGAGATAAATCTCGAGATAAATCTGAAAATGGCCATGTTGTCTGGCCTTATATCTCCTCGGCACGAACTGAAAATCCAATCACCAGTGTCATGCGAGGAGATGGAAAATGCCCTGATTGGGCCTTGAATTTGTTTAAGGCGGCCCTTCCAAGGTGGTGGGTTGTCCCTCTTCCCTACCTCCTTCGGGGTTAAAAAGTTATAAACTTTCCCTCTCCTGCGAAGATAAGGAGAGGGATCCTTGAGAGGCATGAGAAGAAGGACACTGACTTTGAGGTTTTCCAGACGCAACCCTGGCGAAAGTCCCAAAGTTCTTGGAAGTCCTTTGTGCATGAATGATACCAGGGTGGTCTAGAAAACCCTGCCGAGACATAAGGCACGTCGTGCACTAGTGAGGGCTGAAGAGGCAATAAATATCCCAAAGAAGGGTACAATCCAATGCCTCTCCAGCCTGGTAAGAAAAGACAAAATCTGTTTGCAATAAATACCATTCTCAAAGCTAGTGCCTTTTGAAACGTACGTGACTTAAATCTCGACCTCATTTGTGAAAATAAGAAGGAACATCTGCATCCATTGAGAAATGCAGATGCCCCTCCTAAGGTTCGTAACAATATACGTTGCTGAGAATTGCGTAGCGCGCACGGGTGGGAAAAATCCCACGTCCTGGCATCACTGATTCTGACGACCGAGCGTAAGGTAGTCGTGCCCGTATTTACTTCACGTGATGGAACTCTTATTAAATTCAAATGAATTTGAATCAAAAACTTTTAATGCTTAAATTATTACATAAGATGAAAACAAATTCTAAATAAATAATAATAATATAATTAATTACTAAGAAAATAAAAATACGTAAAAGTAAATCCACGGCAGTAGTATTTGAACATCCAACCTAAAACTGAAAAACACAATATAAATAAACAATTAAATATCAACAAATTATTAAATTGAAAAGTACTTAAAAGTATAAATTTAATATTCTTGCAGGGTATGATATTTTATAAAGCATTCCGGTACATGCAAAGCCACCTTACATTTACTACATTCCCAGGTTGTTTCGCTACGTTTTTTGTGTTTGTAACACACTTGACAGATCCTAGTTGGGTGTTCCTTACTAGGCGTTGCTTCAATATGTTTGGGGAAAATGAGCCCAAAACTGCGCCTGTAAGCGCATTGTTGTTTGACTTCCTGCGGATTTCTCACGTCTTGTATAGTCAGGCAGCTTTACATATTTTAAGATTGCCTCGGCTATATCTATTCTATAATTTACGTAGGATTCTCTTCTTGGATCTTGTAGTTGTTTTTTTATGATATACGTATTATATAGGCCCATATCGGTCATATAAAAAAAGAGTTTTTTGTAACCCTTAATATATTTCCTCATAATGGGGAAACATGCCAACATTTGGTCATTGAGGTCAATTCCTCCCATTCCATTATTGTATTCAATTACGCATTTCGGTTTAAATTTCGTCCTATCTCGTTTGTCCGTCACTTCGGTCATTTCTGCAGATGCGTGTTTTGTTGTCAACACATACACATCACGTTTATCCTTCCATCTTACAGCTAATATTCCATTGCACGATCTGCATAGATGTTCTCCTGGTTTTAATTTCCTTGTTGACAGATCCTTCGGCATATATTTCCTATTATTACGCACGGTGCCGATAACGTTTGTTTTGTGCTTGTGCAATTTTAGACATAGAGCGGGTGAGGAATACCAATTGTCAATGTACAACGTATATTCTTTATTTAAAATCGATTCTGCCAATTCCGTCACTACACTTTCTGATGCACTATTAGTCACGTCAATTTTATCTTCGCCAGTATATATTTTGAACTTGCTGCAGAATCCAGTACTGGCTTCGCATAGTTTATATATTTTTATGCCAAACCTGGCTCGTTTTGACGGATTAAATTGTTTATACATTAAGCGACCTTTATATCGCATTAATGATTCGTCAATACTTATATTTTTATCCGGTGTGTATATATTATCAAATTTGTTATTCCAATAATTAATGATTGGTCTTACTTTGTGAAGACGATCATTATTGCAATCCGTTAGATTATTTGAGAAATGCAAACATCGTAATATTTGCATAAATCTTTTCAGCGGCATTACTTTTGCAAATATAGGTGTTTCTATTACTTCCCGCTTAGACCAATGCATCTGTATATTTGGTTTTTTGATTTGCGCCATCAAAATACACAATGCATAATAAGCCAATATTTCATCTTTTGTAACTGGATACCAACCTTCATCCAGTTTCCTTCTTCTCCCCTCACTCATTATTTGTTCCGCGTAACGGTTTGTTTCCGTGACCACAATGTCCCACAAATTGGCATCGAATATGATAAAAAATAAATCTAATAGTCCATAATTCGTGCCTAATTGGTCTAAAAGATAATCTTTTACACCAGAAGCCTCCGAGTATTCCCAAATTGTTGGCGCGTTGTCACTTTTCTACCAATTCCACTCAAGACTCACTTCAGGTCTGGGATTTTCCTCTTCACCACTGTCGCTTATAATGAATCTCCTTGCAAAATTCACTACTGGCACAATTACACTGCTGTCACTAGTATTTTCGTCACTGTCTGTAATTCTTCTACGATCTATCGATTGACAGCTTGGAACATTGGAAGCCTTTCCCCGGCTCTTACTTCCACACGAAGTACTTGCTTTTTTAGAAGTTTTGCTTCTTTTCTTGTACATGCTGGAGGGCTTGGTAGAATTAAAAATATATATGTAAAGATCACTTTGTGCAGCAAGCTGTTCGAAACGTGTGCGCCTCGTATAAAAAATGCTAGAAACTGAAGATCCGGAACAGAAAACTGATACTTTGTGTCGAAAACAAATACTTTGTGTAAAACTTTGACCGCGAGTCAGACTCGTGATATTCATGTTCGGCCTGAAATGTCGAGTACGAGTCAGGCTCGTGATATTCATGTTTGGTTTGGAACTGAACAACGACTCTGACTCGTGACATCCAAGTTTGGCCTAAAATTTTCATCACGAGTCAGACTCGTACAGATAGTGCAAGGGGTTAACAATGGGCCCGGTGATGATGGCTTGCCTCTGATATTTTTTAGATCTTGTCACTTTATCATGGCCAGAATTCTTTGAAACTTGTTTAACATATCCTTTACAACTGGATTCTTTCCTTCTAGATGGAAATCCAGCGTTATTACACCCATTTTCAAGTCAACTATCGACCTATCTCTAAGCAAAATATCGTGCAGAAAATATTTGATGACATTGTAGCTGACTCGTTCTCGTCACTAACAAAGAATCTCATTATCACAGAGCAACATGGTTTTTTCCCTGGCCGTTCTACTCTCACCAACCTTGCTCTCTTTAGTAACTATCTCGCTTCCAATCTCGATGCAGGATTTCAAGTAGATGTGATTTATACTGATTTCAAGAAAGCTTTCGATTCAGTCAATCACAATTTACTAATTAGTAAATTATCTTCTAAAGGTATTCCTGGTAGTTTGCTTGCGTGGTTGTCAAGTTATCTCACTGGGAGGGGTCAAACTGTAAAATATTTAAATACGAACTCTAGAAAGATTAAAGTATCTTCTGGGGTTCCGCAAGGTTCCCACTTGGGTCCTTTATTATTTAATATTTTTATCAATGACATCGCACAAGTAGGGGAGACCGGGGTAAATTGAACCATGAAAAGTTTGAAGTGATGAAATAATTTATTTTTACAATCAATTCTTTCCTTAATAGTTTTAAGATAAACTTTGATCTTTAGTAAACACTATTCGGTCATGATAATTAATCAGACTAAGAGGAAATTGTTATTATTGATAATTATAATGAAGTAGGTGAAAAGGTTCAATTTGCCCCAGGACAGGGATAGATTGAACTTGAATCGGGGTAAATAGAATTCATGCGAAAAATATTAGAATATCATTATGTATGCAATTGAAATTGTTCTATTTGAAAAAGTACAATATTCTTCTGTTATTAGACACTAAAATAACTGCAAAATATGAAAGAAATTTTGGTCTATTAATTAATAAAAACTTATAACACACTTTGTGTCAGACGAGACAGGCATTAGACCTATTGCGCATATTTGACGCGCAATCTTCTCCTAACGACATCTATTGAGAACAATAAAGTGGCCGGCAAAAGTGATTAAAAAGGTTAGGAATTATTTTCCAATAACATAAAAAGAAAATTAGAATTTTTACAATAACTCTTTTTAAAAAGTGTTATAAGAGTTTTTATATTTCCGAGGCACGATGCAAGATTCTAGAAAAAAATAAATAAATATTCAATTTGCATCAAGTACAGGTTTTAGGTTAGAAAACTTTCTTAATCTTACATGTCGAACACTATGAAAATAGCCATAGTTATATATATGCAAATACATCAATAAATGGTATATAATTATTATTAAAAAGTCAAGAATTTACAACAATAATTATTTCAATTTACCAAAAGTAAAAACATAATAAACTTTGTGACAACACAGCCTGCGCTATACCGGCTACACACGATTCGTGTCCACAGCGATTGCGCATTTCTTATGCGCAGGCAATTGCTCCGTCACGAAATCATTTTGCCCCGAATCACATATTTATAATAATACTCATATAAATAAATATATTGTACACGTTAAATATTTTTATGATAGTTAATAAATAGTATAAGGATTGTAGAAATCGGTAAAATAAATTTTAATGTATTAACTTAATGAGAAGTAGTTGCAAACTAAAAATTAAAATCGCAAAAATTATGGTTAGGAAGCATGAAAACCATAATTTCGTGTTTTTTTCTCAGAAACACGACAATAAGAAGAATCAATGACTTCTTTACCTTTGCTATGCTATTAGACATTATTATTTTTAAATCTATGTGTTTACATGTATTCATATTGAAATAATTACAAAAATTCAATTTACCCCAAAGTTCATTATACCCCGGTCTCCCCTACTTCAATATAGTCGGTATCTGCTATATGCAGATGACCTAAAATTTTTTCTTACAATCAAGCATCCACCTGATGTGCTCAAACTGCAGCACGATATTACTAATCTTGGCAACTCGTACGTGTCTAATAAAACTTGCACTAAATATACCTAAATGCAACGCTATACATTTTCACCGTAAAAATTCACATGTTCTGTTTCACTACAGTCGAGATCCTCTTATTTCGAAGAGTCTAATTCGATTTCCCCTCGTTTCTTGGGCGGAGTTATCTCCCCACTCTTTAAGATTCTCCTCATTTCGTTGCACGTCAGGTGATAGAGGTTGTGTATTCGTGTTGGAGGTTATGTTTGTGGAAACCAAAGCACACACGAGGAAAAGGGAAAGAATGTCATTTATCTGTCTCTTTTTATTCTCACTCTCTCCTGGCGGAGGACTATTGGAGGGGATCGAATTACGAGGAACATCGGAGAAACGACATTGGAAATAAGAGGAGCTCCACTGTACACTATTAATGAAATTCCACTATGTGAAACCAACACCATGAAAGATCTTGGAGCAATATTTACTTCTACATTTTCATTTTCGGAACACTACAAACATGTTAATTTTTCGGCCTCCCGAACCCTTGGACTAATTACCAGATTAACCCTCGCGAGGCGATGGCGGAGTCTCTGGAGACTCAGCGTTTAGCGCACAGTGGCACGCACACTACCAAATATGTAATTTGAGAAACCACTTGGCGACTCCGGAGTGATAACAAACACATTTACGATGTTGTGTTCGATACAACCTAATAATGTGTAAGTGACTCAGCAGCCACCATTTGCTTTCGAGTCGCATCAGTTCTCTGCGGAGATTCATACAAGACGTTCGTAAGAAATAAATATTTCCGTGCTTGTTCTTTTTTCATTACCCGTGTTGCAAGTACACGTTGACTTATAATATATTGGGTCATATAAAAAGTCTCCGCGGTTTTTTCTATTAGATGGTGTTGATGTCTATATATCGAACAACACTCATTCGATTGTTTCAAACGAACATGTGCTTAAAAGGTGACATTGTAGCTTACATTTTTTGTGGAGATAGTTTCCTAATTCGTTGCTCGTGTAAAAAGTTATATTGATTTGAAAATGAGTGGAATATCTGAAGAAATACGCTATGTAATGCTTTTTTACTATAGAAAAGGTAAAAACGCTGCAAAAACATGCCGAAAAATTTGTGAAGTGTACGGTGAGAATGCTGTGAGTGAACGAAGGACCCAGGAGTGGTTTGCTCGATTCCGTTCCGGAAATTTCGATATCAAAGATACACCTCGCTCTGGTCGACCAGTTACTGAAAAAGTCGATGAAATTTTACAACTGGTGGAGCAAGACCGTCACTCAAGCTGTCAAGAAATAGCGGAGGCACTAGACATCAACCACATGACAGTTTGGAATCATTTGAAAAGAGCAGGCTACAAAAAGAAGCTCGATGTTTGGGTGCCACATGAATTAACGCAAAGAAATTTGATTGATCGCATTACCATCAGTGAAATGTTGCTGAAACGCAACGAAATCAAATCATTTTTGAAGCGAAACATTACAGGCGATGAAAAATGGGTGAAATACGAGAATATCAAACGCAAGCGATCATGGTCAAAGGCTGGTGATACTCCACAAACGATTTCAAAACCTGGATTGTCGACAAACAAAGTTATGTTGAGTGTTTGGTGGGATTGAAAGGGTATTGTCCATTATGAGCTGCTGCAACCTGGAGGAACCATCAATTCGGTCCTGTACTGTGCACAACTTGACCGTTTGAACGAAGCAATCCAGAAAAAGCGACCAGAATTGGCCAACAGAAAGGGAGTCGTGTTCCTTCATGATAATGCGCGGCCACACACATCTTTGATGACTCGGAGCAAATTGTTGGAACTTGGTTGGGAGGTATTGATGCATCCACCGTATAGCCCGGACATTGCACCGTGTGACTACCATTTGATTCGGTCTCTGCAAGATTCTCTTGACGGTAAAAAATTGGCCAACCGAAGCGCCACTGAAAATCACTTGGTCAAGTTTTTCGACGATAAACCACCGAAGTTTTACACCGATGGAATTATAAAGCTACCCGAAAAATGGCAAAAGGACATAGATAATAATGGTCAATATGTACTTGATTAAAATTGATTTGCAATAAAGAACATTTTCGTTCAAAGATGTACTAAAAAAACCGCGGAGACTTTTTATATGACCTATTATAAAAGAGTCGGTTAGCTTGACGAGGTCTGGTTTGTACACGATGACCTGCCGTAGGTTCGATTACCTGCGCGATTCTTTCATTTCCATTTCGTCAACATGCCGTCGAAGGGTCGAAAAAGTCGTAGACTGTCATAAAATTATGGCTTTTCCCAATAACAACGGAATGGGTCTAGAAAAGATTTTTAGTCGAACCGTCGTACAAGAAAGCACGTGTAGAAAATATCTCCTTACGTTTAATTTTATTGTGAAATTTAAAATGTCAACGTCTCAACAATCTCTTTTTGAGCAATTTGTCGCAGAGGAAGATACTCATAATTGCAATGTTTCATCCGACGGTGTATCCAATGTATCGGATAGTGACAGTGAACCGGAATTGCAAGAACGCGAACTGGATGAATTCGACATGGAAGTATCCAATGAAGAAGTGGATCCGCGAGATTTTACTTTTGCGGATCGCACGTGGAAATACATTGCACCGTCCCATAATACTGCTGCACAAGTACCTTACGAACCATCTCTAACGGCGAAGAGTGAAGGAGCAGAAAGTATAGCCGATTGCTTTCATTTATTTATCGATGAAGAAATCATTGATAAAATAATTTTATATACCAATCTGAAGGCTAAACAAAGTATGCCGCTAAATAAAACGTGGAAGGAAATAGATCGGACAGAAATTGACGCGTTCTTTGGTGTCTTACTTTTGATAGGACGTTTCAGAGAATCGCGAGAAAAAAAAAACGATCCTTGGAAGCAGCACCATGCATTCTCAAGACCTTTTTATGCTGCATCAACGTCTCGTGATCGATTCATCGATATATTGAGGTATATTCGCTTTGACGATTACACGACGCGCGAAATAAGAAGGGAGAATGATAAGTTAGCCCCACTGAGGGAAATTACGGAAATATTCGTTAACAATTGCAAAAATTGTTACAATGCGTCAAATGTTGGGTGCATCGACGAACAGCTGATGACACGTTTCGAGGGCGTTGTCGATTCAAGGTTTACATGCCCAGTAAACCGGGAAAGTATGGTGTAAAAATATGGACACTCTGTGATTGAAGAACTTTTTACTGCTGCAACATGGAGGTTTATCTTGGTAAATTAGATAAGACACCCGAGAAGCAGCAAGGACAGCGTGTGGTGAAAGAATTGTCTGAAATCTGGAAGGACTCGCATCGGTCAATTACCACGGATAATTTTTTTACAGACATTGGCTTGGCAGAACATCTTTTGGAAAACAAAATTTTTTTAGTCGGAACAATGAGGAAAAATAGACGTGACTTACCGAAAGCTCTCGTAGAAACGAGGAATCGCGCGCAATATTCGCCAGAATATTTATTTACTAATAACATAACATTGGTTGTTCCGTCGTACGGAAACAAAAGCGCGTTCGGAACGAAGCGAAAGTTTGCCGTTCTTTGAGGCCCGGGTCTGGCTGCCAGATTTTTTATTATCTTCCAACATTTGGCGACCATCGTTCGTCAAGGCGGCTAGAACTCCGGTCCTTGAGGAATTAAGCAGCCTTCGTTTTGAATGAACGTTTTCGTTAATCCGTCGTGCTCTGTCAGCGGGTGGTAAACAGGGACTTCGGCCCGAACGGTCCCATCGACCGCCGCTGACTCGCGATGACAAATCGGTCATAAATCGCGCCTTCGAAGGGAAATTCTGCCGATCGGCCGGACTAGGATTTTTTGGGCACATCTGGTTGCACTTTCCTCCACCACGTATTCGCAGGGGGTGAACTCCCGCCTCCGTGGGGTCCTTCTCGCCGAGAGTCCCATGGGGGTGGTCACTCCTCTCGGAGGAAAGTGCGGCCAATCAACATCGCGCACTGCCCGGAAAATCCGAAAAACCCGCCTGCTGAAACGTCGCGAAAATTCAGCAAGTGGGGATGTCCGGCCCATAGCGTCGTCGAGGGACTTCGGAGGAAAAATCCTCGAAGTCACTTGCCTTACGAACACCGAAACGCAAACATACCGAGCTCGCTGACGACGAAAACCGTCACAGTTTGCTATTTACATTTTTGGAGTTACAATCATCTGCACGAACGGATAATTCTCCGTCGGTCGAGAATTACGCGCAGAAAATCACTCATTCGCGAAGTATAATCGACGCGAACCGCGAGTGAGAGTTAGTGGTCGTTAAGTCATACTACGTCGGATCTTGACGCCACAAAACATTGGTGTCTTACGTTCCAAAAGCACGAAAGTGTGTAGTGATGCTCTCGACGCTACACCACGAGCATAATATATCAGCGCCGGAAAAAAAATTTTAACCGGATATAATTAACTTTTATAATAACACTAAAAGCGGCGTAGATACATTAGATAAATTAATTAGGGAATATTCATGTAGACGTTGTACTCGCCGTTGGAGTTTGTCACTATTTATGCACTTCTTGGATATCGCAGCATATAACGCGTTTGTTATTTGGCAAATCAAAAATCCGGATTGGCAAAATCATAATAAAATGAAAACCAAAAGGAAAATATTTATAGAATCGCTAGGAAAATTATTAGCCGAAAAAAATGTATTACGTTGTTCGGAAAGTAATTTCGTTTTTTCTCAACGGAGGACATAATTACATTTTTTCACAGCCAACTTCACACTTTATTCGCATAGCTATTATATATTTTGACTGTTGACATAGCAACGCTTGTTTGTGAAAAAATTTGTTTGATTCTATACAACAGTTTTTGTTTGGTGTCCTATTAAAGATGGAAAGTGGAAAGCACCATTTTCGCCATATTTTACGTTTTTACTATCGAAAAGGTAAAAATGCTGTTCAAGCAAGAAAAAAATTATTCGATGTGTATGGAAAAAACGCATTAACAGAATACTAATGCCAAAACTGGTTTGCAAAATTTTTTGAACAGCAAAACCTTTACTTCGAATGAGGACATAAAAAATGGCTTTGATTTTTTTGCCAGCAAGCATCAAAACTTTTATGAGCGTCGAATCATACTACTGCCAGAAAGATGACAAAAGGTATTTGTTTCGTGGCGTCAAGATCCGACGTGGTATGAATTCGACGACCACTAGTCTCACTCGCGATTCGCGACGATTATGCTTTGCGAGAAGGTAGTTTATCGACGCGATCGTCCTCGACCGACGGAGAACTTGTTCGTTCGTGAGATAGTACGTACTCCGAAATATATAATAGCAAACTATGACGGTTTTCGTCGTCAGCGAGCTCGGTAAGTTTGCGTTTCGGTGTTCGTAAGGCAAGTGACTTCGAGGATTTTTCCTCCGAAGTCCCTCGACGACGCTATGGGCCGGACATCCCCACTTGCTGAATTTTCGCGACGTTTCAGCAGGCGGGTTTTTCGGATTTTCCGGGCAGTGCACGATGTTGATTGGCCGCACTTTCCTCCGAGAGGAGTGACCACACCCATGGGACTCTCGGCGAGAAGGGCCCCACGGAGGCGGGAGTTCACCCCTTGCGAATACGTTGTGGAGGAAAGTGCAACCAGATGTGCCCAAAAAATCCTAGTCCGGCCGATCGGCAGAATTTCTCTTCGAAGGCGCGATTTATGACCGATTTGTCATCGCGAGTCAGCGGCGGTCGATGGGACCGTTCGGGCCGAAGTCCCTGTTTACCACCCGCTGACAGAGCACGACGGATTAACGAAAACGTTCATTCAAAACGAAGGCTGCTTAATTCCTCAAGGACCGGAGTTCTAGCCGCCTTGGCGCACGATGGTCGCCAAATGTTGGAAAGATAATAAAAAATCTGGCAGCCAGACCCGAGCCTCAAAGAACGGCAAACTTTCGCTTCGTTCCGAACGCGCTTTTGTCTCCGTACGACGGAACAGTATTAGAACAAAATGGAGGATATATAATTCAATAACATATTTATGGACTACAAGAAAATCGTCTTTCATTCACACCGAAGAAAACGAAATTACTTTCCGAACAACCTAATAGATAGGCGGGCTTCCGATTTTGAAAAACATAATATTACATTCCATGCGAATACTGTAAACGCAATAGAAGCGACGGGTAGGAAAATTGTAAAAGAGAAATTTACAATAGCTGGAAAGAAACGATCTAGATGTTACATTTGCAACGGAAACAATAATAAATATACTGCATCATGTGACAACTGCAAAAGACACATTTGTCACAATCACTCGACGCAACAAAAGATTGTTAAATATAATAACTGTCAAAGAAACATAGAATAAATGTCATTTATTTATACATAATAAAAAAAAATTGTTTTTTCCCGCACATCTTCCAAAAAACCTTTTCGTATATTCATATAGGTATTGTTAAAAAACATTACATAATTTATTTATTGCCGATTTCATCAAAATTATTGTTACAAATTTAGTAGTCCAATAGTTGTAGAGAACACAAGCAAAAAAATTTTCTTCTCGCCTGCGAGGACAAGATGCGGTTGCATTAGTGGGATGTTTATGTCTCTGTTTCGACGCGAGCGAGCGCGTAATAGTATTAGTGAAAATAGATGTGAGTCTCTGGAGACCCCGCCGTCGTCAGCGGTGCTAGAAAGTCCGTACTCCGAGGGTTAAGAGGTAATTTCAAGAAGCCTCAAACGTTTAAGATTTTATATACAACTTTGGTATTACCGCATCTAGAATATTGCAGCGCAATCTGGAGTCCATATCAAACAACACACTGTGATATGATCAAAATAGTTCAACACAAATTCTTACGTTCTTTTTCTCATAAAATTAAAAATCCTATGCCATACGTAAGCCATAATAATCAACCAATCTTATCGACCTCTGGTTTATTAACGTTGGAACACCGCAGACTTATCTCTGACTTAATAATCGTATATAAAATTTTAAACAACTGCATTAACTGCCCTGAACTCTTACAACTGGTAAAATTGAATGTTCCGCCTCGACATGTGAGAAAATTTCCTTTCCTCCATTATGCATTACACAAAATCAATTATGCAACTCCTAGCTGCATCAGCCGCATATGCAAAAATGCCAACCGTTTCGCTGATAATCTTGACTTTTTCTTTGGATCTTTAATCAACTTCAAGAATCAGGCTATAAATTTAGTCCGCAATCTATAACTTATAACCTGAATTATAGTTCATAATTTAATTTAGAATTTATGTTTATAATTTTAAGATAACGTCCGCACTACTTCTGTATCAACCATAATTTCGACTTTGTTTTACTGTTTACATCTAACTTATTTACTTTATAAACTTGATATGCCTATGTTATTATACTGTACTTACCAAAGGGTTTTAATTACCCGTTAATAAAATATAATAATAATAATTATTATTATTATAATAATACAATATGTCAATAAAATCAACAGAAAATGTTCTGTTGGTAGTGAAAAAAACCAAATTATCATCTACAGATTACCCTTATATATGGATCATTTGGATACTGGATACAGTAAAACCTCGATAAATGCAGAGAATTCGGGACCGAATCAGTGCAGTTACGAAGCAGTGGTTTCTATTTTGTGTTTACGTTCAGGCTCCAGCCGAGCGTGAGCTTAGAAAAGAACAGACAGTAGAAGAGACAAAGAGGTCCAACCTACAGGGGGACCGGCCCGAACGTATCCATGTGATAATACTAATCCGAGACTTGAACTTTTCCATTTTTGATTTTTTTTGGTTGAAAACTTCGCTAACGTATTTGTGACAAGTTTCTGATTAAAATGATACCAAACACGACATAGTTTGAGCAATATTTACTTAATATTTAATTCGTTTACTTGCTATTTAGATAACTCAAACATATCGTGTTTGGTATCATTTTAATCATAAAAATGTCACAAATACGTTAGCGAAGTTTTCAAAACAAAAAAATCAAAAATGGAAAAGTTCCATCCTCCGCTTAGTATTGCGTCATCCATGCGTTAGGGCCGGTCCCCCTGTGCGTTAGGCCTCTCTGTCTTTTCTACTGTCTGTCCTTTTCTAAGCTCGGCGCTCGCTGGAGCTTCAACGTAAACAGTCCTGACATACAGCAGCGTCCTATGCATTTGAGTTTCGCACAGGGAACCATTTAGCAGTGCAGTTAACGGTACAGGTAACTATTCTATGTTTTCATCTGACTCCAGCTGACCACGAATCTAGAAAGGGGTAAGCAATGGGAAACCGCCCCCTCGAAGATGATAGGGTTAAAGGAACCGGGACTCGGTTGCGGTGCACACGCGATTGACGGCGATGCGTTCATCTTTGCTCCATTCACGAGCTAATGGACTACATTTTGACGATGCTCAAAGTTTGTTAGATATCTATGCTATTGAGAGAAACGTTCCTCAAAACGTTCGTACGAACGGACTCCTCGCTGTCAATCACGTGTCCATCACATGGCGACTTCCGTTATTTTTAACTGTTGCATCTTCGAGGGGGTGGTTTTCCATGGTCTGTTCCTTTCTGAATTTACGGTCAGCTGGAGTCGCATGAAAACACTGAATAGTTACGCAACTCGACAAATTAACAGCTATTTGCAACCTGTGCAAGGTTTAAATGCACAGTTTGCGGCTGAATGGCAGGACTGTGTTTACGTTACGGCTCCAGCCGAGTTTGTTGTTGTTATTATGTTTGCTGTTTACTAAAATTTAATATTAAAACTTGTTTTAATAAAAGAAACATCATCCTTCTCAACCAGGTCGTCTTCACCTATTATGGCCTCTTGTTTGCCACCCTCAACGTCTCCTCATTTTATGTATTTTCCATAATACTATATTAAAATTAATTAGAACTCAGTGTCGGCCTTAAACTCACGCCTTAATTATGTAATACTTCCACCACGTCGTAACGTCTTCTATTGCATTACGCTCTACTAATCGGAGTATGGAACTTTTCCATTTTTGGTTCTTATTTTTTGAAAACTCGTTAACGTATTTGTGAGATTTTTTTTATTAAAATGATACCGAACGCGATACGGTTTGAATTATATTTAATGCATTTTCTAAGTTCGGCGCTCAATTGGAGCCGTAACGTAGACACAGCCCTGTGCATTTAGACATTGCACAGCTGTCGATTTGCTGTACATTTATTGAGTTGGTAACAATTCAGCGTTTTCATGCGAGTCTAACTGACCACGAATTTAGAAAGTGGCAAACAATGGGGGGACCCCTCACCCCCGAAGATGCAGGGGTTAAAGGTACTAAGGCACGATTATGATGAACACGCGATTGACAGCGAGGAGTACGTTCGTACGAACGTTTTGAGGAACGTTTCTCTCAATAGCATAGATATCTAACAAACTTTGAGCATCGTCAAAATGAACTCCATTAGCTCGTGAATGGAGCAAAGATGAACGCATCGCCGTCAATCGCGTGTGCACCGCAACCGAGTCCCGGTTCCTTTAACCCTATCATCTTCGAGGGGGCGGTTTCCCATTGCTTACCCCTTTCTAGATTCGTGGTCAGCTGGAGTCAGATGAAAACATAGAATAGTTACCTGTACCGTTAACTGCACTGCTAAATGGTTCCCTGTGCGAAACTCAAATGCATAGGACGCTGCTGTATGTCAGGACTGTTTACGTTGAGGCTCCAGCGAGCGCCGAGCTTAGAAAAGGACAGACAGTAGAAAAGACAGAGAGGCCCAACGCACAGGGGGACCGGCCCTAACGCATGGATGACGCAATACTAAGCGGAGGATGGAACTTCTCCATTTTTGATTTTTTGATTTTGCAAACTTCGCTAACGTATTTGTGACATTTTTATGATTAAAATGATACCAAACACGATATGTTTCAGTTATCTAAATAGCAAGTAAACGAATTAAATATTAAGTAAATATTGCTCAAACTATGTCGTGTTTGGTATCATTTTAATCAGAAACTTGTCACAAATACGTTAGCGAAGTTTTCAACCAAAAAAAATCAAAAATGGAAAAGTTCAAGTCTCGGATTAGTATTATCACATGGATACGTTCCGATGGTTCCGATAGTATCGTGTTACACTGCCTCGTCGCCGAACGTCGAGGTTCGACCGAGGGGGATCCCCCTATGTGGAGGGGATAGTCGCGATGCATTTATCGGTACAAACTTCTTCGGCATTTATCGAGGTTTTACTGTATATGGTGTGACGACCCAGAAGTCGTCGCGTGGCCGCCGCCTATAGGCGGCGCTCGTACCCACCGGTTATATTGTGCGCGCTGCTTATAAACGGCGCTCGAGGCGAAAGAATTAAATGAAAGGGCAAAATTCACAAGTTAGGGAAAAGGGTACCACATGAGCTGTCCGCAGAGAACAAGGTTCGGCGGTATGAGACAGCTTTGGCAATTCTAACAAGGGGAGGAACAGAATCGGAGGTCACCGATTTTTATGAAATTTGGCACACGTCTTCTACTCGAAAAATCATTAGACCCGTGTTTTGCCAAAAATGTAGATATTCCAAATTTAAACAAAAAAATCAAGGCAAAAAAAAGTTCTCCAATCGATTTGAAACTTTCTAGGCAAGTTTTATGAGCAAAATTAAGGTATACGTACTTTTTTATTTTGCTGCAAAAACATTTTTAAAAGTCGACATGTCTGTTCAGTACCATACAGTTTGGATGTTTTTGAAAGGTTTCCATGGTTGAGCGAACAAGGAAAAAGTCAGTGGACACTATGGACTCTGGATCGAACCCTGTATGTTGTATTTTGGAAACCTACTTTTTTTCTTTTTTTTTCTGTCCCCAATTTCATCTCTACTTATGAGATACATCTCATTAATTTTTATATCAAGTTGTACAGGGTGTTTCAAAAATATTTGTCATGGCTTTCAGGGGTTGTTCTACACCTCTGGATCGAAGGAGATTTGCGAAAAAAACCTGCCGCAAAATTCGGGAAAGGGTAGCAAATTTTTTTTATTGGCTCATCGTATTCGTCTTGTTACGTAGGTAAAATGTCTGAAAGGAACCATGGGTCAGAAACGAACCGTTCTCTCGCAAATTAACTTTTAATTGGGCCTTCCGATTAAAATTTCACCCATACGGCAGCCTTCGAGTCGCCGACCTCTCGAAAGGAAACACATGAGATACCCTTGCTAGCTCCAATAGTTGAAACAGAGGCAACATAACTGAAGAGAGAGAAAATGACTAGAAAATGTCAATGACCTGCGTTCGGTGTCAGGTTCGCTCAAGGGCCCACCCGGGAAGAAGAGTATAAACACTTACACTTCTATTCTGGTTCGGTGACACAGTGCCCTATTTTCTAGCTTCGTCTACGTCGCCTCTGCTTTAACTATCGACGAAATTTTAATCGGGAGGCCCAATTAAAAGTTGATTTGCGAGAGAACGGTTCGTTTCTGACCCATGATTCCTCTCAGACATTTTACCTACGTAACAAGACGAATACGATGAGCCAATAAAAAAAAATTGCTACCCTTTCCCGAATTTTGCGGCAAGTTTTTTTCGCAAATCTCCATCGATCCAGAGGTGCAGAACAACCCCTGAAAGCCATGACAAATATTTTTGAAACACCCTGTACATATTTCGTATATACCCTAAGTTCTATTTTGCTATTTTGTTTGCGAATTTAAATATTAGGTTTACGAAAAAGTGTGTCGATATATAGTATTCACTAACAAATATTCACGAAAATTGATTGAAATTTAACTGATAAAATGATAAAAAAAATTGTTTAGCATATTATTTAACCAAATTAATTTTTTTAAAACATGATTATACCATTGGATTCAAGGTCTGAAGGAATTAACTATCTCTCTCTATGAAAGTTTCGTATCTCTAATAGTTCTACAGATACAGTACAGCCCCGCTTTTACGTTCTCGGATTTTACATTTTCCCACAGTTGACATCGATTTTTTCCGGTCCCTTCAATTTTCCTATGTTCATAATGTTAAATTATCCCCGCTTTTCCACTTCTAAAATTAAATATTTCCCGCCGTTTACACTTTTTGAAGCCGTCACGGATCTGTGAACGCCATTTTTTTCATGATATTGTTGCTTTCTCTCGCATTGTTCTCTCTTGCAACGATTTACTCGTCAGCATCCTGAATGCATTGCATTATAGTGCAAAGGCATGGAAGGACGTGTGTTGTTGCGAATTCGAAGTATCGAACGAGCGTATATATATCGAATGTCACGACGAGAGATAAGAGTGGGCCCGAACGGCGGTCGTGAGGGCCAAAGGCATTGTTAGATCGAGCTTCAGAGAGTCGACAGCGTTTTTTGTAAGAGTGAATTTAATAAAGAATCCTCCTTGTATATTTTAATTTTGCCTATTTTACTGGTCCAGTTTTAACATGTGTCAATCCACCATAAGCAACAGTTTCAGAAAAGCTTGCTTCTTCCAAACCCATGAGGAAGAAGGAAGTGACGAAGAAGAAGATAGTGATCTTATTTCTGCATGAAAGAAATTGAAAATAGAGTATGAAGTTAAAGACTTCCTCCATTTTGATGATGAACTTGCAACTGTGCAGACAGTGTAAGTAGAAAGTTTGATCAATTCAGTTCAGGAAGAAAGTGACAGTGATAGTGGTTATTATGATGATGACAATGTTACATCCGATCCTGAGAGTTTTAAAGAATTCTTCATTCGATGCCAGTCAGACGCTCTTGAAAACGAAAGGTTTAAGAACAAGTGTTCTTCGCTCTACAGGGCTACTTTCCACTTATCTAGACTTATACAAACCATGCACTTTACACTTTGGTCAGATGCCTTCCATATGTCCTTAGTACCCTTACATCCCTGCCAGAGTCCTACCACCTCCATTCATTTTTCCAAATCCTTCCCGAATTGGAGCCCTATATAAGCGAAACACTTTTCTGCCTCTGCGGGTCATTTCTTTCATAGAATGTTACGCTGTCAGTCAGACAGGTGAATATTCAAGTTTACGAGACTTGAAAACCCCCGCGATCCGACGCGTTACATTCGGTTAAAACATACTTTAACTTCACTACATTATTTTAAGTATCAATTTTGTAATTGTATCTTGAACTCAATTCAATGATAATAACTTAATATACGTATTTCTATGACCGTGAAAGACCTTGTATAATAGGTCGTTGAACTCGTTTTAAGATCCTCTATCATGATACGGGAGCAAAATCATACCGATCCATTTAAAAAAATAAAGGTGACCTTCAAATGCCCGAAGTACTTCCACCTGCAAAAAAACTATTATCGCTACCGGATCGCCCCCTTCGTACTATGCAATTTTATTTCAGCAAATATTTCTGTGAAACTTATAGTTTCGAAGATATCTGAGGTGCTAATAGTTATTGCCCCACCCTGTATATTATTTAATATTTAAATATTTAATAAAAGCGGATTGTAAATTTTCAGTATTTTACTACATGTGCAGAAGGGTTTTCCCTCCGTTTATACTTTCCCACGATTTACACCCTTTCTTTGTGGTCCCTTGAAAAGTGTCAAAGAGGGGTTCTACTGTATTCGATAAATAAGTTTCAGGATCCCAACTTTGAGGATCATTTGCACCCCTTTAACACGGTCTATTTTCTTTTTTCGAATTCAGATAAATTATCAAATTTTCCATAAAAAAATTATTACACAAACTGGGACGTCAAATGAATAATTATTGAGATATCTTCGAATTAATAATCTTCTATTAGGAAATACCCGTAGTCAACGTGATTCTTAACCCTTTCTCTACGGTGCGCCGCACCGGAAATGCGAACATTAAGCGCGTGCAGTCTTCAGCATTCGGGCTAAATCTTTTGTCTCAAACTGACCACAGATCTGAAACTGTTTCTCGACATATAACCTCAGTCGATGCGTCACGTGCATCGTTTTGTTTTCTGTTGTCGGCGAGCGCGGCACGTCTTTCCAGCGCGAGCGGTTAGTTGCAAATGTCGCCCCAATGCGCCACCATGCTCGTTCCAATAGGCTCAAACCTGCGAAGTGAAAGGCATGGCAGGCTTGGTTGGGTAAAACAGATCGGTGGGGAGAAGCAGGCGGAGTTGCTCGAAGGACCCAGAAATGATCAAGTAGCTAAACACCTTGTGTTATGTTATGTACTCATACATATATACAGGGTGTCCCAGCCGATTTTGATATCTTCAATATTTCGGTATTGTGATATGTAGCAAAAAATGTTTCACAGGAAACTTAAATGGTATCGAGTGCGGCATAATCTGGTGTCATTAGTGTTTCCGTAGGTGGACGCGTCAAGGACATATGAAGGTCAACTTCGTTTTTTAAAATGGGAAGACTGTTCACGACGATGTTAACTGTCGCGAACTGCGCGCGACCTTTCACCGGGACGCGGTATAAGGATACCGGATCCACGCGGGTCGTAAATCCGCGATACGATATTCGTCGATGATGGCCGAACGCGATTCTGTATGCGATTTCTCGTAACAGAATTAGTTTCGTTTGTTGGTGAATAATAAGTTAAAACACGTTGTGATGGTGACTAGATATTTCGTAATATATTAACAATTCTATGTACACTTGTTAGAAAAACTGATACTGATCGGTGTGTATAGGAGTGGCAGTAGTGCTGAATGTAGTGTGTACTGTCGCGGTTGTGATTCGAGTGAGTTCCCGGGCAAAAGATCGGGAGGACGACGAGTCGGAAATTCGGCAAGGAAGGGAGTTGACGAATCGGGGAATTTTGCATTAACTTGGCTTCTAATAGGTCGAAAATTCGACCTATTAGAAGACAAGGATTGGAAGAAGGAAATTCAGAAGTTAAGGAAGAGAGGGAAATGGTCAAGAAGTGCACGTGTGAGGTTCGGATATTCGGAGAACGTTCGGAAGAGAAAGATTTACGATAGGAAAGTCAAGGAAGGTAATGAGAAGTTAAGGTACGTGACTAAAAAGTATAGACAAGGATTAAGCAGAGGTAGTGAATTTTTGAGAAGGCCAAGTGACGAATCTGGAAGATGATTTATAGGGGTGAAAGTAGGCAGATGGGAAGTCTGGAAAAGATTTAAGAAAGAAATATGACAGAAGAAGGACTATGAGCAGAGTGTAGGAATAGTGACTCGTAACAAGACCCCTTTTTGACCTCGGCATACAAAAGAACGGAGAGTTTTACGTTCGAAAACGTATTCCGGTCATAGGTGAGGTGTAACCTTGATGGCCGTTTCAAGGTCGTTTCGTTTTGAACAAGGTTTGCCCATCTTTCTTAAAAGGTAGCTAGTCAAGTTTATTTGTTTTACCTTCAATTACATGATTGAAGTGCGTCAAACGTAAACAGCGCACTCGTACTAAAAAAGAGGTGTGAGAGCATAAGTAACCAAGCGATTCCCATGGCCCACTAGTGTAAGTAGGACTACTCCTGAAATGATCGAAAATGCTGTTGGTGCTTTCTATGATCGATTAGCTTACTGTCAAGAAGTAAATGGTGAACAACTCGAGCACCTAAAGTAAAGATATTGTGCTCAAGAATATTATTTATTTATCTTGTTTTATTTTGTTTTTACTTTTATTTATTTATTTTCAGGGAACAGAATTTACTACGTCCACGTCGTTGTTCTTGGGTAAAGCTAAATGTAAAAAAACAAATCTATTTCAAGTTTAAATCACCTTCAGCTGAACTTCAAGGTCACCCTTTACCTAAGACCTGAATACATTTTTTAACGTAAAATTTTCCGTTCTTTCGATTGCCGAGGTCAAAAAAGGGTCTTCCCATTTTAAAAAACGAAGGTGACTTTGAAATAACTTTGAAGGTCATCGACGAGGTTAAAACCAAGGTCACCATTAGATCCTGCGCCAAAAGTTACTTCGGAAATTACCTTAACCTGGGTAAAAAATGTGTTATCTAAAAACTTATACCCGTGTTTCGATACTTTTTGGACGCTCTGTATACGAAAGAAATGCACCTGAACATTTTCCAGACATTTCAAGTAATGATTAGTCAAATGAATACCAATTAATACAAACGCAATGAATTATTTAATGAACATTAAATATGTACATATATGTTACAAATTTTATTTAAAAAATTTTTCTTTCAGGTAGCCCTCTTGTTTTTTGCACCATATGCACATCAAACAGAAAAATAGAAGGAGAAAGGAAAAGGACCACAAGAAACAGTGACTTGATACCCAGAGGTCTCCGCCTGTTTAAGGAGATAAAAAAGACTGCAAAGAAACAAAGATATGCTCAAAAACAAAATAAAACATTGCGACAAAAACTGAAGCTTCTGAAGAAAGCATCAAGGTCTCAATTCCTTCAGAAATATACGCAGTTATCTACGAGTCAGAAACTGCTCATTGATATGCAGTTACGGATTTCAGAGAATGCTCCGCAGGTAAACAAAGAACTAAATAAGTCAGGCTGTTGAATTAGTTACACGCCGCGAGCCTTTTCTGAGTCGCTCCGCCTGCTTCTCCCTCCCAACTATTTTACCCAACCAGAAATGACTTGCCAGACTCGACGTATTACACGAGTATAGTGGCGCTTTAGGGCGCCATTCGCCTCTGTTCGCTCGCGCTGGAAAGACGCCGCGCACGCCGATTACGGGAAAAAAAATCGATGCGCGTATCCCGTCGACTGACGTTATCTGTCAACGAACAGTTTCAGATCGCGTCACATCGTGTATAGGTTAAAACAAAAGTATTACTAGTAAAAAAGTATACTCAGATATGTCTTGAATTAAATGCGATTAAGAGATTTTAATGTTTTTGGACTTCCGACGGTGGTTTGGCAAATTCGGCAGAGAATAGTGACAGAAATAACATTGAAAAACTTATATTGTATCTCAAAATACCAATGGAAACATTGAGGGTACCTAATTTAAACAACGTAAACATGTATTTCTATTTGTGAATATATGTTTTCATTCAATGTAGATATATATTTCTGTACAAACAATTAAGTTTTCCTTCAAGTAAAGTTGAAGAAATAAATAAATAAAAAAATTAGTATTGCATCGATATTATCTCCACAATATTATGAAACTTTTATATATACATATAACATTTTCTTCTAAAATAAATGGTTCTTCTGTGCATACATTTATACACACAACCATACATACAACAATCATAACGATAGTTTATTAAAATTATATCCAGTAATCTTGAATTTGTTACCTCTTGTTTCTTTAATTCATATGTGTACTAAAGAAACAGTTGTGTTACGATCTAGCACGCGCACGTATAAATTAATTTCCAACGCAAATAATTTAAAAATACGGCGACAGCAAAACGTTAGCTCTCGCGTCAAAGAATACATTGTTGCCGACACGGTCAACTTAGCAATAGATTTTAACCGTTTGAGTGTCAAGCAGCGAAAACGCGCTTCTTTCGTTTTGTATCGAGGAATGCAACAAAGTTAAATTTCAATGTTTTTCTGCTAACAATCTGTTAATCGCATTTAATTCAAGACATATCTGAGCATACTTTTTTACTAGTAATACTTTTGTTTTAACCTAAACGTCATGTGACGCGATCTGGAACTGTTCGTTGACAGATAACGTCAGTCGACGGGACACGTGCACCGATTTTTTTTCCCGTAATCGGCGTGCGCGGTGTTTTTCCAGCGCGAGCGAACAGAGGCGAATGGCGCCCTAAAGCGCCACTATACTCGTGTAATACGCCGAGTCTGGCAAGTCATTCCTGGTTGGGTAAAATAGTTGGGAGGGAGAAGCAGGCGGAGCGACTCAGAAAAGGCTCGCGGCGTGTAACTAATTCAACAGCCTGAAATAAGTAATAGTAGTAAAATAAATGATACGTATGTGGGAATACTTTGATTTAATAATGCATTTGATTTTAGGGAAGACGATACACAATGGATGAAAAAATTGTGTCTCTAACACTTTATAAGCAGTCGCCACGGACGTATAAATTATTGCGACAGCTTTGCAATATGCCAAGTATTGCAACAGTAAAAAAATTTTACACGATATTAAGTTGAGGCCAGGTATCTGTGACCTAATGATAAAACACCTATCTGAGGAAGCAGGCAAGTTGCCATAGAAGGAGAAATACTGTGTCTTGATGTGGGATGAAATGGCACTGCAATCACACATAAGTTTTCACCAAGAGGAGAACAGAATTATTGGTATCGAAGATTGGGGTATCAAAAGAACCAGTCGCTTTGCGGATCACGCATTGGTGTTTATGTTGAGAGGACTTGTAAGCGGATGGAAAATTCAAATTTCATTCAGCTTCCGCGAAAGCCAAACGACACAACTACTGCCCTGCATAATGAATATACTTCGCAATGTAGCAGCAACAGGTTTTAAAGTTGTCAGGCCGCGATTGTGGGCACCTCCTCGTGGTGTGGTCCTGCTAAGATCCACCAATACACTCACTCATGTACACTCGCACTGACAGACATACATACACACACACACACACAATCATTCATCTTGGACGGACACGACGGACTGACGGACACTCATTCACACATACACACACATTCGCACTAGACAAAAGACATACACTATTCATACATAGGACAGATTTAATTATGACGACTTGGCAAAATATTAGAAACAAATATGGCAGACGACACGACAAAAGAAAAAACTTAAGGTGCAGGGTTGCTCGGTAGGCCCAGTACCGGCGTGAGCGGTCGCGGTCAAGCAGGCGCCCTCACGTCGTCGTCATACGACTGTGAGACACGTGCTGTAGAGATCCAGGCAGGCGTGTCTAGAATTATGACTGGAGAGGAAGAAGACAGCAGGGATAGTTTTGCCGGTTTCGAAACGTCAGGTACAAGCTATGGAGGTGGGAATAGGGCCAGATTGACATCAACTAGTGGTATCATTGAAGAAATGTTGAGAATGGAAGTCGGATCTGATACTAGTAGTAGGTTTGAAATGGAGGTTGGTAAAGTTCTGAAGACGACGAAAAGGAAAAGAGCGATAGGTTTGAAGGAGAAGATGCAAAGAGAAATGGTGGAAGAAAGTAAGAAGAAGAAACCTGGACCGAGATGCACTAAGGAGAAAAGGAAAGAGCAAGAAAGCGAAGAAGAAGAGGAAGAGGAAATCGAGGAGGATACAGGAAAATCAGGAAATGAAGAAGAAAAGACGGAAGGAGATGAGACTGAGAAATCAAAAGAATTAAAGAAATTGGGGAAAGAGATGCATAAACAGAAGGAGGCGATGATCAACAATATGACTAGTGCTCTAAATGTGATGTGGGATTGTGCCGCAGGTGTGAATTTATACGCGTCGAGTCATAAAAGTATAAATAAAGAAATTAAAGGATTGTGTAAGGATATGGTTAGTATGTGCAGGATGCTGTCTTTTTGAGACCAGCCTTATGCAAATGGTTCCAAACGGTTTTCTGGCTAATCTTCAGTTCCTGGGCAATGGAAGAAGTGCTCGCATGCCGGTCTGACTCGACGATTTCCATGATTTTATCGACATTTTTCACGATAGGCCTACCAGAGCGTGCCTCATCTTCGACGTCCATATTACCAGAACGGAAGCGTTGGAACCACCGCATTGCTGTTGCATTCGATACTGTTTTGGGTTCAGAAACAGGACAAATTTTTTTGGCTGCTTGCTCGGATTTTTCCCCTTGATCGTAGTGGTACTGTAGAATGTATCGAATTTTCTCTTTCTTTACCTCCATTTTGATACGCTCTAACAAACAACTGGCTTCACAAAACAAAAGACTGTCAGAGAACTTTCTTTAACAGGTTGAGTGCCATGGGGGTCACCGGTGACCGGTGCTATTGAATTGAATGAAATTTTATGTTATGTTTGCATTGCAATATTTATGAATTTTCTAACATATTGAATATTTAAATTTTGGCGTTAAGAATATGAAGATCTGCTAAACACCGATCAATCAGTGTCCTTAAAATTTCTGTTTTATGAATATGTGATATTCATAAAAAAAGTTTCACTTCAGTAGAAATGTCGAAATAAGGGAAACATCGGTGGCATTCAACCTGTTAAAGCGTTATGTTGCCTTTAAGTTATAGTATAGAATGACATGAAGCAACGTATACATTGTGAGATATGGCTCACTAAAGCCATGTAACGAAAAACGCTCAAAACTTTTTACTGAGCTTGGATTACAGCAGTATTCGGATGTGGTAATTTTTAATGACAACTTAAGTGCTCAAAAGCTCGTGAGCAACCCACTGTTCCATGGACGATCCAAGCACATAGATATAGGATATCACTTTGTACGCGAGGCGTTGGATAATAATCTGCTAACGTTGGAGTATTTGTGTACGGAAGAAATTGATGTATGTGCTCATACATGTAGAGCGAGAGAGTTAGAGCAAGGAGTGTAACGCAGTAGAAGCATGCCTGAAAGCCTAACGGATATGTATGTTGTATGTATTCTTTCTTATATTAATTAAACGTAAATAGTGCAAAAATGTTTTATTTATTATCCACGAGCCGTACACGTATACACGAATAGACAACAGAAATGATAGCAGATATATTCACGAAATCTTTGCCCGTGTGCAAGCATCTTAAGTTTCTTAAGTCTTTAATTTTATAAAAAATTTTCGATTGCGCTTCAATTTTAAGGGGAAGTGTTGAGAGTTTAAATTTGCGCGGTACCGGAAGACGCGAATAATGTGGCGCTATCGCGAAAAACGCCATTGTTGCACGGATTCATTCATTTTCCGGTTCCTTCTCACAGTAGCTTAAGGTAGTTCTATGCATATTCAGAACAAAAAATTTATTTTTATGTTTTCAGATTTTAATTTTTTTATATCATTTTTTCACAAAAATTGGTAAAAATACTTCTACTATTTTATTATAATCATCATAGTAAATGTTTATAAAGAGAAAAATAATTGTTTAAATATGCGAAATAATTCTAATTTATTTATTTTAAATCAAAATTTTGTCGATACGGTACCTACTACACATAAAAAGGTGTGTACATAGAGAGAATTTTTTGACGTACACTATGACAAATACATCGTGGCATCATCGCATCATTCAACCTACTCTAACCTATAAATACAAATGAGAATTTGACAGTTATTAGAGTTGACGTTTTTTTTGAAAACGACAAATTACAAATTTGTGAAAAAAAAACTCTCTAAAGAAATTTGAAAGCAGTGGAGATTCTCAATAAAGGGAAACTAAAAAAACAAATCAGAAATTTAACTCATTCTAGTGGAGAAGCCGAACATCCAAAAGTAATCTCAAGTAGCATGAAGTATGGTTTGTGTGAAGGCATGCGTTTCATAGATTTTTTTCAACTTTTAGTAGAAGTTTTCTTCATAAGTACGTGGTAAATAATGATAGAAAATTACATCCAGTTCTAAATGAATTGATTAGGTCACTACTATTTTTATAAAGATTTTTGTCGATTCGTTTCGGTTAAAAAAAATAAAAACCTGCATTCCAAGGCATGTAAAAATGGCTGTCCCTATAAGATTTGTCTAAAAATAATTTATTTTGAAAATAATTTTCTCATAAACTATGTGGTTAATTTCATTGATCTTTCGCAAATTGTTTTGGAATATAATACTGCATGGATATCCAAAATTTAAAAAAAATTGGTCGAAAAAAATATTTGCATAGAACTACCTTAAAAAGTGATCACACTTTGTTTCTTTGCAGTACGTGTGTATCCGCGTACATCAGTTTAATTTTATTTATTTTTCGTTACCTTAACCCTCTATGGGCCGAATTTTCTGCGATATCTGAAGATTAGTTGCACGATAGCACATTAGAAAATAATAAAAGTACTATCATAAATAATAAATTTTCCTTGAATTTGAAACGTTGGATTATAAAGAATTCCATGGTATTGAAGAGCTAACTTGAAATATCTGAGAAAGTTAAAAAATCGATTTTGAAAAGTAAAAGCTTAGATTTGTTTTGTATTACTTCAAAGTTATACGAGCCCATAGAGGGTTAATATAAGTATTTTTTTTTTCTTAGTTTTTTGTTATCTAGTGATCGAATCTATTATTGTATTTTGTATCTTAATCAAGAATTATTAAAGTAATAACATATACTTTCCGTAGATTGTTTTTACACACTCCCATCATGCCCTAGACATTTACGTCAATTGTTTTGTAACGAATGGTTAGAATGGAATTTGGGTATATGTATTGTTATTTCCACGTATTTGGAATATGTTTACAATTTTTTATTTTTCTAAACGACCTTTTATTACCATTTTAATCCGCTTTAACAATTAACATGTAATTTAAGTTCCGTTCCGAAATGTATGTGGACTTTTAACATATATTACTATTTACAGTGGAGCTCCTCTTATTTCCAATGTCGTTTCTCCGAAGTTCCTCGTAATTCGATCCCCTCCAATGGTCCGCCGCCAGGAGAGAGTGAGAATAAAAAGAGACAGATAAATGACATTCTTTCCCTTTTCCTCGTGTGTGCTTTGGTTTTCACAAACATCACCTCCAACACGAATACACAACCTCTATCACCTGACGGGCAACGAAATGAGGAGAATCTTAAAGAGTGGGGAGATAACTCCGCCCAAGAAACGAGGGGAAATCGAATTAGACTCTTCGAAATAAGAGGATCTCGACTGTATTACACTTTTCCGATTTTGTCTGCTTAACCGTTTGAGTGCGGTGAAGCAATATCGCGCTTCGCTTGTCCTATGCCAAACATGCGGAGAAGTGACCACGCTGCTGTTCGTTAGTATAATTTTCGAATTAATTGAGAACATTTGTATTTATATCCATTGCAGTTTATTATTAATTTCGTTTAAATGTGGTTTTTAATAATATAAAAATTAAAATAAAACACAGTGGTAAAATATAGTGGAGCCGTAGATCGTGGTACGGTAGAAGAAATGAGCCAATGTAAAAAGATAGATAGATTTTGACTTTAGAAAAATTGCCTGGACGAAACTTGCGACAGTGTGAGGTTTGCAGTAAAAAAAATGGAAATGGAATTAAATGATCCAACGTAATTTGCGTTGTATGTAAAAAAGGAATTCATGGAATTTGTGCAGCAAAACACTCATGTAGGGGAAGGTCGGGGTATATCGGACAGCGGGTTATAACGGACAAGGGGTGTTTCTCATATTTGCCACGCGAAGCAGCATCAGTCAAGGCCACCACAGTGTTCGCATTGAAGAAAGAGGGGAGAGGACGCTATCTTGTTCCTCGTCAAGTGAGCAGTTGCGTAGTGACAGTACATTGTTTATTTTCTAACTCAGTTTTTGTGCACGAAGATAAGTTTGGAGTGATACACCCGGCTTTAACGTAAGTGTAATTCTACTATATGGTCATTGATATTAATAAGGGGTATTGTACTATTTGTTTTAGACAGTAAATCTGTTTGGACTTATTATTAAGCACGTGGCAATCGCATTGTATTCTCGTGTCGGTCGGGTTGTATCGGACATAAACATTGAGGGTTGTATCGGACAACAATCATAGCGAAATAAAATAAGGTTTTGATGGTACTGTTTTATTTTACAGGCGAAATGGGGAAAGTGAGGCATACTTGGAGAGAGGAAAATATGAAGACTGCCATAGAAAAAGTTCGTTTAAAGGAAATGACAATTCGAGAAGCTAGTGACCGATTTTCAGTCCCAAAAAGTACACTTGGCGACCGGCTAAAAAAATTTTCGGAGGGGAAAGAGGTAGAACTGAAACCGAAACTGGGAAACCCAAAAGATTTTTTTAGGACTTTCAATGATGAGCAGGAGCAAGTACTCTACGCTCACATTAAAACACTAGACAGTCAGCTAATGCCACTAAGCAAGGAAGAGTTTTTGAAGCTTGCCTATCAATTTTCTGAGAAAATGAAAATAAAACATAGGTTCAATAAAGAAAAGCTGAAGGCAGGAAAAGACTTCTACTACGACTTTATGAAAAGATATCCAGATTTGCGGTTGAGAACAGCGGAATCAACAAGTTTACAGAGAGCAGCAGGCTTTAGCAAAGAGCAAGTTGACAGATTTTTCGACAAACTTTCTGAGTTGATGGACAAGTATAAGTTCAGCCCCTCCAAGATTTTTAACGCTGACGAAATTGGTGTGACGTCTGTTCATATCAACAGACTGAAAGTAATGTCGGTTAAAGGTAAAAAGCAAGTGGGGAAATTAACCTCAGGTGAAAGAGGCAAGAATGTCACGATTCTTCTCTCAATTAATGCTGCAGGGGATGTGTTTATCCCACCGCTGTTTGTCTTCCCCCGAGTTCGAATGGACAATGATCTGACGAAAGATGCCCCAGTAGGCAGTGTTTTCGATGCCCAACCAAGTGGATGGATCACTAAGGATGGTTTCCTCAAGTAGCTTAATTTGTTTGTAGAACGAGTGAACCCAACTGAGAAATCCCCTGCATTACTAATTGTGGATGGACACTCAAGCCACAAGGACTTGGAGGTCATAACGTTTGCAAAGAAACATCATATTCATTTGCTAAGGCTACCTCCACATACCTCCCATAAACTACAACCACTAGACAGAACCGTTATGAAACCTTTCAAAAATGCCTATCATGAGGCATGCTCACACTGGATGCGACAATATCCTAACATCAAGATCACCATGAAGGACATAGCAGGTTTGGTGAGCTCGGCCTTCTCCAGGATTTGCAGGATGGAGTTGGCAAAGTCTGGCTTTGACTGCACGGGCATTTCTCCCCTGAACAGAAACCTTTTCAGTGACTTAGATTATGCTCCTTCACTAAATAAAAACAGTGAATCAACTGGTACCTTATCCACCAGTACTGAACCTGGCTCCTCCTCTGCCTTGTCTTTACCAGGCCTCTTACCTGTTGCTGTATCTTTAACAGGATCCTCATCTGCCATATCTTCACCAGCCCCCTCCCCAGAATCGTGGCGAGAAGAGTGAAATTTTGACCTCAACTACATACATAGTTCAACTGGAAGTAAAGAAAGAAGAACAGGAAGAGAAAAAGAAAGCTGCTGAAGCTAAGAGGAAACTTAGGGAAGAAAAACGTAAATTGAAAGAAGAAAATAAAAAAGAAACAACCCTTAAAAAAGACCAGACCCAAACTTTTGATCAAAAGAAAAACTGGATTGTGTAAAAGGAAGGATAGTTCTACAGCAGACAAGGAAAGATCCACCGAAAATGTTAAGAAGAAACTAAAATTCTTCGATGAAAACACTGGAAGTGAGGGCAAAACTCACTGCATTATTTGTGACGAGACCTTTGAAGAGGACTGGATCCAGTGTCAAATATGTCGGGGATGGGCCCACGAAAATTGCGTAGACCTAGAAAGCAGCGCTCTGTACTATAAGTGCGATGGCTGTGTCTCAAAAACAAAATAATTTTGTCAATTTAACTGTCATTTAAAATTTGTCATTTATCAACATCAATAAACTGGTGTTTTATGGCAAATGTTCGCTTATTTGCTGTAGTTTACAACCTGTCCGATACAACCCTCCAAACAATTATTTGGCCAAAATGTAGAAGCTGAGAAAAAGTAAAATTTCATGTATTAATCTTTTTTGCAGGTTAATGACATTGAAGATATTTATAAAGAACACTTTAAAGTTATGTTTGATGTAGGTTAATCAATACTGAAGTATTTAGATTATTGATGATTATCAAAAAAGCTTATGCGTCCGATACTACCAGACCTTCCCCTAATAAGTGAGAATAAAAAACATTTTTGTTAGTAAAAATTACTTTTTTTATAATAATTAGAGTTAATTATAACCATTTTTATTATTTTCCAAAAAAAATAACTACGCATTTCATTCCGCAATTTTAGCATATACATATGAAAATTCTTCCGCACTCAAACGGTTAAAGCTAAAAGAATAACAATTGAACATGCAAAGTGCCATTTCAGACAATTGATGTTACTTTTTTATAGTTTTATTACGTCCTTAACGGACGGGGGCATAACAATATGCTCGGACAGCCAGGCGGCACTTCTGGCGCTGAACAATGGAACATCACGCTCAAGAACGGTGATCGACTGCAGGAAAGCCCTCAACGAACTGGCAACAATGAGGAACAAGATAACCCTGATATGGGTACCGGGCCACCGAGGAATCCAAGGAAACGAGCTAGCGGATAGATTAGCGAACGAGGGATCGGACGAACCACCAACTGGACCGGAACCCATGCTACCGGTCTCGGAGGCAACAGCGAAGCAAGCCATTAAGGAATAGAGAATCACAGAGAGAAAAAGGAAATGGACGAATACAGGCGGATGCATACATGCGAAAGAACTCTTGGGAGACGAAGTCCCATATAAGCAAAGGAAGGTCTTAAAGGACATGGAGAGAAAAGATCTCTCGAAGATGATTGGCATCATGACCAATCACGCAGCATTAGGAAATCACCTAAAGAGGATGGGGAAAGAAGTGAGTGAGAACTGCAGGGCCTGCGAAGAAACCCCGGAGACAGGGAAATATATCTTATGGCACTGCCCAGCGATAATGGGGAAAAGAAAGAGAATCATAGGAAAGGAACTCCTTACCGAGGAGGAGACCAGAGAGATACCACCAGAAAAGATAATCAAATTTCTAGAAGAGGTAAATCCATGGAGGAAAAATGAATGACAAATGCCTGGAACCAACCAAGGCGACTACCCGATTATGGGGAAACGAAGCCCATGGACTCCTAATACACGCCCTAAGCGAACATTGCAGAATCCGCAAAAGTTCCCGTTCTCCCTGGCCGCTCGAGGATCCGAGTGAATCAGGCAACGGATGAACACGTTGATCCGAGGCAGGGGAGACGGGGATGATAGTGAACCCTCAAAGCCCAGACCAACGGGGGTGAACGGAGATGGGATGAAAGTTGAGGAGTCGGGACTGTCGACTTACGAGATGGAAGTAACTGGCCTTGGACCTCAGATCAAGGCCGGCGAAAGCCATCCCTTTGGCTACTGGCAGCGGCGACACCGCTCCCCCCTCTCTCTCTCCTTTATCTACCGGCCTCCAAGGACTGGGCGCTCCACTAAAAATACTCCTCTCCAAAAGGGAAAAAGGAACCAAAGGAACCACTGATCCGTTCTGCAGTGCGCAGGAAGGCGAGGGAGCTTGTAGCAGCCAGCGACTTCACCATCACCACCGGGGAGTGAACGTTGAGCAGGGTACGAGGAGAAGCCATCGACGAAGGAGGAAGAGTAGTCGGTTTAAGGCTTCGCACCTGAATCGGGGAAATTCTGACATGGCTTATGGTGAGCAGTGATGACCGCTTCCCTCTACTCCCTCTCACTGTCTCGCTCTCCACCCGGGGCCGATCAAGCAACCCGAACCACAAGACTGCGGAGGGTAGACGGCTGTAGGAGACCAAGGAAGGGTGGAATCACCCCGTTCCCCCGTACCACGAACAACCTGGCCCAGAAGGGAAAGCCCATGGCTTCCTGGAAGATACGCCTCAGACGAACCCTACAAAACTGACTTCTCTCCCGCAAGGGAAACAGAACTATAGGTACCTCCGACTCTGCCTGCAAAGTGCAAGGAGGGAAGGAAGATTGCAGCAAACAGCGTCTTCATCATCATGGGGGAGCAGATGGTGGACAGGGTACGAGGAGAAGCCATCGAACGAGGAAGAAGAGTAACCGGTTTAAGGCTTCGCGTCTGAACCGGGGAAATTCCGACATGGCTTTTGGTAAGCAGCGATGACTGCTTCCCTCTACTCCCTCCCACAGGTACGCCCGCCATCCGGGACTGATCAAGGATCCCGAACTTCGTGGCTGCGAAGGGCTGACGGACGCAGGAGAGCAAGGAAGGTTGGAATCCCCCCGTTCCCCCGTAACACGAACAACCTGGTCTAGATGGGAAAGCCCATGGACTCCTGGAAGATACGCCTCAGGCGAACCTAAAAAATAGACTTTTTCTCCCGCAAGGGAAACAGAACTATAGGTACCTCCGACCCCGCCTGCAATGCGCAGGGAGGGAAAGAGGTTGCAGCAGACAGCGTCTTCACCACCATGGGGGAGCGGACGGTGGACAGGGTACGAGGAGAAGCCATCGAACGAGGAAGAAGAGTAACCGGTTCAAGGCTTCGCGTCTGAACCGGGGAAATTCCGATATGGCTTATGGTGAGCAGCGATGACTGCTTCCCTCTACTCCCTCCCATTGGTCCGTCCGCCATCCGGGACGGATCAAGGATCCCGAACCTCAAGGCTGCGAGGGGCAAACGGATGAAGGAGTTCAGGGAAGACTGGACTCCCTCCGTACCTCCAGGCGCGGCACCATGAACAACTATAACGGTGTAGAAGGAGGAGCAGAGGTAGGAGTCCCCGGAAGGATGGACTTCCCCCGTTCCAGTTCCACGAACGAGCCAGGCCAGCTGGGAAACGAAGCCCACGAACATCTTTGAACACGCCCTGGGCGAACTATCAAAGAACCCGCAAAAATCCCCTGATCCCCCTATCATCTGAGGATTCGAACAAACCAGGCAACTGGCTAGCACGTAGATCCGAGACAGGGGTGAAGGGGATGAAAGCGAACTCACCCCAACAACCAGCTCTCACCTTCACGAAGGGAAGAGCAGTATAGGAACCCCCGACCCACTCTGCAGCACGCAGAGAGGCATGGGAACTCGAAGCAATCAACTCCATCACCATCACAAGGGAATGGATGATGGACAGGGCACGAGGAGAAGCCACCAATGGAAGAAGAAGGAAAAAAAAAAAAAAATGGCCAGACGGTCCATGAACGGGAAATCCTATACTTGCGGCGCAAGGGAACGAGAAAGGGGCTCTTGGAATCGGAGAGTCAGCGGGCGGAGGATGGCCAGGATTCAGGCACGATATGAAAGATGCATAGAATCCGGGCCCCCTTCGCCGGCCTTCGTGAACAAGAATCCCTCTCTCTGCGAGCAAACCGTATCAGGAAGCCTCCCGGGAGGACCACCCTGAGCGACCTGCCCGCCCAACTAACCGCGAAGATCCGATGCTTCCCAAACTTAGAATCAGCATAAAGACCGAACTTAAAAAGCCGGGTACGCGAGTAGCTTAGTGAAAACTTAACCAGACTAACTCAACCTTTCGCTAGACCCCGCTGGGTAGGGGATTGCAACCTAACCGCGGGAGGGACCCAGCCGGCTGGTTCAACCCACTATGGAATCGATGTCACACCTGTAAGGAGACTTCGATGAAGTTGAAAGGGGCCCTCCATCAGGGACTTTGAGTAGGCAAAGGGTGGGGGGTACCAGCTCCTAGAGTCCAGCCAGACTCACCTATCGGATAGGATAAGGGAGTCAAACCCGAAACGTTTGCTGAAATTAGAGTCACGTGGCAGGATTGTGTTTAGATAACAACAACAGTAGGCAGTCTAGTTAGCCTGTTAGTCCAACATAGCATAGCTGTTACACCTGCATCACATATGCATATAGAAATGATGATAACAGTAATAATGAATAATGAATTTGGCATTAGGCATCGGTATCTCATTATTATTACTGCTATTACTATTAACACACACACATATGTAGGCATGGCAGCTCATGCACGATAGGAACATATCTACCCATGGAAGCATCGGATACCCAATCCTGTTCCAAGCCTATTATTGTCACTTGTCGATGACGGTGGCTCTCGTTGTTGATGGCTGCTACATGTGGCGATTGAACGAGTTACTGGCTATAGGCTGGTGACACCTCTTCAACACTCGATATGCTATCCCATCGACATCGAACGAAGTTGGTGGCAGTGATGGGGCGAGGGACAGGAGGAACTGAGACCGACCCGGGCAGCCCAACGTAACACCACGCTCCTCCTGGGGCAACAGCTAACGATAGGGAGGGATGGCTGCACCGGCGATGAAGTCTCACCCTGCAATGCGGGAGCACCCTTGGCAAGTGGCCCGGGCCAATCCGGATAAAGCCAGGGGCCCTAGCACCAGGTTAAAAATCGGGCGGGTAATGCGATCCTTGCTCCGCCGGGGAGGCCTGCGGCCGAGCCGGGGAGTATTGTGTAGGCACGGGAGTCAACGCTGCTCCAGCTTATCGCCTTGGGGTGGCACCGGTCACCCTCCCGCTCAGGACTTTCCTAACGTTCCTAACGTTCCTAACGTTCCTAACGGACGGGGGAGACGTCTCACAGTCGTCTATTTTGCCGAAATCCTGCCCAGAATTTACTTATTGTTAGTTTTGTTCGTTTAAAATCTAAGTCTAAGGCGATATAATTTAATTTCCAGCGCAAATAATTGGAAAATTCAGCGACATAAAAACGTTAGCCCTCGCGTAAAAAAACGCATTGGCAATAGTACCCCATGGGTGATGTGGAAACCTTATAAACTTCGTTGGCGAGAGTAGATCCGTGATGCCAGGACATGGGATTTTTCCCACGCATGCGAACTACCTAATCCTCAGTAACGTATATACTTCACTCAAATATGGGGTATCGTTAGACCCCTGTGACAATTCAAATACGGTAGAAATTACACGAAGAGGACATTTTACTAGATACATTCCGTTGCGCGCCGTCGCACAGTGGTTCATTTGGCCGACAACCTGGCCAAAACCCCAAGGAGTTTTTCAATTTAGCTGAAAATTGGTGTATTAGTATTATTTGGGTCGCTGATTAAGAATCTGAACTCAAAATTTACAAAAACAAAATGGCAGCTTCAATATGGCGGATGCGAGTATTGAAAAATTGTCGGATCGGTATGAAAATCAGTAGTCTTATGTTTTTCCGGTCGCTGATTAAGAATCCGAACTTAGAATATCCAAAAACAAAATGGCGGCTCTAATATGGCGGGTGCGAGTGTCGAAAAATTGTCGGATCGGCATGAAAATCAGTAGTCTTATGATTTTCCGGTCGCTGATAAAGAATCCGAACTCAGAATTTCCAAAAACAAAATGGCGATTCTAATATGGCAGATGCGAGTATCGAAAAATTGTCGGATCGGCACGAAAATCAGTAGTCTTATGATAGCCCGGCCCTATGTCATAAATGCACTTCCCCAAGCATGGCGCGCTCTACAAACAAATAATAATAATTCGAAGAATCGCAAAAAGTCGCAAGAAAACTCAACGAGGTCTTCTTCGGGAAGCTTCAAAGTTTAATTTAAAAAAAAAAATATTATGAAATTCCACGGACTTCTGCATTTTTAATGATATTTACTGCAGCAGCCGCTGTATCTTAATACAAGCATGTCATTGCTGTTCCATCTCCGAATTTCCCTTTGTTTAATAAAAATTTCGGTCGAAGGAGAAAGATGAAACATTGTAAGGAACAAATATTCCCCTCATACCTGCAACTAGCCAGATTTTCATTAGAATCGTCAAAGATCTTTCGGTTTATGACGGTAAGCGGTCGAGGTAGCCGCGGCTATCTATAGTTGCCTCGAAACAATAGGCCACCAGCTTGTTTAAACTTATTCCGATTTTTAACCCCATGAAATAAACATATTATTTCGTTAATTGCCAGGTTGATCTTAGAGAAGGATTAGCAGTATTCATTAGGTAAAGCACGACAGCCCGGCTCTATGTCATAAATGCACTTCCCCGAGCCTGGCGCGTGCGACAAACAAATAAGTATATCGCGTACAATTGCAAAAAGTCGCAAAATTTTACAACGGGAACTTCTTCGGGAAGCTTCAAAGTTTAATTTAAAAAAAAATATTCTGATATTCCTTTTCCTTCAAAAGTTATAATGATATTTATTGCAGCAGTCACTGTATCTTAATACCAGCATATCACAGCTATTCCATCTTCGAATTTTCCATTGTTTAATAAAAATCTCGACTGAAAGAGATTGATAGAACATTGTGAGAAACAAATACAGGGTGGTCCACACAACGTGTGCACCGTTAAAAACTACCAAAATATGCGTTGCACAAAAAAGTTTTTATATAGAAGTTGCATGGTCTGAAGGGGCACATTATATAGTGTAGTTATTTTTTTTATAGGTGGAGGCGTTTCGGAGATTTGAAGGTCAACTTTGTTTTTTTAAATGGAATGCTATATTTTTTATATCAAAATATGGAAGAATGTCGAATTCTGAGTAAAAAAGTATTGACATTTATTTGCCCTAAACCTAATAACTAACGAGTAATTTCACTTTATTTCCTGAAAATTTTCTTCGCGTAATATCAAGTTAGAAATTCGACCTTATCACAGATTTCCGCAGGACAGCGATGTTACGTGACAGTGTTTACTAATATGAGTGACCTAGTGGCTTAACGCAACTAATGTAAATGTTCAAAGTGATATCCATTGGCATTAATACAATGATGCAATCTATTAACTAATGAAGAAACTGCATTCTGAATCATATCCGCACTGAGTGTAATGTATGCTTCACGAATACGATGTTTCATATTCTCAGATGTTGTTGGTGGTTCACGATACACTGTGTCTTTTAATGTGCCCCACAGAAAATAGTCTAAAGGAGTAAGGTCCGGTGAGCGTGGAGGCCACATAAATCGTCCGCCACGACCAATCCATCGATTAGGAAATTTTCTATCCAGTACTTGCCTTACATTACGCGCGTAATGTGCAGCACAACCATCATGTTGATACCAGATTTGTGTAAGGATATTTAAAGGTACATTTTCCAATAAAGATGGTAAAGTGTCATTCAAAAAGTTAGCATATTTTTGTCCTGTTAGTCGATCATTAATAAAATATGGCCCAATCAATTGGTTGCCCAGTATTCCACACCACACATTAACGCTCCATTGACGTTGGTGGTCGACTTCTCTCATCCAGTGAGGATTTTCTGGTGCCCAATAATGCATATTTTTCAAATTAATCTGCCTGCGATTAGTAAACGTTGCTTCATCAGTGAACAAAACTTTTTGTAAAAAATAATTATCACTGTTCATTTGATGCAGGAACCACTGGCAGAACCGAACGCGGTTTTCATAATCCGTTCCATGGAGCTCCTGATGAAGTGCTAGGTGATAGGGACGATGTTTTTCATTATGAAGAATGCGTAGTACACTTGTTTTGCTAATTCCAGATCCTCGTGAAATCTGTCGTGTACTAATATGGGGGTTTTCTGTTACCGCTGCTAGGACCGCAATAGCATTTGCATCAGAAGTAGCAGTTTTCGTTAAGTTACGTTTAGTAACATTAAGACTTCCGGTTCGTCGAAGCGATTGACACATTCTCTCAAATATGGCTCGAGATGGCTGATTTCGTTCAGGATACCTTTCGGCATAGATGGCTTTGGCTCTTATTGCATTTTTATGGCACTCACCATAAACTAAAAGCATATCAACTTCTTCGCTATTACAAAATTTCATTTTTACTTTTATCTGTCTGGTAAATACACACAACACCGAAGGTAACTTCAATACTGGATTACGAATATGAAGACGATTGCGAATCATGATAGATGTTGTGTTGATAAACACTGTCACGTAAACATCGCTGTCCTGCGGAAATCTGTGATAAGGTCGAATTTCTAACTTGATATTACGCGAAGAAAATTTACAGGAAATAAAGTGAAATTACTCGTTAGTTATTAGGTTTAGGGCAAATAAATGTCAATACTTTTTTACTCAGAATTCGACATTCTTCCATATTTTGATATAAAAAATATAGCATTCAATTTAAAAAAACAAAGTTGACCTTCAAATCTCCGAAACGCCTCCACCTATAAAAAAAATAACTACACTATATAATGTGCCCCTTCAGACCATGCAACTTCTATATAAAAACTTTTTTGTGCAACGCATATTTTGGTAGTTTTTAACGGTGCACACGTTGTGTGGACCACCCTGTATAGCCCTCATACCTGCAACTAGACAGATTTTCAGCCGAAACATCAAACATCTTTCGGTTTATGACGGTAAGCGGTCGAGGTGATCGCGACTATCTATTGTTCCTTTGGAACGAAAGGCCACCAGCTTGCTTAAGCACAGCTTGGCAACATTACCCCAGCCTCCCTACAGTCCTGACATGGCTCCGGCAGACTTCTTTTTGTTCCCGAGGATCAAAACTGCCCTTAAAGGAATCCATTTTGGAACCGTAGAAGCGATCCAAGCCGCCGTGACGAAAGCTTTAAACGAGATTCCCGTCGACGCCTTCCAGGATGCGTGCCGTGCATGGAAAAGTCGCTGGCAAAAGTGTATCGATGCCCAAGGAGAGCACTTTGAAAAATTTTAAACGTTTGTATCAGTAATTTAAATATATCTTTTTTTACGAACTTAATTGCATTACTTTCCGCACAGACCTTGTAAGTATATTTAACACGCTTCTGCGCATTAATATTTCAGCTTTAACTTCTTCTCACCTCTGCCTCATCCCTACTTGCCCTTCGGCAGGTCGCGGGTGTTTATACAGTTTTTTCGTGTTGTCGCTCGGCCTATGGCCGAACCAAAAAAAGGGTATAGCAGGATAAGGTGGTCAAAAGTGCCCTTCAACCGATTTCAATGGGGGTGGTCTCATTCGATATATAATGTTCAGCGATCATTGTGTACCAATTTTTAACCCTGTATTTTGACCGGAAGGGTAGTTGTGGGGAAAATTCAAAAAACGGGTTTTTGCCCCATTTTGCCTAGTTATTGAGGTACCAAAAATTCGAAAAAACTTCTGACATATTCCACACGGTATCATACATGTTTGAGATTTTTTTCAGATGTTTCCATCGAAGAACCTAAGTGTAACAAATAAGCAAACGCAAAAAAAACGGGAAAAAGTAGATTTCGTATCGTGATCTTCGAGTGACAACTTTTTGCAAATCACAGTAACAATCCAACACTCATGATTGTTATCTCCAATTTTTTTCAGATTTTTAAACCGCCTGCGTCATTGTGAAAAAAATCAAAAACCGATTTGCGCGACGTATTTCGATGTGAAACGCCATGATCCAGTTATTATTTCCTCATTCTTCGATTACAGTATGTTCATTTTGTGACTTTCAGTGTTTCTGCCACGAAGCAATTACATGTTAATATAGAGAATCGAATTAGTTAAATCAATTGTGAACTTTGATTGTTCCTGATCTGCATGAATTTTTAAAATTTTCTCAATTGAGCGATTTGGCGCAGTTGGTAGGGCGTCTGTTGAGACGGCTCGGCGGCGTGTGGTGTGAGCAGTTGCGATCCCATCGCACTGCCAGTTATTTTATTAATTTTCCACATAAAAAGGTACAAATAGATGGTAAAACAGTACGTTAAAAGTGTGTGAGAGCTATGTATCTAATACAAGTTGATTAACAAAACATAGTTGAAATTAATAGAAACAGTGGATTTACCACAAGGAATGTAATGGATAAAAATGTGAGGTTAGATCCTAGGGATAAGCCACCGGACATCTGTGGGTCGCCAGAAATTATCCCAGGTTCCGAAGGATCTAAGAACATGAATAATACCAAAACCACCAACATGCTTAACCTCAAGAAGAAGCCAACGATACGTGGTGAGAATGCTCTTGCTATGGATAAAATATTCAAAGACATAAGAAGAGAACATGGAATGTACATTGGCAAGGGGTTAAGAAAATACATTATAGGAAATAGTCACAGTGAAAATTCAAACGAATCTGGACTATCGAATGCCCACATCCCAACTGCGAACCAATATGATTGGAAAATGATCCAGCCAAACTTGAAAGCTGCAAAACGCAGAAGGCCATCAGTGCAAGAAAGAGACATTGTTTCGCCCAATAAATTCAGATACTTGCAAGGGAACATCCCGAGGTACCAATCACCGATTTTGATGAAATTTTAGTATGATGTAGTACTCGTTAGAATATTCGACACGTATTTTTTTATCGGCAATCGTCCACGTTAAAGGGGTGAAAACCACTCCCAAAGTTAGGGCCGTAAAGTATATTTCGTCGATTATCTCGGAAGCTATGAGAGATAGAGCATTTGCGTAAATAGACGAAATGTGCGTCTATTAATAATCAATAGAATGGTAAAAATTATTTTGCAAAATCTCAATTTGTTTAAACAATATATGAAAAATTCGAATTTTTTTGTTAGTTTTTCCCCCTTAATGTCAATGAATTTTCTTGAGTTTTTGTTTATAGAAACTATATGTCCTTTACAAAAATACGGATAAATCGGAATTTTGATTTTTTACCAGAAAAAAAGTTATTAAACTTGAAATTGTACCGTTCGACGCGCGAAATAGAGTGTTTACATGGGTCGTGCCTTGTTCATGAGTAGTTGATAGCTCTTAAAAGAACGAATACTATTGATTTATATTCGTTGCTGGTGAAAATGAAAGAACCTTCGCTTATTTTAAACCTTTTACTACGGCAGACTTTGACATGCACCGGCCGACCGCGGCCGTATCGTACGGTAGGAATTCAGTAGCGACGTCCACCGAGAACAGCGAAGATTTTCGTTAGGCATGCATTTCTTACGAAGTATATTAAAATATTGAAAATACTGAATTCTATTACATTAAAACAATATTATTTATTTGTTAATATTCTGCTTTAAATCGTTAGGGCACATACTAAAAAGTGATCATTGATTTTAAACTTTTTTCACAATATTTAATAATCAAATTTAATAATATAATAACGTTTGATATATTTCAAAACACGGATGAATCCATAATCCTACATTACGTTTTTTGCATTCGTAATGTGTATCCTTTCTCTTGTCATTTTTTGCAAACACTACACGTTTACGCCTTGTATTTTTGTGAATTGCTGTATTGGTTTCATATGGAGACGGAAAATGCCGTTGCGACAAACGGAAAGGCTCATTGTTAGGACTTTTAGCTTTTAATTTACATAAGAGCAATTATAAAGTGTTAAAACGGCAATCATTTGCGAAACAAGCGAAATTTTATCCGGACGCCTATTGGCGCCAACAGTAGCAGGAAGCTAGCATGTTTCAAACGCCAATAAGCGTCAACAGTAGTCAAAGTGTGAAAGTGAGAAATTTTCAGCTCCCTTGCGACGGGCGGTTTATGACGGGGTTTATTGCGGGATATTCCCAAATCGGCACGGTACGGACAAGCTCGATCTGCTCGCGGACTAATAATAAAAACCGGCATGAAGGTTAAAATTAATTTTTGAAAAGTTCTCGATTTTTATCTTTCGTTGAAGGTTACTAATTAAATCTCGATCAGTCTACTTATCAAATTCGGTTACGTTGTAAAAGGCTTAGGACGAGCAACGACTCATGTAGGCACTCTATTTCGCGCGTCGAACGGTACAATATCAAGTTGAATAACTTTTTTTCTAGTAAAAAAATAAAAATTCCGATTTATCCATATTTTTGTAAAGGACATTTAGTTTTTATAAACAAATACTCAAGAAAATTCATTGCCATTAAGGGGGAAAAATTACAAAAAAATTAGAATTTTTCATATATTGTTTAAACAAATTGAGATTTTGCAAAATAATTTTTACCATTCTATTTATTATCAATAGACGCAAATTTCGTCAATTTACGCAACTGCTCTATCTCTCATAGTTTCCGAGATAATTGACGAAATATACTTTAGGGCCCTAACTTTGGGGGTGGTTTTCACCCCTTTAACGTCGATGATTGCCGATAAAAAAATACGTGTCGAATATTGTAACGAGTACTACATCATACTAAAATTTCATCAAAATCGGTGATTGGCACTTCGGGATCCTTGTTAGATAATGAATTGGAGAGAGAGCAAGAGTCAATAGATAATACAGACACCGTCTCAATCATAGAGGGAACTAATGAAAACATCCTGGGGAACAGTACTGTGGCGACACCTAGCCGAAAAAGACCTAGTGGCGATAGGCAAGCTGCCGGTAAGAAAGTGTTACGTCCCGAACTAAATTTTTCTTTTCAATTTTTCCACTCGCCTTCCGTTTGATCTAAAATATTAAATTTCACACGCATTCTGGCAAACATAATACTAAGAGCGTGATCCAATCCACGTGCGTAGCACATTCTGTTATGTATCATTTAGAATAAGCAGTTAAAGACAACTGAACAGAGAAGAAGAATAAAGAGTTGCATTACCGGAATTAAAATCTAAGCATAACGTGACCACGGAACGTGGCTACCACCTTCATCATGGGTCCACCCTTCGTGAGACCCAGGGCGAGATTAACTCGTCACTCTTGTCTGGAAAATCGCGAGGTGCGTAGGCATAGGGTCCGGGGTGTCGTTAAGCCAAGCTATCCGCGAATAGCTTCAATAGTTTGATACGTGGTAACGGACTTTGATATCCTCGTTAACTTACGTAATCTCTTGGCTTTCAATCGCCAAGTCGCGAAGTGCGTGATCGTTAGCCCGCGAAAACGTAGCGAGAATCTTCGATTCGCAGTGAGCAAAACTCCGGTAACGATTAGTAGTGCCGAAAGACTCAGCGGTTCGTGCAAGATTTTGTTATCAGAATCCAATTATCTTCCAAATTGAATTACCCTGTACATACTATCGTTTATCAAATGTCGGTATCGTAAGATTACGAATTTTAATCCGTTAGTCATAAGTGAACATACGTTCATACCAAAGTGCAACTCCTAATTCCTTTTCTCTGTGCAGATATGCACGCAGTTTTAAATCCAGGGTAACCCCTAATCATTGTAACGACGAAGCGAGAATAACGACAACAATCTCGTGAACGTACAGCGCTATATTATAAAACGTAATTGTACCAACTACAGGAAATCGGGGTGAGTTCCAATTTCTACCAAATTTAATATTGAATATTTTCATTGACTATTTCACTGATTACGAGCTCTGAATCGGACCGTCAAAAGTAAGGAATAATTAATAATTTTGTGAATGGGAAATTCTTTCGAACTTCGTTTCGAATAAGTTTCACCACCCCTACATTGTCATTTTATATTTGATAAGTCATAACTCCAAAGCTTCTCTCTCTCTCTATTATTCTTTGATTTGTACAATTTCCTTTGCAGTTGAATATACTTTATTTTACCAGTTCAATCTTTGTTCGAAAACAATATTATTTAAAATCCTTATTCTTTCAAATTTCGATTTCAATAAACCTGTACGGGTTTCAACAGATCGGCCCATCCATCCTGTCCTCTCCTCACCATAGGCTGGGGAGAGCTACAAAATTTTCGTATTAGCTAGAACGCGCGGAATCTACCGTCCGTTGACACCCGCTCGACGGCGGACGGCACGCGGAAAATAAAGCGCTGCACGTAACAAAAGCGCCCAAATTATTGATCTCGAATAAACAACAAAATAAACCGGACAACCCAAAAAATACAAAAAATTAAGATAAATTTGCTGAGAAGGGCCCAAAAATCCCACCAATCTACGGCTATGAAATTGACTTGAAAAAGGCAATCGAATTATTCAGTAAGCATGAAAGACTAAATAAAAAATTTACCATTAAAATGCTGGAAGAAAATATCCTGCTAATAAAACCAAAGGATTTGCAGGCATTTGAAGCAGTTAAAGAGATCTTTGCCACAAATGCTGTCCAGTATTATACCTTCACCCCTAAGGAACTACGTAATAAAAACATAATACTTAAGGGCATTAGAGGCGACTTTAGCGAATCGGATGTCGCAAACGAAATAAACAACCTAAAACTGCCCAATGTAAAAGTTATTAAAGTAGTAAAATACTTCTACAACTATAATAAAACATTGCAGCACCACTACCTGATTCAGCTATCACATGACTCAGATGTATCACAACCACTGAACTATAATAATACTGGAACGCGCGCTGACGCTCCCAACCCGTATCGAGAGAGATATCCACTTCGGGTATCCTTCTCTCTGTCTCTACAGTCCCGTCTGAAAGTTTTCTCCCTCCCATTGAAACACATAACACCGATGAAACGTACCAAAACTGAGATGACTGAACAAACTTTTTGCAGCCCGTGTACCCTGATGAGCGTGACGTAATTGTGCACATGCGCAGTATGGTTAGAAAGAGCAAAAGATACCCGGTGTCGCTATCTCTCTCGATACGCTGCTTCTACATGGGAGAGATTAGCCAGCGCGCGTTCCAGTATTATTATAGTTCAGTGATCACAACTAATAAATACGCGTTCCATGCTGTATCAGACGATAAGATTGGTATCATTAAGGAAGAAAAAGCTGACGCAATGCACTAACTGGCAAAGACTCAATCATACTAGCCTCAACTGCGCACTGAAATTTAGGTGTGTCAAATGCACAAAGGATCACAAAAGAGGGGAATGCACCATCAAAGAAGATGCTAAAGTGGAAACTCTACAGTGCGTCAATTGTGGAGAGTCAGGACACCCAGCATCATATAGGGGCTGCCCATACATTCAACTGTATCTAGGTCTCAAAGAAGAAAAGGTCTCTATCAATAAGATGAATAAACTAGTTATCAATAAAAAAAAAACACACAGCGTCATAAAATCAACAACATCAGCGAATTAATCCCTGGTATGTCATTTGCTAATATGGTAGCCAATAAAAGTAGCAACCAAATAGCCTCACAGGCCAATAATAGAATGCCTACACAACAATATAATAGTGAGATGAGGCATGCTACCAACCAACCAGATAACCAGACTAATTCACAACCAGAATGGATAGAGTCATTTAAAAATGAGCTAGTTGCTGCAATTTCAGACAAATTAAAAAACCTAGCAAACCAAGTAGGGGAGACCGGGGTATAATGAACTTTGGGGTAAATTGAATTTTTGTAATTATTTCAATATGAATACAGGTAAACACATAGATTTAAAAATAATAATGTCTAATAGCATAGTAAAGGTAAAAAAGTCATTGATTCTTCTTATTGTCGTGTTTCTGAGAAAAAAAAACGAAATTATGGTTTTCATGCTTCCTAACCATAATTTTTGCGATTTTAATTTTTAGTTTGCAACTACTTCTCATTAAGTTAATACATTAAAATTTATTTTACCGATTTCTACAATCTTTAATCTATTTATTAACTATCATAAAAATATTTAACGTGTACAATATATTTATTTATATGAGTATTATTATAAATACGTGATTCGGGGCAAATTGGTCGGGGCAAAATGATTTCGTGACGGAGCAATTGTCTGCGCATAAGAAATGCGCAATCGCTGTGGACACGAATCGTGTGTAGCCGGTATAGCGCAGGCTGTGTTGTCACAAAGTTTATTATGTTTTTACTTTTGGTAAATTGAAATAATTATTGTTGTAAATTCTTGACTTTTTAATAATAATTATATACCATTTATTGATGTATTTGCATATACAGGGTGGTCCACGTAACTTGCGCACCTCGAATAACTTTTAAAGTATGCGTTGTACAAAAGAATGTTATATACAAAAGTTACACGGTTTCAAAGGGTACACTATGTAGTGTGTTAATTTTTTTTATAGGTGGAGGCGTTTCGGAGATTTGAAGGTCAACTTTGTTTTTTTAAACGGAATACTATATTTTTTATTCCAAAATATGGTAGAGTATCGAATTGTAAGCAAAAAAGTATTGACCATTCTTAGCCTTAAACCTAATAGGTTACGAGTAATTTCACTTTATTACTTGACAATTTTCTTCGCGTAATATCAAGTTGGAGATTCAACCTTATCACAGATTTCCGCAGGACAGCGATGGGACATCACCAGACCTTACTCCTTTGGACTATTTTCTGTGGGGCGTATTGAAAGACAGTGTATCGTGAACCACCAACAACACCTGAGAATATGAAACATCGTATTCGTGAAGCATGCATTACACTCATTGTCAGTGCGGATATGATTCAGAATGCGGTTTCTTCATTAGTTAATTGAATGCATCAATGTATTAACGCCAATGGATATCACATTGAACACTTACGTTAGTTGCGTTAAGCCACAAGGTCACTCAATTAGTAAACACTGCCACGTAAACATCGCTGTCCTGCGGAAATCTGTGATAAGGTTGAATCTCCAACTTGATATTACGCGAAGAAAATTGTCAAGTAATAAAGTGAAATTACTCGTAACCTATTAGGTTTAAGGCTAATAATGGTCAATACTTTTTTGCTTATAATTCGATACTCTACCATATTTTGGAATAAAAAATATAGTATTCCATTTAAAAAAACAAAGTTGTCCTTCAAATCTCCGAAACGCCTCCACCTATAAAAAAAATTAACACACTACATAGTGTACCCTTTGAAACCATGTAACTTTTGTATATAACATTCTTTCGTGCAACGCATACTTTAAAAGTTATTCGAGGTGCGCAAGTTACGTGGACCACCCTGTATATACAGGGTGGTCCACACAACGTGTGCACCGTTAAAAACTACCAAAATATGCGTTGCACAAAAAAGTTTTTATATAGAAGTTGCATGGTCTGAAGGGGCACATTATATAGTGTAGTTATTTTTTTTATAGCTGGAGGCGTTTCGGAGATTTGAAGGTCAACTTTGTTTTTTTAAATGGAATGCTATATTTTTTATATCAAAATATGGAAGAATGTCGAATTCTGAGTAAAAAAGTATTGACATTTATTTGCCCTAAACCTAATAACTAACGAGTAATTTCACTTTATTTCCTGAAAATTTTCTTCGCGTAATATCAAGTTAGAAATTCGACCTTATCACAGATTTCCGCAGGACAGCGATGTTTACGTGACAGTGTTTATCAACACAACATCTATCATGATTCGCAATCGTCTTCATATTCGTAATCCAGTATTGAAGTTACCTTCGGTGTTGTGTGTATTTACCAGACAGATAAAAGTAAAAATGAAATTTTGTAATAGCGAAGAAGTTGATATGCTTTTAGTTTATGGTGAGTGCCATAAAAATGCAATAAGAGCCAAAGCCATCTATGCCGAAAGGTATCCTGAACGAAATCAGCCATCTCGAGCCATATTTGAGAGAATGTGTCAATCGCTTCGACGAACCGGAAGTCTTAATGTTACTAAACGTAACTTAACGAAAACTGCTACTTCTGATGCAAATGCTATTGCGGTCCTAGCAGCGGTAACAGAAAACCCCCATATTAGTACACGACAGATTTCACGAGGATCTGGAATTAGCAAAACAAGTGTACTACGCATTCTTCATAATGAAAAACATCGTCCCTATCACCTAGCACTTCATCAGGAGCTCCATGGAACGGATTATGAAAACCGCGTTCGGTTCTGCCAGTGGTTCCTGCATCAAATGAACAGTGATAATTATTTTTTACAAAAAGTTTTGTTCACTGATGAAGCAACGTTTACTAATCGCAGGCAGATTAATTTGAAAAATATGCATTATTGGGCACCAGAAAATCCTCACTGGATGAGAGAAGTCGACCACCAACGTCAATGGAGCGTTAATGTGTGGTGTGGAATACTGGACAACCAATTGATTGGGCCATATTTTATTAATGATCGACTAACAGGACAAAAATATGCTAACTTTTTGAATGACACTTTACCATCTTTATTGGAAAATGTACCTTTAAATATCCTTACACAAATCTGGTATCAACATGATGGTTGTGCTGCACATTACGCGCGTAATGTAAGGCAAGTACTGGATAGAAAATTTCCTAATCGATGGATTGGTCGTGGCGGACGATTTATGTGGCCTCCACGCTCACCGGACCTTACTCCTTTAGACTATTTTCTGTGGGGCACATTAAAAGACACAGTGTATCGTGAACCACCAACAACATCTGAGAATATGAAACATCGTATTCGTGAAGCATACATTACACTCAGTGCGGATATGATTCAGAATGCAGTTTCTTCATTAGTTAATAGATTGCATCATTGTATTAATGCCAATGGATATCACTTTGAACATTTACATTAGTTGCGTTAAGCCACTAGGTCACTCATATTAGTAAACACTGTCACGTAAACATCGCTGTCCTGCGGAAATCTGTGATAAGGTCGAATTTCTAACTTGATATTACGCGAAGAAAATTTTCAGGAAATAAAGTGAAATTACTCGTTAGTTATTAGGTTTAGGGCAAATAAATGTCAATACTTTTTTACTCAGAATTCGACATTCTTCCATATTTTGATATAAAAAATATAGCATTCCATTTAAAAAAACAAAGTTGACCTTCAAATCTCCGAAACGCCTCCACCTATAAAAAAAATAACTACACTATATAATGTGCCCCTTCAGACCATGCAACTTCTATATAAAAACTTTTTTGTGCAACGCATATTTTGGTAGTTTTTAACGGTGCACGCGTTGTGTGGACCACCCTGTATAACTATGGCTATTTTCATAGTGTTCGACATGTAAGATTAAGAAAGTTTTCTAACCTAAAACCTGTACTTGATGCAAATTGAATATTTATTTTGTGACCCGCCGGCTTACTAAGTTAGACTTTTTAAAAAGCAAACTGTATTCTACACTACAATACTACAATATTACAATATTCTCTTATTCTAGTCGAAATGGAATGGTACAATCAGACTTGATGTCGACTTCTTGACAAGCTCGATACGAATTGGTTGAGCGACTGGAGCAATATGATGATCCGCATTGGTGATCTCGGGTTTTTATACCTGAGCATATACGCACTTTTGGTCATCGGCGAAAACATGGTGACTCGTTTTTTAGTCTCATGATTGTTTAGTCTTCAAGCCCGTCACATTCCTCCCTGGGGGTAAAAGTTCCGTCCCGGAACGTAGTTGATGATGTCCTCGGATTGATTACGGGATGACTACGTCGTCGACGATGTAGAGCAGGCTGTTGACTTACAAGGAGACATTACGACCGTGGACATGGGGATTTTAATGAGCTTCATATTAGGTGAAAGTACATCGAAAAATATTTGTGTCATGTCCGGGCGTTTTTGTGAATGGGCCCTCAATTTTGAGAAATCGCATTTTGAAAAACGCAATTTTTCTGTAATAAGTAATATACTCTTAAAGAGAACGGGTCTATCGAATAAGTGCGATGGCTCGGCGGATGCGTGCTTGGCTTATACTTTTGCACTCCGCCGCGCTTCAGGTTCGAATCCTGCCTGATGAATAATTTTTTTTTTTTTCTTTTCTGTAATATTTCAATCCTCCTAAATATCATTTAATTGAAAATTTGTATATCGATAATATATTATAACTTTTAAGAAATGTTTACTACAAAATTACATTTCTTGGATGCAAGCAAATAAAAGGGCAACTGTTTTATTACCTGGTTCGCTATTTGTCACAACGAATATATTTACCGTTACGGTACCTGTGTTTTATTACTTTACCGTAAACTTTTTGTAACTTTTCAAGTGTTCGGTAAATATTTCAAAAGCATTCTTTCACAATTTTAACGTGATCATTAGTTTCCTTGCAACTACCGAAGTGAAAGGAAGCGTTATCCAGTCAAAGAATTTCTTTTGACTATCATAGTGTTATTTACATTGAACATTATTTAATCTTTCTGTAAAAATGCATTGGCACATAATCAATTATGTGCACCTGTTTTTGAAGACATGTTGAAATATGCTTGGTTTGCTTCAAAATTACTTTCAACTAGAAAAGTTTTTATGAACGTAAACCAAGCATGTTTTCCGTCTGAAATTTCTAGATCCAAATGTTCTTGTTCGGAAGCAGCGTTTATAAAATGTTCCTGGTGCCGGAAATTTATATGTTTTGCCTGTTTTTATGAATCATTTCATCCGAACACTTGTGAAATCAGTAATTTGAATAGATAGATAAATATATTAGTTTTAATCCATTTTGAAATCAGTTATTTAAAACGTTATCTACTAACAAAAAAAAAAAAAAAAAAATTATTCATCGGGCAGGATTCGAACCTGAAACGCGGCGGAGTGCAAAAGTATAATCCAAGCACGCATCCACCGAGCCATCGCACTTATTCGATAGACCCGTTCTCTTTAAGAGTATATCACTTATTACAGAAAAATTGCGTTTTTCAAAATGCGATTTCTCAAAATTGAGGGCCCATTCACAAAAACGCCCGGACATGACACAAATATTTTTCGATGTACTTTCACCTAATATGAAGATCATTAAAATCCCCATGTCCACGGTCGTAATGTCTCCTTGTTAGTTACACGCCGCGAGCCTTTTCTGAGTCGCTCCGCCTGCTTCTCCTTCCCAACTATTTTACCCAACCAGGAATGACTTGCCAGACTCGGCGTATTACACGAGTATAGTGGCGCTTTAGGGCGCCATTCGCCTCTGTTCGCTCGCGCTGGAAAGACGCCGCGCACGCCGATTACGGGAAAAAAAATCGATGCGCGTATCCCGTCGACTGACGTTATCTGTCAACGAACAGTTTCAGATCGCGTCACATGGCGTTTAGGTTAAAACAAAAGTATTACTAGTAAAAAAGTATGCTCAGATATGCCTTGAATTAAATGTGATTAACAGATTGTTAGCAGAAAAACAATGAAATTTTACTTTGTTGCATTCTTCGATACAAAATGAAAGAAGCGCGTTTTCGCTGCTTGACACTCAACCGGTTAAAATCTCTTGCTAAGTCGACCGTGACGGCAACAATGTATTCTTTGACGCGAGAGCTAACGTTTTGCTGTCGCCGTATTTTTAAATTATTTGCGTTGGAAATTAATTTATACGTGCGCGTGCTAGATCGTAACACAACTGTTTCTTTAGTATACATATGAATTAAAGAAACAAGAGGTAAAAAATTAAAGATTACTGGATATAATTTTAATAAACTGTCGTTATGATTGTTGTATGTATGGTTGTGTGTATAAATGTCTGCACAGTAGAACCATTTATGTTAGAAGAAAATGCTATATGTATATATAAAAGTTTCATAATATTGTGGAGATAATATCGATGCAATACTAATTTTTTTATTTATTTATTTCTTCAACTTTACTTGAAGGAAAACTTCATTGTTTGTACAGAAATATATATCTATATTGAATGAAAACATATATTCACAAATAGAAATATATGTTTACGTTGTTTAAATTAGATACCCTCAATGTTTCCATTGGTATTTTGAGATACAATATAAGTTTTTCAATGTTATTCCTGTCACTATTCTCTGCCGAATTTGCCAAACCACCGCCGGAAGTCCAAAAACATTAAAATCTCTTAATCGCATTTAGTTCAAGACATATCTGAGCATACTTTTTTACTAGTAATACTTTTGTTTTAACCTAAACTTTTTTTTTTCCCGTAATCGGCGTGCGCGGCGTCTTTCCAGTGCGAGCGAACAGAGGCGAATGGCGCCCTAAAGCGCCACTATACTCGTGTAATACGCCGAGTCTGGCAAGTCATTCCTGGTTGGGTAAAATAGTTGGGAAGGAGAAGCAGGCGGAGCGACTCAGAAAAGGCTCACGGCGTGTAACTAATTCAACAGCCTGATGTAGAGTGTACTTCGTCGTAATTCTTCATGTAGTCTTCGATTGTAGATTTCCATGCATTCTGTGCAGTTCTCTATCCTCTGAATGAATAGAAGTGGGAGATCGCAGTCAGCGCAATTCATCATGTAGTTTTCTGCGGTACAAACGTGTGCATTGACGAAATCTGCATCGAGATATTCTGGCACTGGAAAGAAGCAATCTTCACATATGGTTTTGAAACCGAGGTTTAGGTAGGCTTCCACGATTTCACCCTTGAGACATCTGAATCTGTCGGTTCCTAGATAGTCTTGTTGTTCGTTTATAGATTCTTCGCACAGGAGGCTTTCTTCTCCTGTTGGTTTATATGGATGACAGCACATTTTTGTTCTGTAACAATACAGATTACATATTTGATATTCTGCTTCGTTTATACTTTCGGTGTTGCGTATGAGACGATGTGTCGCTATCTTCGACATGGGTATTCGGGTATTGTTGGACCATTTCCATGTTCATTTCAGGATCTCTTTCTGTTCTATTTCTTGTAGTTGTCCTTTCTTCTGTTCTTGAATTCGGTCCGAAGGTACAATGATTGTATATTATTGTACACGGTCTTATGAAATAACTCAGGCTGTTGAATTAGTTACACGCCGCGAGCCTTTTCTGAGTCGCTCCGCCTGCTTCTCCTTCCCAACAATTTCACCCAACCAGGAACGACTTGCCAGACTCGGCGTATTACACGAGTATAGTGGCGCTTTAGGGCGCTATTCGCCTCTGTTCGCTCGCGCTGGAAAGACGCCGCGCACGCCGATTACGGGAAAAAAAAATCGATGCGCGTATGCCGTCGACTGACGTTATCTGTCAACGAACAGTTTCAGATCGCGTCACATGGCGTTTAGGTTAAAACAAAAGTATTACTGGTAAAAAAGTATGCTCAGATATGTCTTCAATTAAATGCGATTAAGAGATTTTAATGTTTTTGGACTTCCGGCGGTGGTTTGGCAAATTCGGCAGAGAATAGTGACAGGAATACCAATGAAAAACTTATATTGTATCTCAAAATACCAATGGAAACATTGAGGGTATCTAATTTAAACAACATAAACATATATTTCTATTTGTGAATATATGTTTTCATTCAATGTAGATATATATTTCTGTACAAACAATGAAGTTTTCCTTCAAGTAAAGTTGAAGAAATAAATAAATAAAAAAATTAGTATTGCATCGATATTATCTCCACAATATTATGAAACTTTTATATATACATATAACATTTTCTTCTAAAATAAATGGTTCTTCTGTGCATACATTTATACACACAACCATACATACAACAATCATAACGATAGTTTATTAAAATTATATCCAGTAATCTTGAATTTGTTACCTCTTGTTTCTTTAATTCATATGTGTACTAAAGAAACAGTTGTGTTACGATCTAGCACGCGCACGTATAAATTAATTTCCAACGCAAATAATTTAAAAATACGGCGACAGCAAAACGTTAGCTCTCGCGTCAAAGAATACATTGTTGCCGACACGGTCAACTTAGCAATAGATTTTAACCGTTTGAGTGTCAAGCAGCGAAAACGCGCTTCTTTCGTTTTGTATCGAGGAATGCAACAAAGTTAAATTTCAATGTTTTTCTGCTAACAATCTGTTAATCGCATTTAATTCAAGACATATCTGAGCATACTTTTTTACTAGTAATACTTTTGTTTTAACCTAAACGCCATGTGACGCGATCTGAAACTGTTCGTTGACAGATAACGTCAGTCGACGGGATACGCGCATCGATTTTTTTTCCCGTAATCGGCGTGCGCGGCGTCTTTCCAGCGCGAGCGAACAGAGGCGAATAGCGCTCTAAAGCGCCACTATACTCGTGTCATGGAACAGTTCCTTTATTCAATCATACATATATACATGATGCTAGGATAGCATAAACATACAATTATATAACTCCTGTATGGTCGCACATTAGCGACTTCTCGCAGGAGAACGGAAATTATACAATACAAGAAAGAATCAATTTGCGCTGTATGATAAAGTTAAATGATTAGTATTACGCCCCAAAAGATTTGATATGATCATCAAAAAAGGCATCTTCGTTACAGAGAGGTATAACGCGACAACCTCAAGAAGTCTCCTCGGAGGTAGGCCTGTTTCGGCAGGATCTGATTCGCCAGGCGTCATAAAGATATTTTAGTGTTACGACTTTGTCAAGTGCCTCCTCCAGGAGGCTGAGCAGGGTGGATTAAATAAAAAAAACGGTGCGTATAAGCGGTATTTAGCGAGAAGCTCCGCCGCTCAGGAGACTTCTTGAGGTTGTCGAACGATACCAGGACTGACAAAACAATTAACAATTATAAAAAAGGGGGGTGGGGGGAGAAGATATTGGCACGGCCAATATACTAACAATAAGTAAAATAAAATGAACAATGATGAGATCTTGACCAAAATAAATAAGAAAAATTGCACGGATTAGTGGTCAAGAATTAGACGATGGAAGAATTAAATAAGTAAAGAAATCCATGATAAAGAAAAATTACCGTGCTTGCGAATACAAGTGGCATGAAATTATACTGAATAACGTTCCATACGAATCAAGAGGATAGTAAAGGATGTTGTTGACATCAACGATATTCTTAAAGTAACTTAAAGTAGATATACTAATCTAACTATGTTATGGACTAAAGAATATATACAGAGTTTAAACTAAGATAATGGAAGTGCTCGGTTCAGAGTACGACGATCGGTCAAGATTTGAGCCATGGTAATTTATCGAGATAATTATAATGCTTTTGGACAGTATCCCGTGGAGGAAGAGATACAGAATGTTGCAGTTGTGATAGATCGGCAGAAACTACCAAAGGATCGTATCGAAGAGCAAGCGAGGCCCTTTTTCTATGCGTATGGTATATGATGGGAATTTTGGAGCGAAAATCCTGAATGTATCCTTCTCTGTCGAGATAGGGAAAGGCAGCAGTAGAGAGAAATCCATTTTCGCGAGCCTTCCTAGCCTCCTCGTCCGACATTGTATGTAACGAGGTGATGAGAGGATTGTCAGAGTTTGAGTGCAAAGATTTAAGGATAAACATTCTGGTGAGTTTAAGTGCAAAAATATCAAACCGCGAACAGTCAACCCTGCTATAAATTGTATGATTGTGGAAGTGTCGCTTGGTACCATCAGACATACGTCTGGGCATGAGAAGACCCGTGATCGCCCGGAATATTTTCCTCTCGAAGGTGCGAATGCGCTCCATCACATAAGGCGAAATTGAGAACCAAATTGGGATCGCATAAGATAGTACTGACCTGACATAAAGCTTGTAAAGGAGTAGTTTGACATTCTCACCGAGGTGTTTTGAGTAGAAGAGGCGAGCCAATTTAGATGCTATACCTTTTGCTTTCCCGAGACAGTAGTTGGTGTGTTCATTATAGTTTAAGTGTTCGTTGAGAATTACACCCAAATATTTGACCGTTTTCAGCCGAGGGATTAAAAGGTCAAATCTTTCCGTCGCGTGAATCGAAAAATTTTTTGAGAGCCTGTATTGTTTTTTGCTAATTTGGGACGTGGGCCTAATGAATAGAATAGTCTCGCATTTGAGCATATTTACTCTCACCTTCTTCATGTTACACGCCGAGACAACAAAATCGAAAGCCCTCTGCAAGTGTGACTGAATGTCGAGAGGATCAACGCCGGATTTATATATGATTAAATCATCAGCAAAGGCCAAAGCTTTGCAAGTATCGTTACTTTTGTTAAAATTGTTTAAAATATCAGAGAAGTATAAGTTGAATAGTAGAGGAGAATTTACGGCGCCCTGCTGCACACCATTTAAAATATTGAAAGTACGAACGGAAAAAGTATTATTGTGAAAAGTTTTAAAAGCGCGGCCAGTGATCATGTTCTCAGTTAGCAGCAACAACTCGGGGGGGAAATTCATTTTGTGTAATTTAACTATCAATCCCGTAGTCCAAACAGTATCAAATGCTTTCTCGAGGTCAATTAAACAAGCCCCAGTCACAACTGAGCTGTTGAGCGAGTCGGCAATGTTGCGAGTCAATTTGGCAATAGCATGAACAGTAGAGTGCGAGTGTTTGAAACCAAATTGATAATCAGAAATTAATTTATTGGACCGCACAAAATGATTCAAACGTATGTTAATCATGATCTCGAACAATTTGCCCAGGTTTGGCAGCAGACTGATCGGCCGGTAATTATTTAAGTCGTAAAGGTTTTTCCCTTTTTTGTGCAATGGGATGAGCTTGGCCGTTTTCCAACGAATGGGAAAGTAAGATAAACGTAAACATGCGTTAAAAATTAGCGTGAGATATTCAATAACGGAGCCTGGAAGGCGTTTGATGGCGACGTTTGGTATGCCGTCGAACGAGGTGGATTTTTTGCTTTTAAGATATTTGATGGCTCGTAAGATCATTGTGGGAGTTATTAGATAGTTTGTGTGAATTGAAGGCCAGATCTGTTCGTGCAGCGAAGCGAATTGCCAATTGATGTTTTCACGCGAATCCCGTATTCGATCGTAAGTCTGCTTTACCTCGTGCTCGTGATTCCTTTCTTCCTCGGTTGTAGGAGTCAGATTTTTTGTATGTAATCTTGCAAAGTGCACCCCAAGTAAGGTCAAACGATCGTCAGTGCTTGACACTACAAAGTTATTATCTATTTTCTGGAGTGTCGATGTATCTATTCCGGATTCAGACCAAAGAAAATCGTCGTTTATCGCGCCTCTTAGTGGCGGAATTGAGTCAATGTTTTTCGGATTTATAATTCTGTTTATAAAAGGGTGTAGCTTAATGGGATCACGAGTATCTAGTTTGGACAGTCTGTCGTTCCAGAATTTATTTGCAACTGCAGAGTAGAGTTTTTTGAGTCTGTAATTGGTACGCTGAATTATTGATTTATAAAATTTGATCATGTTAGACTGTATTGGAGTTAAATTGTCGCGAAGGCACAATAAATGAAATAATCTGGTGATAAGTTTGGATTTAAATTTTTTGAGCTTATTAATGCGTCGGTCGTCATATTCTCTCGGGCAGTTCAGAGTTTCCACAGTAGGTGTACAGCTCGTCAGAATTACGGAAATATTTTCCTCGAGGGCCTCTATTGAAGAATTAATCATATCGATCGACGCATTAAGTAACGATGGGAGATTTAGGCTGTTGATATAATTATAGAGTTTGAGTTTGTATTCTTTCCATTTGGTCAAACGATAATTTAGTCTCAGTACTCTGGGGGCTCGTTCTACGTATGTATTCCAACCGAGGAGAGAGAGATTAATCGTTATGGCCCAATGATCGCTATCATAGGGCAGCAGACCCAGCCTTTGCGTTCCATCGTTAATACGATCGATCAGCCTGCTGTCCACCAAAGCAATGTCCAAGTTCGAGTTAGCTGGATGATAAGTCGGTTTTTTACGAATATAGAAGGGAAGCGCGGAAGATAGCACCCTGTAACTGTAGCCAGTCAAAAAGAGCTAACCCCTTGCTGTTGTTGACTGTATTACGCCATGATGTGTGTTTGGCGTTAAGATCGCCCGCGATCACAAAGTGATTCGAGTCATTTGCAACTCGCAACTGAGTACATAGATCATCGAGGTCACGAAGGAACACGATTTTATCATTGAAAGGGCTATACACCGCCGCGATCACGAGGCTTCTACCATCCGAAAGATCCAAGCGGATCGCAATGGCTTCTAAAGATTTTTCGTGAGAAGTGGAGAGTTCTATACGAGTGAATTTGTATTTTCTATTAATAACCATAGCGACACCGCCGCCGAAGCGGTTGCTTGCTCTGTCTTTGCGTATTATTACAAATTGTGGTGGAACCTCCAAATTATGTCTCGGATTTAGCTTCGTTTCAATGAGACCACATACGTCGGGTCGATGAGAATTTAAAAATTGCTGCAAATATGCACGTTTGTGAAGATTTATAACAGAGTTGACGTTGACAGTAATAATTCGGAGATTGACCAACGGGATACTGTTTTGATCGGTAGTGGCCATTATTGCGGGAAATCATTTCGAACGCCTCTCGTGGTACGTCCATGGTAATCAACAGATTGAGCATGATTATCATCTATAAAAGATTGAAGGAGGAAATTAATTTTTTCGGTATTTTCGCCGATGCGTTGAAAAATAATTGGTAATTGATCGGCTATACTTTTGATGGCCGAAAATATGTTTTTTAAGTCGACCTGTTGCTCGTTGGACGTAGCATCGAGAGGGACCGATCCTCTGTTCAACGTAGTCGATGAATATGCATGCGCGGCCTTACCTACTAGGCCCCCCACTCCACTCGCAACACTACTGTATAGCGTCATCGGATTGACGAGGGGAGATGGAAGTCTTCTGGTTGCGGCTGGCTGGGGAGCTCTGTTGCTCGTAGGGGCGGCAACGGCTCTTCTCTCCTTGAATTTCGGGCAACCTCGGTATGACGCGGGGTGGCCGAATTTCTCACAGTTGACGCAGTAAATTGCGTCGTGTTTGGTTGCTTCTGTGACCGAGCACTTCCCACGCTCGTGAGATAAATTGCATTTAACACATCTAAAATCTAGATGACAGTTAGCGGATGCATGGCCTATACGTTGACAGTTAAAACATTGTAAAAGATCCTGCCTATGCAATTTCTCCCATCTGACGCGTTGATAATTTAAAACATTGATCGATTGAACAAATTTGATATCTGTATTAGCGTCAAATTGCACTACGAACATAGGCAGGGGCAAGCCGGATTGTTTCGATTTCGCGGTTACAAAATTTGAAATACGAGTGGCTTTAGCTTTAGGTGCGGTGATGGAATTAATTTCCGACAACAGCTCATTCTTGTCGGTGTTTGGATCGATACCCTTGAGAAGCATCGTCAGTGGTTTTTCGTTCTTCGGCGTATAAGTGAAGAACTTGAGCTGGTTTTTCATCATAATATCTTTGATCTTCGAATAAGCTTCGAGTGAATTCGGGTATATGACGTGGCTTTTCGAGCCACTTCATTTTATAGTGAAGGATGCCTTTTGAAGGGTATTCTTGGTTATGTTTATTATTAATTGTGGTGAAGCCACATGCACGATCAACGGTGGTGGTTTGTTTAACTTATCTTGTTTAATAGTTTGCTGTGGTGGGGTCGGATGCCTGAAGGTGGGAGGCTGGTCCCTTGACACCTCCGGTAGAGCGTTGGGCTCGGCAAAGGCCTGAAAACGGTTGGCGGTGGGAGGTTTGTCCAGCGTCGGCATCGGAGAAGGCGCGTGTCGTCCTGCGGGTCTACGGGATCCAATGGTGATCCATTCCGACGTTGGCGATTCAATGGTCCGACCAGATGTAGAGGGTCCAGCGAGCGATTGGATTTGCTCTTTGAGCAATTTTATTTCGTTTAATAGTCTTTTATTTTCACACACTAGAGTTTCTTTGCTACAAGATGCTTCAGCGCCTTGTTTGGATGATGCTGTAGACATCGCATCGCTGGATTGTTGATCGAGCGATTTCAATCCTGTGTCACTGTCCATGGTGTTAACTGGAGCCGTTTTAGCGTCGGCAGATTGCCGTGCGGCTGTGCGTGAAGCGGAAATTTTGCGCGACTTCTTCATTTGAATGTCCTCGGATGAAGACGGATTGGATGATGATTTATGTCTTTTTAGAGACAGAGATAGCGATCCCTGGCTAGTAGTCTCAAGGGATGCAAAATTTTCGTCCGAATTATTGGCATCGGCCGCCGCCGATGCGGAAGAGTTACTAGCTTCTATGCGTGCAATATGATGTTCCATAAAAGTGGACGGTCAGAATGAAAAAAAATGAAGAACTGTATTGGGACTTGCGAAAGCAAGCCCCAATAATAGTAACGAAAATTAGCCGATCACTTGGAGTATAACAAGATACACTTTCACAGTACGAATGACTCTCTGTATGGGCACTTAGGAATTTTGTTTACGGCGCGTTCGAGCACTGAGATGTTGTCGCTACGAGCTCGCGTCGCGTACTGACTATACTCGTGTAATACGCCGAATCTGGCAAGTCGTTCCTGGTTGGGTGAAATTGTTGGGAAGGAGAAGCAGGCGGAGCGACTCAGAAAAGGCTCGTGGCGTGTAACTAATTCAACAGCCTGAAATAACTGATACATCTGAAAACTTTTGGAATACATTCTGCTTTATATAAGAGGTATAAAAGACTTGTTAATAGGGCAGAATAGCCAGCATATGTCAGATACTTCGTTATGGCTTCTGACCAAGTAAGTGTTCTTTTCTTCAATGATAGTACTTCGATTTGCTTGTTCAATTCGTCGATCGTAGTTCCCAGCATTTTTAGTTGTGATGGGTTAAGTGAGTTTTCGCTCAAATATTCCAATTGTAATTCTTATGTAGAAATGTTTAATTTTTGTAACTTCTGTACGATTTTTAATTCATCTATACTTCCTTTTAGAACGATGTCGGTGGAAGTATTAGTTATCGTATCGCTTGCTTTAAGGATTGTATGAGTGGTTGTAGCCATGCATCCTTTTGGTAAATGTATTAGGCTTGATTTTTGTATTTTCATAAACCATGGTTGTTCATTGTGACATAGGACATGTAGAATTTCTTCTGTGGATGGTATTACTATCCAGTCTTGGTTGGTCTTTAATTGGATGAAAAGAGTCTTTTGTATCTGTATGTAGTGGTAATTGCATTGTGTTTTCTGAGATAATAATAATTCTATTACACATGCATCTGTATCTTGTGTCGAGTAGTCAAGGTGACTTCTTCTCATAATATTTGTTTGAGCTATTCTTTTCATATTAATTTGATCTTCCGTCTCTAATGGGATGAATTTTGTTTTCTGTTGGTCTAATAATAGATATGGCATTTGGATATCATAGACCATATATCCTTTCACCAATGAATATATCGGTAGTGGTATAGCATGGAACAAAGTGTAATCAGTAGGTTCTAGCATTGGTAGATGAAATGTATATAATAGTTTTCGTTTCGTTAACGATATCGTTAAGTCACTCATATCCACTATTGTAGGATTGTATTCTTCCGATAATGGAACTGGGAAATGCTGTTCAAGTGTTGTATTCCGTAAAGCGTTAAACAGTTGTTCTGGGGAAAGTAAGTAAGGATGAATTATTCCCTTTTTTCCATCTATTAAGGCATTTAATAGTTGTTGCAGTTCCTCCTTTATTTCTGAATACATCAGAACGTGATCTGTATATAACTCATCGATTTGCTGATTTAGTAGAATTTTCTCACTTTCATTCCTTATCTTTTGAAAGTTATTATTCAGGGTTTGAGTTTGTTTTTGTATTTTAGAGAAGGTTCCTAAGTTGCTTTGTAGATGATTTAATAAGAAGGTAGTTTGATTGCGTACTAGGTGCGCTATTTGAATGTTGTCTTCTCTCAATTTGTCGATTTCTTGATTGTAATATTCTGCGTCTGAAGCAGCTGGATTTCCGAACAAAACTCTTATTCCTTCTCCTATGATATTAAGGAGACCTCTCTTTGTTTTCGTACCGATGAAATGTAGAAAGGTTCTTTTGTCCTTTTTCAGACGTTCTATTCTTTGTCGTTGAGTTTCCAATCTTCGTTTTGAGGAACATACATGTGGTTTCATTTTGATTGAACAAAGTTTTTGCAATTGAATTAGATGCTTGTCTAATTCATCGATTGAAGTGAGCACTGGATCATAATTTATTCCAATAATTACATTCCAAGTTGTATGATAAAGTTGTGTTGGACCAAGATTTTCGAGGTATACTGCTTGCGATTGGTTTAATTCTGTTAGATAAGCTTGGTCGTTCTCTTTATGATTCTTCCTGTTCGCCGTATTCTGTGGAAGACAAGTCTGAACGAGGATTGAAATGATCGGTAGAAGGACTTTTAGTTTCAATATCATTTTGTTGACTTGTGCTTGGTTGTTCTTCTTGGCCTGAAACAAAAGGTTTCAGATCGTTAAAGTGATACGTAACTTTTTTCAATCCCTTTTTGATTGTTGCGGCTTGATCGTTTATTATTTTCTCGATTGTGTAAGGCCCTTCCCAAGGCGCATGCAGCTTGGAGTCTTGAGGTTGATGTCTTCTTGCTAATACTTGTTGTCCTTCTTTAAATAGATTTGTGATGGTTGTGGTTTTTGGTTTTTCTTTAATTTGTCGTTGACGTTGACGTTGTTGAATTCTCTCGCTTACTCGTTTTCTTAGATGTTTGCGTTTGAGAGTTAGAGATTCATATTTTTCTCTTGTTGTCATTATGATTTCGTCAACATCGAATGGGATATTTGGTTTGTAACCCAACATATATTCAGCAGGTGTTATTTGAAGAGTTTCATTTATTGTCGTATTATGAGCTATCGTTGCTCCTACGAGATGTTTTACCCATTCATTTGTGTTTCCGAGGTAACTTCTTAAATAATTAAGGATTTCTTTATGAGCTCTTTCATTCTTTCCGTTTGATTGTGGATGATAAACTGCAGTAGAAGTCATTTTTATTCTTAATTTTTGTTGCATTACTTCCAGGAACTTTCCTTGAAATTCTAGTCCGTTATCAGTTAGTATTTCTTTTGGAACGCCAAATATGCAGCAATAGTAATGCCAGAATTTTTCAAGAACTTCTTTTGCTTCTTTTGTTTCTAATGGTGCTAATTGTATATAGCGTGTGAGGTAATCTTGGATTACAAGGATGTATCTATATCCTTTGTCCATTGGCAGAGGACATTGTGTCTAGTGATACCTTTTCATTAGGTTCGTTGGGAATGTCTGGTTTCCCTGGTGGTGGTGTATTAGCGACGTATTTAAGTCGTTCGATTTGACAAGTTGGGCACTTCTTTATGACAAGCTCAGTGTCTTTGACCATTCCAGGCCAATTGTAAGAAGTACGTAATTTTTCAACTGTCTTTTCAATGCCATAGTGACCACCTAATGTACTTTCGTGGATCTCTTTAATGATCCTTTCTTTGTCTTTTTGGGTCTCTGGATCCTTTGTATTGTTCACTTTTATTGTAAAATCCGTCTCAGGGATTTTCTTCAAATGAACGTATGAAATCATTTGTATGATTACCTCTCTGATATTTGTATCCGGAATTCGTATTTCTGTTTCCGTATATTCTGGTATTTCTGTTCTTATACTGGCATACCATATAATTTCGTCGTCAAAGGGGTCTATATGAAGTCCAGATTCCTCAGTCTGGGTGGTTATGACTAGACCTTTTCTTGACGTTCTTCCTTGTTGAATCGTTAGATTTGGCGATTTTTGGAAAGTATCTCTTTCTTCCTGGAATTCATCGTATGTTGGTGAAGCTTCTGTAAATAAGTCTTTTAGAGCTTCTTCGGCTGTATTGTTAGTTTCTTCCTCAGTATCTGTTAAAAGGTTTATTCTCGAAAGAGCATCTACATTTGAGTTTTGTCTACCCTTTTTATAGCAGATCTGATAATCATATTCTTCTAATTTTAATCTCCATCTCATTAGTTTTGAAGTAGGGTCTTTTACGTTTTGCAACCATATTAGCGGTCGATGATCGGTTACAATTTGGAATTTCTTTCCATACAAGTATGGACGGAAATGTTTCGTTGCCCACACTATTGCAAGCAATTCTTTCTCTGTGGTTGAGTAGTTTCTTTCTGATTTATTAAGCGTTCTTGATGCATATGCTATGGGTTTATCTTGTCCTATTTTTCCTTGAGATAGGATTGCTCCTAAGGCGTAGTTACTAGCATCTGTTGTCAATATAAATGGTTTATTCCAATCAGGAAATTGTAGAATTGGTTCTTCTATTAATGCTTTTCGTAAGGTGTCGAAGGATTGTTGTTGTTCAGTTTCCCATTGCCATTCTTTTTCTTTTCTGAGTAGTTGTGTCAATGGTTGTGCCTTTTTCGCAAAACTTATTATAAATTTTCTGTAGTAACCTACAAGTCCAAGGAATTGTTTAATTTCTTTTTGGTTTTTCGGTTTTGGATATTCAAGAATTTTTTGTATTCTTTCTCTATTAGGTTGGACTCCGTTCTTTGAGATTATGTGTCCTAGATATGCAAGTTCTGGTTTTAGGAATTCACATTTGTCAGGCTGTAGTTTTAATTCGACTTCTCGGAGTCGTGTAAATAAATTGATCAAATTTTTATTATGTTCTTGTAGAGTGGATCCAAAAACAATAATATCATCCATGTATACAAAGCATGTATTTCCTATTAATCCTTTTAAACCTCTGTTCATCATTCGTTGAAATGTTGGTGGAGCATTTTTTAAACCAAATGGCATTCTGTTGTATTCAAAGTGTCCATCGGGTGTAGAGAAAGCTGTTTTTGGTTTATCTTCCTCTTTTACACCGATTTGATGAAATTCTGAAGCTAACAAGGAGAGTGCACGATCGTCACGACACGGATTTAGTTCAAACTTTGTAGGATGGTAGATTTTGTTCCCCTGTTGATGAATATATATGGTTATAGGCGCCACAACTCAATAGTTTTTTAGATATTTGCAATTGAATGTAAGTCACTCGTTAACTTCAGTTCTGTAGCAAGCGATTACACATAACCTATTTAGCGTAGCTGCAACGGATCGGTTTTCGTAGTCGGTGGGTGCCGGGTTCGAGTCCGTGGCGGGGAGAATATTTTTTTTTATGTGTATTTTTACATATAAATAAACACTACGCACCGTTGAATGATCAGTTTCAATTAAATGGAGTTCTAATTCTTTAGCCAAATTTAGCCCTTTTTTCACATCTTGTAAATCGACATTTGGCACCCATTCGTTTTCCTTATTTTCGTTTACCAATGGATTTGAGGTGGGTGCATCAATTAAATCCATCAGTTCATCCTCATCTAAAGTTTCTTCCCCGAGTACGAGTTCTCTTACATCCTGATGGTTTGTTGTAAATTCTTCATCGCCTAAACGAGAAGCAATGTTTACTATTTCTGTAACTGGGAGTGAAATTGTAGAATCATCTTGTATTGCTTGAACCATTTGAGGTAAAAGAGGTTTCCAACACGCATTAAGCGTTGATGGTTTAATTTCCGCGCAAGCCGATGACGTTGTTGAACGGAAACCGCGCTATAAGAGTACCGCGTCATAGGAGGGCTGTCGCAATTTCAGCTGCGCGTTATATGGAAACCGCGTTCTGAGAGTACCGCGTTATAGGAGGGTTGACTGTAATGTGGTCCAAAAATTCCAAAAAAATTCTAACACATTCTAAACATGAATGTACAGGTTAGGGATTTTTTCAGATTTTTCCTTTGCAAGTTCCACTCACGAAAAATGAAAAACCAAAAAAAAAATGTTTAAACATCGATTTCGTATTGAAATCTTCCGAGCACAACTTTTTCCTTTTTACAGTAGTTGCGTAATGTTATCATTGTTATACCCTAATTTTTTCAGATTTTTTGAGTACGGTGCATCACGGTCGGAAAAATCAAAAACCGATTTCTGGGACACATTTTGGGCTGAAACTCGCCCATTATCTGTCATTCTTGAATGATTTTAATACAGTATGTTCATATTGTTACCTTCAATGTTTCTGCATAGAAATATGTAGATGTTAAAGAACAATATCGGGATAATTACATAAATTGCTGATTGTATGGTCTTTATAACCTAGAATTTGAACCGTTATTTTAAAAGCATTAATGGCGCAGTAGCTATGGTGTCTGCCTGTGGAATTGCTGGACACTTTTTTGTCGCGGGTTCGAATCTCCATGTGGGACTTAAGTTTTTTTCTGCCTTTTTTTTTTTTTTATTAAAGACAACAATATTCAGTAGTAGCTTTAAAATGTTTCACAGATATTGTTATGCCTTTCAACAATATAAAACCTATAGAAAAATAATCGTAAAACATGCTTTTCTTACAATTAGACATGCAACGTTTTGCAATTATAAGTATTCTCAAACATTTTATATTGTTCATAGATATTGGTTTATTGCAATGTATGAAAATATATTTTAAGTATGAAAGAAATATAAAATTCAATGTACAGAATGTAAAAAAGTACTTGTAATTGTAAATCGTGACATGACTGGAAAGAGTCGATGAAGAAATAAGTATACTGTATAATTCTTTTTCGAAGTATCTGTGAAACATTTTAAAGCTACTACTGAATATTGTTGTCTTTAATAATAATAATAATAATAAAAAAAAAAGCCAGGAAAAAACTTAAGTCCCACATGGAGATTCGAACCCGCGACAAAAAAGTGTCCAGCGATTCCACAGGCAGACACCATAGCCACTGCTCCATTAATGCTTTTGATAGAACGGTTCAAATTCTAGGTTATAAAGACCATACAATCAGCAATTTATTTAATTATACCGATATTGTTCTTTAACATCTACATATTTCTATGCAGAAACATTGAAGGTAACAATATGAACATACTGTATTAAAATCATGCAAGAATGGCAGATAATGGGCGAGTTTCAGCCCAAAATGTGTCCCAGAAATCGGTTTTTGATTTTTCCGACCGTGATGCACCGTACTCAAAAAATCTCAAAAAATTAGAGTATAACAATGATAACATTACGCAACTACTGTAAAAAGGAAAAAGTTGTGCTCGGAAGATTTCAATACGAAATCGATGTTTAAAAAATTTTTTTTTGGTTTTTCATTTTTCGTGAGTGGAACTTGCAAAGGAAAAATGTGAAAAAAATCCCTAACCTGTACATTCATGTTTAGAATGTGTTAGAATTTTTTTGGAATTTTTGGACCACATTAATTGGGGAAAATGAGGCAAAAACTGATTTTTCGATTTTACCCTATAACTACCCTCCCGGTGAAGGTATCGGATTAAAAATTTGTGTGCAATGGTTTTTCATCATCACCTATCGAATGACCCATCGTCGAATAAAATCGGCTCAAGGGCACTTTTGACCCCCTTATTCGGCTAGATCCTTTACAAGGTTTCTTTTCCTCCCACCACCACCGTCTCCTCTGTAGCCAAAGCAGGCTTTTTATTCTATGTCCGCGTGTACTGGGAAAAATTTTTCTCCAAGCGGTTGTACACCCAATGCTTCAGATGCCAGGCTTATGGACACTCGGCTAATAACTGCAACCTTCCAGAGTGCTGTGTCAGATGCGCTGGTCCTCACTCTTCCTCTCTGTGCAACAAACCATATGAAGTCTCACCTCGCTGCGCAAACTGCGATGGTGATCACACTGCCAATTATAGCAAGTGTCCTACCCTCGCTAAATACTTATTGTTAGATAAGCGCTCCGCTAACGCCCAACCACCTGTCAATGCATCCAATCAACAATATAATCCTGGTACTGGCTACTTTCCGCCGCTTCCAAACAGTATCACGAAGTCTCATCCTGTTACTCCCTCTCGTTCCTACGTTGACGCCCTTCTTCCTAGCGTCAGCGCTCGTTCTCTCCATTCTCAAGTCAATCCTATAGGTCTAAATCCCAACCTAAACAAACTCAAAGAACTATCTGAAGCCTTTGAGGAGTTAAATTCACTTTGTGACATGGATCTCATGTCACTGTCAATTCTCTTATTTCCAGCCTCAAATCATGTACCACGAATGTGGAAAAATTCCACGCCTACTAGAACGTCATTTCCCAACTTAACTAAATGGCCTCACTACCAAAAATAATGTTATGGAACGCAGGGTCTCTGTCTCCCAAGCGTAATGAGGTCATCACTCAACTGCATACCAATGCATGTGACGTTCTCTTAGTCACTGAAACCTGGTTCAAATCATCATTTGTCTTTACTATACCGGCTTACACCGTTGTTCGTAGGGACAGAGGCGCTCGTGGTAGCGGAGTGGCCATAATTATCGACAACTCACTGAATTTCACGGTGACACGGACTCAGGCGGATCTTGAGCTGCTGGTGATTCAGCTGTTCCAACCAAGAATTTACATCGGCGTAATATATATTACTCCAGGACAAGTATTAACCCTTTGCACTCGTATGTCCACTCTCAGCCACCAAAGCCTTTTTACCGTTCCGCTCGTATGTCTGCTCTCAGCCACCACAGCAAGGAAGTATACGAATCGTATACTGTATGCATTCATGTATCAGATTTCACTTTTCCTATACGAACCTCAATGCCTAAGGAACCTATTCACGAACTAATACAGTGCTCCATCGACTGGAGATAACGAAATCCAATCTAAACAAATGTTGTCACCCAGCGCTCGCCATGCAAGACGCAGCGGCGAGTCAGTCCTCTTTTGAACCTAATGAAATCGACAACGTTCGGCAATACCTCGTAGAATTCCAAAGAACATTTTATAAATAGTATTTAACAATAATTTGACATTCTCTCTTCTTAAAATATTCCAAAATTATTCCCCAAAATGGCAAAAAGAAAGTTACCGCAAGAAGTGTTCGGTGAAACTGACGATTGCGATGAAGACTTTTATTTTGGCCTCCCGAATACTGATTCTGATAGAGAAAGTGATAACTATTGCAGTGACTCTGATAGTGACATAGTTCCCGTGAAGCGACAAGTAAGGCAGTTAACAATATCCAGCGACAGTGAAACAGAAGAAAATGATGAAAATGAGAATAGTAATATAAACGAATTTACTACTTGGAGAGACGTTACGTACACAGATCAGCCACAATCAAAAACTAATTTTTCGACGGTATCGAAGACTGTTGGACCGAATGTACCCTTGAATTGCACGGAACCTATAGACTTTTTTAGACTCTTCTTCACAGACACACTGATTGAAAAAACTGTATTAGAGACAAATAAATATGCCCAAAATAAAATAGAAGAGCAGAGCTTATCAACTCGATCAACGTGGAATAAGTGCATCAATGTGACGAAGGAGGAGTTAACAGCTTTTTTGGGTGTAGTCCTGAACATGGGTACTATACCAGTTCCTAACATGCAATATTATTGGTCTAAGGATTATATTGGAAACATACCATTTTTTAGAGCTACGTTTCGGAGAGAAAGATTTTTCCAACTATTTTGGATGTTACATCTAAATGAAAATGTTTCGACAAATAGAAATGTATCAACGAGAAACCAAAAAGTGAGCAACTTTCTGGATTATATTGGTGACAAGTTCCGAGCGTATTTTACACCGGATAGAGAAATATCCATCGATGAATCTGTTGTGAAATTCAAGGGCAAAATTAGCTTTATTACATATACGAGTAAGCCTAAAAAGCCCACCAAATGGGGAATCCGGATTTATGTATTGTTAGACTCCCATACAGGATACATATATGCTATGCTTCCCTACTATGGAAGTGTTACTACAGACATTCTCATCCGTCCAGACCTCCCTGTCAGTTCAAGAATAGTCTTACAACTTTATCACACGCTGTTGACCGCAAATCCCGAGGCAAAGGGATACCACATCTTTACAGACAGATTTTTTACAGGGATCCCATTAGCGCAGGAACTACTAAAATTAAACTGTTATTTAACTGGCACAATTAACACAAACAGGAAATATGTACCAGCTGTGATTAAAAAACCAGCTTTAACAAAAAATAATACTGTCGCTTCCTACCGATCAGGCGATATTCTACTACAGGCTGTTAAATTAGTTACACGCCGCGAGCCTTTTCTGAGTCGCTCCGCCTGCTTCTCCCACCCAACTATTTTACCCAACCAGGAATGACTTGCCAGACTCGGCGTATTACACGAGTATAGTGGCGCTTTAGGGCGTCATTCGCCTCTGTTCGCTCGCGCTGGAAAGACGCCGCGCACGCCGATTACGGGAAAAAAAATCGATGCGCGTATCCCGTCGACTGACGTTATCTGTCAACGAACAGTTTCAGATCGCGTCACATGGCGTTTAGGTTAAAACAAAAGTATTACTAGTAAAAAAGTATGCTCAGATATGGCTTGAATTAAATGTGATTAACAGATTGTTATCAGAAAAACATTGAAATTTTACTTTGTTGCATTCTTCGATACAAAATGAAAGAAGCGCGTTTTCGCTGCTTGACACTCAACCGGTTAAAATCTCTTGCTAAGTCGACCGTGGCGGCAACAATGTATTCTTTGACGCGAGAGCTAACGTTTTGCTGTCGCCGTATTTTTAAATAATTTGCGTTGGAAATTAATTTATACGTGCGCGTGCTAGATCGTAACACAACTGTTTCTTTAGTATACATATGAATTAAAGAAACAAGAGGTAACAAATTCAAGATTACTGGATATAATTTTAATAAACTATCGTTATGATTGTTGTATGTATGGTTGTGTGTATAAATGTATGCACAGTAGAACCATTTATTTTAGAAGAAAATGTTATATGTATATATAAAAGTTTCATAATATTGTGGAGATAATATCGATGCAATACTAATTTTTTTATTTATTTATTTCTTCAACTTTACTTGAAGGAAAACTTCATTGTTTGTACAGAAATATATATCTACATTGAATGAAAACATATATTCACAAATAGAAATATATGTTTACGTTGTTTAAATTAGATACCCTCAATGTTTCCATTGGTATTTTGAGATACAATATAAGTTTTTCAATGTTATTCCTGTCACTATTCTCTGCCGAATTTGCCAAACCACCGCCGGAAGTCCAAAAACATTAAAATCTGTTAATCGCATTTAATTCAAGACATATCTGAGTATACTTTTTTACTAGTAATAAGTTTGTTTTAACCTATACGCGATGTGACGCGATCTGAAACTGTTCGTTGACAGATAACGTCAGTCGACGGGATACGCGCATCGATTTTTTTTTTTTTTTTTTCCCCGTAATCGGCGTGCGCGGCGTCTTTCCAGCGCGAGCGAACAGGGGCGAATGGCGCCCTAAAGCGCCACTATACCAGTGATGCCAGGACGTGGGATTTTCTTCCACGTGGGAGCCATCGTGCGCATGCGCATGCTGACGTCACAGCTCGACAGCGGTTGTTTCCATGGACGTATCTAGTAAAATATCCTCTTCCTCTAATTTCTACCGTATTTCAATTGTCACAGGGGTCTAACGATACCCCATATTTGAGTGAAGTATATACGTTACTGAGAATTGGGTAGCGCGCACGGGTGGGAAAAATCCCACGTCCTGGCATCACTGCACTATACTCGTGTAATACGCCGAGTCTGGCAAGTCATTCCTGGTTGGGTAAAATAGTTGGGAGGGAGAAGCAGGCGGAGCGACTCAGAAAAGGCTCGCGGCGTGTAACTAATTCAACAGCCTGTTCTACTACAGTCAAATCTCGTTATAATTGACCATTCGGGCAGATCAACATTTGCTATAATGGACTTCTCCTCCATCCCCACTCCTGCTTAAGCTCGGCAGGGAGCCGTGGGGGCTTCGTGAGTGGTTTAGTCCCCCGGCTTTGGGATTTACGACCCCACCGGACCCGAGTAGTGTTCCCCCAGGGGCCTACCCAGTTAACCTGGGTAGGTACGGGCATTCGCGCGCCCGGGGGTCCCCGAGCTGTCTTACGGCAAGGTGTAGGGTCCCCATTCTGTGGCCTGGGCGACCCTACTGGGCTTAACGACCCCACCGACCTGAGTCAAGTGCTCCCAAACCAAGGGTGTATTGGTACCACGGGGGCTGGGTTGCCCACGGAGTTTTAGCCCACTCCGGCCCAGCAGTGGGTAGGTCCATCGTGGGGGCGAAAGTTTCAAGAGCCAAATGCTGGCGAGACATTGGCGGGCTTATGCTACGGATGTCGCTGTGTGAGATGCAGTAAAACTTCCATCTCGGGTGCCGGCCTGCAGAGCCGGTAGGAGTTAAGAAAGTCTCCGCTCCGACCAGTGTGACGCACAAGCTTCGTGTTAAGACTGGTAGTACGCTGCTTAGGCACGTACGCGTTGATCGAGCGTATCTCGATCCCGCGCCCATGGGGGCCGTGGGGATTAAGCCGCAAGGCAGGTGCTCCACGTTAAACAAATCATGACGTTCCTGCTTAAGCACACTAGTGCCCTCATGGGAACTTTTACAAATTGCTACCAGCCCCGCTAAGAAAGTACATAGTGTACATATATGGTATGTAATACAAATAATTAGAAATATTATATAAAAGAAAGAATTAACAATGAATGATAATTCCAATAAGCATGTAAGTATTACAATTTCATTATGTACTAATTAAATTGATAATTATAATAAGATGTTATAGCTCATTGAAGCTAATGATAAAAAAGGTTCTTGTAGGTTAGAAAAAGTTTAAGTTTATCTGAACGCTGTGAAATTTTAAAAAGATTAGAGGCTGGTGAATCAGGTACAAAATTAGCTGAAGAATATGGAGTTGCGAAACAAACAATATCATTAATAAAAAAACGAAGAAGTAGTATTCTACAAGTAAAAGATAAATTGCACAAGTGTGGTGGAAGTGAATCGAAAAAAAGATATAGAGGTACTGAAGAGACGCTTTTAGAAGAAAAACTTTACTCGTGGTTCAAGCAACAACGGGCTTCAGGATTCCCTATTAGTGGACCAATTATTCAAAAAAAAGCTTTGGTAGTTAATGAGCATTTAGGAGGTTCTGAGAACTTTAAAGCTAGCGATGGATGGCTAGATGGCTTCAAAAAACGCCATGGAATTAGGTATCTATCTGTTCAAGGAGAAAAATTGTCAGCGTATCCTTTGGCTGCACAAGAATTTAAAGAAAAGATGACTAATATAATGAATATCACAGGAATTGGTCCTGAATATATTTATAACTGCGATGAGACAGCACTATATTGGAAAATGATGCCAAATAAAACTCTTGTATGTCAAGATGAAAAGAATGCGGAAGGGAGAAAGCAACAGAAAAATTGAGTTACTGTTATGCTTTGTTGTAATGCGTCTGGTAGTCATAAAATAAAATTATTATTAATTGGTAAATCTAAGCAACCAAGGTGTTTTCGCGGAGTTAACAATTTGCCAGTAGCTTATGCTAATCAGGAAAATGCATGGATGAACACGCAGATTATGATTCATTGGTACAGGGACATTTTTATTCCAGAAGTTAGAGATAAACATGATTTACACAATAACAAGGATATTAGAATACTTCTTATTATGGACAATGCCTCTTGTCACTCTTCAGAAGCAGAATTTAATGGTATACACTACCGGCCAAAAGTTTGGAATCACTTGCTGATTTCAGTCATAATCGATTGCACCGATAATCTTTGCAATGATCTTTTGTTATTATATCAGATATTAACATGCTGCATTATGATTTTAGAGATTTCGACATGTTTTTAAGTCCATAATGTTCTTGTATAGGTTATACACCCAGTTTAAGACAATGCACGGAATGAACTTTCATACTATCGGGAAAGATGTTCTGTTGTCGGCTTATATAGAAACCCGTGATTCTTTTGTTCTCCAATAAGCGTTAAGTATTACAATAGTAGATTCCTATTGACTGACTTTGGGACCGAAAAAATATATAAATAGAGCATTTGTCATACATTGTCATCATTCTCATCAACAAAGGAGTTGAAGAGTTATCAGCAGTAATAATTTGACTCTAGTATTTTAAAATCGCAAGAAGAAAAGAAATTAGCATTGAAACTCGAAGTGCAATTGTTACACTTAGAAAGGAAGGTTATTCTTTGGGGAATATTGCAAAGAAATTGAAAGTGTCATACAAGGGCGTGCAGTATACAGTAAAACGTTTCGTGAATAGTGGCACTTTGAAAGACAAATCACGATCAGGAAGACCCAAAATTACATCAAGAACTGAAGATGTGAGAATAAATATTATTTGCAAGCGGAACAGACGACTAACGGCCTCAGAAATTCGTGCAAGATTGAATGACAGTAGACCGAATCCAGTATCTCTAACAACAGTGAAAAGGCGACTAAGAGCTGCAGGTTTAAACGGCCGTCTGGCAATCAGGAAACCATTGCTGTCGCAAAAAAACCGTAAAATGCGGTTAGATTGGGCAAGAAATCACAAAAATTGGACACCTGCGGATTGGGGCAGTGTCCTCTGGAGTGATGAATCAAAGTTTCAAATATTTGGGTCGCACCGAAGGATATTTGTCCGCCGATCTGTACAAGAAAAAATGTTGCCAGAGTGTATTGTACCCACTGTCAAACATGGTGGCGGTTCAGTTATGGTGTGGGGATGTTTCTCAGCCGTTGGAGTAGGAAATCTAATAAAAATAGAAGGTACAATGAAAAAAGAAGATTATAAGCAGATACTTGAGCAGCACGCCATACCATCAGGTCACCGATTAATAGGTAGAAATTTTATTATGCAGCAAGATAATGATCCTAAGCACTCCTCTAAGTTGTGCAAGGGATTTCTATTGCAAAAAGAAACGGAAGGTTTCTTGAGAAATATGACATGGCCAGCACAATCTCCAGACCTGAACCCAATAGAGCTTTTGTGGGAAGAACTCGATCGGAATATCCGGCTGCACTGTCCAACTTCACACGGACATCTATGGCAACTTCTACAAGAAGCATGGAAAGATATAAAATTAGAAACACTCGGAAAACTAATTGCCCGGATGCCCAGAATATGTTAAGCTGTCATTAAAAGTAAAGGTGGTTTTTTTGATGAAAAGGCAGTTTGAAGAAAAATACTCATTCCTCGAGAGAAAAAAATAATACAAACTGTAAAACATGCTACTTATAAGTTTTTCGATAAATAAAATGTCCTTAGTTACTCTAAAGTCATTAACTTTCTTATAAATGACCTGTTTCTCTAAATTTATGTAGTGATTCCAAACTTTTGGCCGGTAGTGTATGTTCTTTTACAACAGTAATTTTTTTACCTCCAAATGTTACCTCGTAAATCCAGCCCCTAGACCAAGGAATCATAGAGCAATTTAAAAGGTGCTACAAGCATTTCTTTTTAACAAGATTATTAGCAGAAGATAATGTTAGTGCTGCGGAAAAATATTTAAAAGAGTTTGATCTTTTAGATTGTTGTAATTTTTGTGCATGTGCTTGGAATAAGGTCACTGCTGATAATTTAAAAAATTGTTGGAAAAAAACTATTCCATTTGAAGACGACTCTACGGCTACTACTGAAATGACAACTATAAATGATACAGTTTTTCATTCATTGATCATGAAAATTCCCCAACTACAATCATTAACTCTTCAGGATACTGAAGATTGGTTAAATAGTGATGTAAATGAAGTTTGTTGGCGATATCTTACAGACGAAGAAATTCTTGATGATCATTTTCCAGACTCTAATGATGAAAATGCTCTAGACAATTTCAATAATGAACAAGTTTCTGAACATGAAGAGATAACATCAGATAATGATAACAATGTTATTTCTGTTAAAGACGCATATCACGGATTTGAAACTTTTTACCAATGGTATCAAAGATTCGAAGGAAACTCTATGGCCATGATTAAGGTCCTGCAAGAGTGCAATAAAGTATTACTTGAGCAGATAGGATCCTACAATTAAAAAGTGCAAATATTTGTTGATACATATCATTACTTGTTATTGAAGTTTTTCTTTTCTAATTACTCGAAATTGGTTACGTTCGCTGTGATTACTTGCAGTAGTCATTATTTTTAAGATGATTGTCATCAAATATTATTTTGTAACCGATAGACATCCTGTTATCTAATGTAACCGATAGACGTCCTACTATCTATATGTGCTGTTTATTACGAAGATGCGACGCGTGTCCACGCACCAGCTTGCGCATCAAATAAGCAATGTAACTGATAGACACGAAGATGCGACGTATGTCTACGCACCACCTACAATTCAAAGACGCATCGAATACGCATCACGCCAATATAAAAGTGCGAACGACGATGAAGAGCAAGCATTACCAATCCTCATCAGTACGAGTTAACATCGATCAACGTATTAGCTTATAAGCCTTTCTGTATTCTTTGAGTATTCTAGTAGTGTAGTAAGATTTGTAGTTTGTTAAAAGTAGAGTTTAAGAGGACGAATAAATTCCCTTTTTAAAAACTCGAATCTCTGGACCTCGCCGGTAACATAATTGGTGGCAGCGGTGGGATACCGGCATCCTAGACGAAAGGAACTCGTTGAAACGAGAACACTTGACACCCGTTTCTCTGAGCAGAAGGGACAAGTTGTTGCAACGGTATCCACGATACGAATCCGCGACCCAGAAGGACAGCTACGAATTACACACGAAACAATCTCATCGAAAAGACCACCAAAAAGGTGAGTATCAGAAATGGCTGAAGCTATGCAAAAACAAATTGAATCACTAACTAAGTTAGTAGAAAATTTGACAACTGAAATAGAAAGCCTCAAAAACAAACAAAAATGTGCAACAAAGGATGCACCTCCTGCATCTGAAGAAAGAGATTTAATGACAGATGACGAAACAGACTACTCAGATGCAAATATGAGAGGAACTACTAATCTCACGTTAAAAGACCTCCTAATGACAGTACCAGAATTTGACGGAGAAAATCCTGTTGAATCTTTCATATATCAAGCAGAATCCGCGAAAGAAAACGTTCCAAGTAGCCAAAGAGCTCTACTCCTGTCTTGCATACTTGGTATGAAAATAAAAGGAAAAGCAAGAAATATTATAAGGGCCGAAGCCGTAAGGAATTTCGCGGATCTAAAGAAACAGTTGAGACAACATTACGGCAATCAACAAGATCTTCAAACTTATCAATTGCAAAGGAATAATATACGACCAGGACCAAAGGAAACAGTCCTTAACTATACTGAAAGATTTATGAAAACTCACGAAGCCGCCATAAGAGCAATAGCCACTCAAGAATCACCAGAATCAACAAAAGCCATTTTAATGGACATTGAGAGAAAAAGAGGATTGTATGATTATATCGAAGGACTTGAAAGAGAATTAAAATTAGACGTAAAAACAAGTATGCCTAATGACGTCCATTCAGCCGTACAATCTGCCTTGCAAGCTGAAATCACGGCAAAAACTAAACGCTCAAATACACAAATTACAGCCATGGAAAAGAAACCGTATTCAAGGGTACAAAAATCATATATCAAAGAATCAAAAGAACCAAAGGAATACGGAAGAATAAGAATACAATATCCTAGAGTCAAATGCAACTATTGTAAGAGGTTAGGACATTCCATAGAAGAATGCAGAACTAAACGATACAACGAACAAAGAAATTTTCAAAGAGTCCAGCCTACGAACAACGGCCCACCAGAACAAACGAATATGCTCGAGAAAACATTGGTACCATACGGGGAAATACAAATCAACTCGTTAATATCATCCTCAACCCACTAAATTGCGAGAAAACAAAATTTTTGCTGGATACAGGCTCCTCATTATCATTAATAAAAGAGAGAAACATCAAAGACCAACGATTAATAAGAAAAGAACAAACGGAGAATGTAAAAACAGTCACAGGAGAAATTTTGAAAACCAAAGGTATTATTAACACAAAAATCCTGGGAAAAGAAATAAATTTACGAGTAGTCCCGAATACGATCAAACTAAATGAAGATGGGATACTCGGCATAGATGCTCTAAGATCATTAGAATGCGTTTGGAATATTAAGGAAAATAAAGTCTTATTAAAAAACACAAAATTTAAAAGTAACGATGAGAAACAGAGAATTCTGAAGGCACCTCCTAAGGCAATAACAACTTTAAAATATACGGTTCAAGGAGTTAACGATGGACCCGCTTTAATCGAATTTGACGATTTCACAGTATTAACAATGGTTAAAGAGGGAGAAACAATCCTCCCACATTTCAATTTGACAGGTCAAGAAAAATTAATGAAAAATCCTCTCCAAGCGAAACCAGCTGATATGAAAGAATTTCAAAAGAATTTCATACCCTTGAAAGAAAACAGAAGAAAACTCCTCGAAGAAAATACCAGGTTACAACATCTAAAGGAAGGAAAAGAAGAATTATGGGAAATAATACAGAAGTACCATGACATATTCGTACTTCCAGGAGATCCAATACCGCTCACTAAATTAACAGAACATTCAATACAATTAAAAGATGATACGCCAATAAACGTCAAACAATATAGATATCCACCAATTCATCAAGAAGAAATTAAGAAGCAAATGAAGGAAATGCTAGAGAAAGGAATTATTAGAGAAAGTGACTCTCCATTCAACTCGCCTTTATGGGTAGTCCCCAAGAAAACAGATGCATCAGGCAAAAAGAAATGGCGAATCGTTATAGACTACAGGAAATTAAACGAAAGAACGCTTCTAGATTCATACCCATTACCAAATATAGAAGATATCCTTGACAAATTAGGAAACTCACAATACTTCTCAGCATTCGACCTAGCATCAGGATTCTATCAAATAGGAATGAAGGAAGAAGATAAAGTAAAAACGGCATTTTCTACACCCGATGGACATTTCGAATATAACCGAATGCCGTTCGGACTAAAGAATGCTCCACCTACTTTCCAAAGAATGATGAACAAAGGACTAAAAGGACTAACTGGAACTATCTGCTTTGTATATATGGACGATATCATTGTTTTTGGCTCAACCCTAGAAGAACACAACAAAAACCTAGTTACACTGTTCAACAGACTCAGAGAGGTCGGTTTGAAACTCCAACCAGACAAGTGTGAATATTTAAAACCAGAATTAGCATATTTAGGACACAAAATATCTAAAGAAGGAGTCAAACCAAACAAAGAAAGAATAGAAAAAATAACAGAATATCCAGTACCTAAAAATCCAAAAGAAATTAAGCAATTTTTGGGACTCGTCGGATATTATCGAAAATTCATAAAAGATTTTGCAAAGAAAGCAAAACCACTAACTGAGCTATTAAAGAAAGAGAAATCATGGGAATGGGACACGAAACAACAAGAGTCCTTTGAATCTTTACGACAAGCATTAACGAAGGAACCAATTTTACAATTCCCAGATTGGACAAAACCCTTTGTGTTAACGACGGATGCGAGCAACCAGGCAATAGGTGCCATATTATCACAAGGAACTATCGGACAAGATAAACCGATAGCCTACGCATCCAGAACTTTGAACAAGGCCGAAACAAACTATTCTACAACAGAAAAAGAATTATTAGCTATAGTATGGGCAACAAAACACTTCCGACCCTATCTATACGGACGAAAATTCATAATTGTAACCGACCATAGACCATTGATATGGTTACAAAATGTCAAAGATCCAACATCGCGACTAATGAGATGGCGACTTAAATTGGAAGAATACGATTATGAAATACATTATAAGAAAGGAAAACAGAATTCGAACGTTGATGCATTATCAAGAATTAACGCCTTAGAAACAGGAGAAGAAGAGAATACTAGGGACACAGCTGAAGAAGCCCTAGAAGATTTAATGAATGAAGCATCACCTACATATGATGAATTTCAGGAAGAAAGGAACACTTTCCAAGAATCCCCCAATCTAATGATACAAAAGGGGAGAACAACAAGAAAAGGATTAGTTATAACAACCATCAATGAAGAGCATGGACTCCACATAGATCCTTTTGACGATGAAATCATATGGTATGCCAGCATACGGACTGAGATTCCGGAATGCTCAGAAATAGAGATCAGAATACCTGACTTGAACGTCAGAGAAACAATTTTAAAAATGATCTCCTATGTCCACATGAAGAAAACTCCAGAAAAGGATCTCGTCGTAAAAGTTAACGACACCAAGGACCCAAAAACAAGAGAAGAAAAAGAAAGAATCATTAAAGAAGTGCACGAAAGCACATTAGGTGGACACTATGGTACTGAGAAAACCATAGAAAAACTACGCACTGCTTATAACTGGCCTGGAATGGTCAGAGACACTGAGGATGTCATTAAAAAGTGCCAAAAGTGCCAATTCGAACGTCTGAGATACGTTGCGAACAAACCACCTATGGGGAAACCTGATATTCCCAATGAACCAAACGAGAAAGTTTCGTTAGATATAATAGGTCCTTTACCAGTGGACAGAGGGTACAGATATATCTTGGTAATACAAGACTATCTCACAAGATATGTACAACTAGCTCCTTTAAAGACGAAAGAGGCAAAAGAAGTCCTCGAAAAATTTTGGCAATATTATTGCTGTATATTCGGTGTTCCGAAGGAAATCATCACCGACAACGGGCTAGAATTTCAAGGAAAGTTTTTAGAAGTCATGCAAGAAAAACTAAGAGTAAAAATAACCTCAACGGCGGTATATCATCCGCAATCGAATGGAAAAAATGAAAGGTCCCACAGAGAAATATTAAACTATTTAAGAAGCTATCTTGGAGACTCTAACGAATGGACAAAACAACTTATTGGAGCAACTATTGCTCACAATACTACAACAAATGAAACTCTCCAAATCACTCCAACAGAATACATGCTAGGATATAAACCAAACATACCATTTGATATAGAAGAATTATCAACAACCGAAAAAGAAAAATGCGAATCTCTGATAAGGAGGAGAAGAAATATAAAAAGACAAGTCTCCGAAAGAATCCAAAGAAGGAGAAGAATGCAAGTTAAAGAAAAGGCCAGAATAACAGATAATTTAAAAGTAGGACAACAAGTTCTAGTAAGGAGGCATCAACCTCAAGATTCAAGATTACATGCCCCATGGGAAGGCCCTTACGAAATTACAAGAATCATAAACAATCAAGCTGCAACAATAAAGAAAGGATTCAAAGAAGTCACATACCATTTTAACGATATAAAACCATTTGTTGCAGGAACAGAAGAGAAAAATTACGAAGAAGATGAACCTCGAACTTCTTCTGCTAATCTTAGCCCTACAAGTCAATTCAATTCACATGAAACAGGAAGACGAGAAACAGAATAATGACCATATATATGTATCAGAATTGGATCCTAATCAAGCAGTCTATCTTGAAAACTTAGGACCAGCTCAGCTATACCACGCAACATGGAATTTGATAATTGGAATTAATTATGAACCAGTTTTACAATCAGTAAACGAGCTTGAAGCAAATCTTGCCCAATTATTAAAATTATGCATCATAAAGATGCAACCTCAAATATGCTCTTCAAAACATAGAATTGAAGCTCAACAGAAGAGAATGGCTCGTCTGAAAGAAGATAGAAATACACTTCTCCATTTTATAGGAAAGAGAAACAGAAGAGGATTATTAAATGTTATTGGAGAAGGAATAAAAGTTCTTTTTGGAAATCTGGCAGCCTCAGATGCCGACTATTACAATCAAGAAATTGATAAACTAAGAGAAGATAACTTACAAATCGCACATTTGGTAAGAAATCAGACAACTTTCTTGTTAAATCACCTCAGAAGCAATCTTGGAACATTCAATCAATTACAAAAACAAACACACTTCCTAAACGAGAATTTCCAAGTCCTTAAAAACGAAAGCGAAAAGATTCTACTAAACCAGCAAATAGACGAACTATATGCTGATCACATTCTAATGTACTCAGAAACTAAAGAAGATCTACAACAGCTCTTAAACGCACTGATAGATGGAAAGAAAGGAATAATACATCCATATATCCTCTCACCTGAGCAACTCATAAAGACTCTTAAAAACACTTCTCAAGAAGAATCTTTCCCAACACCACTATCAGAAGAATATTACCCTACGATAGTCGAAATAAGCGACTTAACAATTTCAATGAGCCAAGGAAAGTTATTATATACTTTTCACATACCATTAATAGAACCTCTGGATTACATACTATACCATGCGATACCTATACCAGTCTATTCGTTGATAAAAGGTTATATGGTGCACGATATACAAATACCATATATTCTGTTAAATCACGATAAAACGAAATTCGTTCCAATAGAAACTGAAGAACAAATGAAAATGAGGAAAGTAACCAATATAAACCTTATAAAAAGAGCACTTCCCGATTACTCTACAAGAGACTCGGATGCATGTCTCATTGAACTGATCCTTTCCAAAGGATCTCAATGTTCTTATCATTACATACAATTGCAAAATACACTGTACATCCAACTCAGAACCAATCAAGATTGGATTATAATACCTTCTCATGAAGAAACACTACATGCAGTATGCTCGGAAAACCAACCAATATTCTTGAAAATAAAGAAAACGAGCATAATTCATCTACCTAAAGGATGCATGGTCACTACATCCAGAACAGTATTAAAGTCTAGCGAAACGTTAAATGATAAATCAATCGACATAATGTTGAAAGGAAGCATCGACGAACTGAAGATAATAAAGAAATTACAAAGAATGAACATTTCTTCCTCTGAACTTCAATTAGAACTTTTGAGCGAAGATTCTTTAAATCCCTCACAACTGAATGCATTGGGAACCACAGTTGAAGAATTGAACAAACAAATCGAAGAACTATCACTCAGAAAAAGAACTCTTACTTGGACAGAAAAACTTACAAAATACCTTACATATGCAGGATATTCAACATTGATCGGAAGTTTCCTGTATCTAATATATAAAGCTAATTGCTGTCCGAAAATAACACAATGTCTAAGATACTTCTTCAGACCGTGTACAATAATTTACAATCATTGTACATTCGGACCTAACTCAAACACGGAAGAAACAATCCACGAATGTCCAAGAAATCAAGAAACAGAATTGAGCTTGGAACCTATACGAACATACTCCGGAACTTTTGACGAAAATAGCAGCGACGCTTCATCTTATACACAACATCGGAAGTATAAAAGAGGTAGAGTACCGAATATATAAAATCTAATATGTTCCAGATGTGTTGCTATCCTTATAGACCAGCGAAGGAAGAAAGCCTCCTATCGGATGAATCAATAGAAGGCCAAGAAGATCACTTAGGCACAGACAGGTTTAGATGCTTAAAAGGAGAAATTGTGGAAGTATATACACAACCAGGTTTCAAGAGAATCTGCGACGATTGCTTCTTCCCTATACCCGAATATCTCGACGTTGATTTTGTCGAAGCACACGTTTGCGCCATAGGACATTATAATATGAATTGTGCAGATTGCGACCTTCCATTACTATTCGTCCAAAGAATAGAAACATGTGCTGAATGCATGGAGATATATATTAGAAGACTCCATGAAGAATTAAGAAGAAACGTCTTGTACATTATCGACAATATGGTCACACCTTAAAAAGACGTTCCGGGACGGAACTTTTTCACCCCAGGGAGGAATGTAACCGATAGACATCCTGTTATCTAATGTAACCGATAGACGTCCTACTATCTATATGTGCTGTTTATTACGAAGATGCGACGCGTGTCCACGCACCAGCTTGCGCATCAAATAAGCAATGTAACTGATAGACACGAAGATGCGACGTATGTCTACGCACCACCTACAATTCAAAGACGCATCGAATACGCATCACGCCAATATAAAAGTGCGAACGACGATGAAGAGCAAGCATTACCAATCCTCATCAGTACGAGTTAACATCGATCAACGTATTAGCTTATAAGCCTTTCTGTATTCTTTGAGTATTCTAGTAGTGTAGTAAGATTTGTAGTTTGTTAAAAGTAGAGTTTAAGAGGACGAATAAATTCCCTTTTTAAAAACTCGAATCTCTGGACCTCGCCGGTAACAATTTAATACTTAAACTAATACTTAATGTGTTCAATATTATTAATATAAGTTTGTAAGAAGACTTAAAATACTTATTATGCCTAAGATTGTTAATGATTATGAAAGAACTTTTTAAAAGTTACAATAAATGATATTTTTGTTACATTTGGACTATATTCATTTACATAAAATTTTAATACTTCTAATTTCTTAAATTTAATTAATTTTTTTTCTACTTATTATTTATTAAACAATTCTGAACGAGTCTATATTCATAACTTGAAATTCACGAAATCAAATTTCAAAAATACGCGCGATCTTATCATAAACGTGATTGGCCAAACAAAAACTTAGGTGGAAATAGGGGAAGTCTATTGTAATGAGAGAGTGCAGTCAATTATAACCAGCGGTCCATTATAACGAGGTCCACTATAACGAGATTCGACTGTATTAGTGTGGAGAGATAAAAGAATAGTCACCATACTAAGCAGTTACGACACATCGGGTACGACAATTATAGAAAGAAGGAAGAAACAAGCTGGGACCGTCAACATTATCAAACCAAACGTTGTTATAAATTATAATATGAACATGGAAGGTGTGGATAAGGCTGACCAATTAGCAACTTCGTACTGTTTTATGAGAAAATCGTGCAAGTGGTGGCGAAAACTTTTTTTCTGGGGATTAGGGATTTCTGTAATAAATAGTTATATTTTATATAAGGTGTCAGCTAGAAGGGAGAGCAGAAAACCTATGCCACATTTTATGTTCGTTCGAAAATTGGTGGCACAACTGGTAGGTGATTTTCGTGACGAAGCAGATTCAAAACCAGGAAGACCATCGACCTCCGATAAGGATGAAAGACTGAATGGAAAACTGCATATATTGCGTCATTGCAAAAATGTAAAAAGTAAAGATTGTACTGTATGATCAAACAGAAAGATTAAGGGTGGAAGGCACCAAACCAATTATTTTTGTGATACATGCACTCGAAAACCTGGCCTACATGTTGGAGAGTGTTTTGAAAAATATCACACGAGGGAGAATTATAAAACATAATTTTTATACAAAAACATATCACTAGATGAGTGTATTGAATAAAGATATATCTAAAGTTCACAAAAAAAATGACTAAATCTTGTTTATACATCTTAAACTTGCGTGTTATGTATCCCTGCTCTATCGACGGAAATTAATTCCGAGCAGTACGATACCCATCTCCAAATTTAATCCGAGCGCAAAGGGTTAAATAGAGGAGATATCGACTCCATTCTACACTGCGGCTCGCCCTACTTGATCGGCGGTGACTGGAATACCAAACACCGCTTTTGGCATAATCCTCTTGTCAACAAAGCAGGTACCGTGTTGTACAACTTCATGTTACGCTCTAACTTTAGAATCGTTGCTCCCGCGTCGCCCACTCACTATCAACCCAGTCGTACACCGTCCGTTATTGACTTTTTTTTATCACTGATTTACAATTAAAACTAGAATGCACCACTTCGGATCTGTTCGAGACATCTCACCGTTCAGTCATAATCAGGGCTGTTCCTTCCTCTGGTATTGATATCCCTGACTATTTTAACTCAATTACTGACTGGGCCAGGTACCGCGATCTGTCTGGACAGTGGACCATTATAAGTAAATTTACATCTCCCAAACATCTAGACGATGAAATTACCAACTGAAATGAATTTTTACACATGTGCAAAAACAGATCCAGGGTCTCCTCTCCCAGGACCTATCACTCAGCTAGGATGGATGCCATCGCAAATGACAAAATTTTGGTCTCCTTAATAAGAATGAGAAGGAGGGCACGTAAATACTTACAAAAAACGTCTTCAACCTACTTTTCCTCGGTGATCAAAGAATATGCAAAATCCATAAAACGCAGAATATCACTCTTAAGGCGGTCTGCACGGGTTACCATGCTAAACCAATTTACCAAGCCAGACCCGACTTTCTGGTCTTCTTACCGCGCCTTTTCTCATACTAACCGTGCCCCTCCCCCTCATTTTTTGAGGTCAACGGAGTTAAAATATACTCCTCATTTGAACAAGCTGATGCTTTGGCTAAATTCTTTTCCCTAGTGCGCAGCGAGGCTCTGAGACTCCCCTCTGATCAAACTCACAATGTAAAATTTTTTGCTCATAATTTTGATTGGGATTCCTCGACAGATAAAGATAACTTAATATTATTCTCGCCAAACAAAATACATGACATCATACTTAAAATGAATCCTAAGAAAGCCGCTGGTCCGGACTTCATCGCGGTAACTATGTGAAAAAACGTCTTCCACAAAATCCTGTGTCAACTGTACTACTTTATTATATTTTCCTTTCAGTATTCCCATTTTCCAACCCCTTGGAAAATAGCCAAAGTTATTCCAATTTTAAAACCGGGGAAGCTGGCCTCAGATCCTGCTAGTTACCGTCCAATCGCTCTACTTCCGAAAGTCGGTAAAATTTTAGAGAAGGTAATCCTTCACAACCTTGAAGTTACCATTGACAGTAATAAGTTACTTATCAATCAACAGTTTGGTTTTCGAGCTCGGCACTCCACCATACATCAGGTGGCCAGAATCACTCAGCACATTACTCATTGCTTTAATATCAAGCATGAAACTGTAATGATTTTGCTTGATTTGTCAAAAGCCTTTGATATGGTCTGGTATCAAGCTCTATTATACAAGCTAAATCGCATGGGCATCCTACATACGATGCTACGGCATCTAAAATCCTACCTAGAGGAATGTACTTGCTACGTCCTCTTCAACTCGCATATGTCGGTAAAATATCATGTACTCACAGGACTACCCCAAGGATCGGTCCTTGGACCGACCTTGTTCATCCTATACATCAACGATATACCGCAACAAATAGCATGCGAAGTTGCACTATATGCTGATGACACGTGTATATACTCGTCATCAACCAAAAAAGGCCGTGCCAAATTGTTAGCTCGCATCCAATCTTATCTAGATACTATTCTCAAATATTTCGGTTCATGGAAACTTCAAGTTAACGCCTTTAAAACTGAAGCCGTCTTCTCCTCCAGATCTGACATTAACAACTTTTTACTTAATCACAAAATTCCTGTTAATAATCAGACCATTGAGTGGGCGTCGCGGGTCAAGTACCTGGGCGTCATCCTCGACCGCCGATTAGGATGGGCGCATGCAGCTTTGGACCGCATGTCTAAATCTCTGTCTGCAGCTTTCGCGTTAATCAATTTTATCGGATCCAAATCACATCTGCCTTTAAATCTCAGAATATTAACATATATAATGTGTTTCAGACCTATACTGGTCTACGGCTCTACATTATGGTGGAACGTGATATCTTGATCTTATAGGAAAAAGATCCAGACAGTTCAATCAAAAATTCTAAAAATTATCCTAAATAAGCATACGCGCACCCTCACTTCGGAGGTGCATAAGCTTGCGCGTGTCCCTTTGTAGGACACCTTTGTCACTAAAGCACTCAAAAGATTTGATGTTTCTAACCACGAAAATCCCCTGGTCCATGTCACCGGTGAATTCAATCCTGACCGCCTTCCTTGTATCGCCAGAGTGTCATTTCCGCTCACAAGATGAGCCCTTCCGGCACGCTGCTCTCCCTTACTACCAGGGATGATGCACACGTGCCTTTAAATTCCATACCGCATTCACGCGATACTCTGTTTTATTCTGCTATGATTTAGTCATTAACCTTCTTTGTCATACTCAATTGCTTAAAGATAACTATCGCTGTACTTTTTATTTCTAGCATACAGGTTTTTGAAACTTTCCTGTATTAACACTCAATTCACTATACGGCGTTTTCCCCACATCTTTTGGCAACACCAATCCAACATCTATCAGCAAGACAATCGCGGCGGTAACAATGTATTGTTTGCCGCGAGGACTAACGTTCTTATGTCGTTGAATTTTCCAACTATTTGCGCTGGAAATTGAATTATATCGCTTGAGACTTAGATTTAAGACATATCTGAGCATACTTTTTTACTAATAACACTGTTATTTTATCCTACACGCGACGTGGTACGATCTGAAACTGTTGTTTGACAATATAACCTCAATCGATGCATCACGTGCATCATTTTGTTTTCAGCTTGCTTTTTTTATTGTTTGCTTTAACTAACTCTTGAATTTATTGTTGCGATCTTGTTATAGGGTCAAATAAAGCCAAGAAAAAAGAAGGTAAGCGAAGAAGAAGCAAAATTAAAAAAGAAAGAATATGATAGAACGCGTAGGGAGAAAATTAAATCGGATCCTGTACGTATTGAAATACTTTGAGGAAAAGAAAAACTTAAATACTTAAGAAAAAAAGAAAAAGGGCAAGTAAAACCTATATCCGCCATGAGTTCCAGAGAAAGGAGGCAAAAGAGAAAAAACTGGAAGAAAAATAGTCAAACTGCCAAGTTGGTAATAAATTTGCATAGTGCGACACCTAAGTTGATAGTGTAAGCGCATGAGAGAGAGAACCTCCTTATCGACTAAGCGTATGCGAGTTACCATACCGATTCAGTGAGGTGACTGGTGGGCCCGCGAGTCGAGGAGAAGAAAAGTAGAACGGAGAAGAGAGTTGTATGTGAGCTGGCAAAGAGAAAGGAGAAGAAAGCGTGTTGTTAAAATTGTAGTGGCGGCTTTGCAAATAAATATATATTCTTTGTTAACACATTGCGGACGGGGGTCTGCGCGTTCAACACGCCCTCAAAGACCGCACATTTTCGAACGCTCCAAAAACATGCTTGGCAAGTAACAGGAAGCGGATACGCACATTTCTAATTTCCATTTAGTATTCTTAAATAATACTATATATATATATATAGTTTATATATCTGTTTATTATATAAGATTTTTTACATTTTAACTATTATTTATTTTACAAATTTGAATACTGCTTTAGAGTTTGATATTTGGTAAAGCATACTCCTTTGTGCAATGCTGTTTGTAATTATCAGTAACAGATTGAAAATATAGATGATTCTTAAAAAACTATTATCTTCAAAATTTAAAACACGAAGTTTGAAATTCCAAAATGTACAGTAATAAAACACTTTATAAGATACGATACATACGACGATCGGCACTGATCTACTGGCACTGGCTATAATGACCGATTATTTCTACATGCTTGGAATGATTCAATTGTTTCGCTTTTACTTAGGAATGCGAGAGGCTTCGTTATCATGGTAACTTAGAGAAATATTTGCGGCTGGTTGCTTAAGTTGCCGATTGAATAATAAAAAAAACATGAAAACGAGATATCTCGTGAGCCGTCCGCAACGTTCAATTTGCTAAAAACGAGATATCTCGTGACCCGTCCGCAATGTGTTAAATGGTGAATAAAAGTTATTGAAAAGCGTACAGACAATTAAATTCAGAAGTGGGATTCACCCAAGATTTACCCAAGATTTAGCCAAGGTTTATAACAATTGGAAAAGGAAAGGCACGTATTCGAAGCACGGGAAATAAGGGATCACGTGGAAGGACACACGAGGTTGGAAGTAAAGAAATATTTCAAAAGGGAACTTGCAATACTGAAGTTAAGGTAATTCTTGTTCGATTTTACTGTTTGCGAGTGGGATTGTTCAGATATCGGTGGATTGAGAGGTTAGACTATTGCACGGAATCGAAAGCAAGGAAGGGATCATTTCCGGTTAATAGATGAAAACGGTCGGAATCGAAACGATCGAATAGTAAATGTCGGAAGGAAACGACACTTACAATTTTACGAGGTAACGTTTAGACGAATTGTCAATAAATCAATTAAGAGCCACTGCCTCTCAGTCCGGCCTTAGCAGTCGAGGATCCAAGGTCGATATATACGATCGGATATTAGATCATTACACTGTTCAACAAATTTTAACTTTTTTTATTTTCTCCAATATCCAATGGGTGATCCTCGTAGAGTTAGTCATCCTAAACACGAATCCGTCGGCAGAATTGCTCCATCACGCTCAGTTTTTTAGTAAAATGAGTTTTTGTAAAAACACCAAATTTTGGCAGAAAATGAGGTATTACGCGAAAAGTATAAACGCTACGAAGTTGAAATTGGTCTCAAAAGATAGAGGAAATCATGCCGAATATTTTAGTGTATATATTTATTAAAATTGGTTGTTGCAAATAGTAACAAATGACCGTCAAAGTTTAAAAAAGTGCGGATGCGCGATTTTACTATGCTATACTTTTACATTTTTATGAAAAGTTATTTATCTAGCACGAATTTGCTATACTGGATCGCATTCCTTAGACAGTTCTGAAGAGAAAACTGCCCCCAAAAGTTTCGGGAACAGTTTTCAATCCCGACGGGTCGAAAAAATATCCGTCGAGAACGTGTAATCGGCGTTCGACGCCATGCTGCTATTCTACGCGGGCCGCCAGTGAGACAATGCCGTAACTACGCGTTATCGACGCCGATCTGACAGTACCATCTGAAGGGCGCTCAACTCTGATAAATATAAATGATCAATTATTTTTCATTAATTTTTGTTTAAAAATATTATTTATAATTTGATCACCGCAAATGTTATTAACGGTGATATACTTCGTCGTTGCGATTTTGGTACCACTTCTCCACAGACATAACAAAACGAGTCTGGCTGATTTTTGCACTTGCGAAACATTGCAGTAAACGACACACACTTAAGACTTGATACAGAACGATTACCACTTCACACTTAGTATGAACCACTTGCTACTTAAATCTGCCTATACATATACACAAAAAGTTTCTCCTATAAAGTTTAAATATAATTTGTTCTTAATTTATTATTTTAGAATCAAGTGTATAAATAACATAAGATGAATATCGATATATATATTGTAGTAAGGGGGAAATTAAATAGTCAATAAATGCACTTCACCAATTAACAAAAACAAAACTAGAGTTTATATATTTAGATAGATGAGAATATTGAGTAATATAATATAATAATGGTTATAATAGTAATAATAATAATGAATAACAATAATAATAATGGTATTAATAATGGTGAATAAAGGTATTAATAAGCGTTTCGCATCCGACTCGAATAGATGCTCAAAACGAACTGCCTAAAACGAACTCCAACGACGGTCGCTAGCACAGTTGTTTAGATTAAATGTAAACTTAAGATATCTCGCTCGAGCCTACTTCACTCCTTCGACTGGAAAGAATTTTTTTCCTTCTTAAAGGGGCACTACAATATATATATAGATATGTCGATACTTATTTTATTTATATGCTTATTTTTTATATTATTTATATTATTATATTTATATTCAATTGCATAGCATGAAAAACTTAAACAACTTTAAGAACAGATCAGAGTTCTAACTAAAACATAAAAAAAAACAATCATTTATTTATATTTGTCAGAGTTGAGCGCCCTTCGGATGGTACTGTCAGATCGGCGTCGATAACGCGTAGTTACGGCATTGTCTCACTGGCGGCCCGCGTAGAATAGCAGCATGGCGTCGAACGCCGATTACACGTTCTCGACGGATATTTTTTCGACCCGTCGGGATTGAAAACTGTTCCCGAAACTTTTGGGGGCAGTTTTCTCTTCAGAACTGTCTAAGGAATGCGATCCAGTATAGCAAATTCGTGCTAGATAAATAACTTTTCATAAAAATGTAAAAGTATAGCATAGTAAAATCGCGCATCCGCACTTTTTTAAACTTTGACGGTCATTTGTTACTATTTGCAACAACCAATTTTAATAAATATATACACTAAAATATTCGGCATGATTTCCTCTATCTTTTGAGACCAATTTCAACTTCGTAGCGTTTATACTTTTCGCGTAATACCTCATTTTCTGCCAAAATTTGGTGTTTTTACAAAAACTCATTTTACTAAAAAACTGAGCGTGATGGAGCAATTCTGCCGACGGATTCGTGTTTAGGATGACTAACTCTACGAGGATCACCCATTGGATATTTGAGAAAAAAAATCGTGTTGAACAGTGTTATCAGCGTGTGGGTTGGCCGAAATATAATATGGATAAGCAACTAACTATCGGTGATTCGACGGGTTTAACACAAGGACGAAGCGGAGTAGCATCTGTAGTTTAGCCACCACCGGAACCAGGTAATAACGATTCGGAATCCTTTCAAAATTTCCGAAGGTCGGGTGAAGACGCACACAATCGGTGGGATACACAGGAAATAGTCAGAGCCGTAACGTCGCTGTTAAAAAATTCAAACAGAACGACCTCTGAGACGACAAGGCTGCCAGCCACAGCACAAGATGCGTTATCCACATAAAGGAACAGTATGTCGGGTACACCACAATTAGCTCAAAATTGGAATCAGGTAAAATTCACAACTAGATTAATTCCTAAGGGTATAGCCGGTTAAGATGGTCAAATGTGCCCTTGAACCGAATTCAAATCGCGATGAGTCATTCGAAAGCTTATAAAAAAAGAATGATTTCTGCCAAGTTTCAACTTTGAATCTCGACCCGGGGGGTAGTAAAGGGTAAAAATAGAAAATCAGGTTTTTGCCGAATTTCTCCTATACCAGCGGATACAAAATTTTGTAATAATTCAGAGGCACTTCTGTTATCAGGGCACATATTAGAGAATTTTTTCAGATTTTTAAATTGAAAAAACAAGCTGTGAAAAATAAAAAACGCTAAAAAATGATGAAAAATGCCGATTGTGTATCGAAGCAGTCTTGGCACTATAATTATATTTTTACTGTAAGTACGTATCATTGTTACTATTGTCCTGAATTTTTTTCAGATTTTTCAATTTGGTGCGCCGCAGTTAAAAAAATTAAAAACCGATTTTTTCGTCGTTTTTTCCGTGTCAGAGTAACTTATACGTCGAATTGCTTCATGAAATAGGTATTTTATGCGATCTTCTATGTTTATACGTACAGCAAAACATCACAGGAATTAAAGAAACTGAAAAAACCGAATCATTTGAAACTGTTATGCGCCTTACATTGTAAAGTATGTACCGTATTTTCCAACGGCGTCGGTGGCGCAGCGGTAGAGTGTCGAGCTGCCGCTGCGAACTTTTTGAACGTAGGTTCGAGCCACGAACTTCCAAGTCCCTTAGGCTAAGTTTTTTTTTTTCGTTAATTACATATATTTCCTAACTTTACGACACAACGATCAATATTTACTTTCAAATGTTTTAAGAATATTTGAAAAACATATTAACCTGAAATATACGTAAATATAAGTTTGGACTGCTTGTTATGCCGCCGTTTATCCTGTCAATTACGGCATTGTTTGAAATTGGTTTTCAAATCTCTTACCTTTAACAGTTATGGATGGATGGCAACAAAAATCGTGTTGTTGTTTTTCTACTATTTAGCCTTTTCGTCTATTCGAATTAGATCATACAATTCTATTCTCTCTTTTATTCAAAATGTATGTTAGAATTTCTGTCACGGGTTCAATGCATGAAAGGTAAGAGATTTGAAAACCAATTTCAACCAATTTCAAACAATGCCGTAATTGACAGGATAAGCGGCGGCATAACAAGCAGTCCAAAGTCATATTTACGTATATTTCAGGTTAATATGTTTTTCAAATATTCTTAAAACATTTGAAAATAAATATTGATCGTTGTGTCGTAAAGTTAGGAAATATATGTAATTAACGAAAAAAAAAAAACTTAGCCTAAGGGACTTGGAAGTTCGAGGCTCGAACCTACGTTCAAAAAGTTCGCAGCGGCAGCTCGACACTCTACCGCTGCGCCACCGACGCTGTTGGAAAATACGGTACATACTTTACAATGTAAGGCGCATAACAGTTTCAAATGATTCGGTTTTTTCAGTTTCTTTAAATCCTGTGATGTTTTGCTGTACGTATAAACATAGAAGATCGCATAAAATACCTATTTCATGAAGCAATTCGACGTATAAGTTACTCTGACACGGAAAAAACGACGAAAAAATCGGTTTTTAATTTTTTTAACTGCGGCGCACCAAATTGAAAAATCTGAAAAAAATTCAGGACAATAGTAACAATGATACGTACTTACAGTAAAAATATAATTATAGTGCCAAGACTGCTTCGATACACAATCGGCATTTTTCATCATTTTTTAGCGTTTTTTATTTTTCACAGCTTGTTTTTTCAATTTAAAAATCTGAAAAAATTCTCTAATATGTGCCCTGATAACAGAAGTGCCTCTGAATTTTTTCAACATTTTTTATCCGCTGGTATAGGAGAAATTCGGCAAAAACCTGATTTTCTATTTTTACCCTTTACTACCCCCCGGGTCGAGATTCAAAGTTGAAACTTGGCAGAAATCATTCTTTTTTTATAAGCTTTCGAATGACTCATCGCGATTTGAATTCGGTTCAAGGGCACATTTGACCATCTTAACCGGCTATACCCTTTCTCTGCCAATGACAACGAAAATATAGTAAAATGGCTAGAAAGAATCGCAGCGATAGCAAGACTATACTCAATCGAAGAAGGGACATTACTGTTAGCCGCAGTTAATCAACTCAAAGGAAGGGCGCTAGATTGGTATAGTCGACAGCTGATTGAATCGGTGGCAACGTGGAGCGAATTTAAATACCAAATAAGGAGGTATTTCGAAAGAAAGGACACCGCTACAACTCTCCAAAATAACTAGTCGTGTATGGAACCCATATTCAGAAAGGTTTCTGGATTATGCAGAAGATAAATTAAATTTAATGCAGTTGTTAAATATTACGGAAAAAGAGAAAATAGACTTTTTGGCCGATGGAGTACGGGAGCTGACCTTGTGAAAACTCGTACTAGATACACACATACAAGACGTACCTGATTTCATAGAACATATGAGGAAAATAACCGAAGATAGTCTCCTGCCCAGACGCTCCCATCAAGGAAACAAAATGTTGTACAGAAGACCCGGAACGTCATCAGATAAAATATATTTCATGTGCAAGACACCTGGACATTTGTCGAAGAACTGCAAAAAGGGAAGCCCCTTTTGTTTTAAGTGTGGCGAGATAGGACATCTTAGTCCGAATTGTCCGAAGAGGAAGGAGCGAACCAGCACTTCATGGAGTCGAACAGATACGCAAGCAGCTTTCCGGCAAGAGGAACCCAGAGATCAGCGCGTCAACAAGATATAGTGTAAAGAGGATGAAGCAGCATTAACGACTGTTAAAAGACTAAGCGACCAAAGTATAGCGTTTCACGCGTTAGTGGCCACAGGTAGCCCGGTCAATATGATTCGGGAATCCATTTATAAATCGTTCTTTTCGACGCGAGGCTTGTTAAGAACGCCTGACACAATGAATCTAAAAGGTATAAATAGCGCTAAGGTTAACATATTAGGTAAAGTATACGACCAAATTATTTTAGAATCTTTAAGAAATCATTGGTTTGATATTGAGTTACTGGTTGTCAATGATGATACAATGCCTTACGACATTTTGCTGGGGAGAAAGTTCTTCCAAGACGCGGGTATTAAGTTAATTTATCACGAAGGCAATTTTAGGTTTGAATATTATAGTAAAGCAGAGGAATCGATCATGTCAATCCTACCAGTGGAAGCTGTAGTGGAACGGACCGTATAGTCCAATCATATTAGACTAATTTTCGGCAAATAAAAACATTAACCGGTAAAGATCTGGATTTTTGTATACAAGCTTATTAGGGCTTCCGGATGAACATACCAAATTGCCCAATCGACACCTGTCGCGCTCGAGCCGCCATCTTGGAAAAAATGTACACTATTTTAGTTTTTCGCCTGTATCTCGGGAACTATCGATGATATCGAAAAAATAGTTCAGATAAAAAAGATAGGTTATTAAATTTACTATAAAAAAGCTCCTATACATTTTTTCCCTATCTGCGATATTTCAGCTGTAATCCTGAGTTGAACAATAGAATAATTCATATTTTTTCCCTCGATCCGTCTTTACAGATTTCCGTAGGTTCCAAATAGTGGTACAATGTATTTTAGGCAAGAATCTCGAAAGAGAGGGGGAGGGGTATTGTACGGTGGGCCTCTAGCAGGCCAAAACATGTTTAGGGGGTCCGTAGGTAGGCAAGCAGCAGATGTTCGTTCTCAGTCAGTTCATAACGAAGCGTTCCGTGACGCACGCTCTGCTGCGCCTCTTTATTAAATGTGTCTGGCAACGAAAAATGTTTCATCTGTGAGGAAAGTCTTTCAATTAAAGAAACTGTTACTGTCAAGGCGAGAGGACTGAATAGTTTTAGAAAAGCAAGTGACCGAAGAGGCGACGCACAGTGGTCGATTCCGCCGAAATCCTGGCCAAAACCCCAACATTGTTTTTCACAATTTTCAAAATTTAGCAATTGCGTTTGATTTGTAACACATCAGAGCCTCGTTTTCCATTAATAAAAATTTGTATTGAACAATACTCTTAGAGATATGCAATGTCAAAGTTGGCACTTAAATAATGTAACGTTTTCACGTCGAAATTGAAAATTCGTTTTCAATGTGAAATTAAAGTTTGATCCACTTTTCCAGTATTGGTAGCTATTTATCATACTTTTAATTTATAAATATCTTGGTTTCAATTTTTTATTTAATATTTTACAACTGTGATGGTACAGAATGTAAATCCTATATATTTTTTTCCTTTTGCTAGTGAAACAGTTGTGAAGTCCACAACCACTGTGGCGTGAAGCCCAGAATTTATGTTCTCAAATATAAAGATATTCTACTCTAGCACCGGAATGTGAGGAGGGATGAGAATTGATCAACTCGAGTTAAAAGAAAAAATGATTCACTTTATTGCACACGTGTACGTTCGAGCCACACGAGCCAACTCCTCGATCCGCGGAAAAGTGGGACACTTCGCTTTCATTCGCGAAGAACCTCTCTTGTCGATGACGTCTTGAATGATGATTGGCTAGTCAAGTGACTAGAATTTTACGTAGTGCCGTGCCACAAGAAACTGTCTCGGGGGCCTCTCTGTCAGAGAGGTTAGAAAATCGGTCAGTCTGTTGACTGAACAACCACCTAAGCTAATTTTTTTTTTTAATTAAACTTTGAAGCTTCCCGAAGAAGACCTCGTTGAGTTTTCTTGCGACTTTTTGCGATTCTTCGAGTAATTGTTATTTGTTTGTCGCTTAAAAATATGGTAATCGGTTGGTGACAGGTCCAGTGAATATCCTAGATGAAACAAAGTTTCATAGACCAATTTATTCAACTTTCGTAGCGTTGATCATGCAACGCGTCGCAACGTCGCGACTTGCGGCCGAGCATTATCATATAGCCTTCCGCTAAGTTTGTTCAAATTTCTTCAGAGCCCCGGCAGCCACTGACCCAGACCGCGCCGGGTGGCACCTTTCGATTGTTAATAATTTTAATTTTGTTGAATTTTCGACAATTAGAAAGGTTAGCTGTCTCATTTGGCGCCCAATGTGGGGCCAGGTTGGAAAAATTTGCTATAAAATTCAGTATTTCATTTAATATTGTTGTCTGGGCAAAATTTTGGAATTATATTATTATTATTACATGCTTAAAATTCGAAATAAATGTAAAGTTCAGGTAAATCCGTCGAATTACTGTTAAAATATTTTCGTCGAGCGAACGACCGTTTCATATAAGAAACGTCCGGTCGCAGCGACCTTGTTTGGGCTTAGTCGCATTGTTTACGTCAGGCTGTTGAATTAGTTACACGCCGCGAGCCTTTTCTGAGTCGCTCCGCCTGCTTCTCCTTCTCAACTATTTTACCCAACCAGGAATGACTTGCCAGACTCGGCGTATTACATGAGTACAGTGGCGCTTTAGGGCGCCATTCGCCTCTGTTCGCTCGCGCTGGAAAGACGCCGCGCACGCCGATTACGGGAAAAAAAATCGATGCGCGTATGCCGTCGACTGACGTTATCTGTCAACGAACAGTTTCAGATCGCGTCACATGGCGTTTAGGTTAAAACAAAAGTATTACTGGTAAAAAAGTATGCTCAGATATGTCTCGAATTAAATGCGATTAAGAGATTTTAATGTTTTTGGACTTCCGGCGGTGGTTTGGCAAATTCGGCAGAGAATAGTGACAGGAATAACATTGAAAAACTTATATTGTATCTCAAAATACCAATGGAAACATTGAGGGTATATAATTTAAACAACGTAAACATATATTTCTATTTGTGAATATATGTTTTCATTCAATGTAAATATATATTTCTGTACAAACAATGAAGTTTTCCTTCAAGTAAAGTTGAAGAAATAAATAAATAAAAAAATTAGTATTGCATCGATATTATCTCCACAATATTATGAAACTTTTATATATACATATAACATTTTCTTCTAAAATAAATGGTTCTACTGTGCATACATTTATACACACAACCATACATACAACAATCATAACGATAGTTTATTAAAATTATATCCAGTAATCTTGAATTTGTTACCTCTTGTTTCTTTAATTCATATGTATACTAAAGAAACAGTTGTGTTACGATCTAGCACGCGCACGTATAAATTAATTTCCAACGCAAATACATTGTTGCCGCCACGGTCGACTTAGCAAGAGATTTTAACCGGTTGAGTGTCAAGCAGCGAAAACGCGCTTCTTTTATTTTGTATCGAAGAATGCAACAAAGTAAAATTTCAATGTTTTTCTGCTAACAATCTGAGCATACTTTTTTACTAGTAATACTTTTGTTTTAACCTAAACGCCATGTGACGCGATCTGAAACTGTTCGTTGACAGATAACGTCAGTCGACGGGATACGCGCATCGATTTTTTTTCCCGTAATCGGCGTGCGCGGCGCCTTTCCAGCGCGAGCGAACAGAGGCGAATTGCGCCCTAAAGCGCCACTATACTCGTGTAATACGCCGAGTCTGGCAAGTCATTCTTGGTTGGGTAAAATAGTTGGGAAGGAGAAGCAGGCGGAGCGACTCAGAAAAGGCTCGCGGCGTGTAACTAATTCAACAGCCTGGTTTACGTTGAGCATTATCTCCACAAGGGCTTTCTTCCTTTACTTTCCCTCGCTATATACGTCTCAAATTCCTTGGAATCTTGGTCTGTTGGTAACAGTGATAAAAAAATTTTTCCTGGGAATCTTGGTCTGCTGGTAACAGTTATAAAAAATTTAAATTTAAGTATTAACGTGGTTCAACCGTCTGTTGTCGAACAACGTAAATCGCTGTGACAAATTATTGAATATTATAAATACTATTATTGATGAATATTACTTATTATAAATATTATTTGTGATCATTGGATATTATGTACGTTATTAGTGATGAATATTACTTATTATAAATATTATTTGTGAACATTGGATATTATGCACGTTATTATTGATGAATATTGAATTGAATTGAATTGAATTGCAGTTTGGTCGGGCACTCAGCTATCAGCCATTGTACCCGGGCCCTACGAAGGGCAATTCATATAAGGAGAGTCCGTTCGTAAAGTCCTGCCTCTTTCGCAAAGCGCAGCAGTTCACTCACTTTGACCTCTCCGAGCTTGACACTACCTTCTGCCTCCACTTTCAGGATGTCCTTCCTGGCCTCTCTGAGGGGTTCGCATTTTGTTAGCAACTGTAGAGGTATTTCTGCCTCTTTTTTGCATCTGGGACATATCGTTTCCACGGTTACGCCCATTCTTTCCAGATGCTTGGCCGTGGTCCAGTGTCCCGTTATCATGCCAACAATCAGCCTCAGCTGGCTTCTGTTGAGATTGATAAGGTCTCTCCCAACGGTTTTTGAGGGTCCACTGAAGAGGGCCCTAGTGTGTAGAAAGCCTGTTCCTGTAAGCCACATGTTCTGGAACTTTTCTTGGGTTCTTTGGTCCATGAGGCTTTTGATAAAACAGGGCGGCACGGGTACTGGGCTTGTGGGAAGTTTACTTGTATGACAAGCTCCCTTCCTTCCCAGGTCATTGGCCCTCTCGTTGCCTTTGAGGCCACTGTATCCTGGGACCCAGACGAGATTGACGTAATTGTTTTTAGCCAGCTGCTGCAGGAGCTCAATACAGTCGTGTACTAACCTTGAGGTTACCACCACTGATGTGAGCGCCCTGAGAGCTGCTTGGCTGTCACTGCAGATGTATATATGCTTGTTACTGTGTTTTAGGTTTATTATGTGTTCAACACAGGCCCAAATGGCATATATCTCTGCCTGAAATATTGTGGCGGTGCGGCTCAATCTTCGAGTTTCCTTTGTTTTGGGCCCATCGCTCCAATAGCCTGCTCCCGCCCCCCTCCTGTTTATGGACCCATGTGTAAACCAGATCAATCCTTTTGGGCACAGGAAGTGCAGGTTATTCTCTACCCAGTCTTGCCTATCAGGGAAGAGAACCTTGTAGTCGGTTCTGAAATGGTAGCTATTGGTAAAGCGATCGCCTCCCAGGGTTAGGATCTCTTCGAGTTCCCGTCCCCTTAGGATTGCCGCATGCCCCTGTCTAGCTCCCTTCCAGAAACCTCCAAATCGCAGTCTTATGGCAGTTTTCACCGCTAAGGCCTCTGCTTGAAGGTGTGGTGGCGCTATGTTTAATAATGCCCCCATTGCTAAGGTCGGGGTAGTCCTTATGGCTCCCGTGATCCCTAGCATTGCGAGTCTGTAGACTTTGGATAGTGCCTTATTGTTGGTTTTCAGCTTTAGGGCTGGCCACCAAACAACGGAGGCGAAAGTGATTTGTGGTACCAGGATAATTGTGTATATCCATCTTACCATGATAGGTTTGAGGCCCCACGTTTGTCCAAACATCCTCCTGCAACTCCAAAAGGTGGCAGTTGCTTTCTGAACCTGGTTGGTGATGTGGCTGTTCCAGCTGAGTTTACTGTCCAGGGTAACACCTAAGTAGCGTACCTCCCTGGAGAACTTCAGCTTGGTGTCGAATATTGAGAGCTTTGACAGCGAATTTCCTCTTTCTGGTGAATAGCACCATCTCCGTCTTTTCAGGGTTAACCTTTAGTGATCGGGATGTACACCATTCTTGTATGTGGTTGAGAGCTCTTTGTACTCTCCACCTCATCTCTTCTGACTTGGTTCCTCTGACTAGTACAGCCACGTCGTCAGCATAGCTTATTACGTGGACCCCCAGTCTCTCCAGTTCCTCTAGAAGCTCATTAATAACCATGATCCACATGAGTGGGGAAGAGACGCCGCCTTGTGGTCAGCCTCTCTTTACCCGAGCTTTGACAGTGTCGTTCAGCTCCGTGGTCACTATTCTTGATTTCAGCATTTGATGGATCCACCTCGTAATGGATTTCTCCACTCCAAGGTTGTCCGCTGCTTCGCATATTGACTCGAAGGGTGTGTTATCAAACGCCCCTTCTATGTCGATGAAAACGCCCAGGGCTGACTCCTTACTGTTAAGTGCTCCCTCGATGTATCTCTCTACGTCGTGTAGGGCCGTCTCAACCGATTTCCCAGCCTGGTACGCGTGTTGCGAGTTGAGCAATGGTCTGCTCGTGAGAGCCTCCTCCCTGACATGCCTGTCTACCTTTCCAACGTTTTTAGTAGGAAGGATGTCAGGCTGATGAGTCTAAAGGATTTGGCTTTGTCATAGGAGCTTTTCCCTGGTTTAGGTATAAAGACTACCTTGACTTCGCGCTAAACTTTGGGAATGTTGCCCAAAGCGATGCAGGCCCGGAAAACGGGCAGTAGATGCCTACGCAGGGACTCTCCGCCTCCCTGAAGCATCGCCGGGAATATCCCGTCCACTCCAGGGGCTTTGAATCTCTCGAAGCACTCCACCGCCCATTTCAGTCTGCTAGGTGTTATGGCTTTTGTGGCTGTTCTCCAATCCCTCAGATTGGTGCGTATGCGCTCCTCAGTTTCTTCTCGTTGCCCTTCCGTGGTGCTCATGAGTTCTGATCCCGGGAAGTGCACCTCGAAGAGATGAGCAACGATCTCCTCTTGAGACTCAGTCTCTTTGCCGTTAGGCAAAATGAGACTGTTGAATTTCGAGGCTTGACCAGCTGTAAATATTCTGCTGAGACGGACTACCAGAGGTAGGTCCTCTATCTCATCGCAGAACTTACGCCATCCTTCGGCTTTCGAGACCTTGATTTCATGTTTGTACTCTCTCTGAGCCAATTTGTAGTTGGCCCAGTCTGGTACTGCATCGGTCTTGAGAGCTTTATTCAGTAGTCTTCTGGACCTGGTGCGGAGCTTGTTCAGCTCACTGGTCCACCAGGTTACCTTTTTGCTACATTTCCTGGTTTTAAGAGGACATGCTGTCTCAAAAGCGTGCACAATTGCTTTTTGCATTTGCGCAGCTGCATGCTCGATCTTGCCCTCGGTACTTAGTCCCTCCTTGGGGTCCCCCAGTCGTTTAGTTAGTTCTGTCCTAAAACAGGACCAATCCGTGTTCCTGGGGTTACTGTAGGTTTCTACCGTACCTATGGGGTTGTCTCCCTCGATCATAAACCTTATTTGTCGATGATCTGAGAGAGTGTCCTCCTTGCAGACGTGCCAGTTGGCGACTGACCGGGCTATCTTGCGACTTCCCAGCGTCAAATCGATAACTTCCCGTCTGCGAGGAGTGACAAATGTAGGACTAGAGCCTTTATTTATGATCTCTAGATTTGAGCTTGATAGGTACTCAATTATTTTGGTGCCCCTATCATTGGTATCAGAGCTGCCCCATAGCTCGTGATGTGCGTTGGCATCGAATCTCACAAGCAGGGGCAGATATCTTGATTGGCAGTAGTCAGTGAGTGCTCTGACTTCTCTGGTTGGAGCCTCCTCGGAATCGTAGGGGAAGTATGCCGAGCCTACTATGAGTTTCGTCTTCGTTCCCCCGACCCAGGTGTCGATTGATGCTACCGCCAAATCTTTAGTGCAAAGCTGGTTGAGTTTTATGGCTTGCAGCCTTCTGTTTATGAAGATGCAAGCCCTCGGCCCCAGCTCTGACTGTCCGCAGATGGTTTGTCCGTACGTATTATCTATCCCTCTAATCAGACCTTTATAGATCCAAGGTTCTTGTATCAGGGATACATCGATTTGCGACATAGCTAGGTCTCTGCTAAGTACGGCAGCGGCTGCTTTACAATGTTGCAAGTTGACTTGTGAGAAGCTGGTTCGCCCTACAGCTCTGGTCGCTGTATTGCAACCTGCCTTATCTCGTTTATTTGGGGTTAGGGGAAGGAGAGGAGTTATGGGATTGGGATTGATGAATATTACTTATTATAAATATTATTTGTGAATATTGGATATTATGGATGTTATTATTGATGAACATTAATTGAAATATTATTTGTGACTATTGGATATTATGGATGTTATTATTGATGAACATTAATTGAAATATTATTTGTGTATACTAACAGTAAGTACTATAACATTTATTTAACTTGGCAATTCGTTCTCTGAAATATCATATAATGACTTCATTATTTCTTTCTCTCCCGCGGAAGCCGAAAGGAACGGCGCCGCGGAATACGAGGGGTAATACAAAAAAGGGCAAAGAATCGACTTCGTTTGAAACGCCGAATGCAGCTTCGTTAGGAGGAGATATATCGGGAGAGGAATCTGTCGCAAGTAGCGTTCAAAGTCAAACCGATAGGAATCCGCGAAATGCTAAGGCAACGGTCGACACTGAAAATGTTTAAAATATAGAAACAGGTATGTTAAGTAATAATACTATTGGGCCACCTTCTGCGTCTGTTCGGATAGCAACAAGTTGGTCGAAGGGGAAAGGGGAAGGAATACCCCCACTCCCGTCGAGACGTTAGTAACGTGCGTCGAAGATGCTCAGTTGACAGGTCCACGCTGCCGTACTTAGGGAAAAGGCAGTAATGTTCACTTACTGCTTTTTTTAAATTTCATTGCCAATATGTTTTTCTAATGATTTTACGTTTATTAATTATAAAATATTACATAAAAAATGTTATTTCCATAAAAAAGTAGTTTTTGAAAAGTGACAAATATTTTGAATTAATTATATTTCCTAAGTATAAAAGCAGTAAATTTATTTCTCAAAGGAAGAAAGCAGTAAAATTCAAACTATACTGCTTTTATCTTCTGAGAGAAATTAGTACTGCTTTTTTACTTTTTATTAAATGTCACGTGATTATATTATGACCTGTAGTTACCGAGGAAAAAAGCAGTAATCGCCATTTTACTGCTTTTTTCTATTGAATTATCGATATTTTAAAGTAAAATATTGTTGTGAGTGGTGTGCAGTTTCGTTCCGGGTTTTATGTTTAATAATTTTGGAGGTAAGTGTACTTTTGTTAAAAAAAATCTTTTTTTACAATTTTAATAGTTAATATTGATTTTATTATTATGACATGTTGTAATTTGCAAGTATTGTAAGTTTCAAACGTGCTTTTTTATGTTTATAAATTTCTAATCCTACTTTTTTTACTCAGTTGTCTATAAGATTTAAATAAAGTCTCGTATCTAGACTAGAATAAAATATAAATTTTAATAATAATAACACCAATAATAATTGAAACATTTTTTTACAGATTGACAACTCTCATATAAGTTTCGTAAAATGGAAGTAGATTCTCCTGAACCAGAATCCAATGTGCGTGAAAAAAGAGGCAGTTGTACTCGAACCATTAATAGCTTGAATACATTTGAAGCATTTACAGAAGATCAAATTTTACCCTCGTTATGTTTAGAAGAGTCGCAAGAACATTCAATGGTCTTTGACGGGGAAATTCCAGTTTCTAATGATATTGATGATGTGTTTATTGAGATCAATGAATGCTCAATGACTGAAGTTCCAGAGGCTGTGACACATGAAGATATTATAACAGATGTGTCATCAGACTCATCCGAAATCACCAACGATAGTGCTGGAAATGATGACAACGTTCAAGTTGACACGAATAATAACGAGGTAATGGAAACAGATACTGATGACATAGAAACAAATACTGAGAACTCAAGACGTAAACGTAAACAAAGCGAAACTAGAGAAGATTTAGCTAAAAAAAGAAAAATTGAAAAACACTTCCTTAGAGACCCTTGTCCTGATTCTTGCTTCAAAAAATGTACTTCCAAATTTTCTCAAACTTGTCGAGAAGCTATACACAAAAAATTTTGGTCATTAAGTTGGATAGAACAAAAGTCGTTTATCCTAAATACTTGCGCAAGAAAAGAAGTAAATAAAAAGTCTGAAGATTCTTCTAGAAACTTATCTTTTATATATAAGTTTTCGGTAGAAGGAAAAAGTGAATTAGTGTGTAAAACATTTTTTCTTACAAATCTTGGTTTTCATCCAAAAAATGATAAAGTTATTTTCAATGTACTCCACATTGACGTACCTTTAAATGATAGCATTCAGTTGCAACCTGCTCCAGACGGACGTGGTAAGTCTTCTCCGCCAAATAAAATTGATAGATCAAAAATATTGCAGCATATTGAACGCTTCAATCCAACTATTTCACATTACCGACGTGAACATGCCCCAAACATGAGATATTTACCTAACGACTTGACAATTACCTTGATGCACAAGTTTTTTAAAGAAGAATTTCCAGACTTTAATATTTCATACGAGACCTATAGAAAGATTTTATCTGAAGAAAATATTCACTTTACTAAATTAGGGCACGAGGATGTGAGATTTGTGAAGTTCATAAGATTCATCTAACAGATCATTCAAAGGAACTCGATAACACGTGTGACGAGTGTAAGAAGTGGATATTACATGATAGAAAAAGTAAGCAAGCAAGAAAATACTATCAAGACTGTGCCAAAATGTCGTACGATACCAAAACACTTTGTATGTCTGCTGATTTACAGAAAATAATTATGTTACCCAGTCTTGAATGTTTTAAGTCAGCTATATTTACAAACAGATTCACAACATATAATGAAACTTTTGTTCCTGTCGGTAAAAATCAAGTCAATGTTGCACCTTTCGCTGTAATATGGCATGAAGGAATACGAGAGCGTAATAAAGAAGAGATAACTTCAACTTTTCACCAATTTTTTCTTAAACATAAAGATTATGAAAAAATAATCTTATGGTTGGATAATTGCTGTGCTCAGAATAAAAATTGAGCTTTTTTCTCCTATTTGCCGTATATTATAAATTCTCCTTTGATAAAAGCTCAAGTTATTGAAGTCAATTACTTTGAACCAGGACATACATTTATGTCAGCAGACTCATTTCACCATCAAATCGAACTTGCAATGAAGAAAAAAGGCAAAGTTTATGATTTTCCTGAATTCGTTTCAGCTGTTGAAGGAGCAAGAAATGAAGTCAACGTAAAAGTTATGGATATTTGTGACTTTTATTACTTCATTGATCATACTTCTGTAAAAAATAGAAATTTTAATCACGATAAGACTGAAAAAGTATATTTAACAGATATCGTGCAAGTAGACGTTAACAGAGGAACGACTAATTTAAAATATAAGACTGATTACAACGGAGAATTAAAATTATTAAACAATTATTTACAAGTCAAAGCTGCCAAAAAAGGTATTCCGGATCCGATTGCATGTGAAAAAAAAATGGAATAAGTAAAGCAAAGAAAGATGCAATTTTAAAAAATATTTGTCCTCTGATACCTGTTGAGCATAAAGTTTTTTGGCAAAATTTACCAGAAGAATAACTATGATTTTAAAATTAAAAGTAATATTGTTTTAGTTACTAGATACATTTTGTTGAGGCTTTAATTAGCTTTCATTTTGTTCAAAAAGTTTTCCATGTGATTAAACCTCTGTTTTTTTTTCTCAAAAAATGTTAAAATTCACAAACATTTTATAATTCTTAAAGAAATATTTTAAAAAATATCCTTTGTTTAATTTTTAATACTGTTTTTTTTAGTTAATAATTCTAAAATTCAAAAAGATTAAAGAATTATTAAATATTTGTATTCATCGTTATATACATAACAATATAATTGTTATTGTATAAGTATTAATCGTATTGTAATTGTAAAAAAATTAAATATAAGTACAAAAATTAGAAAATTACAATCAGTATTTTATAAGAAAGCAGAAAAGGCAAAAGAGATAGGTAAGGTAGAGACCTGACAAGATAAGGGAAGGCAGAAGAAAATTTTACGTTGGTAAGGTCAGGGTGTAGGAAGCAGGGGAAGAGAACAAAAAAAAGAAAAAAAAAAATAAAGAATGGAGGCGGAAGGAGGGAAAAAGAGTGAATTAGAAGGAGAGACAAGAAGGGGAAGACCCACGAACGCGATAAGGTTAGGAAAGGAGAGGAGGGATAGCGCTAGCAGTGTGGAGGAATTTTGGAAGAGGAAAAGGGAAGAGACAGGAGGAAGGGAAGAGGAGACGGAGGAGGATGAAAGTGGAAGGGTATTCAAGAAAAGCGAGAAGACGAGGAGATCACCAAAAAAAGGGGGAAAGGAGGAAGGAATAGGAGGGGGGAGTGGTGAGAGAGATTGGTTAATAATAAAAGAAATCAGAGAAATGAGAAGAGAAATGGACAAGAGTAATAGAGAGGTAAAGGAAAAGGTGGAGGATTTGGAGAAAACCTTAAGAAAAGAGGTAAAAGAAGAAATAGAAGGTATGAGGGAAGAATGGAGAAGAAGGGATGAAAGATGGCAAGAAGAGAGAGAGGGAATATGGGTAGCCATTAAAGAGCTAAGGAGAGAGTTAGGAGGGGTAAAAGGGGAAGGGATAAAGGAGGTGGAAAGGAGAATGAAAGAGTGGGAGTGCAATGAAAAAGAAAAGGAGCAAAAAGGGGAGAGTGAAAGGAGGAGAGAGGAGGGGCAGAGGTTGAGAGAGATAGAGTTGAAATTAGAGAAAAAAGACAGAGAAGAAAGGAAGCAGAACGTTGTGATGAAAGGGATAAGAGGGGAAGGGGAGGATTTGAAAAAGAAAGCAATTAAGGTATTAGAAGAAGTAGGGGGAGAGGAGAAATTAGAAATACAGAGTATAAGGATGGTAGGGATAAAGAGAGGGGAGGGGAGGGGTGTAGCAATAGTAAAGCTGGGAAACAGTGAGCAGAAGAGGAGAATAATGGAGGGGAAGAAAAAACTAAGGGGAAGGAGAGAAAGAATAGAGGATCATTTAACGTTTAAGGAAAGGAAAATGATGTGGAGACTCAGGAACATAGCAGAGATAGAAAGGAGGAAAGGGAAGAGGACATGGGTAACATACGGAAGAATTCAGATAGAAGGAGAGTGGTGGAAATGGGACGAAGAAGAAGAAGTACTGAGGAATGGAAGAGGGAAAGTAAGAGAAGGAGAGGGAGGGAGGAAAAGGAGTAGTGATGAGGAGGGGAAGGAGAAGGAGGAAAACTAGATGAGATGAAAAACAAGGGAGTAAGAGGAGGCAGTGGAAAAAGAAAGGAGGAAGAGAAAGGAGGAGGGGAAAATCAAGAGGAAGGGGAAAGGAAAAGTTTAGAAGAAACGGGCGAGAGCTGGAAGATTTGTTTCTGGAATGTAGCGGGGCTCAGAGGAAAGGAAGAGGATTTTTGGAAAGAACTGGAGCAATGGGATGTGATAGTACTGTCGGAAACATGGGTGGAGGAGAAGGGTTGGAGCAGGGTGAAAAGAAAATTACCAAGAGGATATAAATGGGAGATGCAAGAGGCGAAAAGAAAAAATAAGAAAGGAAGAGCAATGGGAGGTATGGTAATGGGGGTTAGACAGGGGATAATAGGAGAAAAAATAGGAGACAAATGTGAAAAGGAAGGGATGATAGAGAGAGTGGTAAAATTGGGAGAAGAAGACTGGAGGGTGGTAAGGGTGTACGTAAACGGAGATATGGATGAAAAACTGGAGGCACTAAAGGAAAGGATGGAGGAGGGAGACACAGGGAAGAATACGTTGGTGGGAGGGGATTTTAATGCGAGGACAGGGGAAGAGGGAGGCGGAATAGGAGAACAGGAAGATGGAGGAAAGACAAGAAGATCGAAGGACAAGAAAGTAAACAGGGAAGGAAGGAAATTACTGCAGGAGATGGAGGAGAGAGGCTGGGGTATTCTAAATGGTGGGATAGAAGGTGATGAGGAGGGGGAATATACATATACAGGAGGAAGAGGAGAAACGGTAATAGATTACGTTATATGCGATGAGGAGGTGAGGAGAAAAGTGGAAAGGTTGGAGGTGGGGGACAAGGTGGATTCTGATCATCATTCAGTGGTGGTATGGGTAAAAAAGGAGGGGGAAAAAGAAAAGAGAAAAGGAGGAACAGCAAAGGGGGGGGGGGGGATTGGTCGGAGGAAGGGAAAACGAAGTTTAGGGAGGAGATCAGAAGGACCATAGAAGGAGGAAAAGGCATAGTAGTAGAGATGGAGGAGATGGAAAAGAAAATCAAGGAGGCGCTAAAGAAAGGAGAAAGGAAAAAGGAGAAGAAGAGAGGATGGTGGGATAGCGAGTGCGAGGAGAGAAAAAAAGAGGTGAGAAGAGAACTGAGAGAATGGAGGAAAGGAATAGGAAGCAAAGAGGGATACAGAAAGATGAGGAGGGAATATAACAAGCTGTGCGAGAGGAAGAAGAAGGAGGAAATGGAAAGGTTTGAAAAAGAGATAGAGATGGTAAAAGAAGAAGGTGAGGTATGGAGAATTATAAATAGGGAGAGAGGAACAAGGAAAGAGGTGAATGAGGAGATAGAAATGAATGAGTGGAAGGAGTATTTCATGGGACTACTGGGAGGGGTTGAAGCGAGAGTAGTGAGGGGGCAAGGAAGAAGAAAAAGAGAGCTGGTGGAGGAGAGGGAAATAACAAGGGAGGAACTGAGCAGGGTAATAGGCAGGCTAAAGGACAATAAGGCGTGGGGGGGGGGGGGGGGATGGAATACCGAACGAGGTGTGGAAATACGGGGGAGAAGAGTTGGAAAAATGGGCATGGGAAACATGTAATGGAGTATGGAGAGGAGAGGGATGGCCGAGAGGATGGAAGGAAGGATTAATCGTGCCGTTGGTGAAGAAGGGAAGTGGGAGGGAGGTAAAGGACTACAGAGGGGTGACACTGATGCCGACACTTTACAAGGTATACGCCTCGGTGCTGGCAGAGAGACTGAAGGAAGAGATGGAAGAGAAAAAGATGGTGCCACAGAGTCAAGCGGGATTTAGGAAAGGAACAGGGACAATGGACAACATATATGTATTGAACTATTTAATAGGTAGAAGGCTAGAGAAAAAGAACAGGAAAATGGTAGCGATGTTCGTAGACCTAAAGGCGGCATTTGACTCTGTGGACAGAGAAGTACTGTGGAAGGCGTTAAAGAAGAGAGGAGTGAGGGAAGGGCTCAGGTTAAGGATAGAGGAGATGTACGCGGAAACTATAAGCAGGGTGAGAGTGGCAGGAAAGGTAGGGGAAAGGTTTTGGACGGCAAGAGGAGTGAGGCAAGGATGTCCGTTAAGTCCGTATCTCTTCAACCTGTTGACGGCGGATATGGAAGAGGAGATGAGGAAGGGGGGATGGGGAGGGGAGAGGATAGGAGAAGAGAAAGTATACATATTGGCTTACGCAGATGATGTGGTGATGTTAGCGGAGGATGAGGAGGGCATGAGAGGAATGATGGGAAGGATGGAAAGGTATTTGGAGGAAAGAAATTTGGAATTAAACGTGGAAAAATCAAAGTTGATGAGGTTTAGGAGGGGAGGAGGGAGGAGAGCAAAGGTGAACTGGTGGTGGAAAGGGAAAAAGATGGAAGAGGTGAAAGAATACAAGTATTTAGGGTACGTGGTGCAGAGTGGAGGAGGACAAGAGGCACAAGTCAAGGAAAGAGTGGGGAAGGCAGCCAGAATAGCGAAGCAGGTATGGGGAATAGGAAAGAGGAGGTTCGGGGGAGACTGGAGGAGAAGGCTATGGCTTTTTGATAAGTTGGTGTGGACAGTGTTGAGTTATGGGGCGGACATATGGGGTTGGAGAGAGAGAAAGGCGATGGAAAACATGCAGGAGAGATTTATAAGGTGGACGATGGGGGTGGATTGGAGAACTCCAGGGTACATGATAAGAGAGGAGACCCAGAGGGATCTGCTGAGAGGAAAGGCAGGTAAAAGGGCATGGGGGTTAGAAATAAAGCTGGAAGAAGGAAGGGGGAGTGAATGGGCGAGAAGGTGTTGGCAGGAGGTAAAGAGAAGAGAAGGAAAGGAGAGAGGGATCAAAAATTGGGAAGAGGAGAGAAGACTTTTCTACAAGGAAAGAGGAATGGGAACGGGAAGAGGGGAGGCGATAGAGTGGAGACGGATGGAGTACGAGGTACTGGAGAGGAGAGACAGGGAAAGACAAAGGAAGGAGAGATGGGAGAGAATAGAGAGATCAGAAAGCAACAAATGGTATAAAATGGTGAAAGGAGAAGGAGTGCCAGGTTATCTAGAAAGAGGATGGGTGGAAAACAGATGGAGGAGGGTGATAAGATTTAGACTGGGGAATGAGGTGAAAGAGTCAAGTTACTGGGAAGAGGATGACAACAAATTATGCAGGGTGTGCGGATCGGAGGTAGAAACATGGGAACATGTGTGGGAAAGGTGCAGCAGGAAGATGGAGGAAAAGGAAGGATGGCAGGATAGTGTGAAGACGATACTGGGGGAAGAAGGGGAGGGGGAAGGGTGGATGAGAGAGATAGAAAGCGAAAGGAAGAAGAGAAGGGAGGGAGAGAAGGAGAGAGAAAAAGAAGAAATGAGAGATTGGGGGGAGGGAGAAGAGCAAGAAGAGACAAAGGCGGATGGGTGGACGGGATAGTTTTAAGTTAAGTTAAGGAAGACATGTAAATATGTAAATAGATAAGAAGTGGGAGGAGCTTGTAACCCCAAGGGGAAACAATAAATCATACATACATACAATCAGTATTTTATATTTTGTGATTTAACGGTGATAAAATAATTTTTGTATCTAGTTGTGTTTATTTTTCGATTAATAAAATTTATTAAAAACAAAAAAAAATTTTATTCTGAATTATTCCGAATTATTTCGCTTTTGTTAACAAAATAATTTATATAATAATTAACAAAAACAATAGAAAAAAGCAGTAATTTTGTTTTACAGAGTAAAAAGGCAGTAAATCATATGTTACTGCCTTTTTGTTTACAGCAATAAAAGACAGTACGTCATTTATTTTAGGCCCGTCAATTCATTACTTTTAAAAAATACACGAAAATGGCTTCTTATAGAGCCATGTAAAATATTATTTATCATTTATTCATAATTGTTGAAGAATAATATTATTAATTCAGTTGTAAATCATCTGAAATTTAAATTTGATTTTTCTCCAATTTAGCTTTTTGCACTTTACTGCTTTTTCCCTAAGTACGGCAGTACGGGCTGAGCTAGACGCTAAATTAAATGAATTTCAGAATCGAATAATTAATGTAATGCAAGGTTTAATGGGACAGAGTCAGGGACATAACCTAGAAAATTATTTCAATATATTAGGCAATATTAGTTCGTCGCGTTATAACCACCGGTCTGAGGGGGGAGACGCGTCAGGGTTGCCATCACGAGCAGAGGAGGGGTCGAATTCCCCCTCTCACAGTGAATCTAGTGACGAAGAGAGGGATCCGGGAACCTCGCGTCGTAGGAATCAGCGAACGGGGGCCTTTGCTTCGGAACGCGCAGATAATAAAACTCGGGGGAAACCGTCTGTTGTCGAACCCGGGCGTAAAGAGAATAAAAATAATTTTTCAAAGAGATATATAGCAAATCGAGAAGGATCGTCTATGGTTAGTATCGATAATTCACAATTAATTAATGAGGGTCGGGGAGAACCGTCTGTAGTTCGAACTGATAACTTTCTTTATGAAAATCGGAAGATTGTAAATCCGTGTCTTAGTCAGGGAAGTCAGAGATTATTGTCAGACAATAACCCTGTCAGTGATAGGATTCGAGTAGGTAGTCTTGAATCTTATTCTCAAAATTTTACAAATCAAGATATTAACCCTCGGAGTACGGACCTTCTAGCACCGCCGACGACGGCGGGGTCTCTAGAGACACACATCTATTTTCACTAATACTATTACGCGCTCGCTCGCGTCGAAACATGAGACATAAACATCCCACTAATACAACCGCATCTTATCCTCGCAGGCGAGAAGATAATTTTTTTGCTTGTGTTCTCTACAACTGTTGGACTACTAAATTGTTAACAATAATTTTGATGAAATCGGCAATAAATAAATTATGTAATGTTTTATAAAAATTCCTATATGAATATACGAAAAGGTTTTTTGGAAGATGTGCAGGAAAAAAATATTTTTTTTATTATGTATAAAAAAGGTTATAGGTCATCGTGTACAAACCAGACCTCGTCAATCTAACCGACTCTTTTATATATTATAAGGCAACATTTTCTTGCAACATGGGTAATGAAAAAAGAACAAGCACGGAAGTATTTATTTCTTACGACCGTCTTGTATGAATCTCCGCAGAGAACTGATGCGACTCGAAAGCAAATGCTGGCTGCTGAGTCACTTACACACTCTTAGGTTGTATCGAACACAACATCGTAAATGTGTTTGTTATCGCTCCGGAGTCGCCAAGTGGTTTCTCAAATTACATATTTGTTAGTGTGCGTGTCACTGTGCGCTAAACGCTGAGTCTCCAGAGACACCGCCATCGCCTCGCGAGGGTTAACGATTCTACGTTTCGTGGAAGGGCCGAAGAATCGGTTGAAAGAGAATTTCGTAGAGTGCACTTCGATAACCCGGTTTTTACAGCACAAGCTGATCAGAGGCGAACCTTATCGAAACGAAGTTCTCTTAACGAACCGCAAAAAATTAAAACGGTTTATTATCTACCGAACGGAAGAAGGGTGTTCGAAGAAAATTTCGTAACGGCCGAAAAATATCGCCGAATATCTCGATTAGACGAATTAATTGACAATAATTATAATTTCTCGCTTCATAGTTCAAGCCAAAGAAATTCACAGTAATTAGTAATGCGTCGTTTTAGTAACGAAAGTTCTGGTACTACCGATGACCTACCACCTTCCCGGAATTTTCCAGATCGTCGTAGAAGATCGACAAGAAGGGGCGCGTCCCTATAGTAGCACAAAATACATATTGTATACACATTCATATAATATTAAAAAGAGATTCAATCTTTTTTTAATATTCAAATATACATACAATATTTATTTCATATTAAGAAACAAATATTTTTTTTAAATATGCAGAAAATATCTATTTCATGTTACGAGAAAAATATGTTTTTCTGAATATTAAACAAATCTTTATTTAATATTAGAAATAGAATATTTTTTCCTAGTATACAGATCATATTTATTTCATATTACGAAGAAAATATTTTTTGCTTATTATAAAATGAATTTGTATTTAATATTAGATGTAGAATATATTTTTTCCAAATATACGGATAATATTTATTTCATTTTAGGAAAAAAACATTTTTTTCTTATTATAAAATGCATCATTATGTAATATTAGAAAGAGAATTTTTTTAAACATGCAGGAAATATTTTGTGCTTATCATGGATGAATATTGGTTCCAGAATATGATATGAAGTAAATTTTTTACTTTTAATTTACTTTGAATTCGTGTTTGTCACGTCATCGACATTTATTTATATTATAAGAACATTAATGTAACAATTTGATTGAAACAGTTGAAAGAATTGAATTGACAAAACAAATGATTGAACTGTCAGATTAAAAAGTTCGTAGCAACAGACTCCCTATAGCATTTCTGGTACCTGTTCGGGTCTAAACAGAGTCTGGAAACTAGACTCGCGGAGAACAGTGGTCGATTTTGCCGAAATCCTGGTCAAAACCCCGAGGAGTTTTTCAATATAGCTCAAAATTGGTATATTAGTATTATTTGGATCGCTGATTAAGAATCCGAACTCATAATTTCGAAAAACAAAATGGCGGATTCAATATGGCGAGTGCGAGTATCGAAAAATTGTTGGTTCGGCACGAAAATTAGTACTCTTATATTTTTCTGGCCGCTAATTACGAACCCGAATTCAAAAAATTAAATAATAAAATAGCGGATTCAATATGGCGGACATCCGTATAAAAAATGTTTGGTTGCGCGCCAAAATTGGTATTCTAATGTTTTTTGAGCCGCTAATTGCATATCTGAAACAAAAATTTCGTAAAATATACTGATGGATACAAAATAACAATAAATAATGCACTGCTTTAGGGATGGCGGTCAGCGGAACAGTCGTCCGCAGCAATAGGTATATTGCTGTCTCGAAATAAAACTATCAGACTACCAGTGTCTAGTTAACCCCCTTTGAACTTTCAACGCGACGAAATAAATATATTATTTTGTCAATTACCAAAGTGCCTGTAGAGTAAGATTAACAGTATTCATTAAGTAAGGCAAAATAACCCGGCCCTATGTCATAAATGCACTTTCTCGAACATGACGCGCGCGACAAACAAATAAGAATAACTCGTATAGTCGCAAGAGAGCTCAACGAGGTCTTCTTCGGGAAACTTCAAACTTGAATTTAAAAAAAAACTGCGGTGGCACTTTAGAGCGTTCACAACTATTTCATTAGCAAAAGGGAAAAAATGTATAGGTTTTACATTCTGTACCATCACAGTTGTAAAATATTAAATAAAATAATGAAACAATAAAGATATTTATAAATCAAATGTATGATAAATAGCTACCAATACTGAAAAAGTGTATGGTACTTTAATTTCACATTGAAAACGTATTCTCAATTTCGACGTGAAAATGTTACCTTCATTATTCAAGTGCCAACTTTGACATTGCATATCTCTAAGAGTATTGTTCGATAAAAATGTTTATGAATGAAAAACGACGCTCTGATGTGTCACAAATCAAACGCAATTGCCAGATTTTGAAAATCGTTACGAAAATGTTTGGGGTTTTGGCCAGGATTTCGGCGAAATCGACCACTGCGCGTCGCCCCAGCGTTTGGAGTTTGTCTCGATTTCGTGTGGTGTTCTTGAAAGACGACGGGTGTTTGGCAAATGTCTCGTCGCCCGGTCGCATTACAAGGAACAGATTATTTAACGTAATGATAGCCTCTGAACTATAAATTAGATCCGTGACTAAGTTGTAGCAAAGTCGTCAATAACCCGCCGTCACGGTGTTGCATAGATTTTAAAACGAGACAAACGTATTCTTAAAAAATCTGGCCACAGAGTGGAGAATATATTGCATCTCCTGCTAAGGTACCTCTGTGAGGGTCTTACCCCCTGACTTTGAAAGAATACACATCGCTAATATATAGTTTCCAAAAATCTAACATAATATTAATAACATGCTTCATTCAAAAAAGTAGATTTTTAACTAAGTAATTTTTTAAATAGAAGTTTATCTCGTCCAATAATTTTATAATTTGATAAACGATGTATATATCTTTATTTTTAATATTTGAGCATTAATAACTCTAAAAAGTAATGAATATAACAGTAAGTTTCGCATGGCTCAGCAAGGAAGCACATCACGCAGTAAACCATAGTTCCCGAGTTCGAATCCCGTCCCAGCTGCATAGAAATTTCTGAATTGTGTCAAAGGTTTTTTCGAAGACAAAGTGCAATATTCTCGCAAGCAGTGCAAGCAAGTGTTGATGTTATACATAACGAAAGAGATTTTTTTTATAACTTTTTCTTAAATTTGAAGATTTTATTGAACGTTATTTAAATATTGAATTTATATTTTCTGACCATTTACTTGACATTGTTTTTATATCTATAGAATATTTGAAACTAATATTTATTTCATATTAAAAAGTGTCGCCAAAAAAATATTATTTCAATATTCGAAAAAGTTATTAAATAAATATTTGTGTGCTACTATTGTAGAGCTCGCTTTATATTTGAAAAAATGAAACGTCCACCATCGTTTAAAGATCAGTTAAAACAAATCTTAGTAAAATTTAATCCACGGTTAACTCTAGAAATTTTAAATTTGCCTATTAATAATTATGAAGATTTCTTACAGTACATAAACGAAAGATATTACATTTATAATCGTTCAATTGAACGTAATAGAGAAACGCGGACCAGGAAAGAAAGGGTGGATATGCGACAATTACAAGGGGAAGGTTCAAGCGAAGAAAATTCAGAAATCTCCCAAAATAGCGCGGATGAAGATTGCGACACCGCCGCAAACTTGAATGCTTTTCAGCCGAAAAATCACCGGTTGAATAAAACTAATAAACAAACCACATCTGATTCCAGGTCGTTAACACACCAACGGTTAGAACAAAACCTATCTAATTTTGACAAAAAAATCAAACGGAGTAATGTTTCGTCTAAACCGGACGATGCTTCACAGAAAGTACGGCCTAATGCACCGCGAGATTGGAGTAAGATATTTTGCTATAATTGAGGTGAATGGGGACACCTAGCGCGTTCGTGCTCCGCGGAAAGACAAGAAGTGTGTTTTATTTGCAAGAAAAAGGGACACATTAATAAAGATTGTTCAGCATTTCAGGGAAACCTGAAAGGCCGTCAGTAGCTTCTCCTTCAGTTACTGGACGACAGGGAGTGACCGAGGGAAATAATTGCATTAATAGGGATAATATAAATATGGAAATAAAAATTGACCAAATAAAATATCTTGACCAAAAGTCTAGCAGCCCTCGTGGTACAAACTTTGCACTCTGTAGGGGATAACTCGAAAATAATTGAAAATAACATCACAACCCTTCTATGGGAAATAGAGGACGGAACGGACGACGAGTTAGATCTTACGGATAATGAATTAGATGTAACAATTCCCAGTAAATCAGAAGATCCACTCGAACTTTTGACAATTCCGGGAAACGAATCGGACCAAGTTACCACATTGAATTCGAACCAATCAAATAATGCCGATTCATTAAAAAATTGGATACCGAAGGGATTATCTCAACGGCGAATATATCGTGGTAATGACAACATGAGAGAACCTTCTAAAGTGTTGAAAATTCCGGCAGAAATAACAATTTCCGGTGAAAAGATTGAAGGCATTTTAGATAGTGGTAGCGAAAGATCCTATTTGAGTACTGAGGCATATAAACGTGTAAAACAATATCAATTACACGAGATAAAACCGGATTCAACATCGACAGTAGGTGTACGCCTGGGTGATAGCTCCGTAGTTAAATCCATCGGGGGTACGTGTTTCATTGTCGACATAGGAGATGTTTACGGTCCTCAGTGGTTTAGCATTCTGCCGGGTCTGTCAGGGGATTTAATACTGGGAATTGACTTTTGGTTGTCATTTAAAGTACATGTTGATCCGTATAAAAGAACTTGGACGTTAGTGGGTAGTCAATACTCTTATAATCTTTCTCATCGTTTTATTTTTCCTACGGAACTGAAAGTCCTATCTACGGTTCAAACGCCAAAGTTAAAAGATTTCCTAGACAAAGAATTCGCTAAATTCGACAAAGATTGCTCCGGCGCGACAAACCTAGTAACACACGTAATCGAATTAGAAGATACTACACCGCATAGACAAAAACCTTATAGACGTAGCGAGCGATTACGGAATTTTATTAATCAGGAAGTAGATCGTTTGTTGAAAAAGGGGTATATCACTTGGATTAACAGTAATAGGGCTAGTTCACCGATCGTAGCACCGAAAGCCAACGGCGGATTACGATTCTGTATCGACTATAGGGAATTAAATAGAAAAACGAAAAAACCCGCGTATCCACTCCCGCAAATGGGCTTGTAACGGTAAGTTACCGACAATCTTCACCGGAACAAAGGAACGCGCGGCTCGCGTGCAAGAACGATTGAGATATAGAAAGTCGTATCTTTGTAACCACGTGTATCGTGTGCGCGAGAAAAAAGTTTGTAAAATCCTAAATAGTAGTGGCTAAAAGGGAAAAGATAAGGAAGAAGAAAAATAAAATATACGCACTATCACCGAGTGATTTAGTCAATCAAAAAAAAGGGAAAACCAGTGTTTTATTCATTTTTTCCAACCAACGAGTAAAGTTAACCTCGCCGACCACGTGGCGGGAATAAAGGAACCGGCTCGGAGCTAACAAGTGGTGACCCCGATATTCTTTTTCCGGATTGTAAGGCAGAGGAAACATAAGAGTGATGGAAACCAACAAGGTGAGCATTAAAATTCCACCTTTTTGGCGAGAAAAACCAGAAATATGGTTCTATCAAGTAGAAGCGCAATTCGATATCAACGGTATTACAACCGAAACTACAAAATTTAATTATTTAATTTCACAATTGGAACCTAAGTATGTAGAAGATATTTGGGACATCGTTACTGACGAGAAAACCACCAATAAATACACTGCAGCTAAGGAGAAACTTTTGAGCGTATTCCGGGAAAGTGAAGACAAAAGAATTAAACGGCTCGTTACCGGAATAGAATTAGGAGATATGAAGCCCAGTCAACTCCTTCAAAAGATGAAATCACTAGCCACCGAAGATATTTCAGACAGGGCGTTAAGAACTCTGTGGTTAGACAAAATGCCAGAGAAAATTAAAAATATATTATTAGTGTCGGACGAGACTCTGGATAAGTTGGCAAGTATGGCAGATAAAATTAGGGAAATGAGTCCACAGAACGAATTGTACGCCGCCCATCAAAGTACTGATAGAATAGACGAATTAATTCACAAAATAGCAGCCTCAGAGGGGCAAATAGCCAAATTAAGCGTAGGCAGCCGGTCGCGATCGCGAAGTCGCAGCGATAGCAATTCCGTAAGGTACAATAGTCGACAGCGAAGCGCCAGCAGAAAACGCTACAACCCGAATGGGAAATATTGCTATTATCATTTCCGATTTGGGGCAAACTGCTTACCAAACAAATGTAGCCCCCCTTGCAAATGGCCCACAAACGCGTTGGGAAACACAAACCAGCAGCTGAATTAGCGGCAAGCTATGTTGCTGACAATAACCTAAGTGGCCGCAAACATCGGTTGTTCATAAAGGATAGAAATACTAACATAACCTTTTTAATTGACAGCGGAGCCGACGTGAGCCTAATACCAGCCACCCGAACCGATAAAGAAACACATGATTTTAAATTATATGCGGCGAACGGCACAGAAATCGCAACGTATGGAATCAAGGTATTAACCCTAGACCTGGGACTACGCCGGGCATTTCAATGGCCTTTTATAGTGGGAAAAGTTTCAAAAGGAATAATAGGAGCGGATTTTTTAAATAAATTTAAATTACTAATAGATATTAACAAAAAAAGATTAATAGATAGTGTAACGACTCTCACCATACAAGAAGAAATTACAACTATTTCAAGAGACTCCACAATAAGTTTACTGGACAAAAAACTAAAATATTACGAAATACTGTCAACATATCCGCAAATAACGAAACCAAACCTGCTAATAACTAATGTGAAACACAACATACAACATCACAACACCACCACAGGACAACCAGTATACTCAAGAGCAAGGCAGCTTGATACCAAAAAACTCGCAATTGCGAAACAAGAGTTTCAATACATGCTGGATAACAATATCATTAGGAGATCAAACTCGCAATGGGCGAGTCCCCTCCACTTAGCAACTAAGAAAGATGGTACTATGCGACCCTGTGGTGACTATAGAAGACTGAATGATCAAACGATCCCGGACAGATACCCGATTCCAAGAATTAATGACTTCAGTCACATATTAAGAGGTAAGAAAATTTTTTCAAAAATCGATTTATTCAAAGCGTACTTCCAGATCCCAATAGCCGAGGAAGACAAAGCGAAAACCGCTGTCATAACACCTTTTGGTTTATTTGAATTTAATGTCATGAGTTTTGAACTGCGAAACGCACCCGCGAGTTTCCAGCGTTTTATGCATCAAGTGCTTCAGGGACTACCCAACGTTTTTTCATACTTGGATGACATTCTGGTGGCATCGACGACAGAAAAGGAGCACGGCGAGCACCTAGACGTATTATTTAAAAGACTAAACGAATATGGTCTCAGGATAAACCTACCCAAATCAACCATGGGAGTAAAAGAGCTAGATTTTTTGGGATACCGAATTACAACCGAAGGAGTCAAACCACTGGCGGAACGAGTGGAAACAATATTGAATTATAAATTGCCAACGACGATCCAAGAACTCCGAACATTTCTGGGCATGATAAATTTTTACCGGCCATTTCTAAAGAATGCTGCAGGTAATCAAGCTGTGTTGCAGGAATACTTAAAGGGCGTTAAGAAAAAGGATAAGAGAAAAATTCAATGGACAAATGAGGCAATAGAAAAATTTGAAAAATGCCAAAAAGAATTGGCCGATGTAGCGTTACTCACATACCCCGACGCGGAATCGCCAGTAACACTCTGCACAGACGCCTCCGATTGGGCAGTAGGCGCAGTATTACAACAATATGAAAACCGAGCGTGGAAGCCAATAGCCTTTTATTCAAAAAAATTGAATGACGCCCAAAGAAACTATAGCACCTACGACCGGGAACTGTTGGGCATTTATCTCGCAGTGAAGCATTTCAAACATTTACTAGAGGGGCGTGAGTTCAAGATCCTCACGGATCATAAACCACTAACCTTTGCATTCAAACAACGTAATGAAAAAGCATCTCCACGGCAACTTAGGCAACTGCAATATATATCCCAGTTCACTACTAATGTGTGTCACATTAAAGGACAGGAAAATGTGGTTGCAGATAACCTGTCTAGAGTAACAGATACATCGATCGCAATAATCGATTACGATTTAATAGCAGAAGAACAAAAGGACGACAATGAACTAAAGGAATTACGAAGAAAAAGCAAATCATTGTTATTTAAAAGTTATTCACTTCCATCCGGAAAGGAGTTATGGTGCGATACATCAACCAAAAATATCAGACCATTCATACCCAAACGATTTAGGGAAAACATCTTTCAACAAATCCACGGCCTAGCACACCCTGGTGTCAAGGCTACGACACAGGAGATAGCATCGAGATTTATCTGGACGGATATGAAAAGGGAACTACAAAGATGGACTCGAGCGTGCAATAATTGCCAAAAGAACAAGGTAACACGCCATACGAAATCAGAACTTGGAACGTATCCGGAACCAGACGAACGTTTCACTATAGTCCACATCGACTTAATTGGGCCATACCCACCATCCGATGGCTACACCTATTGCCTGACTTGCATAGACCGCTATACAGGATGGACAGAAGTAGTACCGCTGCGAATCATAACAGCAGAAGCCGTTGCAAAAGCATTTTATGAAAACTGGATCACCCGTTTCGGAGTTCCGTACCAAGTTATTACAGATAGAGGATTGCAATTTACATCAGATCTGTTCCGATCGCTAACGAATATATGCGGTATCAAACTCCAACATACGACTGCTTACCACCCTCAAAGCAACGGAAAAGTAGAGAGGTTCCATCGAACCCTAAAAGCAGCTATCAGATCCCATAATTCTACAACGTGGACAGACTCAATCCCAACAATCCTTCTAGGTCTCCGAGCAGCGCTAAAAGAGGACACCGGGCACTCAACGGCACAGCTGGTCTACGGAAAAACGATCAAACTCCCAGGTGAATTCTTTACTGAATCAAAAACATTAATAACACCAGATACTTTTGTTAACAGATTACAGAACCACATGGGAGCAATGAAACCTAGCGTTACGAAACACGGAGCGAACGTAAAGGTTTTTGTGCACAAAGATTTGGAAACATGCTCCCACGTATTCGTAAGAACGGATAGAGTAAAAAAACCGATCGAACCGGCTTACGAAGGACCGTTCAAAGTACAAGACAGGAAGGAAAAGTACTTTCTGGTACAAATAAAGGGGAAATCAGTACACGTTTCAATCGATAGATTGAAACCAGCGTACATATTAGCACCGGACGTTCAACAGCGGGCTATTCCTGAAACAGCAGAACCAAAGACAAAAGTACAAAGTGGAAAACCAGCGATTTCTCAATCAGGAAGACTGATAAGACGACCAGTACGTTTTAGCGATAGAATAAGTGTAATGAATGTGATTACTTAGAAGTTAAGCGTTAGAATAGTATATTATATTTGCTTGTTATTATTATCGTTTAAAGTTTATAATTCGGGTAATCGTAGAAATCATATTTTTTATTTCTCTTCTCTGCGCGCGGTAGCATAAGAGAACGTAACTTAGTTACTGGTGAGGGAATGATGTAACGGTAAGTTACCGACAATCTTCACCGGAACAAAGGAACGCGCGGCTCGCGTGCAAGAACGATTGAGATATAGAAAGTCGTATCTTTGTAACCACGTGTATCGTGTGCGCGAGAAAAAAGTTTGTAAAATCCTAAATAGTAGTGGCTAAAAGGGAAAAGATAAGGAAGAAGAAAAATAAAATATACGCACTATCACCGAGTGATTTAGTCAATCAAAAAAAAAGGGAAAACCAGTGTTTTATTCATTTTTTCCAACCAACGAGTAAAGTTAACCTCGCCGACCACGTGGCGGGAATAAAGGAACCGGCTCGGAGCTAACAGGCTCCATACTGTCTCAGTTATACCACGCGAAAATCATCTCGACTTTAGATATGAGTCAAGCCTTTCACCAAATTCCTATGGGCGAAGAAAGTCGAAAGTATACCGCTTTCGCAGTAGAAGGAAAGGGTCTTCTCGAATGGCTTAGGATGCCCTACGGATTAACGGGAGCACCATCGACATTCCAACGGTTGATGGATACTCTGAAAATACGCGCGAAAGAGATTATAATGGAACGTAATCTGTCGAATCGTTGGTTCGACCAGTTATTTGTTTATCTCGACGATTGGATCGTCGTGAGCCAAGAACTGGACGACCACCTAACCTTGCTGTCGATACTGTTTGAAGTCTTGAGAGAAGCTAAACTAACGATTAATCGCGAAAAGAGTAGCTTCGCGTGTAAGAGCGTTAAGTATCTCGGTTATATTACACTGTTCAACACGATTTTTTTTCTCAAATATCCAATGGGTGATCCTCGTAGAGTTAGTCATCCTAAACACGAATCCGTCGGCAGAATTGCTCCATCACCCTCAGTTTTTTAGTAAAATGAGTTTTTGTAAAATCACCAAATTTTGGCAGAAAATGAGGTATTACGCGAAAAGTATAAACGATGCGAAGTTGAAATTGGTCTTAAACGATAGAGGAAATCATGCCGAATATTTGAGTGTATATATTTTTTTAAATTGGTTGTTGCAAATAGTAACAAATGACCGTCAAAGTTTAAAAAAGTGCGGATGCGCGAACTTACTATGCTATACTTTTACATTTTTATGAAAAGTTATTTATCTAGCACGAATTTGCTATACTGGATCGCATTCCTTAGACATTTCTGAAGAGAAAACTGCCCCCAAAAGTTTCGGGAACTGTTTTCAATCCCGACGGGTCGAAAAAATATCCGTCGGGAACGTGTAATCGGCGTTCGACGCCATGCTGCTATTCTACGCGGGCCGCCAGTGAGACAGTGCCGTAACTACGCGTTATCGACACCGATCTGACAGTACCATATGAGGGCTCTCAACTCTGATAAATATAAATGATCAATTATTTTTCATTAATTTTTGTTTAAAAATATTATTTATAATTTGGTCACCGCAAATGCTATTAACGGTGATATACTTCGTCGTTGCGATTTTGGTACCACCTCTCCACAAACATAACAAAAAGAGTCTGGCTGATTTTTGCACTTGTGAAACATTGCAGTAAACGACACACACTTAAGACTTGACACAAAACAATTACCACTTGACACTTAGTATGAACCACTTGCCACTTAAATCTGCCTATACATATATACAAAAAGTTTCTCCTATAAAGTTTAAATATAATTTGTTATTAATTTATTATTTTAGAATCAAGTGTATAAATAAAATAAGATGTATATTGATATATATATATAGATATGTCGATACTTATTTTATTTATATGCTTATTTTTTATATTATTTATATTATTATTATATTTATATTCAATTGCTTAGCATGAAAAACTTAAACAACTGTAAGGACAGATCAGAGTTCTAACTAAAACATAAAAAAAAAAACAATTATTTATTTATATTTGTCAGAGTTGAGCGCCCTTCGGATGGTACTGTCAGATCGGCGTCGATAACGCGTAGTTACGGCACTGTCACACTGGCGGCCCGCGTAGAATAGCAGCATGGCGTCGAACGCCGATTACACGTTCTCGACGGATATTTTTTCGACCCGTCGGGATTGACAACTGTTCCCGAAACTTTTGGGGGCAGTTTTCTCTTCAGAAATGTCTAAGGAATGTGATCCAGTATAGCAAATTCGTGCTAGATAAATAACTTTTCATAAAAATGTAAAAGTAAGTTAAGTAATAGTAAGTTCGCGCATCCGCACTTTTTTAAACTTTGACGGTCATTTGTTACTATTTGCAACAACCAATTTTAATAAATATATACACTAAAATATTTGGCATGATTTCCTCTATCTTTTGAGACCAATTTCAACTTCGTAGCGTTTATACTTTTCGCGTAATACCTCATTTTCTGCCAAAATTTGGTGTTTTTACAAAAACTCATTTTATTAAAAAACTGAGGGTGATGGAGCAATTCTGCCGACGGATTCGTGTTTAGGATGACTAACTCTACGAGGATCACCCATTGGATATTTGAGAAAATAAAAAAAGTTCAAATTTGTTGAACAGTGTTATCGACGAGTTCGGAATGCGGCCGAATCTGGAGAAAATACAACCAATTCTCGAGTATCCGGTACAGAAAGACCGTACGCAATTGCGCCAGTTTAATGGGTTGGTAAACTGGTATCATCGACATTTGAAAAATATAGCACGGAAACAGGGACCTCTTAATAAACTAACTAGTCCTAAGGTTCCTTGGCGTTGGACCGAAATAGAACAAAAAGCCTTTGACGAAGTCAAGCAAGCCTTAGTCGATGCACCGCGATTATATATTTCCATACCGGGATAACCTTTTATTTTGTATACCGACGCAAGCGACTTTGGTCTAGGCGCGATTTTGGTACAAAAAGATACTGATTCCGATAAAGAACTTTTAATCGAGGCCCTCAGTAGACCATTAAGGGGGGCAGAACTCCATTACACGACTACGGAAAAGGAATGCCTAGCGGTAGTATGGGCAGTCGAAAAACTTCGTTGTTATCTAGAGGGTATGCTAGTTAAAGTCGTCACAGATCACCAGGCATTACGTTGGCTACACGGAATCAAGAACCCGGTAAGGTCGCCTTGCACGATGGGCCATTTATCTCCTCCAACATAACATGACTGTCGAGCATAAACGTGGTACGCTGAACGAAGCGCCCGACGCTCTCTCGCGTATGTTTGACATAGACGTAGATTCCACGGGTTGGGAAGAAGTAGTTGAGGAAGCCATTCGGAAACGAATTTCGCTAAATTCTATTTGTGACCAAACTTGGTATGATACGAAATTCGAACTTGTAAGCAAATACCCGGATAGGTTTCCCGACTGGAAAGTAGAGAACGATAAACTCATGTACCATAGGCCCGATTATGCTAAGGCAATAATAGACGACGGACATCCTTGTAAAATGGTAGTAAAACCCGATGAAATCGTCAGAATAATGCGCGAAAATCACGAAATCCCGCAGGCAGGACATTTAGGGCGCGACAAGACGTTAGAACGTATTCGACAAAATTATTATTGGCCGGGAATGACACAAGACATTAGATTATTAGTCGACCGATGTGATATTTGCATTGGGGTCAAACATAATCAAAAACCGGTGAAAGGACCGTTGACAACTCGATCATTACAGGCACTCTGGATGCAGATCGCCGTTGATACGGCCGATATGACCACTCGTTCGAAGAAAGGTAATTCTCATATAATTGTCATTCAATCTTTCGATGAAGTACATCGAACTGTTCGCGACCCGCGATAAGAAGGGTAAAACGGTAGTTAAAGCATTGGACGCTATTTTCGATAGATGGGGTACACCTCAATCGATTATGGGGTTCTTGCTATTCTGTCGAGTCCTCCTCGGTCGTCGGGCTGTTACGCAGCACGAGGAGATAAATGCGCTTGCCCGTAGCGCTAAGGCGGCAATAGGAGGTACCCTACAATCGACGCGCACACGCGCCGATCCTAACCTCGTTGCCGTCGGTAAAGCAGTCAACCTCTTGGAGACACGTGGAAAATATAATGGAGAGGCGAGGAACACAGATATAACTTCGGTTCGAACAATAAAAATAACAAAATGTATTTCAAGTATCCCTGGAGGATGCGCGAAACACGGGGTGGAGCACTATAGCGGTCACCGCTATCGCGTCGTAACAAAATGTAGAAAAAATGAGACTTGAGATAGAACTGTTCTCACAAGGCCAAATGCACGTCCGCTCGCCGAGCACTCCGGAAAGGAAGAGCGTTCCTTTGCTCGCCGGATGTCATCTTTCCAAACGGAAGTATGACAAATGAAGCTGGGCGGAAATGCGATAGGACCGCCACAGTACTCCCCTCCTAGTGAAACGATACAGAAAAAATAAGAGTATAAACTGTAAGAAAATATGAGAACATGCTATAAAATATGACAATACACATAATAACACTTAATTAGGAACGTTAAATTTCACAGTCTTTTTGATTCTAACAGTCTCAGGCAAACGACTAGACGGTCCTGAATAAACTTTCGGTAAATCGCTGGCGCGAGACGTTTGCAATACGTCGTCGGTGTTGACCACGAACGCGGGTTTTAATCGCTCTACGGAAACGTTCACGCGATTACCGTTGAGATCAATAGCGAACACTTTGTCTGTTAAACGTTCTAATACTGCGTGTGGACCTGAATACGGCGGTTCGAGAGACTGTCTCACTCCGTCTTGACGAAGAAACACATGTGTGCAATCGTGAATACGTTTGTGCAAAAACAAGTTCGTTTTGTTGTGGTGCACGGGACGGTGTGAACGTAGTTTTCTCATGATCACTCGGAAATCCTCGATGAAGATCTGAGGGTCGTGAGGAACCTCTTCGGAGTCGAAGAATTCTCCGGGTAAGCAGAGAGCTGAGCCATAGACTGCCATGGCAGGTGAATGACCGAGGTCCTCCTTAAATGCGTTTCTTAGGCCGAGAAGAACGACTGGTAACACTTTGACCCAGTCCTGTGTCTCGTGACACATTAAGGCTGCTTTGAAAGTACGGTGCCACCGCTCAACGAGCCCATTGCTCTGAGGGTGGTACGCTGTTGTCCTGGCACGATGTGCACCAACCAATCTGGTTAATGCAGAGAACAAGGCGGACTCAAATTGTGTGCCTTGGTCCGTGGTAATGGTGCTGGGAGAACCGAAACGAGCCACCCAGTTAGCGAAGAAAGCTGCTGCCACAGTGTCGGCCGTGACGTCCTGCAAGGGAATGGCCTCCGGCCAGCGTGTAAAACGGTCGATCATGGTGAGCACGTACCTATAATCTCGAGAAAGCGGCAACGGTCCAACAATGTCCAAGTGAATATGTTCAAATCTGCATTGTGGGACAGAGATTCTGTCGGGCAGGAGCTGGTTGTGACGGTGTACCTTGGCTCTCTGGCAAGCCAAACACGCTCTGGCCCATTCCTTGATATCCTTGGCCATGCTCGGCCAAACGAACCTCTGCTTGATTTGCTGCAGTGTACCGCGTCCTCCAGGGTGAGACGGGCTGTGCACCATGTCGAAAATGCGTCGACGCAGGGATGCTGGAATGATGGGTCGAGTGCTGCTGCCAGAACAGTCACAATATAACGTGGAGTTAGAACCTGTGAGTATGAATGGTTCAAGCTGGAGCGACGTTGGATTGGCCTGGACGAACTGCTGGAAGTCGTCATCTGCTTGTTGTGCTGCGGCAATTTCCTCAGTACTGATAGAATACGGCATAGTTATTGAGCCTATGCGCGATAAGGCGTCTGCCACGGAATTTTCCTCTCCTGAAACATGCCGTAGATCCGTGGTGAATTCGGAAATGAATGCCAATTGTCTTACTTGTCTGGGAGACATTTCATCGATCTTCTTCCGAAAAGCGTAGGTTAACGGCTTGTGATCCGTAAGCACGTAAAATTGCCTTCCTTCGAGCATGAAACGAAAATGTTTGATGGCTGCATAAACACCCAGCAACTCGCGGTCGTACGTACTGTAGCGCTGCTGTGTTGGTGTGAGCTTTCGTGAGAAAAAGCTTAGTGGTTGTACTATTCCATTGAGCTCCTGTTGGAGAGCAGCCCCCATTGCTGTGTCTGAGGCGTCTGTTTGTAGGAACAATTTGGCGTCGCTAGAAGGATAGCTGAGAATGGTGGCTTTTGCTAGTGCTTGCTTGACGTCATTGAAAGTCTGCTCAAGTTGAGATGTCCAGCTGATTTTGACAGCACTGCCCTTGGTATGACCCGCGGTGAGCGAGTATAAAGGAGTCTGTAAACGAGCAATATCTTTGAGAAACCTGTGGTAAAAATTGGTCATACCGAGGAATCTCCGAAGGTCCTTGACTGTTTCAGGCCTTGGGTAATCCAGGATAATTTGGACTTTGGCAGGAGATGGAAAAAGTCCATCGGCAGAAATGGTGTGTCCCAGGAAATTGACGATTCGTTCTCCGAAAACACACTTGCTCGGGTTGATAACCATTCCATACTGGCTGAGACGGGTGAATAGTTGTCGCAAATGTTGACGATGCTCCTCGATGTCCTTGGATGCCACCAGGATATCGTCTATGTAGGCAAAACAAAAGTCGAGACCAGAAATCGCCTCGTTGATGAAGCGTTGGAAAGTCTGAGCGGCATTTCGAAGTCCAAAAGTCATGTACGGAAATTCGAAAAGACCGAACGGTGTAATAATCGCCGTCTTTGGTATGTCGCACTCGCGCATCGGTATTTGCTGATAAGCGCGAACGAGATCGATTGTGGAGAAGACGGATTTTCCGTTAAGAAACTGTGTAGAATCCTGCAGGTACGGAATTGGATAACGATCTGGAACAGTCGCGTCGTTTAAACGTCTATAGTCGCCGCACGGCCTCCAGTCGTTGTTTTTCTTCGGTACGAGATGTAGTGGGCTGGCCCATGGACTCTTAGAGGGACGGCAAAGTCCATGCTGGAGCATAAAATCGAATTCCTCCTTGTCTGCTCTTAATTTGTCCGGTGCCAATCGTCTGGCGCGCGCGTTGACAGGCGGACCCTTTGTCTCGATGCAGTGCTCCACGTTGTGCGGCCTGCACTTGGGCACAATGTTGGCGCGTGTCAAATCAGGAAATTCCTGCAGTAATTCTGTAAAAGAACTGTCCAGAGAGGAGGCGCGTAGGCTGCTGCTCGGATGTTTACTCAACAAACACACGGTGTTCAACGAGGTGGTTGAATCGATCAAACGACGTCGAACCACGTCTATGTTTAATTTGTAATGCGACAATATGTCCATACCCAATAAAGGTTGTTGCACATCCGCAACGATGAACGGCCAGTGCATGGGACGACGCAGACCAAAATCCATGCGAATTAATCTACGTCCGTACGTTGCAATCTTGGTCGCGTTGGCCCCGTACAGATATAAATCGGACTTATTCCTACGATCCGCACGTTCTGCAGGAATGACAGAGACGTCGGCTCCTGTGTCCACCAGAAATTGCAATCCGGTGTTCCTGTCGACGACTAAGAGGCGACGCTGTGTGGCACTCGGTGGTCCCGTCGCCTTGGATACCGAGGGGGTTAGTTTTCCGGATGCTTTTTCACCCAAGAGCAAGGTTGTGTGCACTTGTTTGCCTTATTTCCAAAACGCGCGTGATACCAACAAACACCGTTGTTGTTACGGTTACGGGAAACCGACCTTGAACGTCGTTGCATTCGGCGGTTACGATCAGGAACATACGCACCGCGAGTTTCGAGACGCTCGAGTCTTCTGACTATCTCGTTAAGCTGCTCCGTGACTTGATTGACAGGCAGAGGTTGCGGCGGCCCGGCGATGCTGTTTACCGTCGGAGCCTGTATCTCTGCGAGCTGGTCCGCGAGGGTCGCCAACTCGTCCAGCGGATCCTTTCTCCCTGAGAGGATCGCCTGCGTCTGACGCGGTAACCGCTGTAGCCACAGAGACTTAAGTACATCGTCTGGTAAGCGCTTCTTGGCCAAGTCGCGCATGTGACGTAGGAATTGCGAAGGGCGACGGTCGCCGAGCTCCACTTCGACCAACAACCGCCGGAGCTTCGTCTCCGCACTGTCGCTAAAGCACTTAATGAGGCGCGCCTTCAACGCGGCGTACTTACCCTCGTCCGGGTGCTCCAGCAGGATGTCGCCGACTTGCACGACATCACTCTCGTCCAAGCCTTCGGCAATATAATCGCACTTCGTGGTATCCTGTGTGATTCCTGCGCGACGAAATTATCCCTCCATGTTGAAAAACCATAATTCCGGGTTCTCACGCCAGAATGGGATTGCTCTCACGCTTACGCGACCGATCGTCATCGCCTGCTCGTGAGACACGTGGTCGGTTGAGCGACCCGCGTGCACGGCGCCGTTAGAACCGCCCTCGCTGGCCATAATTCGGACGGGTTAGCTCGGTTAGTACACTTCCGAAACGTTGACTGTTCTTGTTCGGGGTCACCAACTATGGGGTTCTTGCTATTCTGTCGAGTCCTCCTCGGTCGTCGGGCTGTTACGCAGCACGAGGAGATAAATGCGCTTGCCCGTAGCGCTAAGGCGGTAATAGGAGGTACCCCACAATCGACGCGCACACGCGCCGATCCTAACCTCGTTGCCGTCGGTAAAGCAGTCAACCTCTCGGAGACACGTGGGAAATATAATGGAGAGGCGAGGAACACAGATATAACTTCGGTTCGAACAATAAAAATAACAAAATGTATTTCAAGTATCCCTGGAGGATGCGCGAAACACGGGGTGGAGCACTATAGCGGTCACCGCTATCGCGTCGTAACAAAATGTAGAAAAAATGAGACTTGAGATAGAACTGTTCTCACAAGGCCAAATGCACGTCCGCTCGCCGAGCACTCCGGAAAGGAAGAGCGTTCCTTTGCTCGCCGGATGTCATCTTTCCAAACGGAAGTATGACAAATGAAGCTGGGCGGAAATGCGATAAGACCGCCACACGATTATCTCCGACAACGGTAAAGAATATCTTAACCCAATAACGCCGAGGTGATCAGAATTTTTACTAACTTTTCAACGTGTTTATTTATTATGTTATCGGACCAAAAAAATAATGCAACATCTCTATTCCTACGCGCAATTTGATGCTCTTTCAGAATCTGAGCTCAAAATTTCGATTAGACTCCAAAAATTCTGAAAAAATTTGGGAGTGTTCTTTAACTAATTTAAAGACATTTTTCTCCTTAAAAATTTTTCTAAAGTTTATAGTTTTTAAGAAAACGATAGATTAAAATTTTTATAAAAATTTGTCATTCTCGCCGCCATTTTGAAAAAACGCGTCGATGAAATTTTCTGAAAAAATTTCCTCTTAATGTTCGAGTGCCATGATCACCTCTGATCATAGTAAAAAGTTGATACCTTTGCGGTATCATTGTGAAAAAAAATGCGAAAGAAATTTTTTTCGAAAATTTTCACGTTTTTCACGTTTCAATCGGCCATATTTTTTTTCTCAGTGTATAATCGAAATTTTTAGCTCAGATTCTGAAAGAGCATCAAATTGCGCGTAGGTATAGGGATAGTGCATTATTTTTTTGGTCCGATAACATAATAAATAAACACGTTGAAAAGTTAGTAAAAATTCTGATCACCTCGGCGTTAATGGGTTAACAGAGATGTTAGCAATTTCTTAGCCGCGAAAGGAGTAAAACATATTACCACTCCGTTAGCGCATCCACAAAGAAATCCGGTAGAGCGCGTAAATCGGACAATAAAACCGATGATAGCTGCATTCGTCAAAGATAAACAGAGTGAGTGGGATCAATATTTGTCCAAACCCCAGTTTGCGTATAATACGGTACCACATGCAGGAACGCGAATGTCGCCATTCTTCCTAAACCATGGGCGAGAAGTAATTTTTCGACATGTCAGTAGCTCAGAAAATACATCGTGTGTTCTGAATGACGGAATAAACGATTGGGTAGAGAGAATGAATAATATCGATGAGTTGCGTCATAAAGTCGGAATGCGATTAAAGAAATATTCGGACGAACGCCTCGCCAAGTTTAATAAAGACAGGGTAACACAAATTAAGGTAAAGGAAGGGATGGAAATCTATTATCCTAATAAAAAACTTAGTAATAAAGCAGAGAGTTACAATGCTAACAAGGAGACATTACGACCGTGGACATGGGGATTTTAATGAGCTTCATATTAGGTGAAAGGACATCGAAAAATATTTGTGTCATGTCCGGGCGTTTTTGTGAATGGGCCCTCAATTTTGAGAAATCGCATTTTGAAAAACGCAATTTTTCTGTAATAAGTAATATACTCTTAAAGAGAACGGGTCTATCGAATAAGTGCGATGGCTCGGCGGATGCGTGCTTGGCTTATACTTTTGCACTCCGCCGCGCTTCAGGTTCGAATCCTGCCTGATGAATAATTTTTTTTTTCTTTTCTGTAATATTTCAATCCTCCTAAATATCATTTAATTGAAAATTTGTATATCGATAATATATTATAACTTTTAAGAAATGTTTACTACAAAATTACATTTCTTGGATGCAAGCAAATAAAAGGGCAACTGTTTTATTACCTGGTTCGCTATTCGTCACAACGAATATATTTACCGTTACGGTACCTGTGTTTTATTACTTTACCGTAAACTTTTTGTAACTTTTCAAGTGTTCGGTAAATATTTCAAAAACATTCTTTCACAATTTTAACGTGATCATTAGTTTCCTTGCAACTACCGAAGTGAAAGGAAGCGTTATCCAGTCAAAGAATTTCTTTTGACTATCATAGTGTTATTTACATTGAACATTATTTAATCTTTCTGTAAAAATGCATTGGCACATAATCAATTATGTGTACCTGTTTTTGAAGACATGTTGAAATATGCTTGGTTTGCTTCAAAATTACTTTCAACTAGAAAAGCTTTTATGAACGTAAACCAAGCATGTTTTCCGTCTGAAATTTCTAGATCCAAATGTTCTTGTTCGGAAGCAGCGTTTATAAAATGTTCCTGGTGCCGAAAATTTATATGTTTTGCCTGTTTTTATGAATCATTTCATCCGAACACTTGTGAAATCAGTAATTTGAATAGATAGATAAATATATTAGTTTTAATCCATTTTGAAATCAGTTATTTAAAACGTTATCTACTAACAAAAAAAAAAAAAAATTATTCATCGGGCAGGATTCGAACCTGAAGCGCGGCGGAGTGCAAAAGTATAATCCAAGCACGCATCCGCCGAGCCATCGCACTTATTCGATAGACCCGTTCTCTTTAAGAGTATATCACGTATTACAGAAAAATTGCGTTTTTCAAAATGCGATTTCTCAAAATTGAGGGCCCATTCACAAAAACGCCCGGACATGACACAAATATTTTTCGATGTACTTTCACCTAATATGAAGCTCATTAAAATCCCCATGTCCACGGTCGTAATGTCTCCTTGTAAGCTGGCACACAAATATCTTGGACCAGCCAAAATAAGAAAGGTATTAGGACCTATGACTGTGGAGCTAGTAGACTAGGATAGCAAGCTCATTGGTAAATACTATTTAAGTGTAGTAGTAGTCTTAGGAATCCTAACACTCCTCTGTAGATGTCCTTTTCGTCACCCTTATGTTTGTCTTATCCTAGCGTGGAACGTGAACTGTCTTGTCAAAATAGATGCCGCAACCCCTAATCTGGCAAGAACGGAAGTCGTCGAGAAGAGGAAGCAGGCGATTCGACAGCAGCTCGCCGACTTGACGAAGGAGCTTATAAATCTCCAGGCTCCGATAGGCAGCGACAGCTCCTCCGATGCACATCGGACGACGAGGAGATCGCCCTGGCGTTTTTGTTCGACGAGAGGCTAACCGTCGCAAAGGATAAACCCGCTCCCACAGGGCAGGGAGCCATACCGAAGTTTGACAAGCGCCGGCCGGTGACAACCACCAAGGCAGGAGCACCTGAGGAAGCCCGCACTCTGTTGAAAAAAATACGCAACAAACTGCCTCCCAAATTACAGACTTCGACAACCATCGTCACGGAGGCAGACCTCCACCAGGAAAACCTGTTGCGGAAACGGGTAGACAGCGGGTCACACCCGCCCCAAGTCTCGACGAAACACAAGAGGCTACTCCGATCGATGGACAACCCGTCTGCAGAAGTTGTAGTGCGGCCAAACGGTAGAGTTTGGGACAAAAATCCAAATTCGGTCATAATCATTATTATATTTGAATTTTCTTACATAAACTATTTCTAATATTTATAATATTAATCAAAAAGTATTATAATTCGTCTTCACTTAAGCTACTATGAAAATCTTCGAAATCAACAAAATCGAGTGTTTCATTTTCCTCTGTAATATGAAGGAATTCTTTAAGTTCCGAAAAGTCTTCATGTTGTTTTTTCGAAGAAGCTATTCGATGCATGGAGATTAGAGGATTCGATGTAAGGAGGAGCCTATTAAATAAATCTTTATTTGTGTCCTCTCTACTCGTTTTCCGGGTATGGTATAACCTATGCCTTCTAATCTCCTTGTGATTTGCCTCTAGAGCTTCTTCGGAAAGAACACCAATTGGTAAATTAAAGAAATTTATTATTTCTGAGGCGCGTACTAATACTTTGTGGAGAGTTACGGGCATGTAATACCAGTCATATTTTTCTATATATAATTTAAAGCTGTTTTTCAACAATACATTGAATGATTCTGTATTTATTTTCTGCCCAAAGGATAAAATTCTTAAAATTATATAAAAATTATCAATTAAATTTTTATCAATTTTTGTTATGTTTGAGCTAATGCTTGCATTCCTGAAAAACGTCCTGGCTGTATTACCGTCATTGGTGGTACCATATCCTGGTTTTGGCTTGTCCACAATTAACCCCAACTGCGATTTAAACTTCTCTTGGATACGTTTTTTATTATTTTCAAATGTTTTTTTATTTTCCGCTCCTCTCACTTGCCACTTTTTAAAAGGGAGCCTATAGGCAATATGCAGGAGGCACTCAAAAAAACGTATCCAGCAATGCAAAGTGGACAAGCCAAAACGGTAATGCTCAGTTTTTGCAGGTTTTTCAGCAACTCTTAACAAATTCATTTCTTTAGGAGATGCCCCACAAACATAACATTTGGAACTAGAATTAGTGTTGGACAAAATATTGCTAACACTACCATCTAACATTGTAAAATGTAATTGATAACTGACTTTTATTTCATTGTCGGCAAAATAAGGGGAAAGATTTGCTATTTCGAGATTGATTTGTGATTCCTCTTGTCTAATAAGAGATGCATTTTCTTTCATGAATATGAATTTTATCGGTCGGCAGAAAAATGTTGAAGAAGGGCGCGGATTTGTCCATAAGGTATTACTATCCCTATCTACATCTATTAACTGTAATGGTACCAACTATATTACGAACATAAATTCGTCTGTCTGAGGTATGCTACTAGTAAATTGTTGTTTGTAATTACTGTGTCCGGAGCTTCCGTCGAAGCCCCACTTGCAGATTAGCTTCAAATTACAGCTGCTATTTACATTAATTATTTTTAAAATGCTCTCAACCGTTGCATTTAATAAACTTTGTACACTAATTTTTGCAAACGTCTCCGTCACTAGTACTGTCGGTGGTAAAAATGACTTTTTCATTTGCCTCAATATTTTTATCGACGGAAAACATTTTTTATGAAGTGCATTTATAAAAGAACGGAGAATATTATATTTCCTTTCGGATAAATCTAAATCTAGATATAAAGCTATAATTTCGTGAGCTGCTATATCCGTAGGTACTTCAGTCGCGGAGGGTGGTTTTAGTATATTAGCAGCAAGCTGAATTTCTTCCGGCTCTTTTTCAGTTATTAACTGTTTCGCGCGACGCCTTTGTGTTTTTAATGACGCTTCTTTAAAGGGCACCGTGGGTCTGCCTCGACTCGTAGAAGGTTGCGGTTTGTCAAAATTCGTTTCTTGAAGTAATATACCTTCAGGTATACAAACCTCTTTGTTTAGCCACGTGCCGTGACGGCGCGAAAGGTAATTCTTGTTTCGCGAACAGCTATGCCATTTTTTAGTTAGAGCTAAATTGTAAGCACTACAAATTTTATTTCGAAACTGGTATTCTCCTCGTTGATGTTCAGTATTGCCTTCATTTTATTCAGAAGATTCGCTACTTTCTGGGTTTGATCGGTGAAAATCCATGTCTCAAGTAAATCAGAATTTATAATTCTGAATTCAGATCCTAAATAAAAGATTGTATGGTCAGAAGTGCAAAAATGCATATAACATTACATGTAGCAGTTTGTAGCAGATGAAATGACCAAATTTCCAAAATAGAATATTCAACAAATCGGAAACTATCAAAACCCCAGGATATTTTGCGCCGTTTTTTTTTAACTTAACTTAAAGTTGACTAATCAAAAGAACTGTCTGACGCTTCGCTTGCACTGTCACGTTGACTTTGTAAATTGTTAAATATACATTGTAAAAATTAAATGTACGTAACATGATTAGCACCTGCCATTATAAATGTTATTATAAATATATTCACTAATGAATATCAAATATTAGTAATGCGGAGCAACAATGCAGGAATGTTGGATTCCCGACAGGATTCTGCTAAATTCCACTATATTATATATTCAATTATGAATATGGCACCACTAATTTACACTTAGATTAATGTTGAAATAATTCTTGTACTTTCACTTTTGCTGTCTTCCAAAACCATGAAAAATTACGGTGTGCGCTTTGCAAGAAAAGTGATTACTATGAAAAGCCGAGTCAACGTTCTCGGAGTTTTTAAGGATTGGTTTTGAGGGGGTGGTCAATGAGAAAAATGAAGAAGGGATGAATCTAACGGTAAACAAAATACGGAAAAATATTTACGTGTCTACAGACTGAGCGACCAAGTTCCGTCCCTTGGCCTGGACGCCTGACATTTTATGACAGTACCTAGGTACAGGCATACAGACATACAAACATAAACTTATCCCAACAAATAATTAAAAATTCCTCTTTAAGTGCCTATCACACCTTTCGTTAAGTGTAAAACAATCGCCAAAAAACAAAAATTATAAATATTCACATATTTATTTCATTCCTATACATATACATATTTATATTGTTACCGGCGAGGTCCAGAGATTCGAGTTTTTAAAAAGGGAATTTATTCGTCCTCTTAAACTCTACTTTTAACAAACTACAAATCTTACTACACTACTAGAATACTCAAAGAATACAGAAAGGCTTATAAGCTAATACGTTGATCGATGTTAACTCGTACTGATGAGGATTGGTAATGCTGCTCTTCATCGTCGTTCGCACTTTTATATTGGCGTGATGCGTATTCGATGCGTCTTTGAATTGTGGGTGGTGCGTAGACATACGTCGCATCTTCGTGTCTATCAGTTACATTGCTTATTTGATGCGCAAGCTGGTGCGTGGACACGCGTCGCATCTTCGTAATAAACAGCACATATAGATAGTAGGACGTCTATCGGTTACAATAGATAACAGGATGTCTATCGGTTACAATATATATATCTTTTACTTATAATCTGTCAAAAAGCAATCATATAACATTTCTGTAAGATCTAGTACCGTTATTTACTTGAATATTTAGTTTTTGTATTTTTGTCCCTCTACCACGGGAGCCAACTTTTAACGAAATTCTGAAGGAGCTCGACGTTCCCGGATTCAACACCGCCGAGGGACAGCCGAAGCTATACTTCGCCGACTGACGGATAATATCGGAACGAATGCTCAAAGATATCATCCGAAAGAGAGCGGAGACCCTAGTCGCCCGAATGGAGGCAAAAAAGGTCCATAGGAGCACCCAAACGTACGTAACACAAGTGGGAAAACAGTACGTGGCCGGGTGCGTCAACTGTCGATCAACCGATCACCATTTTAAAAACTGTAAGTTACCGTACAGGCCAGGATTTTGTCAGATTTGCGGAGCCGACGGATTTGACACCGAAGATTGCATTTATCCCCATGGAGTCGAGCACGAGCGCCTCCTGGGAAGATGCCCAGGGTGCTCAAGGGACCTAAGTTTGTATTGTCCGGAGTGCCCCGACTGCAAGAGTAACAGACTGGCTACGCCTGAATTACGCCACGTGGCCAACGTGGTTTATTCCGATTGACCAATTAGAAAATATAGAAAAATAATTTAAATAAAATAAATAATTAAAATAAAAAAAATATAGAAAATATGAAATGTTTCCCGTACAATTGTGTGATCACACTTAAATGTTCTTGGTGCAAAGAACATTTATGTTTAACACACTTCTTCGTACAATACCATTACTGTGAACGCTATACAGAATAAAGTTTTTTATTTTTTTTTATACTTTCCGGATTTTTCCTTTTGTCATATACGTAGAATGTTAGTCCTTACAACTACACCAGTTTTGTTTTGAAAGGAGTACATTTTCGTTTAATTGCTCCGTGAGGAACTGCCCAGTCGAAGTGGACTTCTTTAAGGACACATATGTTCTTATGGCAAAGACCAGAATTTTAATAATCTTGTTAAAACATCAAATAATAACGATTAGCGTCAAAACCCAAAAAATTAAAAAATCACGTATCCTCAGATTCAGGTCATAGTTTTTGTACATGTTATACGATAGCAGAATAACACTTATCAGGAAAAATTAACTGAAGGGGCCATCGTGGCTCGGGCCGGCCGCAGTTCCTGACTGTGCCCATCCACACCCAGTTGAGAGGGCACCGGCTGAGTTCGGTGCCTCGGCTGCGGCCGGTCCGGCGGAGGGTCCTTCTGTTCCTAGGAAAGGGTGAAATGGTAGTTAGCGTGCGCGTTTCGTCCTGGGCCTGTTCGTGGACTCGACAGTAGGGCTGACCGAACAGGCCCTGCCGTAGACGCTGTGCCCCGGATGGGACGTCGGTGTCTGTCGATAGTCGGTATATATAGACACCGATTGCCGTTGGTGTAGCAGCGAGAAGATCCCATCGAAGGAGATACGGTCTAGCGGCCGATCCTTAAACTAGAGGCGTAGGATTAATGGCGGCCTCTCTCTCTCTCTCTCTCTCACCTTCCTGCGCTGTTGCCGATTACACGGTCTCGACTTACGCCATCTTGAGGTACCGATTTGCACCAAGCCCACTCGGCTGATAAACCGTAGTAGTTCTTGGTGACATGCCGCGGCGAGCTGGGAAGAAGTGTGCGGGCTGCGGGAAGGCTGTTGCCCTGGATGCTGTGCGCTGCAACTCTTGCGCAACATGCTACCACCCAGGCTGTGCACGAAAGAAGCTATGTTGTGTTGGATCAACGTATGAATATCTGCCCCGTTTAGCTGATACTTCATTTGTAGACGTTACGGTGCCCAGTTCGCGACCTTCTTTATCTTGGATTGATGATCTGGCGCGCAGACCGGAGGGACTACCTGCTATGCAGGCTCAAATGGCAGCCAATATTAGCCAAATAGAAGAACTTAGGAAAGAGAATGCGAAACTACGTTCTGATCTTGACACTCTTTGTCGTACTCAGAAGTCTGAGCAGGTTGAGCTTAGGCGAACTGCTGCTCTGGTTAGTGCACCTGAAATCATCATATCAGGAGCGCAGTGTGCTTCGTCGAACGATACGCACGTCGTGGTTACCAAAGTTGCACAGGCGATTGGTTTTGACCTTGCGGATGGTGATGTATTATCCTCACGCTTCCTAATTACGCGTGATAAGGTTCGTAAGGATGCTCCGCTACCTATCATAGCAAGATTGCGCTCGCGTGAAGTCTCTAATCGTCTGCTTACAGCGAAGAGGCAGAAGGGTCGTCGCATTTCCTCGAATCTCTCTCCCCCATCCGATGGCCCTGTGACTGTCGTTAACATAAACGAAGCTCTACCTGCTAGCCTCTATAAGCTTCTAACAACTGTTAGAGCGGAGGCAAAGGCTAAGGGCTACAAATATGTTTGGCATTGGGATGGTGTGATCCTTGTTAGGAGAGATAATGGAACGTCGATCAACCGCATTCGAGGATTGGATGATTTAGCGAAACTGGTTGCTGCGTGACGCCCACAATCTTTGATCACGCAACCTCTGAGGCAACCTATATGCAAAATCTCGTCTCAATCCAAAAGTACTTGTGACACTCGACTTTCTCTGTGCCATTTTAATGCCAATTCCATCAGAGCTCACTTAGACCTCATGCACTTCCGGTTCTCTACTTCTCAGTTTCATGTTATTGCTGTAACTGAGACTTGGCTGACGCCGAGTATTGACGATTCTTCTATAGCTCTACCTAGTTATAGTATAACTCGCAACGATCGGCTTGGTAAACTGGGAGGTGGAGTTGCGCTCTTCGTGAGCAGCTCCTTCCGTACGCAGGTGTTGGCAGCATCGCCCTCTCAATACCAACATAGCCCCGAATTTCTCATTGTTGAGATTATGCCGAGGATGGGACGTCCATTTTTATTTACGGTCATCTACCGTCCCCCGAAAGCAACCAATCTTGCTTCTTTTGAGGCTGAGTATGATCGGTTTTTCTCAGCCTACGCCATGAGCGTAATTTTTGGTGACTTTAACGCCAACCAGCTTGTGCAAACGTACGAGTCTGACAATGTGAGAGATTTTTGCTCTTCACATGCACTCTTTCTTGTGCCTTATGCACCAACGTTTCATACACGGACTTCAGACACATGGCTGGATTTGTGTTTAGTCAGCGACCCCGAGCTTCTCATTTCTTATGAACAGTCTTCTGCGCAGTTTATCGCTGGGCATGACCTAATTTCAGTCCTTGTTACAGCTCCTATATCGATACACGTCAAAACTTACAAGGCGCGTAGATATGGGAATTTCAAGATAGAATCCTATCACCAGTCTCTTCTTGATCTTGACTGGACTGTTTTTGGTGAATCTTCCTCAGCTGATGAACTATTCCACTGCCTTGAGTCGAACCTTACTCGAGCGCTTGACACTCATGCTCCATACGCAACATTTGTGCCTAAGCGCAAGATCCATCCATGGATCTCACCAGATCTGAGATCACGTGTGCGATCCAGAGATGCTCTCTACCGTATCTTCAAGCGATCTCGTACAGAAATGGCCCTTCAAAGGTATCGTCTCGCTAGGGATACTCTTCATAGGAGTATCTCTGAGGCTAGATCTCTGTATTATGTCTCGCGCCTAACTGGCATCAGGGAGCCTCGTTCTCTCTGGAAGGAGCTTCGCTCGCTGGGTATTGCATCTCGCACAGCAAATAATTGTGGCCAATTCTCTCTTAATGAACTTAACGGCTTTTTTGCTGAAATCTCACAGAGGTCGTCGTCGGCACGAGAGGTCTCACTATTCTTTGACAGTCTTCCCCCGCCTATCTACAGCGACTCATTGTTTTATTTTCAGGACATAACTCCTGTGGTCCTTATTGATGTTGTGGAGCATTTTAGCTCACAGGCGAGAGGAATTGACGACTTATCCTTGCGGAATGTACTTGAGGCCATGCCAGTCATCTTTCCGTATTTGCTCCAGCTTCTTAATTGCTCTCTTATGAATGCAAGCTTGCCGGAGCACTGGAAACGTGCCATTGTTCGGCCACTGGCCAAGGTTAAAGATCCAGCTACCATGCAGCAGATTAGGCCTATCGCTAACTTGTGCCTTTTCTCTAAATTTCTTGAGCGCATTGTACTACTACAAATTACAAGGTTCCTAGAGGAGCGTTCCCTACTCGATCCCAGACAGTCTGCGTTTCGACAGGGTTACAGCACGCAAACGGCTCTCCTTCGATTAACTGAAGATATTCGTCGTGGTATTGACGAACGAAAAGTAACTATATTAGTGCTCTTCGACTTCAGGAAAGCGTTTGATACCATCCCTCATGCTATCTTGCTTACCAAACTAGCCAGTCTCGGTTTTTCTCAGCATGCCTTGCGATGGGTCTCGAACTACCTTCAGGGTCGAATGCATGCTACGATCAATGATGATGGTGAACTATCTTCTTGGGTCCCTATAGAGCAGGGTGTTCCACAAGGCTCTGTCTTGGGTCCCCTTCTCTTCTCACTCTTCATAAATGACGTTGCTCGTGTCTGCGTTTTTCGAGTCATCTGGTCTATGCAGACGACCTGCAAATTTACCAGCAATGTACACTTCAGGATCTCCCTGATACTATAAGTAAAGTTAATATGGATGTGGGGGCGATCTTGCGCTGGTCCAGGGACTCTGAATTACAATTGAACGCCACAAAGATCCATGTATGTATCTTTGGTAGTGACCGCTACATCTCAAAAGTTGATCAAGCCGATCTCCCTTTCGTGTTGCTCGATGGCTTACCAATACCATATGATAGGGAAGTTCGAGATTTGGGTGTTATACTAGATCGTACACTGTCCTGGGTGCCGCATGTGAGGATGGTGTCGCGGCGAATTCATAATACTCTTCGTCAACTCAGTCTATCTCGCCGCCTCCTGCCCGTTAGCATGCGAAGGTACTTGGTTTTAACACTAGTGCTACCTTTCTTAGACTATTGTTGTGTGGTCTATAACGATCTGTGTGGCATCCTGAACGTAAAACTGCAGCGCCTGCAGAACATGTGCGTGCGGTTTATCTGTGGTGTCGCTCGTGATGAGCATATCTCTCCTCATCGGCGAGCCCTGGGTTGGCTAACGGTCGCTGATAGGAGACGGTATTTTGTACTCTCTCAGCTATTCGTTGTGATTCGTACTGGGCGGCCGACTTACTTGCGTGATCTTTTTGTGGATCGTGGACCTCTCAAATATTGATCGACTAGGCTTGTTCGTGGGGAGTTTGTCCTGCCTCACGTGCGAACGGAAGCATATGCTCGTTCATTTGCAGTACAGGGAGTGCAGCTTTGGAGTACACTACCAACTAAACTTCGTGCGGCCGGCACGCTGTCCTCGTTTAAAGCGGGACTTCACCAATTCCTGTTTTCTACCGAGGATACGCGTTGCTAGGCTGACGCTTCATCATTAGTTCTGCTTTTCTTTCTTCTGTTCTCTCTTTTCTTCTTCTTCTTTTGTTTCTCTTTCTATTCTTTCCTTAATGTTTGGCTTTATGACTCCAGGCTGCTCTTTCCTTTTGCCTAAATAACCGTTCATTATTTATAATGTTTTATTCTATTTTTATTTTTATATTTTATTTTATTTTATTTTATTTTACTGTCTCTATCCACTATTCTTACTTTGTATATGATGCCTTTGGGCTTGTCCAACATCGTTATGGACATAATAAACATATCTATCTATCTATCTATCTATCTATCTCTCTCTCTCTCAAGGTGTCTCAATCGCAGTCAGATGTTCCCGTGCTGGCCTCGTTAGTGAAGTCATCGGTGCAAAACGCCGCTTGGGTCTCTTAAAAGCCTCTACCCTGAACTTGGCATCCTTAAGTGCTGATGCACGCCCTGCTGCTTCTTCTACAGATTACAACATCAACATTAATGAGCTTCTGCCCCATGCTAATTTCAAACTTCTAGGTAAAGCCAAAGAAGTCCTGAAAGCTAAAGGCTTCAAATATGTCTGGGCCAGGAATTCCATCGTGCTTGCTAGATTCAGAGAAGGTGGGCTGGCCCATCTCATCAACAATGATCAAGATCTTGAGAAGCTCTCCTCACTTTACTGCTATCCTCAGGAACAGTGACTTCTACGGCCTGCCCTTGTCACTGCTCCTGTCGCTAATTCTGTGTTGTGCTCGAGCCCACAGGCTACACAATGTGTTAACAATTTCAATATCTGCTGTCTAAATGCCAACTCACTACGCTCTCATTTGGATGTCAGAAAATCCTATCTAGACAACTGCTCTTGCATCTACCACGCCGTGGTAATAACTGAGACCTGGCTGAGTAGCGACATCCCTGACAGTGTTGTTAGGCTTCCCGGGTACAGGGTTCTTCGCAATGATCGCAATGTCCATGGGGGTGGCGTTGCTATTTATGTGCACGAGTCTTGTTCTGCCTCGATCATTGCTGCTTCAAGTTATATCTGGTCTGGTAAACCTGGCCGTGTTGAATACATCTTCTGCGAGCTTAACCCAAAGAACTCTGCTTCTGTCTTCCTTGCTGGTGTCTGTCGGCCGCCCCATGCGCCTTTTAATCTTCCTAGTAACTTTGGATCTGTGCTATCCAGTGCCATGGATGGCTACCGACATAAAGTGATCATCGGAGATTTCAACGCTGACCAACTGTCCGGCAGCTATGATGCCGACTTCATGCGCACCCTAGCTCAGGACCTCTCACTGAAGCTTGTCAACCACGGGGTAACGCACGTTACTGCGACTTCTGCTACCTGGCTTGACCTTTGCTATGTTGATGAACTTGATCCAGTAATCTCCCATGATAAGTCGCCCTCCCCACTTGCTGCAGGCCATCACCTTATCACCTTATTACCCGCCACCTTTCGCGTCTCGAATGTGAAGCTGCTATTGACGACTTCGGCACTCTTCCTAGACTGTTCGATTGTCCTGCTAATAGAACAGTTGATGCCCTTGCGTCTTCTTTCTGCAATGAATTTATCTCTCTCGTTAATCAGCATGCTCCGCTCAAGCAGGTGACTGTAAATTCTCTCAAACTTGCTCCGTGGCGCACGTTAGAGATTCGTCAAGCCGAACGCCTTGTTCTTACCAGCTACAGGCGTTTTCGCCGCCTTAAATATGCTGAGTTGCTTACCACGTTTAGGCAGGCCAGAGCCTCTTATCAGTTGAAGCTTACTGCGGCCAGAGTTGAGTACTACCGATCTCGTCTTGATGGATTGGCTGGGGCAGCCCTCTGGCGTGAATTGAGTCACCTTGCACTTACTACTTCTTCAACGGCTCCACTTAGTGTACCAGCTGAGGAGTTAAATGCTTACTTTGCATCCATCTCTACTACGACTGATATTACGACTAGTCTCATTATTGATTCTACTACTCTGGTCATCTCTCCTTCTGCTACCTCGTCATTCAGCTTCTCTGAGGTCACCACAAGTGACGTCAGCGATGTCATCCAGAGTATTAAATCAAATGCTGTTGGTGCTGATGGTATCTCATGCCGGATGATCAAATTAACTCTGCCTGCTGTTTTGCCGCTTGTCACTCAGTTATTTAATACCTCTCTTGCAGAGAATGTCTTTCCATCCACATGGAAACGTGCACTGGTCGTCCCGGTCAACAAAGTCAAGAACCCGCAGACTTCGGCTGACTATCGTCCTATTGCTCTTTTGCCCTTCTTGAGCAAGGCACTGGAGCGTTTAGCCTACAATCAAATTTCTGATTATCTCTTGCAGCACAATCTATTGGATCCTCGTCAATGTGGGTTTTGACCTGGGCACAGCACGCAGACTGCGTTGCTTAGATTAGTCAATGACATTCGCTTTGGGATGGACAGCAAGAAGGTTACTGTACTCATATTATTTGACTTCTCCAAGGCATTTGACACCGTATCTCACTCACTTCTTCTGGCTAAACTGGTCAAACTTGGACTGTCTCCGGGAGCAACATCGTGGTTTAAATCTTATCTTAGTGGTCGTACACAAGCTGTCAAATGTCCTGATGGTTCTACTACTTCCTGGTGCTCCAGCAATACTGGAGTACCACAGGGTTCCATCCTTGGCCCCCTGCTTTTCTCAATCTTTATCAATGACGTCGGTACATGTATCATTGAGGCCTCATACCTGCTCTATGCTGATGACTTACAAATTTATCTTAGCTGTCATCTAATGGATCTAAATAGTTGCCTCCATCGTCTTAACCAAGACATTCTTCGGATTCGTGATTGGGCCTTTTACAATCAGCTGAACCTCAATCTGGGTAAAACCAGGGCCATCATATTTGGTGCGCGTCGCTTCATTAATAATATTCAGATTCATGCATTACCGACTCTTGGCTGTGATGGTTTAATCATCCCGTTTGTTAAGAGTGTACGAAATCTGGGGGTCTTCATGGACTCAAAGCTCACGTTTGTTGATCATGTTCGTCACGTGACTAAAAAAGTTAACTCGGCTTTCTATCAACTCTTCAGCCTGCGTCGGTACACGGATCAGTAGCTACGTAGGACGCTTGTTAATGCGTTAATACTGCCCCATATTCACTACTGCCTACTGGTCCTCCAGGGTATGGGAAGTGTTCTGGACCTCAAACTGCAACGCCTTATCAATAGGGGTGTTCGCTATGTCTTTGGCTTATCTCGTGATGCCTCTGTTTCACAAGGTCGTCGTAGTCTTGGCTGGCTTACTGTCGAAGAATACAGGCGGGTTTTTCTTGGTCCTATCGTGTACCGGGCACTTCACTTGCATCAACCTGGCTACCTTGCCGAACTCCTTGTGGCCTATTCCACTACACGGCCTCGTCGGCTGCAGTTGGACTCACTTCACCTGGTTGTACCCAAGTATCGGACCGACTCATATAAAGAAGCCTTTGCTGTTGCTGCTCCTAATCTGTGGAACATGTTGCCTGATCGTGTCAGACAAGCTACTACACCTGTGGCCTTCAAGTATTTACTGCGCGCGTGGGTTGCCTCACAGGCCAACTCAGTGCATTAGTCTCATATTTGAGCCCGCTGTCACACCATGCTCTGTATTTCATTTCATGCGTTATTTATTTTTTTTTTTATGCTACTTGAATGTATTTGTTTAATTTTTCTAAACAATAAACCTTTTCTCTAATCTAATCTAATCTAATCTCTCTCTCTCTCTGTGTCATCCCTTCACGTTCTCATACGTAGTCCCTCACTTTCCTGCAATCCTATAATATCATAAACGCTGTTACATCAACTTTTTCAAGGATCCAGCAACAGGTAAAAAAGGTGGACGTCCGCCGATCGACGATATCGAAACTGCAATGGAGACAATCTACGATTTTATTGAGAAGAGCGATGAGTGCCAGTTCGCAGAGCCTGATTTGATCAACTTAATCGAAGGCTATGTTCCCGATGAGCGTACATTAAAAAAAAAACTCGAAGAAAAATACGGCGACGATATAATCATTACGAAGAACCCGAAAAAAGTTTCAATTCTTTGTTTCCGGAGAATTGGATACAAAATTTTGTCGGATCATTGGTATAAGCAAAGAGCAGCCGACGCAGGCCAGGAACGGCTTCGAATAATTACAGCAGCCGCGGCGATAATCCAAGAAGATATTAGGACACAGGTTTACGAAACTTAATCATAGTCTCCGAGCGATGATTTTTTAAAAGATGTCAACAGCTGCGTTCCGGAATCGCTCGATGTTTTTCTGAAAAACGTCATAACAAAGAGTAGGAAATGTAAGTTTGAACCGCTCGAACGGAAATGCTCTTCTATAGCACACGCCATTATATCAGCGACTAGACCACGGTCCTTCTTGTCCCCGCTACAAATCGGCGTCGCTGTGTTCTTATACCGGAAATTTGGGTCTAAAAATCTGTTGACTCTACTATCAAATTTGGGTTTTAGTGCATCATACAACGAGGCGCAACTGTTGGAAGCTTCAGCAACTCTTCAACCTGAGCTAGAAATCACACCTGGAGCATTTTGTCAATTCGTCTTTGATAACGCTGATTTCAACATTAGTACACTGGATGGTCTGAATACATTTCATGGTATGGGCGGCATTGAGTGTTTGACGCCAAAAAGTGCACTTGTTCCAGCTCAGCCGATTGAAAAAATCACGAAAGCACCAACAGAAAAGAGTATAGTAAGTCGAGGTGTTTTGCAATTGAAAACATTTGAAAATCTTAATGGAAGAGGATTGAAAAATATTGCGATTGAAGCTTTGCTGTGCTTGGAGGCGTCAAAAACAAATGTGCAAATGCCAGCAACGACTGATCTACTTTGGATGTGTGGAAAGTTCTTCGAAGTTGCCGATATACCTGGCTGGCGGGGATTCATGGAGATTTTAACTGCCGGAAAAGAGTTTGAGCGAACTAAAGTACTGTGTTTACCTTTCGTCAATTCACCGCCGTGTGGCGGGCCTGTCGTACTTCCGCCCAGCGTCAATCGTTTTTTGTCATACTTCCGGTTTGAAAAATGCACATCCGGCGAGGTCAAAGGAGCTCTCTTCTTTTCCGGAGTGCCTCGCGAGCGGACGTGCTTTTGCCGCCTGAAGTACAGTTCTCAATCTCAGTTCTCGTTTCCTCTATTTCGTTGCCACACGATTTCAGTGACCGTGACAGTGCTCCACTCCGTCATTCGCGCATTCACCAAAATGATTCAGAATATATTTTTGTTATTGTTATCGCTCAAACCGAAATCGGGATCTCTCTTGTTCTTCACCTCTCCATTGCCTACCATTGCCTACCATTGCCTTTTCCACGTGACACCGAGACGTTGTCTACCTTACCGGCGGCAGCGAGGTTAGGATCGGCGCGCGTGCGTGCCGATTGTGGGGAACCTCCTTGTGCCGCCTTAACGCTAGTGTCGCGAGCGCACATAGGGTAAACGCACCAATAGATGGACAAATATTATTTCCAAATGGAATTACATAAAATTAAAGAACAAAAGTGTGAAATCAAAATTTTTTTTATGACTACGTATAGTTCTGAGTGCCAAAAATAATCTTATTTAATTTTTTTATTTAAAATAATACCTAATTTTAAAAAATAATTTAAAACTGACGCCTTGAAGTTTAGGTTCGAGAGCGCCACCACTAGTAAGCATGTGACAGCTAGCCGGTAAACATTATTTGTTATTATAATGGAAAATAATGAAAAAAGTAAAGTATGTACATTTGATTATACTTATATTTCACTAACAAAGCTATAAATATACTATTTAAATAATAAAATTGAAAAAAAATAAGAAAATTTAGTGTCCATCTATTGGTGACACATTTCTAACCTCTATCCAATAGATAAACATTGAGTTTACATGGTGAATTTTCTTCTTTTTTTTTTCATTTTTTTGTTGAAAATGTTTATTAATATGAACTAATTTTTACTTTTTACTTCTGTAGATGACTAACGAAAAGAAGTGTTACAAAGTGCATTCATATTCGCCAGATATTTTGAATCATGCATTAACAGATATTAGCAATGGTAATAGTATAGGGGCGACTGCAAAAAAATATAATATTCCTAAGTCAACTCTGCATTCAAAATACACGGGTAAAACTCCTGAGGAATGTAAAAAAGGCCCGAAGACAAATTTAACAGATGAAGAGGAAAATCGTATAGAAAAATGGATTTTACACAAGGCCAAACTCGGATTTCCTATGCACCCTGATGAAGTTTGCAATGCCTTACAAAAAGTACTTGAAGAAGCACCTAGGCCAAATACATTTGTCGATAATAAGCCTGGAAGAAAATGGTTGGATTTATTCCTAAAGAGGCATCCAAAACTAACTATAAAAAATCCTGAGGCTATTTCCAAAGGACGAGCATCGGTAACAGAAGAAAATTTAAGAGATTGGTCTTCGGGAGTTGAAAGTCACTTGAAAGAAATGGGATGGGTAGATATTTTAAAGAAACCTGGCAGTATATTCAACGGAGATGAAATTGGCATGCAGCTTTGTCCTGAGATTGGTCGATTGTTAGGGGAAAAGGGTGAAAAAGATTTTTATACAATATCATCTGGTAAAGAAAAAGAAACAATCACAGTTCTTTGCACTTTTTCTGCTGCTGGTGACGCTTTGCCTCCTATGATAATGTTTCCTTATAAAAGAATTCCAGCTCATTTATCAGACTCGGTCCCTGATGATTGGCCAATCGGTAGATCAGACAGTGGGTGGATGGTATCAAGCACATTTTATGAGTATATAGCCAATGTTTTCTACCCATGGTGTATAAAGAATAAAGTAGAATTCCCTGTTATATATTTTCTCGGTGGACATAAATCGCATCTAACACTTGAACTCAGTGATTTCTGCATAGAACATGATATCATTTTGTATGCTCTATACCCTAATTCAACTCATATAACACAACCATGTGATGTTGCAATATATAGGGCTTTAAAGTATAAATGGAAAGAAGTAATTCTTAAAAATAAACAAAAAACCCCAAAAAATTTAACTAAAGCTGGATTCACTCCACTATTTAAAGAAGCTTTTGATAAAATAGAAACAGAAACAATCACTAATGGGTTTAGAGTTTGTGGACTGTATCCATTTGATGCAAATGCAGTTAATTATGACAAATGTATCTCCAAAAGACGCAAGGATATTAATAATGACGAAGCAAACAAAGGTTGTGAATCTGCTCCATTTTTAACGTCAGATGATCTCTTATCATCTCAAAAATTTTTTAATTACGTTTTAGGAGAGAATAAAATTAATGAATTCATGCAAATGAATCATCAGAGTGTTTTGTCTGATGATCCTATATATGGATTATGGAAGAGGTGCATTGATGGAATAAACACAGCACCATTAGTTAATGACATCGCAAATGACATCACAAATGATAGTCTTCAAAAAGAAAATGGAACTTCTGTTGAATTAAAAAGTACTGCATTTAATGTGATTAGTATAATTGATCTTCCTATTATTACTGATCTTGAAGATCCAAGTAATATTGAATGCATTGAAAACATTTCATGTACTGATGAAGTCAGATGTATTTTAAATTCTTCAAACGAAGGACAAAGTATTTTACAAGATATTAGTCATGATGAAATTGATTTTGTAAGCTATAATAGCTTAAATAATTTTAATCAATGTGATAATCGTGCAATTGAAATTTTAAAAACTAAGAAAGATAGTTTTAATAATAGAATAGTAAGTGATCCTTTAGATAATATTTCAGGTTGTGATAATTTTGATAATTTTTTGAAAGAGACTGAAAAATCTGACTTGGAAACCAATGAAAGTACTGGCAACGATAAGGTTAATAATGACTTGGAATTGAGAGCAGAAACTCATTCATGTTCTGCCCAGGATCTAAACAATAATAACTATGATTCTCTAAATGATAATAATAATACGAAAAGTTTAGAAGAAAGTTGTTTAACTGTTGCAACTAGTACACCTTCTAAAGGTGATGTAAGTGCTAATAATAATAATTTCAATATTGATAAGCAAACTCTTGACGTCTCTAGTCAAACGATTGACAAAGATCTATGTGATAATAAAAATAAGGATAATAGTAAACAGATATGTGTTGAAAGTGAAAATATAAATATGATTAAGCCATTGACCGACAGCAATTCGTCTAAAACATGCAAGGTGATAAAGGAAATTTGGGATCAACATTTAAGCTGGCCAGATTTGGAAATAAAAAAAAAAATGAAAAAAAAAGAAAAAGAGAAGCTACCTTTCGCAATAACAGCTCCTAAATGGCGAGAATATCATCAAAAATTGAGAGAAGAAAAAGAAAAAAAGGCATTAGAATCCAAAGAAAAAGCTTTACAAAGAAAAATTAAGAAAGAAGAAGATGAAATTCAGAAACAGAAAAATAAAGAAATAAGAGAAATGAAAAAGCAAGAAAGAGAAAGAAAAAAAGAAGAGAAATTAAAAGAGAAGGAAGAAAAAGCTGAACGTAAGAGAAAATTGAAAGAAGAAAATTCTAAAGCAAAAGAGAATAGACCTATTAAAAGGAGGAAGAAGTCAACATAAAATATTCTAAACGTTGTGTGTTTTATTAATTTATACTGATTGTTTATTATTATAAGTATATTAATATATATTTTACGTTACCTTACATAAAGTACGACGTGTTCAAAGATAATAAAATTGCTTTCCGATATATTTTGAAAATTATCATCCCATTTATTCTCTTTTTTCTTTAATTCCATTAAGCTTTAGTTTTAAGTGGAAAAAATTAATAAATTCATTATTTTGGATAGAAATAATAAGTTAAAAATATCGTTAGTACAAAGTGTTCATTTATTGGTACTGGCTGTCCATCTACTGGAGATTTTGTCCATCTACTGGGGTTTTGGTATTTTTCTGACATTTTTCGTTTCTGTTAATTACTATGAACTTTTATTAAGTTTTACTTATTTTTTTATAGTTCGTTACATGTTTTTACATAAATATAATTTACTTCATTGCAACTTACAGTAAATCCTGGATAAATGCACTGAATTCGGGACCGACACAGTGCAGTTACGAAGTGGTGGTTTCTATTTTGTGTTTACGTTCGGGCTCCAGCCGAGCGTGAACTTAGAAAAGAACAGACAGTAGAAGAGACAGAGAGGTCCAAGCTACAGGGGGACCGGCCCGAACGTGTCGGTGTCGCAATACTAATCGGAGGATGGAATTTTTCCATTTTTGATTTTTTTGTTTTGAAAACTTCGCTAACGTATTTGTGACAATTTTGTGATTAAAATGATACCAAACACGACATAATTTGGGCAATATTTACTTAATATTTAATTCGTTTACTTGCTATTTAGATAACTCAAACATATCGTGTTTGGTATCATTTTAATCAGAAAATTGTCACAAATACGTTAGCGAAGGTTTCAAAACAAAAAAATCAAAAATGGAAAAATTCCATCCTCCGATTAGTATTGCGACACCGATACGTTAGGGCCGGTCCCCCTGTGCGTTGGGCCTCTCTGTCTTTTCTACCGTCTGTCCTTTTCTAAGCTCGGCGCTCGCCTGGAGCCTCAACGTAAACACAGTCCGGAGGTTCAGCTATGACCTGTGCATTTAAGTCTTGCACTGGGAACCATTTAGCAGTGCAGCTATCGAATAAGGCAACTATTCTATGTTTTCATCTGACTCCAGCTGACCACGAATCTAGAAAGGGGTAAGCAATGGGAAATCGCCCCCTCGAAGATGATAGGGTTAAACGAACCGGGACTCGTTCGCGATGCACAAGGGATTGACGGCGATGCGTCCATCTTTGCTCCATTCACGAGCTCATGGAATAGATTTTGACGATGCTCAAAGTTTTTTAGATATCTATGCTGTTGAGAGAAACGTTCCTCAAAACGTTCGTACGAACGGTCTCCTCGCTGTCAATCGCGTGTGCATCACAAACGAGTCACAGTAGCTTTAACCTTTGCATCTCCGAGGGGGTGGTTTCCCACTGTTTTCCACTTTCGAAATTCGCGGTCAGCTAGAGCCGTATGAAAGCGCTGAATTGTTACGCAACTCAATAAATGCACAGCAATATCGACAGCTGTGCAATGTTTAAATGCACAGTGATGCACAGTTGCTGCTCCAATTGAGCGCCGAACTTAGAAAAGGCATTAAATATAATTCAAACCATCTCGTGCTGGGTATCATTTTAATCAGAAAAATCTCGCAAATGCGTTAGCGAAGATTTCAAGAAAGGAAAACGAAAATGGAAATGTTTTATCCTCCGATTAGTATAGTATAGTCCAGGAAAAGACGTTACGACGCACGGACACATGACATAATTAAGACGTGAATTTAAGGCCAACGCTTAATTCTAACAAGGAAGGTATTCGAAGTGCAACTCACGGATTCGAATAAAATTTTGTGGGTTTGTAGAGTGATCCAAGACAAGAAAAATGGTATACTCCATTCGTGCCCAATCGCCCTTTAAGGGCATGAAATTTAACCTCAAAGTGAAATCGACACTTGCACTTCCTCGCTTATATCTCCTAAAGTACAAAAGATAGAAAAAAATGTTTTAGGTAAAAGTTTAACGGTAAAAGGAGCGCTATAAATTTGCATTAACAAATTTTAAAAAACAACTTTCCTTCTTGGAAAAAAAATTTTTTTTTGCGTTATATTAAACAATTTTGAAATCTTTTTGGTAATGAAAAATGTGGCATTTTTTATTCTGAATTCAACCATAACAATATTTTTGTTATACACCGCTAGGGTTACACAGATACACGACAAAACGTACTCCCTAGCGCGCGGAACCGCGCAATAGCGCGCTAACACGTATAAAGTTACATATTAAGAATGTTCATTTTCGTCGTAGGACATGCCTATGTGACGAAGATAGATGTGGTAACATAAAAATCGCAAATTATGAAATATTACGTAAAGATTAATGACTTATAATACAGATCGTACTATATCCCATATATACATACATAAATATTTTTTAAACGTTTATTTAACATTTTACTACATTGTAAGCACACGCGAATACATGTACCTACTTCACTCGACATAGTTTCGTAAAGTGAAAAAGACGAAATACTATCTTCATTAAAAAAGTGATCTACAAACAGATACTTTTTACACCAAGCACATCTTATAATAGCAGGCTTACCACATAATTCACAACGTGGCAGTTTATCTGCTTCAGGAAATTTAAAATAGAAATCTACCGGATTTTCAAACTGTTGTTGTAATCTTTCCTCTAGGTGTCCACTTTTATACCAAGAGTTCTTAAATATAATAATTCGCGGACTCTCGGAGATGAAAACTGATTCGATGTGAGAGATTGCAGTTTGATGATATTATTTCGTAGATGCAAATTTGTAAAAAGATTATATGGTAAAACTCAATTGGAACAAGTTCTCACAAAATTTTTTCATACCCAAAAATAAAAAAAAAGCTACGATTAACGGTGATAAGCCTGCTATTATAAGATGTGCTTGGTGCAAAAAGTGCCTATGCGTATATCATCGTTTTAACCATTTCACTACTGTGAGCGCCTATAGGCGCTTAGAAATTTTGCGCTAGTGATACCCAGGAGCGCCTATAGGCGCTTGACGCTGGCTGGCTCTCTGATACTGAAGGCGCTTAAAGATGCTCATTGTAATTTGGCTTTCTGACACGAAGAGTACTTTTAAATTTGTCATATTTGTAATTTGTCACATTTAAAAAATGTTTATTTGTGTATATATGCGATGTAGTACGATTTATATCATAAGTCATTAATCTTTATGTAATATTTCATAATTTGCGATTTTTATGTTACCACACCCATCTTCGTCACATAGTTATGTCCTGCAACGAAAATGAACATTCTTAATATGTAACTTTATATGTTGTTAGCGCACTATTGCGCGGTACCACGCGCTAGGGAGTACGTTTTGTCGTGTATCTCTGTAACCCTAGCAGTGTATAATAAAAATATTGTTATGGTTGAATTCAGAATAAAAAGTGCCACATTTTTCATTACCAAAAAGATTTCAAAATTGTTTAAAATAACGCAAAAAAAAATTTTTTTTCCAAGAAGGAAAGTTGTTTTTAAAAATTTGTTAATGCAAATTTATAGCACTCCTTTTACCGTTAAACTTTTACCTAAAACATTTTCTTCTATCTTTTGTTCTTTAGGAGATATAAGCGAGGAAGTGCAAGTGTCGATTTCACTTTGAGGTTAAATTTCATGCCCTTAAAGGGCGATTGGGCACGAATGGAGTATACCATTTTTCTTGTCTTGGATCACTCTACAAACCCACAAAATTTTATTCGAATCCGTGAGTTGCACTTCGAATACCTTCCTTGTAAGTAATTTTAACATATTATTTTAAAAAAATACATAAAATGAGAAAACATTAGGGGTGGGAAACAAGGGGCAATAATAGCTGAGGACGAGCTATTTGAGAAGGAAGATGCTCCTTTTAGTAATAACAAATTATAATATTAAATCTTATTAAATAACAATCATAACAACAACAAACTCGGCTAGAACCGTAAACACAGTCCTGCCATTGAACCGAAACCTGTGCATTTAAACCTTGCACAGGTTTCAATATAGCTGTGCATTTATATCGAGTTGCATAACTATTCACTGTTTTTACGCTGCTCCAGCTGAGTGTGAATTTAGAAAGGACCAGAAAATTAAAAACCAGTTCCTTGAAGATGCAATTGTTAAAGGTAACGAGCTTCGCCATGTGATGGACACGTGATTGACCGCGACGGTTCTATCCCTACGAACCTTTTCAGGTATGTTATTTTTTCCATTCACGAACTGATGGAAGCAAACTTGGATGTTGCCCGTTTATTACATGGCTACGCTATTAGTACAAAATAATTAAAATTGTTAAAAGCAAAACACCAGGTGCGGCCGGTGGAATTCGTGGAAGCAGAGTCATTTAACTAAAGCCGTTTTCGTCAAAATAGTCATGGGATTGCTCATGCAATAAATCTTCAGAAAGGTTTTGAATACATTGAGGACGAACGGTTTGCTAAATATTGGGCCAGAAATACAGTTAGAAAAACGCCGTGAAAATAATACTGTATAGAAAATCCATAAACGTAATTTGAAAGGAGTCTTCAATCTATTAACCCTTAGCACTCCTATGTCAAATGTGCCTCGACATTACATTTCTTACTTCAACTTTAATGTCGAATTAGATTCAACTTTACACAACAAAACTCCTAAACAAATTATAATAATAATAACAGTATAATAGTAATAATTTCTGTTGTAATACAACTTGTTACTGAAGGCTTTTTTTATATGTTTTGCAAATTAATTAAGGAGTGCAAAGGGTTAATGTTTTTTTATGAAACCGAACACAGGATTGTCCGCGTAGAGGTAGCCAATCTAAATTCTGATGTTAGAAAAAAGATGTATGAAACTTCAATTATATTAAAGAATGAGAATTCTTTATCAAGTTCAATGTACACAATCACAATTGAAATAATAACAAGTATCTCAATAAATTTGTTATGGGCTCGATCGAACTTTGAAAATTTGCGTCCTGAATGAATTTTGCACTGAGATGCTTCTATTACTCGGTCTCGAAGGACCACCCCGTTTTACATGATTTTTACCCTGATATTCACAAGTAGAAAATGTTGAGTGGTAAGCAGTTATGCGCCCCTCTCTTGAAGTCGTGTATGAGATTTTTATCCTTCGATGGGGTGGTGTCTTTGAAAAATAATTTCCTCCACCCCCTCGAGGACTTCAAGAGAGGGAAAGCGACAACATGCCCTCAACACCTGATGGAGGATTTCAAACCTACCAGCTGCCTCTGAGCAAGCCCAAAGTCCCGTTAGGGTCATCGGCGGGTACGTACAAAAATTCCTTATATTAATTATTTACAAATAATACACAGATGTGCGCACCCTGACCGAGCCCCAATCGTACCCATGGGTTTATTTTCGAAGACAGTTGTCGATAAGATGTTTGCCGCTCCACCAGATCCTAAGTTTTATGACTCTTTAACAATAAATGTGCTTGAATTTTGCCACAGTCTCCGCACTATGCTTTCGGAGCCCACTGACCTGCTTGCCTCATAAAACCATCTGGGCACGTGGGTACAATTGTCAAACGATTCTTTCGAATTTCTCAACTATATGCATATTAGTATGGACAATGGATTGCTTTCATTTGTCAGATACAGCTTACTCTGTTAAACTAAATGGCTATTATGATACTTATACAATATTGTCAATGCGAAGTCCACTCGCAGAATTTTAATACAGACGAGTGCAGTACGTAAGTATCACGATTACGATGGCTGTTATTTATTTTTAATAACGATTGTTTCCAAAATCATATTTTTAATCGTCAACAAAGATAATATGTGTAAAACGTAAGATCGATTGAATAACGAAAAAATATTTCACATTAAAAAAACTTAGTTTTGTTGAATTTTTTTCGAATAAACATACGTCATGCGATTTCCCTCAATTCAAGGTAACATAAATTTTACATAGTTCATTTGTTTAATAATTGAAGACATTCTGCTGGTATTGTAAAATGTATTTTTACGTTGAAACTAAGAACCATACTAACATGGACTTTAAGGAAAAATATTCATTCTATTTTTAAAGGAAAGGTCTAAGAAATATATGTACGATTTGCTCTGGCTGAAGATGGTGATAGAGAAGGGAAAGTCGTTTACAAAAAGACGTTACTCATGAGTAGACTGCGGATGTATATGCAAATTTCGAGTTTTACAAATGCAGGTGAGACAGGAAAACCTATCTAGGGATTTATTGCACTCAATAAATATTACAACAAATACCATACTTTAGATATTTTACATATATTTTTATATTATGTCCTTTTTGTATATTTTAGCCGCATTTAATTTGTCATAAATGCATAAAAATCCGCAGTCTACTCATGAGTCATATACCCTTCAAACACGTAACCTAATCCAAATGTTATTGACTAACTCATGTAATTTTGCTTGACGAAAAGCAGACGTCGCACGAACTTGGCGTAAAGTATATCTTTTCGGACCTGCGACAATAACCAATGCACTAAAATGAACCGCGGACAATATATATTGTAAAAAAGTTCAAACTGTTGAAGTTACGATGACTTACAATAAGTAATAGGTACGTATGTTTGAATATGTAGGCAGAAATATACTTTTTGAAACCACAATCATTTGTAATGAATGTATTACTCTCTGTAGAAAATGGACAGTGAAAGTGAATTGCAAATCTTTATTTATTTCCATAAATACGTGTCGTCCGTATTACGTCCTTCTTAAAAATATATAAGGTCTTTAAAAATAGCAATTTCTTTTCCTTACTTAGTACTTTAAAAATTTACAAAGCTTAAAATCAATTATAAAAAATATACTCAAACCAAGAATTTGTTGACCATTTACATTATAAAATTAATTTTTCGATAAAAAATACATGATCTGTATTTCACAAATACCTTTCGTCATGTATACGAATTGCACGAGAAAGCGATGTGATGGGCTGTTGAAAAATTTTGATGTAAAACAAGAAATAGCGAAATAATTTTGAATGATTATAGATTACATTTGATTAACAATAATATTTATGAAATATTAAAAGCAAGGATATAACGTTAAATATAAAATAGCTAATGAAATAATCGTTGCATTTCAACAATCGTAAAGTTCAAATTTTTATTCTAAAGTGTGGATTGTGCATAGCGCTTATGGAGTGCGGAGGGTGCCATAAAATCTGGTTCGAGGGTGGGGAAAACGTTGCATTTTCTATGAAAGAGGACCATGGCAGGCAGCATGACATTTTTCCCAAAGCTTTCTTATACAGCGTTTCGAATATCAAAATATCTAACCCTTAAACCTTATTAGTTTTCAGTAGCCTTTGTTTTTTGAAGTTTATTATTTTTACGTAGTTTAGTTTTCGTGTAGAATAGTTTATATATATATACATATATACAGTGTTAGTTTTTAGTGTTACATTTAGTGTTTTAAGTGTTGAATATGGCCAGTAAAAAAAAGGTGACCTTGTCTATGAAAGATCGCTTAAAAGTGTTAGAAGATTTAGAAATGTTTAGTGTTGCAATTGTAGCGAGAAAATATGACGTGCATAGATCAACAATAATTAGAATTAAAAATAACGCAGAAGATATTCTAAAGTTTTCTGATAAAGGAAAGCAACAGCAGAAACGGCAGAGAATTAAGTTGCCGAAGTACGAAGGATTGGAGCACCGTTTGGTGGAGTGGTTCGTCGAAAGACGGACTTTTGGAGACATTATAAATGACGCTGTACTTGTAGAAAAGGCAACCCAGTTGAAGAACACACTAGGATTGCCATCAACTTTCAAGATCAGTAAGGGTTGGCTGGAAGGATTCAAAAAAAGGAACGACATACGTCTTACAAGGGCGTATGGCGAAGCTGCAAGTGCAGACTCCGTTGCTGCAGAAAACTTTTGCCGCGATTTTGAGGAATTATTGAAACAAATTGGTATTGACGACATCGAAGAAGGCAGCATATATAATATGGATGAGACTGGCCTTCTATGGAAAGCACTACCTTCCAAAACGTTGGCGCTTCGGGAAGAACTGTACGTGAAAGGACATAAAAGCCGGAAGGAGCGTATAACGGTGGCTTTATGTGCAAATGCCTCCGGAACGCACAAATTGATGCCGTTCGTCATAAATAGGTACGAAAACCCTAGAGCGCTAAAAAATTACAAACAGAATCTTCCAGTAATTTTTAAATCCCCAAAAAACGCCTGGATGACGCGAGACCTATTTGTCGATTGGTACGAAAACTGCTTTAAACCCAGTGTACGAGCGCACCAACTTGAAAAAGGACTGATAGGAAAAGTAGTATTGATCATAGATAATTGTAGAGGACATAGAGTGCCAGCAGAATTACTAAATGAAGAACGATATAAAATAATATTTCTGCCACCAAACACGACGAGTTTAATACAACCAATGGATCAAGGCGTAATTGCGAAATTCAAAGCAGTATACCGTCGCAAAACGGTGCAGAAAGTTGGTTCTTATGAAGGAGGAATAAATGAATTTCACAAAAAATTCGACTTAAAGGATTGCATAGACACGCTATGTGCATCCAGGATGGAAGTGTCGGCAGACAATATCATTAATGCCTGGAATAAAATTATTCCCCAAACTCGCAGATATGAACGAGCTCTGCAGATGGACATGGTCAATTTAACAGGTGATACGTTTTCAGAAGACGAAGTCGCTCAGTTCATTAGCGATTGCAATGCCGAGGAAAATAGAACATGGGAAGAGGAAAGCGAATCGCAAAGACCGGAGAGCTGCACACCGAGTGTTAGTGGGAGATCCGAGGCAGTGGACGTGTTTCAGCGGTTGGAACAGCTTGTTTCGTCGGACGCACCTGTTGTCAAAGACATGGTTAGCGTCTTAAAAAAACACATTTTAGGTTTGTAGAGATAGCATCATAAGTACAATTACATAATTTTACAAAAGCTATAAACACAATTTTCATTTTAATACTTAAATTTTATTTTTTTAGGTGCCGATGACAATAATTAAAATGTTCATTCAAGCTTTTGTTACATCCCAGCCACCGTCATCACGGTGTTCATATTATACTAGTATTATCACCGCCGCGTTTTTAATAATCATCTTCATTATTCATTATTATCATCGTCATTATCATTACTATTTATAGTATTGTTACCATCGTTGTTGTTATGATTGTTATTTAATAAGATTTAATATTATAATTTGTTATTACTAAAAGAAGCATCTTCCTTCTCAAATAGCTCGTCCTCAGCTATTATTGCCCCCTGTTTCCCACCCCTAAAGTTTTCTCATTTTATGTATTTTTTTAAAATAATATGTTAAAATTACTTAGAATTAAGCGTTGGCCTTAAATTCACGTCTTAATTATGTCATGTGTCCGTGCGTCGTAACGTCTTTTCCTGGACTATACTATACTAATCGGAGGATAAAACATTTCCATTTTCGTTTTCCTTTCTTGAAATCTTCGCTAACGCATTTGCGAGATTTTTCTGATTAAAATGATACCCAGCACGAGATGGTTTGAATTATATTTAATGCCTTTTCTAAGTTCGGCGCTCAATTGGAGCAGCAACTGTGCATCACTGTGCATTTAAACATTGCACAGCTGTCGATATTGCTGTGCATTTATTGAGTTGCGTAACAATTCAGCGCTTTCATACGGCTCTAGCTGACCGCGAATTTCGAAAGTGGAAAACAGTGGGAAACCACCCCCTCGGAGATGCAAAGGTTAAAGCTACTGTGACTCGTTTGTGATGCACACGCGATTGACAGCGAGGAGACCGTTCGTACGAACGTTTTGAGGAACGTTTCTCTCAACAGCATAGATATCTAAAAAACTTTGAGCATCGTCAAAATCTATTCCATGAGCTCGTGAATGGAGCAAAGATGGACGCATCGCCGTCAATCCCTTGTGCATCGCGAACGAGTCCCGGTTCGTTTAACCCTATCATCTTCGAGGGGGCGATTTCCCATTGCTTACCCCTTTCTAGATTCGTGGTCAGCTGGAGTCAGATGAAAACATAGAATAGTTGCCTTATTCGATAGCTGCACTGCTAAATGGTTCCCAGTGCAAGACTTAAATGCACAGGTCATAGCTGAACCTCCGGACTGTGTTTACGTTGAGGCTCCAGGCGAGCGCCGAGCTTAGAAAAGGACAGACGGTAGAAAAGACAGAGAGGCCCAACGCACAGGGGGACCGGCCCTAACGTATCGGTGTCGCAATACTAATCGGAGGATGGAATTTTTCCATTTTTGATTTTTTTGTTTTGAAACCTTCGCTAACGTATTTGTGACAATTTTCTGATTAAAATGATACCAAACACGATATGTTTGAGTTATCTAAATAGCAAGTAAACGAATTAAATATTAAGTAAATATTGCCCAAATTATGTCGTGTTTGGTATCATTTTAATCACAAAATTGTCACAAATACGTTAGCGAAGTTTTCAAAACAAAAAAATCAAAAATGGAAAAATTCCATCCTCCGATTAGTATTGCGACACCGACACGTTCCGATGATATCATATTACACTGCCTCGTCGCCGAACGTCGAGGTTCGACCGAGGGGGATCCCCCTATGTGGAGGGGATGGCCGCGATGCATTTATCCAGGGAAATTTCTTGTGCATTTATCCAGGGATTACTGTATTTATATATTATTATATTATTTTGCTAAAAGAACACGAGAATTTCCTTAACCGTCCATCTATTGGTTCGTTTACCCTAACCTCTCGCGCTACGTAACAGCCCCTTAGCCGAAGAAGACCCCACAGCCGACTCACTATGACACCATCTACACCGTGTTATGCAAAGCTGTTGAGGAATCTCGAACAGTAGGGTTGAAGACTACTTTTGTCACGTTTGATCAACCGCTTTACGTAAAGGCACGAGATATACATAGTACCTGCTGTGGGTCCCGATTCAGATTTGTCTAACGTCGTCGTAAGACTTGGAGGCTTTCATCTCCTCATGTCCTTTTTGGGTTCCATCGGATTTATTATGGCGGGAAGTGGCTTGAAGGACTTATTGAGTGTGATTTACGCTCCTTTATCGGCTGAAGAACTTTTAGGGAGACATGCTTACGCACGAGCCATCAGGGCATATCTGCTAACTCAGTTGGCTCTGGCAAAGATGATTTTCAAAGATATTGATTTTGACATCGCAGAACGTGAGGCTGGTGAGAATATCCTGCACGATTTCGGTTACAATTCCTGGATCGGTAAATGTATATAATTTAAAAACAGGTTTAGTCCTCAAAGTTGTAGTTACGCGCCGATTCCGCACTTTGAGGACTGGAACTGGCTTTATTAATTCATTTTTAACCGTTAAAAGTCTCAATAATTAAAATAAAATTAAACCCATAAAAGTTCTCAAAACCCTCTTAACTCTAAATAAATCTTCAAAATTCTCATAACTATTTCAAGAGCATAGGAGAGGGGGAGAAAATTGCAAAAATGTACCAGTTTTAAGTCTGTTTATCATAAAATGAAAAACAAATGACAAATAATATTCATTTAACATAAATAGCTATAAACATTACAAACATTGATATAAGATTTTGTAAATATTTTATACTGTAAATATCGCTATTTTTAAGAATAAATTATGATTTTTAACGCAAAGATAAGTTACCTTTCAACGAATAATATTTATTTAATAAAAAAAAAACATAATTCAATGTTATTAAGACAATATTAATAACATAAGAATGAACAATTTTATTGATATTCATACATTTCTCTTCATTACAGTAAAACTGACGTTTTTATGCTGGGAATTTAAAGCACTTTAAATAAATTCTCAGGAATAATTGAAAAAAAAGAACATATTTGCAATGGTTCATCCATACTATCTTATGATAGGACTGTCAAGTTGAAAACTTGAGGCTTTTACGTGGATCGAATTATGTACGACTTTCTAATAATATCTTCAGAAACCTCATTGAGAATTTTGAGGTTTCTATTTGAATTAAAGTAATTGTTTAAATGTCGGTTTAGTCCTCAAAACACCCATTGAGAATTTTGAGGTTTCCATTTGAATTAAAGTAATTGTTTAATTGTCGGTTTAGTCCTCAAAAAACTCATTGAGAATTTTGAGAATTAGGTTTAGATTTTAATTATAATATTTTTGAGGATTTTGAGTTTAATATCTCAGTTTAAATAATCAAAAAACTCTTTTTTCATCCTTAAAATCCTCATTGAGACTTTCTGAGAACTATATTCGCATTCAATTGTAGGCGGCAAATTTCTACATCAAAGAAATGAGGACTTTGGAGACTTAAAAATATACTAATATTTCGACTCGGGTTGGCACCACAGGAGAGGAATATTTTCTTCATGAAACCAGGGATGGGAAAAACTGAGCGAAAAAACTACTCTTCGCATCTCCTACAATCGCATAAAGTACTACAGGATGTGATTTTGTTTGCACATGCCTTCAGTGGACGTGACACCACGTCATGTCTTTTCGGAAAAGGTAAACTAAAATGTTTGAAATAGTTGGAGCAGCGAGATGATTTGCAAGACATCGTACGAATTTTCAACGACACAAGTTCCACTCACGAAGAAATCGCTTTGGCTGGAGAACGATTTTTCCTAGCTGTTTATAATGCGCCTGCTGGTGAGAGGTCATTGAACCAACATCGTTACAAAATGTTCAAAAAATCCGCGTACAAGAGTAAACCAAATCTAGCAACGTTACCCCCAACGGCTGCAGCGGCTCAGCAGCACTCGTTTCGTGTTTACCACCAAATCCAGAAATGGCGTGGTTATGAAAAATTTCCCGAGCTCTGAGGTTGGAAAAAAGTCGACAATTTCCTTCAACCTGTTCGAACACTGAAGGCTCCTGCTCCTGATTCTGTACTGACATTAGTGTCACGTAATTGTAAAAAGGGATGTACTTCATCTTGTGGATGTCGGAAAGCGGGTCTAACATGCGCAGCGATTTCTGGACACTGTCAAGGTACCGCGTGTTTCAACTCTTACATAATAGTCGGAGAGCTGGCCGCCACCACGACTAAGGTACTCGTCACAAAGCTGAAATTTTTAGCATAGTTTATTCAATAATATTAATGTATGAATAGCTACTTCTGCCGGGGTTGCCGCGGTTGCAAAAATACCCCCTTTATTTTTAAAGTTGTTAATTTTTTTTTTTTAAATATACTTTCACACGTCTGCCGTTTATATATGTTATAATTAGACTGCGGATGTTTATGCAAATTTCGAGTTTCACAAATGCAGATGAGACAGGAAAACCTATCTAGGGATTTATTGCACTCAATAAATATTACAACAAATACCATACTTTGGATATTTTAGATATATTTTTATATTATGTCCTTTTTGAATATTTTAGCCGTATTTAATTTGTCATAAATGCATAAAAATCCTCAGTCTGGTTATAATTTATACTATTTCAAGTATAAAAAAAAATTGGCAGACGATTCTCTGGGTTACAAATACCTGGCAGACGGGTCTAAAGTTGTTATAGTCTAAGGGCTGGCCGCCACCTCGACTAACAAGGAAGCTATTCGAAGTGCAACTCACGGATTCGAATAAAATTTTGTGGGTTTGTAGAGTGATCCAAGACAAGAAAAATGGTATACTCCATTCGTGCCCAATCGCCCTTTAAGGGCATGAAATTTAACCTCAAAGTGAAATCGACACTTACACTTCCTCGCTTATATCTCCTAAAGTACAAAAGATAGAAAAAAATGTTTTAGGTAAAAGTTTAACGGTAATAGGAGCGCTATAAAATTGCATTAACAAATTTTTAAAAACAACTTTCCTTCTTGAAAAAAAAATTTTTTATTGCGTTATTTTAAACAATTTTGAAATCTTTTTGGTAATGAAAAATGTGGCATTTTTTATTCTGAATTCAACCATAACAATATTTTTATTATACACCGCTAGGGTTACAGAGACACACGACAAAACGTACTCCCTAGCGCGCGGTACCGCGCAATAGCGCGCTAACAACATATAAAGTTACATATTAAGAATGCTCATTTACATTGCAGGACATAACTATGTGACGAAGATGGGTGTGGTAACATAAAAATCGCAAATTATGAAATATTACGTAAAGATTAATGCCTATAATACAGATCGTACTATATCCCATATATGCATACATAAATATTTTTTAAACGCTTATTTAACATTTTACTACATTGTAAGCACACGCCAATACATGTTCTTCACTCGACATAGTTTTCGCAAAGTGAAAAAGACGAAATATTATCTTCATTAACACTAGAACTACCGGCGTTAAATCTATTAAATTTCAATATATTAAATAAGTACTTTGAAAACAGAGGAATCAAAAGGCCGAAAAGAAAATGGATACGGTGATTTATGTTTTTCTAGAATGACGTAGAATATTTATTCCATGACTCCCCTGTAGACTTGAAGAATTTTTGGAAAAAACTGTGTACCAGTCATTTTGACTGGTTCGGTAGTTCTAGTGTTAAAAAAGTGATCTACACACAGATACCTTTTACACCAAGCACATCCTATAATAGCAGGCTTATCACATAATTCGCAACGTGGCAGTTTATCTGCTTCAGGAAATTTAAAACACAAATCTACCGGATTTTCAAACTGTTGTTGTAACCTTTCCTCTAGGTATCCACTTTTATACCAAGAGTTCTTAAATAATTCACGGACTCTCGGAGATGACAACTGGTTCGATGTGAGAGATTGCAATTTGATGATATTATTTCGTAGATGCAAATTTGTAAAATGATTATATGGTATAACTCGATTGGAACAAGTTCTCACAAAATTTTTTCATTCCCCCAAATTATAAAAAGCAACGATTAACGGTGGTAAGCCTGCTATTATAAGATGTGCTTGGTGCAAAAAGTGCCTATGCGTATATCATCTTTTTAACCATTTCACTACTGTGAGCGCCTATAGGCGCTTAGAAATTTTGCGCTAGTGATATCCAGGAACGCCTATAGGCACTTGACGCTGGCTGGCTTTCTGATACTGAAGGCGCTTAAAGGTGCTCGTTGTAATTTGGCTTTCTGACACGAAGGGGACTTTTAAATTTGTCATATTTGTAGTATATTTGTAATTTGTCATATTTAAAAAATGTTTATTTGTGTATATATGCGATATAGTACGATCTATATCATAAGTCATTAATCTTTACGTAATATTTCATAATTTGCGATTTTTATGTTACCACACCCATCTTCGTTACATAGTTATGTCCTGCAATGTAAATGAGCATTCTTAATATGTAACTTTATATGTTGTTAGCGCGCTATTGCGCGGTGTATAATAAAAATATTGTTATGGTTGAATTCAGAATAAAAAATGCCACATTTTTCATTACCAAAAAGATTTCAAAATTTTTTAAAATAACGCAATAAAAAATTTTTTTTTCAAGAAGGAAAGTTGTTTTTAAAAATTTGTGAATGCAATTTTATAGCGCTCCTTTTACCGTTAAACTTTTACCTAAAACATTTTTTTCTATCTTTTGTACTTTAGGAGATATAAGCGAGGAAGTGTAAGTGTCGATTTCACTTTGAGGTTAAATTTCATGCCCTTAAAGGGCGATTGGGCACGAATGGAGTATACCATTTTTCTTGTCTTGGATCACTCTACAAACCCACAAAATTTTATTCGAATCCGTGAGTTGCACTTCGAATAGCTTCCTTGTTAGTCGAGGTGGCGGCCAGCCCTTAGACTATAACAACTTTAGACCCGTCTGCCAGGTATTTGTAACCCAGAGAATCGTCTGCCAATTTTTTTTTATACTTGAAATAGTATAAACTATAACATATATAAACGGCAGACGTGTGAAAGTATATTTAAAAAAAAAAAATTAACAACTTTAACACTAAACGTACCGGCATTTTGCACCTACCTAATCTTACCATAAGGGGTCATTTGACCCCTTATGAAATAAATGTTAATTTTCAGAAAGAAATACCCAATTTATTAAAGGAAATAATTTTCAACATAATTTCGCATTTCTACTAAAATAATAAAACACAAATTTTTATTTCTATAAACGAAATAATCAACTGATTACACAAGGCCAATTGAATGTAACGGAAACTGTCGTGTATTATCACTCCTTGTCGAACTTGATTTCTTGTAGGCTCTGATCTTTACTCTCTGACTCTCAATATAAAACTGCCTTTTCTATTTCGTTTAGATATAGAGAACTAATTGAAGGGAGTGTTTCCTGTCCATCTCCGAAAACAATCTTTTCTGTTTATGCGTTACTTTGCACAGTGGTCGATTTCGCTGAAATCCTGGCCAAAACCCCCAAAATTTTTTTTGCGGTTTTCATAATCTAGCAATTGTGTTTGATTTATAACACATCAGAGCATTCTTTTCCACTAATTAAAATTTTTATTGCACAAAATTCTTAGAGATATGTAATCTCAAAGTTGGGACTTGAATAACGCGTCGTATGGATCCGATCGGGTCGTCCAAGTGTTCACGCCGAAAACAAACCCACATATCAGGTTCAAATAAATGAAATCTTCACTTGAGAAGCGTATCTGAGTTTAGAACTAAGGTTCCAGTTGAGGAAAAATGCCGAAAAATGCCGAAAAACGCGTAAACTTCGTATGGGGTCAAATGACCCCTCGTGGTACCTATTGGTAGGAAGAAAATTTTTGTCGGTAAAAAATAAGCTACGAGAAAAACGAAAAGCGAGAAATTGAATAATCAGATGATATAAGACTTTACAAAAAGTCAAATGAGCAAAAGAAATAACAATGAAAGTATGATTTTAAAGTAAAGTTTGAAAAGGGTCATTTGACCCCGCTTGGTACGTTTAGTGTTAAAAATAAAGGGGATATTTTTGCAACCGCGGCAACCCCGGCAGAAGTAGCTTTTCATACATTAATATTATTGAATAAACTATGCTAAAAATTTCAGCTTTGTGACGAGTACCTTAGTCGAGGTGGCGGCCAGCTCTTAGACTATAAGTTGCGAGTCCGAAAGAGAGCTCGACGATGAACCTTATATCACGCGTCACAGCCAAGTTGAGGACGACAATCTTGAAGAACCTGACATCGATGATCCACCTCCTCCGTCAGAAGTTGGTTCTTTAGTGAATTCTGCCTCTAGTACGAGTCGCACGCAACGGTTTTAATTGGTATAATACACGAAACGTCGCATATCTGAGATCCATAACGGAACTTGCTCCCGTAAGCGAACAAAAAAGAAAACCGGAAGTTTCCAGAACACACAAATGTTTCGATGGCTTAAGGTGCCTTTTTAAGAAAATTTTCATTGCACCTCAAACAAAAATGATAGAACTAGGGTGAATGACATATTAGAAATTGTTCACACGGATCTGAATAGCCCTCATAGTACTCCTGGATTGAATGGTGAACGGTATTTTTTGACTTTCATTGATGATTTCAGTAAAGTGGCTCAGGTTTATGTAATTAAATCTAACTTACAATTAGTCAAACAGTCACACACCATTACTGCATTCCGTGGAACTCAAAAAGTTCGCCAGTTTGTCTTCACTAGTGATCTTCTGGAGTTTAGAAGCCTTTCATGCATTGAATGTGCAGAAAAATGTAGCCATTTTCACCTGGGGTATTACCCATCTTCAAATCTTTCCATTCAAAAAACAAAGTGCAATGAAGTCCAAACACGAATCACGTCGAACCAACACAAGCATGGTTCATCAAATGATGTTATTTGCAAAGATAACAATTCCACTTATAACATAAGTGATTATGTTCTTATCAAATGGGATGAAAAACATTATCCAGGGGAAATATTATCAGTTTCTGAAGAAGGCGCTTTAGTAAAGTGTATGAAAAGAGGAACCAAATCTTGGAGATGACCAATAATCAAAGATGAACAGTTGTATGCTTGGAATGATATTATGCAGAAGATCGAGCCCCCAAAATTGATGAAGAGGGGATATTATTCAGTAAAGGAAATAGACTAGTTTATAATATTTAACCAAGTTGAGACTGTTTTAGTAACTTTGAGACTGAAAACAGAACCAAATGTTTTTAGAAAATTTTGAGTTAAGTAATTTTCATTGTTTCGTTTAGTTTACTCTAACAGGCTTTTATTTTATTGTCAAAAAGTTTAAAATGAGAACTTTACTCGATTAGTAGAATGACAGTTAAGTTAATTTGAAGGAAGCAAAGACGTCTTATTTTTTTCGTTTGCTATTTATTTGTACTACAATTGTGATTAAGTGCCATATAATATAAGTTAGGTTTTATTACAATGATGCAGTCTTATTGCAATACTTTTGTGATTTTCAGGAGTTCCTATTAATGTAAAGAAATAACATTTGATTGCTAAATAAATAGATTATATAAAAATAAACATAATTTTATTTTGCAAGGTTCATGAATTGCTCGTAATGGTCATTCCCTCACCTAAGTCGTCATTCCCTCACATTTATTTTTTTTAATATCCTCATAATTCTCATGAAACACGTTAATTCTGGGGACCACTATATAATTAAAATATAGTAATATTAGTACTATGAAAACCTGTAACGAAGCAGCGCTTCGTTACTCTTCCGCCAGGTGGCGCGCCTCTTTCTTGCAAGAGATCGGGGCCGCGGCATCTGAAAGAAGTGGACGCGAAGATGGTGGAGATGGAGGTTAAAGTGAGTAAGAAAGTTAAAAGTAATAATATAAGTGATTGCAGAGAAGCTGCTTCTAAAAGCAATTCCGGTGCTCGTAGTAGAAGCCATAGTTCACTAAGGAAAGTCACAGGAAATAGCAGCAATCCTCAAAAGAAAGAAGCTTGCCACCAAAAAATGTACTGCAAAATGAGTCGCCGTCGAACAACGCAGAATAATACGTAGCAAGACATTGTTAACCAGAAGAAAAAGAAGAGTATCATTTTCGAAAAATCAGACAAAGGACCTTATGTCCTTTTTGTGAAACATGAGAAGACGATACCAGGGAAAAAGCAGTGGGTAACTTTAGAAGTGGCTAGGATATTAACTAGCATATCAATTAAATTTGACAGAATTGAAGCTTCTACTAGAGGCATTTCGCAAGTTACGTTTTTTTCTCGTGATAAAGCCAACTCAGCTCTTAAGAATGTTTATTTTGGAAAACGTAGGCTGGTAGCTTGGATACCATGGCATCAAGTTTTCAGCAAGGTAGTGTTCACGACGATGTTGAACTGTCGCGAACTGCGCGGGACCTTTCACCGGGACGCGGTATAAGGATACCGGATCCACGCGGGTCGTAAATCCGCGATACGTTAATAGTCGGTGATGGCCGAACGCGATTCTGTATACGATTTCTCGTGACAGAATTGATTTCGCTCGTTTGTTGAATAAGAAATTGGAACACGTTGATGTTTACTAGATGATACTTAATATATTAATACTTTATATACACTTATTCGAAATATACTACTAGTGGTGTGTGTGGGTAAGAATGGCGGTACTGTTGTTCGAGGTGTATGCCAGTCGAGTCAAGGTCTTGCTCGACAGAGCCGTTTCTCGAGCTGCTCCGCCTGCTACTCCTTCCTATACACTCGAGAGCTCGCTGATTGACTTTGCCTCCCCTTAATAGTAGCGGACCTATTGGCATGAGCACGGGCGTATTCGGGGCGACATTCGTAGTCAATCAGTCGCGCTGAAAAGACGTGCCTTGCGCGTCAGTCGCGGAGATCAGAACGTCGTGCGTGGCACGTCGATTAAGGTTATTTGTCGAAATACAATTTCACACCGCACTATATCGCATGTAGGGTAACACAAAAGTATTGTTAGTGAAAAAGTATGTTCGAATATGTGTTAAATAAAGTACAATTAATATATTTTAATATTTTTGGGCTTCTGGTGACGGTTTTACCGAAATTAACCACTACGTTATGCATTACGACTAAATATAGTATTGTGTTCCAGCACCAATAGTTGTAAATCAATTATTAGCGCAAACTGTTAAAAGTAACTATACGATAATAGAACGCTAGGTTTCCCAGCGTAAAAGAAAACATTGTTGCCGCCGCGGTTGTCTTGGCTATATGTTTTGCAATACTGCCTATTCTCTCGTAAACTAAGTGATAAGTAATAGGTTTCCACATTACCCATGAGGTACTATTTTCAATGCGTTTTTTTAAAGTGGTATACAATTCATTGTGCCAGTCTTGAAAATGTTTTCAGTAGCTTTATTCGTCTCAAAATGCTCGACGCAAAGTTCTAATATACCAATTAAAACATAATTAATTATAAGAAGCTCTTGGTAACAAAGAGTGGTTTTGCCTCGTTTAATTTCAATGTTGTTTTGTAATAAAATGCCAAAGTATTGTCAATTTTACATATAGAGATGTATTTCAACGGTTTCTTTCATCTGTATGATTGTTAAAAAACATTTTCTTCATTTATATTTTAATGCGATTTCTCGACAACGATTCAGCGGAAAAGGACATTGATACAGTGGAATAGATTTTCAGAAGATAACTTTGTAACAAAGAGTGCATTTGCATATTTCCATGGATAATGTGGAAACCTATATTACTTCTTTACTGTTAAAAGACAACACAACATTGTACAATGTATCGCCCCAATAACTTCTTACATTATTCTACATTCTTTGAGGCGAACAAGTTTGGCATTTTGCTGTCGCAAAATTTTTTAAATATAAATGTTGCCCCAATATACCGCCACATGCTACCACGCTTGTGCCAGTAGGTACGGCCGTAACGCCGCCGGTGTGCCTGTGAATCAGTGACATCTCGGCTGTGTGTGTAGGTGAAGGAGGCGGCGCAGCTCGAGAAACGGCTCTGTCGAGCAAGACCTTGACTTGACTGGTGTATGCTATCGCGGTTTGTGTTCAAGTGAGTTCCCGGGCAAGAGATCGGAAGGACGACGAGTCGGAAGTACAACAAGGGAGGGAACTGGCGAATCGGAGAATTTTGTATTAACTTGACTTCTAATAGGTCGAAAATTCGACCTGAAAGTTGAGGTACGTGACTAAAAAATATGGACAAGGATTAAGCAGAAGTAGTGAATTTTTGAGAAGGCCAAGTGACGAATCTGGAAGATGATTTACAGGGTGAAAGTAGGCAGATGGGAAGTGTGGAAAAGATTTAAGAAAGAAATATGACAGGAGAAGGACTGTGAGCAGAGTATAGGAATAGTGATTCGTAACAGGTAGTAATTAGAGATATTCCAATGGATATTAGTTGCCAGGAAGTGCTGGATGAGATTAATAATTCCAATCCATCTTGGCATGCAAAAGAAGTTGCGCGGATGAAACGGCGTTCCAGATTGGACAATGGCGAGGTAGAAGGGTGGATACACCGTCTGTCAGTGTAGTGGTCAGAAATGTTGACCCATTGAGTTATGTATATCTATGGAATGCTAGATTAGTGTCCACTCCGTTTATCCAGTCCATCAGGCTATGTTACCGGTGTGGAATAATTGGACACACAAAAAAATTCTGCAAGAACATTGAACGGTGTTTAAACTGCAGTCAAGGAAGGCATGACGACAGTTGTGACGGTCAGTCTAAATGTCGTAACTGTGAGGGAGGACACCGAACTTTCAGCCGAGATTGTCCCGCAATGGTCAAACACAAAGAAATTAATGTAGCTATGGCTACCAAACATATATCCTTCGTAGAGGCTAGAAGGTTAATAGAGGGGGAAAGACGTGGAGCCCTAAAAAATAATAATAATAATTTTCCCAGTGGATTGTCTGTAATGATGAATCAGCGTAAAGAATCCGGGAGACAAGCAGCTGTGAGTCTTCAGAATACAGGAGTTGAAACAGTATCCAAAAGTACAAAGAACATCGAGGTTAGTGGTATTCGAAAAAGGGACATAAGAGAGTCCCTGGATAAGCTGATTCAGCTATTCTCAAAAGTGCCAAACGCTGATACGCTACTGTCAAGGATTTGGAAAACTGTCTCGTTACATCGGGAAGTGGAGACTGATGGAAGCTCTAGTTTGGAGGCTTAGAAGGGCCACCATTACCTTCATATTAATTACGAAAATGGGTAGTCAATCTAAAATCACGATCCTGCAGTGGAACTGTCAAAGTATCAAACAGAAAAGGAGTGAATTTTCTCACAGAGTTGAGGATTTTGATATTATCGCACTTTCAGAGACTTGGTTAAGACCTGCAGATTATTTTATTATTTCAAATTTTGATAGTATACGAAATGAAAGAAGGAATGGAGTGGGTGGTGGTGTGGCCATCTTACTTCGAGGAAAATTCAGATATCAGGTAATCAATAACTTGTATAATTGCAATGGTAATTTGGAAGTATGTGCTATCCATGTAATTCTGGAAAAGGGGTGTTTGTGACCGTCTTATATCTACGCTAGAGTGGAAAAAATTTTTTTTACAATTTAAGGGTCGGTTCCTTATTATGGGAGATCTCAACGCTCATCATAGCTATTGGGGTGATAATCGTAATCTTCAGGTTGGTAGGAATATAGTCGATGCACTGGAATCGTCAAGGGTTCAAGTTATGAATACTGGGAAGACGACTTTCTGTTCACGACAATATTTGACTGAGTCAGCGATTGATTTGTCTCTTTCTGATAGTCAAACACTTTTATCTGATAATTGGGATGTAGGTGATGATCCATGGGGTACTGATCATTACCCCATATTCATTGAGTTGTGTGTTAGATTAGAAAACTTGAGTACAAGGAGAGGCAGATCTCGACTGTATACTCTTAACACGGACTGGAAGGTTTTTGCGGATAAAGTAGAGAGTAGGTTGCTGAATGATCAGTCTTCACAGCTGTTAGAAACGGAAATGGATGTTCAGAATAGTTATTCTTTATTTATCAGTACCCTGAAAGATCGTCTCGAGAGTAAGAAGGACCAACGAAATCGTGCTGTTCCTCAGGGCCATAAGCCAAATCGTAAATATAATCCTACGTGCGTTTGGTGGAATGAAGAGTGCAATAAACTCATTAGACTCAGGAAAGCTGCTTTGCTTAAATTCAAGTTTGATAGTAGTGCTAATAACTTTATTGCTTATAAAAAGACGGAGGCTACGGTTAAAAGTGGTCTGAAAAGAATTAGACGAGAAATCTTTAGAGATTTTTGTTCAAGTCTAACCAGATTTACTAATCCCTCATATATTTGGAAGATCAAAGGTTTTCAAAACAGAAATGCTACGACTACCAGGAAGAGAGAGGTCAATCCAGAAATTCTGGATGGAGTCCAGGAGGCTATTTCTGCGTTGTGTCCTCCATGGGTTATTACTCCAACACCAGATTTTCAAAACAGTGGTGATGAATTCTTGGACCTTCCATTTACAATGGATGAAATGGAGTTCGCTCTCGCATTTGTTCGTACTAAGCTAGCCCTGATATTGATCGGATTGACTATAAGATTCTTCGAGAGCTTCCCGTGGTGGCAAAACAGGAGCTGTTACGGCTTTTCAATGTGATTTTCTTAACGGGAACCTTTCCTGATGAATGGAGGAGATATCGGATTTTTTTTTATTCCTAAGAGTGATGGTAAAGGAGTGAGACCGATTTCTATGGCTTCATGTGTTCTCAAAGTGATGGAGCGTATATTAACAACAGATTAAGTTGGTGGTTGGAGTATCATGGTCTCATGCCTTCTTCACAGTTTGGATTTCGAAGGGGAAAGTTAAGTATTGACAATTTAGCTATACCTACTACAGAAATTTTGTCTGCATTTGAAGGAAGTGAATCGTTGGTAGCAGCGTTTGTTGATATAAAGAGCGCGTATGACAATGTTTTGGCAGATGTGCTCATTGGGGGGCTCCGAGAAATTGGTGTTCCGAGGTTTACTTTGCAATTTATCTATAACTTGGTCGCAGCTAGATGGTTGGAGTTCAATTTTGAGGATATAAATGGATCCTTTTGGTGTTATCGTGGCCTCCCACAAGGAAGTGGGCTTAGTCCAATTTTATATACTCTCTATACTAGAAAATTAGGGCAGAGTGCTAATCCTGCTTGCCGTGTACTACAATTCGCAGACGACACTTGTTTTTTTGTCAGATCTAAGTCCGTTCCAAATGCAATTAAAATCCTTGAAGAGTCTATTTCTGCAGGAAATAAAAGTTTGAAGGAAAGTGGATTGGTAATCGCTCCAGAGAAAAGTAAATTGATTGTTTTGAAAAGGAGGGGCATAGGCGCAACTGGTCCCTGCAGATTGATGATAAGAGGGTGGTTTCATCTAGTACAGTGAAGTTTTTGGGGGTTATTTTCGAGGAATCTTTGAGCTGTGTGCCTCATTTTGAAGCAGTATGGGCTAAATGCCAGAACCCTTTGGCAATTATCAGCTGTTTAAGGGGTACTTGGTGGGGTGCGGACTCTATGGTTTTACTTAGACTGTATAGAGCGTTAATTCGATCTAGAATAGAATATGCTGCGTTTTTATGCTGTGATTTACCTAATAAGTACTTGGATAAGCTTAGTAGAATTCAATATAAGGCTTTAAGGTTAGCCTTGGGTTATAGAGCTAGTACCCCAATTAATGTTATGCTGGCAGAAGCTCAGGAACCACCTCTAGTTAGTAGGTTTAAATATTTGGGTAGAAATTTCATTTCCAGAATGCTTACTACTAATACACACCAGCTTATTCCGACTCTGGAAGAGTTAGTGAGTGCTTGGGAGGACGTGACTATTGTACGTCGGGATAGTAGGCCATTAATTGTAGATTTCTTTCATGAGGTTGATAAGGTTGGTCATTTACTCCATGTCTCGAGCATTCCTGTAGGTCTTAATTTCGAGTATCGAGCTCTTTGGTGCACACCGAAGGTTTCATTTGATGAAGGTTATATTATTAAGGAGTCCCAAAGTAAGAATCAGGAATTCATTAGAATTTTCAGTGATCAGTTGGAAGAAATGGAGTGGTACTTTACTGATGGGTCAAAGGTGGTCGACAAGGCTTTTGTCGGTTTCGCAGCAGTAAGAGGGAAGGATGGAGCAACCTTTGAGTGGCGTACAGCATCTTTTGCATCCATTTACTCTGCAGAAGCTCTAGCCATTGTAGAAACATTAAACTTAATAGCAATATCGGAAGGGTCAAAGTTTGCTATTTTCGCTGATGCTCTCAGTCTTTTACAAGCCTTGAAAATGAAACCTAAATTGAATAAAGGGTCGTATTTAATTATATATATAAAAGAACAGCTGTTGAGATTAGAGAGAAGTGCAAAGTTGGAATAATTTTGGTGGGTGCCGGCTCATGCTGGGATTGACCGTAATGAAAAGGTGGACTTTGCAGCTAAAAGCGCTATTTATACTGGTCGTGATTCTCAGGTGTTGTTACCACTTGGTGACTTTAAGGCGGTCCTCTACTTTCTCGGCTATTTTTTTACGGCGTTTTCAATAATTTTTTACGGGCAAAGCATCGAAATAATCAATCTCATTGTTTTTGCATAATCTTTATTAACATTTAAATAAGCTTTACAAATTTTTTGAAGTCAAAATATATAATAGAATGAAAGTTATAGTGGCCGACAGGAAGACATCAAGTAAAAGAGGTGCTTGACGGTGACCGAGATTGCGGCTGTTCTGCTTATCTGAAATCAAAAAACCATACGGCATTTTAATCTTCATATTTAAGACTAGCGATTGAACTAGAATGAATTCTAAATTACAAGAATTGACTTTTTTATACACTTTTGAAAATTATATTCTATTTTTTACTCATTTTTTCTTAAGTTTTTCGCTCGTACAAAAAAAACTATCGAAGCAATCATGATAATCCTAGATCAATCACTGGCTTATAACATATTAAAGATGCTGTATAAATTTGAACAAGATCGGTGCAGTAGTTTCTGAAATATCGTGGTTACCGTTACGAAGAATGGTGTTTCGAGAAAAACGCATTTGAAAGTTCGCGCATGTGATTTATACTAAAAATTTTATCTCACCGTCAATCTGCTATGCCTGGACCATGCAATAGGCCTTCCTCTTCTTCTTGGAAGTCACGCAGAGCTGCTCCGTCTCCCCTTTTCGCGATTCGGGCCTGTTTTACAACATCCCTCGTGCGCCTTTCTGAACAGTCGATCCGAGAGCTATCACGCTGTTGATCATATCCTTTAGCTTGTGGGCCGATTTTCACTCCCATAGTTTCCAAGGTCTTCAGGATAGATTTGAATCCTTCGTTGAAGATTATGATAGCGAGAAACGTGGCGATTTCAACCACTTTTGGCCCAGAATGGAGGTGCTTCGGAGCAAAAGTCCAGATTAACGAATTGAGCGACTCGTTATTATTTTGAGTTTCCGCTCCCAGGCATCTGCTTAACAATTCTTCTTTGGATAAATCCTCATAAATTGGCTTTATAACGTTTTGAACTGCTTCAGAAAGAGGCGGTTTATTGTGTTTGAATTGCTCAGCCTCTCCGAGAAACTCAGCTTTGCGCCATTTGCACCAACTAGATTCGCCTGCAGGACAATTTTGATGCTGTGGATTGCTGTCTGTGGAAATCTTGTGAAAGAATGTTGCCCAAATTTCCTTTCTCATTTCCTCGATAGAATCTGGATGTCTCCGAATAGCTAATCCATAATACGTTGTCATCTCACCAATCAATTTATCAGTGAGTTTTTCTGCACCTTTCCCACCAATGCCTTTATTAGATTTTTTTGCATTTCGGAGCCGAGTCCCCATCCTCTTTTCAACGTGTCCAACACACTCTTTTTTTACAACAACAACATCTTCTCCATATGGTTCTGTCTTCAAAATACCGTTGAATGTCTTGCTGTCACCATCTCCTATATATGTCGTATATCGAACTTGATGTTTATCTGCTGAACGAGAAAACATTTTCACAACTGCATGTATTTCCATCTTCCCAGAACTTTCAGTATGATTTCGAGTACAATTTTCTTCATGATCAGCGAGCCATCCTGTATATCCAACTGGATCACTATTTTTTTTATTTTTCCACAAATTGCATCCAGCACAAAAACTACTCATTACACACGCATCAACCACTTTACCGGTGTACTTGGTAATTAAAGTTGAAACTCCGAATAAAGATGAAAATCCTCTTTTTTTCCATGTGCCATCTCCAGATACGTGAATTCATTTTCTGCTTTTTCTTGTTCTTGAAGGACTTCCTTTTCTTGATCAACCGCAATCGACAACACTGTATCAAAAACGGCCGAAGAAGCTGAGTGAATATTTTCTAATATGGAATAGTACGTGTTCAAAGCAAAACCTTGTCCCATATCCATCAGTCCACAGAAAATTCTATAGCCTTCATAACCGACTCCCAACAAACGCATCACGAAAACTAAGCGACGATTTATTTCGTAGGCTTTACCGATTTTTGGGCATGAATCTATTTCTTTTTCTTTCTCACACTTGCACGCCATAGCAATTTTAAAGCCCAATCCTCGTATATCACGTTGAATCGGGAGGCCCAATTAAAAGTTAATTTGCGAGAGAACGGTTCGTTTCTGACCCATGGTTCCTTTCAGACATTTTGCCTACGTAACAAGACGAATACGATGAGTCAATAAAAAAAATTTGCTACCCTTTCCCGAATTTTGCGGCAGGTTTTTTTCGCAAATCTCCATCGATCCAGAGGTGTAGAACAACCCCTGAAAGCCATGACAAATATTTTTGAAACACCCTGTACAGTGAATCACGAAAGTATTCGAACGCTTTGAAGCGAAAAGCTTGATGTTGAAAAACCATAAGTCATATTAGGAATTACAAATGTGGGGAAAGGGACCGCCAACTGTGCGCCAGGCCCAGCAGTTGGTAGGACCGTGGCGAGTACACGTGCGCACATGCGTGAACCGGTCGGATTAATTTGCGTTTTGGAACGAGATTACGTGCAAGCGTGCGACGAAAGCACGTGCGGGTTCGAGATAGGTCTCGATCGGTTTTTCTTTCGGCTATTCCATATTATGCAATTAGTGTTGTGTGTGAATCCTGAATTTCAAGAACCTGTGTATTCTGCTTTTTCTACATTTTTATAATAAACTTATTAATTACTTAATTAATCAGCTGTTGCGCTATCACGCAAATTGTCCATTGGGAAAGTTGTGAAACACTGCTGCCATCACACAGTACCGTGTCACACGTGCAAAACATTAAAAACCAGATGTGAGGAAGTTTCTCTTCGATGACCGTTGGCGCGTCCGTTAAACTTTCCCTTTTTAGTTTATTTCAAATATAGATTTCGCTCTTAGGAAATTAGAAGCACAGAACTTGTTGATCAAAACTACACTATTCTATATACTTTTACACGGAAAGAGATACCTGCCCTTTTCCTCGCGTACATGGTCATCAAAGGATTAAACTTATGCGAAACTGTACGATTTAACTACTGGAAGCCGACCGCCCATTGAAATCCTTCCAAATCCCATTAATGCCCCAAACCCTTCCGCACCTCCCAATCTCTCAGCTACAGCATCAGTAAGCTCCTTTGGAACTCTCCAAAGTCCCTTTCAACTACCTACGGGAACCTTCGAACCACCCTCTACCTCCTCGACAATATTACAAGCACCCATAAACAAAACATGTCCTGCCTCACAGCAATCCCAGTCTCATCTTCAAAATATTCTAATCTCAGGAAACGTTGCACCCTCTCCTATAATTCCGACAATTATTCCCCCTGTATCGTCTGTGTCAACCTCAACTGCACCACGAATGACCTTTGAAATGATAGCTAGCTTCATTCCCCATTTCGATGGAAAGTCCGGCTCCATTGGTCATTTCCTTAAGCAGAGTAGGCTCGCGGACTCATTAGTTGGATTAGAGGGGAAAATCTATTTACTTGCCATTATACGAAATAAAATACAATATCAAGTCTACAGTAGAATAATAGGAAACAAGGAACCAGAAAGTATAGATGATTTACTGCGGGCAATGAAATTAGCATACGAGGGCAGCTTTGATCCAAAGGTTTCGTATAATGATTTACAAAATGTACAACGACGCGATAACGAGACAATCGAGGAGTTTGGGGTTAGGGTACATGAAATCATGAACCAAGTAATCTTGACAGCCCGTGAGAATTTTAATGCTGAACATTTTGTGGGAATCGAAACATGGTTCAGAATGGGGGCAATTGATAGGTTTTTGAGAGGACTTCGTAACGAGGCGATCGCAATCTCCCTTTCAAGAGAAAATTTAACGGAGTTAGGTCTTGCCATCAGATTAGCTTCTAAATTAGAAAATCAAATAAGGCCAAATTACAATTACGATAAGGTCCCTTGTTCAGGCAATAGACCACGAGTCCTCACTATCGATTCAAATGCACGAAAATGCTATAACTGTAATGAGTCTGGTCATTTAGCAGCAGTATGTCCTAGAAAAGATCAGAAGGTTACGAAGCCCCCTCTAAACCTAGTTAGATGTGAAATCTGTAGGAGAACCAATCATACAGAGTCACAATGCTACAAGAGAGGTACAGTAGACCGGTCTTCAAAACATTCAACAGCATTTAAGTCTTCAGCTGACGGAAATGAATGTAGTTCTTTAAACTTGAAAGGACTTCCGCAGTTGCGCGCAGCTCGGAGGGTACCCTTAATTGCGCGCAACAGGTGCACCGTGTCAAATTTGAATTCGCAATAAATAGCAAAGAGCGGTCCCCTATTATCACCCTGCAAAACAATTGGTTCTGCAGAGGCTCCGATAACTTCTTAATAGATACAGGTTCATACCTAAATTTAATTTGTCACCGGGCAGGCCGCAAATTTAGAGTTTTTAAAAAAGGATTTTATTCACTCTACAAACTACTACAGATCTAACACTAAAGAGTAAAGAGAACTTATGCCACGAATACAACTGGCTAAACTTATTGTTAGTAGTCGATGTAACACCTCTTGTTGCTGGAGTCGGAATGGAATCGATGCGTTGTTAGGGGATCGTCTTGTATACCCTTTATCTGTGTCTTCATATTCGTTATTATGACAGCTACAGGGTGACCCATTGTTGACATTCCTCAGATTGTTTAGTCTAGTGAGGTGTCGTCGTTAGAAATTAAACGCGAATCTTTATCCCCTGACATAAAAATTGATGCAAACACTGTATTTCACCTCTCCGGCATAGGTTCAGGTACAATTCAAACACAGGGTTCTGCCATTATTCCGGTTCACACCATACCTATGACTTTCCAAATCGTAGATAATAATTTCCCTGTTAGCGCAGCTGGAATTCTGGGCATCTCATTTCTTCAAAAACAACAAGCAGTTTTAAAATTTAGAGAAGGATTCTCAAATGTTCTCCTGTTTGGAAAGGACGATTCACTCGCTCGCCACTTCTCCTCCCACAATTTACCGCCTAGAAGTAAAGTTTTAATTTCTGTTCCTACGGAAAGCAAAAATGCAACAGGTTATGTTAGGCGAATTGATGTAGGCCCAAGTATCTTTGTGGACGAAGTATTAGCTCGTCAACAAAACGGTTCAAACTCTACGCCATAAATACCACATCCGATTATATCACTCTCACCATACCTCCAGTCGATTTAGAAGAATTTGACTTGTCACCTTCCCCACTTTCGTCCCAAAATAGAGATTCTAAAGAGGAAAAATCATTAGCTCGTAGCAAACGATTCGCGGAATTGCTAAGGTACTCAAATTAGATGGTCTCTCCGAACAGGAAAAGACTAGCCTCTTAGGAACTATCCAAGAATTTTCTCATCAATTTTCCCTTCCGACAGATAAGTTAGAATCAGCCGAAGCCCCCCCCCCCCCCCCCCCCACCATTATTACTATAGATGAAACACCCATAAATACCAAACAATATCGATTTCCTCCAGTCCACAAAAGACAGATAGAGTCCCAAATAGATTCTCTGCTTCAGCATAAAATTATACAACCCTCTACATCACCCTATAATTCCCCCTTGTGGATCGTCCCAAAAAAACCTGACCCTTCAGGAAAGCCTAGGTGGAGAATGGTCATAGGTTACCGGAAATTAAATGAAAAAACAGTGGCAGACGCTTACCCTCTTCCTAACATCACTGAGATTCTAGATCAATTGGGCGAAGCAAAATACTTCAGTACTTTGGACTTGACTTCGGGTTTCCATCAAATCCCTGTAGACTGTGTATCTAAACCCAAGACTGCTTTCTCTATCCCTCACGGGCACTATGAATTTAATAGAATGCCATTTGGGTTGAAAAATGCCCCCGCGACATTCCAAAGAGTAATGGATTTAATCTTATCTGGATTACAGGGAATTGAACTTTTCGTATATATGGATGATATTGTTATATATGCATCATCTCTCGAAGAACATGCGAGAAAATTGAATACACTTTTAGCCCGCCTCCAGAATTCCGGCTTAACCCTTCAGCCCGAGAAGTGTCATTTTCCAAAAAAGGAAATATCCTACTTAGGTCATCTCATTACCAGTAAAGATGTAAAACCTGACCCGGAGAAAATTCGTGCTGTGAAGCAATTCCCCGTACCCATAACCCGTAAAAATATAAAACAGTTTTTAGGCCTCATAGGTTATTACAGAAGATTCACTCTCCCAATATGGCTAAAATTGCTAAGCCTTTGACAAAACTCCTAAAAAGGGACGTATTCTTCCATTGGAGCGCAGACACCCAAACTGCTTTTGAAACCCTTAGGGATACGATTTGTGCCGAACCTTTGTTGCAATTCCCCGACTTTGCCTGACCATTTTTAGTAACCACCGACGCGTCAGATTGCGCAATAGGCGCCATCTTGAGTCAGGGACCTGTTGGGAAAGACTTACCCATTGCGTACGCTTCTCGAACTCTAAATTCTGCCGAAGTAAATTACTCCATTATTGAAAAGGAACTGCTGGCTGTCTTGTTTGGAGTAGAACATTTTCGACCCTATTTGTATGGACAACAATTCACCCTAGTTACGGATCATCGTCCCTTAGTGTGGTTACACAACGCAAAAGACCCTACGTCTAAAATAATGAGATGGAGGATAAGACTAAACGAATACGATTATAATATCATTTACAAACCCGGAAAAATCAACGCCAATGCCGATGTTCTCTCCCGTAATCCAACTAATAACGATTCAAACCTAAACTCCCAAACACGGTCGAAACAGTCCGATTCCGAACCCTATGCTAACCCCAAGAGTCCGGAAAGGGTGCTTATTTGCGCAGATAAGACACCAATTGCGGATTCTGAAGCGGGCGCAAAGGGTGACGAAATACTTAGCGCCGAAATCGATAAATTGGTGTCATCCGTATTCCTAGCGCGCAGGAGCACGGAAGCCGAGGAAAACGGGGTCACTGCTTGTTCGCCTGAGAATTGAAATGCACAAGTTTTTACACAAAAGGAAAATTGCACATCAGAATTTGAACGACCCACCTCGTTAAGCACCCAATATTCAACCCGGACCGATCCTCCGTTGGCTAACGGGTATATAATCCGAACCCCAGGAACCCGCTTCGGAGTCGAAAGGGGAAATCTGTGCTTAATGAGCATCTTGAGTTAGGGCGGAGGTGCGGGGAGCCTCCTGAATCACTTGCGAGTGATGAATGTTATATTCTGTGTGGATTGGCTAGACGAGCCTGTTGTATCACCTGTGAATGTGTGCCTTGGTGAACATAAACTGTCAAAAAGGGCTAAGACCGTAAGGGCTGTGCTCCGGAGACAGAATTAGATGGTAGGCAAGATCAGGTGGGTCAGATCCGAGATAGAGTGACCTCAATAGTATCTGAAAATGAGCAGAGTAGAGAGACAATTAAAGTAAATGAGAGTAGAGTCTTGGTAAATAACGGTCTTGATGATGGGCCGATGACCGAATCCCTTCCATCTCCAATTATCCTCTTCACAAAAGACGAGCTTATTATGCGAAAAGATAACCTCGCTCATTTCACCCCCTAAATGTTAACAGCACAACACAACCAGTGTCACATTTATTAAATCAGGTCGGATATTCCTGGGAAGAAATCAGTAGATACAATATTAATGTTGGAAATGCCATGGGTTTCCCAAGCGACAAACATTCAGTTTTCTTCCTGTTCTTTAATGATAGCCTGCATGATAACCTGGATTTCGAAAATATAAACTCCGTATTAAAGTCCCTCAAAGCCCTCCTTGACTCCTTAAACCTTAAAACCTTCAGCATCCTACTAGACAGAGAGAGATTCGATGATTGCCAGAATAAGGTAGTAGTAGAGTCACTCAGGAAAATTTTTAATGATCAAGCATATTTAATCACAGTATGTACAGGAGAAATCGAGATTCCCCCGGAATCTAAGCGTTTGCGAATTATACAAGAATGTCATGAATCCTCGGTGGGAAGCCACAGAGGCTCTTTCAAACTAAGGCAACTTATACAGGAACGGTTCTATTGGCCCGGTATGGCAAAAGAAATAGTTGAATATGTGCGGTCTTGTCCAACATGCCAGGAAAACAAATCTTATATAGCAAAAACCAGACCGCCAGGAAAAGGTACAGATAGACATAGTCGGCCCCCTACCTATAACGAACAGAGGAAATCATTACTTGCTCACCTTGCAAGATAACCTCAATAATCTGATATCGCGATCCCCTTGCGTAATATTGACACGGTAACCGTTGCTTCTGCCCTTGCAGAGCAATGCATTAGTAGATTTGGATGCCCAAGAGCCATACATACCGATCAAGGTAGAAACTTTGTTAGTCGAATAATGAAAAGATTCTGTAAAATATTCAAAATTCAACAAATAACATCTACCGCTTCCCATCCACAATCCTTAGGGTCGCTTGAAAGGGCACACCGCGAAATCATAAACTATCTTAAAAATTATTGTAATAAGACCGATTGGGATGACTGGATCAGATTTGCTATTTTCTCATATAATACTTTCGTACACGAAGGTACAGGCTTCACACCCCATGAATTGGTCTTCGGGGTTAAGGCCAAAATACCAACAGAGTTTTCTAGGGAGCAACCACCACGGACCTTTGTGCAATATTTAGACAATCTACTGAATAGACTCACCCTTACCCAAAACAGAGCCACGGGGAATCTAGAAAGAGCGAAACAGAAAAGTAAGGAATGGTATGACAGAACACTTAATACACATAAATTCAAAACAGGGGAAGATGTATATTTACTTAAATGTTAGGAGGTTCAGGTGGATCGAGGTCAAAGAAAAACGAATAAGAGCACTCTGTAATAAAATATATTTGATATAAAAAGTCGTAAGGCTTCGCGTGACGATGTCTTTCGCGATACTGACTAATTCGTCATCGGCGTCTGTTGGTCCGACGTCCTACGCATCGTGAGGTAAAATAGTCCCCGATATTTACGCAGGAACCTTTTCGGAAGCGCGGATCGGAAATCTCTCGCACGATCTCTAATATTAAAGAACCAAGAACCTCAAAATTTGACTGTGATTGGCTAGGCCCGTATAAGATTAGTAGAGTTTTTAATAATCTTACTGTCGAAATAGCTATAAAAGCGAATCACTTTAAGATAGTACACACTAATAAATTGAAACCTGCTTGTATAAGGCCGGAGTTAAATACTGTAGAAGACCTAGATTAAGCGAATGTATATATAAAATTGTGTAGTCTTTATAGAATTGTATTGTTCCCTTCATTATTACACATCCATTGTACACTTCAATAAAATAAAAATACGACTAGTCCCGATAAAGTTGCATTCAGGTAAGAGCTGTGCAAATGCTCCTTGCGGAAATTATGGCGTACGTATAAGGAATTGTATGAATGCAGAGTACGCGAATGCCTATGTCCACAGGGTTACCCTACCAATTGTTAACGTTATGACTGCGACCGTGTTCAAAGTTTAGAGTATTGTCATGAGCACATTCACCACAGTCAATGGCAGAAAAAAGGCTTCAGGAAGGATAGAAGCAAAGCTAAGAGTACACAAAATTGAAAAAATTATCAACATACTCGTAATGGAGAATGAAGATGTTGGATACGATATACTACTAGGTCTCGACTCGATAAAAAGATTTCGTCTAAAACAAGATTATGATTTGAAAATTTACTAACAAGAAGAAACAATCTCAAAAATAGAGCCCCCAATAGGAAACAAAGACCATCTAGAAAAAATCAATGAAGGTATCCCTATAGAACAAATCAACGTGAAATTGGTGCACTTGCCGAATGAAAAAAGAAAAGAAATAAAATATTTAATAGACAAATACAAATCAATTATCGCAAAGAATAAATTTGACGTCGGAAAAGTGAAGGATCACAAGGCGTAAATAAAGCTGGCAGAACGAAAATTGATAGCAAAGAAACCTTATCGGTGTTCAATAAACGACCAAAAAGAAATAGAATTCCAAATAAAGGAACTAATAAAAACAGATTTGATCGAAGAGTCGTGCTCACCATTTGCAGCTCCAGTGACACTGGCCTATAAACGAGACGAAGGGACAAAGACAAGGATGTGCATCGACTTTCGAGAACTAAACAAGTTAGTCATCCCCGAACCACAACCATTCCCACTAATAGACGAAATCATCGCAGAAACAAGTGGAGCCGAATGGTTCTCGGCACTAGATATAAACTCCGCATTCTGGTCGATCCCACTACGTACAAAAGATAGATATAAAACGGCATTCGTAACGCAAAATGGCCACTGGCAATGGAAATGTTTACCATTTGGGTTAAAAAATTCCCCAGGTATTTTTCAACGCATATTAAACAACATAATCCGAAGGAACAATCTCAGCGCATGGTGTATAAACAATATCGACGACATAGTTATATTCTCAAAATCATTTGAAGAACATATGGATCACGTAAAAAAAGTACTACGAGCAATATACAAAGAAATAAAATACCTGGGACACATTATCTCCAAGAATATGGCCCGGCCGACCACCGAAAATGTGATATTCATCCGAAACTTCCCGATACCAGACACAAGAAGAAAAGTACGCCAATTTTTGGGAAAAGTAAACTTTAACCGCAAATACATTCCAAATACGATCAGACTTTTAGAACCACTACACAACCTACTTAGAAAAAATGTAGATTTCTCATGGACGCAGGAATGCTAAGAAGCATTCATGAAAACAAAAAATTTATTGTGCTCAGAACCAGTAGGTACTTGCAATCTATAACACGAATGCACCGACAGTCATATATACAGATGCTAGCATAGAAGGACTCGGAGCGGTACTAAAACAACAACAACCGGATGGAGAGCTTAAACCACTCGATTACTTCTCAAAAAGACTGAAAGACTATCAAAAAAAAGAAGGCAATATTCTTAGAGTGTCTCGCTATCAAAGAAGCAATTGTATACTGGCAATAGAGATTAACAGGGAAAAAATTCACAGTGGTCTGCGACCACAAACCACTAGAAGGACAAAACATTAGATGCAGAACAGACGAAGAATTAAGGGATATCTTGCACTTTCTTTCACAATTCGATTTTGACATCGAATACGAACCAGGGAAAACAAACTTAGAAGTAGACTATCTCTCACGAAACCCTGGAATCGCAGAAGTGGAAGATATGAAAGAGGGTTTAAAAACAGTAAACTCCGCCGAAATAAAAGACATAAAAGAAGACCAAAGAAGGAACAAAGAACACATAAACCTAATGAAAAGTAAACACGAGGAGAACGGAATAGTATACAAAATCAAAAACAATAGAAAACAAGTGATAGTGTCAGAAGAATTCGGAAAGAACCTGATTAAAAAGGTACATAGAAACTACGGACATATTTGCAAAAGTAAAGTCATAAGCAAAATAAGAAACTACTACTACTTTAAAAATATGGAAAAAATGACAAAACGGTTCTGCGACAGCTGTGACATCTGCCCAAGAAATAAAACACGAAGCAAACACTATGAACTACTATCAAAACTTGGACCAGCAGAAAAACCGTTTGATATAGTTTCATTAGACACAATAGGGGGATTTGCAGGAAACAAATCATCGAACAGATACTTTGCATCTACTAGTCGATCATTTCACGAAATACGCTTTTATACTAACGTCAAAGAATCAAACGGCAGAAGATTTTATTAAACTATTGAAAAAAATTCAAGATAAACATCAGATACAAACACTTCTTACAGACCAATATAGCGGGATAAACTCAGACGCATTTAAAAATTATCTTAAACAACAGAAAATTAATCTGATTTTCACGGCAGTAAACTATCCATTTTCAAATGGACTAAACGAAAGGTTAAACCAAACCCTTGTGAATAGAATAAGGTGTAAAATAAACGAGACAAAATCTAGAGCAGAGGTTCCCAAACTTTTTCCCCTCGTAGACCCCTTGTCATGTTTTTCAATTTTAGATAGACCCCCTGCTGTGGGTCTATCTAACTATATTGAAGTATATTTCCTAACATACAATCATATAACATAAAATTTCTGTGTCTTCGTTAATCCAAACAACTCGAACAATCTGAATGAGGCCTGAGAATAAGATATACGGATTACAGGGGTTACACTGTAATACACAAAAATACACAAAATTTATGAGTAGATGCGATGCGTGGCTATTTTCGCGCGGCCTTAGTGAAAGCACCGATCGTTGTTTCTCTTTTAGAAGACTCACAGCTCTGTGGAGTGAGTGAGACGCTAAGTTAGGCGCGTACTATGGAGAGAGTGAGACGCGTATAAAATGCTCCGAGATCAAGTGAAAGTAGTTTTAGACCGACGATATTAATTATATTAATAATGTTATATTTTTGTAATTTTTTTTAATGTCAAAGTTATATCAATTATACTGTTTTTTGCAATTTTTGAAGTTTCTTGCCATTGACCCCCATTTTCATTTCATAGACCCCCAATTTTTTTTTTCGCCCACGTAGACTACTTGCAGGTCTTCATCGACCCCTGGGGGTCGATATAGACCACTTTGGGAATCACTGATCTAGAGCATGGTCCAAGATAGCCGAAGAATGTACAGAACAATACAACCGAACAGAACACTCAGTCACCGGATTCAGCCCAGAATACTTGATGTTCGGAGAAATGGACCCAGCAATCCCAGAAGAATTAAGACCGATAAGAGATTTAGATAAGGACTGAATTCAGGCATACAAAAATTCACAAAGAAACCATATTTATAACAAAAGCAAATACGATAAAAATAGAGCAAAATACGACTTTGAAGTAGGACAAATGGTATACGTAGAAAACGGATCAAAACTAAACAGGAAAAAACTAGAGGTAGTAAAAATCGGGCCGTTCGCAATAATCAAAAAAATCTCGAACAGTATCTTTGAAATTGACTCAGGCCACAGGAAGAAAGAATCAAATTACTATCACATATCAAAACTCATGCCACACACCAAATTCGAAGACAGGAAAGATTCCCAAACTTCAGAGACGTCGCTTTACAGTGGAATCCCTCTAATGTTGCTCCCTCTAAGGTTGCTCTCTCGCTAATGTTGACAGGATACTCCCGTTACTGTTACTTGTATTTTCCCCCACTTGGACTTCTTATTGCCCAATAGAATTTTAGTTTCGTGGCGCGTCATGTAGGATATGGATGTTTACGTGATCCTTCGCTCAAGTTTCAATTCTGCGCTTGCTTATGCGCATAGGGGAAAATAAGTCATGAAAAGTGGGGATAGAAGGGAGTGTCAACATTAGCGAATGATCCTGGCCCGAGTTGTCAACATTAGAGGGATTCTACTGTAAATATCTTCGGGCGGGGGGATGTAAAGTGCTGAGCCTTTCCTTTAAATAGCGCGGCGCTGCCGCGAGCTCTCCGGAAAATGCCGATCGCTTGCCGGTAAAGAAAAGAAGGGGGGAAAGGTGATAGAGAGAGACTGGATAGAAGCTAGCGACGAGAGTCAAGACAGAAATTAGCGACAAGGGTACATAGGAAATAAGGACAGTACTTTCGATTACTCTTTTAGGTTAGTAAAAAGTATTAATTGTTGACCTGTTTATGTATTTATTACATTAAAAACAACTTTTTTAGAGGCATTGAATGACTAGTTCTTCCGGTCCAAGAAGGTTGGAACGAAGGCGAACCCTACGCTTACACATATAAAGCACATTAAGATTGCGACGGGATCACCCCAAGCGAATGGTGAAGTAGAAAGGACTAACCGAGTTTTAATACCTATGTTAGGAAAACTGTGCGATGCTGAAACGGGAAAGCATTGGTATAAGGTTCTGTCTGACGTAGAATTCGCGTTAAACAATACCGTGCATAAAACCACGGGTTAGACACCTAGTATTTTATTGTTTGGAATGAATCAGCGCGGAAATATAATAGATGATGTAAAAACGTATATTGACTCCGAAATAAATATCGATACATCGGTAAACTCTGACGAAATACGTAAGAAAGCAGCCCAAAATATTGTACATGCGCAAGAATATACCACTACATATGTAAATAGTAAACGACGCGAACCACGTAGTTATGAAGAGAATGATTTAGTTATGCTACGTAATTTTGATTCTACACCAGGTATTTCGAAAAAGCTCATTCCACAATTTAAAGGACCTTATGCTATCGCGAAGAAATTACGTAATAATAGATATCTGATAGTACACCCGGATGGATTACAAAATTCTAATAAGCCGTGTAAGGGTGTATGGGAATGTAAAAATTTAAAATCCTGGATAAGTACTGAAACGAAAAAGGAAGTAAATGAACAAGTTAAAGAAGAAGAGAAAAAGTAAAATAGAGTTAAATGGAAGTTGTAAAATTAATGTATGTAAGCCTAGGTTGTAAGTTTATGTTCTACAAGTATGTATGCTCCGTAAAGACCGTGCCCGAGGACGGTCACATGTCAGGAACGACCGAGTTGTGGGGAAAAGTAGTTGTAGGACCGTGACGAGTACACGCGCGCGGATGCGTGAACCTGCTCCGCGATCTTAGCACCTTATGTGCGGAATTTCGATTGACCAATTATACCATCTGAAAGGTCAGAAATTGGTCATAAAAGGTCAGTTGGTCTTAGTAATTGGTCAGCGTTAGAAAATTTTTTATTAAGGGTTAAAGTATTTCAACGTCATTGAGAAATTTTAGCACCTCATTCGCGAAAAAAATAAAAAATTCCACCTATACGCGATCGGGAAGCATTCGCTGATAATTGGTCAGCTTATATAAATATTTGGTCAGCTTAATTTAATATTAAAAAAAATAAAATAAGTTGGCATTGTCGTAACGCGCATGCTTCGGGCCGGGTAACTGTATCAGGGCAGTGAGCACTTACGCACAGCTCTTCACTATGAACCAGACGGTGTGGGGGAAATATTTTTTTATAATTTTTTTTTGAGAAAGAAAAACTTAGACATGTTATACTATCAAATATATAATAGTGGAGAAAGAAATAGGATAGTTTTTTAAACTAGGTGAAGGTCAAAGTGCATGCATGGGATTTGGGGGATGGTTGTTAACTTGTTTATTTTATAATAATTTTATATAAACGTGAATTTTTTGAATTAGAGATATTTTATTTACATAAATTACATAAATTACAATTGTCCTGAATGTGGCAAATTTATTAGAAAAGTTCCCACTATATCGGTTACACAACAAGAACAAAGGGTATAGCAGGATAAGGTGGTCAAAAGTGCCCTTGAACCGATTTCAATGGGGGTAGTCTCATTCGATGGATAATGCTCGGCGATCATTGTGTACCAAATTTTAACCCTTTATCTTGATCGGAAGGGTAGTTATGGGGAAAATTTAAAAAACAGGTTTTTGGCCCTTTTCCCCCATTTATTGAGGTGTAAAAAATCCGAAAAAATCCTGGCATATTCTACACGGTACCGGACATGTTGGAGAATTTTTTCAGATTTTTCCGTCGAAGTACCTAAGCGTGAAAAATGGGCAAAGTAAAAAAAAAACGGAAAAAAGAAGATTTCGTATCAAAATCTTCGAGGTACAACTTTTTGTTTTAAATAGTAACAATCTAACACCTACGATTGTTATCCCCAATTTTTTTCAGATTTTTAAACCACCTGCGTCATTATGAAAAAAATCGAAAACCGATTTTCGGAACGTATTTTGATCTAAAACGCAAGAAGTAATTGTTATTTTTCCATTATTTTCATAGAGTATGTTCATTTTGTGGTTTTTAATGTTTTACCATTACAAATAATTTCATAACAATAAAAGGAATTGAGATAACTCACTTATCTGTAAACTATGTGTTACATTATGTACCATAATTTTGAACGTTCTTTCAACAGCAGCAGTGGCGACGCGTCTAGAGTGTCTGCTCTGGAACCGCTATGAACTTTTTTGTCGCGGGTTCGCGTCCCGGAAGGTATATTTTTTTTTTTCTTTTTTTTTAATCTGTAAATGCATAAAAATAATCAATAATCATTTTTAAGTAAGCCCTTTTTTCTCGGTTGAGGTGTGTATTTTTGTTCAATTCGTCTACTCTACATGTTTCGGCACAGTCTAGTGTGCCCTCCTCAGGAGTCTAAATTAAAATATTTATTATAATTGGTGTATGTTTAGTTATGTTATGAAAGGTGTCTTATTGGTTATTACTGTGGGTTATTTCTTGTATTGTTGAACGGCACTTACGAGCTGTGGAGTGGTGTGTGTATGTGTGTTTTTTGATATGTGTGCTAAGCGCTTCTTTCCATATTGTTCGGTTGGAGTTCCCTTATTGTATGGGTCGTCTTCTTTCCGTGGTGTTCGTTTAACGACTAATTACTCCTGGGCGATTACCTGTTACCTTTTCGATTGTATGGCCCTGGGTGGGGGGGTATGGATGTTCTTCCTCCCCGGTAGATGTCTTATTTGACGCTTTCGTATGGTCGTGTCGCTTTAGCAAATGTCTCTCTCTGTGTGTGTGTGTGTGTGTGTGTGTGTGTGTGTGTGCGAGCGCGCGCGCGTTTTATTGCGTGCGTGTGTATTCGTGTGTTCCTTACAATCTATGGTTGTACATTTATTTTTACTCGTGTTGTTTAAGGTATTTTTGATCAGTGTGTTATATAAATTTGTATTTCCGGAGGTTAATTCATTTTTCGATCACCGGTAGGAAAATATTGCTTAAATTGTTGGTATCTGTTTTTAAGTTAATTGTTTTCTCTTTGTGTATGTGTATCATTTCTTTTATTAATCTTTTATTGTAGTTTGGTTCTATTTATAAATTTTGGTTTGTTTGTAATCGAAGTTATGGTCTGTTCCTAATATGTGTTGGGTCAAGGCTGTGTGAGTGTTGGTGTGTTGTTTCATATTGCTTTTATGTCCTGCAATTCTATTCTTTAGGTTTTGTTTAGTTTGTCCTATATAACTCATTTCACAACCAAGGCAGGGAATCTTGTACACTACATCTGGTATCATTTCCTTTGGTGTTTTGTCTTTAATCTTGCTAAAGATGGTTCTGTACAAGTTCATGGGTGTTTTAAAAATTGTACGTATCTTATACCTCGCTAGCGATTTTTTAATTTTCTGGCTTAGGCCGTGCACATAAGGAAACACTATGGTGGAGATAGGTGGAGGCTCTCCGGGATGTTTTTTGTCTTTTTTGCTAAGTGAGTTGTATAGTTTCTGTGTTCTATTTCTTTTTTGTGATTCTATTAAGGTCTCTGGGTAGTTGTTAGCTAGCAGGTCAGTTTTTGCTATTTTTAGTGCATCTGGTCTGTGTTGTGGGTCCGAAAGTTTGAGTGCCCTGTCTATTGTGTTTGAAACTAGGTTGGTTTTCTGTGTTCTAGGGTGGTGTGATTTGAAGTTTAGTATCGTTCGACGTAGTATCACTATATACAAACATAGAATCAGAACTTGTCGTAAAGAGTGTAAAAAGAAGATGGGCACAATTAAAAGACACAACACCTATTCCATTAGAAGAACTAATAGAGGGAATTAAATTATGCCTTAACTCCACCTATTTTGCTTTCGGAGGACAAGTTTACAAACAGATCTTTGGTTCACCAATGGGTTCACCGGTATCTGCCACATTAGCGAATCTAACAATGGAATATGTCATATCTGATTTAATGAAAAGACCCCCCCACAGACCTGTTTTCTTAAAAAGATACGTCGACGATATCATTCTAGAGATCCCAGAAAACAAAATAGACATAATGCTACAACACTTTAATGAATACAACAAAAAACTACAGTTCACACACGAGATAGAAAAAGACAATTGTATCAGTTTTTTGGACATACTACTAATTAATAATAGAAATGGCAAAATCTCATACAAATGGTATAAAAAACCGATCGCCTCAGAACGCTATCTAAACTTCAAATCACACCACCCTAGAACACAGAAAACCAACCTAGTTTCAAACACAATAGACAGGGCACTCAAACTTTCGGACCCACAACACAGACCAGATGCACTAAAAATAGCAAAAACTGACCTGCTAGCTAACAACTACCCAGAGACCTTAATAGAATCACAAAAAAGAAATAGAACACAGAAACTATACAACTCACTTAGCAAAAAAGACAAAAAACATCCCGGAGAGCCTCCACCTATCTCCACCATAGTGTTTCCTTATGTGCACGGCCTAAGCCAGAAAATTAAAAAATCGCTAGAGAGGTATAAGATACGTACAATTTTTAAAACACCCATGAACTTGTACAGAACCATCTTTAGCAAGATTAAAGACAAAACACCAAAGGAAATGATACCAGATGTAGTGTACAAGATTCCCTGCCTTGGTTGTGAAATGAGTTATATAGGACAAACTAAACAAAACCTAAAGAATAGAATTGCAGGACATAAAAGCAATATGAAACAACACACCAACACTCACACAGCCTTGACCCAACACATATTAGGAACAGACCATAACTTCGATTACAAACAAACCAAAATTTTAGAAATAGAACCAAACTACAATAAAAGATTAATAAAAGAAATGATACACATACACAAAGAGAAAACAATTAACTTAAAAACAGATACCAACAATTTAAGCAATATTTTCCTACCGGTGATCGAAAAATGAATTAACCTCCGGAAATACAAATTTATATAACACACTGATCAAAAATACCTTAAACAACACGAGTAAAAATAAATGTACAACCATAGATTGTAAGGAACACACGAATACACACGCACGCAATAAAACGCACACACACACACACACACACACACACAGACATTTGCTAAAGCGACACGACCATACGAAAGCGTCAAATAAGACATCTACCGGGGAGGAAGAACATCCATACCCCCCCACCCAGGGCCATACAATCGAAAAGGTAACAGGTAATCGCCCAGGAGTAATTAGTCGTTAAACGAACACCACGGAAAAAAGACGACCCATACAATAAGGGAACTCCAACCGAACAATATGGAAAGAAGCGCTTAGCACACATATCAAAAAACACACATACACACACCACTCCACAGCTCGTAAGTGCCGTTCAACAATACAAGAAATAACCCACAGTAATAACCGATAAGACACCTTTCATAACATAACTAAACATACACCAATTATAATAAATATTTTAATTTAGACTCCTGAGGAGGGCACACTAGACTGTGCCGAAACATGTAGAGTAGACGAATTGAACAAAAATACACACCTCAACCGAGAAAAAAGGGCTTACTTAATTGATTATATCGTAAGGTTGAGTAACACAATTAATAATCATTTTTAACAGCTATTGCGATAATCCTAAATGCATAAAAAATGTATATCGTATAGAAAATAGTTTTAGAGCATATCTGTTGTTTTGCCGGCTCTCTCTAGCAATATGTTATCCCATGGTTACGGATATTTTTAAACATTTAAATTACGGAAATGTTAACTTATTATGGTATATAAAAATGTATATTTGGCACCAAAGATCACAACACTTGCACTAACAGAGTATATGCACGTAATGATTACTTTACTTGCATGTTTCTTTCCGTTATATTCAAAGAAGAATCGTTGACATGGAGGGGATATGCTCGAAACTTGGAAAATATGAATTTCTATTGGTTTGTATTATATTGCCATTTTTAATTTGTTAATTCTGAAATGAGCGTAGGGAAGACAGTTTATGGTTGGGTCTCCGCTATTGTCTCGAATGTGTCAAACCGATTTAATACTGGGTATGTTACCATTTATGAATATTTGTACTTTTTTAAGTATGTACAGTTCCGTGTGACTAGGTAGAGACAGAAACCATTTAACAGTGAATTGACCAATATAACATAAATACCTATAGGGGATTAGCTTAGTACCTGCGCCAAACCTTCAATGCCAGCAGGTCATTGGTGAAGGCTTACGGACAGGAAGGGTTCGTGTGATATTGGAGCAGGCGCAATAAAATAATAAAGTCCTGCAAACTAAATTATATGCCTCTATTTCTTAAAGGTATTTTGAAAGCGATACAAATGCTCATCAGTAAGATATCTAAAAGCTTAAAAAGTAAATTCGTATATAACAATAAAGCAATTTTAACGAATGTATCTATTGTACAGTTATGGCCCTCAAACGTATTATTTATTCTATATGATTTCGGAACAAATAACAAACTAGTACTTATGGCGAAAAATAATAATCTACCAAAAGCAAGGAACTTTTGTTTTCATTCAACATGACTTCGGCAGGAATTTGTCAAGGTATAAACTCCGTTCCTTTAGTGCCGAATATACATTTTTATATACCATAATAAGTTAACATTTCCGTAATTTAAATGTTTAAAAATATCCGTAACCATGGGATAACATATTGCTAGAGAGAGCCGGCAAAACAACAGATATGCTCTAAAACTATTTTCTATACGATATACATTTTTTATGCATTTAGGATTATCGCAATAGCTGTTAAAAATGATTATTGATTATTTTTATGCATTTACAGATTAAAAAAAAAAGAAAAAAAAAATATACCTTCCGGGACGCGAACCCGCGACAAAAAAGTTCATAGCGGTTCCAGAGCAGACACTCTAGACGCGTCGCCACTGCTGCTGTTGAAAGAACGTTCAAAATTATGGTACATAATGTAACACACAGTTTACAGATAAGTGAGTTATCTCAATTCCTTTTATTGTTATGAAATTATTTGTAATGGTAAAACATTAAAAACCACAAAATGAACATACTCTATGAAAATAATGGAAAAATAACAATTACTTCTTGCGTTTTAGATCAAAATACGTCCCGAAAATCGGTTTTCGATTTTTTTCATAATGACGCAGGTGGTTTAAAAATCTGAAAAAAATTGGGGATAACAATCGTAGGTGTTAGATTGTTACTATATAAAACAAAAAGTTGTACCTCGAAGATTTCGATACGAAATCTTCTTTTTTCCGTTTTTTTTTTACTTTGCCCATTTTTCACGCTTAGGTACTTCGACGGAAAAATCTGAAAAAATTCTCCAACATGTCCGGTACCGTGTAGAATATGCCAGAATTTTTTCGGATTTTTTACACCTCAATAAATGGGGGAAAAGGGCCAAAAACCTGTTTCTTTAATTTTCCCCATAACTACCCTTCCGATCAAGATAAAGGGTTAAAATTTGGTACACAATGATCGCCGAGCATTATCTATCGAATGAGACTACCCCCATTGAAATCGGTTCAAGGGCACTTTTGACCACCTTATCCTGCTATACCCTTTGTGACGAAGGGTATGGAGCACTTGGAAAATACATGCAACAAACATCCACTATCTTTCAAATAACGTGTCATCAGTGTGGAAGAACAGTATGCAATGTAAACCGAGTGTATAATCACCATGTTTATGTTGAATTGGAATTGAGAAAAAATTTAAAAAATCAATTAATGACCTGCAAATTATCAGAGTTCGAAAAGAGTATTGAATTTTCAGCTAATAATAATACAGTTAGGTAATTGTATTATCTTTTGAATGTTATCAACATAAACCTTTTTTAAATTTATTTTCCACAAAATGATTAATACAAATTGAATATTTACAGGTTAAAGGGAATAATTGGCTATAGCGCAGGTCATTTTGTTGCTTTCTGCAGGAGAAGCAATAATCAATGGGAGCTTCATAATGATTTATCAATTAAAGAAGTGCGAATCACACATGATCCCACGATTACCCCGACTGCTGCGATTTTCGTTAGGAGAGATACAGCTGTGAGAAATCAGCCAGTAAAAAGGAAAAGAACCGAAGAGTGATAGAAGAAATAGTTTAATTTTAGAAATTTATGTTCATGGTAATTTTGTATGTAAATAAAATATCTCTAATTCAAAAAATTCACGTTTATATAAAATTATTATAAAATAAACAAGTTAACAATCATCCCCCAAATCCCATGCATGCACTTTGACCTTCACCTAGTTTAAAAAACTATCCTATTTCTTTCTCCACTATTATATATTTGATAGTATAACATGTCTAAGTTTTTCTTTCTCAAAAAAAAAATTATAAAAAAATATTTCCCCCACACCGTCTGGTTCATAGTGAAGAGCTGTGCGTAAGTGCTCACTGCCCTGATACAGTTACCCGGCCCGAAGCATGCGCGTTACGACAATGCCAACTTATTTTATTTTTTTAAATATTAAATTAAGCTGACCAAATATTTATATAAGCTGACCAAGTATCAGCGAATGCTTCCCGATCGCGTATAGGTGGAATTTTTTATTTTTTTCGCGAATGAGGTGCTAAAATTTCTCAATGACGTTGAAATACTTTAACCCTTAATAAAAAATTTTCTAACGCTGACCAATTAATAAGACCAACTGACCTTTTATGACCAATTTCTGACCATTCAGATGGTATAATTGGTCAATCGAAATTCCGCACATGAGGTGCTAAGATCGCGTAGCTCTGGTATTCAGTCGAAGCCTCGACCTCCACCCGTTGGAGATACTCCAAAGTATTGGTGGACGGACGTAAACCCTCAACTCCAGTCTAGCGACGGATGTGGTATCTCGGAGATCCAGAACCACCGATCCTAGCTGACTTGCGGAGGGTTGTTGTCCTCCCCGATATTAGGAGCTGCTTTCCAACTCCCGAGTACCGGCGTACCCTACGGCGGAGCGAACTCCGGTGATTCTTGGCGATACAGAGTCCGGACGACGCGAGGAGAACGTCGCGGGGGAAGCGCGTTACAATAGGATATTTTTTTAAACTACGTGAAGGTCAAAGTGCATGCATGGGAGTTGGGGGATGATAGTTAACTAGCTTATTTTATAATAATTTTATATAAACGTGAATTTTTTAAATTAGAAATATTTTATTTACATAAAAAATTACCATGAAAATTAATTTCTAAAATACATTTTTTATAATTTAAGTTTTTCAACTCTAACTTCATATTTATACTCCAATATACTACTTAAACTATTTCTTCTATTACTCTTCGGTTCTTTTCCTTTTTATTGGTTGATTTCTCACAGCTGTATCTCTCCTAATGAAAATCGCAGCAGTCGGGGTAATCGTGGGATCATGTGTGATTCGCACTTCTTTAATTGATAAATCATTATGAAGCTCCCATTGATTATTGCTTCTCCTGCAGAAAGCAACAAAATGACCTGGGCTATAGCCATTTATTCCCTTTAACCTGTAAATATTCAATTTGTATTAATCATTTTGTGGAAAATAAATTTAAAAAAGGTTTATGTTGATAACACTCAAAAAATAATACAATTACCTAAATGTATTATTATTAGCTGAAAATTCAATACTCTTTTCGAATTCTGACAATTTGCAGGTCATTAATTGACTTTTTAAATTTTTCTTAATTCCAATTCAACATATACATGATGATTATATACTCGGTTTACATTGCATACTGTTCTTTCACACTGATAACACGTTGTTTGAAAGGTAGTGAATGTTTGTTGTAGATATTTTCCAAGGGCTCCATACTCTTCGTCACAAATTTGTTTTTGTTGTTTAACCCATATAGTGGGAACGTTTCTAGTAAATTTGCCACATTCAGCACAATTGTAATTATCAAATCCACTTGGTATGTCGTTGAAACACTTTGACCACACTTCTGCTGATGTTGAATACATATCTATTATGCGGCGAAATAATGAACATTTTCCATTTGCTCCATCCTTCTGTATTTTTTCTAGGAATGTGGCAACAATTAATCTCGCTCGTTCTTTATATATCGAATCCATATTTGTTGTCTTAATAAAAGTAATAATAAATTTAGCGACATTTGCTCGACTGAGCTGTGCGAAAGCACAATAAGATGGGTCATCGACAGCTGTGGTTGATAAAATTTGAGCGATTGAGTCAAATGGACATGTATTTTTAATATAATAATGAACATTATCAATTAAAACGGCTCTTAATGAATTTCCATTTTCTAGAACATTCATTTTCTTCAGAGTTATTTTACAGTTCGCATTATCATTTATAAATGAAATACTAGGCTGATCTTGGAAGTAAAAACCTAGTTTTTTATTTATCCTTTGTAGTCTCTTCTTCAATTGGCTTTGTAAAATCATTATTTTCTTTCTCTCCTTTTTTCCGCCAACTGTCATATGTATCAGCGTCTTCATTATAACACGGGTCTGTTTGAATTATCGGAGAAACTTCTGCATCATTTTGTTTTAATTTCTTCTCTTTTATTTGAAAATTGTTCAGTAAATTAGAGTTCAACAGTGCCGAACCACCTTGAAGATCTTTATGTTCAATTTTTAGAAATTTATCGACACGAATTAGGTTTTTATAATCTGCTAAGACACGGTGTTTTTTATCATTAAAATAGCTTTCAATATAACTTGTTGTAGAATGTTCCACTTTTCCTGGTAAACATGCTGCAGACCATAATGGAAATTCATGTGCAATTAATTTAACAAAATCTTCTATAAAACGTTTATTAAAAAAACCATTTGGCTCAACACCTTTCTCGTCTATTTCTTCAGTTGATAATTTAATATTATTTATCCATTTTTGAATGATAGAGCTAGGTTCGACATCATTCCCAATATTATCGATGATATTTTTAGTTTTTTTAGATACTGTTGATGTTTCATCATTATTTTCATTATATGCACGATTACTGATCAAGAGCTCCAATTCTTTTCGTATTTCTATCACACTTTTTCCGGTTCATAATACTGAATCTTGGTATTGGTTATTGCAAACTATAAAAATCTTTTTTAGAATCAATTCAAATTCCATTATATTTTGGTCATCAATTAACAATGCAACACAAAACACATAAAATTTTCGTATTACTTTGTTTTTGATGGACTTTACTGATTGCCAATTCGTTATCATTTTAATGAAATGAGCTACATCCAACCTGATAAACGTTGCAATTGGTGGACACATTTTATGTGATGTATCGCCGATTGAATTTAGAAAAAGCGTTTCTATGTATATTTTGATATTTTGCTCGTTGAATGCTAATGACAGAGCATTAATTAGGGCCCTTGAGTAGTCACATGTAACTTGATCCGGTTTTGGAGCACCCATCCTGATCCAATTTTTTATCCAAAACTCTAATAACACTGTACTTTGATCGTCTGTCAAAAGTTGGTGGACAGATATAGTGAAACGATCGAAATTTATCACGATTGCATATAAGAAAATATGGCCACTAGTACGACCATTATCATATGCAATTTTTTCACAAATGCTTCCAGTACCATCAACTGCTATCGTTGATTTTTTTTTTTTAATTTTCATCAAATGATGGTATCTTTTATAAGCATGCAATTGCACATTCGAACTATAAAAAACATAAAATTTATTTTTTTTCACATCTCTGATAAAGTTGTCGAACTCGTTATTCTATCTCATATTTTCAATTGCCTTGATCACATCTATTTTATCTTCTTTCTCAACACCAAGATTCTCATCGCGAAACTCGCTTACACATTTACGAATGACGGCTGCGTATGGTACAATCGAAGGGATGCGTTGAGTTCTTGATTTATATAATTGATTTTTCAACCAACTACTCGGTCCTACTGCAGCAGCTTCTTGGTCGATTTTGGCACGTTTGATCTTTCGCACAGGTCTTCTCACATCTTCATGATTGACGTCAAAAACTGTGTCCTTTGTTTTAATGCGAAGTATTGCCGGAAACTGTTCTGGTTTGAAATCCATAAATCCATAAAATGGATTCTTGCATTGCTTACTTTTACATTGCCCTCGGATCGTCATGTGGTAATTGGCAGATGGACTGTCGTATACTTTGGCATTTTTGAAGACATATGCACACCGAGATTGACTTACTTTGAAAAATTCTTCGGCAATGTAATCAGTCCATCCCCATCGTTTTAAGACAATATAATTGCGACCCTTGTAATGAACTGGTTCACTTTCAGACAAAGTTTTATACATATCTTCAGATAATTTTATTTCAAATTCACCTAATTGAAACGACGCCCAGTTGTCGTCTTCATCGTCATCATCTGTCGTTATATTCAACGTCGAATTAGCTGAACATGATAAATCAGCCGTTTCATTCAATGATTCATTTGGAGCATTTTCAGGATGCAATATTGTCCATACTTGCCGTCGATCTTCCTTACATTCGCGGTAAACATCTCGAGCATTCCATTTTCCAGAAAAACGCTTACTAATGTCTAGCCAAATGGGTTGTGACGGTCCAGGAAGAGATTTCCGATCACTCGGCAGTCTATCTATGTAAATAATCTCTTAGAACCGAAAGGCACTCATCAAGTGGCACTTTAGAAATCCGCGTAGGCTTTTTGATGTTATTAAGAGCCATTTTATTTATTATAATCTACAGAGAGAACACTGGTATCAGCACAGTTAATAGAAGTGTTATTATTAGACTGCGGATTTTTATGCATTTATGACAAATTAAATACGGCTAAAATATACAAAAAGAACATAATATAAAAATATATCTAAAATATCCAAAGTATGGTATTTGTTGTAATATTTATTAAGTGCAATAAATCCCTAGATAGGTTTTCCTGTCTCACCTGCATTTTTGAAACGCGAAATTTGCATAAACATCCGCAGTCTAGTTATTATGCTTTATTCATTAAAAACAGCACTGATTGTAAAGTCAATAGAAGCGTTATTTCGCGTTATTCACTAAACGCAGAGCTGATTTTCTCAAAATCAATGAAAGCGTTTTTTACTAAATGTGAAATGAAGCTCAGAAGAGTTCGATCAATACTCAACTTTCTTTTGGAAGCTGCAGTTTTTGGGGACATCTCAATTTCTTAAAACTAATAATTTTAAGAGAAGATTTTTTTTTTATTGGTTAAGGGGTTGGTTTTAGAATGAAAGCTGGGCGGACTTAGGCATTTAGTTTTGCAACTTAAAGAAAAAAATGAGTAGACATAATAAAAAAAACAAGTCGAGTTTTTATTGCAGGAAGAAGTAGGTACCATAAACTTTCGAGCAACGTATAATAAAAATAATCTGTAGCAGATAAAAATCGGGAATTTCCCTGGTGTCGAGAAATTGTAAAATTGCATTTTCTTTAAACCGACGTAAAATTCGTTAAATAATAGCATTATGATGTTATGGTTAATTCGGTGCTTATATGACTGGACGTCTTTCGCTGATGTTATCCAGCTTATAGCGATTTTATTTTCAAGTTTTAATATTATAAGTATGTTAAATTCAAATCTACTCCATTCCATCAATATATCTATACTACTACTAGCAGATTCCCGCGACTTCGTCCGCGTCATGTGTAGAATTACGTTACCTAATAATAGATTGATAGAAAATGTTTTTAATAGTAATTTCATAGTTTGAATAAGCCAATTCAGAGACTCATTGTTTTGTAATAGTATGAAAAGAGAAGTAATAAATACAAAAGCATTGATAATAAACGTAAAAAATGCGAATTCTATCGTAAGATTTAACTTCTGCGCCTTTACAACGATTAAATTGTTAAAAACAAAAAGAGTAGGGCTCCTTTCATTTAACACGGTTAGTCACTTTATTTCAGCAAAAGAAGAAATTTCCCGTTAGAAAAACTCAAATATATTGCATAGATCCCGTTTTCCATGATTTATAACAAATTCAATTGTCATAAACGAAAAGAGTAGGTTTTCATTCATTTTACACGGTTAGTAACTTTATTTGTAACAATTGAATTTGTTATGAACAATGAAAAACGGGATCTATGCAATATATAATATTTGAGTTCTTCCAACGGGAAATTTCTTCTTTTGCTGAAATAAAGTGACTAACCGTGTAAAATGAAAGAAAACCTACTATTTGTTTTTAACAATTAAATCGTTGTAAAGGCGCAGAATTTAATTCTTACGATAGAATTCGCATTTTTCACGTTTATTATCAATGCCCTCGAATTTATTACTTCCCTTTTCATACTATTACAAAGCAATGTGTATCTGAATTGACTCATTCAAACTATGAAATTACAATCAAAAACTGAAAGGGTGAGTGGTACGCTGGTTTAGAATTTGTGCACACATCTGAGTTATTCTTTATTTTTCAGTACACTTATAACTAAATTTACATACTAATTGTAAGAAATGTTTGTTTGGTAAAAGCACATGGTCACGTCTCGTGTGTAACATCGAACAGGAAGAGCGACAGTGGCGCCTATGCCGGAAAGAGCAAACCTCTTCAAAAACATTTTCGATCAATCTATTATTAGGTATCGTTATTCTACACCAGGCTGTTGAATTAGTTACACGCCGCGAGCCTTTTCTGAGTCGCTCCGCCTGCTTCTCCCTCCCAACTATTTTACCCAACCAGGAATGACTTGCCAGACTCGGCGTATTACACGAGTATAGTGGCGCTTTAGGGCGCCATTCGCCACTGTTCGCTCGCGCTGGAAAGACGCCGCGCACGCCGATTACGGGAAAAAAATTGATGCGCGTATCCCGTTGACTGACGTTATCTGTCAACGAACAGTTTCAGATCGCGTCACATGGCGTTTAGGTTAAAACAAAAGTATTACTAGTAAAAAAGTATGCTCAGATATGTCTTGAATTAAATGCGATTAAGAGATTTTAATGTTTTTGGACTTCCGGCGGTGGTTTTGGCAAATTCGGCAGAGAATAGTGACAGGAATAACATTGAAAAACTTATATTGTATCTCAAAATACCAATGGAAACATTGAGGGTATCTAATTTAAACAATGTAAACATATATTTCTATTTGTGAATATATGTCTACATTCAATGTAGATAAATTTTTCTGTACAAACAATGAAGTTTTGCTTCAAGTAAAGTTGAAGAAATAAATAAATAAAAAAATTAGTATTGCATCGATATTATCTCCATAATATTATGAAACTTTTATATACAGGGTGTCCCAGAACTCAACGTCAAGCCGAAACGGGGTGACAGGATTGATTGTAACCATCATGAGAAAAATCAGAAAAAAAATCTATCCCATGCAGTTTGAAAATTATGGGCATTTAAGAAAAACCTAGAAAGGCTATAGGAGGATAAGTATGATCCAGCGGCCTTAGCTCCGATCATGCTCGCTTTTTTTTCTTAAATTAGTACCTATGTGAGTACTTATCACAGCAATTTTCAACCCTTAAAAATTCATCCCCAGGGAGTAATCGTTAAATAAACAAATTTTTTCAAAAATTCATAACTTGAGAACGACTACTTTGATTTTATTGAAATTTATTCAGGACGTACATATAACTAAGGTCTCCGATTAAAAAAAATTCCAGACTTGATGAATTGACATAACCTTAGAAAAAAAATTAAAACATTTTTCAATTACTACTATTGGTAGGTTATGTTTGAGGCACAACTACCAAACTTTTTTTATAGCTTTCTAACACCATTTTGCACCATATATAATTTTGGTATAATTTATTTCTTGGTGCGTCATATCCAAAAAAAATAAAAAGTCTAATTTTAATCATATTTAATTTTTTTAAATATGTTATAATTATGGCACACCCATCCTAATTTTTTTCTAGTTTTCTAACGTCATTTTGCACCATATATAATTTTGGTATAATTTATTTCTCGGTGCGTCATATGCAAAAAGAATAAAAAGTATAATTTTAATCATTTTCAATTTTTTTCATTATGTTATCATTATAGCACAATCATCTTAATTTTTTTTTAGCTTCCTAACATTATTTTGCACCATGTGTAATTTCGGTAGAATTTATTTTTGGGTGCGTCATATGCAAAATAAATGAAAAGTCTAATTTGAATCATCCTCAATTTTTTTCAATATGTTACCGTTATAGCACAATCATGTTATTTCTTTTGGTTTCCTCACATCGTTTTACTCTATCTATAATAATTTCTGAATTCATAATTCATAATAATAATAATAACAACAACAACAACAACAGAAACAATGATTATAATAGTTATAAAAGTAATAAAGACAATGGCAAGATTAGCTCCATACGTCTGTAGCTCTTGCCCGCTCATGCGGGCCCGCGCGAACGGCAGACTTGATATGTACCTAACTCATTATACCCACCACTAAAACGCATATCCCCGCTACATCTATCCACCACAGCACTAGCAACGGACGACAATTGCATTAGAACGTTAGGTCGATCTGCCGAATCAAAACTAAATATTCGCTATCATCGTCATTGTAGTAAATGGACTTTTTGTTGTTTTTTTTTGGAAGTTGCCGAAATATAGGAAAACTGTATACTTTTATTGATTCCAATGTAACACGCTGAGAATTATAAATTCAGAAATTATTATAGATAGAGTAAAACGATGTGAGGAAACCAAAAGAAATAACATGATTGTGCTATAACGGTAACATATTGAGAAAAAATGAGGATGATTCAAATTAGACTTTTCATTTATTTTGCATATGACGCACCCAAAAATAAATTCTACCGAAATTACACATGGTGCAAAATAATGTTAGGAAGCTAAAAAAAAAATTAAGATGATTGTGCTATAATGATAACATAATGAAAAAAATTGAAAATGATTAAAATTATACTTTTTATTCTTTTTGCATATGACGCACCAAGAAATAAATTATACCAAAATTATTTATGGTGCAAAATGACGTTAGAAAACTAGAAAAAAGTTAGGATGGGTGTGCCATAATTATAACATATTTAAAAAAATTAAATATGATTAAAATTAGACTTTTTATTTTTTTTGGATATGACGCACCAAGAAATAAATTATACCAAAATTATATATGGTGCAAAATGGTGTTAGAAAGCTATAAAAAAAGTTTGGTAGTTGTGCCTCAAACATAACCTACCAATAGTAGTAATTGAAAAATGTTTTAATTTTTTTTCTAAGGTTATGTCAATTCATCAAGTCTGGAATTTTTTTTAATCAGAGACCTTAGTTATATGTACGTCCTGAATAAATTTCAATAAAATCAAAGTAGTCGTTCTCAAGTTATGAATTTTTGAAAAAATTTGTTTATTTAACGATTACTCCCTGGGGATGAATTTTTAAGGGTTGAAAATTGCTGTGATAAGTACTCACATAGGTACTAATTTAAGAAAAAAAAGCGAGCATGATCGGAGCTAAGGCCGCTGGATCATACTTATCCTCCTATAGCCTTTGGTCAAACTGTAACCATTTTTCGGTTATTGTGGTTAATTTTTATTATTTTTGTTCATTTAAACTTTGGAACCTTAACCCTAAATAACATTTCTAGAACCTAAGTAAAAAATAATCACACAATTGCCCCAAGTTTTATAGAATTAAGACTATTTGTTAAACTATGAATTTAAAATTTTTATAATTTGTCGACTTTGAAAGGTTCTCCTTTAAAAAAAATGTACTAAAGTGCCTTGGCAAGTGCCATTAAAAGTTCGCGCATTTAATCAGGATTGTAAAATGGTACAATACTTGTTAGTTTCATACTAAAAAAAAACGAGTAAAAAAATAAAAACCTCAAGTAACCCGATTTTTGCTAACCCATTTTACTCAGTTCAAATGTTTTTTATTCGCACAGGCTCTTGGTAGGTTCTTAATTTTACGGCAAAATGATGAGAGAGATGGATAGTGGACATGTTTTCCATGAGCGAGCGAGACAGATAGTGACGCCACTTATACCAAAGTCAACAAAAGTAAGTAAAATTAATAAAATAATGAAAAATCTTGACCTAGTTTAGTTTAGGTTTATTGGAATAAAAGTCAGATAGGGAAATAACATTTTTTATTACAATAAATGTTCAAATTGTTTACTATCAGCCTCTTCTTAAAAAAGATCTACTTATTAGCCGGGCATATCCTCGAGAGTGGATGTCCTCAGCAGCTTGAGAAATTCGTTCACGCAACTCGGCTACGCTCTCAATAGGCTTTGAATAAACTTTTTCTTTGAGAACGCCCCACTTAAAAAAAATCCAGGGGATTTAAATCGGGGAACGGGCTGGCCACGAGATAGTGCCTGAACGTCCAATCCACCTTCCCGGATATTCCTGGTCAAGGAAATCTCTTACTTGCACTGCGTAATGCAAAGATTTTTCATTATTTTATTAATTTTACTTACTTTTGTTGACTTTGGTAAAAGTGGCGTCACTATCTGTCTCGCTCGCTCATGGCAACATGTCCACTATCCATCTCTCTCATCATTTTGCCGTAAAATTAAGAACCTATCAAGAGCTTGTGCGAATAAAAAACATTTGATCTGAGTAAAATGGGTTAGCAAAAATCGGGTTACTTGCGGTTTTTATTTTTTTACTCGTTTTTTTTTAGTATGAAACTAACAAGTATTGTACCATTTTACAATCCTGATTAAATGCGCGAACTTTTAATGGCACTTGCCAAGGCACTTTAGTACATTTTTTTTAAAGGAGGGCCTTTCAAAGTCGACAAATTATAAAAATTTTAAATTCATAGTTTAACAAATAGTCTTAATTCTATAAAACTTGGGGCAATTGTGTGATTATTTTTTACTTAGGTTCTAGAAATGTTATTTAGGGTTAAGGTTCCAAAGTTTAAATGAACAAAAATAATAAAAATTAACCACAATAACCGAAATATGGTTACAGTTTGACCAAATTTCTAGGTTTTTCTTAAATGCCCATAATTTTCAAACTGCATGGGATAGATTTTTTTTCTGATTTTTCTCATGATGGTTACAATCAATCCTGTCACCCCGTTTCGGCTTGACGTTGAGTTCTGGGACACCCTGTATGCATATAACATTTTCTTCTAAAATAAATGGTTCTACTGTGCATACATTTATACACACAACCATACATACAACAATCATAACGATAGTTTATTAAAATTATATCCAGTAATCTTGAATTTGTTACCTCTTGTTTCTCTAATTCATATGTATACTAAAGAAACAGTTGTGTTACGATCTAGCACGCGCACGTATAAATTAATTTCCAACGCAAATAATTTAAAAATACGGCGACAGCAAAACGTTAGCTCTCGCGTCAAAGAATACATTGTTGCCGCCACGGTCGACTTAGCAAGAGATTTTAACCGGTTGAGTGTCAAGCAGCGAAAACGCGGTTCTTTCATTTTGTATCGAAGAATGCAACAAAGTAAAATTTCAATGTTTTTCTGCTAACAATCAGTTAATCACATTTAATTCAAGACATATCTGAGCATACTTTTTTACTAGTAATATTTTTGCTTTAACCTAAACGACATGTGACGCGATCTGAAACTGTTCGTTGACAGATAACGTCAGCCGACGGGATACGCGCATCGATTTTTTTTCCCGTAATCGGCGTGCGCGGCGTCTTTCCAGCGCGAGCGAACAGAGGCGAATGGCGCCCTAAAGCGCCACTATACTCGTGTAATACGCCGAGTCTGGCAAGTCATTCCTGGTTGGGTAAAATAGTTGGGTGGGAGAAGCAGGCGGAGCGACTCAGAAAAAGCTCGCGGCGTGTAACTAATTCAACAGCCTGCTCTAGACAAAGAGTGCGTATATTGTGCCATCGCAATTTTCGTCAAGCAATTCTGTGCTTCGCAGATTTTCATTTCTTTACTGTATTTAGTACCGATTCTGTTCCTGCTAAGTGTTCGACAGTTCAATGTTTATTTATTGTTAAATAAACAGTGCCGTTGTAAAGAGTTTGAGATCGACCGTTCTAACGACTATTCAGTCGCCTTCTTCCTGACCAACTCCAAATTCGCGAATTCTCTCGAATCCTTTCTCGCACAATTTTCTCCTAAAATAAATGGTTCTACTGTGCATATATTTATACACACAACCATACATACAACAATCATAACGACAGTTTATTAAAATTATATCCAGTAATCTTGAATGTGTTACCTCTTGTTTCTTCAATTCATATGTATACTAAAGAAACAGTTGTGTTACGATCTAGCACGCGCACGTATAAATTAATTTCCAACGCAAATAATTTAAAAATTCGGCGACAGCAAAACGTTAGCTCTCGCGTCAAAGAATACATTGTTGCCGCCACGGTCGACTTAGGAATTGATTTTAACCGTTTGAGTGTCAAGCAGCGCAGTCGCGCCTCTTCCGTTCAGTACTGAAAAGTGCGAAGGTTATCGACCGATAGAATGAATGACACTTTTAGCATAAATAATAAATATAGTTCAGTAGTATATACTGATTAGGACAGTACAGCTACAACATAGACAATATAAGTTTTTCAATGTTATTCCTGTAGGGGTGACGGTTTACGATCCGGTCTCCGTCATTATATCTGCTTCGGGTGGTCGACTCTGCACTGGGCCCATTTGCTGCGTTCAATTAGTCAGCACGTGCAAGCACTTTGGGACCTCGCGGGTCTAGGACCGTCCGAGATAGACGGCGGCCGGGTCGCGAGCCGTCGTTTATGGCAAGTCCATTGTCCAGGTGGGGGCGTCGCCTTGAGGCGGCCGAGGCCTTAGGGGGTGTTCAACAGATGTGGGGATTTTCCATATCGGAACACCTCCGTGGCCTTCGGGCGTCTCGGGGCGACGTTAACAATTTTCGTACCCGCCTGGACGAGGACAGGAATCCTTCCGTCTCTCTCACTCGAACTTGTGAGACGAGAGGACAACGAGGATTTACGGGAAGGAGTAGGGAGGACCGAGGGTTTATAAGAACTACGCACGGCCCTCCCAAGGGGCTCTTTACGTATTTCCTCGTCGAGCCAAAAATATTGATTGTACCTCAGTTTTGTAGTTCGGTGAAAATTAATAAAGTTTACATAACGCGAGTTAACGTCTATACCTATATTCCTGTCACTATTCTCAGCCGAATTTTCCAAAACCACCGCCGGAAGTCCAAAAACATTAAAATCTCTTAATCGCATTTAATTCAAGACATATCTGGGCATAACTTTTTACTAACAATACTTTTGTTTTAACCTATACGCGATGTGACGTGATCTGAAACTGTTCGTTGACAGATAACGTCAGTCGACGGGACACGCGCATCGATTTTTTTTCCCGCAATCGGCGTGCGCGGCGTCTTTCCAGTGCGAGCGATCAGAAGCGAATGGCACCCTAAAGCGCCACTATACTCCTGCAATACGCCGAGCCTGGCAGATGATTGGAAAGAGAAGCTTGGTTGGGTAAAACAGTTGGTAGGGAGAAGCAGGCGGAACGACTCAGAAAAGGCTCGCGGCGTGTAACTAATTCAACATCCTGGTTTACACCATGGCTCAAGTGGCATCGGCTCCGGCGACTCAACGGTTCATTTAAAAATTCCATTACACTAATTCCGTCCATTAATTCGGTTTATTTATTACCCATTTTAATTGTTAACCCTTTGCGGACGGAGCCGCTCGACGAGCGAGCGTCGCTGTGGACGAGAGGTATTGGAGTGCGCAGTAAAGAAAATAAATACGTTGAACGTTAAAAAATTAAGGCTTCATTTAGTACCAAAAAAAAATTTCATAAAATCCAAAAAAAAATTCATAAAATCAAAAAAAAATTATAAACAAACAAATTGAAAAAAAATAAAAAGAAGTTTGGTTGTGTTTATGTATACGTTTTATATTCCGGCATTGTGTATATATAAAAAGCCTGCTGGTTCATTTGGCAGTGACACTGAGAGACTGAATCGAAGAACTGAAATTCGTTCTGACTCTGCCATCGTCTCACATCGTAAGTTTACATTATAAGGAAGATAAAACTTCATCGCTAAAGGTCCCTAATTTCTTTGAAAGGAAACGTGACTTTTACTATACCCATGCGTATGTTATCGTTCAGAACAACAGACGTCGCGAGCCACTTCATAATACGCCTTGCAGCTAAGAACTAAGTTGGGCGGCTATATGCCGACACTCGTCCGCAAAGGGTTAATATGTATAAAGTGTCAAACGCACCTGATGTTGAATTGTAATATATAGTCATTCCCAACTTAAAATTTTTATTCCACTGCAAACAGAATGTTCCAACTGAATGCTTGAGATTAGAAAATACTCTATGTAGTATCGCGAACTTTGGGTCTTTTTAGAAGTTTGCTGTAAAATAGCTTGTAACCGATCTTGCGATCGGTCACCTGCCGCAGTAGCCGGCCGAACGGCGAAAGGAAAGGAGGTTTAAGAACCACGCTGGTGTTCGATGCTTGTCGGTCCCGACTAGCGGGAAAGCACCGTCAACGTACGGAGAGTTAAGTCCGTCGGGATGGCAGCGGGCGAGAGTTTGCAAAAATGTGTTTGAGCGGTATTGGACGGGTATTCCTACACAGCCAATAGCACGTCTCTGGATTGAGAGTTAATCTCTATGCTGCCATGCCGCGGCACCGGTTTTATAGGTGACGGCGGCCGCGATCTCTTGCGAGAAAGCGGCGCGCCACCTGGCGGAGGAGTAACGAAGTAGCGCTTCGTTACAAGCTTTAGATGTTAAGGGCAAGGGATGGAATATTTATGACTTCCTTCTAATTAGAAGACACATAGTCATGCCAAAGATTTTCATTTATGTGTAATATTTGCATTTTTCAATTACACTATTTCTATGATAAAAACAGATGAGAAATTGAAAATAGAATAAATGCAATACCGGATTTTGTTGATGGAGAAGGAGAAGCTGCCAAATAATACTGCTTGTAATAGCTCGATCATATTTACAAACACAGTCATAGGAATAGTGGCGGCTTCTCCTTTGAAACCTTCAATGAGAACGCACTATGGGTCCGAGCGACCCCGGGCGACGGCCGTGCCGCTGCTTCTACCGTCAGTACTCCGAGGGTTAAAGAAAGATGAGTGAAACGCAATAAAACCCAAAGGTACGTACCTATACACGAATTTAATATTTGGTAATCATAAAACAAGACAAAGTAACACAAAAAGAGTTATTAAATTATTTCATCAGCAAAACTGCTTTCAGTATTGTATGTGCTTTATTAAATTTTACTTTTTAAAACAGATTATCAAGATTGAACTTGACTTTTTCTGTTGTGTATTCGCGAGACTTTATTGAAATTGAAGAACGATATTTATTCTTACATTTCCAAATTGAAATAAATTTTGTTAACGTTTTAGATACACTATTGCAAGAAAAACTGTGTTTGCGGCAAAAGATGTGGACGAGTGTAATAGCCATCGCCGTCTCGCGCCAAACCAAAATACCATGCGCGTATGTATTCAAACGAGCAAAAGTATTTCGTAGCGCAGCAAATTTTGTTAAAATCTACGGAACATGTAAAGGAAGAGAATGCCGAAATCCTTTTGTTGGAATCGTAAAAAGTGAGCCTCGAAACGATGATCGCATCATTTTAGAGGTACAGACTCGGGGCACGAGGAATTATTCCCATGAGATTGTAAAACGACCACTTAATGGAAAAATGCGCCGGGAAGTACAAAAGTATATATAAATGGAAGGAGTGTCTAATTATAAAAAGCGACAAGCGAGGGTGGAAATGGTGTTAGGTAGAGGAGAACCACCATACCTGCCCAAATTCCGAGGTCCTGCGGCAAGCGAAAAAAGAGTACATTGACGCAGAACTCGGGATCAACCCAATGGATCGCCGAGATCTAATTAGAGCAGTGGAGGAAATGGCAGGCAGACCTGAACTCGCCGTGTCATCAAGTCTACTGGATCCAACCCCTTTTACGTGGTTTACCAAACGCCGTCGCAAAAATATACCTACGATGAATTTTGCAAGACACAAAAGAATGTGACGTTAATGCTAGATGCGAGAGGTAGTTTGGTGAAAAAAATTCCACTCGCTAGTGGAAGCAAAACCGGGCATATTTTTTTGTACTCTATAGTAATTGATTTCCACGGAAAAACAGTCCCGGTGTATCAAATGCTATCGGACGGACATGGACATGAAAGTATACGGGGTTGGATCGAAAAATGGATTTTACGCCTTAAAGCGAAAAGACCATTAGTCGCTATCGCGGAGTATTCAAAAGCACTCTTACTCGGTATGTGCCAAGCTTTCAATCAAATTACTTTAAAATATTACGTGCGGAAATGTTTTTCCGAAAATTAGGGAAAAACAAAGATCTAAGCAATTTTACGCACATCCGTGTCGATGTTAGCCAAATTTTATTCTTGACCGCTGTGGTGGCAGGGCAAAAGTGGAATGATACCGATGTAACAATGCCCAATGGAATGCCAACCATTTTCAAGGTAAATGAAGTGCGGAAAAAACTCGAAAAAAAATAGCATTTCGAGACAGAATATATGATTCGAGTCCAGCAGAAGAAGATCAAGACGCCTTCTCGGATGATGATGATGTAGACGAGAACGAGGAAGTGGCATCCGAGAAAGAAGGTATTCCGAATGGGTTGATGTCATTTTAAAGAAAGCCTCAGATGCGAAACAAAAGGGAAATGATCTAAACCCATTCTATTTACCCGACTTACTTGCATCAATTAGAAGGATAGCGGTAGAATTTCCGCTCTCGACAAATATTTTAGAAATAAATAAGAGGTCACATGCAAGTTCGAGCTGCGTCGAAGGTTATTTCAATGACCTGAAGACGCGAGTATTGAAGTAAGGTCTATACAGGCTCGATACTTTTCTAGTGACACACATTCGAGATATTACCGGTGGAAATATATTACTTGTTTCCAATATGAAGAACTACGGAGAAAAAGAGCACGAAGAGTACATGTCGGACCATTCTTACCATAAGAAGACAGATGTAAGACAGATTGATTACATGGACGATTCGGATTTTCAGTCGAACGAAAATTGGAGAGAAAAAGTTTCCATAAACACGGAAGTTCGCATACGCGAGGGGGAAACTGATTGTGAGAAATCAAATACAAATGAAATGGAAGGACCGAAAAAGCGAACTAAATATTTCTAGGCTGTGCCGGAAATAGCTTTAATAAATACGATTCACCACGGGCAAAAAAAAATATATATACAAAAAATGTTTTTTAAGAAACGGAGGATTCATAAACAAAGCTATATAACTAAACGGTAAACCGTATTTTGTAAATATGACATGCGGTTTCGATTTACTTGCTCAAATATTAATATCCTGGAGGACAGAGACGACTGTGACTATTCCAAATTGATACAAGATTCAACCAATAATATGTTAACCTTTGTGAAACATTACGTTTCAAAAGGCATGTGCCCTGATATTTATACAGATAGGGCTAGGATCTTGATAAATCTATACAATGCGGAATGCAGAAAACATATAGAAGCTGTACATTACCTTGTCAGTGCAAAAGACAGCATTAGTAATATCGTTATAAAATTATTTCACAATTCGCCCAGTGTAACTGTAAACGAAACATGCAATGCATGTCATGCAATCAATAATACACAACAAATTTTAATGGATCCTAATCATAATATTATTATACGACATGACTACAGCGCTTTACAAAAAGCGTTACAATTCAATGCGCAAATTTTTAAATTAGCTTGCGAGAAGGGTTGCAAGGGTCGACGCATCCGTATTAACAAATTGGGGTTTCACCTATTTATCGATTTCGGTGTCTGCGTGAATTTCGACAATGACCGCGGAATTCGGTGCGCATTGGGTGAAATTCCAGAAAGGCTGCAATTCGAAGAAGAGGGTGGCAAAAGTGTAGAGTTTTACCATAAAATATTATAAGTATGTTATAACTCTTTATGTTTTAGATTGATTGGTGTAGTCGGTTATACACCGGGGCATTTTACCGGATATCATTGGGGCCTCAACCATACCTGGCACCATTTTGACGATACTGCTGACAAATAGGCGTGATCCCGAAAACAACGGCAGTAGAGCCCCATTTAATAGTTTACATAAAACTATGTGAATAGTAGTAATTTTACAGTTACTAAACAAATTATCAATTTTTTTGTCTATTATAAATTAGTTAGTATGTAAGTTATTTATGTTATATTGCTATTATTTTTTTTTTATGTATTTATTAATTTTATGTACTATGTTCTTTATTTTCTTGTATGTTGCTTAAGTATAGTGTTATTTTGAATATTTATCTACATACATATCTTTAATTTAAATTAATACATACTAGTAAAGGGTATAGCAGGATAAGGTGGTCAAAAGTGCCCTTGAACCGATTTCAATGGGGGTGGTCTCATTCGATAGATAATGCTCGGCGATCATTGTGTACCAATTTTTAACCCTGTATCTTGACCGGAAGTTATGGGGAAAATTTAAAAAACGGGTTTTCGCCCCATTTTGCCTAGTTATTGAGGTGCAAAAAATTCGAAAAAATTCTGACATATTCTACACGGTACCATACATGTTTGAGATTTTTTTCAGATTTTTCCATTGAAGAACCTAAGTGTAAAAAATGAGCAAACGCAAAAAAAAACGGACAAAAGTAGATTTCGTATCGAGATCTTCGAGTGACAACTTTTTGCAAATTACAGTAACAATCCAACACTCACGATTGTTATCTCCAATTTTTTGCAGATTTTTAAACCGCCTGCGTCATTGTGAAAAAAATCAAAAACCGATTTGCGCGACGCATTTCGATGTGAAACGCCATGATCCAGTTATTATTTCCTTATTCTTCGATTACAGGATGTTCATTTTGCGACTTTCAGTGTTTCTGCCACGAAGCAATTACATGTTAATATAGAGAATCGAATTAATTAAATCAATTGTGAACTTTGATGGTTCCTGATCTGCAAGAATTTTTAAGGTTTTTTCAAGTGAACGATTTGGCGCAGTTGGTAGGGCGTCTGCCGGGGAGTGATGCTACGGCCGCCGCACAGTGGAACGAATCGACCATCTAGGTGGAAAAAAATAATAACTCGAGAACCGTTCATTTTAGAGAAAAATGTTTTATACAAAAGTTTCATAATATCGTGGAAAGAATATCGGTGTAACATTAATTTTTTATTTATTATATTTTTTAAATGTTATTTAAAGGTCAACTCCATTTTTTATGCGAAAACCTATAACTTTCTTTGCGGATTTTCATTCTACGGAAAAAATATAGAAACTTTTGCATAAGTCATTTTTTTGTTGGACTTTATGTTAAAAAGATAATTAATGAAAAATATCCTACTAAAGTCTTTCTTTTGCTACTGCATAGGAAGGGAAGTCAAATGATACTGTTTAAGTTGCTCTATTATTTATTCAATATCAAGATAACTTTGCGAGACTTTTTTTTTTTTTTTTTTTTTTTATAGAGGGGAAATGTTTAAGTGGATCGCGCGCCACGGTGAAATTCAACAGCCGAACCGTATCCCTCAATTTCGACAGGTATAACATAAAAGGGCGCAGATGTTCGCATGAAATTTTTGCGTTAATTACTTCTACATAGTCTAAGGAATATATATGTAAAGTTTCAGCCCGGTTCCTTTCGGTACTTTTTAGTTATTCATTGTTTAAGTGGATCGCGCGCCACGGTGAAATTCAACAGCCGAACCGTATCCCTCAATTTCGACAGGTATAACATAAAAGGGCGCAGATGTTCGCAAGAAATTTTTGCGTTAATTACTTCTACATAGTCTAAGGAATATATATGTAAAGTTTCAGCCCGGTTCCTTTCGGTACTTTTTAGTTATTCATTGTTTAAGTGGATCGCGCGCCACGGTGAAATTCAACAGCCGAACCATATCCCTCAATTTCGACAGGTATAACATAAAAGGGCGCAGATGTTCGCATGAAATTTTTGCGTTAATTACTTCTACATAGTCTAAGGAATATATATGTAAAGTTTCAGCCCGGTTCCTTTCGGTACGTTTTAGTTATTCATTGTTTAAGTGATCCGTGTACCGTAATTTTCACCCTAACTACCTAGCTTGTTAGTCTCTAATGGCAAACTAACAATAAGAGCAATTAAGCAATAAAAGTGATATTTCAGAAGTCTCCATTCTTAATGTTGCCAATAAGATGTTATAATTGCTGAACGATATTTACGTCGACGACATCTGGGCATTTTGTGACCGCGCGCTCCACGGGAAGTCGCCAGCCGTGCTGTGTCACATAAACTTTAGAAAGTTATAACAACAAAAGGCGCAGGTAGGCGCAGCCGATTTTTGCAGAAGCTGTTACTACAAGGTTCAAACTATTAAACCCTCAAAATTTCAAGGTGGCACTAGGAAGAACAATATAAGTTTTTCTCTGCTAAAGTTTACAAATTCCTCCGTAAAACATGTGTCTAAAAAAACTTACATAACTTCTTTAAAAAATAATTTTTCGAAAAATCGTTTTGGGTACTTCAAGATTAACCAATGATGATAAACTGTGCAAAAAATAAAAAGTCTCGCATAATTATTAATGCCTCTAACAGTATCTTAATTTCAGAGAAGTATTTGTACGTTCTCGCGCTGTTGAAATTTGTTGTTTTTAAGCGCTGATTTTTGCATTTAGTTAATTGCAAAATCGATTATTATTGCTATCACTGGTCTCAGCAAACATTCTAGATTAAGATAAGATTATTAAAATTCAAATCCCAGACTTCATTTTTTTCCACCTAGATTACCCATTTCGTTCCACTGTGCGCCGTGGTGTACACCTCGTGGCGGCTGTTACTCAGCTAACCTAAAAAGTTTCTACTATTTTTCTCTATAGTGAAATAGTGGATAAGTCTTCACTAAAGTATTTAAGTAGTTTTATAATTATAAAGAAAGAGTAAGTTCATTATAAACGATAAAAGAATAAATAATAGCGGAATGGCTAGTGATACTGGAAATAAAAGTGCTGTGAAAATAAAAGGTCAGAATGGAGCTAAAAACAGCTCCAAAAATAGTGATATCCGTGGTATGAATCCGCTTCTAATTGAAAAAGAAATAATTAAACAAATTAAAGACCTAGGAGGCCATATAAAGCCTAGAAAGCCTCAAATAGCCCCAAATCTACAAGCTTGTAGGAAACGCACGGCATCGGAAGTCAACAATGGCGGCGTTAAACGATGTAGCCTGCCCGAAAATCAAGATGGCCAAGCAGCCGTTCAGCATAGTGAAGAAGGCGACTGGAAATTTCCTAAAAAAACTTCCAGAAACAAAAGCCCTCCTGCTGCCGAAAAATCCCCCATTGGCTTATTATCAACAGCCAACTCCTTCGAAACGCTAATTGGCCAAGATACAAATGCCATCTCAGAGGAAATTGAGGCTGACCCAATTTCAGAAGATACGGAAGACCTATCAAATATTAATAAGGTTAAGAACGCCAAACCACGTCCAATCCACGTACAAAATAGCACCTTAAAAACTATAGTACAAGTACTCCTTAAAAATAATATTAAGAAAAATTCATTCAACGTTAGCATCAAAAGCAAAGACAACCTATCGATAAATTGTAATAACCTTTCTAGTTTTTACAATTCTTCTGATGCGTTAAAAAAAGAAAATATTAAGTTTTTCACGGACACCCCTAGCTGCCTCAAGCCCAAAAATTACATTCTAAAAGGGGTTAAGGATGTCTCTGCGGAAGAAATAGCGGCTGAAATAAACGGCTTGCAAATAATAAAACTAAATATACTAAAAGTAGCAACAGTAAAACTCAGCAATAAGACTGATATAAATAATGAACACTATATAATTCAGCTATCCCACGACAATGACAGTAAACAACTCTTCCAAATCAAATCAACTGCTTATCAAAAAGCGCACTGGGAAATCCTCAAACACCATAAGCTAACGCAATGCAGAAGATGCCAACGGGTTAACCATGTCAGCAAATACTGCAATCTAGATTACAGATGCGTCAAGTGTGCCAAATCACATGAGCCTGGCAAATGTGGATTAAACTCCAATACTGATAGATCGCAACTTACATGTGCAAATTGCCAAGAAAAAGGGCACCTAGCATCCTACAGAGGATGCCCATACTTATTGTATTTTCAAAACCTACTTAAAACTGCTACGGACAACAAAGGAAATCAAATGGCAACTAACAAGGAAGGTATTCGAAGTGCAACTCACGGATTCGAATAAAATTTTGTGGGTTTGTAGAGTGATCCAAGACAAGAAAAATGGTATACTCCATTCGTGCCCAATCGCCCTTTAAGGGCATGAAATTTAACCTCAAAGTGAAATCGACACTTGCACTTCCTCGCTTATATCTCCTAAAGTACAAAAGATAGAAAAAAATGTTTTAGGTAAAAGTTTAACGGTAAAAGGAGCGCTATAAATTTGCATTAACAAATTTTAAAAAACAACTTTCCTTCTTGGAAAAAAAATTTTTTTTTGCGTTATATTAAACAATTTTGAAATCTTTTTGGTAATGAAAAATGTGGCATTTTTTATTCTGAATTCAACCATAACAATATTTTTGTTATACACCGCTAGGGTTACACAGATACACGACAAAACGTACTCCCTAGCGCGCGGAACCGCGCAATAGCGCGCTAACACGTATAAAGTTACATATTAAGAATGTTCATTTTCGTCGTAGGACATGCCTATGTGACGAAGATGGATGTGGTAACATAAAAATCGCAAATTATGAAATATTACGTAAAGATTAATGACTTATAATACAGATCGTACTATATCCCATATATACATACATAAATATTTTTTAAACGTTTATTTAACATTTTACTACATTGTAAGCACACGCGAATACATGTACCTACTTCACTCGACATAGTTTCGTAAAGTGAAAAAGACGAAATACTATCTTCATTAAAAAAGTGATCTACAAACAGATACTTTTTACACCAAGCACATCTTATAATAGCAGGCTTACCACATAATTCACAACGTGGCAGTTTATCTGCTTCAGGAAATTTAAAATAGAAATCTACCGGATTTTCAAACTGTTGTTGTAATCTTTCCTCTAGGTGTCCACTTTTATACCAAGAGTTCTTAAATATAATAATTCGCGGACTCTCGGAGATGAAAACTGATTCGATGTGAGAGATTGCAGTTTGATGATATTATTTCGTAGATGCAAATTTGTAAAAAGATTATATGGTAAAACTCAATTGGAACAAGTTCTCACAAAATTTTTTCATACCCAAAAATAAAAAAAAAGCTACGATTAACGGTGATAAGCCTGCTATTATAAGATGTGCTTGGTGCAAAAAGTGCCTATGCGTATATCATCGTTTTAACCATTTCACTACTGTGAGCGCCTATAGGCGCTTAGAAATTTTGCGCTAGTGATACCCAGGAGCGCCTATAGGCGCTTGACGCTGGCTGGCTCTCTGATACTGAAGGCGCTTAAAGGTGCTCATTGTAATTTGGCTTTCTGACACGAAGAGTACTTTTAAATTTGTCATATTTGTAATTTGTCACATTTAAAAAATGTTTATTTGTGTATATATGCGATGTAGTACGATTTATATCATAAGTCATTAATCTTTATGTAATATTTCATAATTTGCGATTTTTATGTTACCACACCCATCTTCGTCACATAGTTATGTCCTGCAACGAAAATGAGCATTCTTAATATGTAACTTTATATGTTGTTAGCGCACTATTGCGCGGTACCACGCGCTAGGGAGTACGTTTTGTCGTGTATCTCTGTAACCCTAGCAGTGTATAATAAAAATATTGTTATGGTTGAATTCAGAATAAAAAGTGCCACATTTTTCATTACCAAAAAGATTTCAAAATTGTTTAAAATAACGCAAAAAAAAATTTTTTTTCCAAGAAGGAAAGTTGTTTTTAAAAATTTGTTAATGCAAATTTATAGCACTCCTTTTACCGTTAAACTTTTACCTAAAACATTTTCTTCTATCTTTTGTTCTTTAGGAGATATAAGCGAGGAAGTGCAAGTGTCGATTTCACTTTGAGGTTAAATTTCATGCCCTTAAAGGGCGATTGGGCACGAATGGAGTATACCATTTTTCTTGTCTTGGATCACTCTACAAACCCACAACATTTTATTCGAATCCGTGAGTTGCACTTCGAATACCTTCCTTGTAAGTCACTAAAGCCAGTAGTTCATAATGTTGCTACTAGTACTCCAAAACTCTCGCCAGAAGTACTTTCATCATCAAGACCTTTAACCTCTTAGGTACAGCTGAATTCTGCGTGTGGCTATTTCCCTGGACGGCAGAGTCTAACGTAAACGATGTATAAACGATACAACACTACAAAGTGTGACGGGCAATGCCGTTCTGTGCACGAGTATATTCAAATGAAGTATTTGATGATTAAATCATAATTTAAAAAAAATATATATTACACATATTTTAACTTTAACAATTCAATTTAATAATTAATAATATAGGAGAGTAACTAAATGTGGGCTAGTGCTTTAATATGGGCTTGTAACAATTCTCGAAAACCTACAATCGAAAGACGCAACAAACGACGATCGTCTATCGCATTCATTCGCTCTAACATCGCGCTCACTCATTCTCGTCAATCGCGTGCGAGCTGTCGCCAGTGTCGGCCATACTTGTGCTGCTGCTGTCAACAAATTTTCTGCGGTACGTATCAATGTGTTATTTAATTAATGGAAATTAGGTCTAAATACTGTAACTATGTGTTTTATTGCAGAATATAAGTTTAATTTTATGATTTTCGGTCGATTTATTGCTTGCTATATATGATTTATAAAGTACACGATCAAGTTGATTTTAGTTAAGAATTTCGAATATGGGCTATGACTATGGTCTTGAATATGGGCTAGCCCATATTTAGGTATTAGTATTTTAGGTGGTTGGTTATGTGGTTCTAAAGGTACCTACTTATATTGTTTTCAGAATGGCGCCAACAAAATCAAAAGAACCAAGGAAAACTTGGGATAAAAAACAAATGATTAAAGCCATAAAAATGGTTCGCGAGAATAAAATGGGCACTTTAAAAGCATCAAAATTTTTCAAAGTACCAAGAACGACATTGCAACGCTTAAGGGGGGAAATAGGTGTAGAACGGCGTATTTAGAGTAATTTTCATGAATTTTTTTAACATATAACAAATAGATACATTTTATTAAGATTTTGAGGTTATTTTATAGATATATTGAAGAACATTTGCTGATAGTTTCAAACATTTTTCTTGAAAAATCCCGGAGATATCACCTGCTGCACATTATAAGTCGCCACCCGCATCGGCAGTTTGCGTACATCCTGGAGGTCACAATTTTTATCTGAGTACAATTTTTTTGGAAGATTTACTTTTTTCATAAGTGTCTCTTCTATTTGAACTAAAATTATCACCAAAAAATCGAAAATTTCTATTTCTTTTTAGACTGTGAAAATTAAGTACGATTTTTTACCGCTTTTTTGTTCTGTTTTGTGCAATAAAAAGATAGTAAAAATGAAAATATTGTTTATGTTTTTAGTTCAAATAGAAGGTATATATATAAAGAAAATATGTGCTAAATTTGATAAGGATTGATCAAAAACTCTTCGCGCTAGAGTGTACGCAAATTCGAAAAAAGTAATATCGAGAAAAACGCGTTTGAAAACAAGAGTGGCAGTGAAGGTAAATTTAAGGCAGTAATGAATCAATTTAAACATCTTATGAATTAATCAGCTATTCCAGCACCATATTGCAGTCCTTCATCAGCTTCATATGTATCATTTTGAGCTCTGTGCTTTTCTTTTCGAGCTTCTCGAGCTTCTTTACTACTCATGGAGCTGCGTCGATTTTGTTGGTTTATGCGTCGATCATCTACTTCTTGGGCAAAATTGTAGCTTCGGTTACCCACGACAATGTTAAGCTCGTTCATAACAGATAAAATACTGGAACTTCCTTCATTAAATAAGCATGCAGCCAAATATGCGGCGACCTCAACTATTTTTAAACCAGAGTTTAAATGTTTGGGAGCCAATCGCCAAACCGTTGAATTAAAACTTTCATTAGCATTTTGTGTATGCCCGCCTAAACATCTCTCGAGTAAATCAACCCTGGAAAGCTCTTTTTAAATTGGTAGGACTGCTTTTTGAACATCATCATGCAGTGGTTTTGGATGCGCAGGAGGCTCTGTTCCAAGAGCTTCAGCCTCTTTCCATTTACACCAGCTGTCTGCGCCCACTGGACAATTGTCATGATTCGGATCGTCGTCAGTTGATGTCATGTGATCATACGTAGCCATTATTGCCTTTTTCATGTCTCGTAGTACGTACTTAATTTTTTCACTAAAGCTTCTGTCAACTTTCCCCTACCTCCCAATTTTTTGTCTTTCTTTACACTTCGAAGACGCGTTCCCATTCATTTTTGTACGTGGCCTATGCATTCGTTCTTTGCGACTGTCAATTCATCGCCGTAAGGATTCAATTTAAGCACTGCCGTAAATGTTTTTGAGTCACCATCGAAATACATTTCGAATGCTCCTGACGGTCGACCGAAGAACGCTCGCTCAAATGCTTATAACTTTTAAACGGCTTCGAATTTTGCTTTGAAATTTTCTGGCAATGTTATTGAATAGTTGTAGAATCGAATTATGAAAAAAAAAATATATATTTTTTGAGACCTCTACACCTATTTCCCCCCTTAAGCTTGAAAACGGAACTTAGTCCTGAAGAAGCGGCTGCCACGACATTAGGTAGAAAAACAATGTTGGGGACACAATTAGAAAACGTTTTAGTAGAATATATTTTAACGTTGGAAAGCAAATTTCATGGATTGACAAGGACTGATCTTCGCAGAATAGCATACATGTTGGCAGTACGTAACAATTTGCAAACTTCGTTTGGTGAATCTGGCATAGCAGGAAAAACATGGTTAAGGCTATTTTTGAAACGTCATAAAGACAAACTGTCAATTAGGAGACCTACAGGAACGTCATTTGCAAGAGCATTCGGCTTTAATAAAGAAAACGTGGACAATTTTTTTCAACTTCTGGAAGAGATGTACGAGAAAAATAACTATTCACCAGATCGTGTCTACAACGTTGATGAAACCGGCCTGACAGTTGTCCAAAGTAAAATTCCAGAAGTAATTGGACGCCGAGGAAAGAGACAGATAGCATCACTAACATCAGCTGAAAGGGGTTCCCTGGTTACAATTGTAGTATGCGTGAATGCCACCGGCCATTTTGTACCTCCGTTTATAATTTTCCCAAGAAAAAATATGAACTTACAACTGATGAGAGGTTGTCCTCCTGGAGCTAAAGGAGTTGCACATCCATCAGGCTGGATCCAAATGAATATTTTTACAGATTGGTTCAAACACTTCGTAAAGCATACACACCCAACACCAGGCTCAAGAGTTTTACTGATATTAGATGGACACTTCAGCCACACCCGAAACATTGATGTAATAGACTTGGCTAGAGAGAATAATGTTGATATTGTATCTCTACCACCTCACACAACCCACAAGCTGCAACCGTTGGACAAGACGTTCATGGGGCCATTGAAACTTTACTACAGTGAAGAAATACGAACCTGGATCAGAAACAACAACACAGCACTGAGCCCTTTTGACATTGTAGAGTTATTTGAGCGAGCTTACATGAAAGTGCAAACAGACGAAATTGCAGCAAACGGGTTTCGCGTTACAGGACTTTGGCCATTGAATAAAACCATATTCACCGATGCAGATTTTCTTGCAGCGGAAGAAAATGCTGTCAAAGATGGATGCACAGATATTACACCGAAAAAATCTGCCCGCAGTAATGAAAAGTCATCGACTAACAATCCAAGATTCCCCCTTTCAACATTGACTTCTATTCATAATGATGAGAATTTGATTTCGAACAAATCACCGGACTTGAGGTCTAGGTCCGAGACTCAAACAGAAGAATCTACTTCTGGAACTGGACATGAACCAACAGATGACTGTCAACCTTCGTCTTCCGGAATTGATCGTAGCAGTCGAGATCTGGTATCTCCTTATGACATAAGTCCCGTGCCAAAAAAAGTCAGAAAGACATCTAATAGATGTAGAAAAGCTGCTGTGGCCTCGGTTATAAATTTCGTCTCCATATAAAAATGACCTTATTGAAACAAATAAGAAGAAAATTGAAAAAGAAAATAAAACAAAAGATAAGAAACCCAAGCAAAAAAAAGAAATATAGGAAATAAGAAAGTCAAGACCAGGGACGAAAGTGAAGGTGAAGAAGATATCCAATTTGATTCAGATAGTGAACAAGATGCCCCTATAGGAAGAGAGGCTCCTGACACTGCCGATGCAGCGTGTATGTTTTGTCAGGAACTTTTTTCCGAAAATGCAGCAGGAGAACTGTGGGTCTGATGTTTAATGTGTCAGCTCTGGGCACATAATGACTGTGCTGGGCCAGAGTTTGACACTTGGATATGTGATTTTTGTAAGTAAATCATGTGATTTCTTCCATCTTCCAAAGTAATTTGATCTCTTATAAGATAAATATTTATAATTGTTATTTTCGTACAAGATATTATAAGTTTCTATTTGTAGCCCATATTTGAGTACCTGTTCCATATTTAGCGTCTATTTTGATATTTTGTTTAATGCTCAATTTAATAATATATTATAATATTAAGAACATAACATTGTTACTTAGCTCTTTAAAAATGTATGTGTGATTATTTTTACATCAATAAATGGTTAATTTTTTAATAGTTTTTTATTTTTGAGGCAAAAACAAAATGGTAGCCCATATTTGGTTACTTCCCTCTATAATTGAGTATAATATATTTTGAAATATGGTACAATACATAAACCTACGTCACCATTTTCACATTCATAACGAGATCTTCGCCTTGTATCGTTTTTCGAACACACTATACAATTTTGTAAAGCTTTTTTAGAATTTTTAGATTCGCAGTAGGATGGAAAGTTTACATACCTGACGTTATGTTATACCTGACACTGCCGTATTAAAAACAAAGAATGTATATTCTGTCTGTCTATTGTTAATACTGTTGTAAATTGATGTAAAGACAAAAGAAGTGTGAAACAATGCATATGAAGACAGTTATTCAATTCAAATGATGGGCGAGTGAGCTACTAGAGCAAGTCACTATAGTGGCGTGCCGTTCAAAGATGACATCCATGAAAGCCACTATAGTGGTGCCTCGTTCAGAGAGATGACATACACGAAAGCCACTATAGTGGCGCGTCGTCCTGAAAGGTGATATCCGCAAAAGTCATTATAGTGGCGCGTCGTTTCTAAAAGGTTAAGGACCTCTGCCTCATACGCGGAAGTAGCCCAAGGACGTTCCAGCTACAATCAAAGGGCCGTATATAATCCTCAACCATGTGACAAGATATCTTACCAAAAGAGTGATAATAATATGATGGTCAAGTATATCGATGACACTTTAAACACTAAAATTTATGATAAATTGAACCTAATTGTCAAATCCATTACTGATGCCGTAAGCTCTCAAATTACCCAATCGCTTATTCCACAATTTGATAATATTAATTCCCAACTAGCGGAACATGATAGAAAAATTAAATTCATCCTGGAAAGGATCAACTGCAACAGCGAAGAAAATTAGTAATGGCTAACAATCTAAATTTTAATAATACTACTAGCTGAAGTACCCGTGCTTCGCTACGGTTTAATATCATTAGGATTAAGGACTACTTAAATTAATAAAAGTTAAGTTTAACGTTGATACCCTAAAAATAACGCTCATGCAAAAAAAAATCAAAAAATAAATTTTAAAAAAAACCTTAAAATTTCGAATTTTGAAAAATCCTTTCTTAGTGGGTGCTTATACCCTAAAAGGAATGCTCATGCAAAATTTCAAGTTTCCAGGTCAAATAGTTTCGGTTCTGCGTTGATGAGTTTGGCCCATACTTTAACACCCCAAAACCACCCCCAAAATTTCGAATTTTTCAAAACCCTTTCTTAGTGAGCACCTACGACCCAAGGCAAGAGTATGTTCCAAATTTCATTGTAATCCTTTCTGTGGTTTTTGAGATTTCGTGATGAGTGGATGAATGAGTCGGTCAGTCAGTCAGTCAGTGGTATTTGAGCTTTATATAATAGATTAACCTAAACATTATAGTCGTTAACTCTCCAGTACATGACGACAGCATAAGCAATAGTTGCTATAATACTCCTGCTAATGGAGCAAATAATCACAACATTACAACCGAATCAATTAATATACAAAACCTAAAAATAGCTGCAATCAATGCAAACTCTATAGGTGCAATAAATAGAAGAGACTGTGTTTTTAAATTCCTTAAGGACAACGACTGTGATATATTGCTTGTCAGCGAAACTAGGCTCAAGAAAGTTCATAAGATCTCTTTTACTAACCTTATAAGAAATTTAATAACCTTATAAGAAATGATAGAGGATCCAATGGTGGTGGAACAGCCATCATAATCAAAAGATCCTTTGAGTATACTGAGCCTGATTACATATAGTCCAGTCAAATAAGACTTTGAAGGTTACAAAAATTCCCATAGAGCTAAAAATTGGTATGAATGTTCAGAATGCTATTATAAATGAATTGTGAAAAGTCCCCATCAATCCCCCTTGTGCAAAAAATTTTATTGATGGTGAAAGTTTGCAAAAATAGGTTTTTCGCGTTTTTCAGCTAAACGGTGAGTTTTACAGCAAAAATAGTCCAGACAAAAATTGTAGATCATTCGATTCTCTACAAAAAATGTATCCACACTTTTTTTCATAAGTATTGCCATTTCCGTGATACAGCGGTTAAAAGAACTAAAAAAATTATTTTATTCGTAATATGCACACGTTTCCACACCACCTATGAGGTAGTGTGCTTGGTGCTGTTTTTTTTAACGTGGTTTCCCCGGTAGGCCTATTCCACGATCTATTGTGATTCTATTGAATTCAAAGTGAGTATTGAAAATGATGAAAGCTGTGTAAATTATGTAATATATAAATGAAAAAATAATTTGGAAAAATTATTCGTCGGATTCATAATAATCCAATGGAACTTCTAGTGTACTGTCTTCGTTTTCTTCATCTTCTTTTTCTTCATCTTCCTGCTGGATACAAATATGTTCTAAAAGTGATACATCATATGTCTCATCACTGATATCGTAATTATCCTCATCTAGTATCGATTCAACATTGGAACACGACTGTCCTTGATAATTGGTACATACTAAAGAACAAAACAGTCCAACCTTTTTACAGCCGCATTTAGCATTGCAACCTTTTTTGCAATTGCAAAAGATGGTGTTAAGGAGTTTTTCTGGTGCAGGTGGGAGTAACGTATGAATTGGTTCCAATGCATTGTCAACTAACTTCCAACCCCAGTCTTCTGGATCCATTTTATTACCAAGCCACACTTGAACTTGATAATATACCCGGAATAGATGTTGTTGAGCAGCAGCAGAGGTTGGGGGAAGACAAGCTAATTGCACTTGTTTTTTATTATAAGTTTTTTTTTGCAAAAGATAAGTATCGGAGTTTATCCAAGCAGGTAACTTTTTTTGGAGCTCCGTACATAGAAAGAAGAAAGTGAATTCCATTAGTGATTATAACTGCACATGAATTTTTACACATGTCTGGTCTTTCACGTACTCCGAAAACTCATCACCTCTTTCAATACTTGCATCAATTAATGTTTAATGCCGCGATCAACAGTAACAACTCCACTTTCAGTCAAAGGTTGACTACAAATAAAGCAGAATTGCGACATTTTTTTTTAATAACAGTAAAATGCACAAACTTTGTTACAAAATATAAGCGATAGCCACGAGTTGTCACTACGAAGGAATGCTTACGACTAACAGTATTTTGTTGAGTATGAGACCTTTGAAACGGAGCAGGTATACGAGCATCGTCACGCTGACAATTGAATGGAAGACAAATGTTACTCAAGGCCATGCGACTAAATGAAAATAGGGGCGGAGTTTTTGACGTTCATTTATATTCTAAGAATTTTATAATTTGTATGTATAAGACATAGGGACTCATATTTTTACTCGTATAACGGTTCAAAAATGTATATAAAAGTACATTACGTGCATATTACGAATAAAATAATTTTTTCAGTTCTTTGAACCGCTGTATCACGGAAATGGCAATACTTATGAAAAAAAGTGTGGACACATTTTTTGTAGAGAATCGGATGATCTAAAATTTTTGTCTGAACTATTTTTGCTGTAAAACTCACCGTTTAGCTGAAAAACGCGAAAAACCTATTTTTGCAAACTTTCACCATCAATAAAATTTTTTGCACAAGGGGGATTGATGGGGACTTTTCACAATTCATTTATAATAGTATTCTGAACATTCATACCAATTTTTAGCTCTATGGGAATTTTTGTAACCTTACTTCTATTTTAAGGATTAATTTGACTGGACTAATAGACAGAAGCAAATTCCATATATTAGAATTCTCAGTTATCAAATTAGTAAACATTGGAATAAAAAATCTATTCATAGTTAGTATATCTGCGCCGTTTAATAATTGCGTAGGTTTTTCTAAAGAGCTCTCCGAGCTATTCTCAATGCTGAATCTTGATAATCATAATAATTATTACTAGACTGCGGATGTTCATGCAAATGCATATTTTTATGGAAAATAGATACAAACATCGCACCTTGACAGAAATTTGTTTTGTCATTAGGGGATTCCAGAAATGCATTTTTTATTTGGCATATTTTGCATATTTCATATGTTTTGCATATTTTTTTTTAAGTGCATATGCAGAAGTATATTGCATATGTTATTTGCGGCGAATATGCACATATCATGCTCATTTGAATCATCTATATCGTGATAATAATTTAGTCTACTAGTTAGCACTTGTATCATAATCGGATAGTGTTGAAAGCGGTTATATGTCAATAGTATTGACATTGCCTCAATATAAACGCGACATCGGACCATATTTTCAAAACATAGAGGTGGTAATTGAAGTTCAGATGTGCCTGTTAGTGTTTCGAATACGATCAGTTCAGTTTAATCACTGAGGCGTCTTGGTAAATTTTCTGAGTGCGTTCTAATATATCTAAAATGCCGAAGGTTCGGAAAAGTCGAGTAGCATTAATGAAAATCTGGATCGAAGGCGATCCCAATTTCATTCATGATGAAAATAATGAAAACAGTATTTACTGTAAAATATGCAATAAAAGTGTAAAGTGCGAGCGGAGATCACAATATGTTCAACATACTATTACTTCTATGCACAAACGAAAAAGTGATCAAGCAGAAGCTGGCAGATTCGAGGCAAAAGGTTCCGAGCAAGCAACAAGTTCCAAAAAAGTGAATTTTATTCGGACTTAACAAAAGCGATGGTTGCTGTCAACATACCATGGCGTTCTTTTAATAACGATACATGGAGGAATTTTCTGGAAAAATATATAGACCACCCCATTCCCGATGAATCGACTTTACGTAAGAATTATTTGGACGATTGCTATAATTCAGCAATTAACACGTTGCCGCAAATGACGGCTATAGCCGTCCTGCACATTTTTGTACTAATGTATTTATTTGTTAATTACTCAGTAATACGCCGAAAAAAAGATGTAACATTCCAGATAACATATCAATTGTTCCTTTTGTGCGATTTTTCAAGCTTTTAAAGTTCGAAATATTTTCGTGTGTGTTTCTGAGCACTTTCGTCAAATTAAAAGTGTGCGGCAACGGGTTAAAGATATCAGGGAGGACATAGCAGACCACTATGTATGGATTTCTGTGGATGAAACCACTAATACTGCTGGTCAATGTATCGCCAATCTGATAGTCGGCAAACTGTGTGAAAATGAGATAACCAAGCCGCACTTGTTATGCTGTAAAGAATTGGAGCAAACTAACTATGCGACAATAGCTCGATTTGTGAATTCAGGTTTAAAAATTTTATTCCCAAATGGCAGCGAGGAGAAAGTTTTATTGCTTGTGACAGATGCAGCACCATACATGGTAAAAGCCGGGAGGAAATTAAGATTATTTTTCGAAAAAATGATACATGTCACATGTTTAGTGTATGGGCTGCACAGAATTGCTGAAGAAGTCCGGCTACATTTTCCATTGGTGAACAAAGTAATATCATCTGTGAAAAAGATATTTTCAAAAGCACCACTTCGCATAGAAGCGTATCGCCAAATATTAAAAAATATTCCGCTGCCACCAGAACCAATTTTGACTAGGTGGGGTACGTGGATTGAGGCAGCGTTATTCTATGCTGAACAGTTTGAAAATATTAAGAAGGTAAGTAAAATGAACTTCAATTGATTTTAATAAAGCTATATGCATTTTATTTTCCATATCAATAGGTAGTTCTATGTTTTAAAGAAAAAGATGCTGCTGCCATTAAGACCGCACAACAAGTGCTTCAACAAAACGAGCTCCTGCAAAACTTAATGTTTATAAAGACGCATTTAAGCACATTGCCGGCTACGATTCGCAGATTGGAAACCATAGGTTTACCATTAAATCTTTCTACAGAAATATACGCGCAATGTATAAATCAATTAGAAAACATCCCTGGTGATTGTGGAGAGAAAATTAAAAAGAAAATAAATGCCATAATACAAAAAAATATAGGATTAACGGAGTTAAGACAAATTTCACGGGTTTTAAGCGGTGAAGTTGTAGAAATGCCGAAACATATACAGTAAAACTCCGATAAATGCCGAAGAAGTTTGTACCGATAAATGCATCGCGACTATCCCCTCCACATAGGGGGATCCCCCTCGGTCGAACCTCGACGTTCGGCGACGAGGCAGTGTAACACGATACTATCGGAACCATCGGAACGTATCCATGTGATAATACTAATCCGAGACTTGAACTTTTCCATTTTTCATTTTTTTTGGTTGAAAACTTCGCTAACGTATTTGTGACAAGTTTCTGATTAAAATGATACCAAACACGACATAGTTTGAGCAATATTTACTTAATATTTAATTCGTTTACTTGCTATTTAGATAACTGAAACATATCGTGTTTGGTATCATTTTAATCATAAAAATGCCAGAAATACGTTAGCGAAGTTTTCAAAACAAAAAAATCAAAAATGGAAAAGTTCCATCCTCCGCTTAGTATTGCGTCATCCATGCGTTAGGGCCGGTCCCCCTGTGCGTTGGGCCTCTCTGTCTTTTCTACTGTCTGTCCTTTTCTAAGCTCGGCGCTCGCTGGAGCCTCAACGTAAACACAGTCCTGACATTCAGCAGCGTCCTATGCATTTAAGTCTCGCACAGGGAACCATTTAGCAGTGCAGTTAACGGTACAGGTAACTATTCTATGTTTTCATCTGACTCCAGCTGACCACGAATCTAGAAAGGGGTAAGCATTGGGAAACCGCCCCCTCGAAGATGATAGGGTTAAAGGAACCGGGACTCGGTTGCGGTGCACACGCGATTGACGGCGATGCGTTCATCTTTGCTCCATTCACGAGCTCATGGAGTAAACTTTGACGATGCTCAAAGTTTTTTAGATATCTATGCTATTGAGAGAAACGTTCCTCAAAACGTTCGTACGAACGGTCTCCTCGCTGTCAATCGCGTGTGCATCACAAACGAGTCACAGTAGCTTTAACCTTTGCATCTCCGAGGGGGTGGTTTCCCATTGTTTGTCACTTTCTAAATTCGCGGTCAGTTAGAGTCGCATGAAAACGCTGAATTGTTACCCAACTCAATAAATGTACAGCAAATCGACTGCTGTGCAATGTCGAAATGCACAAGGCTGTGTCTACGTTACGGCTCCAATTGAGCGCCGAACTTAGAAAATGACTGTACTACCTGTACGTGAACCACTCTGTGTTCGGTTTGATCTTAAAACATTAACCCTTTGCACTCCTAACTTTTTGTTACTTACCAATAACTTCATAATTAATTTGCGAAATATATAAAAAAAGGCCTGAGTAACAAGTTGTATTAAAACGGAAATTGTTATTATTATATTGTTACTAGTATAACAATTGTTTTAGAAATTGCGTTCTGTAAAGTCGAATCTAATTCGACATTAAAGTTGAAGTAAGAAATGTAATGTCGAGGCACATTTGACATAGGAGTGCTAAGGGTTAACAGATTGAAGACTCCTTTCAAATTACGTTTATGGATTTTCTATACAGTATTATTTTCACGGCGTTTTTCTAACTGTATTTCTGGCCCAATATTTAGCAAACCGTTCGTCCTCAATGTATTCAAAACCTTTCTGAAGATTTATTGCATGAGCAATCCCATGACTATTTTGACGAAAACGGCTTTAGTTAAATGACTCTGCTTCCATGAATTCCACCGGCCGCACCTGGTGTTTTGCTTTTAAAAATTTTAATTATTTTGTACCAATAGCGTAGCCATGTAATAAATGGGCAATATCCAAGTTTGCTTCCATCAGTTCGTGAATGGAAAAAAGAACATACCTGAAAAGGTTCGTAGGGATAGAACTGTCGCGGTTAATCACGTGTCCATCACATGGCGAGGCTCGTTACCTTTAACTATTGCATCTTCAAGGAACTGGTTTTTAATTTTCTGGTCCTTTCTAAATTCACACTCAGCTGGAGCAGCGTAAAAACAGTGAATAGTTATACAACTCGATATAAATGCACAGCTATATTGAAACCTGTGCAAGGTTTAAATGCACAGGCTTCGGTTCAATGGCAGGACTGTGTTTACGGCTCTAGCCGAGTTTGTTGTTGTTATGATTGTTATTTAATAAGATTTAATATTATAATTTGTTATTACTAAAAGAAGCATCTTCCTTCTCAAATAGCTCGTCCTCAGCTATTATTGCCCCTTGTTTCCCACCCCTAAAGTTTTCTCATTTTATGTATTTTTTTTAAATAATATGTTAAAATTACTTAGAATTAAGCGTTGTCCTTAAATTCACGTCTTAATTGTGTCATGTGTCCGCACGTCGTAACGTCTTCTATTGCATTACGATCTACTAATTGGAGTATCAAACTTTTCCATTTTTGATTCTTATTTTTTGAAAACTCGTTAACGTATTTGTGAGATTTTTTTTATTAAAATGATACCAAACGCGATACGGTTTGAATTATATTTAATGCATTTTCTAAGTTCGGCGCTCAATTGGAGCCGTAACGTAGACACAGCCTTGTGCATTTCGACATTGCACAGCAGTCGATTTGCTGTACATTTATTGAGTTGGGTAACAATTCAGCGTTTTCATGCGACTCTAACTGACCGCGAATTTAGAAAGTGACAAACAATGGGAAACCACCCCCTCGGAGATGCAAAGGTTAAAGCTACTGTGACTCGTTTGTGATGCAAACGCGATTGACAGCGAGGAGACCGTTCGTACGAACGTTTTGAGGAACGTTTCTCTCAATAGCATAGATATCTAAAAAACTTTGAGCATCGTCAAAGTCTACTCCATGAGCTCGTGAATGGAGTAAAGATGAACGCATCGCCGTCAATCGCGTGTGCACCGCAACCGAGTCCCGGTTCCTTTAACCCTATCATCTTCGAGGGGGCGGTTTCCCATTGCTTACCCCTTTCTAGATTCGTGGTCAGCTGGAGTCAGATGAAAACATAGAATAGTTACCTGTACCGTTAACTGCACTGCTAAATGGTTCCCTGTGCGAGACTTAAATGCATAGGACGCTGCTGAATGTCAGGACTGTGTTTACGTTGAGGCTCCAGCGAGCGCCGAGCTTAGAAAAGGACAGACAGTAGAAAAGAACTTTTCCATTTTTGATTTTTTTGTTTTGAAAACTTCGCTAACGTATTTGTGACATTTTTCTCATTAAAATGATACCAAACACGATATGTTTGAGTTATCTAAATAGCAAGTAAACGAATTAAATATTAAGTAAATATTGCTCAAACTATGTCGTGTTTGGTATCATTTTAATCAGAAACTTGTCACAAATACGTTAGCGAAGTTTTCAACCAAAAAAAATCAAAAATGGAAAAGCTCAAGTCTCGGATTAGTATTGTCACATGGATACGTTCGGGCCGGTCCCCCTATAGGTTGGACCTCTTTGTCTCTTCTACTGTCTGTTCTTTTCTAAGCTCACGCTCGGCTGGAGCCTGAACGTAAACACAAAATAGAAACCACTGCTTCGTAACTGCACTGATTCGGTCCCGAATTCTCTGCATTTATCGAGGTTTTACTGTAGCACAAAATTGTATAAGTAAATTTAAATATGCACCGATTACATCATGTGATGTGGAAAGATCATTTTCCGCGTAAAAATTAATTTTTACCGATAAACGCTATCAACTAACGCCATTAAACTTAGAAAAAATGATTGTAATTTACTGTAATCTATTATATAAAGCTCAAATACCACTGACTGACTGACTGACTGACTGACTGACTGACTCATTCATCCACTCATCACGAAATCTCAAAAACCACAGAACGGATTACAATGAAATTTGGAACATACTCTTGCCTTGGGTCGTAGGTGCTCACTAAGAAAGGGTTTTGAAAAATTCGAAATTTTAAGGTTTTTTTTTGTTTTTTTTTGCATGAGCGTTCTTTCTAGGGTATCAACGTTAAACTTAACTTTTATTAATTTAAGCGGAACCGAAACTATTTGACCTGGAAACTTGAAATTTTGCATGAGCATTGCTTTTAGGGTATAAGCACCCACTAAGAAAGGATTTTTCAAAATTCGAAATTTTAAGATTTTTTTCGAACTATAAAAATAAGTGTTCAACCATCACGTACTCTCTATAAGACTAATATACAAAGTCCGTGCAGGAACAGTAAGTAAAGACAATGGTTAGCAGGTTGAGGCCTATATTGATTAACATATCACCTGAGTCCTGTCTTAATGGTGAGTAGACCAACGTAGTCGGAGCTCAGTTAAGTTCATGGTCCTGCTCAGTACATACAGACGTTTAGATCTCTGATCACGAAACATTCAATAGAAACAGAGGAGCCTTCCCGGCAGTGGGAGTGCAAACGGCTGTATGCTCAGCTCGGCGTTGGGGAACCAGGGAGTGGTGGTAGCCTGACACATTGTAACACGGCTCAGGGCTCCTCTGTTTCTGTGAAATGCTCTGTGTCTCTGATCGGCAGTCCTGCTCAGTGCTCACTGGTTACTGCTATATTGCTTATTGTTAGCGTTCTGCCTTCTATTTGAACAACAATTTCTCTTTCACCGCCACTACTTTCAGGTTTTTCTTATAATTTGAGGGGAATCCTCATCAATATTTTATACAAACCTTTCGCCTGTTTATGTTAAAAGAACTTTATTTATTATTTCATCTAACTATTTCAACTTTTCTAATAAATATTTTTCATTTAAAAATTCTCACGTCATTTGAATTTTTCGATACACTTCTAACAATTCCTTTTTAAGTTCAGTATAGGTCAGCGCTCTTTAACTTCATGAAAAGGAGTGTTTTTATCGTTTCCATTTATATCTCTTCAGACTTCCCATTTTAATACATCCACACTTATTTCAACATTTCAAATTGTGCCGTAATGGCTCTAGAAACTGTAGAAATTGATGGAGTGGCAGTTCCTCACCGAGTCATAAAGATCACGGGGGACGGTGCTTGCCTTTTCTCCTGTATATCATACTTGGTCCACGGTACAGCTTCATTGACGTTTCGAGTGCGCACAAACATTGTGCGCCATGTTTCCAACAACTAGCGCAGGCTTAAGTCGTACACTTTGACCACAAATCAAGTTCCTTATAGGAGTAAACAAAAATACGTTACTGACATGTCAAAACCTTACTTCTATGGTACTTTCTGTGAACTCATGGTGGCTGCAGAGGTGTTCCCTTACAAGTTTGAGCTGTTTCGTGACTGGAAGCTATTAGCCTGCTATGGAAAGGAAGTTGAGAGGGTTAAAAGACTTAAGTTCTCTGGTGATGACATGGAAGGCCACTTCGATGTACTTATTCCTTACGAGCAACCCACCAACCTTACTTCACCAGTAGATTCGTCCCCAACTACTCTTCCTTCAGCTTTCCGGTCACAAGGTAGTTGTTCTGAACCTGGTCCTTCTAAAATCGGCTATTCTCAACCAGGCCCATTCCAAATTGTTTTTCCCGAATCTGAACAAGTTGAACCTAGCCTATCTGAATTTAATCCCTTGAAACAAGAATCTACCTTTGTTCTCAGTTCAGATGAATCTACTTCAACATTGAATTCAACTCATCAATCTAAAAGTAAAAAACGTAGGAAACGATTCACAAATTCAGTTCGCAAAAAACAACTAAGGGCATCGGCTGCAAAATATAGCCAAACACATCCAGAGGTCAAAAGGAAAGCTGTTATGAAATACAGGACAAACTATCCTAAAGTTAACAGAAAGGCGATTGACAAAAATATAGAGAGCCACCCCGAAGTTAACAGAAAGGCGGTAAAGAAATATACAGAGAGCCACCCTGAAGTTCACAGAAAACCTGTTCACGTATATACTGAGAATAACCCTGATGTTCATAGAAGGGCTGTACAGAAGTATAACAAAACCCATCCTGAAATGCATAGAAAGGCTTCAAAAAAGTACTCAGAAAATAATCCTCAGGTTAATCGCGTAGCTGTAACAAAACACAATGAAAGACGTTCAAGGGAAAGGTTACAGCTATGGACAGTAAAGAGACATTCAGGTTACAAGTATGACCCAAAAATTAAATATGCAAAAGACAAAACAGTCGATATTGGACAACGGTCAACTTGCAAATGGTGTCATGCTGTAAAATGGAAGGACGAGAGCCCTCGCATGTACTGCGGTAACGGGAAAGTCCAACTTCCTCCCTTACAAGAATATCCTGAACCCTTGCACAGCCTCCTTACACACGAACATCCTGAGGCTGAGCATTTTCTAAACAATATTCGAAAATACAACGGTTGTTTCCAAATGACGTCGTTTGGAGCAAAAGAGATAAAAGAGGGACATTTTATGCCAACATTTAAGGTGCAAGGACAGGTCTATCACCGAATAGGGAGTTTGATGCCTGGAACACAACAACAGCCGTCTTTTCTTCAGATATATTTTGTTGGTGATGACAACCATGAAAGAGACATTCGCTGTGGTTACTTTCAAAATGTCAAGCCAGCATTGGTAGGCCAGCTCCAGAAAATTCTTCATGAGCATAACAAGTATATCAAGGACTTCAAAGCTGCTGTTGAGTCTGTTCCCAAAGATCTAAAAGATTTCCAGGTAGTTATCAGTGCTGACAAAAAGCCTTCGAATGCCCACAGGGGACGTTACAATACTCCTACCACTAACGAAGTTGCTGTCGTGATTGTTGGCCAAGTATTTGAAAAACGAGACATCGTTCTCCACTGCAGGGACAACAAACTGATGAGAATCAGTGAGCTCCATCGAGCGTATGATTCTCTTCAGTATCCTCTCATGTTCTACCATGGAGAATATGGGTATTGTACCAACATCCCTCAGTGTGACCCAAACACAAAGAGGCCACTTAAGAAAACTGTGTCTGCAGCTGATTTCTACGGTTATATGTTGATGGAGCGAGAAGTCAAAGAACCTTATTTACTTTTGTTTCGTAATCTCCTCAACCAATTTTTGGTTGATATGTACGCGAAAATAGAAACAGAAAGACTAAACTTTATTCGAAACAACCAAAAAAAGTTGAGAAGTGAAGACTATATTCACTTGAAGGATGCCATGAGAAAAGCTGATGGTAAGATATCGGATTGGGTAAGATGGTAGTGCTGCCATCAAGCTTCACTGGAGGACCTCGCTACATGCATGAGCGTACTCAGGAGGCCATGACCTATGTCCGCCATTTTGGTCGTCCAGATCTGTTTATAACTTTTACGTGCAACACAAAATGGCGAGAAATATGTGAATTGCTCAAGGAAGGTCAGAAGGCTCAGCACAGACATGACTTGGTAGCGCGGGTTTTCTACTTAAAGGTGAAGCAGCTGATGAAGCTCCTTACCAAAGGGTCTATATTTGGGTCATGTAGATGTCACATGTTCTCCATAGAATGGCAAAAAAGAGGCCTCCCCCATGTACACATTCTCCTATGGCTGGAAGAAAAGATGAAACCAGACATGATTGACAAAGTTATTTGTGCAGAGATACCTGACTCAGAGCTAGACCCTGCCCTCTATGAGATTGTCAAGTCAACCATGATCCATGGTCCATGTGGTGCTCTCAACAGAAATTCGCCCTGTATGGTTAACGGATCCTGCAGCAAGAAGTATCCCCGTCCTCTTCTTAGAGAAACACAGAGGGGATGACGGTTATCCTACATACCGCAGGCGTTCTCCTTCAGATGGCGGATTTGTTGTTGACATCAACGGGGTAGAGCTTGACAATCAATGGGTGGTACCTTATAACACTGTCCTGTCTCGCACCTTCTCAGCTCATATCAACGTCGAGTATTGCAACTCTGTCAAGTCCATCAAGTATATTTGGAAGTACGTCAACAAAGGGTCCGATCAAGCAGCCTTCACAGTTGAAAATGAACTTGACGAGGTGACAACGTACGAGACAGGACGCTACATAAGTTCTTCCGAAGCTGTCTGGTGAATCCTTTGCTTTCCCATACACGACCGCTCGCCCCTAGTCATGCATCTTGCAGTATATGTTGAAAACGGTCAGAGAGTGTATTTTAACGAAGAAAATATCATTGAATGGCTAAACAACCCGCCGAAAACTACACTTTTGGGCTTTTTCGATCTCTATAAAGCCGATGCGTTTGCAAAAACTCTCCTTTACTCTGAAGTTCCGTCATATTTTATATGGAAAAACAAGACATTTTGTAGAAGGAAGCAAGGGAAATCAGTGCCAGGCTATCCAGGGGTGAAAAAAGATCAGGTTTTGGGCAGGGTATACACTGTTCACCCTAATAATTCTGAGTGCTATTTTCTACGCCTTCTGCTACATGAAGTTAAAGGGCCTACGTCATTTGGCTATCTTAAGAATGTAAATGGAGTTGTTCACCAAACGTTTCAGTCTGCATGTAGAGCACTTGGGTTGCTCGAAGACGACGCTCAATGGGATCGATCATTAGAAGAAGCTTCACTTTCAGACTCCCCACCCAAGATCCGCGAATTACTCGCCATCATGTTGGTGTTTTGCCAAGTAAGCAGCCCTCTCACGATATGGGAAAAACACCCCGAAAAAAAAGGTCGATGGAGAGAGAATTTGGGGATGTGCAGCAGGTTATGGACATTGTGTACAACAAATGTTTGGCTTTACTTGAAGATTTGGTGTGTTCAATGTCTGGCAACCGTCTCCAACACTATGGTCTTCCTACACCACTTCGCGAGCAGGAGTCCATAACAAACAACCTAGAACGTCTCAGGGAAATTTCTTTCGATGTAGCCCAGCTCTCTGAAATGGTTACTATGAATGTCCCAAAGCTGAACGAGGAGCAACATAATGTATACAAAGAAATCACAAGCAGCGTTATTTCAGAATCTGGGCAACTCTTTTTCCTAGACGCTCCTGGTGGTACAAGAAAAACATTTTTGATAAATTTGTTATTAGCCAAAATAAGAAGTGAAAAAAAGATTGCCATCGCAGTTGCATCCTCTGGCATTGCTGCAACACTGCTTGATGGTGGGAAAACGGCTCATTCTGCTTTCAAGTTGCCTCTCAACCTGAACTACTCAGAAACACCTATATGCAACATATCAAGACAAAGCAATATGGGCCAGGTACTCAAAGAAACAGTACTAATAGTTTGGGACGAGTGTACCATGGCCCACAAAGGAGGTATAGAGGCTCTGGACAGGACACTTCAAGATGTGAGGAGCTGTAAACGTCTAATGGGCGGAGTGACAGTTCTGCTGGCTGGGGACTTCAGGCAAACCTTACTCGTGATACCTCGAGGAACACGCGCTGATGAGGTGAAAGCGTGCCTCAAGGCATCCTTCTTATGGCCAAAAATTAAAATCCTGTCTTTGACAGTTAACATGAGAGTTCACTTGAACTGCGATTTGAAAGCAGAAGAGTTTTCTACATTAGTTTTACAAATAGGTGATGGTAAACTGTTAGAAGATAATGAAGGTAAATGTGCAATACCTCAAAATCTTTGTCATACTGTTAGTGATATGAAGTCACTGCTTGACAAGATATATCCTAACTTAAATGACAATGTGTACAAAAGTCCAACATGGTTGCAGGAGAGGGCAATTCTTACCCCAACTAACGACTGTGCAAATATAATAAACCTTTCGTTGTTGGAAAAATTACCTTCTGCTGCTGTGAGGTATGAATCAGTGGACTCAGTGGTTGAGACAGAAGACGCTGTTCACTATCCAGTGGAGTTTCTACACACTTTGAACCCCCCTGGAATACCACCTCATGTTCTTTCTCTCAAAGTTGGTGCTCCTATAATGCTACTCCGCAATTTAAACCCTCCCAAACTCTGTAACGGTACCAGGCTGCAGGTGAAAACTCTGCATAAACATATTATTGAAGCGGCAATATGTACAGGCGTAGCTCGAGAAGAAACTGTCTTTATTCCCCGTATTCCTCTTATTCCGTCGGACTATCATTTTGAATTCAAACGTTTGCAGTTCCCTGTAAAGTTATGCTATGCCATGACAATCAACAAAGCACAAGGGCAGAGTTTGAAGATGGCTGGCGTAGATCTGACGAGAGACTGTTTCTCCCATGGCCAGTTGTACGTAGCATGTTCCAGAGTAAGCTCATCTGACAGCCTGGTCGTCCTTCAGGCAGAAAAAAAGACTAAAAATATTGTTTACAAAGAGGTACTCAGCACTTAGGAAAAAAATATACAACATCAACTTTGGTAGCCCGCACTTACCTGGTAGGTTGTTAGCAGGTCTACAACTGAGTAATCTCTGAGTATACAGTTAGCATTGTTTAAAGGGTGGACACTTGATTCTCATTGACACCCTATACTCGAAAAACATTCCAGAGAATTTATCTGAATTACCTATAAGAATAGATAGATTACCTGAAGCATTTAAAGTTATGAAAAACTAATATTCCAACCAACTCAATTCTTTTGAGTTAAATGTATCAAACAGCTTAACAGTGTCCTATACTAAAAAGGGGGATGTTTAGTGGGTAGTTCATAGAAGATTGGGAGCCCCACAGTGCCGGAAGGGCGTGGTGCCTTCCGTCTAAGATGAAGTATTTTACATCCTTTCTACTAAACACTCTAGCTTTTGAATTTAACTTTTGAAAATAGTCCAATTTACTTAATGAAATTATTCTAAGAATGAAATTCTTTAGGTTTATTTAAGTAATTATCAATGTTAAACTTAATTTTACTAAATTAAGTAGTCCTTAGTCATAATGATATTAAACCGTAGCGAAGCACGGGTACTTCAGCTAGTTCTAATTATAGTAAACCAGAATAACTGTAAAACGTTTGTTGATACTTAATATTACAATTAACATTTAACATAGTATATACAGTAAATCCTGGATAAATGCACTGAATTCGGGACCGAAACAGTGCAGTTACGAAGTGGTGGTTTCTATTTTGTGTTTACGTTCGGGCTCCAGCCAAGCGTGAACTTAGAAAAGAACAGACAGTAGAAGAGACAGAGAGGTCCAAGCTACAGGGGGACCGGCCCGAACGTGTCGGTGTCGCAATACTAATCGGAGGATGGAATTTTTCCATTTTTGATTTTTTTGTTTTGAAAACTTCGCTAACGTATTCGTGACAATTTTGTGATTAAAATGATACCAAACACGACATAGTTTGGGCAATATTTACTTAATATTTAATTCGTTTACTTGATATTTAGATAACTCAAACATATCGTGTTTGGTATCATTTTAATCAGAAAATTGTCACAAATACGTTAGCGAAGGTTTCAAAACAAAAAAATCAAAAATGGAAAAATTCCATCCTCCGATTAGTATTGCGACACCGATACGTTAGGGCCGGTCCCCCTGTGCGTTGGGCCTCTCTGTCTTTTCTACCGTCTGTCCTTTTCTAAGCTCGGCGCTCGCCTGGAGCCTCAACGTAAACACAGTCCGGAGGTTCAGCTATGACCTGTGCATTTAAGTCTTGCACTGGGAACCATTTAGCAGTGGAGCTATCGAATAAGGTAACTATTCTATGTTTTCATCTGACTCCAGCTGACCACGAATCTAGAAAGGGGTAAGCAATGGGAAATCGCCCCCTCGAAGATGATAGGGTTAAACGAACCGGGACTCGTTCGCGATGCACACGCGATTGACGGCGATGCGTCCATCTTTGCTCCATTCACGAGCTCATGGAGTAGATTTTGACGATGCTCAAAGTTTTTTAGATATCTATGCTGTTGAGAGAAACGTTCCTCAAAACGTTCGTACGAACGGTCTCCTCGCTGTCAATCGCGTGTTCATCATAATCGTGCCTTAGTACCTTTAACCCCTGCATCTTCGGGGGTGAGGGGTCCCCCCATTGTTTGCCACTTTCTAAATTCGAGGTCAGTTAGACTCGCATGAAAACGCTGAATTGTTACCAACTCAATAAATGTACAGCAAATCGACAGCTGTGCAATGTCTAAATGCACAGGGCTGTGTCTACGTTGCGGCTCCAATTGAGCGCCGAACTTAGAAAATGCATTAAATATAATTCAAACCGTATCGCGTTCGGTATCATTTTAATAAAAAAAAATCTCACAAATACGTTAACGAGTTTTCAAAAAATAAGAACCAAAAATGGAAAAGTTCCATACCCCGATTAGTAGAGCGTAATGCAATAGAAGACGTTACGACGTGGCGGAAGTATTACATAATTAAGGCGTGAGTTTAAGGCCGACACTGAGTTCTAATTAATTTTAATATAGTATTATGGAAAATACATAAAATGAGGAGACGTTGAGGGTGGCAAACAAGAGGCCATAATAGGTGAAGACGACCTGGTTGAGAAGGATGATGTTTCTTTTATTAACAACAAGTTTTAATATTAAATTTTAGTAAACAGCAAACATAATAACAACAACAAACTCGGTTGGAGCCGTAACGTAAACACAGTCCTGCCATTCAGCCGCAACCTGTGCATTTAAACCTTGTACAGGTTGCATATAGCTGTTAATTTGTCGAGTTGCGTAACTATTCAGTGTTTTCATGCGACTCCAGCTGACCGTAAATTCAGAAAGGAACAGACCATGGAGAACCACCCCATCGAAGTGTTACGTCCTAACGCAACATTGATAGGAGGGGATCCAAATTTGTAATTTTAGAGGAAAAAAAGGAAAAAAACAAAAAAAGGAAACGCATTATTTTGACACCGGTTCCGATTGGGCAGGACGCGAAAATACCCTTTCGTCGAACTCTCCTGGTGTTTCATAAAATTTAGTTTGTAGGATGTTCAAATGGTGTTTACGACCACCGCGACGCGTTTTCTTCTTAATCACCCTGCTACTTTCGTTAACCTTTTTCTCTGAGACATCAACTTGTTTTTTACCCTTATTCCGCTTTCCCCCGCGTCTTTTCTTTTTGGAGAGCTCAGTCTCGCCTGTCAATTCCGCCCCCTGAACCACTACCTTTTGAGAATCCATTAGGTTCAGTAAATAATAGGAACAATGGTGTAAAAAATGAAACAAAATATATTTTCTGAAGAAGAATAATAATAATGATAATAACAATAATAATAATAATAGTAATAATAGTAATAATAGTAATAAAGGAAAAAAGCAAAGTAGCCTTTGATAAATATAACTAATAATGATAATAACTAATAATGATACGCGTAGCCTAATACCTTAAGCAGGTTTTCTACCGATATATCGCGAACCGGAAAGGACCCTAACTACGATTGCCCGAACGCTGACCGTGCAGTAGCCCGCACCGGCGTTCCGCAAAAGCCTATCGGGAGGACCCGCTTAAGTCGCGACGCATTCGCGAGAACTAGAAAGGGATGGAGAATCTATGGAGCAATTGCTCGTTGAGCGTGCAGTATTCCGCACCGCCCGCCGCAAAGGCTCCTCTCCGAAACTTTCGTGCAGGTGAGAAGAGTGTGCTATAATCAAGCACTACAATTCCCTGCTCGAAAGCAATTACAATTGGGATCTCAACTTGGGAGTTTTGATCGAAGATCCTGAGCTTTCTGCTGCTTATATACAGGGTGGTCCACACAACGTGTGCACCGTTAAAAACTACCAAAATATGCGTTGCACAAAAAAGTTTTTATATAGAAGTTGCATGGTCTGAAGGGGCACATTATATAGTGTAGTTATTTTTTTTATAGCTGGAGGCGTTTCGGAGATTTGAAGGTCAACTTTGTTTTTTTAAATGGAATGCTATATTTTTTATATCAAAATATGGAAGAATGTCGAATTCTGAGTAAAAAAGTATTGACATTTATTTGCCCTAAACCTAATAACTAACGAGTAATTTCACTTTATTTCCTGAAAATTTTCTTGGCGTAATATCAAGTTAGAAATTCGACCTTATCACAGATTTCCGCAGGACAGCGATGTTTACGTGACAGTGTTTATCAACACAACATCTATCATGATTCGCAATCGTCTTCATATTCGTAATCCAGTATTGAAGTTACCTTCGGTGTTGTGTGTATTTACCAGACAGATAAAAGTAAAAATGAAATTTTGTAATAGCGAAAAATTTGATATGCTTTTAGTTTATGGTGAGTGCCATAAAAATGCAATAAGAGCCAAAGCCATCTATGCCGAAAGGTATCCTGAACGAAATCAGCCATCTCGAGCCATATTTGAGAGACTGTGTCAATCGCTTCGACGAACCGGAAGTCTTAATGTTACTAAACGTAACTTAACGAAAACTGCTACTTCTGATGCAAATGCTATTGCGGTCCTAGCAGCGGTAACAGAAAACCCCCATATTAGTACACGACAGATTTCACGAGGATCTGGAATTAGCAAAACAAGTGTACTACGCATTCTTCATAATGAAAAACATCGTCCCTATCACCTAGCACTTCATCAGGAGCTCCATGGAACGGATTATGAAAACCGCGTTCGGTTCTGCCAGTGGTTCCTGCATCAAATGAACAGTGATAATTATTTTTTACAAAAAGTTTTGTTCACTGATGAAGCAACGTTTACTAATCGCAGGCAGATTAATTTGAAAAATATGCATTATTGGGCACCAGAAAATCCTCACTGGATGAGAGAAGTCGACCACCAACGTCAATGGAGCGTTAATGTGTGGTGTGGAATACTGGGCAACCAATTGATTGGGCCATATTTTATTAATGATCGACTAACAGGACAAAAATATGCTAACTTTTTGAATGACACTTTACCATCTTTATTGGAAAATGTACCTTTAAATATCCTTACACAAATCTGGTATCAACATGATGGTTGTGCTGCACATTACGCGCGTAATGTAAGGCAAGTACTGGATAGAAAATTTCCTAATCGATGGATTGGTCGTGGCGGACGATTTATGTGGCCTCCACTCTCACCGGACCTTACTCCTTTAGACTATTTTCTGTGGGGCACATTAAAAGACACAGTGTATCGTGAACCACCAACAACATCTGAGAATATGAAACATCGTATTCGTGAAGCATACATTACACTCAGTGCGGATATGATTCAGAATGCAGTTTCTTCATTAGTTAATAGATTGCATCATTGTATTAATGCCAATGGATATCACTTTGAACATTTACATTAGTTGCGTTAAGCCACTAGGTCACTCATATTAGTAAACACTGTCACGTAAACATCGCTGTCCTGCGGAAATCTGTGATAAGGTCGAATTTCTAACTTGATATTACGCGAAGAAAATTTTCAGGAAATAAAGTGAAATTACTCGTTAGTTATTAGGTTTAGGGCAAATAAATGTCAATACTTTTTTACTCAGAATTCGACATTCTTCCATATTTTGATATAAAAAATATAGCATTCCATTTAAAAAAACAAAGTTGACCTTCAAATCTCCGAAACGCCTCCACCTATAAAAAAAATAACTACACTATATAATGTGCCCCTTCAGACCATGCAATTTCTATATAAAAACTTTTTTGTGCAACGCATATTTTGGTAGTTTTTAACGGTGCACGCGTTGTGTGGACCACCCTGTATAACTAATACAAAATGAAATTACTTTCGCGAAAATTTGGAGACATCTAGCGGTAAATAAATGTGTCTATATACATAGAGATCGTATCTTAACATAACCTATTTCTACTAGTAATGCCCAGTGACGTCACCAGGACGTTACACCTCCGCCCTTAAATTAAAAATGGAGAATACGTTCGACATTTTTACGTTTTCAAAAAAAATATTAGGGTGTATGGGAGGGCATGGCTGGGCGTTGCTCGTTGTCTTCATCAGGAGGCCTAGGCGGTGGTTTCGTCCATTTCTTCACTTTTGGATGCACTAATTTAGCATCACCCTGATACGAGACGCGGAGGTTACCATCATTTAATACCTCGAGAACTTGGTCGGCAAATTTTCCTTTCCGAGGTTCGTTTAATAAAAATATCTCTTCTCCAGGAAGAAATGTTTGTGGATTTTGGTAAGTCTTAGATAGATTCTGATCTTCGCTATTGATAAATATATTTTCCATAGGATCTGCAGGATTCAGAACTAACTCCGGTAGTTCATCGCGAGCCTCGGGAGGTTCCTCACATATTGATTCATGGATCGTTTTCCTCCGTTTTTGATTTGGGTAATCGTCAAGGTCCGATTCTTCTCGTTCTCGTATTGGTAGTATCTGACTTGTTACCTCCGAACAATCTACGTATTCGGGTATATTGCGCGATAGTGCATCAGCGACAAAGTTATTTTTCCCAGGGGTGTACTTGATTTTATAATCAAACTCGGAGAGTTTCAATCGCCATCGAAGTAGCCTTGATGATGGGTCCTTCACACGATGAAGCCAAACCAAGGGTCGGTGATCCGTAATAAGGAGGAATTTACGTCCAAAAAGGTAGGGGCGAAAATATTGCACGCAATACATAACGGCCAGTAATTCTTTCTCTATCGTGGCATAATTAGTCTCCGCCTTATTCAATAATCGCGACACGTAAGCAACGGGTAAATCGGAGTTATTAATATTCTGGCTAAGTACTCCGCCTATGGCAAATTCGGAAGCGTCGCAAGTCAAAATGAATTCTTTCTCGAAATCGGGATATTGTAAAATTGGTTCCCTACATAGATACGTTCGTAATTTATCAAAAGCTTCTTGTTGCTCTCTTCCCCACACAAATTTAATATTCTTCTTCAGAAGATTCGTTAAAGGCTGCGCAAGCCTAGAGAAATCAGGTATAAATCGACGATAATAACCGGTTAGACCTAGGAATTGTTTAATTCCCTTGGCATTCCGCGGCACAGGAAAATTCTCTACAGCCTGTACCTTCGCAGAGTCAGGCTTTACGCCGTTACTAGTAACAATGTGGCCCAAATACACAACTTCTTTTCTTAAGAATTCACACTTGCTCGGTTGTAACTTAAGGTTTGCTTTACGCAATCGACAAGCGAGCTTATTAAATTTAATTTCGTGTTCTTTCAATGAACTTGCATATATAACAATGTCGTCCATGTATACAAAAAGTTCCAATCCTTGCAAACCCGACAGGATATGGTCCATTAGCCTCTGAAACGTAGCCGGCGCGTTTTTCAGGCCAAATGGCATTCGCGTAAATTGATAATGACCATACGGCGTCGAGAAAGCGGTTTTTGATCAGTCTTCGACGAGCGCTCGACGAGCGCTCGACGAGCGAGCATCGCTCCGCAATCGCTCCGCAATCGTGCCGCTCGGTTGGTAGATAGAAAAACAGCTAAGCCGATTAACTCATACAGTGCTATACAATTTTCGTTACTTCGTGAAATCGAACTACATTTATCGATAGTTGTTGAACTTTCAACAAATAATTGGGGCTTGCTTTTGCAAGTCCCAATAATTAAATCTATTATATTATTCTTTTTAAATTTCCATTTTAAATGGAGCAATATTTAACTAAAACCGACAACAAAAAGAACAGTGAGAACAATCCATCAAGTGAAAATGTAAATGAGGCATCATTTACCGCACCATCCACCACGCGTTCACGATCTCTGTCATTAAAAAGACAGAAGAATAATAATATCGGCTCATCGACTGAAGAGATGCAGACGAGAAAATCCAGAAAAACACGAGCGTCGTCGCGCACTGCGTCGAGAAAACCAGAAGCCTCCACCTCGACAGCATCGACCGACCAAGGCGAATCACCAATGCAGGTGGATGCACCTGCAAATTCTGATAATCAAAACAGTGATACGCGATCGTCCGCTTCTTCCAACAAAGAAGAAGAGAATAATGAATCGACTCACGAAGCACTGATGCGAGAAAACAGGCAGCTTATGAACGAGATAAAGATGCTAAAAATCAAGATTACGACCCTCTCTACACCACTGCCAAGATCAGCGACGAACCAGCATGAATCTGATTGGTCCACGGTGAGGAACGCCGCCGGAAGAAACAACTACCCAGCGAGGACGACCTCAGCATCAACGACGACCACCTCGAACAGGTTTTTAACGCTATCGGATCTGGATCGCAACCCGGAAACGGACATTTCTGAAGCACCGCTTGACCAAGGATCGCCATCTGGAGCAGTAAAAACGGCTAAGCCCCCCCCAATTATCGTTCATGCGGCCTCACCGCAACTAATCATTAATATCACGAAAACGCATTTAAATAAGAATGCTTTTACTATTAAACGTAGCGGGCCGAAAAGCCACATAGTTTACACCAATAATATCGAAACCTTCGGTAAGGTAAAAGAAATTTTCTCGAAAAACGAACTCAAGTTCTTCACGTATACTCTAAGAACTGAAAAACCATCGACATTCTTACTGAAGGGTATCGATCCTAACAACTCTCCAATAGACTTGTTGACAGAAATAAATTCCATGGTAGCTCCCAAGGCCAAGGCCACCAAAGTAACACCTTTCACCACAGCCAAATCAAAACAAACCGGTATACCCTTACCGATGTTTATTGTACAATTTACTCCAAATTCCGACAGCAAAATAATACAATCGATCAAGGTTCTCAACTACCAGAGAGTATCATGGGATAGATTTCGTCGACAAGACATTATACAGTGCTTCAACTGTCAAAGAATCGGACATGCTGCTATAAATTGTCACCTTGATTCCAGATGCGTTAAATGCAACTCGTCGCACGAGAAGGGTAAGTGCTCGGTAACCGAAGCCACGAAACACGAAGCAATTTACTGCGTAAATTGCGAAAAATTTGGCCATCCAGCCTCATATCGAGGATGTCCAAAATTCAAAGAGAGGAAAGCCATGGTTGCATTCAAATCCATCAGCAAACAAACTCAACAATCTTCAAACAATAATCGTAGGTTGCCTACGAACTTTGTAAATCCGAACATTTCCTACAGCAGAATGGCCGCTGGAGGACAGCAGAACGTTGCCTTCCCTCCGCTTGTTACTAGCGCACCAATGCCAGCGCCACCTATACAAAGATCAGTACCACCAACTAATCTTCAATCCATTCAACAAGTAGATTTAAAACAAATCCTAATCTCATTGAATAAAATATCTGAACAAATTCCGTTGATCTTTCAAAGAATCAACGATAATTCTGAAAAGATTAACTTATTATTTCAATCTTTTATAGATGATGATGGAATGCAACCAACATACTCTCAAAGTCAAGCGCCGAGAGGTCAACGTCATGGACGCAACTAAAAAATGGCAACAGCGAATTTGGCCAGTATTCCGTTGGAAAATCTCCAGATTATAACCATAAATGTCAACTCGATCATCAATCTTCACAAGCGTGCGTATTTGAACCAATTCCTTTCAAATCATCGACCTGATATATGTTGTTTGCTCGAAACAAAGCTCAATGCGAAGCACAATTTGCAACTACCTACTGATTACACCGTAATTAGAAAAGATCGTGCAAATAACCGCTTCGGTGGCGGCGTTGCAATAATAATAAAGAAAAATTACAAATTTGCTAGCATCGAGCTGAGTTTCTCACACGCTAAATCATTCGAATCTCTCGCATTACGCCTCGATCTTTCGGGAGGGAGAAGTCTCGTGGTCGCCACGGTCTATAGTCCGTACAAGGACAAATTAGTATTTTTACGTGATTTAAACGATCTTTTTACACAACTTCGTCTCGCACACGATAACAATCACTACGTGATAACGGGTGATTTTAACGCCAAACATACTTCTTGGCTTAACCTGGTAAACAATGCAAAAGGCATCGCTCTTGCTGAATGGCTCGAATTGCAAGGAGCCATTTTTCGTGCATCTTTATTATTTTCCGATATACCATCCTACCACCCGGCAAATTCCAACTTAGATCTTGCATTGGTCGATGATAGATTGATCGAAAGAATCAACAACGGTATAAATAGATTGGAAGTTCGTCCTTACGACAGCGATCATTGGGCAACCGTGGTTAGACTGTCCCTCGACGGTTGGAGCGCCTCCGTAGAGGAAGCGCCTAAAATTCTTAAACCTAATTTTCGCGCAACGAACTGGAAAAAATTCAGATTAGATACACACTCTTTTATTCAACAATTTGACTTAAACTCGTTAAAAAATGCATCGATCGAAATGATTAATACAGCCATCGAGGATTTCGAGGAGAATGTAGCCTCAATCCTGACGAATTGCGCCCCAATGGCCGAAATTCTAAATAAACCGATGGATTATGACGATCCCTGCATTAATAGATTGAAAAAATTCAAATCCAAAATCATTACAAAACTCTTTCATTCCATTCGTGCAAATTTAAACTCATCTCAATCTTATACAAACATCATTAAATTCTACAAATACATTATAAAACGCGTAAATTACAGACTAAGAAAACTTTACACTCGAGTCTCCAATAGATTCTGGAACGACCGTCTGTCGAAATTAGATACCCGCGAACCGCAAAAAATTTATCCAGTCGTCAATAGAATTATCAACCCTAAATCTACGGAGGCTCTCCCACCGTTGAGGGGGGCGGTCAGCGACACTACCCTCTGGTCAGAATCGGGCATAAATGTATCCCTCTTACAAAAGTTCGAAAATAACTACGTTGTCACAGACACAAACGATAGACTAACCCTCCTGGGAATACACTTTGCACGTGTTCACACAAAAAATTTAAAACCGATCAACCAAGAAGAGATGAACCACGAAAACTCCATCAATCTATCATACGAACAATTGCAGAACAATTTTGTCAACGAGTCATTTGAATTTAATTCCTTGCAAGAACAAATCTGGCCGGTTTATAATACCGATTATTTCATTAATCCGCGAGCAATTTGGAAAGCAATTAAATCTTTAAAAAATAAAAGATCGTCATCGTTCGACGGAATCCCAAACGTAGCGGTAAAACATCTGCCAAATTCTGCGGTCGAATTTCTCGCGTTAATATTTAACGCATGTATGAGACTGTCATATTTCCCATCGCGTTGGAAAGTCGCTAAATTGATACCGCTATTCAAAAAGGGTAAAAACCCGTTCGATTTGAATAGTTACAGACCAATCAGTCTATTACCCAATATCGGTAAACTATTTGAAATCATGATCAACATAAGATTGAATAGCTTCGTAGTGACTAACAATCTCATACCCGACTGTCAATTTGGATTCAGACATTCGCACTCCACGGTCCACGCGGTCGCCAAACTGACAAAAGACATTGCGGATTCATTGAATAATCTTATTATGACAGGAGCATGTCTAATAGACCTCGAAAAGGCATTTGACACCGTATGGACTAAGGGTTTGATAGTAAAACTTCACGATATGGGCTTTCCATCAAATTTATTAAAACTAACAGAAAACATGATTACAAATCGTTCTTTTAAAACTTTTTACAACAATATTTACTCTTCACGCACATTTTCAATAGAAAACGGCTTACAACAAGGCGCAGTAAATTCTCCATTACTTTTTAATCTTTATTTCTCAGATATATTACAATACTTCAATATTAACAGATTAACATGTAAAGCAATCGCATTCGCGGACGACCTTATAATTTATAAAACCGGTGCAGATCCATTGGAGATTCAGCAAGCTTTGCAAAAAGCATTCAACACCATAGTTGCATCCTGTAACAAAAAGAAAATCAGAGTCAATATGTTGAAATGCGAGACGATCTTGTTCCGTAGAGCTACGTATCAATTAAGCAAAAGGCAATACAGGCTTTCGAAAAAATTTTCATTGCATATTCCAGGTAGACGCGATCAACTTTTACCCAAAGTAAATAAAGTTAAATATCTCGGAGTTATATTGACTGAAAGACTCAACTACAATGAGCATGCGAACTACAGTCTCGAAAAAGCTAAAGGCAATGCATCCAAATTAGCAAGATTATTTTACTCCAAACATCTAGGAGAAAATGTAAAACTCTTACTTTACAAACTTTACGTTCGCTCAATTTTGATTTATGCTTTTCCCATCTGTTATCCGATCGCTCCATATGTAATGGAAAAAATTCGAGCCTTCGAACGCAAAATATTCCGCGCGATCACGGGACTTCTCTTACTTCGACGAATGGCCGACGGATCTGAAAAATATTTACACAATCAAACAATTTATAACAGAGTCAAATGCGCACGCTTTGACATCTTTGCTTTAAAAATTACCAGAACCTTTATTTACAAATCGATGAATTCTGTAACCAACAACCCGATCATTGATTCACTGCATACGATGTCCGATGCACAAGCTAAAAAAGCTAAAGATACCGGGTATTTCTCCACCGCCGTCTTTCCTTATCTCGATCGGGAAGGTTACATTCAAAATCATCAAACTAAAATACCAATCATTTATCACACTCACAGAAAAAAGGGTTCACTAGCACTCTTTTACGATCCAAACTCAATTAATTCCGATTTGTCTCAATTGCAATATTCAACCTCCATGCCTCCACGGGATACTGATCCAAAGTTTTATAAATATCTGTCCAAATTGCCATGGTTGAGCTCTTGACGTTTGTCGTTTCGGTTGTCGGGCACTCCCCCTTCAATCACCCCCAACGAAAATTCTCGTTTTTTGCCCAAATTTTCTGTTCAAAAGCGTACAAAAAGTGCGCTTTTTCCCCATCTTCTGAAAAATTCAATGTTTGATTTTTATTTTTATTTTCTCTATCACATTTTAGTTTTATTTCAACTCCGAATTATGCTTTGATTTCGAATTGATTTCAATGTCACATTTTAGTTTTATATCAACTTCGAATTATGTTTTGATTTCGAATTGATTTCAATTTTGTTTATACTGTCAACATCGATTATTTTCTTTTCTTTCTTTTTCAAAAATTACTTATGATTATATCCGTGACTGAATATAACTGCAACTATATACTCAATTAGTCAGTAAGCTCTCATACTCTCAATTAATTATACTCCAAGAAATGTCTAACGATCAACTAGGATTAAGATTCAAGGTGCTATATCAACATTTATATAATCACTTAGTTATAAGCGTATAGATTATTACATTTACATTATCATATACTAATTTTTAAGCATTACTTTAGTTACTTACTTTTGCTCCTTTTGTTACGGATCTGTAACTTCCGACGATCGTAACTTCTCTTTATTTAATTCTTAAAAACTGTTATCTTGACCATCGATCAACCGCCGCTCTCCTCGTATAAATAAGGTCAAAGATTGTTCAATAATCGTTCTATTTCGTTAAGCAGATGCGACTATCTGCGCTCTTTTTCGATCATTGGCTCCTGCCATTGATCACTTTTCTCTCCCCGTTGTAATTGTTTTGTCCGTCCTGGTACCTAGTTGTAAGCGATTTCGCCCTTTTTTTCTGACATTGTCACTGCTTTTTGGGGCTTACTATATATGACATTTATTTTTGTTATTCTTGATTTTTGATTATGTCTTTTCATTTTTTCACTCATCCAATGAGAAGTCGCGCACCAGCGACCATATTGGTAACTACAACACAAATGTATTAATTTCTAAGTTTGTAAAAATTGGATCTGAATAAAAAGCTGTTATCATCAAAAAAGCGGTTTTTGATCAGTCTTCGACGAGCGCTCGACGAGCGAGCATCGCTCCGCAATCGCTCCGCAATCGTGCCGCTCGGTTGGTAGATAGAAAAACAGCTAAGCCGATTAACTTATACAGTGCTATACAATTTTCGTTACTTCGTGAAATCGAACTACATTTATCGATAGTTGTTGAACTTTCAACAAATAATTGGGGCTTGCTTTTGCAAGTCCCAATAATTAAATCTATTATATTATTTTTTTTAAATTTCCATTTTAAATGGAGCAATATTTAACTAAATCCGACAACAAAAAGAACAGTGAGAACAATCCATCAAGTGAAAATGTAAGTGAGGCATCATTTACCGCACCATCCACCACGCGTTCACGATCTCTGTCATTAAAAAGACAGAAGAATAATAATATCGGCTCGTCGACTGAAGAGATGCAGACGAGAAAATCCAGAAAAACACGAGCGTCGTCGCGCACTGCGTCGAGAAAACCAGAAGCCTCCACCTCGACAGCATCGACCGACCAAGGCGAATCACCAATGCAGGTGGATGCACCTGCAAATTCTGATAATCAAAACAGTGATACGCGATCGTCCGCTTCTTCCAACAAAGAAGAAGAGAATAATGAATCGACTCACGAAGCACTGATGCGAGAAAACAGGCAGCTTATGAACGAGATAAAGATGCTAAAAATCAAGATTACGACCCTCTCTACACCACTGCCAAGATCAGCGACGAACCAGCATGAATCTGATTGGTCCACGGTGAGGAACGCCGCCGGAAGAAACAACTACCCAGCGAGGACGACCTCAGCATCAACGACTACCACCTCGAACAGGTTTTTAACGCTATCGGATCTGGATCGCAACCCGGAAACGGACATTTCTGAAGCACCGCTTGACCAAGGATCGCCATCTGGAGCAGTAAAAACGGCTAAGCCCCCCCCAATTATCGTTCATGCGGCCTCACCGCAACTAATCATTAATATCACGAAAACGCATTTAAATAAGAATGCTTTTACTATTAAACGTAGCGGGCCGAAAAGCCACATAGTTTACACCAATAATATCGAAACCTTCGGTAAGGTAAAAGAAATTTTCTCGAAAAACGAACTCAAGTTCTTCACGTATACTCTAAGAACTGAAAAACCATCGACATTCTTACTGAAGGGTATCGATCCTAACAACTCTCCAATAGACTTGTTGACAGAAATAAATTCCATGGTAGCTCCCAAGGCCAAGGCCACCAAAGTAACACCTTTCACCACAGCCAAATCAAAACAAACCGGTATACCCTTACCGATGTTCATTGTACAATTTACTCCAAATTCCGACAGCAAAATAATACAATCGATCAAGGTTCTCAACTACCAGAGAGTATCATGGGATAGATTTCGTCGACAAGACATTATACAGTGCTTCAACTGTCAAAGAATCGGACATGCCGCTATAAATTGTCACCTTGATTCCAGATGCGTTAAATGCAACTCGTCGCACGAGAAGGGTAAGTGCTCGGTAACCGAAGCCACGAAACACGAAGCAATTTACTGCGTAAATTGCGAAAAATTTGGCCATCCTGCCTCATATCGAGGATGTCCAAAATTCAAAGAGAGGAAAGCCATGGTTGCATTCAAATCCATCAGCAAACAAACTCAACAATCTTCAAATAATAATCGTAGGTTGCCTACGAACTTTGTAAATCCGAACATTTCCTACAGCAGAATGGCCGCTGGAGGACAGCAGAACGTTGCCTTCCCTCCGCTTGTTACTAGCGCACCAATGCCAGCGCCACCTATACAAAGATCAGTACCACCAACTAATCTTCAATCCATTCAACAAGTAGATTTAAAACAAATCTTAATCTCATTGAATAAAATATCTGAACAAATTCCGTTGATCTTTCAAAGAATCAACGATAATTCTGAAAAGATTAACTTATTATTTCAATCTTTTATAGATGATGATGGAATGCAACCAACATACTCTCAAAGTCAAGCGCCGAGAGGTCAACGTCATGGACGCAACTAAAAAATGGCAACAGCGAATTTGGCCAGTATTCCGTTGGAAAATCTCCAGATTATAACCATAAATGTCAACTCGATCATCAATCTTCACAAGCGTGCGTATTTGAACCAATTCCTTTCAAATCATCGACCTGATATATGTTGTTTGCTCGAAACAAAGCTCAATGCGAAGCACAATTTGCAACTACCTACTGATTACACCGTAATTAGAAAAGATCGTGCAAATAACCGCTTCGGTGGCGGCGTTGCAATAATAATAAAGAAAAATTACAAATTTGCTTGCATCGAGCTGAGTTTCTCACACGCTAAATCATTCGAATCTCTCGCATTACGCCTCGATCTTTCGGGAGGGAGAGGTCTCGTGGTCGCCACGGTCTATAGTCCGTACAAGGACAAATTAGTATTTTTACGTGATTTAAACGATCTTTTTACACAACTTCGTCTCGCACACGATAACAATCACTACGTGATAACGGGTGATTTCAACGCCAAACATACTTCTTGGCTTAACCTGGTAAACAATGCAAAAGGCATCGCTCTTGCTGAATGGCTCGAATTGCAAGGAGCCATTTTTCGTGCATCTTTATTATTTTCCGATATACCATCCTACCATCCGGCAAATTCCAACTTAGATCTTGCATTGGTCGATGATAGATTGATCGAAAGAATCAACAACGGTATAAATAGATTGGAAGTTCGTCCGTACGACAGCGATCATTGGGCAACCGTGGTTAGACTGTCCCTCGACGGTTGGAGCGCCTCCGTAGAGGAAGCGCCTAAAATTCTTAAACCGAATTTTCGCGCAACGAACTGGAAAAAATTCAGATTAGATACACACTCTTTTATTCAACAATTTGACTTAAACTCGTTAAAAAATGCTTCGATCGAAATGATTAATACAGCCATCGAGAATTTCGAGGAGAATGTAGCCTCAATCCTGACGAATTGCGCCCCAATGGCCGAAATTCTAAATAAACCGATGGATTATGACGATCCCTGCATTAATAGATTGAAAAAATTCAAATCCAAAATCATTACAAAACTCTTTCATTTCATTCGTGCAAATTTAAACTCATCTCAATCTTATACAAACATCATTAAATTCTACAAATACATTATAAAACGCGTAAATTACAGACTAAGAAAACTTTACACTCGAGTCTCTAATAGATTCTGGAACGACCGTCTGTCGAAATTAGATACCCGCGAACCGCAAAAAATTTATCCAGTCGTCAATAGAATTATCAACCCTAAATCTACGGAGGCTCTCCCACCGTTGAGGGGGGCGGTCAGCGACACTACCCTTTGGTCAGAATCGGGCATAAATGTATCCCTCTTACAAAAGTTCGAAAATAACTACGTTGTCACAGACACAAACGATAGACTAACCCTCCTGGGAATACACTTTGCACGTGTTCACACAAAAAATTTAAAACCGATCAACCAAGAAGAGATGAACCACGAAAATTCCATCAATCTATCATACGAACAATTGCAGAACAATTTTGTCAACGAGTCATTTGAATTTAATTCTTTGCAAGAACAAATCTGGCCGGTTCATAATACCGATTATTTCATTAATCCGCGAACAATTTGGAAAGCAATAAAATCCTTAAAAAATAAAAGATCGTCATCGTTCGACGGAATCCCAAACGTAGCGGTAAAACATCTGCCAAATTCTGCGGTCGAATTCCTCGCGTTAATATTTAACGCATGTATGAGACTGTCATATTTCCCATCACGTTGGAAAGTCGCTAAATTGATACCGTTATTCAAAAAGGGTAAAAACCCGTTCGATTTGAATAGTTACAGACCAATCAGTCTATTACCCAATATAGGTAAACTATTTGAAATCATGATCAACATAAGATTGAATAGCTTCGTAGTGACCAACAATCTCATACCCGACTGTCAATTTGGATTCAGACATTCGCACTCCACGGTCCACGCGGTCGCCAAACTGACAAAAGACATTGCGGATTCATTGAATAATCTTATTATGACAGGAGCATGTCTAATAGACCTCGAAAAGGCATTTGACACCGTATGGACTAAGGGTTTGATAGTAAAACTTTACGATATGGGCTTTCCATCAAATTTATTAAAACTAACAGAAAACATGATTACAAATCGTTCTTTTAAAACTTTTTACAACAATATTTACTCTTCACGCACATTTTCAATAGAAAACGGCTTACAACAAGGCGCAGTAAATTCTCCATTACTTTTCAATCTTTATTTCTCAGATATATTACAATACTTCAATATTAACAGATTAACATGTAAAGCAATCGCATTCGCGGACGACCTTATAATTTATAAAACCGGTGCAGATCCATTGGAGATTCAGCAGGCTTTGCAAAAAGCATTCAACACCATAGTTGCATCCTGTAACAAAAAGAAAATCAGAGTCAATATGTTGAAATGCGAGACGATCTTGTTCCGTAGAGCTACGCATCAATTAAGCAAAAGGCAATACAGGCTTTCGAAAAAATTTTCATTGCATATTCCAGGTAGACGCGATCAACTTTTACCCAAAGTAAATAAAGTTAAATATCTCGGAGTTATATTGACTGAAAGACTCAACTACAATGAGCATGCGAACTACAGTCTCGAAAAAGCTAAAGGCAATGCATCCAAATTAGCAAGATTATTTTACTCCAAACATCTAGGAGAAAATGTAAAACTCTTACTTTACAAACTTTACGTTCGCTCAATTTTGATTTATGCTTTTCCCATCTGTTATCCGATCGCTCCATATGTAATGGAAAAAATTCGAGCCTTCGAACGCAAAATATTCCGCGCGATCACGGGACTTCTCTTACTTCGACGAATGGCCGACGGATCTGAAAAATATTTACACAATCAAACAATTTATAACAGAGTCAAATGCGCACGCTTTGACATCTTTGCTTTAAAAATTACCAGAACCTTTATTTACAAATCGATGAATTCTGCAACCAACAACCCGATCATTGATTCACTGCATACAATGTCCGATGCACAAGCTAAAAAAGCTAAAGATACCGGGTATTTCTCCACCGCCGTCTTTCCTTATCTCGATCGGGAAGGTTACATTCAAAATCATCAAACCAAAATACCAATCATTTATCACACTCACAGAAAAAAGGGTTCACTTGCACTCTTTTACGATCCAAACTCAATTAATTCCGATTTGTCTCAATTGCAATATTCAACCTCCATGCCTCCACGGGATACTGATCCAAAGTTTTATAAATATCTGTCCAAATTGCCATGGTTGAGCTCTTGACGTTTGTCGTTTCGGTTGTCGGGCACTCCCCCTTCAATCACCCCCAACGAAAATTCTCGTTTTTGCCCAAATTTTCTGTTCAAAAGCGTACAAAAAGTGCGCTTTTTCCCCATCTTCTGAAAAATTCAATGTTTGATTTTTATTTTTATTTTCTCTATCACATTTTAGTTTTATTTCAACTTCGAATTATGTTTTGATTTCGAATTGATTTCAATTTTGTTTATACTGTCAACATCGATTATTTTCTTTTCTTTCTTTTTCAAAAATTACTTATGATTATATCCGTGACTGAATATAACTGCAACTATATACTCAATTAGTCAGTAAGCTCTCATACTCTCAATTAATTATACTCCAAGAATTGTCTAACGATCAACTAGGATTAAGATTCAAGGTGCTATATCAACAATTATATAATCATATAGTTATAAGCGTATAGATTATTACATTTATATTACCATATACTAATTTTTAAGCATTACTCTAGTTACTTACTTTTGCTCCTTTTGTTACGGATTTGTAACTTCCGACGATCGTAACTTCTCTTTATTTAATTCTTAAAATTCTGTTATCTTGACCATCGATCAACCGCCGCTCTCCTCGTAAAATAAGGTCAAAGATGTTCAATATTCGTTCTATTTCGTTAAGCAGATGCGACTATCTGCGCTTTTTTCGATCATTGGCTCCTGCCATTGATCACTTTTCTCTCCCCGTTGTAATTGTTTTGTCCGTCCTGGTACCTAGTTGTAAGCGATTTCGCCCTTTTTTCTGACATTGTCACTTCTTTTTGGGGCTTACTATATATGACATTTATTTTTGTTATTCTTGATTTTCGATTATGTCTTTTCATTTTTTCACTCATCCAATGAGAAGTCGCGCACCAGCGACCATATTGGTAACTACAACACAAATGTATTAATTTCTAAGTTTGTAAAAATTGGATCTGAATAAAAAGCTGTTATCATCAAAGCGGTTTTTGATGCGTCTGTTTCGTCTACCGGTATCTGATGGAAACCTGACTTAAGATCAAATATTGAGAAATATTTGGCTCCGCCTAATTGATCTAGGATCTCACTAATGTTCGGTAAGGGGTAGGCGTCACCCACAGTTTTTTCGTTTATATTTCGATAGTCGATAACTAATCTCCACTTCTTTTCACCATCAGAGTTAGATTTTTTTGGGACTATCCATAAAGGGGAGTTATAAGGTGATAACGAAGGTTTAATTACTTCATCTTTTAACATTTCATTAATTTGTTTAACTATTTCCTTTTTATGACTAGGAGGGTATCTATATTGCTTAGTGTTAACTGGAATGTTATCAGTGGTCTCAATACGATGTGAAATGACATCGGTGCAACTCAATTTATCGTTTGGTAAGTAAAAAATATCACTGTTATGATTAACGAGAGATTTTACACTTAATTGTTCTTCTACGTTTAAATGATCTAATTTCAAAAGTTTCAAAATTTGTTGGCTTCTTAGGGGATCATCCGCGGAGCTTAATATCGGAGTGGTATCCATTTCAAATATTTGAGAGATATTAACGGGTTCGTCTTTAGAAGGAAAATTCTCGCAAAACTCTAGTAATTGTACTTTAGGACTTTTAAATGTAACCTCTTTTTCTGTTGTATTGAAAAAACGTAGGATAGCTTGACCTTTAATATTCCGGACCAACACTTCCCCAAAATAAACTCCGTCGCAGATGTTAACTTTGGGAATGTATCCCTCGCTAATTTCAGGGTTTTCTATATTCACCTTCGCGTTTAAACTAGTTCGAGGTGGGACAGTTATAGGGGTTTCATCAGTAAAGAATGGAATTTCAATGTTGTGAAATTTTAAACAGTTTTCAGAATAGACTATACTAACGTTCTGGTTTTTGAAGAAGTGGGATCCAAGTATGCCGTTTTGCGAAATTGGAAATGAATCTGATACTACATGAAATGGAGTGGAATTTATATCAAATAGATTTATGTTGATCGTTCCCAATGTATCTACAATACCGTCGGTTATGCCAGATAAATGAAACCGTTCAGAGTTGTTTATGTTATCCGGATTCCTAATTGAGCCAAGTTTTATAACGTTCGTTTCAGAACCTGTATCTATCATGACCCTAGGCCGTCCAAGGAGATCTGACGAGGTTAAAAGAATAGATGGTGCCTTAGAAGTCAAGTGGATGGTGGTGGTTGGGATAGAGGAGGAATCTCTGTCTCTAGGTTTTTGAGTTGTATTGAACGCGAGTTTTGAATGATCGGCCTCTGAGTTGCGTCCGTTTTGTTCAGGGGCTCTTGGAGGTTTCCCGAGTTTCGTTGAATGTTATCTCGGTTACGTCTAAAACAATTTGAAGCAAGGTGCCCTGACTTTCCGCAATAACTACAGACAACACTAGGTGACCGAGAATAATTTCTTTGATCATTCAGTGGTTGAAAGTGCGGACGAGGTGACGTATTTGGAAATGAATTTTGATTGGATCTACATTGCATAGCGCTATGTCCCTTACGTTGGCATAGTTGGCAAACGATATTTCTGTTCACTGATCTTGAAGTGTCAGAAAAACGTATATTTGAAAATCTAACGCGGTCGCGTTCCATGGTTTTATTTATAGATATTGCGTTACGAAAAGCATGTTCCAATGAATCGAAACCTTGCATTATTAGCTGTATACGAAAATCAGGGGGAAGCCCTTGAATAAATGATTCCAGAGAGAGAGTCTCAATATCTTCTCTCATTTCAGGAAGTAAAATTCCGAGTCTCTTCCTCTCCCCGTCAAGAATAGCCGCACGGAGATCCTTCACACGACTAATGTAATCTAAGATATGTTCATTATTTCCCTTTGTAATATTAGCCAATTCCCCTCGATAATGATTTGCGTTTCGTCCTGGATCAAAAGTTTCTTTTAATTTATCAACAAGTTCGTCAACCAAATTATAAACTGTATCCTCCACAGCTAAGTACGCGTGTCCCTTTAGTCGGTTTCGCAAAAGCCTTACTAATTGAGGTTCTACACGGAATGAGACCATATCTTTAGCTCTTTTACAAGCTCTAGCAAACTGAAAAACTGGCATATTGCTTCCATCGTAAACAGGGACTGTTTCAATAGCATCCTTCAATGAGACATGAGGGCTATACGGGGAATAAAACAATTCATTATAGTGTTCTTTTTTGTCAAGATCAGGTTCTTGTTTGGTAGATTGAACCGTCGGTATAAGTTTTGCTAAATGCTCAACTATATTTTTTAAATCAGTCATTTGACTGCGAAGCTCCGATATTGTCGCTACGTCCGCCTCCCTATCCTGGATCCCCTCCATTTCTGGACTCTCCGAATTCGACATTTTTGAAGAGAGAAAAAAAAACAAAAGTAATTTTCTGCTAACTAATTTGCATAAATAATTTCTTTTAGACGGTATTCCATCGATTCCGTCGCATCCCACAAATATCACCTATCCCACAAATATCACCTATCCCACCAATATCACCTATCCCACCGCTGTCACCAGTTTTATGTTACGTCCTAACGCAACATTGATAGGAGGGGATCCAAATTTGTAATTTTAGAGGAAAAAAAGGAAAAAAACAAAAAAAGGAAACGCATTATTTTGACACCGGTTCCGATTGGGCAGGACGCGAAAATACCCTTTCGTCGAACTCTCCTGGTGTTTCATAAAATTTAGTTTGTAGGATGTTCAAATGGTGTTTACGACCACCGCGACGCGTTTTCTTCTTAATCACCCTGCTACTTTCGTTAACCTTTTTCTCTGAGACATCAACTTGTTTTTTACCCTTATTCCGCTTTCCCCCGCGTCTTTTCTTTTTGGAGAGCTCAGTCTCGCCTGTCAATTCCGCCCCCTGAACCACTACCTTTTGAGAATCCATTAGGTTCAGTAAATAATAGGAACAATGGTGTAAAAAATGAAACAAAATATATTTTCTGAAGAAGAATAATAATAATGATAATAACAATAATAATAATAATAGTAATAATAGTAATAATAGTAATAAAGGAAAAAAGCAAAGTAGCCTTTGATAAATATAACTAATAATGATAATAACTAATAATGATACGCGTAGCCTAATACCTTAAGCAGGTTTTCTACCGATATATCGCGAACCGGAAAGGACCCTAACTACGATTGCCCGAACGCTGACCGTGCAGTAGCCCGCACCGGCGTTCCGCAAAAGCCTATCGGGAGGACCCGCTTAAGTCGCGACGCATTCGCGAGAACTAGAAAGGGATGGAGAATCTATGGAGCAATTGCTCGTTGAGCGTGCAGTATTCCGCACCGCCCGCCGCAAAGGCTCCTCTCCGAAACTTTCGTGCAGGTGAGAAGAGTGTGCTATAATCAAGCACTACAATTCCCTGCTCGAAAGCAATTACAATTGGGATCTCAACTTGGGAGTTTTGATCGAAGATCCTGAGCTTTCTGCTGCTTATATATAACTAATACAAAATGAAATTACTTTCGCGAAAATTTGGAGACATCTAGCGGTAAATAAATGTGTCTATATACATAGAGATCGTATCTTAACATAACCTATTTCTACTAGTAATGCCCAGTGACGTCACCAGGACGTTACAGAAGATGCAACAGTTAAAAATAACGGAAGTCGCCATGTGATGGACACGTGATTGACAGCGAGGAGTCCGTTCGTACGAACGTTTTGAGGAACGTTTCTCTCAAAAGCATAGATATCTAACAAACTTTGAGCATCGTCAAAATGTAGTCCATTAGCTCGTGAATGGAGTAAAGATGAACGCATCGCCGTCAATCGCGTGTGCACCGCAACCGAGTCCCGGTTCCTTTAACCCTATCATCTTCGAGGGGGCGGTTTCCCATTGCTTACCCCTTTCTAGATTCGTGGTCAGCTGGAGTCAGATGAAAACATAGAATAGTTACCTGTACCGTTAACTGCACTGCTAAATGGTTCCCTGTGCGAAACTCAAATGCATAGGACGCTGCTGTATGTCAGGACTGTTTACGTTGAGGCTCCAGCGAGCGCCGAGCTTAGAAAAGGACAGACAGTAGAAAAGACAGAGAGGCCCAACGCACAGGGGGACCGGCCCTAACGCATGGATGACGCAATACTAAGCGGAGGATGGAACTTTTCCATTTTTGATTTTTTTGTTTTGAAAACTTCGCTAACGTATTTGTGACATTTTTATGATTAAAATGATACCAAACACGATATGTTTGAGTTATCTAAATAGCAAGTAAACGAATTAAATATTAAGTAAATATTGCTCAAACTATGTCGTGTTTGGTATCATTTTAATCAGAAAATTGCCACAAATACGTTAGCGAAGTTTTCAACCAAAAAAAATCAAAAATGGAAAAGTTCAAGTCTCGGATTAGTATTGTCACATGGATACGTTCGGGCCGGTCCCCCTGCAGGTTGGACCTCTTTGTCTCTTCTACTGTCTGTTCTTTTCTAAGCTCACGCTCGGCTGGAGCCTGAACGTAAACACAAAATAGAAACCACTGCTTCGTAACTGCACTGATTCGGTCCCGAATTCTCTGCATTTATCGAGGTTTTACTTTATTATCTGATTGGAGGAGACCTGACCGGAAGGCGTACCAATTGGGGAGACTCAGTTAATAATGTTAGAGGGAGGATGTTGTTCAACTGGGAAAAAGACAATGGAACAGAATTTAAGGCCAGATTTATCCCACCAGAATCACCTACTTTCCCATCCTCTGGATCTTACCTCGATTGTTTTATAATATAATAGATAGTAGAATACCAATCATAAATAATAAAAAGGTCGCATCAGTCATTCCATACGAGAGTGACCATAATGCTATACTTCTCAATATTAGACTCAACCCCAATCTTTTCAAACTAAAAGCAGCTAATACAAAATTTAAATATAATTTTAAGGCTACTGATTGGAATAAATTTGAGACACACCTTGAACAAATATTTACTGATGAAATCCCTGATAACAAGAACTTAACAATAAACGAAATCGACCAACATCTAGATATCATAAATAGTAAAATACTTGAAGGAATTGAAAATACAATACCAACTTTCAAAGCCAATGATAGCATTTTGAAATACTAAAATGCAAAAATTCTAAAACTAAAAAAAACCAAAGCTCTTCTTGTCAGGGAAATCTTCAATATTAGAAAGTACGACCCTAAACTTACAAGACCATACTCTGCATTAGTCAAACTCAGACTTAAAAACATGAAAAAAAAACTTAAGGCCGAATTCAACAAGGCAGTAACCAATTACTGGGAACTCCAAATTAAAGGCATCAATCATCATGATTCCTTTAATTTTTTCCCTAAAATCAACAGATTTCTTAGAGCCCGAAAAAATAATGAAATTAAAAATCTCAGCTTCAAACCCACTAGTAATTCGGACACTCTAATCAACAGAATCAACATCAACTCTACTATACAAAACGCTGATGGTTCATTCACTATATCTAACCCGACTGATAAACTTAATTTTATTGGTCACAGCTTTGAGAAAATCAATTCACCCAAATATTTTGAAGAAGCTAAATATAATAAAATTAAGATTAACCCCCTTGTAACTTATTATAAAGACACTTTAAATATGTACAAAACAACTAATACTTCTCTGGTTAATTTTTCCAATAATAATAAAGCCTCCTGCCCTACTTATGATGAAGAGCAGGATCTAAATCATCACTTTTATAATACTTACTTTTGTAACGTTTCAGATATAAAGCAAATTCTAAAAAAATTACCTAATAAAACCTCTTCGGGGATCGATGGTATACCGCCTATTGTTAGCAAACATCTACCGCTAAATATTATCATAGCCCTCACTAAACTTTAGTTTAGGGTTAGGTAAGGATCACTCTGACCCTGGAAGCTATAGGCCCATCAGTCTTACAGCCAGCCTGAGTAAAGTTTACGAAGTCATAATTAACAAACATCTAATTAAGGTTTGCTCTGATAATAATATTATCCCCCAAAACCAATTTGGATTTAGGAGAGCTCACTCCACAGTACATGCCATTAATAAATTAGTATCAGATATATCAAAATCTGTCTTAGATGGCAAGGTAGTCACAGCAATTCTAATCGACCTTGAAAAAGCATTCGATACGATTTGGATTGACGCTTTAATTTACAAACTCCATATGCATAGCTTTCCTAAACATCTTATTCTTCTAGTACTCGATATGGTCACAAACAAATCATTTATTACATGGGACGGTATCCACTCCTCCTCCCTTAAGTTTCGAATCTTAGACGGTCTTCAACAAGGGACAGTAAACTCCCCCCTACTTTTTAATATCTATACCGCAGACCTGATGAAGGAATTCAATTTTAGTGAGGAAACTGGAGACGGTCCTCTGGCAATTGCTTTTGCGGACGATATTATTATTTACTGGCCAGGAAAAAATCTCAAAGACTTAAAGACTTAGATCACTAAATAACATTGTTAATGATGTCAATAAATATTACGCTTCATGGAAATTAAAGATAAACCCTTGCAAATGCGAGAGCATCGTTTTCCGCAGAACCACCAGAGACCCATCCAAACTCAATAAAGAAATGAATTTAAAATTAATATAGTAGAAACGTGTACTAACAGGTTAGTTGAAGTTCCTCATAAGAAAATAGTAAGATACCTGGGTTTTTACATTGACCATTTAATAAGACTGGTACCACATATTGAAATCCAGCTAGAAAAGGCCAAAAAAGCCTTCAGGGCCAATGCAAGAATTCTTTACAGCAAGCACCTCAATTCCAGAGTCAAAGTGATCTGTTACTTACTCTTAATAAGACCGATCATAACATATGCTGCTCCAATTATGTGGAACACTAGTGCATATGCAATGGAAAAAGTCAGAGCCTTTGAGAGAAGTTTTCTCAGACCCTGCTTCTTCCTGTATAGGTCGTCTCATTCTAATTTCCAAAGAAGAATTAGTAATAAGGTCCTCTACGATGGAGCCAACATCCCAAGAGTGGACAATTTCATGCTGAAATTAACCAGAAAATAATTTGCGGCTGCCAAAGATAGCTCCAATCCCTTGGTAGTTAGCATAAGCTCATTTGACCCGGACTCCGTAAAAAGGCAATGTCATGAAGGATACATTCAACCGCAAACTTTCACTTTTGTAGATAAAACTACTTTAATACAAGATGAAAATAATATCCCCCTAATATTTCACTAGAGGCGTAATAAAGCTGATAAAAGAATAGATTTAATGGAATCAGAGGCAAATAACCCCACTAACCTAGTGTACTCAACCAGTATTCCTCTCACCGATTATAACGATGCCGACAGAACTTTAGTTAACAATAATATAAACAAATATTGGTGGATTGACAACACTCATCCAGACCTGGAGGCCATTGTTTCTAGGAAAATGAACAACTCTTCCAGGGGGAACGCTAATAACCAAAGATATAGAAATATTTCTGATACCCATAATAATTAAGCTATAACTAAGAGCATCTCTTCAGGATCTCCTCCAATCAGGTGATAAAATATGAACTTCTTTCTATGTTTGTCTAGTTCTAATTATTATGAAACATAAAGGTATTATTTACGATTACTGATAGTGCCTAGATACTTAATCTAATATTAATTAATAACACCTAAACGTACAATTCATTAATACCTCCTTGTGATTCAAACTCGTATAAATTACCTTGAGGTTTTTTTTTTGTATATTAATACACATCTCTTTTTCCCTCTTCACGCAGTATTATATAGATTTAACAATTATGTTTACCAGGAGCAGAGAAAGGACCAATATTAATTAAACAAATTTTGTTTAAGATCTAGTAAAGACTCGAGTGCTGAGAGTAGACAGCCATAAGTCTTATATCACAGCTATATGGGCAATATTAATCTTAAGGCATTATAGTTAGTAAGTTTCTCTTGTTCAACCTATATAAATATATATTTGTATTGTATTTTTTTCAATAAAAAACTTTTTACAAAAAAAAAGTAGGGCGTCTCCCTGCGGAAGCGTTGGACACTATTTTGTCGCAGGTTCGAAATGGGGAACTTTATATTTTTTTTTCATTTTTAAAAATTGTCAACTAGATAACAATAATTAGTTGCTATTTTCAAACATTTAAAAGTATTTTTAAGGTCCAGAAAAATATAAATTAATACAGAACATACTTTTTGCTTTATCAAGTTTTTCTAGTCATACCATCTTCTGCGATTACGGCTATTATCAAACATTGTAACACTGGATTTACTACGATATTTGAAGACATATGTTACTTACTAAATGGTCATAATATTGTTAGAATATCTTGTTCACTTGTAACAATGATTGTTTAAGGAAGTTCGAGCGAATCTAATGTAAAAAAACTTTTTCCAAGTTTAAGCTTTGAAACTCTGTATACATGTAATTAAATAGTCGATTGATATATCCTAAAAATTTTGAAACGATCCTCCGTCTAGTTTCTTTGAAAAAAAATGTTAAAAATTACATTTTTTAAGTCCTTATACACAGGCTCTTATGGCTGACAAGCTGTACTCGCGTCTTTTTCGATTTTTTTCGATATTAACCTCCCAACTTTAAGGAAAACAAAACTATGTGTAATAAACTTGAATAATTGTAGAATAAGATTAGATTTCAATAATATAACCTTACCGATGTAGTTTCGTTGATAATTTAACATAAACTTTATTTGTTACTCATGCTTATTGGTAGCCGTACACGTTACTGAACGTTTGGCAACGTTGCGAGAACAGGTGAGAAAAGTATAAGGATGGAAAAAGAGATAGAGAGAAAGAGAGAAGATAGAAAATTTATTTTGTCACCTTAGTTCAAAAATTGTAGTTTGAAGCAAATTAGAATAATTTTAGTTCTTGAATAAATGAATGAATAAAATATATAAAGTTATAAATTAATGAAAATAATATCACAATAATTATATTATAAAGAAAATCAACTGTGTTTATGTTTTTAAAAACTAAAATATTCGATGTCAGTATGAAAACGGGAGTATAACCTCAAATTAAATAAAAATGTAAATAATTACCTATACATTTTTTTTCTTTTCTTTTATAATAATTGCAATTTTTTATTTTGAAATTATTGTTCCTGCAATCAATCCGAGCTTTGTTACTCTTGATAACATTTTGTCTCCATTTCACAATATTTTTTTTTTAATCGACCGTTAAATCTGTGCATTTTTGCAAATTATTTCCATTCACTCATGGACTAAAACACTTAAATTTGATAATGCTCTCTCCGTCCTCTCTAACTATAGTACATAGGAATAACAATACGCTGTTGCCAGATCTTCTTATTCAAACGGATGAGTCAAAAGTCACGTAGTCATTTCGTTACTTTTGTTAATTAAATAAATAATATTTAACAATTTTTGAATTAGATATGTTATTATAAATTGAAATAATGAATTTTTATTACTATTACAAGAATTGAAAATACAGAAAAATTCAATTACTATTTTGAGTCATTAGTTACGCTCGAACTTCCTTAAAGGAATGCAGAGTTTCTTTCTATCCGAAGATAATAACTTTTCCTACATCCTTTACTGATTAACATACACCTTCATACACCGTAGAACAACCGATGTCTATTCAATGTTAAAGTGTTTAATAATACTCGTAATCGTAGAACAGTGTATAAATAGAAAAATCCTACAAAGCAAAAAGTATGTTCTGTACTAATTTATATTTTTCTGGACCTTAAAAATACTTTTAAATGTTTGAAAATAGCAACTAATTATTGTTATGTAGTTGACAATTTTTAAAAATGAAAAAAAAAATATCAAGTTCCCCATGGGGATTCGAACCGGCGACAAAATAGTGTCCTGCGCTTCTGCAGGCAGACGCCCTACCAACTGCGCCAAATCGTTCACATGAAAAAAACCTTAAAAATTCTTGCAGATCAGGAACTATCAAAGCTCACAATTGATTTAATTAATTCGATTCTCTATATTAACATGTAATTGCTTCGTGGCAGAAACACTGAAAGTCACAAAATGAACATCCTGTAATCGAAGAATAAGGAAATAATAACTGGATCATGGCGTTTCACATCGAAATGCGTCGCGCAAATCGGTTTTTGATTTTTTTCACAATGACGCAGGCGGTTTAAAAATCTGCAAAAAATTGGAGATAACAATCGTGAGTGTTGGATTGTTACTGTAATTTGCAAAAAGTTGTCACTCGAAGATCTCGATACGAAATCTACTTTTTTCCGTTTTTTTGGGTTTGCTCATTTTTACACTTAGGTTCTTCAATGGAAAAATCTGAAAAAAATCTCAAACATGTATGGTACCGTGTAGAATATGTCAGAATTTTTTCGAATTTTTTGAACCTCAATAACTAGGCAAAATGGGGCAAAAACCCGTTTTTTTAAATTTTCCCCATAACTACCCTTCCGGTCAAGATACAGGGTTAAAAATTGGTACGCAATGATCGCCTAGCATTATCTATCGAATGAGACCACCCCCATTGAAATCGGTTCAAGGGCACTTTTGACCACCTTATCCTGCTATACCCTTTACTTATATATTATCCTCTTTATTTATCGGACAGTCACCTGCTACAAGTAAAAGTGCAATAAAGTGAATAAAAATATGCTATTATTTACTATAAAGTATAGTCTGGCAATTTTAAGTTCGCTCGCGGTCAACGAAGCATCTCGTTTCCAGTCGCTTATCTCGTCATTGCATTTTTGGAATTCTCAAAACAAGTCTCCTAAAGTGAACAGTGCCCATAGTAATTTACTGTAAGACACTTCGTTTTGTGACTTCCAAAAACGATTGAAAACAATAAGATAAATATAAGTAGCGCAATTTTTTCCTATCAGCGATGTGCCTCAATGACATAATTTTTGAATGAACATGGTAACCTTGAATTCTGCATTATCAATCAAGTTTGGGATGGCTATAGTTTAAATTTCGACCGGGGTGGTCAAAGATCTATTTTCTTGGAAAAAAGAAGGGAAATAGAAACTAGGGGCATATGGAATGATAGTTTAAAAAAAATAAGAAGAAGAAGAGGAAACGCGTACCCGAGTTCAGCGGCACGTGACTTGTTTTTCAATTCAAAAACAAATTTTTAAACGATTTTACATACATACATACTTTAGAATCATGTTGAAGCTGATTGTCTTTTCATTTACTTTCAATTCGGTCTCGTTGAATGTATGCCGCAGCCTGCCGTATCGACCGAGTGGGGCGTAAGCGCCTCTTCTTATTCGCGATGTTCAATTAAAAATCAAACTCTCAAACGAGTCTACACTGCTAAAAATCCCCTATATATACCTACCTGTATTTTATTTTATATTCACGCATAAGACCTTTATCACATTTGAATTAGAAGCTGTGCATTGTACTAGTGTGCGCGAACAACCCACCTCATCTTTCATGTTTTTCTATCGAAATAAACCTCGTTAGAAGTTTTTCTTGTACTCTCAAATTCTCTCAAACGATTTTAAGTAGATTAAAAAAAAAGCGGAAAGCCGCACGCTTCGTTTGAACAGGTCTATGGAAAAATAGGAGCTAACTTCTGACAAGATCAGGCAACATTGTGAATTGAATTTTTCTAAAAAACTATCAATTCTCAAACGGTATTTTTGTACTCTCACACTCTCTCAAACGTTTTTCTTGTACTCTCAAACGATTTTAAGTCGGTGTAAAAAAAACGAGAAACCATACACTTCGTTTTTACTGGTCTATGGCGAAATGGGAGCCAACTTCAGGCAAGATCAGGCAACATTGTCAATTGAATTTTTTCTAAGAAAACTATCAATTCTCAAACAGTTTTTGTGTACTCCCAAACTCTCTCAAACGGTTCTCAATACATCAGAAATGAAAAAAATTGCTTAAGAATTAATGCAGGGGCTAACTTCACAGAGGTTTCCAACTACATTAGCAAGAGGAAATCGGTGTGATCTGTACCGCCAAAATCAAACGTTATTCAATTGTTCTGAGCTACTCGAGCGAGAAGCGAAGAGCATTTTATTAATTATTATTTAATTATTATTTAAATATTACTAAACTCTTAGTTATTATTAAATTCTTATTTATTATTTAATTCTTAATTAATATTTAATTTTTAGTTTTTATTTACTAGTTATTAATATTTACTATTAATTATATATAGTTAATATTTAATAAATTGTTATTTAATACTTAAAAATTTTTATTTGTTTCCCAGTTTTGATAATTATAATTGTTGCAATATTGTTATAATTGATGTCTTTTTGTAGATATGGACCAAAGGAAAAAATGTTCAATTATTTCCTGTCGGGAGACTAAGGGGACAATGTTTTCATTCCCCCATTCACATTCTCGGTCAGAAATATTTTCGAAGTGGTTAGCAGCAAGTGGCAATTTGGATGTAGTCAATTTAAGCGAAAATAAAATCCGTAAGAGGGTCATTTGCGCTAAGCACTTCGAACCGAAATATTTTCTGACCAAGAAACTTTCAAACACGGCTGTGTCATCAGTGTTTCTTTCAGGTATTTATATAAACTGTAACTTTTTTAATATATTATTCATAAATCTCTTTTTATTCATTATTTATTTGTTAGGCAATGAAGAAGAAATGAAGATAGAGGAATGCTGAAATGAACCAGGAGCAATGGAAGTATTCCAACTTCCACAGGCCAATTGTTCCACAGGAAACGAAAATCAACGGAAACAACGAACATGTAAGAAATTTTAATTTTTTAAATTACTGATATGTTACGTATCACTAAATGAAACATATGTACCTTTCTTGTTCCATATTAAAGAATGAACAAGTGTAATAAGGCAAATACAGGTATTTGCGCTTCAGGATCTACCAAACAAGAGAACGTTTCCTTTTGATAATTTTATATTAAATTTTTCAATACGGAAGAGCCGGCCACAAGTATACATTCGCGGTATGAGAAAGTTTTTCACAAGAGCGCGTTTTATCGTATGCATAACAGGCTTGGGCTTAACATCTTATAATCATATCTATTTTATCATAGTACATTAAGAATTTGGGAATTGGTGTTATTGTATAATTTGGATATGAAATAAGTAATGATAGAAGTCTGGTTTAGGTGATTTGCATACAAATTTCATGTTTCTATGGTATTTCTCTTAAACTATATTTTTAATCTAGTTTAAACTTTTCATATGTGCATGTGCTCTATATAATTTTGCTCGTGATAATTGGTTGAAGTTTTACATTTTCAAATTAAATAATTAATTTTGTAACAAATATCAGTTGATTTAATGGTCATGCAGAAAAGTGAAGTTACCTATTTCTTTGGTGATTGTATGCTTCTCACTTTCAATATTTATGAATCCTTCTTTAACACTTTGACAGCCACGCCGAAATCGTATGTTTTGCCCAGGACGCCACGGCATTATTTTTATTATTTAAAGCATATAATGGCAAAATAATAATGAATTGATGTTAGAAGACAACATTTTTATCAAATGGAGCGTTTATGTTACTGGTGGTCACACGTGACCACCGTGGCGCCCTAGTAACGGTTGATAAGGACAAATTAAAACACGACTTCGTTTATTTAGAAAATCATTCGCATTTGTTATTTTGTCGTAAACGGAATCTCCAGACTTGGTAAAGCGTGGAAAGATAAGCAGCGTTTGTTTATTCTATATAGAACAATAAGGTATGTGCGCACTTCTAACATCAATTATATGATTATAAAGCATTATTTCCGATTATTGTCTGAGGTGTGTTTATAATAGTATTTGTAGATTACCCCTCAAAAATATGGATACAAACAGTGAATATATTATGAGCGTATCCGATAAGTCTTCATCGGACGACGAAAGAATCCATATATCATCCACGATAAGGCGGCGCGCGGCGGCTAATTGAATCGGATACCGACAATGAAACAGATCTCGAAAATGAAGATGAATGTAATATAGATACATAATTGCGAATGGTCAAGTAATATAACACGAACAGCGGCAAATGTAATTCCATTTGTGAAATCCACAACTGCTCTACATATCGAGGGCAATCAGGTACATAACTTTTACTACGCTTTTGTTACGGAAGAAATTCTACAATTAATCGTTGATGAGACCAATAGATATGCTGAACAATACATGCAAAATAGGAGATCCTCCCGTTTAGATAAATGGACTCCAACCGATAAAAATGAAATAAAACGCTTTTTCGGGCTACTGATATGGATGGGCCTGGTGAAGTTACCGAAATACGACGCATATTGGTGTACCAATCAAACCTACTGCCAATCATTTCCGAAAACAGTTATGTCGAGGAATAGGTTCGAGTTGCTGTTACGATTCCTTCACTTTACCAACAATCAAACAGCAAACATAGAAGATAGACTGTGTAAGATAAGACAACTTGTTGACATACTAAATGACAATTTTGCTAAATACTATGATTTAGATGAAGAAATATGCATTGATAAGTCTTTGGTGCCTTTCCGAGGACGTATAAAGTTTAGGCAATTTATGAAACAGAAACGTCACAAATACGGTATTAAAGTCTTCAAATTGTGTTCAGGCCGAGGCTATACATACCAGTTTCAAATATATTTGGGAAAAAAGCCCAAACGAACCATCCATAACTCCCACAAGTGTTGTTATGAATATAAGCAACAATATTCTACATAGGGGCCATACAATCTACACGGATAACTGGTACAGTAGTATAAATGTGGCCGAAAAATTACTCCATTGCAATACTCATTTAGTTGCAACCGTAAGGAAAAATAGAAAGAGAATACCTATCGACGTCAAATTTAAAAAATTAAAACGCGGTGAACTTGTCGCAATGCAAAATAAGAAGGGGATTATGATACTCAAGTGGAAAGATAAGCGGGACATTTTTATGATGTCGACGAAACATTCAGCTGAAATGGTACAGGTCCGCAAAGGAAATTATGTTTTTGAAAAACCAGCAGTATTCGTAGGTTATAACAAAGGAAAAGGTATTGTAGATTTATCCGATCAAATGATTGCGTATTCCACACCCCACAGAAGAACCCTCAAGTGGTATTTAAAATTAGCTTTAGACTTATTATTGAATTCTTCATGCACAAACGCGATGATACTGTATCAACTAGCAACGAACACAAAAATCAAGGTAGCAGAATTTAGAATGGCTCTGGCAATGCATCTTACACAATGCCATTCCCCAGTACTGTCAAATACACCTGTTCGACGAAGATTGCGGCACGAATTGCAAAAGAAAGAAGGGCAAGCGTACCTGGAACGAAAATTTTGCAGAGAGTGTTACAAAAAAAATTCCAAACTGTTTGGGTCAAAAATAGCTAAAAATAAGACCAAGAAGGTGACCACTTATTGTCCGGATTGTACTGGTGCGCCACATTTATGTTTAAAGTGCTTTAACAAAGTGCATCGTTAGATGCAAGATTTATTCTAACATTTTTTTGTTCATGTTCTAATAAAAATTTTAATTGTTCAATAGGGCACTTTTTATTTCAAAGTATCTTCTATATATCGGTCACATTCAAATACACTAACTATTGATTTTCATTTAGTTTTTTACAATTGTAAAAAGTTGAAAGGCTCCGGTTATCAATGACCACCGTGGCGTAACGGGAGAAACCGTTGCCGGTCATATATGACCAACATGGCAGTCAAAGTGTTAAGGGCTATTACCCTCTCTAATTCTATTAATTCTTATATTAAATTTATCCTTTTTTATCATTTCTTTCACTCTTATTCTCTACTAAGGGGTAACTTCACGTTCTTAGCATTACCGTCAATCAATTGGATTGCTACAAAACTAAAAGCATGAACTTACTTTGTGACAGGAAAATAAAAAGCTGTCAAAAATTACTCAACATCGTCGGGGATCTGGCTCCGGACGAGCGAGAGCATTATCATCTCATGTTCAAAATTCCCTTGCAGGGAAAAGCACCATTAATTATAGTAAGTAAGGGGCCAGCAGAGGGCGAACACCTTTCGCGTTCGATCGCCGATCGAACATGCGACACTCTGTCCTGTTTAGCCGAAACGCGAGGATATAGATATACTCTGTCCCGCATAGCCTAAGCGCGAGGTCGTACACGCTATCCTTTTCGACTAATTTGTGCGAAGGCAGCGGCCTGTGTTATTTTGTCAATCCAATATTGTATTGTAGCGACCACCTGCATAGAGTTTTTCTACTGTCGTGCAAACGGTTGTCATGGCTTATGTGATTTGCTGCAACATAGCTATTTTTGAGAGAAGTGCCTTTTGTGTTTAGTTTCATTTAGAGTTTTCTAGAATTCCTGCACATTCTCAATAGCTCTTTTAAGTGCCATAAATGACGCGTTTCCGTTGTCCCTTCGAGTACAGGCCCATCGACAACCTTGGGCCACGCAAGACAAAGCGGGGGCGCGGAGGAAATGCGTACGTAACCGACCCCTTGCCAGCGAAAAATTGCCGCCAAAACCTTCGATACTTTTCCCTAAAAAGCGCGCCAAGGGCGTAAGGAAAAGAGGGCGCAATCGGTTAATTTTCTCGTTTTCCGATTGGCTGAGCGGCCACGGAAATTCGCCGGTTGCGTGAGAGCGGCTCCTTCGTGCTAAATACATAGCTAAATTACTCATTATACTTTGAGCGCTCGTATAGTTAACTCGTACTTTTATTAAAAGAATCTTGTTCACGGGAACTGAAGTCTTAAATTATTTCATGAACCATCAGTCCCGACAGTATTGTCACAAGGAATCGAAACAATTGTCAAGTAAGTGGAAAACTGCCTTACCAGAAGTAAATTATTCTTTTCATATTTCTGCATTCTATTTCTTGTCTTTTCACCATTTGGGTCGTCCAACTTACCCTACCTGTGCGATCCTCCTGCTCATCGCTAACTTAACGTTTATTACTTTTGTCAATAGATAATCCGATTGTTGGTTTGTAAAACCAACTGGCGCCTAATACTATAATAATTCATTTAGCCTTCCACCCTGTTCGTTTCGAATTTCTTTAGAGCGCCGGCAGCCACTGACCCAGGCCGCGCCGGGTGGCGCCTTTCGATAGTTATCAAATTTAATTTTGCTAAACTTTCGACAATCAGAAGGGTTCCTGTCTCAACTTCTTTTGGTTTGGTTATGCGTTTGCTTCTAGCATTACTTGCAGCGTTGAATTCGTCACGCCGTAAACATTTGCAGCCGGATCAAAAGAAATTATACAATACCATCGCATCCCTAAAGAAGACAACACGCAGTTTGCGAAAAAGCAACATTAACATCCAGGGACGCCTCCAAGAATATAAAAAAATGGTGAGTACTGGTAACATAGAGATATTAAAATCCCTGAGTACCACAGCTCAGGGACATATTATCTCTAATTTTAGAAACGTAAATCGCAATAACTTTAAGCGTATTTTTTCATTGGATGACACAGCATTTGCTTTAGCAATGTTTTAAAAAAGTCCTAAAAGTTATAAATTTATGAGTAAAATAATTTGTCTTCCAAGTAAAGAAACGCTTAGGAAGGTTGTACAACAAATACCTGTAGGCCAGGTATTTGTGATTCCATGTTTGACGATCTGGAAAAACGCGTAATCAATTTTCAAGATAGCAAATCGAAGTATTGTATTTTAATTTATGATGAAATGAAACTATGTCCTTCGTTTTATTATAATTCAATGTTAGATGTACTTTACGGGTTTGTTGACGAAGGACATAGTCGACAAAATCAAATCGCGAATCATGTTTTAGTTTGGTTTTTGAGGGGGATTCACGATGATCGCCCATGGAAACACCTCATTGCATTTACGTTTTGCAAAGGAGCAACATCATGGGAAAAGATTGTATATATGTTTAAACAAATTGTTATGCGCTCTCATGATGTTGGTCTGGAAATTGCAGCTTCTATATGCGACCAAGGCTGTAATAACAGTAAAGCCATTAAATATTTAATTTTAGGTTCGAAGCGCGATGCATTTCAACGTAATGAAGTTTTGGTAGATGATATAATAATAATTATTGGCCATCATATAGTTCCACTATATGATGTTCTGCATCTTTTGAAATGCGTCCGCAATAATTTATTAACAAAAGATTTAGAATTCAAATTAAAAGATTATATACTTCGAACAGCTAAATGGTCTCATATAGAAGATGCATATTACATTGATCAGAGTAGTGGAGCATTCCTCAGGACAATGCAAAAACTAACTGATCATCATGTAATAAAAGATAAAATTAAGAAAATGAAAGTTTACTGTTGCACACAGGTTTTTAGTCATACTGTGGCTAGTGTAATGTCTTTAATGAGCCGCGATGAGGCTAAAAGCGCGTGTCAACGAAGAAGTATGCCTCGTGATGGAGAAAATACAGCGCTTTGTTATTGTTTTTTAACCATTTATTTGATAGTGTAAATAGGAAAAGCATCATTCCTTCTGTAAATAATGATGAACAAGTTCAACTATGGAATGATGCTATTTCTATAATAGAAACAATGCGCTTCGTTAAAAAGAAAACAACAGATCAAGCTAATCCACAGGTTCTGGCAAACTGAATTCAGATATTGAAAGGGTTTAAATTAATTAAAAATAATTTGAAAAAATTGGGTTTTCGAAATTTAGTGTTCTTAACAACTTAGCTGCCGGTCTCGCTCCGGCGCGAGATGCCTACCGATCAACTTTTATGAGCCAGTACGGCAGTGTTGCCAACACAGGGGATTTCTCTCTAAATTTAGGGTAATTTTATTCTATTGGGGATATTTTGGGGGATAAAAAACTTTAGGGGAAAATTTAGGAGAATATTTCTGTTGGTGCACAATGTTGTCAGATTTAACGCTGTTACGCCAAATTGGCTATCATTGGCTATTTGCTTCAAAGAATGGCGTTACAATTTTACTAATGGCGTTTGGCGCTTACAGTTATTTTTGTTGGCGACATTGGCATGTTGGCAATCCTGCTGGTCCGGTGAATAACCGTCAACTGTCAACGGTAAGTAAAATATAAAATTTAACTGTCAATACTGTAGTTTGTGAACTTTCTAAAAAACAATGGGTGAGAAAGTAATTGACAAAAAGAAGTATAGCCAAGTTTACACGACAGCTTGGGAAAAAGATCCAGAATTGTCAAGTAAGTGATTTGTGTTTTGATACGTACTTTAAATATTTCATAATTTTGTAATATTTTAGGTTGGATAGCAAGTGACCCAACAGGTGTACCGACAAGGGCATTCTGTAGGTATTGTAAATGTTCGCTTATAGCGCATAAGAAGAGTTTAATTGACCACTCCAAGCCAATAAAACATAATCGACAAATGGATTTTGAAAAACAGGCTAAACTGTTGAGGTTTACATAATACTTTACATTTATTAACATTACATTTTTATACGCACGTTGTACTCACTATTCTAGAAACGGAAGATAAGCTACATAAAAGGTTCGCCGGTGACGCCTGGAAAGGTGCGTCTGCACTTCCGGCCAGTCAAACGCGCGCGTGTCAAATTCCATCATAAACATTGCAAACCCCTTAATTTTAATGCGTCCAAAAGTGAGCTGCAAAAGGAAGCTGAATTAAAATTAAGTGTACATTGTGTAAAATAAGTTCCCGGAATTTCTCATTTTCAAATCCCACAGTGCATGTATTGAAACAAATTTCTGTTTGTAAGTAGGCAACACTGTGTTCAGTTGTTACACTAAATTTGATCGCAATATGACAACTAATGTGCTCACGGCAGTTATTTACACCAGTCGATCGCGAGTGTGCTCTGCGATTTTTGCGATGGAAAGAAGTGTCGAACAAAGAATTTGCCTTCAATTTTGCGTTCATAACGAAATTTCTTGTGCGGAAGCGTTAAAAATGTTACATGGGTTTATGAGTACGATATGCAAACAAGCCAACAATCTTCGGAATATCGCTTAGAAAATGAAACAAACCCTAAAAAACCGCGTAAAGGTCGCTTGAAAATTAAGGTCATGCACTTTTGACACGCTTGTTACATCTATACTTATCGTCTACAGTATTGATAAATCATAAGCTCCTTTTTTTTTAACTTACTTAATATTTAACCTCCTTACATGTCCATCCATTACTGGACGAGGGAGCCCTTTCGTAAATATATCGGCCACGTTATCTCCAGATGAAACATATTTTAACTTTATCACCCCGTTTTCGTGATTTTCTCTGGTAATTGGGTACGCAATATCAATGTGTTTCGATCTAGACCTTTCAACTCGGTTCGTGGTGAAATCAATGGCAGATTTGTTGTCGCATCTGATGACATGTGGCTTACATGGTACTTCAATAATTGTACAACTTTGCAATTCTTCGAATATCATGTTTAAACTTATAATTTCCTGCACCATCATGGCTAACGCAACATACTCGGCTTCCATCGTGGAAGTGGATATACACTTTTGCTTGTTGCATTTCCACGAAATCGCATTTCCACCCAAGAAAGTTACCATACCGCTATATGAATGCCTATCGTCAACGTCCGATGCCCAATCTGCATCACTAAATACTTGCAATTCATTATTTCCTGGACTATACGTCAAGACTTTATCTTTTGTTGTGGCTAAATATTTCAAAACTCTTTTTGCTTGTATCCAATGCATTCGACCCGGATTTGAAACGAATTGTGACAATTTCGTCGCTATAAACAATATATCCGGTCGCGTGGCTAGTGCAATATATGTACATCAGTGAGCCAATTAATCTCCTATACGGTACATTCTCCAGTTCCTTTTTCTCTATCTAACAAGGGAACATCCCGAGGTGCCACACGCCGATTTTGATGAAATTTTAGTATGATGTAGTACTCGTTAGAATATTCGACACGTATTTCTTTTGTCGGCAATCGTCGATGTTAAAGGGGTGAAAATCACCCCCAAAGTTAGGGCCCTAAAGTATATTTCGTCGATTATCTCGGAAACTATGAGAGATAGAGCAGTTGCGTAAATTGACGAAATTTGCGTCTATTAATAATCAATAGAATGGTAAAAATTATTTTGCAAAATCTCAATTTTTTTAAACAATATATGAAAAATTCGAATTTTGTTGTTAGTTTTTCCCCCTTAATGCCAATAAATTTTCTTGAATTTTTGTTTATAGAAACTATATGTCCTTTACAAAAATACGGATAAATCGAAACTTTGATTTTTTCACCAGAAAAAAAGTTATTAAGCTTGAAATTGTACCGGTCGACGCGCGAAATAGAGTGTCTACATGGGTCGTTCCTTGTTCATGAGTAGTTGATAGCTCTTAAAAGAACGAATACTATTGATTTATGTTCGTTACTGGTGAAAATGAAAGAATTTTCGCTTCTTTTAAACCTTTTATTACGGCAGACTTTGACACGCACCGGCCGGTCGCGGCCGTATCGTACGGTGGGCATTCAGTTGCGACGTACACCGAGAACAGCTAAGTTTTTCGTTAGGCATGCATTTCTGACGAAGTATATTAAAATATTCAAAATACTGAATTCTATTACATTAAACCAAAATTATTTATTTATTAATATTCTGCTTTAAATTGTTAGGGCACGTACTAAAAAGTGAACATAAATTTTAAGTTCTTTTCACAATATTTGATAATCAAATTTAATAACATAATAACGTTTGATACATTTCCAAACATGGATGAATACATAATCCTACATTACATTTTTGCATTCGTAATGTGTATCCTTTCTCTTGTCATTTTTTGCAATCACTATACTTTTACGCCTTGCACTCTTCCGAATTGCTGTATTAGTTTCATATGGAGGCGGAAAATGCCTTTGCGACAAACGGAAAGGCTCATTGTTACGACTTTCAGCTTCTGATTTACATAAGAGCAATTATAAAATCTTAAAACGGCAATCATTCGTGAAACAAGTGAAATTTGATCCGGACGCATATTGGCGCCAACAGTACCAGGAAGCCAACATGTTTCACACGCCAATAGGCGTCAACAGTTGTCAAAATGTTAAAGTGAGAAATTTTCGGCTCCCTTGCGACGGGCGGTTTATGACGGGGTTTATTGCTGGATATTCTCAAATCTGAACGATACGGACAAGCACGATCTGCCCGCGGACAAATAATAAGAACCGTTATGAAGGGTAAAATTAACTTTTGAAAAGTTCTCGATTTGTATCTTTCGTTGAAGGTTACTAATTAAATCTTGACCAGTCCACTTAACAAATTCGGTTACGTTGTAAAAGGCTTAGGACCAGGAACGACTCTTGTAGACACTCTATTTCGCGCGTCGAACGGTACAATTTCAAGTTTAATAACTTTTTTCCTGGTGAAAAAATCAAAATTCCGATTTATCCGTATTTTTGTAAAGGACATATAGTTTCTATAAACAAAAATTCAAGAAAATTTATTGGCATTAAGGGGGAAAAACTAACAACAAAATTCGAATTTTTCATATATTGTTTAAAAAAATTGAGATTTTGCAAAATAATTTTTACCATTCTATTGATTATTAATAGACGCAAATTTCGTCAATTTACGCAACTGCTCTATCTCTCATAGTTTCCGAGATAATCGACGAAATATACTTTAAGGCCCTAACTTTGGGGGTGGTTTTCACCCCTTTGACATCGACGATTGCCGATAAAAAAAATAGGTGTCGAATATTCTAACGAGTACTACATCATACTAAAATTTCATCAAAATCGGCGTGTGGCACCTCGGGATGTTCCCTTGTCAGTCGAAGGACTGTCTGCTTTTGATAATTTTATTCCTAATTCGACAGGTGTATTTATTGCTTTACAGTCATCTACGTTATACTCGCGCAATAGTTTTTCTATATATAACTTTTGTGATAATTTCATTCCTTGATCGCTATAATCTACTCTTATTCCTAATAAATACGATACCTTATTCAAATCCCTTATCTCATACTTTGACATTAGCATTAACTTAACTTGTTCTAACTTACCTAAATTTTTAGAGAATAGTATAATATCATCTACATATATGGCTAATATAACTTCATTATTATATACGTACATGCAATTGTTGCTTCTTAATCTAATACATTCATTCTCGGTTAAGAATGAATCTATGGCGTTATTCCAATTTCGACCAGATTGTTTCAAGCCGTAGATTGGTCTTTTTAATTTCACAATCTTTGTTTCTTGTACATTATGTATCGGCGGTAATTTCATATACAGTGAGGAGCAAAATTGAACCAATGCAGGTATTTTGTGCAAAATATTATAATTTATTTATACATAGTAACAAAACACGACAGAAGCTTGTTACATATATTAACTTACACTTATTTCCATATAATAAGCATTAATAACTTTACGACATTGAATTTAATGTGGTATTTACGGGGGTGCCCTTATGATTCAATTTTGCACCGCCTCAAAGAACGGCAGAAAATAAAGACTTTAAATATATTTATTATTTTGTTCATAGACCTTTTGCGCTTAAGACGGCTGCAATTCGCTTTGGCATACTTTCCACCAAGTTAATAAACACTTCTTGAGGGATTATATACCACTGTTCCTCGATTCTTTCCCATAGTTCGTCGATGTTATGCGGTAGAGAGTCATATGCATCCTGTATCTGTTTTTTTCAGAATTGCCCACAAATTCTCGATTGGATTAAGGTCCGGACTTTGAGCTAGTCAGTCGAGAACTTGAAATGGTTGCATTTATAACCAGTTTTGCACAGTTCTTGCCATATGCTTTGGATCCCTATCATGTTGGAACACGATATCTCTTTCATCTATTGGCATATTTGCCACAGTTTCAAGTAATTTTGTACTTAAAATTTCGCGGTACATGTATTGGTTCATTCTGCCAGAAATACGACTTAACGACCCAACACCGTACACAGTAAAACATCCCCATAACATTATGGATCCACTACCAAACTTTACCGTTTCTTTTACGTGGCGCTTTTGCAAAGATTCACCTTTGCGAATCCAGGCCCATTGACGTCCATCTGATAAAATTTTATTAATCTTAAACTCGTCTGACCAAACAACACGCTTCCAATCATTTACTGTCCAATCCTTATATTTTTTGGCGAACGCTAGATGAGCTTTAATGTTTTTCTTACTCAGCATCGGCTTCTTCTTCGCGATTGCTTTAAAATTCATCTCCTTGAGTCCTCGTCGTATCGTCCAACGGCTACAGCGTACCCCCACGTTTTGTAACAATTTTCTTGCCATTATTGCTGATTTTGCTACCCCCGAAGAGACCATGCGTACGAGACTTCTTTTATCCTGAGCAGATAATATTTTTGGTCGCCCTGCAGAAGGTCGAGGTACAGTGACTCACGAAAATATTCGGACAATAAGGTATATCGAAATTCATCGCTGTGTATCTCGATTATTTGTGAGGGAATCATCTTCGTTATTTTTTCTGGTAATGAGTTATTAACTAAGGTTAATAAAAACATATGATTTATTTGATAATTTATTATATGTATATTGTAATATAATAAATGATTAATGAAATGGTAGCTTATTCTTAAGTCACAAAAATATTCGGACACGCAATGTATTTCCCGAGTATTTACTTTTGGAAACTTACCATTCTGAGGAATGACCGCTACATTTTGATAAACATAGTTGTAGAGGTCGATGTCACTGCATTATTCGTTAGTAATACTTCAGAAACTCATCAGAATGGGACGCAAGAAGAACAATACGTCGTTCGATCAGAGGCAACTCGTAATTTTCCACCGCGAGAAGGGAAAATCATATCCCGAAATTAGTGCCATGCTTCGTATTAGCAAGAGCACTATCGCGGACATTATCCGACGATTTAATAGCGAGAACCGCATCGAACCCATTCCGCAAACTGGTCGGCCAGCTGCTTTAACCAGTTAAGCGTGTTTGACGGCTATATCCGTCATGGAGATGTGGCAGAATTTTGTGTTATGACGGCTATATCCGTCACGCGTACAATTTTGTTACAATTTGATATTTAAATTGTAATTTTGGTAAAACCTAAATTATGTTCGTAAATTTTAATATATTTAAAATGTTTAGAGGTCAAGACGAAATGAGACAAACAAATAAAAATTATAAATAATTTGAGTTGTCTTCATAATTTCCTGAGAGCTAACTCGTAAATAGTGCAGTAACACTGGATGTTTAATTATCTCGATTTTTATCTTGATGTATTAAAACCAAAAAAAAGGATATTAGATTCTCTATCTGCGGTGATTCCTGGAACGACCTCATGTGTGCGCTATCTCACTTTTTTTTACTGGTCTTTCGTGCAAAGTGCCGCTATTGCGTTGATCCTTGTTTTCGTGAATATCACACGACAGCAAGAGTTTACATTTTTAACTTCTATAAATATTCGATTTTTTTTCTAAGATTTCTGTTCATTATGTAGAAATATATGTTCACATTAACCGATTATGTAAATATTACTAATAACATTGTTCATTTTTTAAAATTAAGTCGTCCTTATGACTCAATATTTCAACAGCGCCACTTACTCTGTGTTTGACGCCTATTCCCGTCATCGCTTGTTTATCGCGACACACACTAGTGCGCGCTTTGCCAAAACGTCGCCACGCTTAACTGGTTAAACAATAGGGAGAAAAGAAGACTCGTGCGAAAAATTAAAGAAAACCCTCTTCTAAGTGCTCCAAGATTAGCAAGAGAGCTGTTAGAAGAAAGGAAGTTCATCCAGAAACAAACCGAAGAACACTAACAAGCGAACATCCCGAGGTGTAAATCACCGATTTTGATGAAATTTTAGTATGATATAGTCCTCGCAAAAATATTCGACACGTATTTTTTTTTATTGGCAATCGTCCACGTTAAAGGGGTGAAAACCACCCTTGTTACGTCCCGAACTAAATTTTTATATCGGATTTTTCCATTCTCTTCTGTTTCATCTTAAATATTAAGTTTCATCTGCGTTCTAGCCAACATAATACTAAGAGCGTGATGGAATCGACGTGCGTAGCGCATTCCATCATATATCACTTAAAATAGGCAGTTAGAGACAACTGAACAGAGAAGAAGAATAAAGGGTTGCATTACCGGAATCAAAAACTAAGCATAACGTGACCACGGAACGTGGCTACCACCTCCATCATGGGTCCACCCTTCGTGAGACCCAGGGCGAGATTAACTCGTCACTCTTGTCTGGAAAGTCGCGAGGTGCGTAGGCATTGAGTCCGGGGTGTCGTAAAGCCAAGTTATCCGCGAATAACTTCAATAGTTTGATACGCGGTAACGGACTTTGATTTCCTCGTAAAACATTCTAATTGAATACCTTAGTTAACTTAAATATCTCTTGGCTTTCAATCGTCAAGTCGCGTAGTGCGTGATTGATAGCTCGCGAAACTGCGATAGTGAGAATCTCCGACTCTCATTGTCAGTGAGAAATAGTTCGGTATCGATAATCAGTGCCGAAGGACTCAGCGTTTCGCGTGAGATTTTACGTCAAAATTGAATTACCCCTTTAATAGTATCGTTTATCAAATGTCTGTATCGTATAATCTATAATTTTAATCCGTTAGTCATAAGTCAACATACGTTCATATCGAAGTGCAACTCTTAATTCGTCTTCTCTGTCTAGATTCTCAAACACTAAGCAACATTGTAATCCCAGCGTTTAACATCGAAATTGTGTTACCAGTATCGGAAGATCTTAACCGAAACGAGCGCACCCCCGCACGCTCGATTTATACACATACCCGTACAATTATAATTGTACCGACCACAGGAGACCAGGGTGAGTTCCAATTTTTACCAAACTAATATTGAACATTTTCACTGTCTATTTCCTCGACTGCGAACCCTGAACCGAACCTCGAAAGTAAAGTCTTGTTAATTCTTGTGAATGGGAAATTCATTCGAACTTCGTTTCGAATAAGTTTCACCACCCTTACGTTGTTATTTTCATGATCCATAATTCAGAATCTTAAAGTCTCTCTCTCTCTCTCTCTTTCTTTTATATGTACAATTTCCTAACGCATTAGAATATACTTTATTCTACCAGTTCAATCTTTGTTCGAAACCAATATTAATTAAAGTCCTTATCCTTTCAAATTTCGAATCCAATAGACCTGTACGGGTTTCAACAGATCGGCCCATCCATCCTGTCCTCTCCTCAACATAGTCCGGGGAGAGCTACAAAATTTTCGTATTAGCTAGAACGCGCGGAATCTACCGTCTGTCGACACCCGCTCGACGGCGGACGGCACGCGGAAAATAAAGCGCCGCACGTAACACCCTCAAAGTTGGCACCCTGAAACTTATTTATTGAATATCTGGAAAACTATTAGAGATACGAAAATTTCGTAAAGAGAGAAAATTAACGTATTTCGACCGCAAATCTGATGATATAAATATATATTTTTTAAACTCGTTTGTTTAAATAATATGCTTAAAAATACAACTTTTTTAATGATTTTGTAAGTCAAATTTCAATAAATTTTCATGAATATTTTTCTGAGAATACCATATACCGAAACACAAAATACGGATAAAATGGAAAGGCTGTAGGAGGATAAGTATTATCCAGCGGCCTTAGCTCCGATCATGCTCGCTTTTTTTTGTTAAATTAGTACCTATGTGAGTACTTATCACAGTAATTTTCAACCCTTAAAAATTCATCCCCAGGGAGTAATCGTTAAATAAACAAATTTTTTCAAAAATTGATAACTTGAGAACGACTACTTTGATTTTATTGAAATTTATTCAGGACGTACATATAACTAAGGTCTCTGATTAAATAAAATTTCAAACTTGATGAATTGACATAACCTTAGAAAAAAAATTAAAACATTTTTCAATGACTACTATTGGTAGGTTATGTTTGAGGCACAACTACCAAACATTTTTTATAGCTTTCTAACACCATTTTGCACCATACATAATTTTGGTATAATTTATTTCTTGGTGCGTCATATCCAAAAAAAATAAAAAGTCTAATTTTAATCATATTTAATTTTTTTAAATATGTTATAATTATGGCACACCCATCCTAATTTTTTTCTGGTTTTCTAACATCATTTTGCACCATATATAATTTTGGTATAATTTATTTCTTGGTGCGTCAATGCAAAAAAAATAAAAAGTATAACTTTAATCATTTTCAATTTTTTTCATTATGTTACCGTTATAGCACAATCATGTTATTTTTTTTGGTTTCCTCACATCGTTTTACTTTATCTATAATAATTTCTGAATTCATAATTCATAATAATAATAATAACAACAACAACAACAGAAACAGTGATTATAATAGTGTTACGCCAACTTCATATTGGCGTATAGAACGAAGCTGTTCCCTCGAACCCGCTGGATTCGAGTATCGAATCGAAGTCGATGGATCGATCGGCCGGTCGTTGCTTGACGACCGGAAACGTTTATACAGGAAGTCGCTACCGAGCTTTCGTAGAGAACAGACGTTCTATTTCATACTGTATTTGTAATTGTGAAATAAAGAAATGCCCAAACGCGGTAGACCCTCCGCCAGGTGTAACATTGGTGTCAGAAGTGGGATGCTGGATAGAGGGGAAGAAAATTCCCGACCCACTACGCCTGCGGAGGAGCCGGACCGTCTGGAAAGACTTCTGGAGAATCTGAGTTCTCAGTTGCGAAGACAACAAGAATTGTCGGAGGCGCAACGGAATCGAGAACGAGAGAAAGAAGCGGAAGAAAGGGCGGCTGAGAGAGCAGCCCTCGATAGGAGGTTTGGAGCGCTCGAAGCCCAGCTACGAGCGCTCACGATACAGATCGGCCAGAGCGCCGAAGTTTCTGTTCCTCTTGTTGCTGTGGAGAGTCGTGATCCGATTCCTACGGGGGATGCACGGATCGCGGCTCCCCTTGTTTCGCAGCCGATTCCCCCGCGTACGGAATTAGGGTATACACTAAAATCACCTATGTTTAATGGAACTTCCTCTTGGGAAGAATATAAAATTCAATTTGACGCAGTGGCCTGTGCGAATAATTGGGATGCACCGAAGAAGGCTTTAGCCTTAGTGGCGTCCTTGGAGGGATCGGCTCGTAGTATTCTAGTTTCCCTTTCTATTGCCGGACAACCTTTATATGAGGACTTAGTTTCGGCTCTTCAGGCACGATTTGGAACCAAAAATCTATCAAATTTAAATTATTTCCTCTTCCAATCGTGTCGGCAGCGGAAAGGACAGTCAATCTCCGAGTTGGCCACGGAAGTAGAGAGGTTGGCTCATGCCGCTTTCGGCGACTGTCCTGCGGAAACAAGGGACAGACTCGCAGCCTCTGAATTTATCTCTTCCCTGGAAAACGAAGAGATGAAACGTACATTGAGACTTGGCGGTTTCGCAAATCTGAGAGCCGCGGTTGTCAGGGCTCTTGAGATAGAAGCCGTGGAGTCTATTTCTGTAGCTCCAATACAAAAAAGGACACAGACTCGGCCTTCTCCATCTTTTAATAGATTTCCTCCGAGGACAACGGAAACAACGACGACGGGATCGTGCGTCAAAGAAAGAGCTTCCAGCAACAATTCCGTGAAGCGGCCGATAGAATGTTGGACCTGCGGGAAGAAGGGACATATAGAGCGGAATTGTCCCAAGAAACGGAAGAAGACTGAGGGAAACCACACACAGCCGGCGTAGAACGGGGACCACCGACTCGAAGCCTTCCAATCCCCGTCGTAGTTGGGAGGTGTTCCACTAAGGAAACTACATCCATCGTGGGACGCCTGGAAGAAGAGGAGTGTCAGATAGTCCTCGACACGGGCTCACGGGTGAATCTCTTGAATGCAGATAGATTCGCCCGTGCGAAGGATTCCAGCACGACGGAAAAAGGAAAAAGTCTCGGATGACATACTTAGGACTATCTGCGAAATAACGGATAAGACAGATTGGAAGAAAGCGCAGGAAGAGGACGAAGAAATTGGCTTCCTCTTACATAAAAAGATCGGAAGAATAAGGCCTACTTGGGAAGAGATCTCCGTGTATCCACCTGTAACAAAGTATTTGTGGAAGGTATGGGATTCGCTGGATGTGAAGGACGGAATGCTTTTCCGAAGATGGGAATCCAAGAGCGGAGAAGATGTATCGCACCTCCTACTGGTCTCAAAAAGCAAGATCGAAGAAGTGCTGCGCGGATGTCACGAGGCTCCTGCAGGAGGACATTTCGGCGTACGCAAGACTCTTGCGAAAGTGCGACAGAGGTTCTTTTGGCCCGAACACCGAATGGATGTCGAAGAGTGGTGTCGCCGCTGTCACGCTTGCACGGCGAGGAAGGGTCCGAAGGAGAAGGGTAGAGGACCCCTCAGGATTTATAATGTCGGGGCACCTTTTGAGAGGGTGGCGCTCGACATTGTTGGACCCTTGCCGAAATCATCAAGCGGTAATAAATACGCGCTGGTAGTGGTGGATTATTTTTCCAAGTGGCCGGAGGTGATTCCGTTGCCAGATCAGCGCGCGGCGACAATTGCTAAAGCTCTCCTGAGAGAGGTGGTGAGTCGACATGGTGTTCCTCTAGAGCTCCATTCTGATCAGGGTCGAAGTTTCGAGTTGGCGGTCTTCAAGAAACTAATGCAGTTGCTCGGAATCAAGAAGACGAGGACGACGCCACTCCACCCTCAGTCGGACGGACTCATAGAGAGGATGAATAGAACTCTGCTGCAGTATTTGTCGTTCTTTATCGCAGACAATCAAAAGGACTGAGACCAATGGATTCCGCTATTCCTCCTGGCATACCGATCTTCTCGGCACGAAACGACGCAATACACACCGGCTACGTTACTTATGGGTCACGATCTACGTCTTCCTCTTGACCTTTTGAGAGGGCCAACCCCCGTGACTATAGAAGATAACACCTTCGTCGGGGAGACAAAAAGAAGACTTCAAGAAATTCATAAGTACGTGCGCTAACGGATGCGTCTTTGCAGCGAGAAGATGAAGACCTGGTACGATTCACATTCCCAGCCAATTTCCTTCGTGCCCGGAGAACAAGTTTGGTTGTACTATCCAAAACGCACGAAGGGAAAATGCCCAAAATTACAAGCCAATTGGGAAGGCCCATACGTAGTACAGGCACGTTTGAACGAACTAATCTACAGGATTGTTCGTTCTCCAAAAGCGAAGCCGAAGGTGGTGCACGTGAATCGACTTGCCCGTTTCGAAGATACCCGCACACCTTCGAAGGAATTAAAATCGCAAGGTGGATTTGAAGAATAGATGGGACAAGATTCCGCAAGAAAATGAAACGGAAAAGGATTCTGGAAAGAAAAGAACTTGATTACCGAATCGATGAAATGCCACCGTCTCACTCAAGGTTTTTGGGTGGTTTTCCCTTGGGTCGGAGGACAAATGTCGAGGCGTTAGTTTGATCGGAGCCACACCAGTAGACCAGTTATCTTTGGAGTTGTCTACTTCCTCTTCAAACTAAGGCATCGGGTTCCCGAGCAGTTTTACAAAGGTTATGGATTGAAGACATAACCTGAAAACTGGGCCCTCCAATTTGAAGTCACCGCGGTCGAGACGACCGCTTTTCGAGAGGAGGGGGCAGTGTTACGCCAACTTCATATTGGCGTATAGAACGAAGCTGTTCCCTCGAACCCGCTGGATTCGAGTATCGAATCGAAGTCGATGGATCGATCGGCCGGTCGTTGCTTGACGACCGGAAACGTTTATACAGGAAGTCGCTACCGAGCTTTCGTAGAGAACAGACGTTCTATTTCATACTGTATTTGTAATTGTGAAATAAAGAAATGCCCAAACGCGGTAGACCCTCCGCCAGGTGTAACAATAGTTATAAAAGTAATAAAGACAATGGCAAGATTAGCTCCATACGTCTGCAGCTCTTGCCTGCTCATGCGGGCCCGCGCGAACGACAGACTTGATACCTAACTCATTATACCCACCACTAAAACGCATATCCCCGCTACATCTATCCACAACAGCACTAGCAACGGATGAAAATTGCATTAGAACGTTAGGTCGATCTGCCGAATCAAAATTAAATATTCGCTATCATCGTCATTGTAGTAAATGGACTTTTTGTTGTTTTTTTTTGGAAATTGCCGAAATATAGAAAAACTGTATACTTTTATTGATTCCAATGTAACACGCTGAGAATTATGAATTCAGAAATTATTATAGATAGAGTAAAACGATGTTAGAAAACCAAAAAAAATAGCATGATTGTGCTATAACGGTAAGATATTGAAAAAAATTGGGGATGACTCAAATTAGACTTTTCATTTATTTTGCATATGACGCACCGAAAAATAAATTCTACCGAAATTATACATGGTGCAAAATAATGTTAGGAAGCTAAAAAAAAAATTAAGATGATTGTGCTATAATGATAACATAATGAAAAAAATTGAAAATGATTAAAATTATACTTTTTATTTTTTTTGCATATGACGCACCAAAACTAGAAAAAAATTAGGATGGGTGTGCCATAATTATAACATATTTAAAAAAATTAAATATGATTAAAATTAGACTTTCTATTTTTTTTGGATATGACGCACCAAGAAATAAATTATACCAAAATTATATATGGTGCAAAATGGTGTTAGAAAGCTATAAAAAAAGTTTAGTAGTTGTGCCTCAAACATAACCTACCAATAGTAGTCATTGAAAAATGTTTTAATTTTTTTTTTAAGGTTATGTCAATTCATCAAGTCTGGAATTTTTTTAAATCAGAGACCTTAGTTATATGTACGTCCTGAATAAATTTCAATAAAATCAAAATAGTTGTTCTCAAGTTATGAATTTTTGAAAATATTTGTTTATTTAACGATTACTCCCTGGGGATGAATTTTTAAGGGTTGAAAATTGCTGTGATAAGTACTCACATAGGAACCTTTTTAACAAAAAAAAGCGAGCATGATCGGAGCTAAGGCCGCTGGATCATACTTATCCTCCTATAGCCTTTGAAATTTTTTTTGTAAAAAAAGTTATTGCATTTTTAATTTTTTTTCTTACGTTCTTGTTAAATTATGCCTTCGTATATACATGTATGATTGCTTTAAAAGGCCAGATTTCATTGCCAAACACACATATCGTCTTTATATAAATTAACAAAATTTGATTGATTAATTAATAATTTGTAACATTTATTGTAATAATGGTATTCATTGTTATTCTTATAACCAATATTTTCTTACACCATGAGCATTCTAAAGCATCCCTATAATCAATTCAAGCATATAACGTTAGAAAATAGTAAATATATAACGCATACCTCCCGAGAATTAATTTATTTATTTGGCCTGTCGGCGGATTCACATTGATATCATAAATGACTATCCCGAGGTGTAACTCACCAATTCTTATGAAACTATAGTATAAGGTGCTTTTCGTGGAAATATTTAATATCTACTTTCATTTATCGGCAATCGTCCACGTTAAAGGGGTGAAAACCACCCCCAAAGTTCGGATTATGAAAACTGTTTTATCGAATATCTCGGAAACTATTAGAGATACGAAAATTTCCTAAGGAGTGAAAATTAACGTATTTCAATCACGAATCCAATGCTATAAACATTTTTTTAAAAAACCCGTTTGTTTAAACAATATGTTAAAAGAAAATTAAGATTTGTGGTCCAAATACGTTAATTTTCTCTCTTTACGAAATTTTCGTATCTCTAATAGTTTTCCAGATATTCAATAAATAAGTTTCAGGTTGCCAACTTTGAGGGTGGTTTTCACCCCTTTAACGTGGACGATTGCCGATAAAAAAAATACGTGTCGAATATTTTTGCGAGAACTATATCATATTAAAATTTCATCAAAATCGGTGATTTACACCTCGGGATGTTCCCTTGTAAGACAACATGGGTACAACAGTCGAATCGCTAGGAGAAAGCCATTCATCAACGAGGCCAACAGGAGGAAACGAATTAACTTCGCTAAGGAGCTTGTTTCTAAGGACGAATCATGGTGGACTGACGTTATATTTGCTGACGAAAGCAAATTTAACATTTATAATTCTGATGGAAGAACTATGGTTTGGCGTAAGCCAAATACACAGTTCCATATCAGACATACACGAGGTACGGTGAACCACGGAGGAGGCAGCGTAATGGTTTGGGGTTGCATTTCAACCACCGGCGTTGGAAATTTAGTTTTTATAGACACAATTATGGACAAAAATGTTTATTTGAATCTTTTAAAAGTAATTTACTTCAGAGTGCTGAAAATATGGGAATCCGTGATAGGTTTAAAGGGTATAGCCGGTTAAGATGGTCAAATGTGCCCTTGAACCGAATTCAAATCGCGATGAGTCATTCGAAAGCTTATAAAAAAAGAATGATTTCTGCCAAGTTTCAACTTTGAATCTCGACCCGGGGGGTAGTAAAGGGTAAAAATAGAAAATCAGGTTTTTGCCGAATTTCTCCTATACCAGCGGATAAAAAATTTTGAAAAAATTCAGAGGCACTTCTGTTATCAGGGCACATATTAGAGAATTTTTTCAGATTTTTAAATTGGAAAAACAAGCTGTGAAAAATAAAAAACGCTAAAAAATGATGAAAAATGCCGATTGTGTATCGAAGCAGTCTTGGCACTATAATTATATTTTTACTGTAAGTACGTATCATTGTTACTATTGTCCTGAATTTTTTTCAGATTTTTCAATTTGGTGCGCCGCAGTTAAAAAAATTAAAAACCGATTTTTTCGTCGTTTTTTCCGTGTCAGAGTAACTTATACGTCGAATTGCTTCATGAAATAGGTATTTTATGCGATCTTCTATGTTTATACGTACAGCAAAACATCACAGGAATTAAAGAAACTGAAAAAACCGAATCATTTGAAACTGTTATGCGCCTTACATTGTAAAGTATGTACCGTATTTTCCAACGGCGTCGGTGGCGCAGCGGTAGAGTGTCGAGCTGCCGCTGCGAACTTTTTGAACGTATAGGTTCGAGCCTCGAACTTCCAAGTCCCTTAGGCTAAGTTTTTTTTTTTTCGTTAATTACATATATTTCCTAACTTTACGACACAACGATCAATATTTACTTTCAAATGTTTTAAGAATATTTGAAAAACATATTAACCTGAAATATACGTAAATATAAGTTTGGACTGCTTGTTATGCCGCCGTTTATCCTGTCAATTACGGCATTGTTTGAAATTGGTTTTCAAATCTCTTACCTTTAACAGTTATGGATGGATGGCAACAAAAATCGTGTTGTTGTTTTTCTACTATTTAGCCTTTTCGTCTATTCGAATTAGATCATACAATTCTATTCTCTCTTTTATTCAAAATGTATGTTAGAATTTCTGTCACGGGTTCAATGCATGAAAGCCAATTTCAACCAATTTCAAACAATGCCGTAATTGACAGGATAAACGGCGGCATAACAAGCAGTCCAAAGTCATATTTACGTATATTTCAGGTTAATATGTTTTTCAAATATTCTTAAAACATTTGAAAGTAAATATTGATCGTTGTGTCGTAAAGTTAGGAAATATATGTAATTAACGAAAAAAAAAAACTTAGCCTAAGGGACTTGGAAGTTCGAGGCTCGAACCTATACGTTCAAAAAGTTCGCAGCGGCAGCTCGACACTCTACCGCTGCGCCACCGACGCCGTTGGAAAATACGGTACATACTTTACAATGTAAGGCGCATAACAGTTTCAAATGATTCGGTTTTTTCAGTTTCTTTAATTCCTGTGATGTTTTGCTGTACGTATAAACATAGAAGATCGCATAAAATACCTATTTCATGAAGCAATTCGACGTATAAGTTACTCTGACACGGAGAAAACGACGAAAAAATCGGTTTTTAATTTTTTTAACTGCGGCGCACCAAATTGAAAAATCTGAAAAAAATTCAGGACAATAGTAACAATGATACGTACTTACAGTAAAAATATAATTATAGTGCCAAGACTGCTTCGATACACAATCGGCATTTTTCATCATTTTTTTGCGTTTTTTATTTTTCACAGCTTGTTTTTTCAATTTAAAAATCTGAAAAAATTCTCTAATATGTGCCCTGATAACAGAAGTGCCTCTGAATTTTTTCAAAATTTTTTATCCGCTGGTATAGGAGAAATTCGGCAAAAACCTGATTTTCTATTTTTACCCTTTACTACCCCCCGGGTCGAGATTCAAAGTTGAAACTTGGCAGAAATCATTCTTTTTTTATAAGCTTTCGAATGACTCATCGGGATTTGAATTCGGTTCAAGGGCACATTTGACCATCTTAACCGGCTATACCCTTTTATCAGGATAACGATCCCAAGCACAAGGCGCGCATTGTGCAGGAATTTTTGTTATATAGATGTCCCAAAGTTCTCCATCCTCCCCCACAGTCTCCAGATCTCAACCCGATCGAAAATTGATGGGACGAATTGAATCGCAAAATTCGTGTATACCCAATACATTCAAAAGAAGAGTTAAAACTAAGACTCCAAGAAGAATGGGCACGTATAACTTCAGAATATTTAAAAAAATTATATATAATATGTCAAAACGACTAAGACATGTCATAAAACAGAAGGGTTATGCCACGAAATATTAAAACTTTAGTGATATGCATTAAAGCTCAACTTGAAAATGTCATTTTAGGTAGTGTCCGAAAATTTTTGTGACTTAAGAATAAGCTACCATTTCATTAATCATTTGTTATATTACAATATATAATAAATCATATGTTTTTATTAACCTTAGTTAATAACTCATTACCAGAAAAAATAACGAAGATGATTCCCTCATAAATAATCGAGATACACAGCGATGAATTTCGATATACCTTAGTGTCCGAATATTTTCGTGAGTCACTGTATATCGCTGCAATATTTTTTTTTATACGTTGCACGGAGGACTGATATATTCCATACTTTTTAGACACTTCGCGAGTCGAAATTCCTCCTTTTAAGCAGAGAGATTACAGCAATTCGATCTGTTTTTGTAATAGACTTCATGACAAAATGAGACAAAGTTATGACCTGCTGTCTTCAACGATTTACGTGAAACTATTGTTAGTGTCGACGAAACAGACGCTTGCGAGTCGAATGAAAACAAAGTTGACTTTCAAGTAAAGTCAAATGTAACGGATACGTGCACGCCCAAATGCGGTGCAAAATTGAGTCACAAGGGCATCCCCGTAAATACCACATTAAATACAATGACGTAAAGTTATTCATGCCTATTATATGAAAATAAGTGTAAGTTAATATATGCGACAAGTTTTTGTCGTTTTTTTTATTACGATGTGTAAATAAATTACAATACTTTGCAAAAACTACTTGCACTGGTTCAATTTTGCTCCTCACTGTATATGACTTCTGCAAGCTCGCCGTACAAATACGCGCATTTAACGTCTAAATGATGTACAGGGTGTTTCAAAAATATTTGTCATGGCTTTCAGGGGTTGTTCTACACCTCTGGATCAATGGAGATTTGCAAAAAAAACCTGCCGCAAAATTCGGGAAAGGGTAGCAAATTTTTTTTATTGGCTCATCGTATTCGTCTTGTAACGTAGGTAAAATGTCTGAGAGGAACCATGGGTCAGAAATGAACCGTTCTCTCGCAAATTAAGTTTTAATTGGGCCTTCCGATTAAAATTTCGCCGATAGTTAAAGCAGAGGCGACGTAAACGAAGCTAGAAAATAGGGCAGTGTTCCGTCGTACGGAAACAAAAGCGCGTTCGGAACGAAGCGAAAGTTTGCCGTTCTTTGAGGCCCGGGTCTGGCTGTCAGATTTTTTATTACCTTCCAACATTTGGCGACCATCGTTCGCCAAGGCAGCTAGAAGCAACTCCGGTCCTTGAGGAATTAAGCAGCCTTCGTTTTGAATGAACGTTTTCGTTAATCCGTCGTGCTCTGTCAGCGGGTGGTAAACAGGGACTTCGGCCCGAACGGTCCCACCGACCGCCGCTGACTCGCGATGACAAATCGGTCATAAATCGCGCCTTCGAAGAGAAATTCTGCCGATCGGCCGGACTAGGATTTTTTGGGCACATCTGGTTGCACTTTCCTCCACCACGTATTCGCAGGGGGTGAACTCCCGCCTCCGTGGGACTCTTCTCGTCGAGAGTCCCATGGGGGTGGTCACTCCTCTCGGAGGAAAGTGCGGCCAATCAACATCGCGCACTGCCCGGAAAATCCGAAAAACCCGCCTGCTGAAACGTCGCGAAAATTCAGCAAGTGGGGATGTCCGGCCCATAGCGTCGTCAAGGGACTTCGGAGGAAAAATCCTCGAAGTCACTTGCCTTACGAACACCGAAACGCAAACGATATCGAGCTCGCTGACGACGAAAACCGTCCTAGTTTGCTATTTTATTTTTGGAGTATTAACTATCTCGCGAACGAACAAGTTCTCCGTCGGTCGAGGACAATCGCGACGATAAAATCACTCATTCGCGAAGTATAATCGACGCGGACCGCGAGTGAGAATAGTGGTTGTTAAAGTCATCCACGTCAGACCTTGACGCCACGAAACAGGCAGTGTGTCACCGAACCAGAAGAGAAGTGTAAGTGCTTATACTCTTCTTCCCGGGTTGGCCCTTGAGCGAACCCGACACCGAACGCAGGTCATTGACATTTTCTAGTCATTTTCTCTCTCTTCAATTATGTTGCCTCTGTTTCAACTATTGGAGCTAGCAAGGGTATCTCATGTGTTTCCTTTCGAAAGGTCGGTGACTCGAAGGCTGCCATACGGCCGAAATTTTAATCAGAAGGCCCAATTAAAAGTTAATTTGCAAGAGAACGGTTCGTTTCTGACGCATGGTTCCTCTCAGACATTTTGCCTGCGTAACAAGACGAATACGATGAACGAATAAAAAAAATTTGCTACCCTTTCCCGAATTTTGCGGCCGGTTTTTTTCGCAAATCTCCATCGATCCAGAGGTGTAGAACAACCCCTTAAAGCCATGACAAATATTTTTGAAACACCCTGTACATGCCAACCCTGTGATACCGACATCGCTAATAATAATCTAATGGTTGAAATGTTTGCTACCGGTGCGTACGAATCAACAAAATCTATATCTTTCTTTTGATTAAAACCTTGAGCAACTAGTCTAGCTTTATATTTGATTATTTTTCCGGTCGGGTCTGTTTTAACCTTATATATCCATCTACTACCGACACATTGAATATCCTCTGACTTTTCTACCACCTCCCAAGTATCTCTATCTTCCAAACTACTAATTTCTTCGTCCATCGCTTTTATCTATTCTTCGCACTGAGGCGATGCAGTGGCTTGCTCAAACGTTACCGGTTCTACAACTTCTGTGAGATTAATTTCTACATTTTGGGGTTTTCCCGCGCGTCCCCATGGATTTCTAATTACTTTCTCACGAATTGGAGTATTATCTATACTTTTCTTTCGACCCGGTATATCCCGCAAATTGTACGCTCCGTTCTCTACATCACTGTCATTTTTGTTTGCTTTAACGTCTTCGGTCTTTAAATCTGCTACCTCAATTACTGTATCATCTATAGTTTCTATTTCTGTTTCAGTATCATTATCGTTGGTCGGACTATAGTATGTTCTCCTCTCATAAATGTACTCAAACCCACATACATCTTCTACAAACTCAACATGTTTTGTTTGTATAATATCATCAATTTTGGGATGCCACAATCTATATCCTTTTGTTTGAGTGGAGTAACCTACCAAAATGCAATCTCTAGTTCTATGTTCAAGTTTATGCTTACCTTGTTTTGATACATGGGCGTAAGCTAAGCATCCATAGGCTCTTAAATGTTTTACGCTCGGTATGTTTCCAACCCAAACGCTTTCTGGAACTCCGTCGCTAACCGCTGAGTGTATTACTCTATTTTTGACGTAGCATGCTGCCAACAACGTTTCTGCCCAGAATCTATCTGGTAATTTCGCGCTTCGCATCATCGCTCGTAGGTACTAGGTCTAATAATGTTCGGTTGACTCTTTCAGCGATTCCGTTCATTTGTGGCGTATACGTGTTCGTTCGCTCGTGCCTAATACCTAAATCATCAAATAGCGATTTTAATACCTTATTGCAAAATTCTAATCCGTTGTTCGTCCTTATCCTTTTTACTTTCTTTTCGGTTTCACGCTCTACTCTAGCTATGTATTTTCGAATGTAGTGAGCTACCTCATCTTTAGTTTTTAAACAATATACGGTCGTCTTTCGCGAATAGTCGTCCGTTAGAGTAAGGAAATACCTAGATCCTCCGATGGATTTGGTATCCATTGGGCCGCATAAATCTGAATGGACTAACTCAAGAATTGTATTAGATTGTCTATATTTTACTTGCTTGCATGGTGCTTTGGTAGATTTGCCAATGCTACACCCATTACAATGAATACTATCGTTCTTTATATTTTCCAAACCTCTAACTGAACTCTTCTTATATAACTCTTTTATATTCGATAAACTTACATGACAAAATCTTTGGTGCCATATCTGACCACTACTGTTATTATCTTTGTTTATCGTATGTAATTCGGGGCGTGAATTACTACTAATACCTTCAATTCTTACAACATACAGACCAGTTTCGTTAAATGCCTCCCCCACTATCATTTTACTCCTTTTATTAAATATGCTGACCTTATCATTTTCGAATGTCAATTTCTTATCCTTATTTTCTATTTGGGATACGGACATCAAATTTCTCCGTATATTCGGTACATGGTAAACATTCTGTAAAGTTAAACTAAATATATTATTATTTACGCGGGTTTCCATGTTAACATCTCCAATTCCTATTGCTTTTAGTTCATTCTTAGCATGACTATCGGCTGAATAGATCACTTCGTTATTGATCTGTCTATAATTGACAAACCATTCTCTACATTTACATATATGGTGAGTTGCCCCACTATCGATCAGCCAATTGTCATCCCTTTGTGTATTGTTAACTTCTAACAGGAATGTATCTTTTTGCTTACGTGGTACAGTTGCATTGTATTTTCCAGTTACTTTTACATATGATGCCCTACAATTCATTGCGATGTGCCCCTTCTTACCGCATTTGAAGCATGTTCTTTCTTCTCTCTTGCGTTCTGATGTCTGGTAGGATGTTGCTCTGTTTTGTTGGTACGCTTCCCTCTGTCGACTCGCTCCGTACACTTCCTTTTGTCGACTCGCTCCGAAAGTTTCCTTTTGCCGACTGGTCCCTTCCGTCTCCTTGGCCGTTCTTCTTTCGTACTCGGACAACAGGATTCCTCTTATTTCTGACGATTTGAATTTGTCATCATCCAGGTTTGCCAGGGCCATGATTATACCTTCATAACTGTCCGGTAGGCCAGATAGCATCGTGTATGCTATATCATCGTCTTTCGTCTCATATCCAGCTTCTTTCAGACTATCATTACATGTCCTTATTCTACCACGGTACGACGTCATTGTTTCATCCGATTCTAGTTTTATAGATACCATTTGTTTCCTTAGCTGCAGTATTCTCGGTCTCGACTTTGGCTCAAATACTTTGGTTAAAGCCTCCCATGCTTCACGTACTGTTTGACAATCCAATATATGTTCTTGCTGCTCAGGTTCCACACTTAGTGCGATGGCTGCTAATGCCTTTTCCTTTTTCTTTTTCGAATGCCTCTTTATCACCTTCAACAGGCGCAGCTGCTTCGCCCGACACGTGTTCCCATAGCTCGCGTTGTACTAGGGCCATTTTCATGTTAAATTTCCATGATCTATAGTTGTGACCGTTTAGTTTGTCGATTCGATCCGAAAAATTATTTAGTGAAGCCGTTTTATTTATTCTTCTCTTAAGTTCTATTTTTCTTTATATATATATGTATATACGGGCCACGTGGCGAGATTAAACCTAACCTCACTTCTTCTATTAACTGACAAATATACCCACATATATATACGTATTTACTTTATTCTTCACTTCTTACACTTTACTTGCGCGGTGTGGACGTCCTGGGCCCATAACCTTGTTGAGGTTTATATAATAATTTACATTTATTAACATTACATTTTTATACGCACGTTGTACTCACTATTCTAGAAACGGAAGATAAGCTACATAAAAGGTTCGCCGGTGGCGTCTGGAAAGGTGCGTCTGCACTTCCGGCCAGTCAAACGCGCGTGTGTCAAATTCCATCATAAACATTGCAAACCCCTTAATTTTAATGCGTCCAAAAGTGAGCTGCAGAAGGAAGCTGAATTAAAATTAAGTGTACATTGTGTAAAATAAGTTCCCGGAATTTCTCATTTCAAATCCCACAGTGCATGTATTGAAACAAATTTCTGTTTGTAAGTAGGCAACACTGTGTTCAGTTGTTACACTAAATTTGATCGCAATATGACAACTAATGTGCTCACGGCAGTTATTTACACCAGTCGATCGCGAGTGTGCTCTGCGATTTTTGCGATGGAAAGAAGTGTCGAACAAAGAATTTGCCTTCAATTTTGCGTTCATAACGAAATTTCTTGTGCCGAAGCGTTAAAAATGTTACATGGGTTTATGAGTACGATTAGCAAACAAGCCAACAATCTTCGGAATATCGCTTAGAAAATGAAACAAACCCTAAAAAACCGCGTAAAGGTCGCTTGAAAATTAAGGTCATGCTCACTGTTTTCTTTGATTATCATGGTGCTGTTCATTCGGAATTCCTTCAAGATGGACAAACAGTAAATAAATAATATTATTTGAGCGTTATGAGACGCTTGCGTGAAAATATTCGTCGGAAACGGCCAGATGTGTGGAAAAACATTTCTTGGATTCTGCACCATGATAACGCTCCGTCGCACACATCGATCTCGGTACGCGAATGTTTGGCCAAGAACTCAACAAATGTGATCGAACAAGCACCGTATTCACTAGATATGGCCCCCTTTGACTTTTTCTTATTTCCGAAACTCAAATTACCCCTTCGGGAACGGCGTTTTGAGTCGATAGAGGCCATTAAAGAAAATTCGCAGAAGGAGCTGAAGGCATTACCTTCTTCAGAGTTTAAAAAGTGTTTTGAAGACTGGGAGAAGCGTTGGCGAATGTGCATTGCTTCTGATGGAGCCTACTTTGAAGGCGACAAAATAAATTTGGATCATTAAGTAAGCAGTTCGAGTTCTATTTACAAATTCCGGGTACTTATTTTACAGAATGTATATGTCGCAGAACATTCATCCATAAATGCCGTGGATCATCTTTGCGAACTTTTGCCTGTTATTGATGTTAAGTCAAGTATTTTGTGCAATTTAAAATTACATCGAACCAAGTGCAGTATGTTACTGAAAAATGTTGTTGCTCCTTGCATGCTTATTAGTTTAATTGAAGATGTTAAAAATGCTCCATATTCATTGATTGTGGATGAAAGCACAGATGTAGCCAGCGAAAAAATATTATGCTTAATGATTAGGTATTTTTCAGAGAAAAGAAATACTATTGTTACAACATTCTATAGATTGATATTAGTTGAAAGATGTGATGCTCAGGGACTATTTGATGCTGTATCAAGGCAGTTAGCTGATGATAATTTACAGTTAAAAAATTTAATTGGAATCGGTGTTGATGGTGCTAATGTTATGATAGGTAACCATCATTCTTTCACAACCTTGTTGAAAAGCGTAGTTCCGGATATAGTAATTGTAAAATGTGTTTCTCATTCTTTGCATTTCTGTGCTGAAAATGCATGTAAAGAGTTACCCAGTCAGCTAGAGTATTTTGTTAAAGAGGTACATAATTATTTTTCACATTCTCCAAAAAGAATCAATGAATATGTTACTACCCTTAAGCGGATAGTAACGGTTTCAAGGGTCGAGCGCAGGCGGTTCATTGTCTCGCGGATTTTTATGTTTAAAAATCGACGCTGCATGTCCGGAAAATCGTAACATCCTGGGTTGACTGAAGGTCAACCATAATTCATCGTCTACTAACAAAGGGCCTCAAGGTCCCTTTCCTAGCGCCCAAGTGTTTTCCTGGCATGCAGATATCTTTTCACAGAGACAATGGGCTTTTGGTGCGAGCTGCAAGGCTATTTTTGAGGGCCATCTACCTCCCTGGTGCCCACGTGCGCACCAGACGTTCGCCACCTTGGCTCACACCTTCGCGCCTCAATAGATTATAGCCGCACCATAAAGCTTCGCCTGTGCCGGCAAATCTCCGGCCTCACCACCCTCCTCGACCACCCTCGGTCCCAAACCGAGGTGGCGACGCACGGGCCCGCACTCCGCGCGGACTCGATCGCTCTCCCCTCCAACCGTCCAAGGGATGCCCAAGGACATTTTTCTAGGGAATTCGCACCCTTCGGAAATAATGAGAAACTATCTCAGGTGTTGACACACACCACTGTTTCCGTTGGCGTGCGAGCCTTATTCTTGGGGGCGTGTCCGGACGGTGGAGGGAGACTTTCGCCCTACGAGTACTCTTCCAATTTTTGGAAGAGTCAGTCACTCCGCAACTTTCAAATCAGTCACTCCGTAACAAGCAATCAATTCACTCCTCCGGTTTCCGACCGGCAACACTTAGATTCAATAATTTACTTCGCTAGTACGTGCAATTCAGTTTTAAGTTCCTTTTTGTTAAGTTTGTTCTTGTGTTGTATTTTTATCCACAATAATTTATTAAAGTCCGAAAACCCAAATCGGAGTGATTCAATTAACTAATTGTAAGTTCCTTCCACTCCACCCCTGAAAAACCTCGCGACGCTTATCAGCGGCAACTAAAATCGCGGGGAGCGCAGATATTTCGTGGACTTCGTGACAACTAAGCGAAGGTTCGGCCTTACACCCCGAACTGGTCCAGCCGAGGTCTGGCCCCACAAATTGACGCGCAACAGAATATAAACAATTATATTCATCATTGAATAATGATAAATTACCAAATAAAGTCACCAAATTAGCGGGAACTAGATGATTAGCAAGATTCCATGCTGTTGCAACCAGAGCCGGTTTTAACACTACCAGCGCCCTGGGCGAGATTTCCACGCTGGGCGCCCCATAACTGCTATTCAAACGTATACGAAAGAAGGTAAAGGATATAATGAAATAACCATTTATTAAAAAATAACCATTTATTTTTAAAAAAAACTAATAAAATTTGACTTTTCTAGCCTTTCTATCGGTGAACTCTTTTATTAAGTTATCAAAGTCGATGTTTTCAGCAATTTCATTTTCAATTGACAAAGTTGTCAAGTTTGTCAATCTAAATTGAGATATTGTCGATCGCAGATAGGTTTTTATCAGATTAAGCTTAGAAAAACTAGTCTCCCCACTAGCAACCGTTACGGGTACAGTCAATAATATTCGCAATGCTAACCATACATTTGGGTATAGTTTTTGTAAGTTGCGATCTTTGATAAAATTTAAAACAAAAATAGGAGTGACCACATTCTGATCAGGCAAAAAAGATTTCAGACTTATGAGTTCATCACACAGCATACAACCATATATATCTGATTTAGGGTCTACAGTTAATTTCAATTGGAGATCACCACAGAGTTTGACATGGTCGGGTGTTTCGGAATCTGTTTTATATTGTATAAAAAAGACCAAGATTCCGTGTACTCATTTAATTGTTTGAATTTTTCATTGACTGAAATTAATGTGGTGACCAAAAGACAGTTGAAAATTTCAACCTGCGGCGCCCCTTTATATCCGGCGCCCTGGGCGGTCGCCCCACCGCGCCCTACCCTAACGCCGCTACTGGTTGCAACTATAATTAGTCAATGGACGGAATTGTATAGTTTCTTTAAAAAGGCGAGACATGAAGATAAATGCTTTACTGCTCTGCAAATTTTTAATATAATGGACCGCCCAGCTTACAAAGCATATTTATTATTTTTGAAACAAATTTTAGAAATTATTTGTAATGTAAACACCCTTTTTCAAAGTAACAATGTTAAACCACTTGTGCTGTTTCAGGATCTCTTGATGTTATTCAAATCATTTTTACAAAAAATTGTTGTACCTAGTCACTTACAGAAAGTTTCTGATAGTCAGCTCATACATTTTGAATTTGACAGATATTTGATGCATACTAATTCAATATACTTTGGATACGACGTTGAAAGTATCTCCCATGCAATGAATAATGAAGATAAATCTGATGTCAAAAAACAATGCCGGTCTTTTATCGTTAGCTTTTGTAAAGAGTTACAACAACGACTGCCATCAAATATTGAAATTCTGGAAAAATCCAGTATGTTTCAACCAGAAGTAGCAACTTCTCAACAAAAACCTGATGTTATTGATATTATAAAGACATTTACAAGATTTCCAATTGACCAATGTCAAAATGAATGGAAAAATCTTTGTAATAAACACTGGAACGAAACCAGCGATGTTATAAAATTTTGGGCCGAGGTCAATACCGATCGAGATAGCGCTGGGAATCCACGATTTAAAAATATCGCACAGTTTGCTTTAGCTTTATTATCACTTCCCATATCATACGCAACAGTAGAAAGGGCATTCTCTGTTTACAATGGGATTAAAAATAAGATACGAAACCGCTTATGTTTAGAAATGGTTCAGGCAATTATGATGGTTAGATATTACTTAAAAATAGATAACTTACGATGCATAGACTTTCGTCCAACTAAAACCATGTTGGAGAAATTTAACGTTTCAATGTATGATCATAAGAATAACTTCGATTCTAATTCTGAAGTAATGACTTTAATAAATTATTTTAATTATCTATAACGATATTGTTTGTAATGACAATTTAAATAAATAAATGTACTGTTGTATTATATCTAAATATATTTTATATGTATATTTATTTTGCTATTTTATTTATTGATGACTGCCAAACAGTAACTTTAAGCATTTTAGGGGAAATTATGTTTATTTTAGGGGATTTATAAACTAGATTTAGGGGGAAGTTTTCATTTTGAGTTGGCGACAGTGCAGTACGGCGCCGGCATCGCGCGAAGTAACATGCTAACGTGTCTGCACTGCGCTTGAACGTTCTAACTTCGTTGGCGAACTCAGGCCCCTGCAACTCTTATGGGACAAGTCGGTCGTCAAGTCGCAGCGCCGCCTGGTATCCTGGGATAAGAACTAACTCTGTATCTTCGATCATATTCTATGGCCAACAAGCTACTCCGGCAATGATGATGCCGCAAATTACGAAATATAATAAATTATAAAGAACATTAAAAAAATAAAGGTTTTGTGTAATCCCTTCTGTTCCTAGTTCCCATCTAAACGTAGTTTAGCGTAAAACAGGCTGTTGAATTAGTTACACGCCGCGAGCCTTTTCTGAGTCCCTCCGCCTGCTTCTCCCACCCAACTATTTTACCCAACCAGGAATGACTTGCCAGACTCGGCGAATTACACGAGTATAGTGGCGCTTTAGGGCGCCATTCGCCTCTGTTCGCTCGCGCTGGAAAGACGCCGCGCACGCCGATTGCGGGAAAAAAAATCGATGCGCGTATCCCGTCGACTGACGTTATCTGTCAACGAACAGTTTCACATCGCGTCACATGGCGTTTAGGTTAAAACAAAAGTATTACTAGTAAAAAAGTATGCTCAGATATGTCTTGAATTAAATGCGATTAACAGATTGTTAGCAGAAAAACATTGAAATTTTACTTCGTTGCATTCCTCGATACAAAACGAAAGAAGCGCGTTTTCGCTGCTTGACACTCAAACGGTTAAAATCTATTGCTAAGTTGACCGTGGTGGCAACAATGTATTCTTTGACGCGAGAGCTAACGTTTTGCTGTCGCCGTATTTTTAAATTATTTGCGTTGGAAATTAATTTATACGTGTGCGTGCTAGATCGTAACACAACTGTTTCTTTAGAATACATATGAATTAAAGAAACAAGAGGTAAAAAATTAAAGATTACTGGATACAGTGGAGCTCCTCTTATTTCCAATGTCGTTTCTCCGAAGTTCATCTTAATTCGATCCCCTCCAATGATCCTCCGCCAGGAGAGAGTGAGAATAAAAAGAGACAGATAAATGACATTCTTTCTTTTTTCCTCGTATGTGCTTTGGTTTTCACAAACATAACCTCCAACACGAATACACAACCTCTATCACCTGACGGGCAACGAAATGAGGAGAATCTTAAAGAGTGGGGAGATAACTCCGCCCAAAAAACGAGGGGAAATCGAATTAGACTCTTCGAAATAAGAGGATCTCGACTGTATAATTTTAATAAACTATCGTTATGATTGTTGTATGCATGGTTGTGTGTATAAATGTATGCACAGTAGAACCATTTATTTTAGAAGAAAATGTTATATGTATATATAAAAGTTTCATAATATTGTGGAGATAATATCGATGCAATACTAATTTTTTTATTTATTTATTTCTTCATCTTTACTTGAAGGAAAACTTCATTGTTTGTACAGAAATATATATCTACATTGAATGAAGACATATATTCACAAATAGAAATATATGTTTACGTTGTTTAAATTAGATACCCTCAATGTTACCATTGGTATTTTGAAATACAATATAAGTTTTTCAATGTTATTCCTGTCACTATTCTCTGCCGAATTTGCCAAACCACCGCCGGAAGTCCAAAAACATTAAAATCTGTTAACCGCATTTAATTCAAGACATATCTGAGCATACTTTTTTACTAGTAATACTTTTGTTTTAACCTAAACGCCATGTGACGCGATCTGAAACTGTTCGTTGACAGATAACGTCAGTCGACGGGATACGCGCATTGATTTTTTTTCCCGTAATCGGCGCCTTTCCAGCGCGAGCGAACAGAGGCGAATGGCGCCCTAAAGCGCCACTATACTCGTGTAATACGCCGAGTCTGGCAAGTCATTCCTGGTTGGGTAAAATAGTTGGGAGGGAGAAGCAAGCGGCGCGACTCAGAAAAGGCTCGCGGCGTGTAACTAATTCAACAGCCTGGCGTAAAAGATGCAGGGAAACGCGTGAAATTTACTCTTCCTCTACTTTTACTCTATCATTACTCTTACTCTAACTCTTGTTTTACTCTCGCCTCACTGTGGCCTATTCTAGCTATTAGTTTGCTTAATTTTACTCGATTCTACTTGACCTGACCCTTATTGCATTATTACACCACATATTGGCTTCATTTTTCGTTATATTCTTACTTTACTCCCGCTTTACTCCCGCATTACTCTTGCCTTACTCCCGATTTACTCCCGCTCCATTCAGCCCTATTCTAACTGTTATTTTACTTGTTTTCATTTGTTTTTAGTCCATCTTACCATTATTTCGTCGTTATGTTTGATATTAACTGTGTTTTTAGTGTATTTCAGCTTTACTCCCGCATTACTCTCGATTTACTCTCGATTTACTCCCGACTTGCTCCGGCTCTATTCAGCCCTATTCTAACTGTTATTTTACTTGGTTTTGATTAATTTTAGTCCGCCTTACTATTATTTCGCCGTTATGTTTGATGTTAACTGTGGTTTTGCTGTATTTCAGCTTTACTCCCGATTTACTCCCGCTCTATTATTATATTCGGTGCACTGCGCTCTGGTGTGCCTATTGTGTCTCTTATTAAATTCCATTATCACTATACTTTTGCTTTACCCTTGTGTTACTGTGACTTTATTGCTTTATTATGCCCGCACCCGTACACCGACCGCACTCATGGTCTATTCTTCCTTTACCGTCCTTGCACCGTTACCTGCGTTTTATGTCGACCTGCCGTTACTATTGGATTACCTAAAACAACTATTACCATACTTTTGCACAAACCTGAGCATAGTTTTACCGTTACTCTACTACTTTACTGTTCCCACATTGTTGCACATAATTTAATCATCATTTACTGTTGCGCGTCTTACTCTTGCCGTATTCTGGCTATAATTTTATTTTTTATTTATGGTAAGGGCAGTACCGCTTGCTAGGATTTCAGTTTGTACATTGCAACTCGCGAGTCCCAGTTAACTTGAGGCAATTTTTTGTACTGTAACCATTTACATGATCTCTTTTTACTTTCCTTTTGAACATCGAATTCCTTAGTAACAACTGCGCGCTTGTTGAACCTAATGAATACCTAATGAAACATTTTGCTCAGGTCAACCGTACATACTTTACCGTGGTTTTATTACTTCATTATGCTCGAACCCTTACTCTGACCGCATCCATCTTTACTATTACCTTACTGTTCCTGAATCCCCACACCGTCTTTATTTACGCGCTATTGTTATTTTCTTATCCCCACAGCTGTATACATGTCGGTACCTTCGCTTTACAATGCCTGTCCGTATTATTGTCCTGCTCGATATTTTTGCAAAGCAAATTTTATCTTTCTTATTCAAGTTTTGTAAAAACATCAAATGAAATGTAGATTACTTGTTAAGAAACTAATACATCCACCCGTCCATTTACGCGGTTATTTTTATATGCGACATTAATTTATGCGATCTCATTTTACGGAGTCAGAAAATATATTTGCCTGTAATCATTGATTGAAGTTATTATACATCAATATCAAGCAATTTACGACAACTTAGCAGAAGATGAGCTGCTGAAAAGTTCATCGAGAAACGTAAACATTAATAATGCGAGTGAGGTAAGACATGCAAATAATGTAAAGGATGAAGAAAGCAATTTTGAGTCAATTAAAAAGAGAAGGTTGATTACATTAAATTACAGTAGGGGAGAGCGGGGTTCAAAGTGCCGGGGGTAGATTGTGCCGATGAGAATATTTCAACGCGAAAAAGAGATAAACACATTCTGTTAGCGCGTCGTGAAATGCTTTACCGACGCGCCCAATCGGCGATCGCTTTAGTTGCATTTGCGTCGCGGCTTGAGTAGCTCATAGCCACTTGCTGTGCCGGTACCACGTAAGTAAATATTTTCGTGATAATATTTTTTGGTCTATTTCTTACATTTTGTAAACTATTGTTTTGAGTATTTTTATAATGTGTTGACAATTTATTAAGGAATCGTATGGACACTGTAAAATAACGCTGCGTTTAACATATTTTTAACAATCGAAGTTTAGGCGATGATGTTACTAACGGGGTCTAAAGTGCCGATGGTCGGGGGTTCAATGTGCCGCGGCACAATTAACCCCGTTTAGGGCACAACTAAACCCATATAATTCTAATTACTATTTATATTGTTTTTAGGATGAGAGTCTACAAAAGAAAAACGAAAAGGGGTACTACTTCCCAGGAGTTACTCCTAAAAGCCGCTGAGGCTGTCACAAAAGACGGCCGAAAATTAAAAACTGTAGCTCGTGAGCTCGAAATCTGTCACACGACGTTGCAAAGATATGTGAAGAGACTACAGCTCGGGCAAACACCTACAGTTGGGTATATCCGTAAGTTCGTGTTTAGTGCTGAAGATGAGGCGATATTATCTTCATATTTATTGAGATGCTCTACAATTTATTTTGGACTCTTACCTGAACAGGTAAGAAAGCTCGCTTATGAGTGCGCTTCAAAATTCAACCGTCCAAATATCCCCCCTTCGTGGCATAAGAACGGCACGGCTGGTAAAGACTGGTTCACAAATTTCCTGCAGAGAAATCCATCTCTTTCTATAAGAACTCCTGAACCTACAAGTGTAGGACGTGCGACATCTTTTAATAAGCATAACGTCAGCAACTTTTTTGAAAAGCTTGGCGAAGTCTTGCAAAAAAATGCGTTCACTCCTTCGAGAATTTGGAATTTAGACGAGACCGGTGTTACAACGGTCCTGAAGCCCAAGAAAATTGTTGCTGCTAAGGGTGTGAAGCAAGTGGGTGCAATCGTATCAGCAGAGCGTGGTACATTAGTAACGGTGGAACTGGCAGTTAATGCAATAGGAAACAGCATACCGCCCATGTTTGTTTTTCCGCGCCTGAAATTCAAAGATCTCTTTATTCGCGACGGTCCTGCGGGATGTATTGGTGCTGGAAACAGCTCTGGGTGGATGACGAGCACTGAATTTCTGGTGTTTTTAGATCACTTTATAAAATATACCAAACCAACCGCTTCAGAACCAGTTCTTTTACTTCTAGACAACCATACATCCCATATTGACATTGAAGTGATTGAAAAAGCAAAGGAAAATTCAGTAATCATGCTTTCTTTCCCACCGCATTGCACTCACTGACTTCAGCCACTCGATGTCGGCATCAATGGCCCATTTAAGACGTATTGCGCAAAAGCACAAGAAAACTGGCTGCGTAACAACCCCGGCAAAGTGATGTCGATTTACGAAATTCCGCGCATAGTGAGATATGCTTGGCCTTTGGCATCGACTCCAACAAACATCATTAACGCGTTCAAGAAAACTGGTATCTGGCCATATGATCCAAACGTCTTTACAGATGATGACTTTGCACCATCTTTTGTCACCGATCGCTTTACAGCCCGCGGTGACAAACCTCAACCAGGAACATCTAAAGATGTCATCTTCACACCAGAGAGCATCAGACCGCTACCTAAAGCTCCATCTCGAGCAGTAACAGGACGTAAGCGGAGAATCAGAAAGAGTGCCGTTCTTACTGAGACCCCGGAAAAGAATGCGATAGCAGAAGAACAGACCAACAAGAAAAGAAAAGTAGAAACAGTTATGAATAAGAAATGGAAAGAAAAGGGGGAAAGTGCAAAAACTAACGCAAAGACAACAAGAGAGAAAGGTAGAAAAACTTCTGTAAGAAAAAAGATTCTACAAGACGAAAGTGAAGAAGATAACGATGAGTGCTACTGCCTTATTTGCTGTGACTCCTATTCTAACTCGCGACCACGCGAGCAATGGATCCAATGCAATATATGCAAAAACTGGGCACACTCAAAATGCATCATTGACAAAAATTGTCTGATATATACTTGCCCAAATTGTTTTTCTGATTACTCTGACTCAACCGAATAATACAAATAATTTTAGTTCGTAAAATCTAATTTCAGACTGAGAAATGATTTAGGTATATAGGTTTACCTACTACGACTGATTAACGTTAAGAAGAAAACTATTATTTTGTTTTGTTTAACTAGTGTAACATGTTCAATTTTATATTCTAACTTGTAAAGTTTTATTTCAAATAAGGTGCACAGGGTACACTGTTGACAACCTTGAAATGACAACCGTATTTAAGCGAATGTTTATTAAAAGAAGAACATGATGATTATTTGGTTAAATTAACAGATAATGTTGAGTTTTATGTTGTAACTTATAATTTTTTGTTTCAAATTTCTAAGTTACTATGTTGATCTCATTACAAAGTACAAATGTCAAACTTATATAAGCTAATGTTAGTTACAAATTGTTAACTTGTCAATAAATACACGTTATTTGCAAATTAAAAGTTTATTTGTTGTTTTAACTCCCATTTAATTGACTTCAACATAATTTAAATATAAGCGGCACATCTTACCTCACTATCGGCACAAACCGCCCCATAATGGGGTAAATTGTGCTCCTCTGACTTTTTTTATATTATAGCCTATCAATTAATTGATATTGAATATACTTCAATATAGCGTATGGTTATAAAAACTACATTAAATTTCGCATTAGATACTTTACAAAGCATGAATATGACATTCATAGTGTAGGTGCTATCTTGCATTTTAGTAAAATCGGCACGTTCAACCCCGCCCTCCCCTACAGATTCTGAGACTAAATAAAACCTTTTTTTTTGGTTTTATACCATAACCAAAAATTGGAAATAAATATTTTTATACCTAACATCGTGTTTTCTTATTAATATTGTCGCCTGACTTATTAATACTGCCGCCTAATTATAACCATGCATTTATGTTTTATTCGCAGTATAAATGAATATAGGTGAGTATGACTGATTCACAAAGCGCAAGTCGTGAATCTTTGTCAGTCTGATTTATTTGTTTGCAATTGATTGCGGTCTTTGTTCAATAAAGGGCTTCAATAATCCGTACGTCAGTAGGGTGTATGCACTTTTTAAATACATGATGAAATATATTTTTATTCATTGAGCTGTGGTATTGGCGGAATTGTACGGAACTTTACTGTACATTAATTCGGGATGTCAAGTTTTATAAATTTTATAAATCAGTTGCATCGGCTGATAATGTTTCACATGAAACATTGTTTTACAATCTTCGTATTATTTTATGCAAAATGTAGGCGTGCATGATTACTGCGAAAAAGAAAACCGTGACCAAAGCGGTTTTGGGAAATTTTAGAGGCATAGTGGGAGGGGACAGGTAGGGCAGGAAAACGTTCGAAACAGAGCAATAAGAGTACAGATCGTTACGAATTGTAACAAATGAGTATGCGTATTTCCACGAACCTAAGTGACCATCAGGTCGAAAATGGGGAGTGGTGGAAGTTTGCGAAGTTATAAAAGGCAAGGTTTTTGGAAATGCAAGATAATTTCTACGTGGCCCGTGCAGAGTGCTACATCGATTTTTCTGCTTTCACGGTAAGTTGGTTTTCAATCTTCATAGTTCATTTTATTTAGATTGTATCTGTTCAATTTACATTTGGCACATTTTATTAATTTCTACTTTTTTCCACACTAGATGCCGGAATCTTGCCGACGGTGTGCCATATGCCACAGTGCATCATACCGGGAAGAGGGACGACACTTGTCGTTCCACAAACTTCCCAAAGATGCATTATTGCGGCACCAGTGGCTGCAATTCTGCGGGATCACAGAAGTGACATCGAAAACGTTTCTTCTGTGCAGCCAGCATTTTGCGCAGCGCTGGCTACATCGAACCAGCTATAATACATGTTTAAGACGAGGAGCTGTACCAACACTTCGTAAGTATATCATTTTATTTCATTGAGCCGTTTGTAACGCTTACATATCAACGAAGTAAGATGTTCAAATGTTTGTTACAGTTCCACCTGCAGAATCACTGGGAGGACGACCGACATCACCCCAACGAGGACCGGGAGGCCCAGGAGAAGGAGGACCAGCGTCGAACACATTACATGCAATAGATGCAAGTCAACCCGGTCCTTCAACATCGCAAACGTTGAACTTTCCTGTGCAAATGAACGTGACCAGGGATGTAGCTTCTTGGCCGTGCACGCCACGGTCAAGGGCTGCAACGCCCCGGGAGCGCCATTTGCAACAGGTAATTCAGCGTGGGCGAAGGGACCGTAAGAGGTTGAGAAGGCAGGTGTTACGCTTACGGGCACTATACTCCAATAAGCGTGTTTTTCGGAATCGCGTGTTGGAGTATTTGCGGCAAGTGGTGACCCCATATTTCTTTGACCTCTTACAGGCCCACTTGGAGAACACTGGCAGAGATCGTCGAGGGAGGCGATGGTCTCTGCCAGTGCGGGTTACTTGCATGGCGTTGAGGAACCGCAGCCCAGCAGCGTACAAGCTTCTCCGTAAGTTTATGGTTCTTCCCTCGCCCCGGACACTACTAACATTAAACAGTAGTATTCCTCTAACAGTAGATTTGAACCCCATATACATCCGGCACTTGGGTCGTGTGATCGGGGCCAAACCCGACAATTTCAAGGTCTGCGTCATTTTATTTGACGAAATGACGATCAACAAGACGACCTCATACTGCTCTAAGCACGATGAGATCCTCGGGTTTGAAGACTTTGGAACTCGTCGGGTTTGTGCATTTGCTGATCATGCGTTGGTGTTCATGGTCAGGGGTCTTCTCCAAAACTGGAAGCAACCCCTTTGTTATTACTTGTCTCACGGACCCGTCTCACAGGGCACGTTGAAGCAATTAATACAAAGGGTGATTGACGCAGTTCAACGAGAAGGCTTTAAGGTGGTGGCAACTGTGTGTGACCAAGGTGCAGCCAACAGAGGAGCTCTGCGACAATTGCAATCGCAATCGTCGCAGGGATTCCGACGACATTTCTTTCTTTCCGGTGGGGAACAGATTTTCACCTTCTAGGATCCGCCACATCTTTTAAAAACTACCCGGAACAATTTCTTGGATGCCGTTGTGCACTATACCGGTGCCGACGGCTCCAGGAAATTGGGGTCGTGGGAAACGCTGAAGCCTGGGATCGCCTCAGTGTCTCCCCTCGTTGTGGCGGATTACTGAAGAGCACCTGAACCCCACGCGGAAATCGCTTCTCGGCCTAATGGCTAAGATCAAAGTGTGCTTTTATATTTTTACACATATTTCGCGCGAGGCAGTCTGCTGGTTCTGCTTGTATTTTGCAGCCCAAACTTCAAGCCAGCAGCTGCCGGAAATTTTAAAACGACGCATCGCTGGACATCCCGAAATTTTACTGGACCGTGTGTGGAAGCCGCGAGGGATAGTCCAGCGTGGCCGAGGAGCAAAGGCGAGTTCCACAACGGGAGGCAGCTGCTCCAGCCACCGAGGGACACCGAAGCGGCAGCCACGGGACGACGTGGGGATTCGCCGATCCCGAACGCGAGCGAACAAGGTACGCGAGTGTTTAATTCTACTTAAGTGCCGCGTACTTCCCAACCGCTTTCTTTCCTTTCGATTCTATCACCTCCAACTCCTTCTGAGTTGGCATCACCTTGTCCTTAACCCTTGTTTTCCTTTCCAAATTTAAATCCTTCTCCTTTGTTACGTGAACGCTCGTGCGTTGCTTTTCGCGAGGAAAGCAGCGTTCGTTGCCAAGTATAACTAAGGCAATTCCATCTATCGCTTTCTTCTACCTTCTATTTGCCTAATTTAAAATTTCCCCGGTTCCCTCTGCGCCGGTAACTCCTTTCCTACGAACCTTGTTCCTTTCCAATTTAAGTTCCTCCCCCTTCGTTTCCCTGGCCTGCGAGTGTCGGTTTCGCGAGAAATTTCGATTTCGTCGGTCGGAAAAGCGTTAGGAAATTCATTCTTTCGCTGTGCCTTCTACGGCAAAAATTTTCAATTTCCCATCCAACTCTTGTTCGGCTCAACTCACATGCGGAAAATGGAGAGGATATTAATATCCTATCCATCGGTCGGCGGATATCCCTGTCCGATTTGTTCCACATCGGGTGTGGATCCGCGCCTGCTGCGAGGTGGAGTCTATGCGGGTAGAGGCGAGCTCGCAAAGCATCTGAAAAGGATTCACGGTGCCGAATCCGTGGGTTACAAATGCAGTGAGTGCGACTTCACCGGCGAAGGCAGGTATCCTGTCAAGGCGGTGAAGTTGCATTATGCTAGTGCTCACGGACCGGTTCCCGTGACTCCTCCGCGGAAGTGCTCCCGCATAGATGCATCGGCTATGGTGCCGCTGGCTCCCGGTCACTCGGCATCGTCCGAATCGGGTGGACGGGTCGGCGACTCCGCGAGTTTGGCCGGCATTATTAACCCTTATTTGCATGATGATGGAAATTTCAATCATAATATTTAGTCAACAAAAAATGGTACTCAAAACCCTTGTACTGTAAATTTGTTGTTGCTGGCAACTTTTTAAGCGACTATTGCGTCCAACAAAACGCAGTTGTCAAAAAATAGCAAACGTCACTGTGAATTACCAGGCCTAGAACTTGTCATTCCGCTGTTTGTTGTGACTGGAAGAAAGGAGCGAGATTTTAAATTGTTTTATGGAAATAAACGGAGATATAAAATACAATAAAAGTGAAAGTGAGTCGAAAAAAGGTTTGTTTTCATGTTTTTGTTATTTTATGTACAATTTATATCAAAACACTGTGAATAAATTTCTCAAAATTATGTGATGGAAATTTACATCACTATGCAGTAACTTCACTTGTAATGTATGGCAAACATTTTTTTGTAAATGTTTATTTTATGTTGTTTTTTGGGGAAACTTGCATGAAATAGATATTGAAGATTATCTTAGTAAGTTAGAAGGCGGTTGGCTCTCAGAAGATGGCCTTGATGACCAAGATTCCGATGATGAAAACCGCGATGCTGATAAAGTTATAAGAGTGTTGCAGGAGGAGAACGATGATGATGATGATGATGTGGATGAAACTGCTGACATTGATCCTCCTCTTGTAGAACCAGAAGATCAAGAACCCTCTCACCCATCAACTTCATCCAATTTGCAGTCTTCATCCAGTTTTCCATTTGACAAAAGAAGCTTGATTTGGAAAAAAAGGAATCTGGTGTATGACACAGATAAAATTACTTTCTTGGGGAGTTCTACTGCTTCAGGTGGTCTATCACACCTAGAAACTCCATATCAATGTTTTAACCATTTTATCACTGAAGATTTTATCAAAACATTAGTAGAGGAGACAAATTTATATATAATACAGAGTAATCCCAGTTCATCTATAACATTTACAGAATATGATTTGTATAAGTTCTTTGGTATATTATTATACATGTCAGTAATCAAATTTCCTAGCACAAGATCATAGTGGTCGCCAAAGTTTGGATATGAGCCCATTTCTTCAACAATGCCACTGAACAAGTTTGAGAAAATAAAGTTATCATTACATTTTAATAACAATGATCTTCACAAACCTATAGGTCATCCAGAACATGACAGGCTTTATAAAATCCGCCCTGTTATCAAGCATCTCAATGAGAGGTTTGCCACAGTGCCAATGAATCAAAGACTTTCTGTGGATGAACAGATGTGTTCTACCAAAATAGGGCATTTTTTAAAACAGTATCTGCCTAAGAAGCCCCATAAATGGGGCTTCAAATTATATGTTCTCTGTGATTTGATGGGATATGCCCACAAGTTTGAGGTATATTCTGGACAAGAGAATACAGAGAAACTCCCAGATGAACCAGATCTTGGTGCAACAGGAAATGTTGTAGTTCGTTTGCTTCGAGGAGTGCCAAGAAAGCAAAACCACATCATATACTTTGATAATTTTTATACCTCTTTGCCATTGGTAGTTTTTTTAGCTAAATCAGGAATTCACACAGTGGGAACTGTGCAACAAAACAGGATACCAAACAATAAACTTCCAGAGAAGAAAAATTTCATGAAAAAATCTGTGCCCAGAGGTAGTTTTGAGGAAAGAGTGTCTGTGCATGATGGTATAGATTTGAGTTGCGTGGCTTGGAAAGATAATAAGATAGTATCCCTGTTATCTTCTTATTCTGGAGCATTGCCTGTAACTAAAGTCAATAGATTTGACAGGATAACAAAAGGAAAAATTGATATTACTTGCCCGTTTATTGTCCAAGAGTACAATAAACATATGGGAGGAGTAGATCTCATGGATAGCTTTTTGGGCAGAAATCATATAAAAATGAGGTCTAAAAAGTGGTATTTGCGTATTTTTTTTCATCTATTTGATCTAGCTATTATAAACTCTTGGATTGTTTATAAAAAAAATGCTCAAGAAAGAGGTGAACCTAAAAAGAGTCTGCTTACAATGGGCCAATTCAGAAATGAATTGGCCTTTGTGCTATGCAACAGAGGAACCACCAAAAAAGCTAAAAGAGGGCGTCCTAGTACAAGTGTACTAGAAGAAGAATTACAATAAAAAAAAAGAAAAGGTTCTCCAGCTCCACCACCTCCAAAAGACATAAGAAAAGATGGTTCTGAACATTGGCCAAAAGTAGGTGGGTCACTCCGGTGCAAATTTCCCAAATGTAAAGGCTATTCCACAATTTCGTGTAATAAATGTGGCGTCAATTTGTGCTTAAATAAGAATAATAATTGTTTTTTAAATTATCACAAAGAATAAAGAAGATTGAGTAAACTATATTTTTTTATTTATTTAGTACTGAGCTAAATATGTGACAATGCATGATGATGTAAATTTCCATCATATTGTTTTTTACATAATACATATTTTTATTTACACTAGGATTTTTTTAAATATTTTTCCTTTAATCTAGAGCATTAATTACATCACCCTGATTTATTTTAAAAAAATTGAAAAAATCATGCAAAGAAGGGTTAACGTCGAAACGACGGATGTGACCCTCCTCTCCGCTGGGGGGTCGCCGACAATTTTAACGGTCGCAGCGGCGCTTACAACCGCAACGGTTTCAGTGACCGCTGCGACAACAATAACAAGCGTTGCGGAGCGGATCTCGCCGGCGTTCCGGCGGGAGAAATATTTAACTTCGACGGCGCGGCGACCCGCGACGACCTACGCCGCCGTCACCTCGGCGCCGCCATCGGCCGCAGCAATGGCGGATCAAGCAACCCGCGCGGCAATCCAGCGGGCTACAAAACCACGGCTGCCGAAAGAGGCCGTCTCCCGTAGTGCGGGAATTTCGGCGACCCGCCGACCGAGTGGCGAGGGTAGGCCACCGGCCCGCATTTTAACGAAGAAACTCTCTCCTCCAACAACATCTGCCTCCACCACCTCCAGGCCCGCGCAGGGAAATGCGCCATCGAGGGTCGCGGATGCTGGAAGAGCGAAGGGATCTTCCACCACCACCACCCCCCCCCCCCCAGCAGCCGCAGAAGCAGCCACCGGCACGTCGGGGGTAGGAGCAGTACTGGACCAATCCCTCCAGGGGCTGTCCGCCCCCGACTGTCGGGGGAACGGACGCGTCGAGCCGGAACGGCACCGCCGCACAGTGGTCGATTTCGCCGAAATCCTGGCCAAAACCCCAAAATTTTTTTTTAGAATTTTCAAAATTTAGCAATTGCGTTTGATTTGTAACACATCAGAGCATTGTTTTCCATTAATAAAAATTTTTATTGAACAATACTCTTAGAGATATGCAATGTCGCCGTCAATAATACCCGCCCCTGCACGTCGGCCGCCTCCGTAGCACTCACTACGGCTACAATTACCACTTCGTGCTGCGGAGCCCCGGTTGTCTCGGCAACCGTCTCAGCACCGGCGCGTCCGATCCAAGGGGATCGTCCGGCGGAAAGGGCGCTGCCGGTTGTGCGCGAGGTGGTGATTTTGAGGCCGGCCTCGAAGAAGAGGACTCCGGCCGTCCAACAGCCACCCCTCGCCGAGGAAAAGGAGACGACGGACAGCGAGGGAGAGGAGCAGCCGTGTAAGGTCGTCGCGGGGAGAAGAGCGCGGAGGACGCCGCCGCCGCAATCTCCCCCGGAATTGCCGGCGCGATCTGGTTTTTCGCCGCCGATTCGCGTGTCGCCGCCGCCTCCACCCGTTACGGAGGCGGACTTCCCCCTGCTTCCCACGCCGGGAAGCAGAGCGGGAAAACTAAATAGAAAGAAAATTGACTCGAGAATATCTTTTAGGGCCCCGAACGAGCGAAGGGGATCTGGCAGCCGGACCGACGAGGGATCTCCGGAGGCTGCTGGCGTAACAACTGCCACCCCGACACGCCGTTGCCCTGCGACTCGTGCGCCCGCCGAACGGCGCGGGCACGCGCCGATGTCAACCGGGGTAAGCCGGAGCTATGCGGCGGGTCCGCAGGCTTCCAGCGTGTCTCCCCGTTCAGGCCGACCGGACAGCGGTCGGGTCACGACCTCACAGCGGGGGCGGAGCGAGCGACCCGGGGGGAACCCGGCTGGCAGCAATCCAAGCCGCGCTGGCGCTTCAAAACGCCGCGCGACTCGCGAGGAACTGCAGCAGCGGGATCTCCTCCTGGAAATCGCGAACTCCGTCTCCTGTATAGAAGATCTGGAGTGTATGGCGTCGGAAGTCGCCATATATTTCCAAGGCTGTGGGGAAAATCGAGGCTCGACCGCTCGAAGCGAGGCTGTTGCAAGCCGTCCCGGCCGCTCGGCGGTTCGTGATGCGGGTGCCGCGGGAGCGCGGCGCGATGGATCCGGGCGCGATACCGGTCGTGCAGGTCGACCCAGTCGTCCTACCCCCTCACAGGGAGAAGGACGTAGGAATCCTGTGCGGGAGGCCGCAAGGCTTCAAAGATTGTATAGGCTGAACCGAAGCCGTGCAATCCGAGAAGTTTTCGGAGGATCTTCACCCTTCTGCCAGGTGCAGAGAGAGGAGATCCAAAGATACTTCGAGGAAGTGTATGGTGGAGGGAATGACCTATCCGGTCTTACTCCTGCACGGAATGCGGTGGCTTCAGAAGTCGGCGCGGAGGGCCTGGCTCAGCCATTCACCGAAAAGGAGGTCGAGCGCCGGCTCGGGCGTATGAGTAACTCTGCGCCTGGGCCGGACGGCGTCTCGTACGCCGACCTTCGAATGGCTGATCCGGGCTCTCGGCTGCTGACGGCGGTATTCAATGCTTGTTACCGCCTGGAGTCGCTTCCTACGCCCTGGAAGACCTCCAACACAGTTTTGGTGTTTAAGAAGGGGAATAAGGACGACCTCTCGAACTGGCGAACGTTGGCGCTCGGTAATGCCGCGTCAAAACTCTACGCTGCCCTGCTAGCTGACCGCTTGACCGACTGGGCGGTTGCGAACGGAAGGCTCAGCTGGAGCCAGAAGGGTTTCCTTCGATGCGAGGGGTGGTACGAGCACAACTTCGTATTCGGGGAGATCCTTGCGGATGCGCGCAGACCGAGGAAACAGGCGGTAGTCGCTTGGCTGGATTTATCCAATGCTTTTGGATTAATCCCGCACTCGACTATCAGCAATGCCCTCGAGGCTGCCGGTGTACACCCCCGCCTCCACGCTACGTGGAAGGCGATGTATACAGGTTGCTCGACGCGTGTTCGTGCTGCAGAGGGGTACACGAGCCCCATCCCGATTCGCTCGGGCGTGAAGCACGGTTGCCCGTTGAGCCCCCAATCGTGTTCAACCTCGCGATCCAGTCGGTTGTCCGAAAGGCAATCGGCACGAGAGCGGGGTATACACTGCACGGCCAACGCTTTAATATCTTAGCGTATGCGGACGACCTTGCTCTCGTCGCGGAAACGCCCGAGGGAATGCGGGATCTGCTTCGTGCAGTGAAGGACGAAGCGAGGAGGATAGGGTTACGGTTCAACCCTGCGAAATGTGCATCCCTCCATGTCATCGGAGGGAATGGCGGCAGGGTCCTGCCCTCCGAGTTCGTCCTTCAGGATGTCCCAATCCGAGCGTTGGGAGCCGGGGAGCCATATGAACACCTTGGCATCCCCACGGGCTTCAGGGTGCAGCAGACGCCTATTGCCACTCTGGAGCAGCTTATCGAATGCCTGCGTGCGGTGGACGCATCGAAATTGACCCCGTGGCAGAAGCTCGAGTCGGTGGCGGTTTTTATACTTCCCCGGCTCGACTTCTTGCTTCGCGGGGCGAAGATACTCCGGGGACCATTAAAGGAGGTAGATAAGTTTATAAAACGGCTTGCGAAGTCGTGGATGAACCTCCCCCAGCGCGCGAGCGCGGAGGTCGTCTTTCTCCCTCTCAGCCGGGGAGCCGGACTCCTTCCGCTCGCGGACCTCGCGGACGCTCTCACCATTGCACACGCGTTCAGGATGCTTACGTCTCCTGACGCGCCGGTGAGAGAGTTGGCGTGGGCGTCGCTGCGGGAGGCCACGCTTCGCAAGACCGGGCTGTCTCCCTCCAATGTGGACCTTACGGCCTACCTCTCGGGTTCCCGGGAGGGACGGCTGCAAAGGGATGCCACGTCCCCGGGAATTTGGGCCAACGCGAGAAACGCCGCCCGCATGCAGGAAGAGAGGCTGCAGATCCGGTGGCAGTGGACGTCGGAGAGGGAGGAGCTGTCCCTGCGGCTCCGTGGGTCGAATGGGCGTCCTGTGATCTTGACTCCGCGGTCGAGGTCGCAGGTTGTACATCGGGTGCGAGAAGCGGTGGCAGAGTATTATTTGCATACTTTGCTATTATCCCTCGCGTTCCTGTAGCGGGGTCTCGAGAGATGCAGCGTTTAGCACACGATGGAACACACTGGCAAACATGTAATTTGAGTATCACTCGCCGACTTCGGAGCGATAACACACATTTACGAAGTTGTATTCGACACAATCCAACAGTATGTAAGTGACTCGGCAGCCAGCAGTTCTTTTCGAGTCGCGTTAGTTCTTTGCAGGGACTGATACAAGTAGGACGTGTGTAGCGCACAAAATTTTACCATAGAAGAATATATTATATTTCATTACATACTTAACACATAATGTACGAAAGAGACAGTATTCACTCTCCGCAACCACCTACTATTACATGTAATAATTATCCCGTAATAAACACCGAATGTAAATATCCTTTACTTTTGCTTGATACAAGTTTATATTTTTCCTGCACATCTTGTGTAAAAACCTTTTTGAATGTTGATATCGGAATTATTACAGAACGTTGTATAACTTATTGATTGCTGATTTCATTCTAATTTTTTTATTGAATTTATTAGTCAAATAGTTGTAGAAAACACAAGTAGAAAATATTCCTTCTCATGCTCAGGAACACAATGCGGTTGTATTAGTAGCATGCTTATCTCATGTTTCGACTCGAGCGAACGCGTAAATGTATTAGTGAGAATTGGTGTGTGTCTCAAGGGACCCCGTCACCGGGCGCGGTTCTTCAAAGTCCGTAGTCCGAGGGTTAAAGAAAGACCAGGGTAAGGTCTACGAGGTGTCCGCGAGGTCGAAAGTGAGCAATCACTTCTTCCGAACGGGCAGCTTCACCCGCTTCGCTGCCTGGCGTTTTATCCATCGCGCCAGGCTTGACGTCGTTCCTTTGAACGGCAACAGGCGCTGGGACGAGGGAGACAAGCGTTGCCGGCGTTGCGGGAGAGGTCTCGAGACCTTACCCCACGTACTCTGCCATTGTGGACCGCATTCGGCTGCAATCCAGCTACGGCATAACGCCGCACTGGACCGCCTTAAAAATGCTTCCCGGTTACCTGGCGTACTTCGGGTTTACTTCGGGTAAACCAGCGGATCGAGGGTGTCGACGGGGAGTTGGCCTCGCTCCGTCCGGATCTCGTGGTTCGCCACGAGGCCTCCCGGACGATAGTGATGGTCGACGTAGCCATCCCGTTCGAAAACCGAGCGGAAGCCTTCAAGGAAGCGAGGGAGCGTAAACTCGCTAAATACACTCCCTTGGCTGAGAGGCTTGCACGGGATGGTTACCGCGTCTACGTAGACGCCTTCCTCGTCGGCGCATTCGGCTCATGGTGCCCGAAAAATGAGGCGGTGCTGAGACTGCTTCGCGTTAGCGAGCGGCATGCAGCTATGATGCGCCGTCTCATGATTTCGGATACCATCCGCTGGTCAAGGGACATTTACGTGGAGCACGTGTCTGGTGTCCGACAGTACAGATATCCCTCCTCAGAAAGTGCTGTCGGCCAACCGGATGCTCGCGAGGGGTCTGTACAGAATTGCAACGTTGCCTCGGGCGTTGCGGAGCTGGCAATGGGGACTCGCCCCGGGTTTGAAAGAATGAGTTGAATGCATGGGGCCCTCTGGTTCATCGCACGATCCTGCGAGATCACCTTGCGAGCAGATGCATCAGAGGGCAGTATGAATGTCGCGGGGCTACTGCCCATCCCGTCGGTGGTCAACCTACTGTTAAATCTATTTATTTATCTATTTATTTACCTATTTATTTATTGATCTATTATATATTGATATATATCTCAGTCCACCGAGGTTTCTCATGTTTTAACCTGTCGCACGATCTATTTCAGTTCGATTATACTATTCTCTATATTTTATCCCTTTGCGGTCGTTGCCACCACTGTAACGGCATTTGGAAACTGTCGTCGAAGTCGGGGTCGCCGATGTGGCGGCATGACCTTATTCATAATCGTGGAAACTACAAAAGTTAAGGTTTCATGTTGTCGTATAAGTTAAGTACTACTATACACTATAGACCAGCTTAAACTTATTCGGCGCCTCCAAGTATCTATACATCTAAATTAATTCAGAGGAAAATTATTCCTGAAAACCAATTTTGGCTCGACTAGCTGGTACTCCCGACAGAAAAATTTACCGACTGCAAAGGGTTAAATTAAATTAAATTGAATTAGATCGCTGCTACATTTTTCCATTTTATTTATTTTATACAACTTCATTTTATATAATTCTATGTTATTTTATCCTATTTATCCTATTTTACTCTATTTTATACAATTTTACACCATACGCTCTCTTTTACACGAGCTATTTATTGTTTTCCTTATGCTACTCTATTCTTTTTTTTTTAATCTAATTCAACATTAAAGATCCTGTATCTACCTTCCACCCTACTGGCTATAATGTCCTATATTTGATGTTCTATGCCATGTGAATGGTAGTCTATGCAGGATCTCAACTACTGTTGCAGCGTGGATTACTGATAAACTTACAATTTGTATACTCGGTGCGATTGCGAGAGCAGGGATGGCGAGCGAAGTCGGAACCTAGTCATTTTACCTATTACACCCAGTGTATTACTTGTTGTTTTATTCACTTTACTTTTTCTATCTAATATTTATATATTTTTTCTTTTTTTTCTCTTTTTCTATCGCTAGGTGTTCCGCACGTTGAAATCTTTTATATGCATATTTATATATCTAGGGTAAGTCCGGGGGAGATGGCCCTAGTAACTTTAAGACTCTATTGTGAAGGAATTATGACGAATAAAACATTGAATTAATATAGAACATAAACTTTATTTATTACTCTTATCAAACATTAACGATAAATTACTTTAAAGAATGCAAACAATGTAATTTTAAATTTAAAAAAAAACTAGGACTGGCCATCTCTCCCAGAGTGTCCGGGAGTGATGGCCATAGTGATCGGGGAGAGATGGCCAGTACTCTTTTTGCCTTTCCCTTTGCCCTTGAGATCTTTTAACTCCCTTTTTTTTCTTATTACTGCAGTAAGAACACATATCCTCAAACTCGGTGCAGTTTTCATGCACCCAGAACATGCAAATATTGCATTGTATCTAATCTTCAGCTAATTGTGTCCTGTAATAATTATCACCACAACCTCTGCAGTTTTCTTTCTCTCTATCTTCAGATTCACTTTCAGAGGTATCATAGAAAACGATGGGAATTTCTTCGCAACTGCTATAAGACAACCTACGAATTGCCTTTCGTTTCTGAACAGTATTTTTTTTCTTAGGTCTATCAGTCTTAGTTTCCGTTTTTATTTTTGTTTTTTTTTTACTTTTCCTCCTTTTTCTCTTTTTCATTTTCTTTCAATTTTCGTTTTTTAATATGCTCTTCAGATGTCAAAACTGATCGGTGACTGATACTGAACTTTCCGTTTAGGCCGCGTCCAAATTTTATGGCCATCTCTCCCGTAAATACTATGGCCATCTTTCCCGATTGCACGGGTGAGATGGCCACATTACTTAATTAAAGCAACTTCTCAATTTTGTAGTTAATTTTAAAGTTAGAACACGAGAAAGTTTGTTTACTTCACATAGAAAGCATGAAAACGGACAAAACTTTCAAAACTTCTTTGTGACCATTTAATATGTCAACCGCTTAGTTTAGATCGAACGTGTTATTAAAAAACAAAGTCAAATTTCTCAACTTTCCGTAATTATTTCGCAAAAAAATTCACTAACACTTCTTGCCCTTGCCAAAAGGAATCGATACTAAATTAAAGTACTGCCATTTATGAATTATTACAGTAGAGTTCCGCTAAGAGTGTATCCGCTAAGAGCGCCTTCCCCTCAATGCGTGCGAAGAGTGTCCCCCACTCTCAACCATTTAAAAGTACAAACCGTACAAACCTTATGTGCTCTTAAGAGACACTCGGGTAACAATTCGAGCTAGTGCGGTAGTGGGGACAGACATTTCTCGGAATTATTTCCCCTACAGCCCCTAGGCGGCGCTCTTAACGGAACTCTACTGTACTTGAAGTTTTTTCTATTGGCCATCTCTCCCGTACGGCAATCTCCCCCGGAATTACCCTACTTATTTATTTATTTCCTACCTATATGTATATGTATACTTATGCGTAAAAACCAAACACCACTCATCGTACTGCACGCTAATAAAAATCGCACAAAAATTGGGTTTCATACCCCGAATTAACCCCGTAAAAGGCGCCTTTGTCACCCTGGGCGGCAACCCGGGTGACTTCTATATATTTTAAATTTAGCAATTGTGCATAGCGCAAATTCTGTAATGTATTACCCCCAGAGGGGTTTGTTCCTCTGGGGGAACATTAATTGAAAATAAAAGGGGAATTCCTCTAACACTAGATTTGAACCCCATATACATCCGGCACTAGGGTCATGTGATCGGGGCCAAACCCGACGATTTCAAGGTCTGCGTCATTTTATTTGACGAAATGACGATCAACAAGACGACCTCATACTGCTCTAAGCACGATGAGATCCTCGGGTTTGAAGGCTTTGGAACTCGTCGGGTTTGTGCATTTGCTGATCATGCGTTGGTGTTCATGGTCAGGGGTCTTCTCCAAAACTGGAAGCAACCCCTTTGTTATTACTTGTCTCACGGACCCGTCTCACAGGGCACGTTGAAGCAATTAATACAAAGTGTGATTGACGCAGTTCAACGAGAAGGCTTTAAGGTGGTGGCAACTGTGTGTGACCAAGGTGCAGCCAACAGAGGAGCTCTGCGACAATTGCAATCGCAATCGTCGCAGGGATTCCGACGACCTTTCTTTCTTTCCGGTGGGGAACAGATTTTCACCTTCTGGGATCCGCCACATCTTTTAAAAACTACCCGGAACAATTTCTTGGATGCCGTTGTGCACTATACCGATGCCGACGGCTCCAGGAAATTGGGGTCGTGGGAAACGTTGAAGCGAGCCTACGCACAGGATCGCCTCAGTGTCTCCCCTCGATGTGGCAGATTACTGAAGAGCACCTGAACCCCACGCGGAAAATGAATGTAACGTTGGCTGCGCAGGTCTTCAGCAGTAGTGTGGCGAAGTATCTGCTTCGCTACCATTCACAACACCCTGAGGAGCGGGCACTTGATTTGGCAGATTTTATCGACGACGTAGATCAATTGTTTGATTCGTTTAACCCTCGCAGTACTCCGCTCAGGTTCGCTCGGACCCCGATGTAAGATGCAACTTCGACCAATATATCTTTCGACTTCCGGCGATCGTTTTAATCGTAAGCATTCTGTTCCTCGCGGCATAATTTGTTTATTTTGTAGAGATAAGAGACGAATATCTCTCGTAGCATACAATGTATATAGGAATGGAAGCCTACCGAAGCAGTACAGGGGCTAGGAGGGTATCCCTCTAGACGCGCCTTCATCATTTTACTTTCAGCAGTGTCCAAAGTGACTTTGCGGTGGAAGGACTGTCTCTTTGCGGAACACTAATTCCGTCCATTATTTCGGTCTATTTATTATCCATTTTTAATTTTTAATATAAAGTATCAAACGCACCTGATGTTGAATTGTAATAGATAGTCATTCCCGACTAAAAATTTTTATTCCACTGGAAACAGAACGTTCCAAATAAATGCTTGAGATTAGAAAATACTCTATGTAGTATTGCAAACTTTGGGTCTTTTTAGAAGTTTGCTATGAAATACCTTTAGATGTTAACGGCAAGTGATGGAATATTTATGACTTCCTTCTAATTAGAAGACACATAGACATGCCAAAGATTTTCATTTATGTGTAATATTTGCATTTTCCAATTACACTATATCTATGATAAAAACAGATGAGAAATTGAAAATAGAATAAATGCAATACTGGATTTTGTTGCTGGAGAAGGAGAAGCTGCCAAATAATATTGCTTGTAGTAGGTCGATCATATTTACAAACACAGTGATAGGCATAGTGGCGGCTTCTCCTTTGAAACCTCCAATGAGAACGCGCTATGGGTCCGAGCGACCCCGAGCGACGGCCGTGCCGCTGCTTCTACCATCAGTACTCCGAGGGTTAATAGCAGCCCCCGGGAAGCGTCTCGTCTCCGGATGCCGGTCCAGGATGGCTCGTGCAACGAGACCTTCTGGTCACTCATCCGGGAATGGGTCAATTCCTGGGAGTTTACGCGAAACGGGGTACGATTAAAAAATTTCGTGCGCGAAGGGTGGGTTAATGATATAGATGCCGTTCGAATCCTTTGGCGGAGGCTTCAAGAATTGGGTGTTAAGAAACTTAACACCCGGTTCCTGAACCAAGACCCGTTAGAGAATTTGTTTGGCATCATACGCCAGACCAGTGGCGCGAATCATCGACCCACCCCATCGCAATTCGTTTCGGGTTTGCGGACAGCGATAGTAATTAGATTAATCGGCGTCGTCGGTGATTTCAACTGCGAAGCAGATAGCACCGATGTGCTTTCGGATATGATACAACTCATATCCGAAAGTACAGTGCCATCCAATTCGCCCACTGCTGGGACCTCCGAGTTGTTGTTTGGATTCGTACTCTAAAGGGTACGAATAATTCGAACGATGCTTGGCTTGGTGTGATCGCCAGCCCCACCTTCCCGCGACCATGTCACCAAGTACCATCCGCATTCTTTTTATCACATATTTTTCTACCCATCCGTATTGCCATTCTTGTTTCCGATCCCTATTCCTTTGCCCCCATCCTGTGCCTCCCGAGGGAAGAACCCGTTGCGTATGTGCCCAGATGAAACCATCAGTAGCACATAGCTTCTTTCATTTAGGCGGCGTTGTATATAATAATTTAAAAATCTAGGCACATTCGAAAAAACTTACGGAGAGGCTTGTTGAAGCTTGCACCCCACATATGCCACCTGTGGGGTGCAGGCTTCATTCCGCAGTAGCAAGTAAGATTATAAAGTATAAATTTTGTAAATGTATCATTGCGCATTTTATACAAATGTGCAATGTATATATCAAAAAACATTGAGCCGTTCATTTTAAAAGTCGATAGTTCATTTATTTCATTTATCTTAATTCACTTTCATGTTTATACTTACTTTGCCTTATTTTCATTTCTCTTCATTTACTTTCGGCGATTTTTAAAATGAATAGCTCAATTTTCAATTTTTACAGACTATTGTATACATTTTAGTTATTATATTTATGTATTATCCATTGTACTAGGCGTAGCGAAAAGTTCTGTCCATTTAGCGTATGTTAATGTACAATTTATCATTTTAAAAAATTATTTTCTATTATGGTGGAAGCGGACAGAACTTCTCGGCACACCTAAATGTTTCTATTACTTTTTGTTTGTATTTGTTTATTGTAAATTATTGAAATTTTTTTATAATATATGTACACATTCTCCCCATATGTCTGTTTATTCGTTTACCATCGTTTTACCTAACGCCTTTCCAATTTTTTTTAATTTTTTATTCGGCCAAAGCTACTCATTCCTAGTAGAGTAGGCTCCACTCCGCGTAAGTTAGACAAAAAGGCAATTCTAAAACTAGTCATAACTATTGTTACACTTTCTGTTTGCAACTTTTGATACTTATCTTTCGTATCTTACCGATAAAATGAATGTTTAATTTAGGTTAATTGTCTCTTTAAAACTTTCGTCTCAACCCAATCTGTGGGAAGCTACTTCTGCTTTATAACACAGTGGTAGGGATACGTATCTACGCAGTCTACGCAGACGCGATCAACTGCAGTAGGTCGATGGGGCAGATAACCTTAACAGAAGATATTCGAATAATTAGAAATTAGGTATGTTTTCTGCCTACTCAGCTTTCCGTAGAGTATCAGTACGAATTTGTTCTTAAGACGTTCTTAAGATATTTACGAAATTAATCTTGTAACGAGTATTGTTACAGATCCCACATATGGCATCCATGCAGATTGGTAATGTGCTTCCGAGGATACGGATCATCAACAAAAAAGGTAATATAAATCCAAATCATTCATATTATTCTTTATACCAATACTTTTTTTACTGTGTTCTGTTTCAGATAGCAATATGGATCAAGAAGAAGTGTTATAAACAGTTCAGTGCAGTGTAAAAGTTACAACAATCGTAAATAAGTGTTAATAGATGTACGTGTAAGTGTATATCCAAGTCAAACGAAAATAAATCAATGTACATATATATTTTGCGTATTTTTTTTAACACCAAAATAAGAAAAAAATAACATTGTACGTTTAGAGGAACCGCCTGTATTTGAAAGCCGCCTCCTTGCCCCGTTGCCCTATTTAGTTACATGATCGTACTGCAGGTGGCGCTAGTTGCGCTGTAGTTCTTATCCCAGGATACCAGGCGGCGCTGCGGCGACGGCGACCAGAATTTTTACATTGAGTTTCTCGGCCCTGGGCGAACTATTGGTTTTTAGTTATCTTTTATAATTTTTTTTATTGCGCCTGCAATATGAGTACGAGAAAGGGTCCGCCACGTGCCAAAAAACAAAGGTTGGTCGAACCGGATTACGTACAAGATAGTGATATTGAAGAGGAATTACAGTACAACCTCTCTTATATTTACCTCTCTTTATATTTCATCTTCTCCTCCGATCAGTGTAGCCAGAACGAGGATCCTCGGATCTGAATCTTACCCCCTCTTCCATCTACAGTATTCCCCTACTGGCTTCTTCCGTTCACACGCGCGTTACCTCTACTATCGTACCACTACTATGTCCGTGTGCGCTGTTTCTGCGCTTGCGCTTTTCATACTGGCGGGAAAGCGTGATACCACCACTTCGACTTATTGTATTCCCCGACTGGCTTCTTCCGTGCACTCGCACGTTACATCTTCTATCGTACAACTACCATGTCCGTGTGCGCTGCTAATGCGCTTGCGCCAGCCACAATCTATTTTTAACACTGCATCGCGATTGACTTTACGGCAACGAAACTGACAAGGGAACATACCGAGGTGTCCCCCTCCGATTTTGATGAAAGGGTATAGCCGGTTAAGATGGTCAAATGTGCCCTTGAACCGAATTCAAATCGCGATGAGTCATTCGAAAGCTTATAAAAAAAGAATGATTTCTGCCAAGTTTCAACTTTGAATCTCGACCCGGGGGGTAGTAAAGGGTAAAAATAGAAAATCAGGTTTTTGCCGAATATCTCCTATACCAGCGGATAAAAAATTTTGAAAAAATTCAGAGGCACTTCTGTTATCAGGGCACATATTAGAGAATTTTTTCAGATTTTTAAATTGAAAAAACAAGCTGTGAAAAATAAAAAACGCTAAAAAATGATGAAAAATGCCGATTGTGTATCGAAGCAGTCTTGGCACTATAATTATATTTTTACTGTAAGTACGTATCATTGTTACTATTGTCCTGAATTTTTTTCAGATTTTTCAATTTGGTGCGCCGCAGTTAAAAAAATTAAAAACCGATTTTTTCGTCGTTTTTTCCGTGTCAGAGTAACTTATACGTCGAATTGCTTCATGAAATAGGTATTTTATGCGATCTTCTATGTTTATACGTACAGCAAAACATCACAGGAATTAAAGAAACTGAAAAAACCGAATCATTTGAAACTGTTATGCGCCTTACATTGTAAAGTATGTACCGTATTTTCCAACGGCGTCGGTGGCGCAGCGGTAGAGTGTCGAGCTGCCGCTGCGAACTTTTTGAACGTAGGTTCGAGCCTCGAACTTCCAAGTCCCTTAGGCTAAGTTTTTTTTTTTTCGTTAATTACATATATTTCCTAACTTTACGACACAACGATCAATATTTACTTTCAAATGTTTTAAGAATATTTGAAAAACATATTAACCTGAAATATACGTAAATATAAGTTTGGACTGCTTGTTATGCCGCCGTTTATCCTGTAAATTACGGCATTGTTTGAAATTGGTTGAAATTGGTTTTCAAATCTCTTACCTTTCATGCATTGAACCCGTGACAGAAATTCTAACATACATTTTGAATAAAAGAGAGAATAGAATTGTATGATCTAATTCGAATAGACGAAAAGGCTAAATAGTAGAAAAACAACAACACGATTTTTGTTGCCATCCATCCATAACTGTTAAAGGTAAGAGATTTGAAAACCAATTTCATCAATTTCGGGTCGAGATTCAAAGTTGAAACTTGGCAGAAATCATTCTTTTTTTATAAGCTTTCGAATGACTCATCGCGATTTGAATTCGGTTCAAGGGCACATTTGACCATCTTAACCGGCTATACCCTTTGGCACAGTTGTTCAGTACGCGAGAATAATCTATACGTATTTTTTTATATCTGCTAAGTCGCACGTTTAGGGGGTGAAACCACCCTTCAAAGTTTCGGATTTTTTTCTTTTTTTGCTTATAACTTTGAAACGGTTAATGATAGACATTTTTGATAAATGTACGAAATATTTGTTTTTTCGTCTACTAAAGGCCTACGGAACTTAAAATTTGATTTAACGGTTTTTTTGTTAATTTTTTATTAAAAAATAACGTGTTTTTCGTTATATCTTTAAAGTTTACGATCCGATTTTAACCAAACTTTTTTTAAATGGTAGAGAAATCAAAAATAAAAGTTACGTGTTTTTGCGTTTTTCCATAATCTACTCTGGAGTCGTGAAATTAACCCTTTTCTTTTTTAGGGTTTTGGCACTTTACGTTACTATATCTGATCAACGAATGATGATGGGAAAAATGTATTATGCAACAAATACTTCCTTTCTCATCTACTATATTATTGTTTTTGTAAAAAATCAAAATTTGAAAATTTTTTGTTTTGCTTTATAATATTTAGGCTGCGCACATCTGCCAAGACGCGTCAATCACAAACTATCGTAGATATCATAAAATTTCATAAGGGAAAGTTTCATGGATTTTTACATATAAAAAGAATATATTTATAATTTATTTAAATCACAATTTATTTATAACAAAAAAATAATTTAATTTATTAATTTAATATACATAAACTATTATGGTTTCTATGGAACATATAGTCCACAAAAATGGTACTACACGAAGAAATGTTCAAAACAAAGTGATTTTTTACACCACGCACATGTTATAATGGCAGGTTGTGTTCCATAAATTTACTTTTTGTCGTTAACCATTTACGTTATATACAAAACAGCACACATGATTAATTTAGTTTAGTTAGGGTTCATTTAGGTAAGATTAATATCAAATAAAGATAATAGAGATAACAAGAATTAATAAAGAATCGCAGAGAAGAATATCATTTTTGCGAACTATATGTTTCATAGAAGCTGTAATAGTATATGTATATTAAATTCATAAATTAAATTATTTTTTTTGTTATAAATAAATTGTGATTTAAATAAATTATAAATATATTATTTTATATGTAAAAATCCATGAAACTTTCCCTTATGAAATTTTATGATATCTACGATAGTTTGTGATTGACGCGTCCTGGCGGATGTGCGCAGCCTAAATATTATAAAGCAAAACAAAAAATTTTCAAATTTTGATTTTTTACAAAAACAATAATATAGTAGATGAGAAAAGAAGTATTTGTTGCATAATACATTTTTCCCATCATCATTCGTTGATCAGATATAGTAACGTAAAGTGCCAAAACCCTAAAAAAGAAAAGGGTTAATTTCACGACTCCAGAGTAGATTACGGAAAAACGCAAAAACACGTAACTTTTATTTTTGATTTCTCTACCATTTAAAAAGTTTGGTTAAAATCGGATCGTAAACTTTAAAGATATAACGAAAAACACGTTATTTTTTAATAAAAAATGAACAAAAAATCGTTAAATCAAATTTTAAGTTCCGCAGGCCTTTAGTAGACGAAAAAACAAATATTTCGTATATTTATCAAAAATGTCTATCATTAACCGTTTCAAAGTTATAAGCAAAAAAAGAAAAAAATCCGAAACTTTGAAGGGTGGTTTCACCCCCTAAACGTGCGACTTAGCAGATATAAAAAAATACGTATCGATTATTCTCGCGTACTGAACAACTGTGCCAAATTTCATCAAAATCGGAGGGGGACACCTCGGTATGTTCCCTTGTGAGAATCGATGATCGAGCGTATTAATCGCAATGTGGAGCTCTCCTTCGAGTCCCCACATAGCGATTTTTATTTTTATTTTTAATTATTTCCCTAAACACATTTTGTAGCCTATACAAATAAGTTTTCTTATAATATAAACAAATGCAGTGAAGATTTTAATTGCAATAAAGTTTAATAAAATATTGATCTTACTACAAATTATTTTTTCGCAATAATTGTCCAGTTTCATCGTTTTTCTCGATATTTCCTTTCTTCCAAGACGGAGGCGTTCCAGATAAAATATCGTCCTATAACAAAAAAAATACAAAATCAGTCACGATTTCAGTTGTAATAAAGTTCAATGAAGTATTGATTTTAATAGAAACTTATCTTTTTTCGTAATAATGGTCTGGTTCCATTGTTCCTCTCGATAGTTCCTTCCTTCCAAGACGGAGGCGTTCCAGATAAAATATTGTCCTATAACAAAAAAATATACAAAATCAGTCACGATTTCAGTTGTAATAAAGTTCAATGAAGTATTGATTTTAATATAAACTTACTTCTTTTTGTAATGGTGTTCTAATTTTTTTTGCTTCTCGGTATTCCTGGAAAATTAGAATAAATGATATTTATTATATAAAATAATATAAATAACTATAAATTATAAAATACTATAAAAATATAATATAAAAAATATAAAATACTATAAATTATTTAATTAATACTATGCTACTAAATTATGTACAATTATTATTAATATAATGGCACTGACACTACAAACAATACTTATACACTACTATTTTAAACACTATTAATCACAATCGCAAACACAATAACAAACACTAATACAGTCACAATCACAGATACACATTATACACAAATCACAATCTATTTACAAGTTAGCCGTTGTGTGCAATGTCAACAGTTCCGTGTTTCGTGCACACGGCGAACTTGCATATAAGTTTGCTCCTGACATTAGTCTTAAATGTCTATCATCGATAGAGATGGTGCGACTAGACTCCTGTCTACCTTTGAGTGATGTGCGCACCACCCAGATGGAATTTAGGAGATCAGCTCCTATTTTATTCCTCTTTTTCGACTTAATGTCAGGAAGCATGGAAAAAATTCTTTCTGCCTCGGCATTAGAGTGTGGCAGACATCGGACATTGCTCAACAGAGATGTTAAGTGCGGGAAAATAGGAAAATTCTCTGAATTGTTTTCCATGCCGATATCCATCCACATGCCGTCGAAAGAAAGAAGCGCCCAACGATCTTTTTGAGATTGGGATGTGCCAAAATACAGAATGTCCCACTCATTCTGTAAATCTTTGACACTGTAATTTCCCAATTTTTGGGCTACAGCAGCGACACTAAGGAACGAGGAATTCCAGTCGCTGCTGAAAAGTGCAATTGACGGCTTGAAAACCGTCAATTGCAAAAGAAAGGTATCGTCATGGGGCAGTCGAGATCTTATTTCATTGCTTACAGTGATCTAAAACTGTAAGCAACGTTCCCGGAAGGAGATCACTTCTACTTCGGGCATCCCATGACGTAATGCCTCTTCCAAAAACTCCTCTGTTTCGGGCCCAAGACGCACTTTATCTAGTGCGACTTGGTTTGATTTTAATGTAAAATCAATTTCCCGAATGTTTTGGGGAGTACTTATTAGGGGACATCTAATAAAATTTTGCAAAAAGAAACGCAGGAGTTTTGCAGAAGAAGGCTGCAACTCCTGTACTAGTGTTTCTTTCGCTTGGAAGAAGGCATTAAACTCGTTCAGAGCATTCAAGGCGTATTTAAAAAAAAATAAATATCCTTTCAGGTCGGATCTGCTAAGGAGAGAAGAAAAACTCTCAGCAGTTGCCGACTTTTCGGAAAACGCCTGCTCTATAAAAAATAGAACGAGATCGTCCCAACATTCCAAAAGCCGTTCGACACACTGGTATCTTGCCAGCCAGCGTGTCTCAGCTAGCTTTAGAATTTTTACAGGAGAGTTTTCATAACTCTCCTGAAAGTGTCGAAAAATAGCAGCCCGTTTGGGGCTGCTATTTACAAAGGAAGCGACCCCGCGAAGCAAATCATCGCATTCCCTTGGAAGCATTCCGCAAGCAGCGCTTGCTGCTAACGCTGCGGAATGGCACACGCACGGCATAGTAATCGCGCTTGCATTTTTCTCGGGCAACTTGCTCTTAAATGAAGAGTGACAACCTGTCATAACGGGCGCGTTGTCACAGCTAAGAGCAGCGACGTTTCTCAGCGGAATTTGCATTCTCAGCAAATGATGTTCAAAAGCTTTGAAAAGCTTCTCCGCTGAGCAATCGCTTGCATCTAGGTGAATAAGCTGTAACATCTCTGTCGTTACAGACAAACGACATGGTTCCACGTACCTGACGGCAAGTGTAAGCCATTGTCGTTTGTCGAATCCGACGACTCATCTTCGTAAACAGAGAATTTACCATGCCGCACGTTGTCGGCTATACGTTCGGTTTCCCGAACGGATAGCACGTTTGAAATTATTTTGGCGCACTTTGTGCGGCCTAATTTCATGTCCCGTAGGACAGGGTGCCCTTCGCCTATATCTTGCATAAGTGCAAGTAATTTTGGCGCAAGCGAAATTGGGAGATTGTTTGCGACGATAAAAGCCGAACACTTGATCTCTCCGATTTTCACCTTATTGGCATGCTCATCGGACGATGTTGATACCTCTTCATCAGGTTGCCCTGGATTCAGTTTCAACCAATTATTTTGGCGAACCTGCGAGGATGCATGCTTGCGTATTTGTGAAAGTCCGCAACAGAAGACTCTGTTGCAGATCTTACACACCCATTTTGATGCATCCGAAGGATGTTCCTCCAGCCAAACCTTTAAAGTACTATCAACATCGTACCAATGGCGTAGAAATCTTTTAGATTTCTTTTGAGTTTGTACATTTACACTTTCCATAACTAAATTTAAAATTCAAAATACACTAATAACAAAATCACTCTCACACTATAAAACGCTTCACAACCCACTGTCACTTATTCACATAAAAGTTTTTATGTAAATTAACATATCACAGAGCAAACCAAGATTTCATGTCCGTCACATATGTAGGCACGTGCCGTATAGCGTATAATCCCGCCAAGCGAACATCTATAACAGGGTGTTGAATTAGTTACACGCCACGAGCCTTTTCTGAGTCCCTCCGCCTGCTTCTCTCTACCAACTGTTTTACCCGACCAAACTTCTCTTTCCAATCATGTGCCAGGCTCGGTGTATTGCACGAGTATAGTGGCGCTTTAGGGCGCCATTCGCCTCTGATCGCTCGTGCTGGAAAGACGCCGCGCACGCCGATTACGGGAAAAAAAATCGATATAGTCGAAATGAACCGAAAAATTTCAACAGAAAAATTTAGAATCAGTAATTCTTATCGAATTCAAATTTCGATTTAACAGATCGTATCCCACTTCTGACACCAAAAACTTCCCGCTGTAACGAGCGTCTCCTCACCGACCGTCGGTTACCGCTCGACGACGGACGGCTCGCTATAGGTATATAATATAGCACCGCACGTAACAGCTAGTAATTTTTGGTGTCAGAAGTGGGATACGATCTGTTAAATTGAAATTTGAATTCGATAAGAATTACTGATTCTAAATTTTTCTGTTGAAATTTTTCGGTTCAGGAGCTCATTATATACCTTCTGGTATAAACATACATATACATATATTTATTACAAAAAACCCAAAAACATCATTTCCGGTCAAAACCGGCTTTGGCCAAAACCAATTTAGTTGTAAGGTCATTTCAAGGTCGAAGTTGACGTTTTTCGAAAAAATGTTTGGTACAAAAGATTCATATTTTTTTACGTACAATCCGAATATGTAATCAAAAATATCATGTTCCATTTAAAAAAACGAAGTTCCTGTCTGAATAACCCATTTCCGATCGAAACCGGAAGATGAAAATACCATCATCAGATAGAGCATACCCGATTTGGTGATAAAAATTTTTTGGGTTTTTCAAAAAAACCATTTCCCTGGATTTTAAAAGGGGTGGACGGGTGGTCTGGGACACCCTGTATATATATATATATTTAATGTGAATTTCGACATTTATGTATATTTGGTATTTCAATGTGCATATTTTCTTTTGATTTGTGATTTATTGCATTGTTGTTTGTTATCTGCCAGAAATAGGATCGAGTTTTGGTAACTTTAATCCCAATTAACATTCATTCATACATAAGCTTTCCTAGTTGAAACGTAATTACAGTACATAGCTATCATTCAAATTTAAAATACAAAATTCAATCCTCGTTCTCTCAGTTTTACATATATATTTTGCATTTTTCGATTTCTCCGTACCCATTTTTCATAATGAATCCTAGCGGAAACGCAGCTCAAAGCGCGAACGCTTCTAATTCAAGTAATATTAGTCAGGACCTTACAAATGCAATGATGACTACAATGGCTGAGTGCTTTACAGTACAGCATAGCACTCTTAACATACCATTCTTCGATGGTAAAAATATTCCGTTGAAAAATTTTCTACAAGACATACAGAATGGAGCTGTCTATGTACCACCGGCTCTAGAAGGGTCATTTGTTAAAGGAGTATTAGGAAAATTGCAAGGGCCGGCCAGGGATAGCACCTGGGGTAAAACCTTTAACACATTAGATGATTTGGTAAAACATTTAAAAAATAGATTCACTCCGGGACATTCGTATGGGTATTACAGCCGAGAAATGGAAACAATCAGAATGAAAAGAGGCGAAACTGTTCGGGATTTTGCAGATAGATTAAATATTTTGGTAAACAACGCTCGCTGCGCGCTAGAATACAAGTACGGGCGCGAAGCGGAGCAAATGAAAATTCCTCTCGAGGATGGTGCTTTAGAAGCATTTATCCGCGGGTTACCAGATGAATTGGCTTCCGCCGTTGATAATCGCGATCCAAAAACATTGAATGAAGCAGTTAAAATTGCTACTCGGGTAGAATCAAGAATGAAATCGGGAATTATTCCAGGTTTGGAACCACAAAGACTAATGATGTCTCAAAATTTAGAATCTGGGGAAAAACCTAAATCGATACTACGTCATAGAGAGCGCCAAGTCCAATTCGAAAGGGAGTCACGATCTCCTAGTCCAACACCCAGTTCCTCAAACCGTGCAAGATCACCCACAGGTATGGCGAAACCACAGCCTCAATATTATCCACAAAACCCTTATAAATTTCCATTTCCGCCTTACCCACCATATCCTTATCCGCCATACCCTTATCCACCAATGCCATACAATGTGACGTTTCCTTATCCCTATAATCCTAATCAAAACTATCATTTTATGAAAAATTCCCAGAATCGTCCGAATACTTCATCTCCCATTATACAGGAATATCCGTCAAGGTCTCCCTCACCACACCGAAAAGCCATACAGTTCCACACAGGATCCTCTCCGTCATCCCCAAGGAGAAGTGAACCGCGATCTAACTCGCCGGTACAAAATTTTGCTCAATCTAGGGCTAGATCACCGAATCATTTCGAAAATAGTAATTTAAACTCCAGAGTGACTCGCTGGAAAGACGCGACAGCGAGTTATCCGAGCCGAGAGCGTCAGGTGAAGGTCGACACCTTGGAGAACAACGAACGTTTATCTCGTTCTCCCGACAGCAGGATTCCCCGCTCGTAGAAAAGCAAGCGAAGGAGTTTCGCGACCCAACCGCACGTCTTTTAGTAGATACCGGTGCGGATATTAACCTTATAAAATTGAATGCTTTACACCGCGATCAGACAGTAAATTTAGATGAATCAATTACAATAGTTGGTATAACGCCGGAAGGCCTAGATACGGTTGGTACAACGACAATTACCTTATTAGGACAACCAGTAAAATTTCACGTAGTAAAATCATCATTACCTCTTAAGAGTGACGGAATTTTGGGAAAATCTTATTTGCGACAGGAACAAGTAGAAATATCATTCGCTCATAATGCAATGATAACAAAATCAGAACCGATTCGACCTTTTCGATTCGTTGGCGAAAAACTAAATTCAAAATCACCACGAAACCCGAAACCACGAATATTACTTTTAAAAGCTCGTACACGACAAGCAATAGCCATTGACGTTATCAATCCAGATTTAAGCGAAGGTTATCTGCCAAAATTACCGGTTAAAAAAGGAATATATATTGGTGAAGCAGCAGTCAGTGTGCATCAAGGTGTATACCATGTTTTAGCCATAAACACACTCGATAAAGACATTGAAGTAGAAATACCCCCACAGGAAATTTATCCATTTGAATACCATAATTTTCCGGAAGACTCTGATTCAGATTCCGAAATTAATGATATAGAAGCTAAACAGTATGATAGTAGGGTCTCAAGAATTTTAGGAAAATTACGATTGGATCATTTAAATCAAGAGGAAAGAGAACATGTAATAGATTTAGTCGAGGAATTTCCCGAATGTTTTTATTTACCGGGTGACAAATTAGAAGCGACTCCACTAATTCAACATAGAATTCATACGACCGACGACGTACCTATAAATACGCGTCAGTACAGATTCCCACCGATCCATAAAACCGAAATTGAAAAACAAATCTCTTCAAAATTAAATAGTGGCATAATTACGCCTTCAAAATCTCCATACAATTCACCGCTTTGGATTGTACCTAAGAAACCAGATTCGCAGGGCAATCGTAGGTGGCGAATGGTGATCGATTTTCGGAAATTAAATGAAAAAACCATCGGCGATGCGTACCCGTTACCAAATATAGCAGATATTCTGGATCACTTAGGTGAAGCCAGATATTTCACAACTTTTGATTTGGCAAGTGGGTTTCAACAAATTGAGATGGACCCACGTGATAGTGAAAAAACTGCATTTTCCACACCTAATGGTCATTACGAATACGTTCGAATACCAGAGGGTTTGAAAAATTCTCCGGCAACATTTCAAAGACTTATGGATCAAGTGCTGCGCGGATAGCAAGGGATAGAGTTATTCGTATATTTGGATGACATAGTGATTTATGCAAAAACTTTAGAAGAACATGGGAAAAAGATTCGTCGATTGCTCACTAAATTGGAAGATGCTAAATTAACTTTGCAACCGGATAAATGTGAATTTCTAAAAACAGAAGTATCATATTTGGGCCACGTAATTAGTTGGAAAGGAGTAAGACCGGATCCTAAGAAAGTAAAAGCAGTTAGGAAATTTCCGACACCTCAAAATCAGAAAAACATCAGGCAGTTTCTAGGACTTGCTGGTTGCTATCGGCGTTTTATAAAAGATTTTGCTGCAAAAGCTAAGCCGTTAACAGTACTTTTGAAAAAGGACAGTAAATTTGAATGGGGTAAAGAACAGAAGCGCAGTTTTCGTGAGTTGCGCAGGGCACTGTGTGAATTCCCTATCCTTCAGTATCCAAATTTCAACCAACCTTTTACCCTTACAACGGATGCATCTGATCTTGCAATAGGTGCTGTTTTATCTCAAGAATTCAACGGCTACGATTTACCGATAGCTTACCTTTCTAGAAATTTGACCAAACCAGAACAAAATTATTCTACTACAGAAAAGGAATGTTTAGCAGTTTTGTATGCAGTTTTACATTTTCGACCTTATCTATATCGTAGAAAATTTACTCTGTTTACTGATCATGAACCATTAAAATGGATAGACTCAATAAAAGATCCGGGCCAAAGATTAATCCGTTGGAGGTTAAAATTGCGAGACTATGATTACAATTTCGTTCATAAACCAGGCCGATTGAATGTAAATGCAGATGCACTTTCTCGTAATCCAGTAAACTTATCCGATACCTCATCAACAGGCAGTACTTCTGATTCTGATACTGATATGGAGAAAATTTACCCGATACAAAGGCATAAAAAATGTTTTGAACCAGCCACTTCCTCTAGAACCAGTGAACCTATCTCCAATATACCAAAAAGACCTGGTAGACCTATTGGTTCCAAAAGCAAACCCAAAATCCCGATACCTGTAGATCCCGATTCAATTGCTCAACGGACGCGACGGAAATTAGGAACAATAGCTTCACCGCCTAAACCTGACGAAACACATGACGACGAACCAGAAGACGCACAGACACCACCTATACACCGTAAAAGAAAAAGCACCCTACCTAGTTTGAATTATTCGCCAAAATCATTACTCAACCCTCAAAAACGGAAGTCAAGCACGGGTGACTCGAGTTTGCAACCGATTCGAGAAGAAAGATTAGAAGAACCGGAGAATATCACGCGGGAAAACATTATGATAGAAGTACAGCCACCCGTGGAGAATAGTGACGATGACGTTTTTACTCATTCTACAGACCAACCGATTGACTTACAAGAGTTACAAAATTCATTTGCTAGATTTGACGAATCCTTACGGCAACATAATCAGAGTTTAGAAAAATCACAGTTGAATGATTCAAACAATAGTAATGTGGAACAGATTGACGACGAGGAATTGAACAATCCAATACAGAGATTATTAGACCGACATAATTCAAAAGTACAGACGAACGAACAGACAAAAATTCATTGGCAACCACGCAGATCTGTATTTCCCACCCCTGTACCGTTACGCAGACCACTGGCATTATCCACACCACGTCCAGAAGACTATACAGTCCCTGTGCCTCAGGAAAATCTCGTTGGAAATGAAAAGATAAATTCCTCTTCATCAGATGAAGCTGAGAATGAACCCTATTATACTGGTATACGTATAAAGGAAAACGTACCATTGGAAATCGAGTCTACCTCACCATTAAATCTTCCTCGAAAGGCCTTTTCTCATTCAAAACTCTTAAACTTTAGTAGAGACAACTTAACTGCGACCGCAGGAAATTATGTGCATTTCATATCTTCGGATTGTGAACTTGTAAACCCTATAGGCAGATTACTCGTGGGCATAGGTGCTATAAGCGTTGAAAATCTACGAGAATTGAAGCCGAAGGTGGGACAAGTACTCGTGACGACTCGTGGAAAGCACAAGGTTTTCAGCGTCGTCATACAGAACAATCGTTATGACAATCTTGAATTAAATCTGGTAAAATACGGATTGGAAAATCTAAAGAAGTCCTTAATAAGATCAGACACAAAATCATTCAAAATTTCGAAATCCGGAGACTTAACCGATACACTATCTCAGGGTACGTTAATGGACTTGTTAACGAATACTTTTGACGACAGTGATATTGAGATAATTATTTGCCACGGCAAAATTCAAGTACCATCCGAAGAACTCCGATCGGAAATAATTTCCGAATATCACGGTAGTTTAATAGGTGGGCATAAAGGAATTACGAAAACTTACCAGAGAATTCGAGAAAGATTTTATTGGCCAGGTTTGAAAAACGATGTTCAAAATTTTATACGAACTTGCAATAGCTGTCAGGAAAACAAAGTAGTACGTGCAAAAACGAGAGAACCAATGCTAATTACAGACACTCCTTTAGAACCATTCGCCAAAGTCTCACTAGATACCGTAGGACCCTTACCAATTACTCCAAATGGAAACCGATACATACTAACTATGCAGGACAATTTATCTAAATATTGTTTGGCCGTACCAGTTCCGGATATCAAAGCAGAAACAATAGCACACAGTATAGTAGAAAACTTGATTCTCCAGTTTGGCGCACCTCGAGTAATACTGACAGACCGAGGAACCAGTTTTGTGAATAAACTTCTTAAAGAAATGGCAAAACTATTCAAAATGGACCACATAACCACATCAAGCTATAGACCTCAATTAAATGGCGCATTAGAAAGAAGTCACATAGTTTTGGCAGATTACATAAAACATTACTTGGATGATTTCGACGATTGGGACCGTCTAGTTCCTTTTGCTATGTTTTCATATAATACTTCTGTTCATGAAGCTACAAATTTCACTCCATATGAATTAGTCTTTGGAAAATTAGCCCGATTCCCTAGTAGTTTACCGACTGAAGAAAACTGCCCGACTTATAACTCTTATCTCCACGATTTAATAGTCAGATTATCAGAAATGCAAGTTCTGGCAGGTAAAAATTTAATCTCAGCAAAACAAACTTCAAAATTCTACTATGATCAAAAGATTAAACCATTCGAAGGAAAAATTGGAGATATGGCACGTGTTTTAGTAGAACCTAGACAAGGAAAATTCAGTAAACGATATCATGGACCATACAAAATTGTTGGAATATTAGAATACAATAATATTATATTGGAAGATAATACAGGAAAAAGATTCGTTAAACATACAGATAAATTGGAACTCTCCTTTCTCATATTAAAGGAGGAAGGAAACGTGCGGAATGGATGTCTCGAGATTTGCGCTTTTACTTGTCTCACTGATATGCGTCAATTCCACAGTATCACAGAACAATATAATGTATACATCGACTACAATAGATGATAACCCTGGCTTGTATTACGAGAAATTGTATAATATCCGATTCAAGCGCGCTGACTGGCAGGTAGTTTTATTTATAGACCTTGGAAAAATGGAGGAAAATTTCCCGAATGAAGGACCACGCCTGGTTAAGGTACACACCGAATGCAGCAATTCATCAATCCGGGACCAGTGCAATACCTTGCTCCGCACCAGCTATTTAGAAAATAAAATTCGAGAAGCTAAAGAGCTGTATGAAGAAACCAAACAGTTATCTCAAGAAATCTTGGCCACAGACATAGACCACGCGCCCCGCACCATGGTTCGCCGCAGTGTTCCTTTTGGATTCATAGGATCAGCCAGCCACTACCTTTTCGGCACGTTTACAGAAGAAGACGCAAAATATTTCAATGAAGAAATCGACAAACTTTACCAGGACCAACGAGTGCTCACGCAAATTATTAGTAATCGAACTCCTATCACCCAAAGTAAATTACAACATTTACATGAAGCCGCGACCAGGAATCAACAGGCAATCAAAATACAAGGGACAAAAATTAAAGAAATAATTGGGAATATAAATAGGATAAATGACGAGAGGGCGTTGCTCAACTACAGTCTATCTTTAAGCCATTATGCTCACACTTTAGAAATCTCTTTGGATCATTATATCACTATGACTCAAAAGTTCATACAGGCAATCCACCTAGCAATAGAAGGGAAATTACACCCTTCCTTACTAACTGCTGTAAACTTGAGGTCAATAATAACCGAGATACAGGACACAGTAGCCGACTATGAATTGCCTGTCCCGAGAAGTTACCTGCGAGTAGAAGAACTAGGAAAAATAGTCACACTGGATTTGGGATACCACGAGGATAGAATTATTATAGCAGTACATGTGCCATTGGTAGATAGAACTACCTATCATCTTTATAAATTACACACTTGGCCAATAAAGCAGCAGGTCAATCCAAATACAACCGTTTCGGCACAAATAATCCCACGAACAGAATACCTAGGACTGAGCAACGATCATAGAGTTTATTTTCAGATAAATGGGGCATACTTAAGTTCTTGTATTAAGACTTGGTATTGTCATCTATGTCCCCTGGAATTGCCCTTGTACGAAGCATCATTGGCCGGGTGCGAAATATCTCTGTTATTGGAACCTAAAGTCAAAAACTTGCGTTTCTGCGATATCCGTATCAAGAAACGGCACGAGCCTCACTGGATTAGACTGCAGACAAGCGGAGCCTGGCTGTATTCGTTCCACGAACCCGGAGTTCTGCAATTAATCTGCAGGGGCAGAAGGGACGAGTTGATAACGTTGCAAGGAACCGGTGTAATTCATATGCATCCCGATTGCATAGGAAAGACAAGCAGGACCACGCTTACCGGAATACGCATCCTGAAGAGCAGTCATCAATACGTATATCAGCCTAAGTTAAAGTTAAATTTATCAGAAATCTCTCCAATCATACAGAACTACGGGCATCTTCAAGACATTCAAATATTGCACGAAAAACTGCCATTATCAGAAGACATGGGTGAAGGGGAATCCCTTTATGCTATGGAAACTCGATTAACCGAACTTGGAAACCACCATAGGGAGAAACAACGACATCAGAATCTCATTTATGGAGGACTCACCCTACATGCCGTCATTATCCTCATAATCGCAATCTATTTCCGGAAGGCAATACACCGATTGATATCTGCGCTTACTTGCAAGGGCTGTAAAGGACTGAGGAAAAGACGCAATTCACCAGAGGAAGCGGAAACAAGGACTTGGGAATTGGAAAATGTGGAATCATCAGTGTCTCAGGGGGCAAGAAGAATACTCCCAATGCAAATTCCAATAGGAAACTAGGAAAAAAAAATATATATATACTTATATTTTAATTACATATTTTTGGCTATAGTTCTTTCTTATATTCTTGCCCGGTCCGAAGGGTTGTTACAAACTTGTACTAAGAGGTGTTATGATGCAGGGGAAAACAATGGAGAGAGAACTGTCTGACATAAGGGTCCCTTCACGGAAGCTAATGGTGACACGGATACCATCCCGTGTTACCACCGTAGGGCTCCTTGCAGCATTTCAAACTTACGGGGCCAAATCCGTGCAAACGAAACGCACACGGCGAGAACGGATTGCATTCGTGAGTTTCAACACGGAGGAGGAAGCGGGAGAAGCCTTAGCCGCCATCAATACAAGACCACTCATGCTGGAAGGAAAAAGGGTACTGGTCCTGCCTGCTGACCACTGGCATGATGATAGGCTGGTGAATCCTGGGATCCACCCGTCTGACTACGTCAGCCTAAGAAGAACTTCAAGCCACGGCGTGGGCCAGCAATGGGCACCCCGCTTGCCGCTGCTCGTGTTAGAGATGATAGCGAGTTATTTAACCTTCCGGAAATTGGCCGTATTCGAGCAAGTGTGCCGAGATTGGAGAACAGTAGGGAGAAATTGCTTGAGGGGTCTCCGACGCCTCGACCCAACTAGCTGGAGATGGGGAAATGAAAAAACCGGATTTGAGCTATCCAATCGAGGATTTTATTGGGTTACCCAGCGTGCAACAAATATCAGATTACTAATCCTCGATAGCCCGATCGCGACGGCGCGGGTACTTCCACAGACGGTCACGGTCGCGATCAGAACCTGCCGGCGGTTGACACACCTGGACATCACCGGTGTCGCGGTTCGTTCCTCGGCTCTCAGAGAGTTGGCAACCTTGTCGACTCTCAGAGTATTGAATATCGGCCGTTGTATCGGGCCGTGTGACCTACCGATGTCTAGGGTGTTGAGAGCCAATCAGGGGTTGAGAACGATCATGATGCTGAGCACTCACACAATTGGTACCTGGCTTCAACAACTCACTGGGGAGATAGTACAACTTCTCTTGTACAGAGTGGACTGTGACCCGGACTTGCTTGGACAGACTATTGCTCGACTTACCAATTTAAAGCAATTAGTAATAGCCAGACTTCAGAAATTTACGGACAACACTTTACGCGGACTGACTACAAATCCCATACTTCCTTCCACATTGACCAGTGTCCAGCTATTAGTATGTGGTCCGCGAGTTAATCAACAGGGAGAGGGGGATTATATGGAGGGGCCCCTCCAGTTGGATGAGGCGGGAATCTTTTTTAGGCTTCCGTTAGGTCCAACTGAGGACGCCCTCTCCTTGGCCCGAACATACTCATTGTTGACCGAGCTGGGGGTAGCCTATTGTGGCTGGGTCACTGCTGCCTTTGTGGAAGAAGCCGGACGACATTTGAGATTATTACGAACACTAGACTTGACGGGATGCACGAACATACGCGGACGAACTGCCCTAGATCCACTTGGAAGACTGACCAGTTTACACTGTCTGGAGATGAGCTATCTTCACCCGAGTGTGGGGGCCCGGTTTCTGGGTCGCCTGACATCCCTGGTGATGCTGATCTGCCGCGATAACGTGGGTGTCAAGGACGAGGATGTACGCGGTCTCATCAGGGAGTGCCCTGTCGTGACATACATTGACCTAGAGGGGTGCCGAAGCGTGGGGCGCCAAACGATAGATCGGTTCTATGCAAGTCTAAGTGCGAATCCTCGGCGGCATGATTTGCTAATACGCTTGGGCGGCACTTCGTCGCGAGCATATAGAAGCAATCCCCGCATTCCCCGGGTTGATGTATTCTACGACAGGTTATCCCGCTGCCCGTACACGTAGGCATCGAGGACGACGCCTTTTCCTAAGGGGGGAGGGATGTTACGTCACGAACTAAATTTTTCGTTTTCTTCTTCGTTCATTTCTCGTATTATTTTTCATTATTATTTCCGCTTATATCTTGGCTAGCAGATGTAATTTCTCTAGTAAGCGCGTTCCCACAATGTTTTATCAGAAGCGTTACAGGACTGTTGCGCCCTAAGCGCATTCCATCACGTACCTATCGATAAGAATTTAGTAAGAACTGAACAGAGAAGAAGAATAAAGAGTTGCATTCCCAGAATTAAAACCTAAGCATAACGTGACCACGGAACGGGGCTACCACCTCCACCATGGGTCCACCCTTCGTGAGACCCGGGGCGAGATTAACTCGTCACTCTTGTCTGGAAAGTCGCGAGGTGCGTAGGCATTGAGTCCGGGGTGTCGTTAAGCCAATTTATCCGCGAATAACTTCAACAGTTTGATACGCGGTGACGGACTTTGATATCCTCGTCAAACATTCTAGTTAGATATCCTCGTCAAACATTCTAGTTAGATATCCTCGTCAAACATTCTAGTTAGATACCCTCGTCAAACATTCTAGTTAGATATCCTCGTTAAATTAAGAAATCTCTTGGCTTTCAATCGTCAAGTCGCGAAGTGCGTGATTGTTAGCCCGCGAAACCGTAGGGAGAATCTTCGATTCTCAGTGAGCGAAAGTTCGGTAACGATAAATAGTGCCGAAAGACTCAGTGTTTCGTGCGAGATATTCTATCTAAATTTTATCACCCTTCTGAAATCCGATCACTTTATATATATTATCGTTCATCGAATATCTGTATCATATAATCGTAAATTTTAATCCGTTAGTCATAAGTGAACATACCTTCATACCAAAGTGCAACTCTTAATTCATTTTCTCTGTACAGATATCCAAACAGTCTTTAAACCCAGCTTACACTTAATATTGTATTCGAGAGCCGAAAATCTTAAGCAGAACTTACACACACACACACATAGCGCTGTGTTATAATTTATAATTGTAACAACTACAGGAAAACCAGGGTGAGTTCCAATTTTTACCAAATTTAATATTGAATATTTTCATTGACTATTTCACTGATTACGAGCCCTGAAACGAACCGTCAAAAGTAAAGATTAATTAATTATTTGTGAATGGGAAATTCATTCGAACTCCGTTTCGAATAAGTTTCACCACCCCTACATTGTCATTTTATATTTGATAATTCATAACTCCAAAGCTTCTCTCTATCAATCTTTGAGTTGTATAATTTCTTAAACACAGTTTGAATATACTTTATTTTACCAGTTCAATCTTTGTTCAAAAACAATATTATTTAAAATCCTTATTCTTTCAAATTTCGATTCCAATAAACCTGTACGGGTTTCAACAGATCGGCCCATCCATCCTGTCCTCTGCTAGCCTTAAGCTAAGTAGAGTATAATTTCAACTATATATTCTTTTACCTCTTGTACATCCCCGATCCAATAACCTTTCAAATTCTTATAATTTCCCGCTGTAACGAGCGTCTCCTCACCGACCGTCGGTTATCGCTCGACGTCGGACGGCTCGCTATATATAATATAGCACCGCACGTAACATGCGTGTCCCGTCGACTGACGTTATCTGTCAACGAACAGTTTCAGATCGCGTCACATGGCGTTTAGGTTAAAACAAAAGTATTACTAGTAAAAAAGTATGCTTAGGTATCCCTATCAAAAAAATCCACATGAATTTATGTGAGAATCATGGATTCCTATGTGGGAATCCACATGGGAAATGTGGGAATCCACATGGGAACATGGATTCCTATGTGGGAATCCACATGGGAAATGTGGGAATCCACATGGGAACATGGATTCCTATGTGGGAATCCACATGGGAACTTGTAGGAACATAGATTCCTATGCGGAAATCCACATGGGAACCTGTGCAAGCATGGATTCCTATGTGGGAAGTATGGATGACTAATCGCTATAATACGGATAAAATAATTTTTCATTAGTTTCTTGTTTATAAACGATTAGTAATTCTCATATTTAAATTTTGTGCAAGTATTTTTTATAATTTGGAAATTTATTTTGTTAGCATTGCATCATACATATATCACATATAATTATTTCAATAAAATAATAAATTAGGAAGCTTACAAAGATATTGTATCTCGGGGAGATTTATAAAAACGCATATACTTTTTATAGTTTTTGTATCAATAACATAACATTTTTTTCTAATTTTAATTACTTCTACTCTCGACACAGATAAAATATTCGCTATTATCCGTCTACATAAAGTAAGTTCTTGATTCGTTCCGCGATTTACAATAAACGATTCTATTTGAATAAATGAGCCATCTTCAAGGATTGCGAAAGAATTGTCAGATCGCTTATTTACTTTTTTGAATGTTAAGTAGACACATTGATCTTTGATCATTTTAGTAAAAAATGATATTTTAGTAGGCTCCAATCCTAACTTTATCGCGATATTATGCAATTTCACACTACTTGTTTCGCCAAAATAACGGATTTGACTGGTTACTGCTAGAGTTTTTTGTACAGTTTTATATTCTAAATTTAGACAAAACTTATGAACTTGAGGTGATAAGATGTCTCCTTTTTCTAATAAGATTAATTCGATAGCTTTAGACATAAATAAATTCCGACAGATTTGTTGATTAACTCCTTTTGCAGCTTTAATCATTTTTAATAAATAAAAATTTCCTGATTCAAAACCAAATGAAGAGTGTGCCCATAGTGGTCCCCATTCTTTAACACTTTGTGCTAAGTGTGTTAATTGGTGGACGTTAAATGTCATCGCATTCTTGGTATAAAGTTTCTCTGTCTCGTGAACAAATTGGTGCAGTAAATTGTTAGCTAGGCGAATATCTTCTAACGTCACGTTTGACTGAAGCAAAAGATGTAGCGCTTCAACAAATAAAGCCCAATGAGATATATAGGTGTTCGGCAAGCTTGTCAAATTTAACAAGGGTAAACTATAATATAATATCCAATTCTCATATTCGCGAGCTTTCCAGTGGGATTGATCATTCAATGTACGTACTAAACGACTAACCTGATGAGGAACTTTTATGTATTTCATGTGCTCATTAATTATACGTTCATCATCTGCCGTGAATGAAAACAATCTATCAGTTGTATCCCTCCAATAACTTAGAAATTGCTTACCGACCCCTAGTAAACAGCAATGAAGATAGTCAGGTACGAATCCATTAATTATATTGAATAATTCTAAATCACATAATGGTGACCTTGATTTTATGCCATATCGCTCAGGTTCCGGTTCAATATGAGATTCATTATCAGATTCAGTATTAGATTCGTTACCAGTCGTTGCTTCACAATTAAGACTATCCATTACAGAAACAGTGTCCTCTTTATTTCTAAGTTCTGGAATATAAGCAGAAATATTGGGATATTTTACACTTCCTCTTGCATTCTTATTACGCTTAACCCATTCTCCGGGATGAAGACACCAATTACATCCATAATATCCATTGAACTGATTTATACCTTGCATTGGTGCTCGAGCTTGCGAATCGACACAGCAGTTCAATGCATATACTTTTACATTTTTTTTTTCTCCTTCAATATTACATATAATTCCAGAAGTAGACAAGATATTCATATTTTTTACAAACGGAGTCAAAAAAACTTTCATCTCTGGCTTACTTCTTCCAAACCATAATGCTCCAAGTAAGGGATGATGTGTTCTTACGTGAATTGGTAACTCGTTTATCATTATCTGTATAGGCCAGATGCTGGTATTTGAGCTCTTGAAAACTGGTGCACCATCAGTATTAAAAGTCAGAGTCGCATATGAATGACGATACGTTGCTGGTAACATACTCAAAAATTTTCTATACTCCGCCCCATCATATATATCACTATAAATATGCTTTGCATGCTTTCTTTCATTAACGACATACTTATAATGAGCTCCATATTTTTCTAAGCAACTAGCTATTTCATGAGCAATATTTAATGTAATAAAAAAATCTCTATCTTTCATGTTTATCTTCACAGTACAAAATTCACAGATTATCTCATCAGTCAGAGATTTAAATTGCGTAATTTGTTTACAAGATAAACATTGTGTATGATATTGAATAGTTGATGATGGATTAAATAATTTGTCAATTAAATATCGAGTCTCTGCAATCACTGGTCGATCATATAAACAATTAATCATTTTGAATAAACTTTCTGTTGCTGCTCGAGACAAAAAATTTGTCATTGCGTACTTCAATAACATAACACAGGCTGTTGAATTAGTTACACGCCGCGAGCCTTTTCTGAGTCGCTCCGCCTGCTTCTCCCTCCCAACTATTTTACCCAACCAGGAATGATTTGCCAGACTCGGCGTATTACACGAGTATAGTGGCGCTTTAGGGCGCCATTCGCCTCTGTTCGCTCGCGCTGGAAAGACGCCGCGCACGACGATTACGGGAAAAAAAATCGATGCGCGTATCCCGTCGACTGACGTTATCTGTCAACGAACAGTTTCAGATCGCGTCACATGGCGTTTAGGTTAAAACAAAAGTATTACTAGTGAAAAAGTATGCTCAGATATGTCTTGAATTAAATGCGATTAAGAGATTTTAATGTTTTTTGACTTCCGGCGGTGGTTTGGCAAATTCGGCAGAGAATAGTGACAGGAATAACATTGAAAAACTTATATTGTATCTCAAAATACCAATGGAAACATTGAGGGTATCTACTTTAAACAACGTAAACATATATTTCTATTTGTGAATATATGTTTTCATTCAATGTAGATATATATTTCTGTACAAACAATGAAGTTTTCCTTCAAGTAAAGTTGAAGAAATAAATAAATAAAAAAATTAGTATTGCATCGATATTATCTCCACAATATTATGAAACTTTTATATATACATATAACATTTTCTTCTAAAATAAATGGTTCTACTGTGCATACATTTATACACACAACCATACATACAACAATCATAACGATAGTTTATTAAAATTATATCCAGTAATCTTGAAATTGTTACCTCTTGTTTCTTTAATTCATATGTATACTAAAGAAACAGTTGTGTTACGATCTAGCACGCGCACGTATAAATTAATTTCCAACGCAAATAATTTAAAAATACGGCGACAGCAAAACGTTAGCTTTCGCGTCAAAGAATACATTGTTGCCGCCACGGTCGACTTAGCAAGAGATTTTAACCGGTTGAGTGTCAAGCAGCGAAAACGCGCTTCTTTCATTTTGTATCGAAGAATCCAACAAAGTAAAATTTCAATGTTTTTCTGCTAACAATCTGTTAATCACATTTAATTCAAGACATATCTGAGCATACTTTTTTACTAGTAATACTTTTGTTTTAACCTAAACGCCATGTGACGCGATCTGAAACTGTTCGTTGACAGATAACGTCAGTCGACGGGATACGCGCATCGATTTTTTTTCCCGTAATCGGCGTGCGCGGCGTCTTTCCAGCGCGAGCGAACAGAGGCGAATGGCGCCCTAAAGCGCCACTATACTCGTGTAATACGCCGAGTCTGGCAAATCATTCCTGGTTGGGTAAAATAGTTGGGAGGGAGAAGCAGGCGGAGCGACTCAGAAAAGGCTCGCGGCGTGTAACTAATTCAACAGCCTGACATAACATATATATCCCCTATGGAAACGATCACACGTTCTTTAATTACAGCAGAAAATGACTCCGAATTCATAATCTTTCGCAATTCCATGAAAATAGTATCATTAAAATTATCATTATTTGTATCTTGAAATAATTGTTGATGCGGTAAATTGTTTTCCTCATGTTCAGCCTCACCGCTATTTTGGCTCTATAAAAAAAAATAAATAAAAGTTAATAATCAGAAAATTAAATTCATTCATAATATTATACAGCATTGAACTCTGATTTTAATGTAATCAAATTAAATTTACTAAAAATGTTCTTACGGAGTTGTTATGTTGATTGGCCTCTATGGGAACCTCTTGTATTGGGCGATCATCATTGCATAAATCTATTGAAAATTCCTATAATTACAAGTATGGGAAATGGGACTTGGCGGGAAACCAACTCAACATGTGTCACAGTTTTGTTTGTACAGGGTGTAAAAAAATTAATGGTCATGGCTTTAAGGGGTTGTTCTACACCTCTGGATCGATGGAGATTTGCGAAAAAAACCGGCCGCAAAATTCGGGAAAGGGTAGCAAATTTTTTGTATTGGCTCATCGTATTCGTCTTGTTACATATGTAAAATGTCTGAAAGGAACCATGGATCAGAAACGAACCGTTCTCTCACAAATTAACTTTTAATTCGGCCTTCCGATCAAAACTTCGCCCATATGGCAGCCTTCGAGTCACCGTCCTTTCGAAAGGAAACACAGGAAATACCCTTGCTAGCTCCAATAGTTGAAGCAGAGGCAACATAAACGAAGATAGAAAATGACTAGAAAAATGTCATTGACCTGCGTTCGGTGTTGGGTTCGCTCAAGGGCCCACCTGGGGAGAAGAGCATAAACACATGCACTTCTCTTCTAGTACGGTGACACAGTGCCCCATTTTCTAACTTCGTTTAGGTCGCCTCTGCTTTAACTAATGGCGAAATTTTAATCGGAAAGCCCAATTAAAAGTTAATTTGTGAGAGAACGGTACGTTTCTGACCCATGGTTCCTCTCAGACATTTTACCTACGTAACAAGACGAATACGATGAGCCAATAAAAAAAATTTGCTACCCTTTCCCGAATTTTGCTGCCGGTTTTTTTCGCAAATCTCCATCGATCCAGAGGTGTAGAACAACCCCTTAAAGCCATGACCATTAATTTTTTTACACCCTGTACATATATATCGATATTAATTGCAATCAAATATTTTATTGACTTAATAATAATGTAAATAATAATTTACAAAGTTATAATAGTAAAATAATGTATAGTTACCATTAGTTGTCTCTGTTTATCACTCCGCTTTTTCATGTCGTACTTTGTCGATGAAGGTATTGATGCTCCGGAATCTCTTTCCAAGTATAATTTATATTTATTTGGTCTACTCATTTTATTGCTCAAAATTTTTTATAAATAATTTATCATTAACACGTTGACTGCCACGCGTATTTGCAACGAAATCTTCGTCAGGCCACAAGTGCCGCTGTAGAAAGCGTGCGCTGGTGGCTCATATCTGTTTTTGTTTCTTTCGATGCATTTTTGCGATCCTCACTTGTTACCTTATTTCTCTGCATGGACAGTTTTTTAGCATGCAAAAGATGTTATTCAAATAAAAGATACGAAATGGACCGCTCAAAGGCACGGGAGAATCTGAAAAAACCAACAACCTTTTGTCCAATCTGTCCTGATCAACCCCAACTTTGCAGAGAATGTTTTAATGTTTTACACTACGAATAATTATTTTAATAAAACATTTTTATAAGAATTCAATAGTTTTATTACCTCCTGTTGAATATTTGTCAAAATATTTTTGGAAATCCTGTGTAAGTAGCCAAATCAGCGTCATCCGAATATAGATATAATACGGGTGACAGCAAGAGTTCTCATCGGCCTGTTTCACCTGTATTCGGATGACGCTGATTTGGCTACTTACAAAGGATTTCCAAAAATATTTTGACAAATATTCAACAGGAGGTAATAAAACTATTGAATTCTTATAAAAATGTTTTATTAAAATAATTATAGTCCAGGATCCCAGTATGCAATTTTATCATTTATTACTAACAAGCTAATTTTTTGTAAGTAGCTTCATTTTGATGAGACGCCCAACTTTGTCCATTACATCAAATATCCATCGTGGTAGCTAACAGAGATAGCAGGGATTGAATATGTCGATTTGACGAGTATCAAAAATTTATTACTAACAGTGGGTTTTTTATGACATCCTAAGAAAATAATTTACATTATTGAAAAAAATATTTGTCCTACAAAATTTATGGTTTCATCAAAGAGTCCCCTCCTTCCAACATGTATCGATTACGAGGTCATCGAAAATGTTTACTAACTAGCTGTTTTTTTTACTGTTGCTTAGTTACAATTTATATAATTTAACAGCCACATTGTCCTACAGATTGCGTGGTATGTTATTCCCGGTCCTACGCTCCAAAGTTGTAGTACAAATGCCTGATGTAAAAATGATTACTATCAAGCTGAATCTTTGTGAATAGCTTCGTTTCGATGAGACGCCCAACTATTTCCTATACGAAAATTTTTGTTTAAGGTAGCTAACAGAGATAGCAGGGATTGAATATGTCAATTTGACGAGTCTCAAAAATTTATTACTAACAGTGGGTTTTTTATGAAATCTTAAGAAAATAATTTACATTATTGAAAAAGATATGTGTCCTACAAAATGTATGGTTTCATCAACAAGTCCCCCTTCCATCATGTACACATACGCAGAGGATTGCTTACTATAATACACAGTTTTACGTAGGTACTCGTATACTTTGTAGCGACTGTCGCGTCGCACTGGTTGTTAAATCTCCTTATTGTTATAAACCGTAAGGATTTTATCGCATGCCAAACGTTTTGTTCCCTGCGCATACCTACGAACTTTTCAGTAATCAAAATTAAACGTTTTCCCGGCAATAAAACGTATGGTAAGGAGATTTATAAAATGTGCGCGATGTCGAATAACATACTGTTTTCCCTGTTTTTATGATGAATATCATCCAAGCACTTGTAATGTTGAAAATTAGTAAAATGTAGTTTTGTTAAATGTTTTATAAAATGTAATTTTAATAAAGTTGTAACGACAGTCGCTACGAAGTATACGAGTACGTAAAACTGTGTATTTATTTTATTATCTAAAGTAAAATAAAATTCCCATTCCAATAATTTTATTGGAAATACATATAGAAAGCAAAGAACAAAGGGGGGAGAAAAAAAGTTGCACGCAGCGAGATTCGACCCAGCGACCTATCGGTTACCAGACCAGCACGCTACCAAATGAGCTATGAACTCTTTTGAATATACGATAGCGTTATCGTTACAAATCGCAAAATAAAAATGACAATTCTTGTCGGACTAGTGATACACGCCTGTTTTCTTGTAGGACATTGTTTCATTTGTACAGAGAATGCACTAACCTAATTATGTCACATTTTGTCCTACAGTTAGTAATAAGAAAAATAGTCTTGTAGTATTAACAACTTTGGAGCGTAGGACGGGGATAACATACCACGCAATCTGTAGGACAATGTGGCTGTTAAATTATATAAATTGTAACTAAGCAACAGTAAAAAAAACAGCTAGTTAGTAAACATTTTCGATGACCTCGTAATCGATACATGTTGGAAGGAGGGGACTCTTTGATGAAACCATAAATTTTGTAGGACAAATATTTTTTTCAATAATGTAAATTATTTTCTTAGGATTTCATAAAAAACCCACTGTTAGTAATAAATTTTTGATACTCGTCAAATCGACATATTCAATCCCTGCTATCTCTGTTAGCTACCACGATGGATATTTGATGTAATAGACAAAGTTGGGCGTCTCATCAAAATGAAGCTACTTACAAAAAATTAGCTTGTTAGTAATAAATGATAAAATTGCATACTGGGATCCTGGACTATTATTCGTAGTGTAAAACATTAAAACATTCTCTGCAAAGTCGGGGTTGATCAGGACAGATTGGACAAAAGGTTGTTGGTTTTTTCAGATTCTCCCGTGCCTTTGAGCGGTCCATTTCGTATCTTTTATTTGAATAACATCTTTTGCATGCTAAAAGAACTATCCATGCAGAGAAATAAGGTAACAAGTGAGGATCGCAAAAATGCATCGAAAGAAACAAAAACAGATATGAGCCTACAGCGGCACATGTGGCCTGACGAAGATTTCGTTGCAAATACGCGTGGCAGTCAACGTGTTAAACACTATATCTCCATTATTAAAAGTAAAATAATTTACTACTTCTTGAGTTATAAAAATGAGTAAGGTTACTCACGCGTACGTTTGTTATCTGTGCGATAAGGAAAAATTAATAGTCAAAATATCTGACATTAAATCTTTCAAGCCAGAAAATGATAAGGACTTCGACAGTATGAAAAAATATAAAGTTTTGTGGCATGACAAAGCTAAAAAAAAATCAGATTATTACTGGGCTAGTATTTTACTACTTGGAAGTAAGTACATCAATACAATTATTTATAATGCATGACTAATTTATACTACTGAATAATTTAATTGTTTTATAAATAGCAATAGTATTATGAGACTTAACTTCTAAAGTGATAAATAGTTATTAATTTGTCGTAATTACAATTTATAATAATAAATAAATTAATTAACCCTTATTTTCAGCTAGTAAAACAAATCTTGAAATAAAAATTAAAAAAGCAGAATTAGATGTCAAGCAAACAAAATTCCACCAGTCGAATGTCTCGTCCAGTGAGGAATCATTAGATGATGAACGACCTTTAAAAGTAAGCCGATCACACCAGGAAGTGTATTCATTATTATTGTACTGAATTAAATTTATTTATTGTACAGAAAAAAAAAGAAGATGATTCTCCGGAAAAAAACAAATTAACCCAGAAATCATTTGAAATCGATACTCACAGCCCAGGCATTTCATTGGAGTTTGCTGATAAAAAGAGAGTAGATGATTTGTACAATGAAATTTGTGAACTTAATAACCGAGTTTCCTCATTAGAAAATGATAAAATTATTCTTATATCGGATATGAACATATTAAAGGAAGAGTTGGAGAAGATTAAGCAAGATTCTATCAACAAAAACAACCATGGACATAGTAAATATAAAAATGAAAATAATAGATTTAAAATCATTGATTATAATCACAAATAACTATTTTCTTGAACTATTTAGATGGTTGCTCAATAGAACTTTTGAATACCAGTCAAAAAAGCGCTAATGATTTATTATGTATGCCACTTAATGATCCTCTTTACAATGGAACTCTGGAATTCCCTGAAACAAGCACAACTAATCCGTCCGTATTGCATTTACCAGGTATGCTTTAAAATAAAGTAATAGAATAATATTGGACGTTCAGTTATTTAAATTAATTATTCGAAGAATATTATAGTTCATACTTTAATAAATCGTATAACTAAAAGTAAAAAAAATTTATTAATGGTTGTTCATGATTTAGACATCGAATTTTCTATGGATACTGCTGTTAATGCAAGTTCATCGCTAAATAATGACAAATCAATACAGCTCACTTCTAGGAAGCGTTATCAAAAAATAATGATAGAAGACTCTATATCTGGAAGAACAGTTCGTGTGATTTTTTGTTTTTAGTTTAAAAATTAACTTTTGTTTCAAAGTCTAATTATTAATATTATTATTATAGGTTGAGAATATCTATTTAGATGAAGGACTTTCCATCAGTTCTGAGTGTTGGGATTCAATAAAGAACCAAAGAGATGATTCTAAATTTGTGAAAAATCTTGCTCAAGCTCTTTGGACTCGCCATGAATTAGTTAATCGCTCATTAGATGGTAAAGGAGCAGCGAGGATTACAAATAGACCACCAAGAAAAATTTTAACTCCTAAAAAATGTCAAGTGATAAAAGGTTTATAATTTACATATAACGATTAGTTCTAAAAGTTCTTATTATTATAAGAACTTTTATTATCATCATATTATTATTATTATCATATTTGATAATACACTAAAACTTTTATTCTCGCTACGATTATTATCATGTCAATATAATTACAGATGGTTTCTTATTTAATTTTAGATTTTTACCACGACAGATTTGCAAAACAACAACCGGAATTGACAGGAGTTTCATTAGAGAAGAAGGTCAAAGGATCCAGACGATATTTAACCGAATTAATAAATGACTTAATTAAACGTGAAAAGAAAAATTCAAAGTAATAAAACTAATAAGTTGGATTTACTTTTATGATTTCTTCATATTTTAATAATATACGTTCTTGGTTATATTATTGTTGATTATGTTTAACAAAATAAATATAAAAATAATCTTTTCAAGATAAGTATTTTAAATAACTGAAATTATTAATATTAGCATCCATAATATTCCAGACTGGTATCATATAGGAATCCATATAGGATTCCGGGCTGGTTTCCTACATGGGAATCCAGCCTAGATTGCCACATGGATTCCCACATGGCGTTTTCGGATGGATTCCTATATAGGAATCCATGTGGATTTCCATATAGGAATCCATGTAGGAAACCATGTGGATTCCCACATAGGAATCCATGTGGGAAACCATCCGAAAACGCCATGTGGGAATCCATCCGAAAACCCCATGTGGGAATCCATGTGGGAATCCATGTGGATTTTTTTGATAGGGATGTCTTGAATTAAATGCAATTAAGAGATTTTAATGTTTTTGGACTTCCGGCGGTGGTTTTGGCAAATTCGGCAGAGAATAGTGACAGGAATAACATTGAAAAACTTATATTGTATCTCAAAATACCAATGGAAATATTGAGGGTATCTAATTTAAACAATGTAAACATATATTTCTATTTGTGAATGTATGTCTACATTCAATGTAGATAGATATTTCTGTACAAACAATGAAGTTTTCCTTCAAGTAAAGTTGACCAAATAAATAAATAAAAGAAGTAGTATTGCATCGATATTATCTCCACAATATTATGAAACTTTCATATACATATATGTACATATAACATTTTCTTCTAAAATAAATGGTTCTACTGTGCATACATTTATACACACAACCATACATACAACAATCATAACGATAGTTTATTAAAATTATATCCAGTAATCTTGAATTTGTTACCTATTGTTTCTTTAATTCATATGTATACTAAAGAAACAGTTGTGTTACGATCTAGCACGCGCACGTATAAATTAATTTCCAACGCAAATAATTTAAAAATACGGCGACAGCAAAACGTTAGCTCTCGCGTCAAAGAATACATTGTTGCCGCCACGGTCAACTTAGCAATAGATTTTAACCGTTTGAGTGTCAAGCAGCGAAAACGCGCTTCTTTCGTTTTGTATCGAGGAATGCAACAAAGTAAAATTTCAATGTTTTTCTGCTAACAATCTGTTAATCGCATTTAACACGTTCACGCCGGCGTGACCCACCGGTGGGTCACACTTGACTGTTCCATGGGGCGGCGTGACCCACCGGTGGGTCACACTTGACTATTCCGTGGGGCGGCGTGACCCACTAGTGGGTCACGCTTAACACGTTGAACGCCACCAGTATTCTGCTATATTCATCATTTCTATTGAAGTGAAACTTTTTCTATTAGATTCACATCTTTACAAAGCAGAAACTTGAAAGAAAATGTGAAAATGTGCGCTCAAAAAAACACTATGTTATAACTGTTGCAATCTCGCATTTAGCGCGTTCAAAGCCTCGAACTGTTGTGATTTCTCATTGTGTTCGAACTCGCAACAGTGTCGTCCCGCCTCACGAAGTGTAAGGAGATAAGACAGTCCCGCCTCACGCGAAAAAACGTAGGTATTCGCCCCGGCGCACAGTGGTCCAGAATGTGCATTTAGCTGCGCAAAAGTCAAAAAGTCGATTTTGGAATTTCGATTTTTTTTTTTTTATATATATCGATTCCTAAATGTCCACTGACCTCAGAAATAAAATTTTTTTGAAATTGGATAAAAATTGTAGTTGCAACAAACGTTTAAAGTTGAAACTTTTTCTGGAGGCCTATTTCTGTCGAAAAACCACGTTGTCTTCTTTCTAACATTCTGACGAAACTATGCAATATTTTGTAATAATTATGGTTTCTATTTGAAGAGCATTCTTCCACGATAAAAATTCACGTGTCGAACATAAAATTATTGTTTGTAGTTTATTCAAAAATTAATGTTGAAAACATGAAAGAAAATCGTCGAAGTTTTTTATCTTTTGCAGAGAAAAACTAAAATGTGCTACATACTTACACTATCTAATTAACACCATTGTTTTCTGTAATCCTTCCTCTAAACGATCCTGCAAAAACATCATCCGCCCGGATCCGCCTCGGATGGTTTTTTATTGTTTAAAGACTCGCGCGCACCTCGACAAGGCGCTGTCGCCAGACTGTCTCGTAAACTTCCAACAGGTATAACAATGAAGGGCCCAGGTAGATGCACGAAATATTTGCAGAAATAACTTCTATATAGTCTAAGGAATATATGTGTAAAGTTTTAGCCGAATACCTTTCGATACTTATAAGTTATTTAATTTTTAAGTGAACCCTGCACGGCGAAGAATAGGATTTCCTTTCAATCGGGTAACCTAGCTCATTCCTTTTTGCTCGCATCCTAACAATAAAGCAATTAAGTAATAAAAGTGATTAGCTTTAGAAGTCTTCGTCCTCGTTAGTGCCAATAAGATTTTGTTTTTATTGCACGGTATCTTTAAGAAACCCGGGAATTTACTGACCGCGTGTCCCACTGGGTCTATGCAGCTGGTCTGGGTTATATAAACTTTAGGAAAGAATATCAACAAAAGGTGCAGATAGATAAAGCCAATTTTAGCAGGAACTATTTTTATATAGTTTAAACTAAACATCTTCAATGGTCTCAGAGGCTACTTTGTGGTAGTTTTTATTTTTTCCATTTTGAAGTTAGCAATGTAAGCTGAATAAGCTAATGTACATAGCTACCCTCTATATATCAACCGCCCTTTTGTTTTTAAAATTGTTGAGTTCAGATTCGTAATCAGCGACCCAAAAAACATTAGAATACTAATTTTTGTGCAAAACAATTAATTTTTAAACAAACCTGTCCGCCATATTTAATCCGCCATTTTGTTTTTAAAATTTTTGAGTTCAGATTCGTAATCAGCAACCCAAAAAATAATAGAATACCAAGTTTTAACTCAATCCGATGTGTTTTGAGCCCGTGGTGACGATTTGAAAAAGATTGAAAACTGCGCGAGGTGCGTGAACAGCTAAATTCACGCTCTGGACCACTGTGCGGCGTGAACGTGTTAATTCAAGACATATCTGAGCATACTTTTTTACTAGTAATATTTTTGCTTTAACCTATACGCAATGTGACGCGATCTGAAACTATTCGTTGACAGATAACGTCAGTCGACGGGATACGCGCATCGATTTTTTTTCCCGTAATCGGCGTGCGCGGCGTCTTTTCAACGCGAGCGAACAGAGGCGAATGGCGCCCTAAAGCGCCACTATACTCGTGTAATACGCCGAGTCTGGCAAGTCATTCCTGGTTGGGTAAAATAGTTGGGAGGGAGAAGCAGGCGGAGCGACTCAGAAAAGGCTCGCGGCGTGTAACTAATTCAACAGCCTGGCATAAACATAGAAAATCGCATAAAACACTTATTTCATGAAGCAATTCGACGTATAAGTTACTCTGAAACGGAAAAAACGACGAAAAAATCGGTTTTTAATTTTTTTAACTGCGGCGCACCAAATTGAAAAATCTGAAAAAAAATTCAGGACAATAGTAACAATGATACGTACTTACAGTAAAAATATAATTATAGTGCCAAGACTGCTTCGATACACAATCGGCATTTTTCAGCATTTCTTGGCGTTTTTTATTTTTCACAGCTTGGTTTTTCAATTTAAAAATCTGAAACAATTTTCTAATATGTGCCCTGATAACAGAAATGCCCCTGAATTTTTTTCAAAATTTTTCATCCGCTGGTATAGGAGAAATTCGGCAAAAACCTGATTTTCTATTTTTACCCTTTACTACCCCCCGGGTCGAGATGCAAAGTTGAAACTTGGCAGAAATCATTCTTTTTTTATAAGCTTTCGAATAACTTATCGCGATTTGAATTCGGTTCAAGGGCACATTTGACCATCTTAACCGGCTATACCCTTTACGAAATGCTATTATGTGGGCCTCAAAAGCTTGGGATGACATCACATGTACTACGATAATAAAGTCTTGGAAACCAGAGTATTTTTTATAAAGTTTTTGCTTTATACTTCTTATTGTTATGTAACTGAATTGTGTCATTTATTTATTTTTTCGTTTAATAGTTATGGCCTCAGATGTCAGAGGAATCTAATGAAAATGCAATATCTATGTTAAACGAGAATGACATTGAAATTTTAGCTAGGCAATTTTACACTTGTTAGATTTATGGAAGTTATATAAGGGAACGATGTATATTCTTTTAAAGTTCTGGGGTAAGTGACGTGCTGTTCCTCACAGTCCTCTTACCAGAAGATGCAATACCTTCCCCACTCCGTGGCCAGACCCTTTAAGAATATGTTTGTCTCTTTTTAAATGTATGCAGCACCATGACGTCGGGTCATCGGCCACTTTGCTAAATACATAAACTGTTCCTTGGAATGCGACAGGGTGTCTAGATATATGCCAAACATCCGTCGCCCTCCAAAAAAAAACCACTCGAAATCGAGACAAACTCCCAACGCAGTGGCGACGGTCCCAATGCGGACCGACCCCATCCGCTCTACAGGGTGTCTTACCCTCATAAAATGCGCTGACGCTAACACGGCCAGACTGACATGCTTCGCGCTCTCGAGAAGCAATCTCACTTACCACAATTTACAATGCAACTGACGCACAGTGGTCCAGAGCGTGAATTTAGCCGGTCACGCACCTCGCGCAGTTTTCAATCTTTTTCAAATCGTCACCACGGGCTCAAAACACATCGGATTTAGTTAAAAATTGGTATTCTATTATTTTTTGGGTAGCTGATTACGAATCTGAACTAAAAAAATTTTAAAAGCAAAATGGCGGATTAAATATGGCGGACAGGTTTGTTTAAAAATTAATTGTTTTGCACAAAAGTTAGTATTCTAATATTTTTTGGGTCGCTGATTATGAATCTGAACTCAAAAAATTTAAAAACAAAATGGCGGTTGATATATAGAGGGCAGCTATGTACATTAGCTTATTCAGCTTACATTGTTAACTTCAAAATGGAAAAACTAAAAAGTACTACAAAGTAGCCTCTGAGAACTTTGAAGATGTTTAGTTTAAACTATATAGAAATAGTTGCTGCTAAAATTGGCTTTATCTATCTGCACCTTTTGATGATATTCCTTCCTAAAGTTTATGTAACCCAGACCAGCTGCATAGACCCAGTGGGACACGCGGTCAGTAAATTCCCGGGTTTCTTAAAGATACCGTGCAATAAAAACAAAATATTATTCGCACTAACGAGGACAAATACTTCTAAAGCATCACTTTTATTACTTAATTGCTTTATAGTTAGCATGCGATCAAAGAGGAATGAGCTAGGTTATCCGATTGAAAGGAAATCCTAGTCTTCGCCGTGCAGGGTTCACTTAAAAATTAAATAACTTATAGGTATCGAAAGATATTCGGCTAAAACTTTACACATATATTCCTTAGACTATATAGAAGTTATTTCTGCAAAGATTTCGTGCGTCTACCTGCGTTCTTCATTGTCATATCTGCCGAAAGTTTATGAGACAGTCCCGCGGCAGCGCCTTGCCGAGGTGCGCGCGACTCTTTAAACAATAAAAATGCGTCCGAGGCGGATCCGGGCGGATTAATTTTTTACAGGATCGTTTAGGGGAAGGATCACAGAAAACAGTGTCGTTAATCAGAGAGTGGGATCTAGTGGGACTTTTTAGTTTTTGTCTGCAAAAGAAAAAAAACTTCGACGATTTTCTTTCATTTTTTCAACATTAATTTTTGAATAAACTACAAACAATAATTTTATGTTTGACACGTGAATTTTTATCGTGGAAGAATGCTCTTCAAATAGAAACAATAATTATTAAAAAATATTGCATAGTTTCGCCAGAATGTTAGAAAGAAGACAACGTGGTTTTTCGATAGAAAAAGGCCTCCAGAAAAAGTTTCAACTTTAAACGTTTGTTGTAACTACAATTTTTATCCGATTTCAAAAATTTTTTCGTTTCTGAGGTCGGTGGACATTTAGGAATCGATATATCCAAAAAAGAAATCGAAATTCCAAAATCGACTTTTTGACTTTTGTCCGGCTAAATGCACATTCTGGACCACCGTGTGACGTCGCCAATATCTCATATCGTAACAGTACTTGTAAGTACGTTACACCAACAGTCAGCACTTTTTATTAGTGCAACCACATATTTCAGGACACACAGTCCTCTTCTCACGCGCACACAGCAGCGTTCCACATCCACGGCCAACACTTTCTAGTGTTCCGCATTTTCCAGGACACGCAGTCCTCTTTTCACGCGCACACAGCAGTGTTCCACATCTACGGACAACACTTCTTAGTGTTCCGCATTTTCCAGGACACACAGTCCTCTCTTCGCGCGCACACACCAGCGTTTCAACCGAATTGTGTACCTTTCAAACGCCGTCCTTCGAGTACTTCACCAAGTCCGTGAGCCACTATCACCCAAGGAGAAGATTTACTTCGCATACATAACGTTACTCTATTCCGTACACAACATTGCTCCATCTCAATCAACATTCACAAACACATTCATACTATAGCATTCAAACTGCAGCATGGCAAATATGCTGGTCTCTGTAACATTGCATAACAGCAATAACTTTGAAAAAATTATGTGCAAATTACTTTAAATTTTGCAAAGCAACACTACAAAACAATACGAATCATAAAACTTTACACATTATTAATTCGCTAACACGGCTCATCTCTACTGTTACTCTCAATATTGAAATTTTTCATTCAAAGCTGTATATAGTCCAGTCAATGAAAGCTTAACTTTGCCATTTTGAGTTGATTACCTGCAACCAACGTGAAAATTTCCGTAAGTGTTCGTAGATTAATATACTAAAATTGCAGCGTCCTGCATTGACGGCAAAGGGTGCAAAAAAATTGCAAAAGGGTGCAAAAACGACTTTTTCGTGAATGTCTAGCGATTGGCTGGGAAAATAAAAAAAATTCCTAATACAAAATTGTAGAAAATTAAATTCTCTACAAAAAAAGGTGTCAACGTGTTTTCGCGTATCTCCCATAGTTTTTGTAAAATTTTTAAAAAATTATTTATGTATTATTAATCTTTTTTTCCATTTTGAAACGATCCTACATGCTTCATTGGGATTCAATTAATATGTTTCGGGCATTTTTTTATTTATTTATACCTTTTTTCATATAATAAACTTGAGATAAAAATTTCATTTCAATTCTATTATATGATAATTTAATTTTAGCATTTTTTTTTATTTCTTGGGATTCAGCGCAAAATTTGCGTTTAAAACGTATATTTGCAGTATATATTAGCTCTCCCTTTACCTGAGCTATTATAAATTTCATTTCAGGGGGACATTTACTCCGTTACATCACTGGCGGAGAGAGAGCGCGATATATATTTACCTCTCGCTCCCACTAATTGCATTTTTCTACGCATGCGCGGCGCATAAAGAGAGCATGCGTGCGAGTGAGATCACAATTATTCCAATGCGAGAGTAAGAGATAGACATATAAGAGAGGGTAGGGAGAAATAGGACCCATGCGCGCGAGTGAGACCATACGTTTCCTAATAAGACCGGAAGAGATAGAAAATTAGATAAAAATGAGACCCTTGCGCTCGACGAAAATAGTCCCATTAGCCTCCAAACTGACTTTTCAGGGGGTAGTTCATTTTTGTGCGTCTTACTGTCAAAAAGTGATTTTTTACCAAATAAATTTTATTCACTGTTTTCAATCATCCCAATTATAATTGACAATTGTATTTGATTCTCACAATCACCTTAGTAGATTGAAAACGGTTTATAGAGAACTTCGTGTCCGTTAATTTTTAATTCTTATATTGCTATTCTAAAATTCATTGTATTTTCAAGGCTCGAAGTTGGGAGAAAAAACATCTGTCTTCAATGTATTAAGAAGTCATTTAAAAGGTTTATTGCATGTCCCGGTCATAGTTATTTTTGAGGAATACAGTAGGACTCCTCGGCAATCGAGGAACCTAGAATCTCATTCCCCTCTTTGGGCGGAGAATTAGTTACCACCACTCTTTTTACTTCCCCGCTTTTTTCAACGAGAGTGAGCGGAACAAAGATATGTTAAGAGTTTTCTGTCCTTTCTTAAAGCTCCCCTCCACTGAGCGTCACTCACAAGGAGAGGACCCCAACTGTCCGACATCGATTTTAACGAGGCTTTGCAAGACGATAGCATATAGGTCCCTAATGATATGTATAAAATATTAGCCGTAGTTATGCAGTAGTTTTAAAGATATAAGCGATTAAAGTTCATCTCTCTTCATATACTATAAATGTAATTTGGGTTACAACAGCTGTGTTGGAGCAGTGGCAGCGGTTTAAGGCTCACGACCCGAACGTCGTACGTTCGAGTCCCTCATGACGGGTAATTTTTTTTTTCTCTTTTAATTTGATAAAATTGCACACAATGCAGAATAACAATTATCGTACACTTGCAATATATACATTTACATTATGTACGTTTCGGACCTCGCAAACTGTCTTTTTACAGCTTTTCGAAATATTTAATCTTCAAAGTCCTCGAAGACAATTCAAACTGTATAGCTAGCTAAATAAAAGTTAGTTAATTTTAAACCGTTGGAGTAAGCATTAGCCGTTCGTTTTTTAAGGCGTATAATCAATTTTACAAGGCTTACTGCACAGTCCGAGTAAGCATCTGTTTCGAAAAGTTTACGTTTTTTCAGCCACGCGGGTGCCACTTTTCTTTACTTTTAATGGCCTAGGTCTCTGGAAATCCTTACCCTGCAGTTTGATTTATTTCCGTATTTTCGATGTACTTTCAATAGCGATTGCCATGTAGCGAGCCTAGAATATAAGTCTGGAAACCATGTGTTTCGTGCGCCATTTCATGAAATTAAAATAGAAAAAAAAAATTGTCCGTCACGGGGATTCGAACGCAAGATGTTCGGCTCGTGAGCCTTAAACCGCAGTCACTGCGTCACCAGAGCTGTTGTAACCAGATTCACATTCATAGTATACAAACAGGTACGAACTTTAATCGCTTATATTTTTAAAACTACTGCATAACTACGGCTAATATTTTACACATATCATTAGGGACCTACATGCTATCATCTTGCAAAGCCTCGGTAAAATCGAAGTCGGACAGTTGGGGTCCTCTCCTTGTCAGTGGAGGGGCTGGGAACCTACAATCTTTTTCCGGGAATTTACGCCCCGATGCCGTAGATTGCTGAGGAGTCCTACTGTACTTGCAAAATTCGAAAGCGGACAAAAGATCCCTTTGTTTGTCGTAACTCCAATCCGTATTTCTTAATAACAGTCAACGTGTAATAAACCTTGAACATCGTCCGGGTTTGCTTCCCTCTTTGTCTAGGACCAGAACAAATAAATCGGCCTGGACACGTGAGGTGACGGAGCACTCAGTCGTCCAGGTGGTCACCACATGACGAGTCCCGTTACCTCCGGGCCCTTCTTGGCTGGAGGGGTGGCAAGCGCGAACACCACCTCATAATTTGGGAAATTCCGCGGTTCCCCTCCAAGGAAGTCAATCTCCCTCCTTGTAATTCACGGTGGGGATAGTTATGCCCAATTCCTTAACCAGCATCAGAAATAGCTAATTGTCACCCCCACCGAAGAAGTATAAATTAGCATCAGGGTCCTTGGAGGGAGACGAATCTTAGATTTTCCCAAATTTTGTTAAACTTCGTCAGTCATTAACAATCATTCAACGCATCGACAACCAATCTTGTTTTGTAACCAAAAACGTGTTCACTCTTAGTCCTCACAAAAAATTTCAGAGTTAGAATTTGTAAATGATATTATTATTTTTGTTAAACAATAAAATCAAAAGACAACAATCAGTCGCGGTTCATTAAGTTAAAGCGCGACGCATCGTGGGAACAAATTCACGGTATAAATAGCAATTATAAAAAGTTATCTATCCAGTTTGGAATTTTTTAACGTGTAGTGAACTATTTATATTTATATTTTTGGAGCACCACGTGGCCACTCCGTCAAATCGCATCTTTTTCTACAGTGCATTACATAAGGTAATTATCTGCAAAATTAATTTTCACCTTTTCTTCTCTATTAATTTTATTTTTTTTCCTCACATTTCTATCATTAATTGCATAATATCCCCCGTAGTAATGCTGACAAGGGAACATCCCGAGATGCCACACACCGATTTTGATGAAATTTTAGTATGATGTAGTACTCGTTAAAATATTCGACACGTATTTTTTTTATCGGCAATTGTCGACGTTAAAGGGGTGAAAACCACCCCCAAAGTTAGGGCCGTAAAGTATATTTCGTCGATTATATCGGAAACTATGAGAGATAGAACATTTGCGTAAATTGACGAAATTTGCGTCTATCAATAATCAATATAACCCCTTTAACGTCGACGATTGCCGATAAAAAAAATACGTGTCGAATAATTTAACGAGTAGGTACTACATCATACGGAAGATGGCGGACGGTTGGACGTGAGACGTGTGTTCGGGTGCGCGAAGATTCTTTTTCTACGAAATTTGAGGGTTTAAAGGGAGATTTGAGGAACTTGCGCAAGACGAACGAGAGGAAATATCGTGTCCACAGTGAGAAGTGGAGAATAGTGGAAAGTGGCTAGCACACCGAAAATAAGAAGTTGAATCGTGGGACGAGGGTGCTTGGAGGTTAAGACGAGCGGGAAAATGCAGAGCAACGCGACGGGGGAAGACAAACGAGGCGACATCTCTGACTCAGAGGAGGATGCACTTTTTGGAACAGAAAATGAGGAGGCAGCGCTCTGTAGCGAGAGAAACGCGGGGAAAAAACGTGGCACACCGGTAGGCTCAAAAAATAAACCGAAACAAAATACGACAGAGAAAGAGGAGAGTCAAAGACTGGATTATTTTATCGGCCGCTTCGCAAGAAGTAGGAAAGTCACGAGATCACCGATAAATGTACAGAGGACGATAGCCGGATTGAGCCCACATTTGGAAGGGGAGAGAAACACTACAAAGAATGAAGTAAATGAGGAGACGGACACGTCTAACGACGTTATAAAAATTATGAGAGAGTCAATGAAAAGCCTGGAGCTCTCGCTCTCAAAAAGCATTAGTAAGGGGGTTGACGAGACTAAGGCATTGAGAAAAGAATGCGGTGAGTTCAAAGAAATTCTAAATAAGGAAATTGTAGCAATAAAGAAAGAATTGGAGAGGAGAGATAGAGAATGGCGCATGGAAAAGAAGATCTTAGAAGATAGATTAGAAACGCTCGAGAGAAACATGGACAGTTGCGCGGCACGAATGAGTGACACAAATATCAAGGTCGTCGTCAGAAGTGAAATGGAGAATTACAGGCAGGAGGCACGAAGCGTTACAGAAGTACAAAGAGAAGAAAGATGGCTGAAACATCTAGAAGCAAAAGCGGAGGAAGTAATGAAAGAAACCTGTAAGGAAGCTATTGATAAGAAAGTTGAGGGCCTTAATGCAAGGATAGAAAAAGAAGAGAGGCAAGCAAGAAGAAGGAACATTATCATAAGAGGTTGGAATAATCAAGGTAGTGAGCTCAGGCAGGAGGTGGAATCGTTTCTCGAAAGTAGGATTGGGGTAAAAGCCGAAGTATGGAAAGCTTATCGGCTGAAACGTAAGGAATCCAGAGGAAGGACAGAGTATAATAACAGCAATAAAGGAGAAGGGGAGAAGGATCTCGGAATTCTGGTCCAAATAAAAACAATCGAAGAAAAGAGAGAAATAATGAAGAACAGAAGTAAATTGAGAGGGTCGGGAATATTCGTGGATGATGATCTTACTAGGACGGAACGAGGTATCCAGAAAAGAATTAGAGATCTTGCAAATCAGGAAAGACTGAAGGGCAAAAGAGTAAGGCAGGGATATATGAAATTATGCATTGATGGAAAATGCTGGAAGTGGAATGAAAAAATGATGAACCTCGAAAAACCGAGTTTTTAAGAAGGATGAAAGGAGAGCCAGAGAAATGGAGCATGGTACTGTGGAATACGGCAGGGTTGGGTAGAGCTGAAGAAATCAACGAATTTATAGATAGTAAAGACATCGTAATACTTCAGGAAACGTGGGTTGAAGCTAAGTCGATAGGTAGATTGAAAAGAAAACTTAACAAAAAGTTCTTATGGACAATGATCCCAGCTACAAGGAAGAAAGTGAAGGGTAGGGCAAGTGGAGGGCAAGCCCTCGGGATCAAGTGCAATAAAAATTGGGATATAAAAACGGAAGAGTGGAAACATGGCCTAATTCTAAGAGGCAAGATAGGAGGTAAACCAACCACGATAATATCAATCTACAATAACACTGGAGTCACCAAAATTAGGGAAGAGTTGGATACGTTAACACACGAAGAAATAAGGAAGGATGGAAGATTTCTAGTGCTGGGGGACTGGAATGCGCGTATCGGAGTGGAGCAAGGAAGGGTGGACAGAGCAGAGGAAGACACATGGCTAAGGGAATCAGAGGATAAAACTTGCAATGCGGAAGGCAGAATACTCCTAAATTGCTGCGAAGAATTTGGTTTGACAGTGCTGAACGGAAGAGCAAAAGGAGATGAGAAAGGAAAAATAACGTATGTCGGGGGGAACGGAAGCTCAACCCTAGACTATATTCTAGTGAATGATGAGGAAAGTTTGAACGAAATACAAAACATGCGAGTCATTGAAAGGACGGAGTCGGATCATTTTCCAATTGTACTGGAGTTTGTAACAGAAAAGCCAAGACGGAGGGAAATAAACGTGGATGAAGAAGCTACAGAGGAATCGGTAAATCTTATATGGAAGCCGGGGAGAGCGGAGGATTATAGGAGGGAACTGGAGAACAAATGGAAAGAGGAATGGAACATTCTACCGATAGAGAACCAGATGGAGAAGATGGAAGATTTGATCAAAACGGCGGCAAAGGGATCAGGAATGACCTACAGAAGGAATGCCCAGAACGGAAAAATATGGTACGACGAAGAGTGTAAAGAGAAGAAACGAAAAGTGTGGAAAACCCTGAGAAAATATCTAAGAAGTAGAACGGACGAACAGAGGAACGAATTTGTAGCTAAGAAGAAGGAGCTAAAGGACCTGTATAAGCGGCAAGAAAAAGAATGGTTAGAATCGGAATGGAAGAAAGTGGAGAATAGCAAGAACATTGCAGAATTCTGGGAGGCACTTAGATGTTTCAGGCCTAAAAGGAGAGAAATTGGGAGGGAAATATCGAAGGAGGAGTGGCTCCAACATTTTAGAAAACTACTAGGAGCGGGTGAGGGAATAGAGAAGGGTGGGATTCTTCAATGGGCAGGAGGAAACGAGCAGGACGAAGAAACCGAAATTTTAAACAGAGACATTACCCAGGAAGAGTTGATAGAGGTGCTAGGAGGAATGAAGAAGAAGAAAGCACCAGGCCAAGATGGAATTAGATTGGAATTTATCATGGAATTGACAAAAGATATGGGTTCAATCTGGCATAGAATATTAAACGAGCTATGGAAGGAGGGAACAATACCTGAGAGTTGGAGAATCGCTAGAATTTATCCCATTTTTAAGGGAGGGGGGGATGAATCACTGGTCGCGAATTATAGAGGGGTATCTCTTTTGAATGTGGGTTACAAAGTGTTAACAGCGATACTAGCCAAACGTCTTTCGAGATGGCTAGAAGAGAATAACAAGCTACAAGAGGACCAGAATGATTTTAGGAAGAAGCGATCCACTAGGGATCACATATTTTTACTGAACTCGCTAATTGGACTTAAAACAAACAGGAAAGGAGGAAAGCTGCATGTCGCATTCATCGATTTCAAGTCTGCGTTTGATTTAGTGGATAGAGAGTTATTGATCGAAAAAGTGAAGAGGACCGGAATTGGCGGCAGAATGTTAAAAATGATAATGGCCATTTACAGTCATACTTGGAACGAAATACTAACCCCGGGAGGATGTACGGAAGGATTCGAAACGAGGAGGGGGGTGCGCCAGGGCTGCCCGTTAAGCCCCATCCTTTTTAATGTGTTTGTGGACGATATGACACAAGAGTTTAAGAGCAGAAAGGAGGGCGGAACGGTGATCGGAGGATCAAAAATATTCTGTCTCAAAGGGTATAGCCGGTTAAGATGGTCAAATGTGCCCTTGAACCGAATTCAAATTGCGATGAGTTATTCGAAAGCTTATAAAAAAAGAATGATTTCTGCCAAGTTTCAACTTCGTATCTCGACCCGGGGGGTAGTAAAGGGTAAAAATGGAAAATCAGGTTTTTGCCGAATTTCTCCTATACCAGCGGATGAAAAATTTTGAAAAAATTCAGAGGCATTTCTGTTGTCAGGGCACATATTAGAAAATTGTTTCAGATTTTTAAATTGAAAAACCAAGCTGTGAAAAATAAAAAACGCCAAGAAATGCTGAAAAATGCCGATTGTGTATCGAAGCAGTCTTGGCACTATAATTATATTTTTACTGTAAGTACGTATCATTGTTACTATTGTCCTGAATTTTTTTCAGATTTTTCAATTTGGTGCGCCGCAGTTAAAAAAATTAAAAACCGATTTTTTCGTCGTTTTTTCCGTGTCAGAGTAACTTATACGTCGAATTGCTTCATGAAATAGGTATTTTATGCGATCTTCTATGTTTATACGTACAGCAAAACATCACAGGAATTAAAGAAACTGACAAAAAACCGAATCATTTGAAACTGTTATGCGTCTTACATTGTAAAGTATGTACCGTATTTTCCAACGGCGTCGGTGGCGCAGCGGTAGAGTGTCGAGCTGCCGCTGCGAACTTTTTGAACGTAGGTTCGAGCCTCGAACTTCCGAGTCCCTTAGGCTAAGTTTTTTTTTTTCGTTAATTACATATATTTCCTAACTTTACGACACAACGATCAATATTTACTTTCAAATGTTTTAAGAATATTTGAAAAACATATTAACCTGAAATATACGTAAATATAAGTTTGGACTGCTTGTTATGCCGCCGTTTATCCTGTCAATTACGGCATTGTTTGAAATTGGTTTTCAAATCTCTTACCTTTCATGCATTGAACCCGTGACAGAAATTCTAACATACATTTTGAATAAAAGAGAGAATAGAATTGTATGATCTAATTCGAATAGACGAAAAGGCTAAATAGTAGAAAAACAACAACACGATTTTTGTTGCCATCCATCCATAACTGTTAAAGGTAAGAGATTTGAAAACCAATTTCAAACAATGCCGTAATTGACAGGATAAACGGCGGCATAACAAGCAGTCGAAACTTATATTTACGTATATTTCAGGTTAATATGATTTTCAAATATTCTTAAAACATTTGAAAGTAAATATTGATCGTTGTGTCGTAAAGTTAGGAAATATATGTAATTAACGAAAAAAAAAAAACAGCCTAAGGGACTTGGAAGTTCGAGGCTCGAACCTACGTTCAAAAAGTTCGCAGCGGTATAGCAGCTCGACACTCTACCGCTGCGCCACCGACGCCGTTGGAAAATACGGTAGATACTTTACAATATAAGGCGCATAACAGTTTCAAATGATTCGGTTTTTTCAGTTTCTTTAATTCCTGTGATGTTTTGCTGTGCGTATAAACATAGAAGATCGCATAAAATACCTATTTCATGAAGCAATTCGACGTATAAGTTACTCTGACACGGAAAAAACGACGAAAAAATCGGTTTTTAATTTTTTTAACTGCGGCGCACCAAATTGAAAAATCTGAAAAAAATTCAGGACAATAGTAACAATGATACGTACTTACAGTAAAAATATAATTATAATGCCAAGACTGCTTCGATACACAATCGGCATTTTTCAGCATTTCTTGGCGTTTTTTATTTTTCACAGCTTGGTTTTTCAATTTAAAAATCTGAAACAATTTTCTAATATGTGCCCTGACAACAGAAATGCCTCTGAATTTTTTCAAAATTTTTCAACCGCTAGTATAGGAGAAATTCGGCAAAAACCTGATTTTCTATTTTTACCCTTTACTACCCCCTGGGTCGAGATACAAAGTTGAAACTTGGCAGAAATTATTCTTTTTTTATAAGCTTTCGAATGACTCATTGCGATTTGAATTCGGTTCAAGGGCATATTTGACCATCTTAACCGGCTATACCCTTTGCGGATGATATTGCATTAATAGCAGATGAGGCGTCAGGACTCAGGGACATGTTAAAGACGTTGGAGAAATATGTGGAGAAAAGTAGGATGATAGTGAACATAGCGAAATCAAAGATAATGATCTTTAGAAGAGGGGGGAAAAGAAATATGAGAGAGAAATGGAAATTTAAAGGAGAGAATCTAGAGGTTGCGAACTGCTATAGATATTTAGGATTTTGGATGTCAACAAGGAATTCTTACAAGAGGCATATGAGAGAGATCGGGAGCAAACCCCAGGGGGCTGCGAACACGGCGTGGGGAATCATGAAAAGGGCCAGATTATCATCTATGGAGAGAAGAAGACACCTTATGGAAGTACTGGTTAAGGCAATCTTAATGTATGGAGTAGAGATTTGGGGGTGGGCGGAAAGACCAGAAGCTGAGAAGATGGCGGGCAGGTATATTAAAATGATGTTAGGAGTCAACATTAATACACCGGCATATATATGGAGAACGGAGGCAGAAAGTTCGAAGATACAAGTAGAAGCAATGAGACGAGCTGGGAGATGCATTCTACAGGTGAGCGAGTTAAGTGAGGATAGGTTGCCAAAAATCTGCCTAAGGGAGGAATTGCGCTGCTGGTCAAACGGCGAGCCTACTACAGTAGAACTCCTATAAGTTCGAAGCTACGGGACCAGAATTCTGAGAATTAGAACTTATAGGATACCCCCTCCACTCGATTCTGAGTGAGACAGAAATAGCTGTCTCTCTCTCTTGCGCTTCTTACTAGTCGTAGAGGGGATATCACACTACGTGACACTGCGCAGACAGATGGCAAGGAGTAGGGGAAGTAGGGATAGGAGAAGTCGAACTTAAAGTGTTCGAAGATATAGGAGTTCTACTGTAGATGGGTGAGGGATGTGGAAAGGGCATTTAGCGAGGTAGGAAATGGAGTGTTTTTAAAGATATTAAGAGAGGAACAACAGGATACGGAGCTCCAAAGGATATTGAGCATTGCTTGCAGTATTAAAAGGGATCAAATCATTCAAGGCGACTGGAACAGGATTGACAGATCTAAGTTTTGCCCAGACTACAAGGTATGGAAAAAGTCATGGGGCCTGGAAGAATATTGGAACGAGAAGGAAATAACGGAGCCAGTCAGACAGCAATGGATTAGAATGAGGTGCGGGAATGTAGGGCGAGCGGGCAACAAGGGATATGACGAGGTGCAATGTAGGATGTGTGGACGGGAAAGTGAGAACCTGGACCACATTTGGAAATGTGAGAAATTTAAGAGCGTGGTTGACAAAGGATTGGCACAGAAAGTCAGAGAAATAATGGAAAGTCACAAGGAGGGGGACTGGAGAGTGTTAATGTCGGGTCCAATTAGGGCAGAATTATGCGAGTACAGCAGGAGGTTTGAGAAAGAGGCGAGAGACGCAGAGAATCTTTGGAAGAGGGAATGTAGGAACTTATTGTAACCGAGGCTGGCTTACCAAAGAAGGAGGAGTGAGGCGGAGTGATATATGATATATGTTCTGTTCAAATACTATATATAGTTTATTGTACGTTTAAGATATTCTAAAGCCCAATAGGGTATGAATGGCTATGTAATAAATAAATAAAAATAAATAAATACTACATCATACTAAAATTTCATCAAAATCAGTGTATGGCACCTTGGGATGTTCCCTTGTGACTTACTTTTTAGAGAAAATCATGTCACAAGTTTAGATAGTTGTATATTTAAATTTTATAATTTCATATTTATATTTAAATATATCGTTAAACTCTTTATTATATGTTAGATATAGTGATTGAAAAAGTTAGATTTAATTAAGTGGTGCGTATTCTCTGAAGGTTCTAGGGTAAGTGCCGTGCGGTTCCTCACAGTCCTCTTACCAGAAGATGCATCATCTTCCCCACTCCGTGGCTAGATCCTTCGAGAACACCCTTATATCTTTACACGTGCCATGCAGCACCATGACCTCGGGTCATCGGCCGCACGCGCGTATCTTTCAGATCGGTAATCGAACTCTATCACCGATTCTTAGAGACGAGATCCGCGACTCTTAGAAGTCGTCGCGCCTCTTAAATAAACTACCGCCGGGCCCTAGCCCGATGACAGACACATGGTCCGGGGTATCGGTAACCTAAAGAGCTCTTGGAAGTCGGTTAAACTCCGTGAACCCTTCAGAGCATTGACTTTTAACACGTGCGTCTCCTATACAAAGGACTCGACGCTACTTATATATTATTTTTATATACATACAGGGTGGTCCACACAACGTGTGCACCGTTAAAAACTACCAAAATATGCGTTGCACAAAAAAGTTTTTATATAGAAGTTGCATGGTCTGAAGGGGCACATTATATAGTGTAGTTATTTTTTTTATAGGTGGAGGCGTTTCGGAGATTTGAAGGTCAACTTTGTTTTTTTAAATGGAATGCTATATTTTTTATATCAAAATATGGAAGAATGTCGAATTCTGAGTAAAAAAGTATTGACATTTATTTGCCCTAAACCTAATAACTAACGAGTAATTTCACTTTATTTCCTGAAAATTTTCTTCGCGTAATATCAAGTTAGAAATTCGACCTTATCACAGATTTCCGCAGGACAGCGATGTTTACGTGACAGTGTTTATCAACACAACATCTATCATGATTCGCAATCGTCTTCATATTCGTAATCCAGTATTGAAGTTACCTTCGGTGTTGTGTGTATTTACCAGACAGATAAAAGTAAAAATGAAATTTTGTAATAGCGAAAAAGTTGATATGCTTTTAGTTTATGGTGAGTGCCATAAAAATGCAATAAGAGCCAAAGCCATTTATGCCGAAAGGTATCCTGAACGAAATCAGCCATCTCGAGCCATATTTGAGAGAATGTGTCAATCGCTTCGACGAACCGGAAGTCTTAATGTTACTAAACGTAACTTAACGAAAACTGCTACTTCTGATGCAAATGCTATTGCGGTCCTATCAGCGGTAACAGAAAACCCCCATATTAGTACACGACAGATTTCACGAGGATCTGGAATTAGCAAAACAAGTGTACTACGCATTCTTCATAATGAAAAACGTCCCTATCACCTAGCACTTCATCAGGAGCTCCATGGAACGGATTATGAAAACCGCGTTCGGTTCTGCCAGTGGTTCCTGCATCAAATGAACAGTGATAATTATTTTTTACAAAAAGTTTTGTTCACTGATGAAGCAACGTTTACTAATCGCAGGCAGATTAATTTGAAAAATATGCATTATTGGGCACCAGAAAATCCTCACTGGATGAGAGAAGTCGACCACCAACGTCAATGGAGCGTTAATGTGTGGTGTGGAATACTGGGCAACCAATTGATTGGGCCATATTTTATTAATGATCGACTAACAGGACAAAAATATGCTAACTTTTTGAATGACACTTTACCATCTTTATTGGAAAATGTACCTTTAAATATCCTTACACAAATCTGGTATAAACATGATGGTTGTCCTGCACATTACGCGCGTAATGTAAGGCAAGTACTGGATAGAAAATTTCCTAATCGATGGATTGGTCGTGGCGGACGATTTATGTGGCCTCCACGCTCACCGGACCTTACTCCTTTAGACTATTTTCTGTGGGGCACATTAAAAGACACAGTGTATCGTGAACCACCAACAACATCTGAGAATATGAAACATCGTATTCGTGAAGCATGCATTACACTCAGTGCGGATATGATTCAGAATGCAGTTTCTTCATTAGTTAATAGATTGCATCACTGTATTAATGCCAATGGATATCACTTTGAACATTTACATTAGTTGCGTTAAGCCACTAGGTCACTCATATTAGTAAACACTGTCACGTAAACATCGCTGTCCTGCGGAAATCTGTGATAAGGTCGAATGTCTAACTTGATATTACGCGAAGAAAATTTTCAGGAAATAAAGTGAAATTACTCGTTAGTTATTAGGTTTAGGGCAAATAAATGTCAATACTTTTTTACCCAGAATTCGACATTCTTCCATATTTTGATATAAAAAATATAGCATTCCATTTAAAAAAACAAAGTTGACTTTCAAATCTCCGAAACGCCTCCACCTATAAAAAAAATAACTACACTATATAATGTGCCCCTTCAGACCATGCAACTTCTATATAAAAACTTTTTTGTGCAACGCATATTTTGGTAGTTTTTAACGGTGCACACGTTGTGTGGACCACCCTGTATATATGTGGGATTAGGCTAAGATTTAGATTAAGACTTATTGTTAGATTAGGATACGGCGATTCGTGTTTCGCGGCATAGCTTCGACACGGTGTTAGCCCGCGATGCAGCGAGAGCGCTGCTCAACAAACAGTTTTGCGACGTATTAAGCAGAGTCGAAAACCGCCCGTCTTCTGTAGAACCTCGTGTATCGCGTCGTTTCGGAAATAAAGTTTTCTTATATTCTTTTTCACCCTAAAGCTTGTCCGCCTAAATTTCTCAACAACCACCTCATCCACATAACCATTCCTATATATATATATATATATAGATTTTAAACAATTTTTATTTGTAACTTTTTACCCTTATTCTATGACGTTTCCTTATGACTTTCTCTTATACCTGCTGATACCGTCATACCTGGCGAAGCTTGCCAGATTTATGCAGGTACAAAGGCTCCTACTGCTGAAAGTAACTAGAGGGTGTTACGTGCGGCGCTGTATTTTCCGCGTGCCGTCCGCCGCGGCGCGCCGTCGAGCGGGTGCCGACGGACGGCAGACTCCGCGCGTTCTAGCTAATACGAAACGAATCGCACGCGGGTTTCCGCGTTTAACTCTAATAAAATTTTGTTACTCTCCCCAGCCTAAGGCGAGGAGAGGACAGGATGGATGGGTCGATCTGTCGAGACCAGTACAGGTCTATGTGAATCGAAACTTGATGTTTAGGATATGGATGTCTAGGTTTAATGAATTGAATTTAGACGTTCTTTAATTAGGTATGACAACAGAAAAATATATATATATTCAAAATGTGTGCAGTTCAGTTTGAGTTGGAGGTTTCTGTACAAACATTTGGATAATGAACAGGGGTGCGCAATACTACAAATTTTTGGGTGGTGAAACTGTCTCCTTGCAGTATCGGTTGGGTTTTGAGGGTATTGTCCCAAAACGAGAGACTCGTTAAAACCCACCCTTAACAGGGAGGAGAGAATTTCCCATTTACAGAAATTATTATATACTTCCGAAATCAGGGCTCGTCGGTGTAACAGAATTACCAAAAAGTCGTATTCGATTTAGGGAAAATCCCACGACCCAATGGATCAATCAGAATGCGACTAGCAAAATAAAATGTTTCATGTATATGGAACTCACCCTGATAGTTTTGATTATAAGTATGTAGGTCGTTCCGTCCTTTTTCGTTGTCCTAATCTGGCTGTGAACCGGATGCTGAGAGAAGGTTGGAAAGTTAGATTTCTTCTTACACTGTTGCGAACTCGCAAATGTTACATCACGAATTTAGATTTAAACTATATTTAATGATAAATTAGATTGAGTTTAGCTACAATTATAACGCGTGGTACTATAATAAAAGAAACAAAGAAATGAAAGGAATATTAATTTAACGTGAAAAACTAAGTCCTTCGGATCACAATATGTTAACCGAACTATGCTTAAATAGAGAATCTAAGATTCACTATATACGTTTTCACGGACTACCGTCTACACACCTCGTGACTGATCAGACAATAGTGGCGAGTCGAGCTCGTCTTTTGACTTTTATTAACTTTGGGTGTTCGGAGGTGATAGACCTTACCCGTGATCACGTTTTGCAGAGTTCGATTCTTGGAGATGTTTCGAAATTTTTCCATCCTTCTTTCCATCCGGGCTCACAGGTCAGTCGCCGTTAATTCGCAAGTCGCAAATCGCAATTCGCGGAACCGGACGGTCTGTATGACCACGAATCGAAACCCTATCCGCTGAGTTAAGGCGTTTTGTTCAGATCGCTAATTTCTAGCCGGCTGTAACGTCGTAGTCTTTTGTATTATTGTCGGAATTCTCAGAATGCAGGAGCATTCTTACATTAGCGGAATTCGAATTGTCTTTCTTCTACGCACATTTGCTTAGGGGAAAATCCCAAAATACCGATGGTATTTGCAAATATAGAGTAGAAGGAAGAAATGAAAAAGAAATTAAATTTAAAGAAGAATTCAAGAAAAAGATTCGGTTTCGGGACGTAACAGGGCATCATAAAATTTTTGAATTTTGGTTTAAAGTCAAGAGACATTGTTTATGTTTCCAACTGTCCATGTTCTATCCGTAGTTAAAAGTCATTCTCGATAATTTCTTAAAGTCAACAGGTATTCTTTTTGAAAAGAACTTGCGAAAATGTAAACTTTTTTTAACTAATACTTATTTTTATTTTACATTTTATTCGCTATTTTTTTACATATAGATCGATACAGAAGTAAATTCAGAGTCATTTGAGCTGCACTATTTTTTTTCATTTTCATAAAAAAAAAAAAAAATTTATAATTATGGAAACACATATACTTATTGACCATAGATTTTTTTTCAATTTCTTTTGCGACTAACATATTAGTAAGTTCTTTTCCGATATTTTTACATATATACATATCGATGAAAATTTGAATTCTAGATCAATTGAGCTATACTTTTTTTGTCCTTTTGTGATAATCATTTTTATCATTTTTCAGCAAAAAAAATTACACAGCAAATGCAGCTTGATTAACTCAAAATGTCATTCTCTATCGATCTATATATAAAAAAAAAGGAACTCACTTCTATAAGAGATATAGGACTTAATTTTTCCCCTCACGACAAATAATATCAGTTAATTTTTTATTATTTTCAATTTCAAAATATATTTTTTTTCTATTAGAAATAAATATGAAATTCTGCTTATAGATTAACACTAGTCTTGTAAATTTTTCTTAATTTTCTTAATTCGATTGAAACAATGGATCCCTCATTTTTATGTTCTATTTGTATGAAGAAGACGCAAGATGAAACAATTGTTGTGAAAATGAGAGGATTGCATACTTTAATTTAAAAAAGTCAAGAAAAAGATGATAAGAAATGGAAGAAATGGATAAATCATGAAGAGTATCGTTTTCATGATAAGTGCCGAAAACGATATGGTTCATCATCATCCAAGCCAGTATCACGAAGGGGACAATCTCAAGTGTTACGTATTACAAGAAAAACAAGGATGAAAATGAAAAGAAAAATAATACCGAGAAAAATGATAAGATATGTAATCATATCGAAAACAGCGGTAAATTCAAATTCCAGCTTTCATCTTTAAAATCTATTGGGAAAAACCGTCCATATTTAAGTATAGATCATCGACACATGGAAATGAAGCCTGCCGGATGTTGCGCCATGTTGTATAGTTAGAGTTGGCATACGCAGTGCAAGTGTTCACAAATAATTAAAATAAATATTTAATCCTTATCTTAACTAAGATACTGTTACTTTATTTTAGTCCGCCCTACACCCTTATTGCACCAACTATGCAATAAACCAACAAAATCAATTATGAGTGAAGGTGATAATAGCGAAATAGAAACTCGTACTTTGCTTCGACATTTAAAAAAAAATATGGTGATGATATTTTTATCTTCCGTAAGCAAGGTAAAGAAACATTGATCTGCTACAAATATTATGAATTTGCAAAAATTTGTAGTGATTGGTATGGTAAGAGTGAGGACCTCAGTGAAATGGCTAAGAAAACAATCATCACTGTATGCGCAGAAATTTTACAGGACGAAATAAAGAAAACTCGTTACGAAACAAAAAGTTATCCAAAACCGGACAAATTCCTTGATAACATTGTATCAGAAATACCTCCACTATTAACTTGTTTTTTACATAAATTATTATTAAGTGATGAAAATATCAAGTCAGATGAATGTCCTGTTATCCCAAAAATAGATACTATTGCCCATAGTATTATTTCAACACTTCGTCCTAAATCCTTCATATTGTGTCTTCAACTAGCTGTTGGAACATACATTTATCGCAAAACAGGATCGAAGTTAGTTATCAATCTACTAAGCAAACTGGGTGTTTGCACATCATATCATAATATTCAGCTTCATGAAGCTTCATCAATTATTTATCCTCAGAAGACTATAATTAATGATGCTTTCTTTCAATATGTATTTGATAATACTGACCATAATGTAAGCACCTTAGATGGTCAGGAGACTTTTCATTATTTAGGAGGCATAGCAGTGTACACACCAGCAAGTAGCGTTTCATATGAAGGAACTCCAATCAAATGTAAAAAAATGCCTTCTGCAGCGCAATTAGCATCTACAACAGATATCACCGATGAGATTTATGATGACAGAGGGCCTTCTGGATTAAAAAACATCACATATGCAGATCCTAGTAAACTGTGTTTAGACATTTCACCTCTAATATCACCATTGTATATAACATTTTTATCAGGCAGAAGCTTTGAAATCAAGAACTTGCCAATGTGGCGAGGTTTTATGGAAAAATTATCATAAAATGTTGATTTTTTAGTCTCTCATATTAAATGCCTACCTTTCATTAGACGACCACCCTCTCAATTTTCAACATTAAACACTGCTCTACATTATGCCGCTACAGAAACTCAGTCAATAAATCAAAAAACAACATTTGTAACATTCGATCAACCACTATATTTGAAAGCCCGAAATATTGTGGCTCAATTACATCAAGGACAATCAAAATACGAAAATGTAGTAGTACGTCTAGGTGGTTTCCATCTCTTAATGTCGTATTTAGGGGCTATTGGATCAAGCATGGCTGAAAGTGGGCTAGAACAAATGTGGTCTGTTGCTTATGCAGCCGAGTCTGTAAAAAAAATGCTTAGTGGGCATGCTTTCTCTAGAGCAATCAGAGCTCATATAATTTCATTCATTGCTATTGGAGTCATTATATGTAAAAATATTAATGAGTATGAACAATTTAGAAAAGTTACTGAAGACTTCTTGGTTGAGTGGCCTGACAGATCTCCATCTATAGAAGATTGTGATCTGATAATAATATACGGAAATTAACTGATCTTTTCACAGAGAAGCTGTTACATCTTGAAAATAATGGTCCTACAGCTAAATTATGGGTTCAATATTTCAAATTAGTATTGACAGCACTGCAACTCATAGAAGCCGAAAGATTGGGAAATTGGAAATTGCATTTACAGAGTATTAGAAAAATGTTACCTATATTTCATGCTGCCGGGCACTATCCTTACGCGAAATGTGCACACCTGTATTTGCAAGATATGTCACAATTGGAGCTTATAATGGACGACAAGGAATATGATGATTATACGAAAAGGGGCTTCTTCACTATTCGTCGATCGCAAAAAGCGTGGTCTGGCATATGGTCAGATATGACAATCGAACAAACTTTAAATCGTTATTTTGGGAATGATTTAAAGCATGGAAGAGGTGTCACACGTAGTGTTGTGACTCGATATTTGGCAAGTATGCCTGCTGCTTTTAGTATCATGAGTATTTTAGAACAATATTGTAATATTACGACCTTGACAAGTGAACAGCATGTAGACCTCACATCAAGTCGAATAGATCGTGTTGATGCTGATTTAAAAAGTTTTTTGTATTGGCTGGATCAACGCAATCCATTTATTCCACGTGATCACTTGATTTCATTATCAACTGGAGTTATTGGAGGTTTTGATATAAATTGTCATAATGCGTTTGAGAAAGGGGAAGAAGGAATAAAGTCGATGTTAGAAAAAACAGTTGACGAGGTGTCGCTTTCAAAAGTCTATAAAGTGAAAACATTAGCTGCTGCTAAAAAAGGAATGATCAATCATAATAATTGCACTGCAATTGACTCGTCGGTATTATTCAAAAGAATTGCGGTAGTCGTTAAAGATAATGTTGATGTTCTACGTACTGCATTGGAGTACGAATTAGCACCGTTTCCAATGTCATTGTTTGATAAAAATGGATACACGAGGAAAAGTAATAAAGCTGATTCATATAAAATATTTACGTCATTCATTCAATCAACAGTATTTCTATTAGGTGTAAGGGAAAGTTCTGTCGTTTTTGAACACTTGCACTTTTATGCGTTGTAGATTATGGACTGAGATCGGTTATCGACTGAAACCGGTTTAAACAGTTAGGTGAGAGTATGATTGATGATTTCACACACTTTTTCGTATTCTAGTCGGTTTTTTGAAGCTTGTAGAGCTGTTACAATGGGCGAAGAAAAAGTGCATTTAAGACATTGTATGTTGCACGAGTTCCAAAAAGGAAATCATGCGATGGAGACAACAAAAAACTTGTGTGACGTGTTTGGAGAGAACGCAGTAACAGTTCGAACATGCCAAAGATGGTTTGCGAAATTTCGTTTGGGTGATTTTTCTTTGAAAGATGAACCCAGATCAGGGAGGCCATCAGGTGTCAATGACGAAGTGCTACGCAGTATGATCAGGACAAATCCCACATTAACTTCCACAGATGTGAGCTTCAAGCTTGGAATTCATCAGACTACTGCTTTGGATCACATTAAAAGGCTTGGTTTCGTGTCCAAACTCTCTGTTTGGGTGCCACACGAATTAAGCGAAAAAAATTTAATGCACAGAATTTCGATATGTTCTTCAAATCTTGCTCGTCACAAAAGGGAATCGTTTTTGGACCGCTTGGTGACTGGAGATGAAAAGTGGATTGTGTATAATCACGTGGTTAGAAAAAGGGCATATGTTTTCAAAGGGGAGACACCACCAACCACATCCAAAGCTGACGTGCATCAGAAGAAGGTTATGTTGTGTTGTTGGTGGGACTGCAAGGGTATAGTGCACTATGAGTTGCTGGAAGAAAATAAAACGGTCAATACTGCTCGTTACTGTTCGCAACTTGATGTTTTGAATACAAAAATTCAACGTAAACGTCCATATTTGGCCAACAGAAAGGGTGTAATTCTTCACCTCGACAACGCTAGACCACACGTAGCGAAAAAAACCGCACAAAAAATTGCAGAGTTGGGTTGGGAAATTTTACCTCAGCCAGCATACTCCCCTGATATTGCACCATGTGACTATTATCTGTTCAGATCGCTGCCAAACTTTCTTGATGGAAATAAATACATGAATTATGAGAGTGTCAAAATGGCAGTGAAAGAATACTTTGCCTCCAAAACACAGGATTTCTTTTCCAGGGGGTTAAATAAGCTGCCAGAACGTTGGCAGACAGTTGTAACTAATAAAGGACATTACGTTTTGGATTAATTTTTCAATAAAAAGTGAAAAAAAATAATTTTTTTTTTCTTTAGAAAAAAACGACAGAACTTTCCCTTACACCTAATAGATAATGCATATTATGTTATTGATGGAGGCTGGCTACTACATCAAGTTCACTGGAATAATAAAGATAGTTTCCGAGTTATCTGTCAAAAATATTTTTCATACATTAAAAAACATTTTCCAGCCGCCACAATAGTTTTTGATGGGTACAGTAATGAAATAGTTGCAGTAAAGACTTATGAAAGATTTAGGCGTCAAGAAAAAAAATTTGCCCCAGATTTAAATATCGAAATGGACATGATAGCGACTTTATCACGAGAAAAATTTTTAGCGAACGTTACAAATAAACAAAAATTTATTTATTTATTATCAGACTTTTTAAAACAATCACGAATTCCTGTTGAAGAAGCAGCCAGCGATGCAGATAAATTAGTCGTGTAGCGACCACCTACGTAGAGGGTTTTTCTACTCTCGTGCAAACGGTTGTCATGCCTTATGTCATTTGCTGCAACACAGCTATTTTTGAGAGAAGTGCCTTTTGTGTTTAGTTTCACTTAGAGTTTTCTAGAATCTCTGCACATTCTCAATAGCTCTTGTAAGTGCCATAAATTACGCGTTTCCGATGTCCCTTCGAGTGCAGGCCCAGCGACAACCTTGGGCCGCGCAAGACGAAGCGGGGGCGCGGAGGAAATGCGTACGTGACCGACCCCTTGCCAGCGAAAACTTGCCGCCAAAACCTTCGCCTCTTTTCCCTAAAAAGCGCGCCAAGGGCGTAAGGAAAACAGGGCGCAATCGGTTAATTTTCTTGTTTTCCGATTGGCTGAGCGGCCACGGAAAATTCGCCGGTTGCGTGAGGGCGGCTCCTTCGAGCTAACTAGATAGTTTCTTAGTCATTATATTTTGGGCGCTCGTCCAGTTAAGTTCGTATTTGATTATTAAAGGCTTTGTTCACGGGAACTTGAAGTTCAAATTATTCACTAACAACCCATTCCGACATTGGTGACCCCGACGTGATCTCGCAATAAGTTGTTGTGTCGTTTTTCTTTTACGTGCAGTTACACGCGGAGTGTTCGGGACAGTTTATTTTAACGTGAGTTATTTGACTTTTTCGTTCCGTTTTTCGTGAAATTTTGGACAAGATGTCGGTTCCAAATACAGAAACGGCATCTACGAGCGCCGCGAACTCTACTGAAACCGCGACCATCGCGATTCGCGCACCTCCTTTTTGGCCGAAGAACCCGGAGATATGGTTCGAGCAGATGGAGGCGCAATTCGCGGTTACCGGTATAAAGGTGGACGCGACAAAATATAATCATGTACTCGCGCAAATAGAGCCACGATACGCTGACGAAGTGAGTGATATCATTTCGAATCCGCCGGCGACCGGAAAGTATGAACGTTTACGGAATGAGCTGGTACGCAGGCTTTCCGTGAGTCAATCGCAACAAATTCGCGAGTTACTGCAAAGGACGGAGATGGGCGACCAATCTCCTTCACAATTCCTGCGGACGATGAAAAAACTCGCTGGAGGAGTGGTCCCAGACGAATTCTTGAGAAACCTGTGGGCGAATCGACTTCCCGAGATTACCAGGGCCATTGTAACTTCTCAGCCGGACATTCCGCTCGTCAAGCTGGCAGAAATAGCGGACCAGATTCTCGAATCATCGAGGCCCGTGCATGTGGCTGCAGCTAGCGGAGATTCCGTTATGTCGATGATTTTAAAACGGCTCGAGAAGATGGAACTACGGATCAACGAGATCGGACGGTCGCGTTCGCGAGGTCGCCAGCAACCTCGTCGACGATCGAGCTCCAGGAGTACACAGAGGTCCCGTTCGCCGGCAGTAAAAGGATACTGCTGGTACCATAGGTATTTCAGAGAGAATGCATCAAAATGCCGATCGCCTTGCAATTACGGCGCGGGAAACGGAGCGTCCCGTCATTGATAGCGGCCATCAAGGAGGACCACGGGACGCGCCGCACAGTGGTTCATTTGACCGAAAACCTGGCCAAAAAGCCAAAAATTTTTTTCGCGATTTTCAAAATTTCGCAATTGCGTTTGATTTGTAACATATCAGAGCATCGGTTTCCATTAATAAAAGTTTTTATTGAACAACGCTCTTAGAGATATGCAATGTCAAAGTTGGCACTTGAATAATGTAACGTATTCACGTCGATATTCAGAATACGTTTTCAAGGTGAAATAATGGTACAATCAACTTTGCAAGTATTTGTTGCTATTCGTCATACTTTTAAATTATAAGTACCTTGGTTTCATTTTTTTATTTAATATTTTACAACTGCGATGGCACAGATTGCAAAACCCATACATTTTTTTCCTTTTGCAGAGGAAATAGTTGTGAAGTACGCAAAAGTACAACGTGATTTTTTTTAAAATTAAAGTTTGAAGCTTCCCGAAGAAGTCCCCGTTGTAAAATTTTGCGACTTTTTGCGATTCTACGAGATATTCTTATTTGTTTGTCGCACGCGCCATGCTCGGGGAAATACGTTTATGACATACGGCCAGGCTATCGTGCCTTGGACAAACGAATAATGCTAGTCCTTCACTAAGGTTACCCTTGTAATTAACGAAACGCTATATTTATTTCGTTCAGGTTAAAAATCAAAATAATTTTAAGCAAGCTGGTGGCCTTTTGTTCCAAAGCAACAATAGATAGCCGCGATCACCTCGACCGCTTACCGTCATAAACCGAAAGATGTTTGACGTTTCGGCTGAAAATCTGGCTAGTTGCAGGTACGAGGGCTATATTTGTTTCTCACAATGTTCTATCAATCTCTTTCAGTCGAGATTTTCATTAAACAATGGAAAATTCGAAGATGGAATAGCTGTGATATGCCGGTATTAAGATAACGTGACTGTTGCAATAAATATCATTATAACTTTTGAAGGAAAAGGAATATCAGAATATGTTTTTTTTAAATTAAACTTTAAAGCTTCCCGAAGAAGTCCCCGTTGTAACATTTTGCGACTTTTTGCAATTGTACGCGATATTCTTATTTGTTTGTCGCACGCGCCATGCTCGGGGAAATACGTTTATGACATACGGCCAGGCTATCGTGCCTTGGACAAACGAATAATGTTAATCCTTCACTAAGGTTACCCTTGTAATTAACGAAACGCTATATTTATTTCGTTCAGGTTAAAAATCAAAATAATTTTAAGCAAGCTGGTGGCCTTTTGTTTCAAAGCAACAATAGATAGCCGCGATCACCTCGACCGCTTACCGTCATAAACCGAAAGATGTTTGACGTTTCGGCTGAAAATCTGGCTAGTTGCAGGTATGAGGGCTATATTTGTTTCTCGCAAAGTTTAGCTTTTCTCCTTCCACCGTAATTTTAAATACTGGAATGAAAAATTGGAGGTGGAAGCACCGTAAACTATTTATACCGTGCTACGTTTTCTGACACGGTAGATATCACTTGTACTTTGTGATATTTACTTTCTCAGCTGTGACAGCAATTTCGCAAAGAGTAGAGTTCAGTGTGTATTGTGTAGTGCTATGGAATCATCATCTTCTGAAGCACCATCGATTTCACTGCGGAGGGAAGACCTCGTTGATTGTTTGCGGAATTCTTCCGCAAATAATTGGGGAGATAAGTGCAATCACGTTTTCGAATACGTCAAAACCATCACTGGGTTCGTAGAATTGTCTACGAAATCAGACAGTGAATTGAAATTATTCTGTGCAACATGGAGGAGGAAATGGAATACCTGCCACAGGAACTTCATCCATTTCCAACGAAAAAATCGGAAGTGGTTAATTGGAAAAATTGACATTTCGGCCAGGATCCCAGTACCAAAATCACCTGGAAGACCACAAATTAATTTTGGTACTGCTAGTGAAAGGTCAAAGAGAAGGAAAACGGAGGATCTACGATCTAGCTTTAGTTCCGGGGAACTAACTTATGCGGCTCAAATGCAGTTGCGAAGCGATCAGGACGTAGATGCCGCGAATATAATAAAAGAAATCGTTGCATCTCCAGAACGTGCCAAGGAATACAAAGAAGCTTATCGTAAATCAAGAGTACTGAAGGAGTCTTATACCAGCGATATGGCATTATCTTTTATAATAGCGGCCAAGCTATCGAGGGATCAATATAACTTGATACGCGATGAAGCTAAAACATATGGTACAAATTTATTTCCCAGTTAGGCGTCAGTTTTAAAGGCGAAAAAGAATTGTTACCCGCGTAACATTGTTATCAGTGAGACGAGTGCCGAGGTGAGCCTGCAAAGTCTGCTGGATCATACGGTTTCGCGAATTTTCAAGTTATTAGATGAACGATTGATCCAGAATGTAGAAAACAATAATTTAAATTTAATAGTTAAATGGGGCTGCGATGGGACATCGGGATTAAGTGAATATAAGCAAAAATTTGAAGAATCAACTGCTTCAGATTCAAGCATATTTATTTCGTCCCTTGTTCCATTGCAGCTTGAATCAATAGATACCGTCAACGAAGAAAAAACTGTGCTGTGGAACAATGAACACTAGGGTGGTCCTTATTTTTCCACTTTTGATTTTTTCTGGTCTTACCCTTTTAAATTATGACACCTAATGAAAAAATGATATGTGCCAAATTTCAGCGAAATCGGACAACGGGAACCCGTGCCGCATCTGTGACAAAGTTTTAGCATTTAACCGCTTGAGCTTGAAAGACGCGCAGCGCACGTCGTAATGCTTTTGTCTCAAAATCGCCAACGACGGTACACGTCGGTTCCAGGTTGTTTGGAAAGAAAGTTGTTGTTTAAGTGTAATTTATAACCTTAAGGTTACGACAGTCATAGCGTGTCATCATTTTTATGTATTTTCGCAGCCGTGCAAAACGGGCCTATTTGGCAAAAACCCATTGATGACCGCACGGTTGCACGTGGCCACCAGATTTGCACGGCACGTTCTTGCAAGCTATATTTATGACATATGTCATAAATTTAGCGTTTCCTAAATTCACGTCAATATCGTAGTTCAAGGCCCCCACCCTCTGCCTGGGCCTTCGTCGGGTTTTGGCAAGTACCAATGGAAGCCTTGCATTTTTTGGTTACCACCCACAAAGCCCAGGAAGAATCAATAACATTTAATCGCAGGCCCAACTTCCTTCCTCCTAGCATGTTACTAACAATAAGTCCTCCTCCCACGGTATGTCGACGGAGGAAGAGGTTTTTGAAAAAACTGATAAAGGGAACGGAGACCAGGCCGGAGGAGCATTACATTTTTGAATACCATACACTACATACTTCGCGCTTGTTATATCTTTTTACTTGTTATTTTTTGTTAAATCTTCATTGTTATCTTGAAGCACACGAGTCAATATAAACGCTAGTGCTTCTCCTTTAGTTCTTACTGAGAGCTGAAACTTTGTGTTTCGAAGAGCAACATCAATTGAAATAGTAAGAATATGGAAACTAGAAGTGCTGATGAAATATATCTATTAGGCCATAGTGAAAGTCAAATTATTGGAACGAAGCTTCCTGGTAATGGTCAAGCTTTACGTGTACTCTTTTACAACTTATGTAAAATAAATTTAGACCTTCGATCGAGTGCCGCGATTGTAATAAAGGAGGTGGAAGTCTTTTGGAATAAGGCACGTACCTATTCCCGAAAGACATACACACAATAGTATTAAAAAACTAATAAGATTATATCAGAATTGGCGAAAGTTACAACGCTCTAACAAACGTCGAAGTGAGTTGCAAAAAAAGAGAGAACAAGAATTTCTTTAATCGATGGATGATTTTTTTGACATCGCTCATAAAGATGCATTAAATACTATGAACATCGAAGAAGACAGACTTTTCCTTTTAAATCAAAGGAAAAAGGGAAGAGAAGGCTCAATGATAGGAACCGATATGAGTATAATGAAAAGGGAGCTTCGGAGAGCAATTAAAATAGAAAAAGTAGAGTCACGGAAGAAACGACATGGTGCAATAGCAAAAACAGAAGGTAAATATTGGTTAAATACATTTCTAATTCTGAATGTGTTCTTGAAAATGTCTGAATTTAATGTACATTACAGAATTTATACAATTGGAGTCAACTTCATCTGATGGTGAATAGGATATTTCATCACAATTTGAATTTAAAGATACTGTGTTAGAAGAAGCAATGTGCAAAGTAGCAATACACAAATTTATTTGGCATTTGTGGTACTTTATCCAGAATGTGCAATTTTAGCCTTATTTAGTACACAATTATCATATGATATAGAGGCGTATGCTGCAGAATTTGAATTCTAATAAAATTGAAACTCCCTGTAAAAGGATTATTTTGAAAGACGTAAAAGACTATATTAATATTGGCATAGAAAATTTGCTGATTACGGATTACAATAGCTTGCTTACGAAAAATGAAGATGACAAACAATTTATTTTTCAAGTAATAGAAGATTATCGTCGGTATTACCCCGATGCGAATAAATCAACCGTAATGAAAGTCGGCATCTATTGACTTGTGCCCATTAATTTATAAGTTTTATTATTTATAATTTTATTAAATAGTTATAGATTTAGCTTAAATAATACGATGTAGATGTAAAAAATATTTTCTTTGAATATTTTAAGGACTACTTTAAAACTGCAAATGACATTTATATTGAAATCGGTGTATATAATAAAAATTGTAAAACTTCTCCTTAAATGCGGCACGTGTTCCTGATATCCGATCTCGTTGAAATTTTGGGAACATAGTTTTCTTATCACAAGTCAAAATTTGAGAGGGTAAGACAAAACAAAACTGAGAAAAATTATTTTACCCCTATAGCTAAGGACCACCCTAATGAACACCCATCTTCGGCAAGACTTTGCAGACCTATCTCGTTAAGATTCGTTCACGAAACAACAAGTGTTATAATGCAAGAGGTAAATAAAGTGGAAAATGAAATCCGAAATTTGAGTGAATGCCACATTAATATAAATAATCACTCTGTTAAAATAAATTACACATTACTATTCACTATGCTGGATGGAAAGGTATGCAATGCAGTAGCAGAAAATTCTGCTACTCAGAGATGCTACCTTTGTGGCTTAACATGTAAAGATTTCAACAATATAGAGTTGATGAAACAACAAACGATTGGTGATGTAACAAAATTGAGGTTCGGCTTATCGCCGTTACACGCATGGATACGCTTTTTTGAATGCGTGTTGCATTTATCATATAAGAACACCATCCAACAGTGGCACGTTCGAGGGGAAGAAAATAAGAAGATAGTGGCAGAAAACAAAAGAAGGCTACAGATGGAATTTAAAACACAAATGGGCTTGCTGGTAGATAAACCAAAGCCGGGATTCGGTACGAGTAACGATGGCAACACCGCTCGCCGTTTTTTCGAAGACACCTCTATGTCCGCAAAAATTACTGGTATAGCCGAAGATATAATAACGCGGTTTCACAACATTTTAATAACTATTTCAAGTAAATATCCTATTAAAATAGAAATATTTAAGGCATATTGCTTAGAGACTGCTGAGAAATTTGTAGAGCTGTATCCGTGGTACAATATGCCAACCACAGTCCATAAAATACTAATACATTCATCAGAAATTATTCAGCATGCCCTTCTCCCAATTGGCCAGCTGGGAGAAGAAGCACAAGAAAGTCGAAATAAAGATATAAAAAATTATAGAGAACACTACTCTAGGAAATGTTCCCGGACAAAAACAATAGAGGACGTGTTCCATCGATTACTCGTATCTTCGGATCCGTCCATAAGCGGAACTAGAACACCTAAAACGAAGAAGAGGAAGAACAGTTATCCCAAAGAGGTCTACCAATTTCTAGATATACCTATCCAGTCCGAAGAAGAAGAAGAAGAAGAAAAAGAAGAAGAAGAAGAAGACGACGAAGAAGACGACGAAGAAGACGACGAAGAAGACGAAGAAGACTAAGTAGGGCAGGATCGCAATGACAAGATTACATTTATTCTTTTAATTAAGAAGGTATGATAAATATTTAGTACTATATGCTCAATTTAATTTCTATATTGATTTCAATGTACCGAAACTAACTATTATTTGAAAATATGATTCTCGGTGGCCGATACTGCGGAGGACAAGAGGACATAACCGAATTGCTCGAAGGTTACGAAGGACTAGATAAAGAAGATAATAAAAGAAAAATATATTTAATTTCAAAATAATTAGTCAGTTAACTATAATACGTTCGTTATAAGGTAATTGTTACGATTCTCTGTAATATTAAAAGCTTATAAGATGAATATAATTCAATGTGATCAATAAATGTATCATAATATCTAAATAAATTCTTAATTTTTTAATTATGTTTGTTCGCCAATTTGCTTTTGGAAATTCTGAGTTCAGATTCTTAATCAGCGACCGGAAAAACATAAGACTACTGATTTTCGTGCCGATCCGACAATTTTTCAATACTCGCATCCGCCACATTGAAGCCGCCATTTTGTTTTTGGAAATTCTGAGTTCAGATTCTTAATCAGCGACCGGAAAAACATAAGACTACTGATTTTCGTGCCGATCCGACAATTTTTCAATACTCGCATCCGCCACATTGAAGCCGCCATTTTGTTTTTGGAAATTCTGAGTTCAGATTCTTAATCAGCGACCGGAAAAACATAAGAGTACTGATTTTCGTGCCGATCCGACAATTTTTCGATACTCGCATCCGCCACATTGAAGCCGCCATTTTGTTTTTGGAAATTGTGAGTTCAGATTCTTAATCAGCGACCGGAAAAACATAAGACTACTGATTTTCGTGCCGATCCGACAATTTCTCGATACTCGCATCCGCCACATTGAAGCCGCCATTTTGTTTTTGGAAATTCTGAGTTCAGATTCTTAATCAGCGACCGGAAAAACATAAGATTACTGATTTTCGTGCCGATCCGACAATTTTTCGATAGTCAAATCCGCCATATTAGAGCCGCCATTTTGTTTTTGGAAATTTTGAGTTCAGATTCTTAATCAGCGACCCAAATAATACTAATACACCAATTTTCAGCTAAATTGAAAAACTCCTTGAGTTTTGGCCAGGTTTTCGGCCAAATAAACCACTGTGCGCCGCCTCTTCGTAGTCGACCGATCGTCGAAAATTGAGTACTTGGTCGACACTGGCTCGGACCTTTGCGTTTTTCCACGAACGCGCATTCAAGGCCGACTTACAAGGGAACATACCGAGGTGTCCCCCTCCGATTTTGATGAAATTTGGCACAGTTGTTCAGTACGCGAGAATAATCGATACGTATTTTTTTATATCTGCTAAGTCGCACGTTTAGGGGGTGAAACCACCCTTCAAAGTTTCGGATTTTTTTCTTTTTTTGCTTATAACTTTGAAACGGTTAATGATAGACATTTTTGATAAATGTACGAAATATTTGTTTTTTCGTCTACTAAAGGCCTGCGGAACTTAAAATTTGATTTAACGATTTTTTGTTAATTTTTTATTAAAAAATAACGTTTTTTTCGTTATATCTTTAAAGTTTACGATCCGATTTTAACCAAACTTTTTTTAAATGGTAGAGAAATCAAAAATAAAAGTTACGTGTTTTTGCGTTTTTCCATAATCTACTCTGGAGTCGTGAAATTAACCCTTTTCTTTTTTAGGGTTTTGGCACTTTACGTTACTATATCTGATCAACGAATGATGATGGGAAAAATGTATTATGCAACAAATACTTCTTTTCTCATCTACTATATTATTGTTTTTGTAAAAAATCAAAATTTGAAAATTTTTTGTTTTGCTTTATAATATTTAGGCTGCGCACATCCGCCAGGACGCGTCAATCACAAACTATCGTAGATATCATAAAATTTCATAAGGGAAAGTTTCATGGATTTTTACATATAAAATAATATATTTATAATTTATTTAAATCACAATTTATTTATAACAAAAAAAATAATTTAATTTATGAATTTAATATACATATACTATTACAGCTTCTATGAAACATATAGTTCGCAAAAATGATATTCTTCTCTGCGATTCTTTATTAATTCTTGTTATCTCTATTATCTTTATTTGATATTAATCTTACCTAAATGAACCCTAACTAAACTAAATTAATCATGTGTGCTGTTTTGTATATAACGTAAATGGTTAACAACAAAAAGTAAATTTATGGAACACAACCTGCCATTATAACATGTGCGTGGTGTAAAAAATCACTTTGTTTTGAACATTTCTTCGTGTAGTACCATTTTTGTGGACTATATGTTCCATAGAAACCATGATAGTTTATGTATATTAAATTAATAAATTAAATTATTTTTTTGTTATAAATAAATTGTAATTTAAATAAATTATAAATATATTCTTTTTATATGTAAATATCCATGAAACTTTCCCTTATGAAATTTTATGATATCTACGATAGTTTGTGATTGACGCGTCTTGGCGGATGTGCGCAGCCTAAATATTATAAAGCAAAACAAAAAATTTTCAAATTTTGATTTTTTACATAAACAATAATATAGTAGATGAGAAAGGAAGTATTTGTTGCATAATACATTTTTCCCATCATCATTCGTTGATCATATATAGTAACGTAAAGTGCCAAAACCCTAAAAAAGAAAAGGGTTAATTTCACGACTCCAGAGTAGATTATGGAAAAACGCAAAAACACGTAACTTTTATTTTTGATTTCTCTACCATTTAAAAAAAGTTTGGTTAAAATCGGATCGTAAACTTTAAAGATATAACGAAAAACACGTTATTTTTTAATAAAAAATTAACAAAAAATCGTTAAATCAAATTTTAAGTTCCGTAGGCCTTTAGTAGACGAAAAAACAAATATTTCGTACATTTATCAAAAATGTCTATCATTAACCGTTTCAAAGTTATAAGCAAAAAATGAAAAAAATCCGAAACTTTGAAGGGTGGTTTCACCCCCTAAACGTGCGACTTAGCAGATATAAAAAAATACGTATCGATTATTCTCGCGTACTGAACAACTGTGCCAAATTTCATCAAAATCGGAGGGGGACACCTCGGTATGTTCCCTTGTTAGTAAGACCGCGTATGAAATGTACGCTGCAAATGGTTCGACGATCGCGACTTACGGCCTGAGGACGTTCGTGCTGGACCTGGGACTACGTCGTGCATTCCGATGGGAGTTCATCATCGCTGACGTCGCCAAGCCGATAATAGGAGCGGATTTCCTATCTTTTTACGACATTCTGGTGGATCTACAGAATCGACGATTGCTCGACAGTACGACGGAACTTTCGGCTAAGGGTCGAATCTTCACCGTCGACGCGCCGTCTGTGAAGAGCATCGTGGGAAATTCAGAGTTCCACCAGCTTCTGGCCAGCTTCCCTGGAATCACGCGCCCAAGTCCCACTGCGAGCGAGGTAAGGCACGATGTCGTGCATTTTATTACGACGACACCCGGACCACCCACGCACGCTAAACTGCGACGTTTAGCGCCAGAGATCTTTCGAATCGCGAAAGAAGAATTCGAGACGTTATTGTCGCGGGGTCACATTCGTCCCTCAAAGAGCCAATGGGCTTCCACCCTTCATATGGTTCGAAAAAAAGAGAACGGCTGGCGACCCTGCGGCGATTATCGTGCTCTTAATTCGCGTACGATACCGGATAGGTACCCGATTCCTCACATCGAGGATTTCTCGCGGATGCTTTCGGGAAAGGCTGTATTCTCGACGATTGATTTAGTCCGCGCGTACCATCAAATTCCGGTAAATCCTGACGATATTCCGAAAACCGCAGTGACGACTCCTTTCGGGATGTTTGAATATACCGTAATGCCATTCGGATTGAGAAACGCTGCACAAACGTTCCAGCGATTCATCGATACCGTTATTCGGGGGCTAGATTTTTGCTATGCATATTTAGACGAATTCTAGTCGCCTCGAGTAACGAGGTCGAACATCGCGAACATTTGAAACTCCTTTTCTCACGCCTGAATCATTACGGTGTTGTGCTTAACCCCACGAAATGTGTCCTCGCCGCGAACGAGGTGAAATTTCTTGGCTATATTGTAAATAGTCAGGGTACGAGACCCCTTCCTGAGAAGGTGAAAGCCGTCGCTCAATTTCCGAAGCCTACGACGGTAAAACAGTTACGACGGTTTCTGGGCATGGTAAACTTCTATCGACGATTCATGCCCGGAACCGCCAAACTGCAGGCTCCGTTAAACGAGCTGTTAAAAGGTCCCAAGCGTCGTGGCGATTCTCCCATCGACCTTCCGTCCGATGCGGAAAAATCTTTCATTGATTTAAAAAACGCGCTTGCAGACGCTGCGATTCTTGCGCATCCATCGGCTAACTCGCATCTCGCGATTATGGTGGATGCGTCCGATTTCGCCATAGGCGCCGCTTTGCAACAGCGACAAGGAAACTCGTGGCAACCGCTTGCCTTTTTCACGAGAGCCTTGTCGTGCGCTCAGCGTAAATACAGCGCCTATGATAGGGAGCTTTTGGCAGCTTACGAGGCAATTAAGCGATTTCGGCACGCCGTCGAAGGTCGACCATTTACAATTTTTACCGACCATCGTCCGCTAGTTTTTGCTTTTCGGCAGAAACTAGAGAAATGTTCACCTCGACAATTTCGTTATTTGGATTATAGCGCACAATTTACAACCGATATACGGCACGTTAGTGGAGTTGAAAACGAAGTAGCAGATGCTCTATCTCGCGTGGAAACAATCGGCACCTCTTTGAATTATAAAGAGCTCGCCGAGTCGCAAGATTCCGACGCGGAATTACAAGATCTTTTGCGAGCATCTGATACTTCGTTAAGATTCGTGAGAATACAGTCTTTCGATTCCAACGCGACCGTTTATTGCGATGTATCCACAGGCAACGCACGACCATTCGTAACGAAGTCCTTTCGTAAACGAGCCTTCGATTCAGTTCACAGTCTTTCACACCCCGGTGTAAAGACGACTGTTAAAATGATTGATAAGATTGATGAAAAGATAAAAAACTGTGATATATTTTTTAAGTTAGTCTTAGATTAAATTAAGCTTAGGATTAATTTAGTTTAGACGGCTCGAAGGATAACGTTTGCACTGGCAGGGGGGTGATGTAGCGACCACCTACGTAGAGGGTTTTTCTACTCTCGTGCAAACGGTTGTCATGGCTTATGTCATTTGCTGCAACACAGCTATTTTTGAGAGAAGTGCCTTTTGTGTTTAGTTTCACTTAGAGTTTTCTAGAATCTCTGCACATTCTCAATAGCTCTTGTAAGTGCCATAAATTACGCGTTTCCGATGTCCCTTCGAGTGCAGGCCCAGCGACAACCTTGGGCCGCGCAAGACGAAGCGGGGGCGCGGAGGAAATGCGTACGTGACCGACCCCTTGCCAGCGAAAACTTGCCGCCAAAACCTTCGCCTCTTTTCCCTAAAAAGCGCGCCAAGGGCGTAAGGAAATTTTCTTGTTTTCCGATTGGCTGAGCGGCCACGGAAAATTCGCCGGTTGCGTGGGGGCGGCTCCTTCGAGCTAACTAGATAGTTTCTTAGTCATTATATTTTGAGCGCTCGTCCAGTTAAGTTCGTATTTGATTATTAAAGGCTTTGTTCACGGGAACTTGAAGTTCAAATTATTCACTAACAACCCATTCCGACAGTCGTTACGACAGCTCTCACACTGAAGGACAAATTAAGTAAGACAGTTGTAATTGTTGGAAATGACGTGGATCTCTTGATCTTGTTAATTGATCAAACGCCAGAAAACCAATCAATGTATTTTTATAAAATGGGTTCTGGCCGACAGGGAAATACCTTATTCTCCACATCCAATAATAAACAATTCAAACCCTTTATTTTATTTGCACACGCATTTGTTGGATGTGATACCACAAGTGCCTTGTACAATAAAGGAAAAAGAAAAATAATCACACTTCTAGAGAATGATTCCGATTCGGTGGAGATGATTAGAACATATTACGTAAAAGAGCAGGAGTTTTTAATATTGTACAAAGTAGCAGAAACAATTAAATTTCATTTATACTCATCCAGCAATAGAAAAGATAAACCTAAAACGCTTGCTGAACTTCGATACGTACTATTTAATTCATCATTATATCAACACAATATCGAAGAATCGTTAGCATCATTACCACCAACAATACCAGCACTGCAAGAACACACGAAAAGGGTTTACTATCAAATTCAAGAATGGTCGGGAAACCAGTTGGAACCTGAAAATTGGGGGTGGAAGAAATTATTTCCAGCTACAGTAAAACCTCGATAAATGCCGAAGAAGTTTGTACCGATAAATGCATCGCGACTATCCCCTCCACATAGGGGGATCCCCCTCGGTCGAACCTCGACGTTCGGCGACGAGGCAGTGTAACACGATACTATCGGAACCATCGGAACGTATCCATGTGACAATACTAATCCGAGACTTGAACTTTTCCATTTTTGATTTTTTTTTTTTTTGAAAACTTCGCTAACGTATTTGTGACAAGTTTCTGATTAAAATGATACCAAACACGACATAGTTTGAGCAATATTTACTTAATATTTAATTCCTTTACTTGCTATTTAGATAACTCAAACATATCGTGTTTGGTATCATTTTAATCAGAAAAATGTCACAAATACGTTAGCGAAGTTTTCAAAACAAAAAAATCAAAAATGGAAAAGTTCCATCCTCCGCTTAGTATTGCGTCATCCATGCGTTAGGGCCGGCCCCCCTGTGCGTTGGGCCTCTCTGTCTTTTCTACTGTCTGTCCTTTTCTAAGCTCGGCGCTCGCTGGAGCCTCAACGTAAACAGTCCTGACATACAGCAGCGTCCTATGCATTTGAGTTTCGCACAGGGAACCATTTAGCAGTGCAGTTAACGGTACAGGTAACTATTCTATGTTTTCATCTGACTCCAGCTGACCACGAATCTAGAAAGGGGTAAGCAATGGGAAACCGCCCCCTCGAAGATGATAGGGTTAATGGAACCGGGACTCGGTTGCGGTGCACATGCGATTGACGGCGATGCGTTCATCTTTGCTCCATTCACGAGCTAATGGACTACATTTTGACGATGCTCAAAGTTTGTTAGATATCTATGCTATTGAGAGAAACGTTCCTCAAAACGTTCGTACGAACGGACTCCTCGCTGTCAATCGCGTGTTCATCATAATCGTGCCTTAGTACCTTTAACCCCTGCATCTTCGGGGGTGAGGGGTCCCCCCATTTTTTGCCACTTTCTAAATTCGAGGTCAGTTAGACTCGCATGAAAACGCTGCATTGTTACCAACTCAATAAATGTACAGCAAATCGACAGCTGTGCAATGTCTAAATGCACAGGGCTGTGTCTACGTTACGGCTCCAATTGAGCGCCGAACTTAGAAAATGCATTAAATATAATTCAAACCGTATCGCGTTCGGTATCATTTTAATAAAAAAAAAATCTCACAAATACGTTAACGAGTTTTCAAAAAATAAGAATCAAAAATGGAAAAGTTCCATACTCCGATTAGTAGAGCGTAATGCAATAGAAGACGTTACGACGTGGCGGAAGTATTACATAATTAAGGCGTGAGTTTAAGGCCGACACTGAGTTCTAATTAATTTTAATATAGTATTATGGAAAATACATAAAATGAGGAGACGTTGAGGGTGGCAAACAAGAGGCCATAATAGGTGAAGACGACCTGGTTGAGAAGGATGATGTTTCTTTTATTAACAACAAGTTTTAATATTAAATTTTAGTAAACAGCAAACATAATAACAACAACAAACTCGGCTGGAGCCGTAACGTAAACACAGTCCTGCCATTCAGCCGCAACCTGTGCATTTAAACCTTGCACAGGTTGCATATAGCTGTTAATTTGTCGAGTTTCGTAACTATTCAGTGTTTTCATGCGACTCCAGCTGACCGTAAATTCAGAAAGGAACAGACCATGGAAAACCACCCCCTCGAAGATGCAACAGTTAAAAATAACGGAAGTCACCCTGTGATGGACACGTGATTGACAGCGAGGAGTCCGTTCGTACGAACGTTTTGAGGAACGTTTCTCTCAATAGCATAGATATCTAACAAACTTTGAGCATCGTCAAAATGTAGTCCATTAGCTCGTGAATGGAGCAAAGATGAACGCATCGCCGTCAATCGCATGTGCACCGCAACCGAGTCCCGGTTCCATTAACCCTATCATCTTCGAGGGGGCGGTTTCCCATTGCTTACCCCTTTCTAGATTCGTGGTCAGCTGGAGTCAGATGAAAACATAGAATAGTTACCTGTACCGTTAACTGCACTGCTAAATGGTTCCCTGTGCGAAACTCAAATGCATAGGACGCTGCTGTATGTCAGGACTGTTTACGTTGAGGCTCCAGCGAGCGCCGAGCTTAGAAAAGGACAGACAGTAGAAAAGACAGAGAGGCCCAACGCACAGGGGGACCGGCCCTAACGCATGGATGACGCAATACTAAGCGGAGGATGGAACTTTTCCATTTTTGATTTTTTTGTTTTGAAAACTTCGCTAACGTATTTGTGACATTTTTATGATTAAAATGATACCAAACACGATATGTTTGAGTTATCTAAATAGCAAGTAAACGAATTAAATATTAAGTAAATATTGCTCAAACTATGTCGTGTTTGGTATCATTTTAATCAGAAAATTGTCACAAATGCGTTAGCGAAGTTTTCAACCAAAAAAAATCAAAAATGAAAAAGTTCAAGTCTCGGATTAGTATTGTCACATGGATACGTTCGGGCCGGTCCCCCTGTAGGTTGGACCTCTTTGTCTCTTCTACTGTCTGTTCTTTTCTAAGCTCACGCTGGGCTGGAGCCTGAACGTAAACACAAAATAGAAACCACTGCTTCGTAACTGCACTGATTCGGTCCCGAATTCTCTGCATTTATCGAGGTTTTACTGTATTATGTTTCCAGTGATGAATCCAGCGCCACCAGCTCCAGAAGAACTTTTAAAATCGGTAAGAATTAATTTAATTGTTATCAAATTATCGAAATTTTATTATCAGCTCCACGATAACAAAGTAAATTTCTTGCAGATTCATTGTAGTTGTCAGAAGTGCGACACAAACCGATGCACTTGTAGAAAGAGCGGCATTCGGTGTAGTGCATTTTGTAAAAACATGTGACAACCGATCATTAAAAGCAATCGAAAATTTATCAGCAGAAGACGATGGGGATGAAGGAGAAAATGAAGTGGAAGACTCACAATTAGATGAGCATCAGTCAGAACACGAAGAAGAGGAAGAATAAGAATTATTCGACGAAGTGGCTGTCGAAAATACGATGAGCTTCGATGAAATGGAGGTCGACATTGAAGATTATTAAAATTATATGTCAACGACCATGTAAATAATGTAGCTATTAAAAATAAAAGATCATTCCATAAATTTCACTAATGACAGTTTCTTAACTTAGTTTTTTATATAGATCGATAAAGGAAGAAATTCTAAATTGATTGAGCAACGTTTTTGTTGCCAAAAAAATGGCAAAAATGATTTTTGAAAAATGCCAAAAAAAGTGCAGCTTAATCGATCCAGAATTCAATTCTCTATCGATCTGTATATATGGAAAAATATCCAAAAAAAATAACTAATATATTGGTCGCAAGGAACTTTGAAAAAAATTCAGTCGCCGACCAATATTTAAAATTTTCAATAAATACACTTTTCGAGGGCATACTAAGTTTGTTACGATTGCCTACTAACTGTAGAGCTCAATGGAAAGCAGTAAAATTTGTATGACCCAATACTAGAAGTCCTCAATGGGACTATTTTCGTCGAGCTCAAGGGTCTCATTTTTATCTAATTTTCTATCTCTTTCGCTCCTATTAGGAAACGTATGGTCTCACTCGCGCGCATGGGTCCTATTTCTCCCTACCCACTCTTATATTTCTATCTCTTACGCTCGCATTGGAATAATTGTGATCTCACTCGCACGCATGCTCTCTTCATGCGCCGCGCATGCGTAGAAACATGCAATGAGTGGGACCGAGAGGTAAATATATATCGCGCTCTCTCTCCGCCAGTGATGTAGCGGAGTAAATGTCCCCCTGAAATGAAATTTATAATAGCTCAGGTAAATGGAGAGCTAATATATACTGCAAATATACGTTTTAAACACAAATTTTGCGCTGAATCCGATGAAATAAAAAAAATGCTAAAATTAAATTATCATGTAATAAAATTGAAATGAAATTTTTATGTCAAGATTCTTATATGAAAAAAGGTATAAATAAATTTAAAAATGCCCGAAACATATTAATTGAATCCCAATGAAGCATGTAGGATCGTTTCAAAATGGAAAAAAAAGATTAATAATACATAAATAATTTTTTAAAAATTTTACACATTTAAATGCATTTTGTGCAAAAACTATGGGAGATACGCGAAAATACGTTGACACCTTTTTTGTAGAGAATTTAATTTTCTACAATTTTGTATTAGGATTTTTTTTTATTTTCCCAGCCAATCGCTAGATATTCACGAAAAAGTCGTTTTTGCACCCTTTTGCAATTTTTTTGCACCCTTTGCCGTCAATGCAGGACCCTGCAATTTTAGTATATTAATCTACGAACACTTACGGAAATTTTCGCGTTGGTTGCAGGTAATCAACTCAAAATGGCAAAGTTAAGCTTTCATTGACTAGACTAATACATTAACACTCGTCTTTCCATAACTTCAGGCAGTCTTTAGGCATCGTTTGCGGTATATCGTTTTTTCAGTAACCTCGTAACAATCATTATTTCAAATTTTCAATACCATCAATGGCTCTATATACAGTGCGTTGCATAAATATACCAACCACCCGATATTTCTAATAATCTAAAATTATGTGGGAAATTACGACATATATTCTTCAAATACTAGTTCGTAGCATGCAAAAAATAAGTTATACAACACAAACTTAGCTTTTTCAATAAAAATACCAACTTAGATCACATAAAATTTGATTTTCAGACGTTTCATAAATATACCAACTTCTAATGTCTACCTTACGTTGGCATCAATCGTGCCTTATCAGAAAACATATTCATTATGTGATCTCCATTTTTTTCGTATTTCTTGTGATTGAACATCATACAATTCAGTTAGGAAGGTTAGAAAGTGAAGTGCCTCGTGGAAAAGAATTGTCTGAGAAAGAAAAAGCCATAATCGATGGTTTTCGCATCAACGGCAAGGGGTACGGTTACATTGCGAAGCAATTAAATCGATCTAAAAATGCAATTGCCGATTATGTAAGTAAAAGGCGTAATCATACACAGAAAAAGCGTCCAGGTCGTCTTCCTAAACTATCATGTCGAGATAAGCGCAAAATTCTCCGAGCGGCTTCGAACTCCACACTGTCGTTGATTCAAATGAGAGATGAATGTAAATTAAATGTTTCAAAAAGTACCATTTTCAGAATCATTGCAGCATCTCTGCATATTGTTAGAGCGAAAATGATATCTGCACCACTATTAAAAAATACGGATAAGTCAGCAAGACTTTCCTTCGCTAAAGCAAGCATGCGTACGGATTGGAAAAACGTTAGTAAAATTGTAAGAAACAGATATTTATTTTAATATATCCTTAATAAAAATTTGTTTCTACATTGTATTTAGTGACGAAAAAAAATTCAATTTGGATGGACCTGATGGGTTTCGTTCATACTGGCACGATATACGAAAGGATGCTAAATATTTTTCGAAACGTAATTTTGGTGGTGACTCGGTCATGATTTGGGCGTGTTTCTCGGCACATGGAAAAAGCGCCATAGCATTGATATCTTATAAAATGAATAGTGCTAATTATACAAATACATTGGAAAATTATTTAAAACCATTTTGGGCAAAATTTGATAACAGAAACTTAATCTTCATGCAAGATAACGCACCCGTGCATAAATCGGCACACACATTGCGGTGGTTTTCGGAAAATAATATTCCACTATTAGATTGGTCTGCACGTTCTCCTGACGTAAATCCCATAGAAAATCTATGGGGAATGTTAGTAAGAAGAATTTTTTCCAGTAATCATACTTATTCCACTGTCGATGACTTGAAATTGGCAATTGTTGAGACATGGAATAATTTAGAGGAGAATATAATAACCAATCTCATCAATAGTATGGAAAATCGAATTTTGGAAATACAATAAATTGTTAAGATTTGTATTTTTGTATATAAAAATACATTAAAACAATTTTTCCTTAAGAGTTGGTATATTTATGAAACGCCTGAAAAATCAACTTTCATATAATTCAGCTTAATATTTACAATAAAGTGACATTTTTTTGGTGTATAACTCATTATTTGTGCATTATGCACTATTAATTGAAGAATATTGGCCATAGTTTTCTACCGAAAGCTAAAATTGTTAAAAATATGGGGGGTTGGTATATTTATGCAACGCACTGTATTTACAATCTATTGCAACTTTGTTTGCGTTGAATACGAGACTTTTATGAAACTTGTATAGTTCTCTTTAACAACTATATGCTCTGCGTTTCTTATCAAATCAACTATTATGCTTTTAAACGTTTTTAAATAGCTTTTTCGTTGGTACATCTCTATTTTTAATAATATGAATTTTATTATTGCGTATTCGGAATTTCACATTCAGCAAATTCGACAGTGCTCGAGCTTAACTCCACGTCAAACATTTAACAACAAGAAAACTATGAAAATTTTGTTTTTCACAATTCTATTCATTAATCCATCCAATTTGCTCGGCCATTCTGAAGTTTTCTTTATTTCCCGTAGTAAGTAAAGGGTCCAGCCGAATAAGGGGGTCAAAAGTGCCCTTGAGCCGATTTTATTCGACGATGGGTCATTCGATAGGTGGCGATGAAAAACCATTGCACACAAATTTTTAATCCGATACCTTCACCGCGAGGGTAGTTATAGGGTAAAATCGAAAAATCAGTTTTTGCCTCATTTTCCCCAATTAATGTGGTGCAAAAATTCCAAAAAAATTTTGACACATTCTAAACATTAATGCACACGTTAAGGATTTTTTTCAGATTTTTTGAGTACGGTGCATCACGGTCGGAAAAATCAAAAACCGATTTCTGGGACACATTTTGGGCTGAAACTCGCCCATTATCTGCCATTCTTGCATGATTTTAATACAGTATGTTCACATTGTGACCTTCAATGTTTCTGCATAGAAATATGTAGATGTTAAAGCACATTATCGGGATAATTAAATTAATTGCTGATTGTATGGTCTTTATAACTTAGAATTTTAACCGTTCTTTCAAAAGCATTAATGGCGCAGTTGCTATGGTGTCTGCCTGTGGAATCGCTGGACACTTTTTTGTCGCGGGTTCGAATCTCCATGTGGGACTTAAGTTTTTTTCTGTATTTTTTTTTTTTTTTTTTTTTATTAAAGACAACAATATTCAGTAGTAGCTTTAAAATGTTTCACAGATACTTCTAAAAATAATTATACAGTACACTTTTTTCTTCATCGACTCTTTCCCGTCATGTCACGATTTACTATTACAAGTCCTTTGTTACATTCTGTACATTGAATTTTATATTTCTTTCATACTTAAAATATATTTTCATACATTGCAATAAACCAATATCTATGAACAATATAAAATGTTTGAGAATACTTATAATTGCAAAACGTTGCATATCTAATTGTAAGAAAAGCATGTTTTACGATTATTTTTCTATAGATTTTATATTGTTGAAAGGCATAAAAATATCTGTGAAACATTTTAAAGCTACTACTGAATAGTGGTATGTCTTTAATAAAAAAAAAAAAAAAAATAACAGAAAAAAGCATAAGTCCCACATGGAGATTCGAACCCGCGACAAAAAAGTGTCCAGCGATTCCACAGGCAGACACCATAGCCCAGGCTGTTGAATTAGTTACACGCCGCGAGCCTTTTCTGAGTCGCTCCGCCTGCTTCTCCCTCCCAACTATTTTACCCAACGAGGAATGACTTGCTAGACTCGGCGTATTACACGAGTATAGTGGCAGTGATGCCAGGACGTGGGATTTTCTCCCACGTGGGAGTCGTCGTGCGCATGCGCATGCTGACGTCACAGGTCGGCGGCGGTTGTTTTCATGGACGTATCTAGTAAAATGTACTCTTCCTGTAATTTCTACCGTATTTCAATTGTCACAGGGGTCTAACGATACCCCATATTTGAGTGAAGTATATACGTTACTGAGGATTGGGAAGTGCGCAAGGGTGGGAAAAATCCCACGTCCTGGCATCACTGTATAGTGGCGCTTTAGGGCGCCATTCGCCTCTGTTCGCTCGCGCTGGAAAGACGCCGCGCACGCCAATTACGGGAAAAATATCGATGCGCGTATCCCGTCGACTGACGTTATCTGTCAACGAACAGTTTCAGATGGCGTCACATGGCGTTTAGGTTAAAACAAAAGTATTACTAGTAAAAAAGTATGCTCAAATATGTCTTGAATTAAATGTGATTAACAGATTGTTAGCAGAAAAACATTGAAATTTTACTTTGTTGCATTCTTCGATACAAAATGAAAGAAGCGCGTTTTCGCTGCTTGACACTCAACCGGTTAAAATCTCTTGCTAAGTCGACCGTGGCGGCAACAATGTATTCTTTGACGCGAGGCTAACGTTTTGCTGTCGCCGTATTTTTAAATTATTTGCGTTGGAAATTAATTTATACGTGCGCGTGCTAGATCGTAACACAACTGTTTCTTTAGTATACATATGAATTAAAGAAACAAGAGGTTACAAATTCAAGATTACTGGATATAATTTTAATAAACTATCGTTATGATTGTTGTATGTATGGTTGTGCGTATAAATGTATGCACAGTAGAACCATTTATTTTAGAAGAAAATGTTATATGTATATATAAAAGTTTCATAATATTGTGGAGATAATATCGATGCAATACTAATTTTTTTATTTATTTATTTCTTCAACTTTACTTGAAGGAAAACTTCATTGTTTGTACAGAAATATATATCTACATTGAATGAAAACATATATTCACAAATAGAAATATATGTTTACGTTGTTTAAATTAGATACCCTTTAATGTTTCCATTGGTATTTTGAGATACAATTTAAGTTTTTCAATGTTATTCCTGTCACTATTCTTTGCCGAATTTGCCAAACCACCGCCGGAAGTCCAAAAACATTAAAATCTCTTAATCGCATTTAATTCAAGACATATCTGAACATACTTTTTTACCAGTAATACTTTTGTTTTAACCTAAACGCCATGTGACGCGATCTGAAACTGTTCGTTGACAGATAAAGTCAGTCGACGGGATACGCGCATCGATTTTTTTTCCCGTAATCGGCGTGCGCGGCGTCTTTCCAGTGCGAGCGAACAGAGGCGAATGGCGCCCTAAAGCGCCACTATACTCGTGTAATACGCCGAGTCTGGCAAGTCATTCCTGGTTGGGTAAAATAGTTGGGAGGGAGAAGCAGGCGGAGCGACTCAGAAAAGGCTCGCGGCGTGTAACTAATTCAACAGCCTGCCATAGCCACTGCGCAATTAATGCTTTTGAAAGAACGGTTAAAATTCTAGGTTATAAAGACCATACAATCAGCAACTAATTTAATTATCCCGATATTGTGCTTTAACATCTACATATTTGTATGCAGAAACATTGAAGGTCACAATATGAACATACTGTATTAAAATCATGTAAGAATGGCAGATAATGGGCGAGTTTCAGCCCAAAATGTGTCCCAGAAATCGGTTTTTCATTTTTCCGACCGTGATACACCGTACTCAAAAAATCTGAAAAAATTAGGGTATAACAATGATAACATTATGCAACTATTGTAAAAAGGAAAAAGTTGTGCTCGGAAGATTTCAATTCGAAATCGATGTTTAAAAATTTTTTTGGGGGTTTTTCATTTTTCGTGAGTGGAACTTGCAAAGGAAAAATCTGAAAAAAATCCCTAACGTGTACATTCATGTTTAGAATGTGTTAGAATTTTTTTGGAATTTTTGCACCACATTAATTGAGGAAAATGAGGCAAAAACTGATTTTTCGATTTTACCCAATAACTACCCTCCCGGTGAAGGTATCGGATTAAAAATTTGTGTGCAATGGTTTTTCATCATCACCTATCGAATGACCCATCGTCGAATCAAATCGGCTCAAGGGCACTTTTGACCCCCTTATTCGGCTAGACCCTTTACCCGAAACTTTTGAAGAACGTTTTGCATTGCATTGAAATTATACGCACCTGTTGTCTCGCGAAGGGGAACAAAATCTAAAAGTTCTTCAAAGAAAGACAAATCGTGCTGTACAATTCTAACAAAAATGCGTAACTGACTTTTGTGACTTATATCGGTACTTTCATCTAACGATAAAGAAAAATAACTGCAGGTGTTTAACAATGCAATTAACTTCTCTTCAAGAGATTCGTTAATATGCGAAATGCGGGCAGCTACTGTATTTCTGCTCAAGCTAATGCTCGCAATGTCTTCCGCTGTTATAAGCCTACCAAAAGAATTTGCCACATCGAGGAGACATTTCTTTATGAAATCACCCTCCGTGAATGGTTTTCCTGCCTTCGCAATCCGATGCGAACCAGCGTAAGAAGCAATGCGAGCTTTTTCAGAAGCAGAGATTTCAGTAAAGTCAGTACGACTTTCCTTATATACTAATTTGACCCCTTCAATTAAATCGAATTTTTCTCTGTCATTATACGACATGTAATTTTTCGCGTGACGAGTTTTAAAGTATCGTTGGGCATTGTATTTTTTCACAACTGCAGGCTCAAATCCGCAGAGAAGGCAAATCGTACTGAAACCGATCTTCACATAATAAAATTGTTCCCATATCTCACTGTATTCCTGGTGATAAGTTTGATCGCACATACTTATTTGCACTGTAAGTCGAGAGGAACTATTCTCAACGAAAGATCGTAAAGAAATAACTGCCACAGAAAAATCTGTAAGACGTGATTTTCTCATGGAAAAGGACATGAGTATCTACTTTCTTCCTCCCACACAACGAAAAGTCGTAATTTATGGCTCCTTGGCTAGGTCCTTTAAAGGGCGTCTTTAGCGAACGAGGAGCAAGGGTTGTCTTTCTCTATTGCTGAAGAAAGTTATCTTGACCAAAAATGCCAGATGTGAAAATGTTCGGTTCGGGACTTCGCTAATACGAAGTTTTAGAATTCATTTTGCCAGTCTTGAAAATGTTTTCAGTAACTTCATTCGTCTCAAAATGCTCGACGCAAAGTTCTAATATACCAATTAAAACATAATTAATTATAAGAAGCTCTTAGTAACAAAGAGTGGTTTTGCCTCGTTTAATTTCAATGTTGTTTTGTGATAAAATGCCAAAGTATTGTCAATTTTACATATAGAGATGTATCTCAACGGTTTCTTTCATCTGTATGATTGTTAAAAAACATTTTCTTCGTTTATATTTTAATGCGATTTCTCGACAACGATTCAGCGGAAAAGGACATTGATACAGTGGAATAGATTTTCAGAAGATAACTTTGTAACAAAGAGTGCATTTGCATATTTCCACGGGTAATGTGGAAACCTATTACCTCTTTACTGTTAAAAGACAACACAACATTGTACAATGTATCGCCCCAATAACTTCTTACTTTATTCTACATTCTTTGAGGCGAACTAGTTTGGCATTTTGCTGTCGCAAAATTGTTAAAATCTAAATATCGCCCCAATATGCCGCAACATGCTACCACGCTTGTACCAGTAGGTACGACCGTAACGCCGCCGTACAGTGGAACGAATCGACCATCTAGGTGGAAAAAAATAATAACTCGAAAACCGTTCATTTTAGAGAAAAATGTTTTATACAAAAGTTGCATAATATCGGGGAAAGAATATTGGTGTAATACTAATTTTTTATTTTTTAGATTTCTTTAATGTTATTTAAAGGTCAACTAAATTTTTTATACAAAAATCGGTAGATTTGTTTATAGACGTCCATTGTACAGGAGAAATATTGAAACTTTTGTATAAGACATTTTCTTGTTGGACTTTATATTAAAAAGATATTTAATGAAAAAGATCCTACTAAAGCCTTTTTCGATAGGCGGACGGTCCAACAAATATTCAGCAGCTATAACAAAGAATTGCACAGATATGCGCACAAAATCTTTGCGTTAATTTACTTCTATATAGTCTGAGGAATATATATGTAAAGTTTCAGCCCGGTACTTTTCGGTACTTTTTAATTATTCAATGTTTAAGTGATCCGTGTACCGTGATTTTCACCCTAACTACCTAGCTTGTTAGTCTCTAATGGCAAACTAACAATAAGAGCGATTAAGCAATAAAAGTGATACTTCAGAAGTCTCCATTCTTAATGTTGCCAATGAGATGTTATAATTGCTGAACGATATTTACGTCGACGACATCTGGGCATTTTTTGACCGCGTGCTCCACGGGAAGTCGCCAGCCGTACTGTGTCACATAAACTTTAGAAAGTTATAACAACAAAAGGCGCAGGTAGGCGCAGCCGATCTTTGCAGGAGCTGTTTCTACAAGGTTCAAACTAATTACCCTCAAAATTTCCAGGGGGTACTTTGGGGTACAATATAAGTTTTTCTCTGCAAAAGTTTGCAAATTCCTCCGTAAGACATGTGTCTAAAAAAACTTACAGAACTTCTTTAAAAAATAATTTTTCGAAAAATCGTTTTGGGTACTTCAAGATGAACCAATGATGATAAACTGTGCAAAAAATAAAAAGTCTCGCATAATTATTAATGCCTCTAACAGTATCTTAATTTCAGAGAAATATTTGAACGTTCTCGCGCTGTTGAAATTTGTTGTTTTTAAGCGCTGATTTTTGCATTTAGTTAATTGCAAAATCGATTATTATTGCTATCACTGGTCTCAGCAAACATTCTAGATTAAGATAAGATTATTAAAATTCAAATCCCAAACTTGATTTTTTTCCACCTAGATTACCCATTTCGTTCTACTGTGCGCCGGTGTGCCTGTGAATCAGTGACATCTCGGCTGTATGTGTAGGTGAAGAAGGCGGCGCAGCTCGAGAAACGGCTCTGTCGAGCAAGACCTTGACAAAGCTGATCTAGACGATGAAGTTACCACTTTAAATGAATTTTTACACACGTGAAATAAACAGATCTAGGGTCTCCTCTCCCAGGACCTCACATACAGCTAGGATGGATGCCATCGCAAATGATAAAATTCTGGTCTCCTTAATAAGAATAAGAAGGAGGGCACGTAAATATTTACAAAAAACGTCTTTAATCTACTTTTCCTCGTTAAGGGGGGATTCCCATTCCAGGGCTTCAAAAAAAATTTTTTTATTATTATTATTATTGTAGTTCATACTCTTGAGAAACAATGTGCAAAATTTCAATCTGAAATTCGTTAAATTGACAAAGTTATGAGTCAATAACGAACTCGGCGCGCACGTATGCTGAGATAGCGCGTGGGCAATACCCGAGCGGCTCCTGTTTAGTGCAGCAGGTATATAGTCTTTGACTTTGACTTTGATACTCGACCCATCCGTCGGTGTCAAATTCAAAGTTGGTGGGGTGGAAATTGAATGCTCTATGAGTGATTAGGCCAGGTAAACAGCCGAACACAGGTTCCTGGAATTCTTAGGTTTACGATACGTCTATAGCTGTTGAGACACGGAAGGCAAGAAATTGGAAGGTCCAGTACGTTAAGTACGTGGGCCCCTTTCTTGACCTTCGGAAACAAAGGTGAAGTGCCGTGCGGCTCGCCAGACCTGGCACCTCGGCGGCCGAGCTTCTCGTATTCAACCGCCTATTCGTACCATTTTGTTTCTTGGAGTCCACTCGCTCAGCCTCTTAAAGGAAGCACTCGACAAAGTCGTAGCATTCAAATATTCTTATTAGTTTGTCTGGAGGAGCGAGACATTATATTACATTGTTGGCTCGTCGCACGCTCCGTTTCATCAAGGAGAATCTCCCCATGTGGTGGGGGATAATTCTGCCGGAGTTTATTCTGTTTTCACTATAGAGATGTTAGAAATCTAATGCCTACGCCGATGTCCTCACTGTCGCCACCCAAATCGCGTTGTCTCCCTTGCTCCGATCTGCAGCGTTCTCTCTCTTCGTCTTTTAGTTCGATTTGTATGTGTAGCTCTTTTAACGAATCCCGAGGTAGAACGTCAAGTGCATGGAACAGTTCCTTTATTCAATCATACATATATACATGATGCTAGGATAGCATAAACATACAACTATATAACTCCTGTATGGTCGCACATTAGCGACTTCTCGCAGGAGAACGGAAATTATACAATACAAGAAAAGAATCAAATTGCGCTGTATAATAAAGTTAAGCAATTAGTATTACGCCCCAAAAGATTTGATGTGATCATCAAAAAAGGCATCTTCGTTACAGAGAGGTACAAGGACTGACAAAACAATTAAACAATTATAAAAAGGGGGGGGGGGGGGAGAAGATATTGGCACGGCCAATATACTAAGTAAAACAAAATGAACAATAATGAGATCTCGACCAAAATAGATAAGAAAAATTGCACGGATTAGTGGTCAAGAATTAGACGATGGAAGAATTAAATAAGTAAAGAAATCCATGATAAAGAAAATTACCGTGCTTGCGATTACAAGTGGCATGAAATTATACTGAATAACGTACCATATGAATCAAGAGGATAGTAAAGGATGTTGTTGACATCAACGATATTCTTAAAGTAACTTAAAGTAGATATACTAATCTAACTATGTTATGGACTAAAGAGTATATACAGAGTTTAAACTAAGACTGTCAGAAGGGAGAAATCTGAGTGATTAGCGTTTTTTTTTTGTTTTTTTTTAATGGAAGTGCTCGGTTCAGAGTACGGCGATCGGTCAAGATTTAAGCCATGGTAATTTATCGAGATAATTGTAATGTTTTTGGACAGTATCCCGTGGAGAAACAGATACAGAATGTTGCAGTTGTGATCGATCGGCAGAAACTACCAAAGGATCGTATCGAAGAGCAAGCGAGGCCCTTTTTCTATGCGTATGGTATATGATGGGAATTTTGGAGCGAAAATCCTGAATGTATCCTTCTCTGTCGAGATAGGGAAAGGCAGCAGTAGAGAGAAACCCATTTTCGCGAGCCTTCCTAGCCTCTTCGTCCGACATTGTATGCAACGAGGTGATGAGAGGATTGTCAGAGTTTGAGTGCAAAGATTTAAGGATAAACATTCTGGTGATTTTAAGTGCAAAAATATCAAACCGCGAACAGTCAACCCTGCTATAAATTGTTTGATTGCGGAAGTGTCGCTTGGTACCATCCGACATACGTCTGGGCATGAGAAGACCCGTGATCGCCCGGAACATTTTCCTCTCGAAGGCGCGAATGCGCTCCATCACATAAGGCGAAATTGAGAACCAGATTGGGATCGCATAAGATAGTACTGACCTGACATAAAGCTTGTAAAGGAGTAGTTTGACATTCTCACCGAGGTGTTTTGAGTAGAAAGGCGAGCCAATTTAGATGCGATACCTTTTGCTTTCCCGAGACAGTAGTTGGCGTGTTCATTGTAGTTTAAGTGTATAGTAGATCGTAAACTACTAAAATATAAAATTCTTGAGTCGATGTTTCTCGCGCCAACGCGTAAATCGGACTGTTCGGCCGGCACATCGGCCGTTGCCATGCAGTCACATCGCGGTAAAACAAAAGAGCATCAAATATCGAGAAGAATCTCGATGCCGTTAATACAGAAAATTTCTCGATCTACTACAGTTCGGCCATTCTGACTCTTGATTGCCCTCAATCGAGGTCGAAGACAATACACGCTACATATCCGCAAAAATTTACACTGGATACATATGAATAGCACACAGCTCACACAAACAGTAGTCGTGTACGTCACACAGACTTTTCCGCATCACATCGGCTTCTTACAGATGTATCACAGATGCACGTGTTTGAAAACAACACAATTAAACTGCACAAATTGTCCATAATGGCACAAAGCGGTATTAGTTATTAAACACACAGCTTACACATAAAAATTAATTATCTCGACACCACTAAAAATAAAATAAAAATTATTTTCCAAAACATTTAACCTAAATATTACACTCAATAGACTTATAAGTACTATCGTTATTGTATACATATTTTGTTTCTTACATCTAAGCAATTCAACATAACGGACAAAATTTTATAATAACTGAATTATTTTTTTTTGTTTTTCTTTTTGTTTTCATATATATACATTACTTAACCTACGCTATCCTTATTTTCATAATCCGTGGCATTTACCCATAACTTCATGTTTTCAGGAGAACAAATCCCCTCAAATGGTAATTGCGTTAATTGATGCCCGTCGGGATCAGCAATCACGTACCGATTTCGATCCAGTACACGTTTTATGACGTATGGACCCCTAAATCGCGGTAACAATTTCTTATTGACGCCCGGCGTAACAACCACATTTTTTAACATTACGTAATCATTGATGGTATAACGAGTGGGCAACTTATGCCTCTTATCATAATATTTTTTGTTATAAACATTACTGGCTTGTATATTTGCGACTGCGCTTTCTCTTATTTCATCCAAATTTCTATTTACATTTACCTGCTGTTCCGTAAAAAATATTATCTCGAGCGATATTGATCGCTAGGGATATCGATGATCGATACTATGTCGATACAGCGCGCCGCGGCGGCAACAATGCAGTCCGGCAACCGTGCGTCGAGCGCGATCGCATTTTGTTTTTCCAGATTTCTCGAGAACGTGGCCTCTCGATTCACGCAGATAGATCTCAGACTCGACAGAGTAAAGTCGCAAAATCAATAAATTACACATTTTAACATTTTACTAGTAATAAGGGAATTGTGCATTCTTCACCTCACCTTTCCCAAGAATATAAACGCACTATATTCTACAAATTTGGTCCTTCGAGCCGGATATTTCGTGTATACGGCGAAATATCGCGCGACGCTGAGATATTCTCATCGAAGAGCTGCTACTGCCACGAGGGCATTCTACAAGAAAAGGTAGCAGAATCCCAGGTCGGTTGACCGAGAAGCCGACCACAGCTTGGCATCGACAACGCAGTTGATCGCACGAGGACCGCCACGAGGTCCGATTCCACGAGGGCCGCTACGAGGTCCGACTCAACGAGGACCGCCACGAGGTCCTACGCCACGAGGTCCGACGCCACGAGATCCGGCCCACGGCAAGGCCCAAATCCACGACGGGATTCGGCAATACGAGGGTCAACCTGCAACGAGATTCGACCCAACAACAAGGCTCGACGCCACGAGGCCGACACCACGAGGCTCGACTCTACGAAGAACTTCGACGCCACGAGGTTCCCGCTTTCACGTGCTGCGACGTCCTGAGGCATCTTATGCCGAACCTTTCGGCCACAAGTAAGGACATTGTTTGAGTTCTTTGCCGACCAAAGTATCGTTTTTTCTACAATCTCGCGATTACATTTAGTCTTTCATTTGCACGTTCTTCTCGACTCGATTCACAATGAGCTTAGCCGAGTTAAAGAAGAGACGTACGACAATAAAGGGCTCGTGCACGCGTATTGCGAGTCTCTTTATAGAGCGAATCACGGAAGTGAACCCGGACGTGATTGCACAGGCACACGAACGGAAAATCAAGTTAGAATCTTACTGGGCCGAGTACGAAACCATTCAAGGACAAATAGAGATCCTCGATGACGCGGAAACAAATGATCGCGTACAATTCGAAGAGGGTTTTTACACGATCAGCACAAAGCTCCGTCGAATTATCGAAGCAAGAGCGACGCCCGAGATTGCGCCCTCGCCGTCCGGTCGGAGTTTTAACGCGGGCGCGATCGCGAACATAAAATTACCGAAATTGAATCTGCCCACGTTTTCGGGGAAATACGACGAGTGGTTCCCTTTCCACGATGTTTTCAAATCGGTAATCGACGCTAATACGACCTTAACCGACGCGCAGCGATTCCAATACTTGAAGGGATCGTTGAGCGGCGAGGCCGCTGAAATAGTAGAATCGTTGGAAATAGCCGACATTAATTATGCGATAGCGTGGGACATGCTCAAAGAGCAATACGATACTCCGCGAGTTATCGTGCAGACGCATCTGCGCGCCATTTTTGAGATGCCGTCGATTGCGAAGGAAAACGCGCGCGAGTTGCGACATCTTTCCGCCGGAATTACGAAACACGTGCGAGCGCTAAAGGCATTGGGAAGGCCGACGGATTCATGGGATGATTTATTAATTCACATAATCGGCTCTAAAATCGATGCGGTCACAGCTCGCGAGTGGGAAAACTCATTATCGACCACTGAGTTGCCTACGTTCAAATCTCTCATGAGTTTTCTTGCGAATCGTTGCCACGTGTTAGAGGCAATCGGCAAAAGAACATCGGCGGTCGCGCCTGCGCACAGCGCACGCCCGCCGAGCGGCGCTCGTCGCGTCACCACCGCGAACGTCGCGACAGTGAAAACGAAGTGTATGTATTGCAACGGCAATCATCCGGTGCATACGTGCAGAGATTTCGTCGGTCTCACACCTGAGCAACGGCTCGGGGAAGCACGAAAGCGCGGAGTATGCGTAAATTGTCTGCGATCGAACACGCATAAGGCAAGTCAGTGTCCGGCTGGCTCGTGCAAAACGTGCGGAAGCAAGCACAACACGCTCTTGCATTTCACGCAGCAGCCGAGCGTGCCGCAGTCGCAACCTGCGAGGGGAGGGGATGCCGAGGGCCCCTCGAAATCGGTAGTAGTAACCCACGCATCCGCGTCGCAAAATGACGAATTCGTGGTTTTATCCACGGCTTCCGTGTACGCGTACGACAGCGCCGGCGTTGAAACGCAATGTCGGGTGCTCTTAGATTGCGGTTCCCAGGCGAATTTTATTACGCGTCGGTTTCTAGAAGCGTTACAATTAGGCGCGAGGCCGTGTAACGTCGTGATTTCAGGATTCGGCGATGGCACGACGGCGGGCACGCAAACAACGCGCGTAACAATCAAATCGCGCGTAAACGCGTTCGCCGCGGATATAGACTGCATCGTTACAAATAAAATCAGCGATAATCTGCCGAATATCGCGATCAATCGGAATACGATTTCGATTCCGTCTAACATAAGATTAGCCGATCCGTCCTTTTACTCGCCTGCGAGCGTCGATTTGCTCATCGGTGCCGGGTTATTCTGGCAGCTGCTCTGCGTGGGTCAGATCGGCGCCTCTCCGCGACACCCTGCGCTTCAGAAGACGAAGCTAGGTTGGATCGTTACCGGCCCGTTAAGGGATTATTCGAGATCCCCCATGATTAAAAATTTATGCGTGACCGTCGACGCTTCGTCCCTTGATGCGCGAGTAACTAAATTCTGGGAACTCGAAAACGTAACGACATCGAGGCATACTTTGTCCGCGCAGGAGCAGGAGTGCGAGTCTCATTTCGTTTCGAACACGAATCGTACCGAATCGGGACGTATTTGCGTCAAGTTACCAATAAGGGAGGACCGGCTTTCCTCTCTCGGCGACTCTAGGGACACGGCACTTCGTAGATTCAAGGCCCTCGAGAGACGTTTGGCGCGTGATCCGTCGTTAAAATTGCAATACGTGCAATTCATGCAGGAGTATTTATCGTTATCGCACATGCGACAAATTGACGAGCGCGACGACGTGCTCGATCTCGCTAAATACTACTTACCGCATCACTCCGTCGAAAAGGAAACGAGTACTACCACAAAGTTGCGCGTGGTTTTCGATGCTTCGTGCAAATCGTCGACAGGGCTTTCGCTCAATGATGTCTTGCTGGTCGGTCCGGTCGTGCAGCAGGATCTACTTTCGATAATTTTACGGTTTCGGACTCATGTGTACGTGCTCGCAGCGGACGTAACTAAAATGTACCGACAGATTTTAGTTCACGAAAGCCAGACACCGCTGCAGCGCATCTTTTGGCGCAACGATCCCGCCGAGCCGATTGGCGTCTATGAGCTGACAACGGTTACGTACGGAACGGCATCCGCGTCTTTTTTGGCCACTAGATGCCTACAGTATTTAGCGAGCGAAAGCGAACACGAGTATCCGGTTGGATCGCGCGTTGTCAGTCGCGATTTTTACGTCGATGACATGCTTACCGGAGCAGACTCGATCGCTGACCTGCGAGTCATTCGCGACGAGGTAACTGCGATATTAAGTGGCGGGCGATTCGTCCTTAGTAAGTGGGCCTCGAACAGTACCGATATATTAGAGAGCGTGCAACAGCAACGCGACGATCAGCCTCAAATCACGTTCGACAAGGACGACGCGCATCGTATACTCGGCATACGATGGAGCGCGATTAACGACGAATACTATTTTTATATAAAAAATTCCGCGAACAGCCAGCGCGTCACCAAGCGGACTATACTCTCCGAAATCTCGCAACTTTTCGATCCGCTTGGGTTATTGAGTCCGGTCATCGTCACGGCAAAGGTTCTTATTCAAAAATTATGGTCCCTTAACTTGGACTGGGACGAGTCTGTGCCGTGCGATGTATACACGCAATGGGTGCAATTCAAAGATCAGCTGGTGCACGTAAACAATTTACGAATTCCGCGCCGTGTAAAGTTCAACACGAACGCGAACGATGTCGAGCTCCACGGGTTTTGCGACGCGAGTGAAATGGCGTTTGGAGCTTGCATTTATGTACGTTCAAGAGTTTCGATCCATGAGTACCGTATTGAATTATTATGCTCAAAATCGCGGGTCACACCCCTCCGAGCGGTGACCATAGCGCGCCTTGAGTTATGCGCGGCCCACCTACTCGCGGAATTATTCCAAAAGGTACAATTCGCTATAGGCTCCGATAAAATTCGTAATTATTTTTGGTCCGATTCAACGATTGTGTTAAATTGGATAGCTTCGGCCTCGAGACGATGGGATACGTTCGTCGCGAATCGCGTCGGTGAAATCCAACGACTAACGAATATCTCGGACTGGCGGCACGTTAGAACATTAGACAACCCCGCCGATATCGTTTCGCGAGGCTTGATTCCGGAACATCTCGTGAGTTTAGACCTTTGGTGGCATGGTCCGAGGTGGCTTTGCGAAAATGAAACGCAGTGGCCCGATTCGACGACGCCCTCCTTGGAAGGCGATATGCCAGAGGAAAAACGAGTGGTCAGAATCGCGCAAATTAACGGCTGCTCTCCGATAGAGCAACTATTAGACAAATTTTCGAGCCTTAACAAAATAGCCCGTGTGACGGCATATTTATTTAGGTTTTCCCGTAATGCCGGAAAGGTTCGCCGAAAGGAACCCGACTGTATGACGCGCGACAAACTAGATTCGTCAGCTACACACGATGCCGCTAACACGAACAACGACAGCGTACAGCCATCTCCTAATGAGATATCGAACGCCCTCCTTGCGTTGTGCCGATACGTGCAAAATAGGGAGTTTTCGAAGGAGATACGTTCGTTACATCAATCGCGGAAGGTCGAAGCAAACAGTAAACTATTATCCTTGGCTCCGTTTCTGGATTCCGACGGAATAATGCGCGTTGGCGGAAGATTAAAAAATTCGGGTGAAATATACTCTGTCTGCCATCCCGTGTTACTACCAAAAAATTCGCGCCTAACAAGGTTAATAATAGAATTTGAGCATGAGCGTAACATGCACGCCGGCGTCCAAGCAACCATGTCCGCGATTCGAAGGAGGTTTTGGCCTCTCTCTCTCCGCACGCAGGTTCGTAAATTGTTGCGACAATGCATCATATGCTTTAAAGCACAGCCGCGTATTTCGGAAACGATTATGGGCCAGCTCCCCACAGCTCGCGTAACTGCTTCGCGTCCGTTCCTTCATTCTGGAGTTGACTACGGTGGTCCCTTTCTAATTCGCGACGGTAAGGGGCGCAAATCTCGCTTTGTCAAGGCGTATATTGCCATCTTTATCTGCTTGTCGGTAAAGGCAATTCATATTGAATTGGTAGGCGATCTTACGACGGAGTCTTTCCTGGGAGCGTTGAAACGGTTCGTCGCAAGAAGGGGTAAGGTCCACACGATCTATTCCGACAACGGCACTAATTTTACGGGTGCATCGCGGGAATTGAGGGAGCTCTATGATTTCTTCCAACGGGAACAAACTAGGGTTTCCATATCGAAATTCTTCCAGGAAACTGCTGTCAATTGGCATTTCATTCCCCCCAACGCCCCTCACTTTGGAGGCTTATGGGAGGCGGGCGTAAAATCTGCCAAGTATCACATGCGTCGTATTATCGGAACGGCTTCTCTCACGTACGAAGAAATGCTAACGATCCTTTGTGAAATCGAGTCGATTTTGAATTCGCGTCCAATTACACCGTTATCGAACGACCCGAATGACTTGTCATCGCTGACTCCGGGTCATTTTTTGGTCGGCGAGGCTCTAAACAGTTTCCCACAGGCAAATCTTGAGGACGTCGCGGAAAATCGGCTCTCTAGATGGCAGAGGGTGGAGCAACTGCGCCAGCATTTCTGGAAACGCTGGCAGCGCGAATACCTTTCGCAACTACACGAAAGACATAAGTGGAAGCGCAACAAGGGCGAACAACTGCAGACGGGCCGTCTTGTGCTAGTCCATCAATCTGGTCTGGCCCCGCTTCAATGGTTGTTGGGACGTGTGCATAGTGTCTATGTGGGCCCTGATGGTGAAGCGCGATCGGCCACTATAAAAACTGCAGGTGGTCTTATCGATCGTCCACTAACAAAACTTTCAATTCTACCGTTAGAATCATAATTTTTAGTGTGTGCTTCTTGTTATCGTATTATTATATTCAATTATTGTCATAGATGTAAGTCATTGTTCATATGTATCCATGATAATTGTTCTTAGCTCGTAATTATCGAAGGGAGGCCTCGTTTAATCTTCGTCACTTTTGGTTTGTCGTTTTCGTTTATTTGTTATTCGTCCGTCTTCGTTATTGTCCATATGTTGAAAGCACGGGCTTTCAAGGCGGGCGGTGTTCCGTAAAAAATATTATCTCGAGCGATATTGATCGCTAGGGATATCGATGATCGATACTATGTCGATACAGCGCGCCGCGGCGGCAACAATGCAGTCCGGCAACCGTGCGTCGAGCGCGATCGCATTTTGTTTTTCCAGATTTCTCGAGAACGTGGCCTCTCGATTCACGCAGATAGATCTCAGACTCGACAGAGTAAAGTCGCAAAATCAATAAATTACACATTTTAACATTTTACTAGTAATAAGGGAATTGTGCATTCTTCACCTCACCTTTCCCAAGAATATAAACGCACTATATTCTACACCTGCTCTACTAAAACCTGTCGCAAATCGTCACTTACTGTACCTATTTGGTCAGTCCCAAACAATAATTTCGCAGGTGAATGACCCGTGGCTCTATTCACACTATTATTAAACGCGTATTCAATTTCCGATAAAATACGATCCCAAGTATGAGTTGTCTTGGTCAATTTTGCCAACATCGGGGTCAAAGAGCGATTAATACGTTCTATTTGGCCATTAGCATGGGGAGTAGCCGTAGCTATTAAAACGTGCTGTATCCCATGCTGCGATACAAAATCTTTAAATTTTGTGGAAGTAAATGCACTTCCTCGATCAGAAACTATCTTCCTCGGTTTGCTATACGTCGAACAATAATTGCTCAAATGCCGAATAACTTCGTCTACCCCCGTCCTAACCGTAGGATAGAACTTAACGAATTTAGTGAACGCATCGATTATTTCAAAGATATACTTATATCGATGATTTGTTCGATCCAGAGGGCCATAATGATCGATATGTTTACACTGAAAAGGAATATCTCCCTTGTCTGGACAATGCAATTTACCTTCCACACGATTAGCGGTCGTAGCATACGTAATACATTTTAACCAATTCGCGATATAATGTTTAATTTTATCTCGAGCATCCGGAAACCAATAATCTCGAGTAACGTATTCTAATGTCTTATTTATGCCCTGATGTTCTATTTCCTCGTGATTCGTGCAAATTACATTATGTACCATAGAAGATGGTACGTAAAATAATAATTTCTTATTTAATTTGCGGTATATAAGACCATCATTTAATTCAAACAGTTTACTTTCCGATTTTTTTAATTCTTCACGTACTTTATATATTTGAGGATCCTTATCTTGCAAGATCTCTAAATTTCTTTCAAAGCTATTTTCTGTAATAAGTAAAATATTATCTTTCCGCCTTAGTGCATCAGCATGTGATCTCCTGTACAGTGCTCGAAAGTAAAATTATAATTTCCTAACGTCAACGACCACCATAAGATTCGCGGGTTTACTTCCCTTTCTGCGTAGGATAATCTTCTCGGATTATAATAAAACGGCGTATGATTTGGTTTAAGCACTGATTCTATCTCAATATCATTAATCGGAGATGTTGGTCTTTCCGGTTCTACGTCATACTCGGTTACAATGTCCTCTACTTTATTCTGAATTTCACACACGAGGGATTTATCTACAAGGATCTCCGTAGGATTAGTATCCTCTACGACATCTATTTGCAAAATTTCCGCTAATTCGGATTTATCTAAATTTGCTGACCTCTTCCGAATTTCAATTTCACGGCCAATATTTACTTCTATATCATCATTTGAGAGAAAATCTCGTCCTAACAAGCAATTGCAATTCATTGCATTTGACGGTACAACGAAAAAAAGCACGGGAACTTCGAGATTTTGGACTTTAACGTTTTGCCGCAATCTACCTAAAATCAAAATTTTGCTTCTATTCATTCCCGTAAATTGGAGATTATCACAATAAGGCTCTAAACTAACTCCGTCTAAAAGATCATCTCGCAATAAAGAAATCGGACTACCCGAATCGACAACTGCGTCGGTATTACCAATCTCCAACGTTATCGGTAACGTGTAGCAGGGCACGATCTCGGTGTCCACCAAATGGGTTGTCGCGTTGACTGTCGACTGTTGTGTCAAAGATTGTCCTGACGACGAACTCTGTTGCGGGCACGAGGATCGTTGATGGCTCATGGATCCGCACGAATAGCAAGAGCCCCTTTGTCGTTTCGGCTTCGGACAAGCGGTTGATAGATGTCCTTTTTCATTACAGTTAAAACACTTTAATTGCAGAGGAGGTTTCGTATCCGCACCATTCGATCTCGTCTGCGTCGTCTTCTTCTGGAAATCTGTTGCCGGTCGAACTTCCTTACCGACTAGCTGCAGCGTCCTCGTTCTAACTCTTTCGTAAATTTTTAATTTTTCTTTCAGCTCACTAATTGTTCTCGCCTCATAAAGAACATTTTTTCTGTTAATGTCATCCGGAATGCCGTCCACAATATACTGAATAACTGATTCCGCCTCAACCCTTCCACGAGAAGCCAGTTCTTTCATTATTAAGAAATATTCTTGTATCGACTCATTACGTTGCATTCGTCGCCTGCTCAACATTTGGTGCAGTTGAGCACTTGATACCTTCTTCGAAAATTCTTCCAACAAACGAGATTTCAATTTGGACCATGATAAAATACCACGTTCTCCGCGTATAAATAATTTTGCCAGTCCAGTAAGACACTTTTTTGCAAACACAAACTTTTGCAACTCCGTCCAACCTAATACCCGTCCAGTTTCTTCAAATTCTGCAATCCATGCATCAATAGGATATTCATCACCACCATCGAATGGTCGCATTGTATCCTCTATATCCCGGAAACACAACGTAAATTTCGGTGCATCGTGGCGACCTAATGGCGGTTGAGACGCATCGTCTTCGGCGTCCTCCGCTATCGACGGTGTGGCGGCCATATTTGGTCTTATAGTTAAATTGGTTGCAAGGCCTTCTTCCTCGCTATCAGATTCTAAATCTGAAACGTCGTCTGTTTCGTCCATAACTAAACGATGCAAGTCCGTTAAATTTTCACAAATGCGTTTTGCGATCTCTTCTGGGGTACCGGTATAAGCAATATTTAGTAAATTACAGATTGACGTCAAATCGTCTAAACTTAATTGCGTCGTGGCCCATTTCACTTTCTCCATAAATTCAACCGATCCCGTCTCGAATGTAAAACCAGCAAAACCTCGTAACCGACGACGATTTCCGCGGTCGCCTTCTTCGTTAAATATCAATTGATGTAAATGTCCAATAATCGGTCGACCTGCGCGTTTGATATTCTCGCATATCTGACTAATTTCTCCCAACGTAATCAAAATGGTAATTGTTCAAAATCTTCCTTAAAGTTCCACTAACGCCACGTGTACTCACGTCACAAAGACACACATAAAAAGTACACAATAAACAGAAAGTTGATAAATAACTAATTCCACAATCACCACAACATAAAAGCGATTATGAATCCTTTATCCCACTTCTGATTGACTATAGTAGATCGTAAAACTAATAAAACATAAAATTATCGAGTCGATGTTTCTCGCGCCAACGCGTAAATCGGACTGTTCGGCCGGCACATCGGCCGTTGCCATGCAGTCACATCGCGGTAAAACAAAAGAGCATCAAATATCGAGAAGAATCTCGATGCCGTTAATACAGAAAAGGGTATAGCCGGTTAAGATGGTCAAATGTGCCCTTGAACCGAATTCAAATCGCGATGAGTCATTCGAAAGCTTATAAAAAAAGAATGATTTCTGCCAAGTTTCAACTTTGAATCTCGACCCGGGGGGTAGTAAAGGGTAAAAATAGAAAATCAGGTTTTTCCCGAATTTCTCCTATACCAGCGGATAAAAAATTTTGAAAAAATTCAGAGGCACTTCTGTTATCAGGGCACATATTAGAGAATTTTTTCAGATTTTTAAATTGAAAAAAAAAGCTGTGAAAAATAAAAAACGCTAAAAAATGATGAAAAATGCCGATTGTGTATCGAAGCAGTCTTGGCACTATAATTATATTTTTACTGTAAGTACGTATCATTGTTACTATTGTCCTGAATTTTTTTCAGATTTTTCAATTTGGTGCGCCGCAGTTAAAAAAATTAAAAACCGATTTTTTCGTCGTTTTTTCCGTGTCAGAGTAACTTATACGTCGAATTGCTTCATGAAATAGGTATTTTATGCGATCTTCTATGTTTATACGTACAGCAAAACATCACAGGATTTAAAGAAACTGAAAAAACCGAATCATTTGAAACTGTTATGCGCCTTACATTGTAAAGTATGTACCGTATTTTCCAACAGCGTCGGTGGCGCAGCGGTAGAGTGTCGAGCTGCCGCTGCGAACTTTTTGAACGTAAGTTCGAGCCTCGAACTTCCAAGTCCCTTAGGCTAAGTTTTTTTTTTTCGTTAATTACATATATTTCCTAACTTTACGACACAACGATCAATATTTATTTTCAAATGTTTTAAGAATATTTGAAAAACATATTAACCTGAAATATACGTAAATATGACTTTGGACTGCGTGTTATGCCGCCGCTTATCCTGTCAATTACGGCATTGTTTGAAATTGGTTGAAATTGGTTTTCAAATCTCTTACCTTTCATGCATTGAACCCGTGACAGAAATTCTAACATACATTTTGAATAAAAGAGAGAATAGAATTGTATGATCTAATTCGAATAGACGAAAAGGCTAAATAGTAGAAAAACAACAACACGATTTTTGTTGCCATCCATCCATAACTGTTAAAGGTAAGAGATTTGAAAACCAATTTCAAACAATGCCGTAATTGACAGGATAAACGGCGGCATAACAAGCAGTCCAAACTTATATTTACGTATATTTCAGGTTAATATGTTTTTCAAATATTCTTAAAACATTTGAAAGTAAATATTGATCGTTGTGTCGTAAAGTTAGGAAATATATGTAATTAACGAAAAAAAAAAACTTAGCCTAAGGGACTTGGAAGTTCGAGGCTCGAACCTACGTTCAAAAAGTTCGCAGCGGCAGCTCGACACTCTACCGCTGCGCCACCGACGCCGTTGGAAAATACGGTACATACTTTACAATGTAAGGCGCATAACAGTTTCAAATGATTCGGTTTTTTCAGTTTCTTTAATTCCTGTGATGTTTTGCTGTACGTATAAACATAGAAGATCGCATAAAATACCTATTTCATGAAGCAATTCGACGTATAAGTTACTCTGACACGGAAAAAAACGACGAAAAAATCGGTTTTTAATTTTTTTAACTGCGGCGCACCAAATTGAAAAATCTGAAAAAAATTCAGGACAATAGTAACAATGATACGTACTTACAGTAAAAATATAATTATAGTGCCAAGACTGCTTCGATACACAATCGGCATTTTTCATCATTTTTTAGCGTTTTGTATTTTTCACAGCTTGTTTTTTCAATTTAAAAATCTGAAAAAATTCTCTAATATGTGCCCTGATAACAGAAGTGCCTCTGAATTTTTTCAAAATTTTTTATCCGCTGGTATAGGAGAAATTCGGGAAAAACCTGATTTTCTATTTTTACCCTTTACTACCCCCCGGGTCGAGATTCAAAGTTGAAACTTGGCAGAAATCATTCTTTTTTTATAAGCTTTCGAATGACTCATAGCGATTTGAATTCGGTTCAAGGGCACATTTGACCATCTTAACCGGCTATACCGTTTCTCGATCTACTACAAGTGTTCGTTGAGAATTACACCCAAATATTTGACCTTTTTCAGCCGAGGGATTAAAAGGTCAAATCTGTCCGTCGCGTGAATCGAAAATTTTTTTGAGAGCCTGTATTGTTTTTTGCTAATTTGGGACGTGGGCCTAATGAATAGAATAGTCTCGCATTTGAGCATATTTACTCTCACCTTCTTCATGTTACACGCCGAAACAACAAAATCGAAAGCCCTCTGCAAGTGTGACTGAATGTCGAGAGGATCAACGCCGGATTTATAGATGATTAAATCATCAGCAAAGGCCAAAGCTTTGCAAGTATCGTTACTTTTGTTAAAATTGTATAAAATCTCAGAGAAGTATAAGTTGAATAGTAGAGGAGAATTTACGGCGCCCTGCTGCAGACCATTTAAAATATTGAAGGTACGAACGGAAAAAGTATTATTGTGAAAAGTTTTAAAAGCGCGGCCAGTGATCATGTTCTCAGTTAGAAGCAACAACTCGGGAGGGAAATTCATTTTGTGTAATTTAACTATCAATCCCGTAGTCCAAACAGTATCAAATGCTTTCTCGAGGTCAATTAAACAAGCCCCAGTCACAGCTGAGCTGTTGAGCGAGTCGGCAATGTCGCGAGTCAATTTGGCAATAGCATGAACCGTAGAGTGCGAGTGTTTGAAACCAAATTGATAATCAGAAATTAATTTATTGGACCGCACAAAATGATTCAAACGTATGTTAATCATGATCTCGAACAATTTGCCCAGGTTTGGCAGCAGACTGATCGGCCGGTAATTATTTAAGTCGTAAAGGTTTTTCCCTTTTTTGTGCAATGGGATGAGCTTGGCCGTTTTCCAACGAATGGGAAAGTAAGATAAACGTAAACATGCGTTAAAAATTAGCGTGAGATATTCAATAACGGAGCCTGGAAGGCGTTTGATGGCGACGTTTGGTATGCCGTCGAACGAGGTGGATTTTTTGTTTTTAAGATATTTGATGGCTCGTAAGATCATTGTGGGAGTTATTAGATAGTTTGTGTGAATTGAAGGCCAGATCTGTTCGTGCAGCGAAGCGAATTCACACTTGATGTTTTCACGCGAATCCCGTATTCGATCGTAAGTCTGCTTTACCTCGTGCTCGTGATTCCTTTCTTCCTCGGTTGTAGGAGTCAGATTTTTTGTATGTACTCTTGCAAAGTGCACCCCAAGTAAGGTCAAACGATCGTCAGTGCTTGACACTACAAAGTTATTATCTATTTTCTGGAGTGTCGATGTATCTATTCCGGATTCAGACCAAAGAAAATCGTCGTTTATCGCGCCTCTTAGTGGCGGAATTGAGTCAATGTTTTTTGGATTTATAATTCTGTTTATAAAAGGGTGTAGCTTAATGGGATCACGAGTATCTAGTTTGGACAGTCTGTCGTTCCAGAATTTATTTGCAACTGCAGAGTAGAGTTTTTTGAGTCTGTAATTGGTACGCTGAATTATTGATTTATAAAATTTGATCATGTTAGACTGTATTGGAGTTAAATTGTCGCGAAGGCGCAATAAACGAAATAATCTGGTGATAAGTTTGGATTTCAATTTTTTGAGCTTATTGATGCGTTGGTCGTCATATTCTCTCGGGCAGTTCAGAGCCTCCACGGTAGGTGTACAGCTCATCAGAATTACGGAAATATTTTCCTCGAGGGCCTGTATTGAAGAATTAATCGTTTCGATCGATGCATTAAGTAACGATGGGAGATTTAGGCTGTTGATATAATTATGGAGTTTGAGTTTGTATTCTTTCCATTTGGTCAAACGATAATTTAGTCTCATTACTCTGGGGGCTCGTTCTACGCATGTATTCCAACCGAGGAGAGAGAGATTAATCGTTATGGCCCAATGATCGCTATCATAGGGCAGCAGACCCAGCCTTTGCGTTCCATCGTTAATACGATCGATCAGCCTGCTGTCCACCAAAGCAATGTCCAAGTTCGAGTTAGCCGGATGATAAGTCGGTATTTCCGAATATAGAAGGGAAGCGCGGAAGATAGCACCCTGTAACTGTAGCCAGTCAAAAAGAGCTAACCCCTTGCTGTTGTTGACTGTATTACGCCATGATGTGTGTTTGGCGTTAAGATCGCCCGCGATCACAAAGTGATTCGAGTCATTTGCAACTCGCAACTGAGTACATAGATCATCGAGGTCACGAAGGAATACGATTTTATCATTGAAAGGGCTATACACCGCTGCGATCACGAGGCTTCTACCAGCCGAAAGATCCAAGCGGATCGCAATGGCTTCTAAAGATTTTTCGTGAGAAGTGGAGAGTTCTATACGAGTGAATTTGTATCTTCTATTAATAACCATAGCGACACCGCCGCCGAAACGGTTGTTTGCTCTGTCTTTGCGTATTATTACAAATTGTGGTGGAACCTCCAAATTATGTCTCGGATTTAGCTTCGTTTCAATGAGACCACATACGTCGGGTCGATGAGAATTTAAAAATTGCTGCAAATATGCACGTTTGTGAAGATTTATAACAGAGTTGACGTTGACAGTAATGATTCGGAGATTGACCAACGGGATACTGTTTTGATCGGTAGTGGCCATTATTGCGGGAAATCATTTCGAATGCCTCTCGTGGTACGTCCATGGTAATCAACAGATTGAGCATGATTATCATCTATAAAAGATTGAAGCAGGAAATTAATTTTTTCGGTATTTTCGCCGATGCGTTGAAAAATAATTGGTAATTGATCGGCTATACTTTTGATGGCCGAAAACATGTTTTTTAAGTCGACCTGTTGCTCGTTGGACGTAGCATCGAGAGGGACTGATCCTCTGTTAAACGTAGTCGATGAATAAGCATGTGCGGCCTTACCTACTAGGCCCCCCACTCCACTCGCAACACTACTGTATAGCGTCGTCGGATTGACGAGGGGAGATGGAAGTCTTCTGGTTACGGCTGGTTGGGGATTTCTGTTGCTCGTAGGGGCGGCAACGGCTCTTCTCTCCTTGAATTTCGGGCAACCTCGGTATGACGCGGGGTGGCCGAACTTCTCACAGTTGACGCAGTAAATTGCGTCGTGTTTGGTTGCTTCTGTGACCGAGCACTTCCCACGCTCGTGAGATAAATTACATTTAACACATCTAAAATCTAGATGACAGTTAGCGGATGCATGGCCTATACGTTGACAGTTAAAACATTGTAAAAGATCCTGCCTATGCAATTTCTCCCATCTGACGCGTTGATAATTTAAAACATTGATCGATTGAACAAATTTGATATCTGTATTGGCGTCAAATTGCACTACGAACATAGGCAGGGGCAAGCCGGATTGTTTCGATTTCGCGGTTACAAAATTGGAAATACGAGTGGCTTTAGCTTTAGGTGCGGTGATGGCATTAATTTCCGACAACAGCTCATTCTTATCGGTGTTTGGATCGATACCCTTGAGAAGCATCGTCAATGGTTTTTCGTTCTTCGGCGTATAAGTGAAGAACTTGAGCTGGTTTTTCATCATAATATCTTTGATCTTCGAATAAGCTTCGAGAGAATTCGGGTATATGACGTGGCTTTTCGAGCCACTTCTTTTTATAGTGAAGGATGCCTTTTGAAGGGCATTCTTAGTTATGTTTATTATTAATTGTGGTGAAGCCACATGCACGATCAACGGTGGTGGTTTGTTTAACTTATCTTGTCTAATAGTTTGCTGTGGTGGGGTCGGATGCCTGAAGGTGGGAGGCTGGTCCGTTGACACCTCCGGTAGAGCGTTGGGCTCGGCAAAGGCCTGAAAACGGTTGGCGGTGGGAGGTTTGTCCAGCGTCGGCGTCGGAGAAGGCGCGTGTCGTCCTGCGGGTCTACGGGATCCAATGGTGATCCATTCCGACGTTGGTGATTCAATGGTCCGACCAGATGTAGAGGGTCCAGCGAGCGATTGGATTTGCTCTTTGAGCAATTTTATTTCGTTTAATAGTCTTTTATTTTCGCGCATTAGAGTTTCTTTGCTACAAGATGCTTCAGCGCCTTGTTTGGATGATGCTGTAGACATCGCATCGCTGGATTGTTGATCGAGCGATTTCAATCCTGTGTCACTGTCCATGGTGTTAACTGGAGCCGTTTTAGCGTCGGCAGATTGCCGCGCGGCTGCGCGTGAAGCGGAAATTTTGCGCGACTTTTTCATTTGAATGTCCTCGGATGATGACGGATTGGATGATTTATGTCTTTTTAGAGACAGAGATAGCGATCCCTGGCTAGTAGTCTCAAGGGATGCAAAATTTTCGTCCGAATTATTGGCATCGGCCGCCGCCGATGCGGAAGAGTTACTAGCTTCTATGCGTGTAATATGGTGTTCCATAAAATGGACGGTCAAAAATGAAAAAAAATTAAGAACTGTATTGGGACTTGCGGAAGCAAGCCCCAATAATAGTAACGAAATTAGCCGATCACTTGGAGTATAACAAGATACACTTCCACAGTATGAATGACTCTCTGTATGGGCACTTAGGAATTTTGTTTACGTCGCGTACGAGCACTGAGATGTTGTCGCTACGAGCTCGCGTCGCGTACTGGAACGTCAAGTGCATGGAACAGTTCCTTTATTCAATCATACATATATACATGATGCTAGGATAGCATAAACATACAATTATATAACTCCTGTATGGTCGCACATTAACGACTTCTCGCAGGAGAACGGAAATTATACAATACAAGAAAGAATCAATTTGCGCTGTATGATAAAGTTAAACGATTAGTATTACGCCCCAAAAGATTTGATATGATCATCAAAAAAGGCATCTTCGTTACAGAGAGGTACCAGGACTGACAAAACAATTAACAATTATAAAAAGGGGGGGGGGGGGGGGGAGAAGATATTGGCACGGCCAATATACTAAATAAAACAAAATGAACAATAATGAGATCTTGACCACAATAAATAAGAAAAATTGCACGGATTAGTGGTCAAGAATTAGACGATGGAAGAATTAAATAAGTAAAGAAATCCATGATAAAGAAAAATTACCGTGCTTGCGAATACAAATGGCATGAAATTATACTGAATAACGTTCCATACGAATCAAGAGGATAGTAAAGGATGTTGTTGACATCAACGATATTCTTAAAGTAACTTAAAGTAGATATACTAATCTAACTATGTTATGGACTAAAGAGTATATACAGAGTTTAAACTAAGATAATGGAAGTGCTCGGTTCAGAGTACGACGATCGGTCAAGATTTAAGCCATGGTAATTTATCGAGATAATTGTAATGCTTTTGGACAGTATCCCGTGGAGGAAGAGATACAGAATGTTGCAGTTGCGATAGATCGGCAGAAACAACCAAAGGATCGTATCGAAGAGCAAGCGAGGCCCTTTTTCTATGCGTATGGTATATGATGGGAATTTTGGAGCGAAAATCCTGAATGTATCCTTCTCTGTCGAGATAGGGAAAGGCAGCAGTAGAGAGAAACCCATTTTCGCGAGCCTTCCTAGCTTCCTCGTCCGACATTGTATGTAACGAGGTGATGAGAGGATTGTCAGAGTTTGAGTGCAAAGATTTAAGGATAAACATTCTGGTGATTTTAAGTGCAAAAATATCAAACCGCGAACAGTCAACCCTGCTATAAATTGTTTGATTGTGGAAGTGTCGCTTGGTACCATCTGACATACGTCTGGGCATGAGAAGACCCGTGATCGCCCGGAACATTTTCCTCTCGAAGGCGCGAATGCGCTCCATCACATAAGGCGAAATTGAGAACCAGATTGGGATCGCATAAGATAGTACTGACCTGACATAGAGCTTGTAAAGGAGTAGTTTGACATTCTCACCGAGGTGTTTTGAGTAGAAGAGGCGAGCCAATTTAGATGCTATACCTTTTGCTTTCCCGAGACAGTAGTTGGCGTGTTCATTGTAGTTTAAGTGTTCGTTGAGAATTACACCCAAATATTTGACCTTTTTCAGCCGAGGGATTAAAAGGTCAAATCTTTCCGTCGCGTGAATCGAAAAATTTTTTGAGAGTCTGTATTGTTTTTTGCTAATTTGGGACGTGGGCCTAATGAATAGAATAGTCTCGCATTTGAGCATATTTACTCTCACCTTCTTCATGTTACACGCCGAGACAACAAAATCGAAAGCCCTCTGCAAGTGTGACTGAATGTCGAGAGGATCAACGCCGGATTTATATATGATTAAATCATCAGCAAAGGCCAAAGCTTTGCAAGTATCGTTACTTTTGTTAAAATTGTTTAAAATATCGGAGAAGTATAAGTTGAATAGTAGAGGAGAATTTACGGCGCCCTGCTGCAGACCATTTAAAATATTGAAAGTACGAACGGAAAAAGTATTATTGTGAAAAGTTTTAAAAGCGCGGCCAGTGATCATGTTCTCAGTTAGAAGCAACAACTCCGGGGGGAAATTCATTTTGTGTAATTTAACTATCAATCCCGTAGTCCAAACAGTATCAAATGCTTTCTCGAGGTCAATTAAACAAGCCCCAGTCACAGCTGAGCTGTTGAGCGAGTCAGCAATGTCGCGAGTCAATTTGGCAATAGCATGAACCGTAGAGTGCGAGTGTTTGAAACCAAATTGATAATCAGAAATTAATTTATTGGACCGCACAAAATTATTCAAACGTATGTTAATTATGATCTCGAACAATTTGCCCAGGTTTGGCAGCAGACTGATCGGCCGGTAATTATTTAAGTCGCAAAGGTTTTTCCCTTTTTTGTGCAATGGGATGAGCTTGGCCGTTTTCCAACGAATGGGAAAGTAAGACAGACGTAAACATGCGTTAAAAATTAGCGTGAGATATTCAATAACGGAGCCTGGCAGGCGTTTGATGGCGACGTTTGGTATGCCGTCGAACGAGGTGGATCTTTTGTTTTTAAGATATTTGATGGCTCGTAAGATCATTGTGGGAGTTATTAGATAGTTTGTGTGAATTGAAGGCCAGATCTGTTCGTGTAGCGAAGCGAATTGCCAATTGATATTTTCACGCGAATCCCGTATTCGATCGTAAGTCTGCTTCACCTCGTGTTCGTGATTCCACTCTTCCTCGGTTGTAGGAGTCAGATTTTTTGTATGTACTCTTGCAAAGTGCACCCCAAGTAAGGTCAAACGATCGTCAGTGCTTGACACTACATAGTTATTATCTATTTTCTGGAGTGTCGATGTATCTATTCCGGATTCAGACCAAAGAAAATCGTCGTTTATCGCGCCTCTTAGTGGCGGAATTGAGTCAATGTTTTTTGGATTTATAATTCTGTTTATAAAAGGGTGTAGCTTAATGGAATCACGAGTATCTAGTTTGGACAGTCTGTCGTTCCAGAATTTATTTGCAACTGCAGAGTAGAGTTTTTTGAGTCTGTAATTGGTACGCTGAATTATTGATTTATAAAATTTGATCATGTTAGACTGTATTGGAGTTAAATTGTCGCGAAGGCGCAATAAACGAAATAATCTGGTGATAAGTTTGGATTTAAATTTTTTGAGCTTATTAATGCGTCGGTCGTCATATTCTTTCGGGCAGTTCAGAGCCTCCACGGTAGGTGTACAGTTCGTCAGAATTACGGAAATATTTTCCTCGAGGGCCTCTATTGAAGAATTAATCGTTTCGATCGACGCATTAAGTAACGATGGGAGATTTAGGCTGTTGATATAATTATGGAGTTTGAGTTTGTATTCTTTCCATTTGGTCAAACGATAATTTAGTCTCAGTACTCTGGGAGCTCGTTCTACATATGTATTCCAACCGAGGAGAGAGAGATTAATCGTTATGGCCCAATGATCGCTATCATAGGGCAGCAGACCCAGCCTCTGCGTTCCATCGTTAACACGATCGATCAGCCTGCTGTCCACCAAAGCAATGTCCAAGTTCGAGTTAGCCGGATGATAAGTCGGTATTTCCGAATATAGAAGGGAAGCGCGGAAGATAGCACCCTGTAATTGTAGCCAGTCAAAAAGAGCTAACCCCTTGCTGTTGTTGACTGTATTACGCCATGATGTGTGTTTGGCGTTGAGATCGCCCGCGATCACAAAGTGATTCGAGTCATTTGCAACTCGCAACTGAGTACATAGATCATCGAGGTCACGAAGGAACACGATTTTATCATTGAAAGGGCTATACACCGCCGCGATCACGAGGCTTCTACCAGCCGAAAGATCCAAGCGGATCGCAATGGCTTCTAAAGATTTTTCGTGAGAAGTGGAGAGTTCTATACGAGTGAATTTGTATCTTCTATTAATAACCATAGCGACACCGCCGCCGAAACGGTTGTTTGCTCTGTCTTTGCGTATTATTACAAATTGTGGTGGAACCTCCAAATTATGTCTCGGATTTAGCTTCGTTTCAATGAGACCACATACGTCGGGTCGATGAGAATTTAAAAATTGCTGCAAATATGCACGTTTGTGAAGATTTATAACAGAGTTGACGTTGACAGTAATGATTCGGAGATTGACCAACGGGATACTGTTTTGATCGGTAGTGGCCATTATTGCGGGAAATCATTTCGAATGCCTCTCGTGGTACGTCCATGGTAATCATCAGATTGAGCATGATTATCATCTATAAAAGATTGAAGGAGGAAATTAATTTTTTCGGTATTTTCGCCGATGCGTTGAAAAATAATTGGTAATTGATCGGCTATACTTTTGATGGCCGAAAATATGTTTTTTAAGTCGACCTGTTGCTCGTTGGACGTAGCATCGAGAGGGACTGGTCCTCTGTTCAATGTAGTCGATGAATATGCATGCGAGAACGTCAAGTGCCTTCGTGTATGTGTGACAAGAGGCATGACGCTTGACGCCTGGCGAATCGGACTCTGCCGAAGCAGGCTTACCTCCTAGGTGCCAGGTCTGGCGAGCCGCACGGTAAATACAAGTAGCAACGGCTCTCAAAATATTAATACTCAAATAACAGCTGTGCACGTCGTCCGCATCGTAAACCTGCCGGATCTAAATTATAAAGAACGTTGCTTTGCGACGGAACATATAGTGTAAACATTTCAGAGAATAAATCAGTATTTAATGAGACTTCATCGAGTACAGACTTACCGGCGCATATAGTTATGGATAGAAAAGCAACGAAATTCTCTAAAGTACGTGCCGATAGATCTATAAAACGACAATTTCATGGAAATAGATTCACTCAGGAATGTGAAACTACGTTTGCAAGTACGTCAGCTAAAAAATTATGCAACCCGAAAGACGAGGAAATTATAGTGGACCCGAGTCATGGATATAAAATCATTGCCTTCTGGTCTGTCTTTACTGCGCTTTCCGATCTTGTTGTTTGCAAGCAATGTAAATGAAAAATACGTTTCGCGGAAACATCTTCACGTGATTTGTGTTTCAAGTTGGCAATGCAGTGCAAGTGTAGTGTAAATTATATAAATTCCAGCCCTATGATTGAACGATCGTACGAAATAAACAGAAGAATTGTATTCGTTATGAAAATGTTAGGTGTAGGCAAAGAAGGCTTGAATCTTTTTTGTGGCGTTATGGATATATGTCAAGCTGTCAGCAATAATCTTTATTATGCTGCATTGGAAAATATTCACATTGGAGCGAAAGCAGTATTTGATCTCGTGACGAGAAAAGCTGCCAAAGAAGAGAAATTAGAAAACGCACAACATGGGAATCCAATGTCCGAAATAACTGTGTCTGGTGATGGAACTTGGAAGAAGAGAGGATTTAGTTCGTTGTTTGGATTGGCTACTCTTATTGGAAAGTATGCATGAAAAGTTGTCGATCTCGTGGTGAAATCTGCTTATTGTCATGCCTGTAGATTATGGGAGTCAAAATGTGGCACGCCCGAATACGAAAACTGGATTGACGAACATATTGATGAATGTGCGGCAAATCACGAGGGATCTGCCGGTAAAATGGAAGTAGACGGCGTGAAAGAAATGTTTAGGAGGTCGAAAGATTTACATGAAGTCATGTATGTGAATTATATTGGTGATGGCGACACAAAGACTTGCAAAGCTATACTGAATGACAACTCTTACGGAGATGAGTTAATTGTAAAGAAAAAAGAATGTGTGGGACATGTTCAAAAACGTATGGGCAAACGTCTGAGAGAGGCGAAGAAGAAATTGAAACTGGAGCGAAATGCAAAATTTACAGTTCAATTGATCAATGAATTGACTCTTTTTTATGGTTTGGCTATCAGAAGAAATCCGAATTCCCTTGGTGAAATGTACAATGCTGTGTGGGCCACATATTACCATAAAATCTCTACAAACGCCAATCCCCAGCATATGCTCTGTCCACCAGGTCCAGACAGTTGGTGCAAGTGGCGCAAAGCAGAAGCAAAAGGAACGATGGATCAATTCGATCATGAGTAGCCAATGAACGAAGATCTTGCTGCTGCTGTAGTGCCAATTTACGAGGATTTGTCCAACAAGGAACTATTAGAAAGATGTTTGAGTGGCGAAAGTCAAAATAATAACGAAAGTTTTAACTCTACAGTCTGGCGACTCACGCCCAAACACCTTCATTGCGGGACAAAAAGCGTAGAAACGGCGGCTTATTTGGCAACTGGCATATTTAACGAAGGTTTTCATGCAATTCTAAAAACAATGGCGACCATTGGCATCGTCATTGGCGACAATGCCAAAAAATTTTGTAACGCCCGAGACGAACAGCGGCTGCACAGGTCGGCCAGACGGAGCCTTGATGCAACGAAAGAGGCGCGAATTTTAGAACGGAATCGGCAAATGGAACGAAATGAATATTTTGAAGAGGAAGAAGGTGTACTGTATGGACCTGGTATAGCTGATTAACAAGTATATGCTGTAAGTACTAGATATATACATTTTTTTACATAAGAAAACTGTTCGTAAAACTTCAAACGCGTTTTTCTCGAAACAGGTTTTTTCTGGACGGCCGACATGATATCTCCCGAACTATTCAGTCGATTACCTTCAACTTTGGCATAATTCTTGAAAATACATCTGTCTTCAGTATGAACTATGAAAAAACATATACATGCACAACTTTTTTTTATAAACAAACGTCTGACGAAATTTTTTGCGAAAAAAAACATTTTTTTCCAATGTTCGCAGTTTCTTTAGTTTTTGAAAAAAAAATTGTCCGTAGTTCATACTAAAACTACATTAACCTTTAACTACACGCGCCGGTGTATAAAAGTCACCATTTTAACAAAAGCTATCGGTATTTCCGTTTAAATTCTTGTTCCACTCTGCCCGCGCTTTCTAACCTTTCTTTAGCATATCTAGCTCAAGTGCCATCAGTTACGTCGCAGCTGCAGTGAAAAGTGTGTTGTTATTTCTTTAAATAATTTTCGGTGTTACTTTGCGGTGCACAAAATACACCAGGCGTGTAATAATGTAAGTAAATTTGAACGATGTAAATTAAGTTTTGCTTAAAAAATGTGTTATTCTTTATGTGGTTTTTTATAAATTTTGTATCTTCAGGAAGCGTGTAAAAGTCAGGGATTCAAAAAATCACAGCCAGACTGAACTCGAAGCTACGGCACAAGCTATATTTGATGAAGATTCTGAAGAGGAAGTCGGAGGAGATCCAGATACGTCGGAGGACGAAGTTATAATTTATAGTGAACATGATTCAGAGTCGGAAGAACAAGAAAGTGATGACGATTTGCAAGCTAAAGCTGATGAAGATCTTGAAGAAGGAAATTTGGAATATTTTTTAGGCAAAGATAAAAAGACTAAATGGTGTAAGGAACCAATCGCAAGTAGGTTTAGCAAGACCAGAAAAAAAAATATTGTACGGATATTTTCTGGACCGACTACCCATTCACGAGAAATTACAGACGAACGAAGTGCGTTTGAAATTTTTTTTACCGATACTATCATTGACAATATTGTAAAATGTACTAACTTGGAAATTGAGAGAATGCGCCCAAATTTTTCAAGACAACGCGATGCGAAAAACACGACCAAAACTGAAATTATAGCTTTTATAGGGTTACTTCTTTTAGCTGGAGTAAAAAAGCAAAATCATACAAATTTTCTAGAGCTGTGGACAACTGACGGAACAGGGTCGGAAATATTTAGAGCTTGTATGGGTTGTAATAGATTCGTATTTTTGCTAGCTGCTATTAGATTTGACGATAAGACTACTCGACCTGAAAGGCAGAAAACCGACAAACTTGCTGCAATTCGGTTTACCTTGGACCATTTCGTACAGAACTGTAAACGAAATTACTGTCTTGGCACTAATGTGACCATAGATGAAATGTTAATACCATTTAGAAGGAGATGTAGTTTTATTCAATATATCCCGAATAAGCCCGCCAAATATGGGATCAAAGCTTTCGTACTGTGCGATTCTAAAACCTTCTATGTCAGCAATTTCGAGGTCTACTGTGGTCAACAGCCTGAAGGTCCTTACAGAGTTTCTAACAAACCAGATGACATTACGCATAGGCTAATAAAGCAATGGAAAGAACAAAACAGAAATTTGACATGTGACAATTGGTATAGCAGTTATCCGCTAGCGCTTGGATTGCTAAAAGAAAAAATTACGATGGTTGGAACAATAAAAAATAAATAAAAGGGAACTTCCGCCAGAGTTTTTACCAAATAAGGCAAGGGAGGTCAGTTCGTGTATTTTTGGGTACCAAAACGATGCTACCATTGTATCGTATGTTCTTAAAAAAAACAGAGCTGTGGTGTTAATTTCTACAATACATGATGATGGCCATATAGATCCTGAAACCAAGAAACCTACAGTAATTTTAGACTATAGTGCCAACAAGGGTGGCATTGATACTGTCGATAAGATGTGTGCTACTTATTCAGTATCAAGAAGAACTAGGCGCTATCCGTTAGTAATATTCTTTCAGCTAATAAATATTGGCGGTATAAATAGTCAGATAATATACAATGCTGCGCATGTGAATGATCCTACAAAATATCGAAGAATTTTTTTAAAAAATTTGTCGCTTTCCCTGATGAAACCATACCTTGCTGAAAGATCCATTCTTCAAAGCCTGCCCACAGATATTCAACTTTTTTTGAAAAAATACAACCCAAACCAAGAAGATGAACAAACCGAAGAACCGCAACCCAAATTTCGCGAAAGGTGTTTCTTTTGTGGAAGAAAAAAAAATCGAGTGACAACAATTACGTGTTCTACATGCAAAAAGTCGGTGTGCAAAGAACATTCAAGTGCTGTGATTACTTGTCGGGACTGCAAAAACCAGACCGACATTGTAGATCAAGGAATAAATAGCGATGACTAGATAAAAACTTTAATTTTTTTTTAGGTTAAGTTAAAAATATTTTATATCCAATAAGTTGAATTTTTATTTTGTTTTGTTTACTCTTAATAATAAAGACTATTATTTGTGAGTTAATTTGTGTACCTAAACCTACCAGATTAACATCTTAGAAGTAATTTTTCAGCTGGTGTATAAAAAGCACCACGCGTGTAATTATGCAATATTTTTGGGCGCGTGTAATTAAAGGTTAATAAGGAGTAAATTGCCATTTGAATTTTTTGTTTCAGGCAACTTGAAGAACAATTATCGTGTCGGCCAGCGACCGGGAATTTCCAGGAGGCGTCCCACCTCAAACGACGTCAAAGCCATAATTCTCAAGATAATCAATTAAAAATTGAATTGTAGTTCACTGAATACATAACAAATACATGTGTGAATTATGACAAAGATTTATCCAATGGTTTCCTTAATAAAAATTCCTAAAAAACCCCGATTTTTCAACACTTGAAATGGGAATACCCCCTTAATCAAAGAATATTCAAGATCCATAAAACGCAGGATATCTTTCCTAAGGTAGTCTGCATGGGTTACTATGCTAAACCAATTCACCAAGCCAGATCCGACCTTCTGGTCTCCTTACCGCGCCTTTTCTCACACTAACCGTGCCCCTCTGGCCCTCATTTTGCAAGGTCAACGGAGTTAAGATATACTCCTCATTTGAACAAGCTGATGCTTTGGCTAAATCCTTTTCCCTAGTGCACAGCGAGGCTCTGGGACTCCCCTCAGATCAAACACACAAAGTTAAATCTTTCACTGATGATTTTGATTGGGGTTCCTCGGCAGATAAAGATAATTTAATATTATTCTCGCCAAAGAAAATACATGACTTCATATTTAAAATGAATCCTAAGAAAGCTCCTGGTCCGGACAACATTACGCTACCTATGTTAAAAAACGTCTCTCACAAAATTATTTGTCAACTGTACTACTTTTTTAAATTTTCCTTTCAGTACTCTCATTTTCCAACCCCTTGGAAAGTAGCTAAAGTTATTCCAATTTTAAAACCGGGAAAGCTGGCCTCAGATCCTGCTAGTTACCACCCAATTGTTCGACTTCCTATAGTCGGTAAAATTTTTGAGAAGGTAATCCTTCACAACCTTGAAGTTTTCATCGACAGCAACAAGTTACTTACCAATCAACAATTTGGTTTTCGAGCTCGGCACTCCACCATACATCAGGTGGCCAGAATTACTCAGCACATCACTCACTGCTTCAATATCAAGCGTGAAATTGGAATGATCCTGCTTGATTTGTTCAAAGCCTTTGATACGGTCTGGCATCAAGCTCTATTATATAAGCTTAATCGCATGGTTATCCCACATACGATTCTACGGCTTTTAAAATCCTACCTAGAGAAACGTACTTGCTACGTCCTCTTCAACTCGCACAAGTCTGTAATATATCACGCACTCACCGGAGTACCCCAAGGATCGGTCCTTGGACCGACCTTGTTTATCCTATATATCAATGATATACCGCAACAAATATCATGCGAAGTTGCACTATACGCCAATGACTCGTGTATATACTCGTCATCAACCAGAAAAGGCCGTGCCAAATTATTAGCTCGCATCCAATCTTATCTTGATAGTATTCTCAAGTTTTTTGGTTCATGGAAACTTCAAGTTAACGCCTTTAAAACTGAAGCCATCTTTTATCCAGATCCAATATTAATAACTTTTTAGTTAATCACAAAATTTCTGTTAATAACCAGATCATTGAGTGGGCGTTGCGGGTCAAGTACCTGCGCGTCATCCTTGACCGCCGATTAGGATGGGCGCATGCAGCTTCGAATCGCATGTCTAAAACTCTGTCTGCAGCTTTTCCGTTAATCAATTTCATCGGGCCAAAATCACAACTACCTTTAAAACTCAGAATACTAACATATATAATGGGTTTCAGACCTATACTGGTCTACGGCTCTATATTATGGTGGAATGTGATATCTCGATCTCATAGAAAAAAGTTCAATCAATAATTCGAAAAATTATCCTGAACAAGCAAAAGCGCACCCCCACTTTAGAGGTTCATAAGCTTGCGTGTGTCCCTCTGTTGGACACATTTGTCACCAAAGCACTCAAAAATTTTGATGTCTCTAACCACGAAAATCCCTTGGTCCGTGTCACTGGTAAATTCACTCGGGACTGCCTTCCTTATGTCGCCAGAGTGTCATTCCCGCTCGCGAGATGAGCCCCCCCTCCCCGGCCCCGGCATGCTGCTCGCCATTTCTACCAGGGCTGGTGCGCGCGTGCGTTTAAATTCCGTACCGCATTCTTGCGATATTTTGTTTTATCTCGCTCCGATTTACTCACTATTTTTGTCATACTCAATTGCTTACAGCTATCTAATGCTGTTCTCTTATTTCTAGTTATACAGGTTTTTGAAATTTTCCTGTATCAATACTCAATTCTCTATGTAGTGTTTTGTAACACCAAACCAACTTCCATTGGTCGATAAGTGGGCTTTCGTTCACAGGCGCTTCCCGCTGAGTCGCTGGCACTGTAAGTGGGAGATCATAGTCTCCTGCCTATCCAGCGCCATACGCGCCTCAACTCAGTCATAGAATAAAAAAAAAAAACTGTCCGTATCAAAACAAGAAGCTCAACTGCATTTAGTTGTTCCTCATGTAAATAAATAGTGTTCCGATGCGCGTTGGACTGTGCTTTAAAAAATATCATACAAAATCAAAATACTAAACTAATTGTTTAAAAACCAGTATGCCGAGTAAGTATTACATGATTATATTTTTAGTTTTTTTATTTTGATATTTACTTATTATATTTTGTATATTTATATAGTATAGTACATTATTATTATATTTTAGTTTATTATACCACTGTTATATGATACATTTTGGTTATTAAATACCGTTAATCGATGAATTATGTGATCGCCAACATACCTTCCGCAAAAGCCTGCCAATTTGTCACAAAGTTGACAAAATGTGCCGGCGGCAAGCGCAGCTCTTTTTCCGAAATGTACGGCCGTCAAAGTGTTAAGTGCAAATGGGTCTGTTCCGTATGAATTTCTTAGACCTCGTAAAAGTATGCCAGAACTTCTTAATTGTTTTAAGAGCACGTAACAAGTTCGAGCATATTTCAACGAGGTCTAAGAAATTCGTACGGGAACGTAGTAGAAATGAAAAACAAGTACAGTGGGTGTAGAAAGTATTCGTACACCGGCTAATTTCGAATAATATATTGTGAAATTGTAGTTTATTAACTAATTTTTTATAAACAACGAATTTGTACATATTCTCGGAAGCCTCAAAAACAGTTACAGTGCAGACAAAATTAATTAGTTGAATAATTTGCAAACCTACCAAGAAAAAAACGAAATATTGTCCAAAATATAAGAACAATAAGTATTCGTACAGCTGCTACATTTTTTAAAAATCATTAGATATTCATGAAAAAGGAGTGAAAATTAAATTTATTTGACAATGAAAAAGTAAAATAAATAGTTAATTAATATTTAGTAGGATTTTCTTTTGATTTTATAATTGCTGCGACTCTTCTTGGCATTGATGTTACTAATTTCGGTGTTACGCTGGAGGGATTCTTATTCCATTCGTCCATAAGAGCATTTTTTAAACCTTCTTTAGAGGATATGCGATCTTTTCTAATGTGACGTTCCAAGTAGTCCCATAGGTGTTCGATGGGGTTAATATCACGAGATTGTGGTGGTGTTTCTATATATGCTGGCGTATTATATACTATCCACATTCTCGTATTGTACGCCGTATGCTTTGGATCATTATCGTTCATAAAGATAAAATTATCTTTAATGCCCATTTTTTCTGCAGTGGTAGAAAGATTCCGTTTCAAAATGTCAATATAAATCCGGTGGTTCATTATTCCATCAATACATTTTAATTTTCCAACACCAGCTGCACTCATGCAACCCCAAACGAGTACGGAACCTCCACCGTGTTTTACTGTACGTCGTAAATTTGTTGGTTTCAGTTCTTCATTCCTTCTTCTCCATATAGTAGAGTGTCCATCAGAACCGAAAATGTTAAATTTTCTCTCGTCTGTAAAGATTACTCGGTTCCAATACTCCAATGCACAGTGGAACGAAATGGGTAATCTAGGTGGAAAAAAATCAAGCCTGGGATTTGAATTTTAATAATCTTATCTTAATCTAGAATTATTGCTGAGACCAGTGATAGCAATAATAATTGATTTTGCAATCATCTAAATGCAAAAATGTAGGAAGGAATCGAAACAAACTGTATTCGTTTTTTGTGTTACGCCGACCATGTTTCTTTGTTTCCGGTTCTTCTCACGCGGACTGCAAGACCGAGCGGATGTATAGAGAGCCGGTAAAAGTTTCTTTCTTTCTTTCCACTGAATTAAATGTATATCTGCACATAGTTTTATAAGAGTTACAGAGCAACGTGTATACCAAACATATTGTAAACCGTGTTAATAAACGTTTCCAAAAAGTATATTCATCAAAAAATCAGCGCTTAAAAACAACAAATTTCAACAGCACGAGAACGTACAAATACTTCTCTGAAAAGAAGATACTGTTAGAGGCATTAAGAATTTTGCGAGACTTTTAATTTTTTGCACAGTTTATCACCATTAGTTAACCTTGAAGTACCCATAAACGATTTTTCGAACAATTATTTTTTAAACACGTTATGTAAGTTTTTTTAGACACATGTTTTACGGCGGAATTTGCAAACTTTTACAGAGAAAAACTTATATTGTACCCCAAAGTACCCCCTGGAAATTTTGAGGGAATTTAGTTTGAACCTTGTAGAAACAGCTCCTGCAATGATTGGCTGCGCCTACCTGCGCCTTTTGTTGTTATGCCTTTCTAATGTTTATGTGACACAGCACGGGTGGCGAGTTTCCGTGGAGCACGCAGTCACAAAATGCCCAATGTCTGCGATGTAAATATCGTTCAGCAATTATATTGGGTTGAGTAAAAAGTAATTTCGTATTTCACGGGTACACGTCGTTAACGGGAAGTATTAGAAAGAATCTGAATTCGATATCTTACTTCATTTGCTTTTCCAAGAGGTTATATTTTCCTATAACAACAAAAGGTTTCCTATACGCAAAAGGTCGTATGGTAAACGTGGTGAACCGCCGCAAAATATCCACGCAAAGAATATCATGCTGTGTGTTTGGTGGGATTTTAAGGGGATCATATATTACGAGCTTCTTCCGCAAAATGAAACCATCAATTCTGAAAAGTATTGTTTACAACTCGATCGTTTGAAGAATGCAATCGACGAAAAGCGTCCAGGATTAGCTAATCGTTATAGGGTCATATTTCATCAGGATAACTCTCGACCTCATGTATCTTTGGCAACCCGGCAAAAATTACTACAGTCTTGCCTCATCCGCCGTATTCACCTGATCTGGTACTATCAGATGTTCATTTATTTAGATCTCTACAAAATTTCCTGAATGAAAAAAATTTTAGTTCTTCGGAGGCTTGCAAAACGCACCTCGAGGAGTTTTTTACTCAGAAAACTGGAAGCTTCTGGGAGCGTGGAATTTTGAAATTGCCTGAAAGATGGCGAAAAGTAATCGAACAAAACGGTCCATATATTGATTAATAAAATTCTTTTTCAATACGAAAATTCCATCTCTTAATCTGATCTAAAAAATACTAAATTACTTCTAACTCAACCCATAACATCTCATTGGCATTAATAAGAATGGAGATTTCTGATATATCACTTTTATTACTTAATTGCTCTTATTGTTAGTTTGCCATTAGAGACTAACAATAAGCTACGTAATTATGGTGAAAATCACGGTACACGGTCCACTTAAACATTGAATAACTAAAAAGTACCGAAAAGAACGTGGTTGAAACTTCGTAAATATATTCTTTAGACTATGTAGAAGCAATTAACGCAAAAATTTCGTGCGCAAACCTGCGCTCTTCTTTGTTGAACCTGCTGAAAGTTAGCGAGGCAGTTCGGCTGTTAATTTTCAACGGGGCACGCGGTACACTTAAAAATTGAATAACAAAAAAGTACCGAAAAGTACCGGGCTGAAACTTTACATATATATTCCTCAGACTATATAGAAGTAATTAACGCAAAGATTTTGTGCGCACATCTGCGCTCTTATTTGTTATACCTGCTGAAAGTTAGCGAGGCAGTTCGGCTGTTGATTTTCAACGGGGCACGCGGTGCACTTAAAAATTGAATAACAAAAAAGTATCGAAAAGTACCGGGCTGAAACTTTACATATATATTCCTCAGACTATATAGAAGTAATTAACACAAAGATTTTGTGCGCATATCTGTGCAATTCTTTGTTATAGCTGCTGAATGTTTGTTTGGCAGTCCGCCTATCGAAAAAGGCTTTAGTAGGATCTTTTTCATTAAATATCTTTTTAATATAAAGTCCAACAAGAAAATATCTTATACAAAAGTTTCTTTATTTTTCCTGTACAATGAACGTCTATAAACAAATCTACCGATTTTTGTATAAAAAATTAAGTTGATCTTTAAATAACATGGAAAAAATATAAAAAATAAAAAATTAGTATTACACCGATATTCTTTTCACGTTATTATGAAATTTTTGTATAAACCATTTTTCTCTAAAATGAACGGTTTTCGAGTTATTTTTTTCCACCTAGATGGTCGATTCGTTCCACTGTGCAATGGTGTGATAACATTATTATTTGCAAACTCTAATCTTTTATTCCTATTTGCTTCGCTCACTAAATATTTTTTGCGGGCCACCCGACTGTGATACCCTTGACTCCGCAAAAAACTACGTACAGTACTGACAGAGAGGTTAATATCCAAATCTTGTTTTACCATCCTAGTAATCGCTCGTCTGCTATGTCGGTTAATTTTACGTGGACGTCCACATCTTGAGTTGTTTTGCGATTTTTTTCATAATCCGTATCGATCAACGAAATCTTTACATACTTGAACGAGGACGGATTATAATCAGCGAAATTTCCGATAAACTTTTACACTGATTATGCAAATTAATAATAATTTTCCTATCTTCTACCGTACTTTCTCTATGTTTTGGTCCCATTTTCAACGACAGTATCGAACAGTACATGGTCTCGAGGTTGAATGATACTGACAACGTTTCCAAACATACTGACAATACCAATCATAACTATTAGATAATCATATAAAGTGTTTACAATAGAAACTCAATATCAAATAGTTCGAAATCAGAACTGTACGAATACTTATTGCTCTTATATTTCGGACAATATTTCGTTTTTTTCTTGATAACTTTGCAAATTATACAACTAATTAAATTTTTCTGCACTGTAACTGCTCTAGAGGCTTCCGAGAATATGTAAAAACTCATTGTTTATAAAAAAACTAATTAATAAACTACAAGTTCGCAATATATTATTCGAAATTAGTTGGTGTATGAATACTTTCTACACCCACTGTATGTACTCAGAAATCAGAAATCCCCACCTAATTCAAAGTATAAAGACTACATCATGTATGCTAGTACTATGACACAATGATCTCGGGAAGCACAAGAAGCGTCAGCCTGTTTTAATTAAACATATTAAATTGTATGCACAGGATTTGCAAACAATTAGAATGTATTCATATTCGTATACAGACCTGAATCGATATGTAAAGAAAATATATTTCCTTCGATTCAAATCGAGAGCGCAGAGCGCTCGCGTCAAACGTCTCCTGCTGGTACTAGGGTTTTTTTGAAGAAGATAGAGAAGCGGATAGCACATGGTCGACAAAAGACGAAATAGTTAATTAAGAGCGAATACAGACTTAATAAATAAATAAGAGCGGACGATAGACTTTAATTGTCGTTTCCTTAATTTCAGGTAAATAGTTGTAAATAATTGTAAATAGTGTAAATAATGTGGGTACAGACAGCAAATAAAGCATACCCTTAATTTCAGGGAAACAAATTTAGTCCATTGTTTGATGCCAGAATAACCCGTCTTATAGATATATAAAAACTGTATTAAGTCTATTGAAATGAATTCAGAGTAAAGCTGTATCCAGCGTAAAAGCTGTATCCAGAGTAAAAGCTGAATCCATTGAGCTAAAGTTTTTATTAAGCGAACTCGGTAATTTGCACAATGACACTGATTTTGCAATTATAAAAGCTCATGCAAAAAGAAATCAGTATATAACCCTAGTGACTGCTATCAAACAAATTGTAGTAGTAAAAAATTAAAACCCTTTCAGTGCTGTTGAAAATAATTATTAATATTTCCTTTCCTCAAAATCATCGGAAGATACTATCACCAACAGGAAAATATCAATAATTTTATCAGGAATGATATCTCTCAAGTAGTTTATGTAAAAAAAAAAAAACAGAGATCAGTAAGCCAGCAATCTTTAAAAATATAAATGACCATTGCTGTATCCTAATAAAAGAATTTCAAAAGAAACAAAGAAAGCATAATGAATTTATTAAGTGTATACCTCCAGTAAAACATGACTTTTACAGGACATGAACACACTGCATGCTGGCTGAGTATCAGCTGCTGAAATCTTGAATGCTGTGTTAATCTGATTAAGTCAACATTAACATTAAATGCATTAAGTAATGCACAAATTAAACAAAGTAATACTGTCTTTTTATCCAGTGTACCGTTTTCCTCAATTCAGAATGATATGACAGATATTGATTAGCCAAGTCTACAATCAAACATTTAAAATTTCGCATTATCGTGGGACTGGCATGCAATGTGTTAAACACAAAATTTAGATTTTGATAACTCTGAGGAAGAAGATGTTTGGTATGATGAATAAAAATAAAACTTATTACAACAAACGGTATTGCACTACTTGTATATAAATTTCTTACATATTCCAGCTGCAAAAATATGTAGTTTCTAAAGTATTTAAGATACCGACATTGTTTAATTAAATACTTGCGTTTTTATTTACATATCCTGTACATATGTCATTTTGTTACAGAGACTAACCTTAGAAAAAAAATCTTATATACTTTCTGATAACATTCATAAACCAAAAATTGTAAATATTAATTTCTTTAGAAACATTAATCTTCTCAATTTCTGTTTTCTGGATTTAACCATTGGCTTCTCAGCGTCCCAAATAGCAATACATTGAACAAGTATCCAATGGAATAAGGTTTAATTTATATTTCCATGGATTGAAATGTTGAGTGCCCAAAAAGGATCAAATTCATTTTGTATAGGCTCAAATCCGAGCGACACCATAGTGTTACAGATTAGCAGTATAAATTGTTCTCAGTAGAAACTCATACTGATATTGCTATAAATCACTTGTAAAATTCTATTCAACTTGGCCAAGTACGCTATTCATGTATGTGTAACGGGGCCCCATAAAAACAGCTGTCACCAACATTTGGATGGAAGAGCTTTCAATGCATTAATGTCATAGAATATTTGTTTTACAAATAAAGTTATCCTAAATCAGATGTAAAATCCTATGTAACAAGACGAAGAAAAAGCGTCACCCAATTATAGGTGATGGGCCACATAAAAGATCTATTTGTACATATAAAACAGTGTAATGAAAATTCACTCACGAGTCGTTGACCATTTGTCACTTCTGGGTTATTCTTATCTTACACCCTGTGTATAGCTCTGGTTTTGATAAAGAGAAGCCTAAAAAATTGAAAATTCTGTTAATACTCTTTCACGCAATCAAGAAATATGTAATGAATTTATTGCAATGGCATTAAATAAAGTTTTTGGCCTAAAGGAAATTGATGTTTGGTACACATAATCCTAAAATTCCAACTAGTAAAACTTATTCAGAATAAATTTTATAATTTTTTCTTTTATATTTATGTTTGCTTCTTTATACTGCAAGAATTTCAAAGAGCCGATACCAATTGAGCAGCGAAAGCATTCAGATACAATTATACTATTCTCTTAATTAATACATCGTCGTATATAATGATTATCGCAGTCCCGACTTATCACCCAATATTGGTATTGCTGTTTTCTAAATTTAGAGATTACAATATTTCTAAAACTGCAATGAATAATAGTCCACGCAATAAAATCAGCTGTTCTGGAAAAAGTTTATTCCAGTCAAAGCGCGGGAAAGTTGTACACCAAATAATAAGCGTAAAGAATCAAAATTCTAAAGATTCCAAAAACACGTGTTCGCTAATGTTATTTTTTCAATATATCCAGAATATCCTGCATTTCTTTTGGAAAAATATTATCGTTGTTCTGTGACAGGATAAATTATCAACTGCAGTATCAATACGGTACGGTAATAAAAGTACAAGTGTTGAATAAATAATATCTCTACAACTTTTCTCGTGCAGCTACATTCTCCGTTCATTAATACTCAGTTTAAAGAAACTATTTTATTAGGGTTACTTACCAAAAAACACGCTTTCATCAACGAAAAAATGTAAAGTGATTCTGCATTCGAAACAGCACCTCACTCCTCGACGGCCGGCTCGAGACTGTTTGAGGGTTTCGAGGCTAACCCCAATCGTATTATTCCGTTGGCGCGAAAGTCTTCCTAGAAATCGTCGCGCGATCCTGCGTTCATTACCGCACTTCTTCGCAGCGCAACCATCGCTCGAAAAAGCAATAACTTCTGCATGCCTACGATCCATCACGATATGTATATAAAATTCCTATAGCAACTGTGAGAAAATAGGATTCTGTGAGTAAGACAAAGATATCTCTCTTTGTATAATAATATAGTATGGGCGTCATTGTGTAGATAAATACAATATATAATACAATAATCTCGTTCTGAGCTAATAATACAAATAATACTAATAATTCTTCTTTGAATGATATTTATTTTTTTGCCGACAAGTTAGTTCATTAAATAATAACCGAAAAAAAAACAATTAAGCAGAACGTATTATTGCGATAATTGTCTCGATAAAACAAGGTTGCATTTCGGCGAATGTTTCACAAATTAGACCGCGATAAAAAAACACAGAACTTAATAATAGATAGTCGTATTGTTCAAGACATAAGCATCGATAAATTATTAAAATATAATACTTTTCTAAATTAATTTCTGCATGATGCCATGTTGTAATACGCATAAGGGACTCAGCCCATATGCGCAAGACTATCGCCACTTCCTACTTCGTCTGATTGAAAAGACATCAAGCGTAAAGGGCTACGTATTTCAATTTTCCCAGTCATTACGATTTTTGTTACTGTAGGAATATTCCTACGTGTATAGTTCGACGTGATATAGTATGGATTACACTTCACACTATTTATTTGCAAGAAAAATAAAACTAACTATAAATTAAATTAGCTACGAATAAAAATTAAATATGAAGTAAACCATAATTAAAGGTTGTAGCATGGCGAAAATTATAAAGGCTCGAAGCGACGAGCTTCGGGAGGTTTCGAGAGGCCTCTGGAGGCCTCGAGACGCATCGAGACGCATCGAGAAGCATCTAGAACAGCATCAAGAATATTTTGCACGCCCGAGCCGTCCTTCGAGGAACACCGCCTCCTTCACCCAACATACAGCCGAGATGTCACTGATTCACAACCACTCTGTAGGCGTCACGCTCGTGCCTATCGGCACTGGCGTGGTGCCGCATTTGGGGCGACATTCGTAGTTAATCGCTCGCGCTGGAAAGACGTGTCTCGCGCGTCAGTCGCGGAGATAAGAACGGCGTGCGTGGCACGTCGACTCAGAATATTTGTTGAGGAACAATTTTAGATGGCACTACATCGCATGTAGGATAAGGCAAAAGTATTGTTAGTGAAAAAGTATCCTCAGATATGTTTTAAATCAAATACATTTAATATATTTTAATGTTTTTGAACTTCTGGCGATGGTTTTGCCGAAATCGACCACTTCATTAAATCTTACGGCATAAATATAGTATTGCGTTCCAGTACGCACATTTGTAAATTAATTACGAGCTTATTTGTTAAAAATAACTATCCGATACTAGAACGCTAGGCTTCCTCGTATTAAAGAATACATTGTTGCCGTCGCGGCCGCTGCAGCCCATGCGACGTAGTGCCATTTGAAACTGTTCCTCAACAAATATTATGAGTCGACGTGCCACGTACGTCGTTCTTATCTCCGCGACTGACGCGCGAGGCACGTCTTTCCAGCGCGAGCGATTAACTACGAATGTCGCCCCAAATGCGGCACCACGCCAGTGCCGATAGGCACGACCGTGACGCCTACAGAGTGGTTGTGAATCAGTGACATCTCGGCTGTATGATTGGGTGAAGGAGGCGGTGTTTCTCGAAGGACGACTCGGGCGTGCAAAATATTCTTGACGCCGATCTAGAAGCACCGAGAAGCTTCTGGAAGCTTCGGGAAACATCGAGAAGCATCGAGAAGCTTCGGAGATCGGCAATGGACCGCGGAAGGGAGTGGAGGCGCGAAGCGCGAGACCGCGAGACCAGGCTTGACGACGGGGTTGTTGATTTCGGAGACCGAGGGTAGCAACGGTCCAGTATAAAAGAAGGTGCACGACACGACAGAATTCTTCTTCTGCTCCGAGAGAGAGAACGAGGCTTTCCACGGTCGCTCTCGGTATGCAGAATAGGGACCTCTGGCAGGAGAGTACGGACGCTTTTCCTGGACGCCTGCTAGAGGGAAAACGGGAGAGTACGGGATTGTTCCTGGGTCCTCGATTCGGTATGGAGAGTACGGACGCTTTTCCTGGACGCCTACCGATCGAGAGAGTACAGAGCATTTCCTGGACGCCCGGTTAGATTGGACGGAATGGGAGAGTACGGGATTGTTCCTGGGCCCTCGATTCGGTATGGAGAGTACGGACGCTTTTCCTGGACGCCTACCGATCGAGAGAGTACAGAGCATATCCTGGACGCCCAAATACAGTGACGAGACGGGAGAGTACGGGAATGTTCCTGGGTCCTCGATTCGGTATGGAGAGTACGGACGCTTTTCCTGGACGCCTACCGATCGAGAGAGTACAGAGCATATCCTGGACGCCCAAATACAGTGACGACACGGGAGAGTACGGGAGTGTTCCTGGGTCCTCGTTCCGGTATGGAGAGTACGGATGCTTTTCCTGGATGCCTACCGAACGAGAGAGTACAGAGCATAACCTGGACGCCCGTCGCACAGTGGTCGATTTGCCCGAAATCCTGGCCAAAAGTCAAAAAATTTTTTTAACGATATTCAAAATCTAGCAATTGCGGTTGATTCATAACATATCAGAGCATCTTTTCTCAGCAATAAAAATTTTTATTGCCCATTATTGTTAGAGATATTCAACGTCAAAGTTGACACTTAGATAACGTAACGTTTTTACGTCGGAATTGAGAGTACATTTTCAATGTGATATCAAAGTACAATCCTCATTTTCAGTATTGGTAACTATTTATCATACTTTTAACTTATAAATATCTTGGTTTTATTTTTTTATTTAATTTTTTACAACTGTAACAGTACAAAATATAAAACCTATACATTTCTTTCCTTCAGGTAGGGAAATAGTTGAGGGTTGGGCGAAGTATTACCCAGAGTTGTGCCGCCCAACCCTTGGTTCCACAAGACAGGAACCCAGAGGAGGGGTTTTAGTGGGTATTCCGGGAGGTCGAACTCCCGGCGAGTCCCACACTACCCCTGGCATTACATGCTGGGGGTGTGCGTAAATGCATCTCCCCTCCTCCACAAAAAAAAAAAAAAAAAAAAAAAAAAAAAAAAAAAAGGTAGGGAAATAGTTGTGAGGAACCCAAAATACCTCCGTGTTTTTTTTTTTAAATTAAAGTTTAAAGCTTCCGGAAGGAAGCCTCGTTGATGTTTTTTGCTACTTTTTGCTACTCCACGAGTTATTATTATTTGTTTGTCGCGCGCGCCATACTGTAGGAAGAGCGTTTACGACCTAGGGCCAAGATATCATGCTTTTCTCTATGGATACTGTTAATCCTGCACTAAGTTCGCCCTGGCAATTAACGAAATAATGTATATGTTTCATGGGCTTAAAAATCGAAATAAGTTTAAACAGACTGGTGGTCTTTTGTTTTGTGGTAACAATAGCTAGTCGAGGGTACCCCGACCGCTTGCCGTCATAAACTGGAATATCTTTGAGGATTCGACTTTTACGTGGCTGGTAGCAGGTATGGAGATGATATTTGTTTCTTATAATATTCCGTTTCTCTCCTTTCACCGAGATTTTTATTAAAAAAAGGGAAATTCGGAGGTGGAGAAGCAGAAATATGTTGGTTTCAAGATACAGTGACTGTTTCAATAAATATCGTTATAACTTCGCAAAGAATAGAAATAACTCATCATTTTTTTTTTAAATCAATCTTTGAAGTTTCCCAAAGGAGGCCCCGTAGCCCTTTTTTGCTACTTTTTGCTACTCCACGAGTTATTGTTATTTGTTTGTCGCGCGCGCCATACTGTAGGAAGAGCGTTTACGACCTAGGGCCAAGATATCATGCTTTTCTCTATGGATACTGTTAATCCTGCACTAAGTTCACCCTGGCAATTAACGAAATAATGTATATGTTTCATGGGCTTAAAAATCGAAATAAGTTTAAACAGACTGGTGGTCTTTTGTTTTGTGGTAACAATAGCTAGTCGAGGGTACCCCGACCGCTTGCCGTCATAAACTGGAATATCTTTGAGGATTCGACTTTTACGTGGCTGGTAGCAGGTATGGAGATGATATTTGTTTCTTATAATATTCCGTTTCTCTCCTTCCACCGTGATTTTCCGTACGGAAATGAAAAGGTGGAGGTGGATCTTCCGTAAGGTATTTATACCACGCGACATTTTCCGACACGTTAGATATCACTTAAACTTTGTAATACTTACATTGCTTTCATAGCGTTTTCGTAAGTGATAAAGTGCTAGTGATTTGTGTGGTAATATGGAGTCTACATCGCATGAGACACCATCATCTGCCGTATCCAAAAAAGATCTTGCAGACTGTTTGAGGAATTGTTCCTCAAATATATGGAAAAATAAACGGGATCAGCTGTGCGCATATGTGAAAAGCGTAACGGGTTTCGCAGAATTGTCTGCCGAATCATTGATTCACTTGCGGGCTTTCACTTCAAACTGGAGGACCCGATGGAACCTGTGCCGCAGAAATAACATATATTTCGAAAGAAAATTTCAAGGCTGGTTGGCTGGGAAAATTAATTTTTCAGCCAAGAACCCTATTGTGAGAACGATTGGGAGACCAGCTATAGAATTTTCTGAAGCCAGTGATCGTTCCAAAAGGAGGAAGACAGAGGATCTACGAGCAAGCTTCAGTTCAGAAGAGCTATCATATGCTGCTCAAATGCAGCTCCGGAGCCACCAAGACCTGGATGCAGCTGATATAATCAAGCAAATTATTAAAACACCAGAACGTGCCAAAGAGTATAAAGAAGCAGATCGAAAATCAAAGGTATTGATGAAGTCCTACACCAGCGATGAGGCACTGTCTTTGATAGTAGAGGCCAAACTATCAAAGCATCAATACAATTTGATTCGCGATGGTGCTAAAATACACCAAACAAATATGTATCCTAGTTATGGATCGATTGTGGAATCAAAGAAAAATTGCTACCCACGTAACATTGTTGTCAGTGAAACGTGTGCCGAAGTAAGCCTGCAAAGTCTGCTGGATCATACAGTTTCGCGAATTGTTAAATTGTTAGGTTACCAATGTTTTGAAAGTGTAGATTGTAGAAATTTGAACTTAATAGTTAAATGGGGATGTGATGGGACATCCGGAATAAGTGAATATAAGCAAAAATTCGAAGAATGGACTGCTTCAGATTCGAGCATATTCGCTTCGTCCCTTGTTCCATTACAGCTCGTATCAATGGATTCTGATAATAGAATAAAAAATGTGCTATGGAAGAATGACCAGCCATCATCAGCAAGACTTTGCAGGCCTATTCATTTGGAATACGTCAATGAGACTACAAGTGTTATAGTGAACGTAGTGAATAAAGTGGAAAAAGAAATTGAAAGATTGAGTAGCTGCAATGTCGATATTAACGACTTCAATTTAACAATAAGTTACACATTACTATTTACAATGATTGATGGAAAAGTGTGTAACGCAGTAACAGAGAATTCAGCCACTCAAAGATGTTATCTTTGTGGCCTCACAAGCAAGGATTTTAATAACCTGGACTTGGTTAAGCAGCAAACTGTTGAAGATGGATCGAAATTGAGATTTGGCTTGTCCCCACTACATGCGTGGATTCGGTTTTTTGAATGCTTATTGCATCTAGCCTACAAGATGACCATTCAACAGTGGTACGTTCGAGGTGAAGACAATAAGAAAATAGTGGCAGAAAATAAAAAAAGGCTGCAAAATTTATTTAAAAAAGAAATGGGCTTGCTCGTGGACAAACCGAAACCAGGGTTTGGTACAACTAACGATGGTAATACCGCTCGTCGTTTTTTCCAAAACAGCTCCATGTCTGCAAAGATTACTGGTATAGCCGAAGATATAATATCACGATTTCATAATATTTTAATTACCATTTCAAGTACCCATCCGGTAAAAATAGAAATATTTAAATCTTATTGCTTAGAAACTGCGGAAGAGTTTGTGAAATTATATCCGTGGTATAATATGCCAACCACAGTGCACAAAATTTTAATTCATTCATCCGATATAATTGAACATGCACTTCTTCCAATTGGCCAGTTGGGAGAAGAAGCACAAGAAAGTAGGAACAAAGATATTAAAAATTATCGAGAACGCTACTCCAGAAAATTTTGTCGGACGAAAACAATGGAGGACGTATTCCATCGTTTGCTTGTATCGTCAGACCCATTCATTAACGGCATAACAACGTCAAGAAAGAAAAAAGTGGAAAGGTATCCTGCAGAAGTTATGCATTTCCTGGATATACCGGTGTTACGTCCCGAACTAAATTTTTATATCGGATTTTTCCATTCTCTTCTGTTTCATCTTAAATATTAAGTTTCATCTGCGTTCTAGCCAACATAATACTAAGAGCGTGATGGAATCGACGTGCGTAGCGCATTCCATCATATATCACTTAAAATAGGCAGTTAGAGACAACTGAACAGAGAAGAAGAATAAAGAGTTGCATTACCGGAATCAAAAACTAAGCATAACGTGACCACGGAACGTGGCTACCACCTCCATCATGGGTCCACCCTTCGTGAGACCCAGGGCGAGATTAACTCGTCACTCTTGTCTGGAAAGTCGCGAGGTGCGTAGGCATTGAGTCCGGGGTGTCGTTAAGCCAAGTTATCCGCGAATAATCTCAATAGTTTGATACGCGGTAACGGACTTTGATTTCCTCGTCAAACATTCTAATTGAATATCTTAGTTAACTTAGAAATCTCTTGGCTTTCAATCGTCAAGTCGCGAAGTGCGTGATTGTTAGCCCGCGAAACCGTAGGGAGAATCTTCGATTCTCACAATCAGTGAGCGAAAATTCGGTAACGATAAATAGTGTCGAAAGACTCAGCGTTTCGCGTGAGATTTTACGTCAAAATTGAATTACCCCTTTAATAGTATCGTTTATCAAATGTCTGTATCGTATAATCTATAATTTTAATCCGTTAGTCATAAGTAGACTGCGGATGTTTATGCAGATATAATATGCCGAAATATGCAAGATATATGCAAAGTATATGCAAGGTATATGCAAGGTATATGCAAGGTATATGCAATATGTATATGTATAATATACATGAAATACGTGTGCAGATCTACAAAATGTTCATTTTTTATTGTTTTATTTGTTATAATTAGAGTTACAATATATCACAATAGTTTTTTCTATATTATCGATTGTGAATTGATGTCGCTTCTCTGATAAAATTAATTTATAAGCTGAAAAGGAGCGTTCTACATCACATGACGTAATAGGAGCGTATTTAAATTTACACCAGTGATGTGCCAGAACCTCTTGTGGCCCTTCAACGTGTTCACCCTTCAAAATCTTACTGATTTCTGACAATACATTGAAATTTACGTTTCGTTTCAATACAGCATCTATCTTGTCCGCAACTTTTACTCCACAATCCCCGGGCACACTTTTTAAATTTTCTACTACTCTCGTTACTAAATCAATCGATTCCGTTAAAGGTAATCCTACAGTTTCCAATTTTTTCATAGCCTCTGGTATTATTTGAAAGTGACTTTGAATAAATGTTAAATTTTGCTGCAAATACGTACAGCCTAGTACTTCTTTCGCAGATTTAATTGAAGAAGCCTCCTTATCATCGAAAGATTCTATGACATCTTTTATCTTTTCTAAATGGGATGCATAAAAAAACGTTGCTTCCAACCAGGTCCCCCACCTTGTAATTACAGGTTCTGGCGGTAATGGTATATCTTTTAATATCCTTCTATAACTCTCTACACGTAGTGGAGCTTTTAAAAATACTTTTTTTATAGATGATATTAATTTATTAACAGCAGGGAACTGAAGTCGCACTACATCAGCTATTCTGTTTAGTCCATGTACCGAACAAGTAATGTGCAACAAGTTTGGGAAAAATATTTTTAAGTGTTTTCCGGCCTTCAACATATACGATGCTGCATCTGTAACGAGCAGTAGTACCTTATCTTCAATCCCATTTGATAAGATTCTCATTGCTGAATTGACGAATCGAGCAATAGTTGCGTGATTGGTTTCTGGTAACTGCTTGCAAGCTAATAAATACGGCTGTGTTCTTTCAGTTTCGCAAAGCTTTCCAACAATTAAGTTTGCAACATAACGGCCAGTAGCGTCCGTCGTCTCGTCTACGGATATCCAAACATGATTGTCTCCAATATTGTCTCGAATATTTTGGATAGCCAAATTGTAACAATCATCTAAATAATTTTTGCGCAGTGTTGATTCGTCTGGAATATCTTGTCCAGTGTATGTTTTTAAAAAATTTCTCCACACATTGTTATTGAGACATCGCCAAGGCATATTAATAGCTACCATTGCTTGACACATATTAGTGTAAAAATTGTTTTTTCTTGACGAGCTCGCCTCATCATGTGGATCATTAGCTGTAGTAGCAGAATCACTTCTGTTACGCTCTGCAACATTCCTTTTGTGCACAGCTGTTTGTTTATGTTGCATTATTTGTGATTTCCTTTCGCATTGAATCTCCTTATCGCATGCTTTACAATGTACCGTTTCTCCCTCTGCAACGATATAATTGTCTTGCACAGATGCTATCCACTTATTCACTACTACACGTCTGCTGTTTTTTGCTTTAGGCATTTTTAATTTTTGCCGATTCTATTATATATACGTTTAACGAAAGATATAACTCGTATTAAATCGCAACGCTTCTGATCTATTTGAACAATGGAGATTTACAACAGCGTGACTGTGACAATTACCATATCATGCTATCGTTCTTCTTTTATCCCTCGTTGTCATCGTAACTGTTCGATCTAATAAATACCTTTATCTTGCTTATTCTCGCTTGGCAGGTGATCAACCGAATATGTACTTATGCAAAATCTATGCATTTATATAAGAAATATGCACTTATGCAAAACATATGCAATATGCAAAATATGCAAAATAAAAAGTATATTTTTAGAATCTCCTAATGACAAAACAAATTTCTGTGCAGGTCCCATAACTTGCCGTATTTCCTATCAAAATATGCATTTGCATAAACATCCGCAGTCTAGTCATAAGTCAACATACGTTCATATCGAAGTGCAACTCTTAATTCGTCTTCTCTGTCTAGATTCTCAAACACTAAGCAACATTGTAATCCCAGCGTTTAACATCGAAATTGTGTTACCAATATCGGAAGATCTTGACCGAAACGAGCGCACCCCCACACGCTCGATTTATACACATACCCGTAGACAGTGGCGGCGTTAGGGTAGGGCGCGGTAGGGCGACCGCCCAGGGCGCCGGACATAAAGGGGCGTCGCCGCAGGCGCCCCTTGATGTCCTCTCGTTCATTGAACGAGGCCTACTTACTCGTAAATTCCCAAAGTTTTGCGAAAAATTTGTTGTGTTGGCACTGCATGCAGTTCATTTTAACGGGAATGCCCGACCATAGTTAAACACATTATCAATGATAGTGTTTTCATCTATGGTCGGGAATTATCTTTAAAAAATATTTTAGACGAAGCGGAACACAGTCAGCTCATTCCCATTCATTACATCGTACAGTGGTGCAAAATGTGAATTTAGCAGTTCAGGCACCTCGCACAGATTTCGATCTTATTCAAATCGTCACCAAGAGCGCAAAACACATCCGACTTAGCTAAAAATTGGCATTCTAATATTTTTTGGGTCGCTGATGGCAAATCTGATCTCAAAATTTCCAAAAAAAATGGCGGTTTCAATATGGCGGGTATGAGGCTTTCAAAGCGCCATTTTAACTGCGAAGGAATTGGCCGAAGAACTTGAAATTGAACCTGTGTGTAGAGCCACAACAAGAATTCGACGTATTAAGCGTCAGGCTGATGAAAATTTCCGCGATGAGCTTATAACTTGCCCAGAAAAAAAATTTGAGGTTGAATTTTTCAACTGTCTTTTGGACACCACATTAATTTCAGTCAATGAAAAATTCAAACAATTAAATGAGTACTCGGAATCTTGGTCTTTTTTATACAATATAAAACAGATTCCGGAAAAATCTGACCTTGTCAAACTCTGTGGTGATCTGCAATTGAAATTAACTGTAGACTCTAAATCAGATATAGATGGTTGTATGCTGTGTGATGAACTCATAAGTCTGAAATCTTTTTTGCCTGATCAGAATTTGGTCACTCCTGTTTTTGTTTTAAATTTGATCAAAGATCGCAACTTACAAGAATTATACCCAAATGTATGGATAGCATTGCGAATATTATTGACTATACCCGTAACGGTTGCTAATGGGGAGAAGAGTTTTTCTAAGCTTAAGCTGGTAAAAACCTATCTGCGATCGACAATATCTCAATTTAGATTGACAAACTTGGCAACTTTGTCAATCGTAAATGAAATTGCGGAAAACATCGACTTTGATAATTTAATGAAAGAGTTCGCCAATAGAAAGGCTAGAAAAGTCAAATTTTGTTAGTTTTTTTTTAAAATAAATGGTTATTTTTTAATAAATGGTTATTTTTAAATAAATGGTTATTTCATTATATCCTTTGCCTTTTTTCGTATAGGTTTGAATAACAGTTGGGTGTGAGGGGGGGGGGGGGGGGCCGTAGGAATCTCGCCCAGGGCGCTGGTAGTGCTAAAACCGGCTCTGCCCGTAGAATTATAATTGTACCGACCACAGGAGACCAGGGTGAGTTCCAATTTTTACCAAACTAATATTGACCATTTTCACTGTCTATTTCCTTGACTGCGAATCCTGAACCGAACCATCGAAAGTAAAGTCTTGTTAATTCTTGTGAATGGGAAATTCATTCGAACTTCGTTTCGAATAAGTTTCACCACCCTTACGTTGTTATTTTTATGATCCATAATTCAGAATCTTAAAGTCTCTCTCTCTCTCTCTTTCTTTTATATGTACAATTTCCTAACGCATTAGAATATACTTTATTCTACCAGTTCAATCTTTGTTCGAAACCAATATTAATTAAAGTCCTTATCCTTTCAAATTTCGAATCCAATAAACCTGTACGGGTTTCAACAGATCGACCCATCCATCCTGTCCTCTCCTCAACATAGTCTGGGGAGAGCTACAAAATTTTCGTATTAGCTAGAACGCGCGGAATCTACCGTCCGTTGACACCCGCTCGACGGCGGACGGCACGCGGAAAATAAAGCGCCGCACGTAACACCGGAAACTCTTCATTCAGAAGAAGAAGGAGAAGAAGAAGAGGAAGAAGGAGACGAATAAATGGAACAGAATTACCAGGAAATAGAAGATTACATTTAATTATTGGATTAATAAGGTATGATAAGGATTTACTACTATATGCTCCATTCCATATTATGACTGAATAGAATATACGAAAACTAATTATTGTATGAAAATATGATTCTCGGTGGCCGATACTGTGGAGAACAAGGAGAAGATAATGAAGCATAAGTAGAAAGTTGAGAATGACAAGAGAAAGGAGATCATAAAGGTATAAGATATTATTTAAAAACAATTAATCAACTATTTATATTACAATTTTTTATAAGGTACTTGTTATGATTCCTTGTAATACTAAACACGTTGCCATAAGATGATCGTAATTCATTGTTGTTAATACATTTATTGTAACAACTAATAAATATTATTCAAATAAATTGATTCTAAATAAATTATTAATTATTAATTACATGTGCCCGCCATTTTTTCCAATTTTGTGCTCGGATTCTTAATCAGCGACCGAAAAAACATAAGAATACTAATTTTCATGCCAATCCGATAATTTTTTGACACACGCGTCCGCCATTTTGAAGCCGCCATCTTTTTTTTTAAATTTTGAGCTCGGATTCTTAATCAGCGACCGAAAAAACATAAGAATACTAATTTTCATGCCAATCCGATAATTTTTTGACACACGCGTCCGCCATTTTGAAGCCGCCATCTTTTTTTTTTAAATTTTGAGCTCGGATTCTTAATCAACGACCGAAAAAACATAAGAATACTAATTTTCATGCCAATCCGATAATTTTTTGACACACGCGTCCGCCATTTTGAAGCCGCCATCTTTTTTTTTTTAATTTTGAGCTCGGATTCTTAATCAGCGACCCAAAAAATACTTATATACCAATTTGCATCGAAATCGAAAACTCTTTGGACTTTTGGCCAGGATTTTGGCCAAATCGACCACTGTGCGTCGGTAAAATAGGGCCGCGCAATTAGAGTCACGGGTGGAATCGCGAGAGGTTATATTTGTACAGAATCATTTTCATAGCCAAGCCTAGTCGATTTTCCGGTCGATTCTAAATCTATTATGTTTGTTCGTTTTTCGTTAAAACCTTATTGTCCGCTCTACCGATCCTATCTGTATATTATCCATCTTCCTCTAAAGAGAGGTAATGAATAAAATGAAATTTTTTCCCAGAAAACCTTTCCTGATTTACCCTGCATTCCTACATCCACGATCGAACAATGGCTACAAGGTTAATTCCTTCTTTTATACGAAAATGTGTAACTCTTTGTATATTTACACTCGGCAGAAGAAATAAAGAAACTTTCATATACGTCATCTTCTTGTTGAACTGTATAGTAAACAGATATGTAATGAAACAGTGTCTACTAACACTTTCTATTTCTTTTTATTAATTCTAATGAGATTATCTAATTATTGCAAGGTACCCAGAAGAAATCTGGCTACATACATATTTGCTAACCGCATGCAGCACTTACACGGGAACATCCAGAAGCGTAAATCATCGATTTTTATAAAATTTTATAGTCATCATCACAAAGAAGAAGTGGATCATATAAAAAAAAAGAAAACCAAAAAAATCAAAAAAATCTAAATTGGTAATAACTATTGAGGGGAATTGTAAAATTTAAAGACTATTGTAACGAGAATTGTAAGAGCTTTCAAAATAAATTTTACTCGACCCCCAATGCCATTTAAATATTCTGGGGTGATTCTTATCCTCGCTTGGGAGTGAAAGTGGGGGAGTCAAAAATACCGAAAAAGAGTGTCTCCCTATAATAAAAAATCGACGTGTATGAGCGTTTTTCTAAAATGTGGACGCAGTTTCTGGAAAAGGCTCTGTTTCGCTTTTAGCTGGCTACCCTGTATTATCTTGCAAGGGAACCTCCCGAGGTGCCACTGATTTTGATGAAATTTGAGTATAATGTAGTAAAACTTTCTGCTTTAAAGAAAGACCAGGGTAAGGTCTACGAGGTATCCGCGAGGTCGAAAGTGAGCAATCATTTCCTCCGAAGGGGCAGCTTTACCCGCTTCGGTAATTGGCGTTTTATCCATTGCACCAAGCTTGACATCGTTGCTTTGAACGGCAACAGGCGCTGCACGGTGGTCCAGAATGTGCATTTAGCCGCGCAAAATGCAAAAAGTCGATTTTGAAAATTCGACTTTTTTTCTTGTGATATCGATTCTTAAATATCCATGGACCTCAGATATAAAAAATTATTGAAATTGGATAAAAATTGTAGTTACAACAAACGGTTAAAGTTGAAACTTTTTATGAAGACCACTTTCTAACGAAAAAACACGTTGTCTTCTTCGTGACATTCTGGTGAAAGTATGCAATATTTTTTAATACTGATTGTTTCTACTTGAAAAGCATTCTTCGACGATAAAAATTCACGTGCGGAATATAAAATTATTGTTTATAGTTTATTCAAAAATTAATGTTAAATGAATGAAAGAAAATCGTAAAAGTTTTTTATCTTATGCAGTCAAGATCTTCCAAGTCCCAACGAGTCCCTGGCTCTAATTGCCACAGTTGTTTTCTATAATCCTTCCCCTAAATGATCCTGCAAAACTCATATCCGGCCGGATCCGGCTTCAATGAGTTTTTATTGTTTAAAGAGTCGCGCACACCTCGGGAACGTGCTGCCGCCGGACTGTCTCGTAAACTTTCAGCAGATATAACAATGAAGGGGGCAGGTAAACGCACGAAATATTTGCAGAAATAACTTCTATATAGTCTAAGAAATATATGTGGAAAGTTTTAGCCGAGTACCTTTCGATACTTCTAATTGTAAGTTATTAAATTTTTAAGAGAACCCTGCACGGCGAAGACTAGGATATCCTTTCAATCGGATAACCTAGCTCATTCCTCTTTGCTCGCATCCTAACAATAAAGGAATTAAGTAATGAAAGTGATGCTTTAGAAGTCTTCGTCCTCGTTAGTGCCAATAAGATTCAGTTTTTATTGCACGGTGTCTTTAAGAAACTCGGGAATTTACTGACCGTGTATCCCACTGGGTCTATGCAGCTGGTCTGGGTTACATAAACTTTAGGAAGGAATATCAACAAAAGGTGCAGATAGATAAAGCCAATTTTAGCAGGAACTATTTCTATATAGTTTAAACTAAACATCTTCAAAGTTCTCAGAGGCTACTTTGTGGTACTTTTTAGTTTTTCCATTTTGAAGTTAGCAATGTAAACTGAATAAGCTAATGTACAGGGTGTTCCAAAAATATTTGTCATGGCTTTCAGGGGTTGTTCTACACCTCTGGATCGATGGAAATTTGCGTAAAAAACTTGCCGCAAAATTCGGGAAAGGGTAGCAAATTTTTTTATTGGCTCATCGCATTCGTCTTGTTACGTAGGTAAAATGTCTGAGAGGAACCATGGGTCAGAAACGAACCGTTCTCTCGCAAATTAACTTTTAATTGGGCCTTCCGATTAAAATTTCGCCGATAGTTAAAGTAGAGGCGACGTAAACGAAGCTAGAAAATAGGGCACTATGTCACCGAACCAAAAGAGAAGGGTAAGTGTTTATACTCTTCTTCCCGGGTGGGCCCTTGAGCGAACCCGACACCGAACGCAGGTCATTGACATTTTCTCTCTCTTCAATTATGTTGCCTTTGTTTCAACTATTGGAGCTAGCAAGGGTATCTCATGTGTTTCGTTTCGAAAGGTCGGCGACTCGAAGGCTGCCGTATGGGCGAAATTTTAATCGGAAGGCCCAATTAAAAGTTAATTTGCGAGAGAACGGTTCATTTCTGACCCATGGTTCCTCTCAGACATTTTACCTACGCAACAAGACGAATACGCTGAGCCAATAAAAAAAATTTGCTACCCGTTCCCGAATTTTTCGGTAGGTCTTTTTCGCAAATCTCCATCGATCCAGAGATGTACATTGTGATCAAAAAGTATCCGGAATTTCTCATTTAAACGAACTACGCTTGAGATATTGTCGAAATCATTTTTTTTTCTAAGTTGGTATAGTTGTCAGTTGTTTACATGTCAATTTTAACGGCAATCTATCAGATAGTTTGTGCGTAATAGCCTTGTCAACAAGTCATTCTTTGGTGTACTCTGCGAATTTTGCTACTCATGGTTTCTTCACCACGACAATGCACCGGCTCACACCTCTCATCTTGTACGCGACTATTTGACCAAAAACAATGTTAATATCGTTCCGCAAGCTCCGTATTCACCTGACATGGCCCCGTGTGACTTTTTCCTATTCCCACGACTCAAGTTACCACTTCGCGGAAAGCGTTTTCAGACGATTGAGGCGATAAAGGAGAATTCGCAGAAGGAGCTGAAAGCGATTCCAAAATCAGCCTATGAAAAGTGTTTTGAAGATTGGAAGAAGCGTTGGGATACGTGGATTGCTTACGATGGAGATTACTTTGAAGGGAATAAAATAAATATGGATGAATAATTGAACCGTTTTCGTTTTATTGACAAATTCCGGGTACTTTTTGATCACAAGGTAGAACAACCTCTGAAAGCCATGACACATATTTTTGAAACACCCTGTACTCTGCCACTGTGGACCGCATTCGGCTGCAATTCAGCTGTGGCATAATATAACGCCGTACTGGAGCGCCTCAAAAATGCTTCCTGGTGTTACACCCGGCCCTGGAATTTTTCGAATTCCAGTCCCGGCGACAGTCAGCCGCTTGGTAAAAAAGCCTGGGAAGCGAGAAAAGCTTAACTGTATAGGGTTACTTCCAATCCGCAAACAGCCAAATTCCATTAACCCTTTTAGTGCCGGACGACGATATATCGTCGTTCGCTACAATTGCCAAAAGTGCCAACGACGATATATCGTTGTGCGTGTAATACCGCCTTATTCTTCGCATTGCGAGAAAGTTTTATCTCAAAATAAATTTATAAATGATCTAATTAGATTGTAAATGATCGAATTTCGTTGCAAAAGAATTCAGAAACCAGTTTGGGTGTGACTTTTTACACATTTTCTACCGGTGAGTACCGAGACTCTGTTTACGCTGAAGTGATACGATGGAGACTCGACACCAAACAATTTCCTAGCACCGAAATCGAAATGTTTATGATAGTTATCTGAGAGTTCGTATGCCACGCCGTGCATCGAAGCTAAAATCTTTCTTTTCAGTCTTTGCTTGACTTTTATAAAGAGCAATTCTAAGCAGTGTTCGAAATATCGAGCAATACCGGAGGCCCAAGTATTCGCAAACTTCCTGGAAGGAGAGAAAAAGTTTACGTTGTTTGTAGTAGGAAGGGCGGTGGGCCTATGCGAAGATCACACACAATTTGTATTCATTGCTCTAAAGGGTTACACGGTGTATGCATCAGTAAGCATCAATGCTAAGTAAATGATTTGGGGGAGTTATAATAAGGAAATGTTACACATTTGCAATAGCCAGATAACTAAATAGCAATATTTATAATAATAAATAATATACAAAATTATATCATAAATATATTTATAATCATAAGATATATTTATGATAATAAAATTTTGTTTCAGCAATATTGTATTACCTACACCAACCACTTGTCTTGTAGCAGATAAAATCCGTTTGTCGCCCGCACTGTACCATCGAGTTATCTTTTATTTTTGTGTGTGAAATGTCATAAATTTTTTTACAAAATAAATTGGAAATGTGAATTATATGTTGCGTACTAAGTGGTTTATATAAAGTTATGATGAAAGAATGCCTTTCCCTATGTGTAAAAACGGTTTGAAAGAGAGAACTCAATTTTTATATTCTTTATAATAATTTATAATTGTATTATTCATATCATTTTCAATTGATATTGAAGAATTAGTATCACTCCTTTATTCTCTATTTCGTCCTGAATCCGTTGCTTTTTTAATCATGTAAATATCATTTGTAGTTTGGTTTTTATAAGCGTTTTTCCAAATCTTTGTATATTTGTCAAATTCGGCCGGTTATCTTCGCATAGGCACTCGTTTTTCGCCCGGCACTAAAAGGGTTAAGGCCCAATTTATGACTTCCGTTAACCTTGGCGAGAATCGCATCCTTGAAGCCCTTCACTCCCACCAGACCGCTTCCACCTCCACTCAGTTTTCAACATTTTCCAGGAGCCAACTCCCAAAAAACGCCCTATATAAGCTGGCTGTTTTTTGCTGCTTCCGGTTTTTCTTAAACGTAATTGTTGACGTAACGTTCGTCACACGGAGATTCGATAGTTCCCCCGCGAACCGACGCGTTATAATAATTTCGGCGAATTAATTGAAAGTTATTTCAATTGTTATAAAGGTAACCACCGTATGGACTTAGTGTTCATTGTTAACCATTTTATACAGATAGTATTTAACTTATTTAGAAATATACATTTATATTCTTATAACAGAATATTTAGAGTGCTTTTATTATTTACCAGTACACCTTCGAGTAACTGAGCAACGATCCCTTCTTATTCATTCAAGCCGCTCGGAGTGAATAAGATCATTTGTTTAAAGTTACGGGTCAAGTTTCCGATTTAAGAGTTCACCGTTTGCAACTGTGTACCAACTCCCATACCAGCTAGTGGCGGTAGTTCCTGCAATTGGTGCAGGACCGTATCCGTTAGACTAGTGCGAATTACCAAAAGGTACATTCGTTGTTAACGGGCAAACGGCGCTCCTATAGAAGCTATAGGTCAGTCCGGTCCCCGGATAATTCTCCCAAATTCAGTTGCAATCGGTGGCCTTGCAAACGTAAGTAATCACAGAATACCGGTCGCGTTCTGCCAACCGCCCGGCTCGTAGCACCGGTTACCTGGCGTCCTTCGGGTAAACCAGCGGATCGAGGGCGTCGACGGAGAACTGGCCTCGCTCCGTCCCGATCTCGTGGGTCGCCACGAGGTATCCCGGACGATAGAGATGGTCGACGTAGCCATCCCGTTCGAAAACCGAACGGCAGCCTTGAATGAAGCGAGGGAGCGTAAACTCGCTAAATACGCTCCCTTGGCTGAGAGGCTTGCACGGGATGATTACCGCGTCTACGTAGACGCCTTCCTCGTCGGCGCTCTCGGCTCGTGGTATCCAAAAAATGAGGCGGTGTTGAGACTGCTTCGCCTTAGCGAGCGATACGCAGCTATGATGTGCCGTCTCATGATTTCGGATACCATCCGCTGGTCGAGGGACATTTACGTGGAGCACGTGTCGGGAGTCCGACAGTACGGAGATCCCTCCGCGGAAAATGCTGTCGGCCAACCGGCTGCTCGCGAAGAGCCCTCGCGGAATCACATCGATGCCTCGGACGATGCAGAGGCAGTGATGCCAGAACGAGGGATTTTTTCCCATGCGTGAGCCTTCGTGCGCATGCGCATGCTGACGTCACAGCTCGGCGGGAATTATTTCGATAGACGTATCTATCTATGCAACAGTACGTCGCATACGGGGCCCTTCCCAGTCGTTTTCCGCACTTTTCGTTAAACTGAATAAAATATTGTATCGTAGTGCAATATTAGTATATCAGAGTGACTGTTCCTTCGTACGGAGACAAAAGCGCGTTCGAAACGAAGCGAAAGTTTACCGTTCTTTGAGGCCCGGGTCTGGCCGCCAGATTTTTTATTATTTAACAACATTTGGCGACCATCACGCGCAAAGACGTCCAAAACTCTGAACGTTTTCTGCAGTTTTCCTTACTCTCGCAACAAATGTTGGTATTCATTTAATAAATCGGCTGCAGATATACAAAATAATAAGAAAACATATATTTATTTATTTACACGTAAATATATTATTTCTTTTAAAAATGTCCTCTTCCTGTAATTTCTACCGTATTTAAATTGTCACGGGGGTCTAACGATACCCCATATTTGAGTAAAGTATATACATTACTGAGGATTTGGTAGTGCGCATGCTTGGGAAAAATCCCTCGTTCTGGCATCACTGTGCAGAGGAGGCGCTGGGGACTCGCCTCGGGTGTGGATGAGTGAGTTGAGTGCATGGGGCCCTCCGGTGCATTGTCTGATCTTGCGTAATCGTTTCTACGTTGCAGTTGGGTGGCGTTGGGGGGGGGGGGTATGAATGTCGCGGGGCTATTGCCTGATTCCGCTGTGGACGGTTCTACCCAGGGGGAGGAAACTCATGGAGACTTATGGAGATTCTTCGACCACGTTAGTTTCAGAAAATGCTTTCTCGTTCGGATGGCAGCACGTACGAAAACTCACACACATACAGTTTCTGTAATCTGTGAGGAACTTACACATTTACTACTTCTCCGATTCGTGTAATCCCGCGCAATTCCGCCTCCATCATTTCTGGCAACGACCATTTGTGATACATAACCACGAGCGGATACTACCAGAAACTAGAATTATTATCGCATATCATTTTACTATTTTACATTTTACTATTATTTATATTATTTTATTCAATATTTTATATATACTATTATTTATATTATTTTATTCATTATTTTATATATACTATTATATATATATTACTTTTTTTTCACTTATTAATTTAACATTTATTCTTTTTTTTGTTTCTCAATTATATATTGCATTTGCAGTGTTCATTCTGTGTTACTTTTTAACACTATTCCTACCGCGACCGGTCAAATGACCGTTTTTAAAATTTCGATTAGAATTTCCTATATACAACGTAATTCAATCGCCTTTAAACTTCACGACTTTTCCTCAAACATACGTGTAATACATTTTTCAATATTCACTTCTTTTTTTATTGTTTATTTTCTGAGAAAAATTTGTAGTCTGCCTTGCCTACCACGACCGGTCATTTGATCGGTTGAACGATATATATCTTTTTATAATAGTATTCTCTCAAAGATTCAATTCCGAAACGATAAAGTCGTTTCAAATGAAAGGTGATGCAGTTGTGGCATGATTTTATCCAAAAAGTGCCTTCCAGGAATTGTTTTATAGCACTTCCAAGTGTTTAGAGTTCTCGCTCACCAATTGGCCTTGCGGTGCTTATTTGCCTCATTGGTATCCGATGTGGTCCAGAACCGTAGATTTTCTTATACCGTCTTTACTATTATGATCGTGAAATAAATAAAATAGCGGAAAAGGATGCCTTGGGGGGGGGGGGGGGACTTCTCTCCAATTCAAATCAGTAAACTTTGTAACTTGTTAATTTTTATTTTTATTCTATTACTACTATTCTACTCTCATTTTATACTGTATTACGTGTTACAAGTGTAATTTTCAAAAAGGTGAACAAAACCAACAATACTTCGTAGTAAGTTTCACATTTTATCTGTTATTCATTTTTTTATCCATTTTGATTTACATTTCTATATTTTAGTTTTTATTTTCTCAGTTGAATAAAATGCATGGGTTTTGTATAAAGAAACCACGGGAGAAGATATTTCGAGACAAGAAGTTTTACTTCAATCAGCAGAACTTTCCATCGAATATCAAAAAAGTGCTACAGCTAGGCAAAAAAGAATCAACCAACACCCGTCACAAATGCAATTACAGGTTTCCGTAAACTAAAAACATATCAGATAAGACATTGTAAAGATAATAAGCCTAACAAAGTCTATCTAAAATGTAAAAACTACGTATGTGGAAAATGTATAATAGAGATGCCGATTTGCAAAAAATCCGGTGAAAACGAATAATATGTACATTATATACTACTGAATAAAAGAAACGATATATCTATACTGTCAAATTGGCTGTTATCATCATTCTATATTAAAAAATATAAGTTTTACTAAAGACCGGTCATTTGACCGGTCGCGGTAGGAATAGGTATATGCGAAGTGTCGGTAGGAATAGTGTTAATAGATAAACATGAGGAGACTGTGCGCAGTTTCAGGATGCTGTTCAGGTGGAGAGGCTCCAGGCCATAAATTTCCCAAAAATGCGGAAAAATCTAATTTATGGGTGCAGGCAATAGGGAACATTGAGCTCATGAAAATTAGTGCGCAACAGCGGCAAACATACAAAGTATATTATAAGCACTTTCATGAAAATGCTTATCTGGCCGGGAAGTGCCGCCAATTGCGTTCAGATGCAATTCCGGTTTTGAATCTGCCAATGGAAATGGAAAGTGCAGAAACAATGGATAGTGCACCTAGCACTTCATATGAGGTACAAAGCCAGCAATTTCTACATGTAGCACCAAGTAAGTATTAACCCTTTGCGGACGGGGAAATTTTTAAATATCAAGAAACAATCAATTATTTAGCGATGAAAAAACACTTTTTCATCGGAAAGACAGTCTGTTAATGTATACAAGTTGAAATTTACTCTTTGTAAAATAATATTTCAACGATTATATTTTAATTTTTCAACTCTAACCGCTTATATATGCACCGACAAACTATATCCAATTTTTTTCTCTGGGCGCATATATCCGCCCGTCGTCCGCAAAGGGTTAAGAAAATATTTATAAGTAAATTAGGTAGTGTAGAAAGTTTGTAAGTGCAATGTATTTTTGTATTGCTTTAGGAACAGAGGAAATGAATATTGATGCTGATTGTATTTAGCACTACAGTGGCTGCGGCCGTAGAACATTATTCACAATGTAAGTTAACTTTTATATCAGTATCGCTATGTATTTGCACATTCTTGGCATTTACATATATTTCAATTAGTACTATACCTTTTACAGGTACTTACGATACAATCCCTGAATCGTGGAAAGTACCAAGAGATGATGGGATGGTGACAGCCGCTACACCAAATTTTTTTGACAAATTATTTAATTCCGTAAACGGTCATTCCTTCAAACAGGATGCACCTTTACGAGTTATTTTATCAGAAGGAAGCGAGCACCACGAATTTTGGGCTGCGGCAATACCGCGAATAAAAAAGATGCGCTACGCGCACCCAGTCACAAAAGAACCAAGCTCAAGATCGTCATGTTTAAATAACTGGATCAAAACGATCGAAAATTTTCAAGAGCTTTGGAAAGAATTGTCGCACCACGGTTTCGAAAATTTGAAGACGCGCTTCGTGAATCAAGATCCCCTCGAAAATTTTTTCGGAAGCATAAGGGCCACTGATTGGAGAAATAATAACCCAACATGCATTGGATTGAGTGGTGCTTATAAAACATTGTTAATTAACAATTTATCGTCACGAAGCAGCACTGGATAAAACTGTGAATGTTTTGATACTGGAAAATTATTGTTCACATTTGACAAACATCTGGACCAAGAGATGCAAGAAAATGCAAATGAACAAGAGATGGTACCAGATATTTTGAATGTATCCCACGTAAGTTCTGGCACGAATGTATCGTATATACATAGTGACAATAATTGTATAATAAAACGGATATTAGAAAAAGATCCACATAAACAATGCAACAACTGCATAATGACTTGCAGAAATAATGCATTCTTAAAGAACGCCATCCCGAAAATGAAGAAAATGTTGAATAGAAGAATTAATCGATCATATTTCAAACATAATATATCGAAAGTATTATCAAAAATACTTTACAAAAATATAACATTTGATTTTATTGAATGCAGTATTCACACTGAGACACTTAAAGAGACAATTATTAAGTCACTCATCAACATTCATTTAAAGAACTGGTGCGACAAAATTAATATGGGGTTGAGCGGAAAATATTCGAAAAAATCGAATAACACTGTCATGAGGAAAGCTCAACAAAAGTACAATCTTCGTTTGAAGAGAAGATTGCGACAGTGAAGAGAGGAGATACACCTCTTTAAAAATCCTGGTCTCGGCTGACCCGGCCGTCAGTACTTATCAAAGGGTCCCTGGCTGGTGCACCAGGCCTAACTCCGCCATAGACGGTCCCAAGCCCGTTTGAGAAAGGAGGAGGGATAGTATATAAAAAAGTGAATAATGTAATTATAAGATAAGTAGCTATAAGTGACCAATGTAAACAAATGTATTTTAAATTTATACTATTATAGAAATAAATAAGTTGTAACTTAATGTATTCCCTTGATATATTTTATATAAAAAGTATACTAAATTCTATTTCACAATAGCGTGAAAAAAATCACAAACTATTGGGAAATAGAATTTGGTATACTCATACCTTTCTAATCATTCTAAAGTTGAAAGCTGTAGTATTATATATATGGTATATATAGAACAGTATGGTATATATATATATATAGAAATTAGTTCCAGAAAGAGCTTTCCCGTTCAGATGGCAGTACATCCGCGGTCGAAATTTAAAGCATGGGAGTTACCTCCCCCTGGTTCTACCTTTTAGATCCATTCATGCTAGCCCACCGTGGATCTTTCTCTTCGTGATTTTATCGTAGCCTACATGAGCCTACTTTATTTTATTATATTTTATTCTACTCTATTCTATTTTATTTTAATTTATTTTATTTTATCTTATTCCACTTGTTATTACTTATTTATTTCATTTTACTCTATCTATCTATTGCAACTGAGTATTCTACGATATTCTTTTTTGTTATACATTTTATCTCTAATTTATTTTATACAATTTTATTCTATATGCTCGCCATTTACACGAGCTGTTATTATCTTTTATGCTACGTTATGTGTTTGTCTATATCTTGTATTCTGATTTTTGTTATGTCTGTGCTATCTTACTTTATTTTATTTTATTTTGTGTTATCTATGACCTATTGTTGTTACACGAGTTTTACTATCAGTTTTTATCTATTTTATATTGGTATGCGATGGCGTGAGCTTGAGTGGCGAGGCTTATGCTTTTTATGCTTTTATACCTTTTGTACGCTTTTATCTGTTTATTTAGTTACTTATTTATTTGTGCAATATTTCCGCCGAATGAAATACATGGTCGCCGAAAATCGCATTCACAGGGGGTAGTAATGCCCCGGATGAATTTCCGTAGAAAGCGCTGTGGTCATCCTGGGCGATAACCCGGTATGACGTATAAAGGGTCTCGCCGGGTTTCCATATAAAATCTGCACTGGCGTCTTTTTTGACATTGGTGCCTATAATATGTTGCTAGTAGTTTAAAATAATTTTTGGCCAATTATCAAACCCCTAACTCCATTCGTTTTTGGAAAATGAGGGTTGCAACCCCTAACTTCAAAATTATTTTTCTACGAAACTATGATAGATATTCGCATGAAACCAACGCGACATGAAAGCTCTTAATTAGCTTTACATTACATATTTTTTTTATAATTTTTTAAATAACTATAGGGCTGCAAAAAAAATATTTAAAAAAATAGGGGTGGTTTTTAGTAGCTATTTCTTGAGGTACACCGACCAAATAAAAACCGTATAATCAGTACGTATCCAACTATAATATGTAATAATTACATAGATGTGAAATAGGTGGAACATGTTTAAAAAAATAAAAATTTTATGTAAGTGGACATATATTGAATTCTAGCTAATTCAATAAAAGTCACTTAAATTAAAATTAAAACAGCATTCTCCATGAAATATTAATCTTTTATTTTTCATATAAAAATATTGAAATAATTTAATCTTCGTCACTATTTTCTTCTATAGTTGTAGTGATATTTGTAACATCAAATATATGTGTTAATATTTCAGCGGGCTTGATGATCTTCGATTTGTAACGGCCATGTGACAAATAATAAATTATTGATGCTACATGTGAGCAACAACCTATAGTCCTATTTCCATTAGCACAATCACAGGTGTATCTCTTTATGCCTTTATAGTTGTTCATATTTGGTTCGTATTCAATAAAACATTGATATGTCTTGCTATTGATGTGTCGAGAACGAACTTTCATCCTTATTATATAATCATTTTCTTTTAAGTACTCAATATTAATATTGCTGTCACTATCCAGCAGCTCAGCGAGGTAACATACCGCTTGTGACATTTGATATGTTCCTGTAAAGAGTATTTTGAGGTCTTTTTCGGTTAATTCTGGAAAATCTATGAGGCAAGTAGAAGACAGTGTTGTAAAAGGTTTTTTGCGACGATTTAATTTGTTTGCTTCAATTAGATTTTGTAGTGTATTTTGTTGTGTTTCACGTTCTCTCATATAATCAATTATCGTGTCAGCAAGCTCCAAATCCGAGTTTAACCTTTTCCCAAACATATTGTGTAAAAATCCAGCAATACGACACAGCGACCTAACTACAGGCAATAACTTGTTATTTAATTTGTGATGCAGCAAATGATATTTCTGACCGATATCTCCGTGTATCGCCTCAACAATCCATCGTACTTTTGTGACGCGCCTTGAATGATTTGCTTCTTCGGTAGTCAGCTGTTTGCGATTTCCCTTACATGCTGGCATTAAAACATTATATCCCAGGTTTTCAATATTTTCCACGACATCTCGAAAGCCCCTATCGACAAAGCACAAGTCACCTTGTTTCATAATTGATCTTAATCCATTCGAATCGTCTAGTAATATTTTTATTATTACAGCATCGTTCACATTAGCATTAAACGGACCTGCTATATCAATTATGTAGCCATTTGTTGTACATATGGTAAACGGTTTGCATAACGGAACTTTCTTTTGGCCGGAAAATGATTTTCTTTGATAAGCATTATTGTTACTTTTTTCATGTCTAACATACGTACCGTCAAATATCAAAGCCAATGTGGTCTCTTTTAATTTGAAAAAAGTTTTTGCTACGTAAGCGGTCTCGTTTATTATTAGATCTTCTCTGGACTTCGCATTAATCCCAAAATGATTCGGTAATATATCTTTCTCGAAAGCTTTTATTATTTGATGGAAATAATTTGACACCTGCTGTTGTGACGTTACGGGTTGCCGCTGGTGGCGACACGGGTGGTGTCAGATTTAGACTTAGTAGATTGGTTCATGGCTGTAAAAAATATAGACGTTCTGGCAAAAAGGGAAGTTTAATTTTATCGATAGTGTTACATACGGCCCTGAGTCTAAGAAATTTAGACTCTCCAGCTCGGGGCCGGAAATCTACCACTTGTGCAGCCGGACCCCTCGATCAGTCCCGAAGTCGCTCTGTTTGCTTAGAATAATTACGTTAGGAAATAGGAGCTCGAACAGGCGAATGACCTCTTAACAGTAAGACACCTTTTCTATTACTTCCCTCGGGAAATTCCTGGAAATAGTAGTACCCCACCACTTTTTCGACCTATAAAAGATCAACCGCAGAACATCTCACGGGCTTAGTTCACTGTAAGATCGTCACGTTGTTACACCGATTGAACTACGCGTATAGATCTAATCGTTAGACGAAACTTAGAGTTCTCGCTACGATATAACCATATAGAATACGCGTAGAGTCCGCGATATCTATTAAGGCATTTCTGTTCTAATACCCCGCATTTCCTCAGTGCGTTAAAATAGAGAGTAGTGCAACTAGGTGCGTGCGAACACATTACACGACTCCACGTAACACCTTTGTACCACACACATACAGTACACTTTAACTGTAACCAGCCATTTATACGAAAATATAACTTGTTCGAGTTTTGATCACTTCGGGTTTAAATCCTTTACGACTACCTATTAGAAATCTCCAGCCTGCGATCCCACAGCAATACATCTTTACCGCTCGAGGTGTATTGCAACAATTATAAAGTTACGTCAGCCTTACTAACATTCCTGTAGCACCTCGTGTTAATCGCACGAGCTAGTCTACAAGTGTTCCAACCTCCCGTAGCACCTCGTGTTAATCGCACGAGCTAGTCTACAAGTGTTCCAACCTCCCGTAGCACCTCGTGTTAATCGCACGAGCTAGTCTACAAGTGTTCCAACCTCCCGTGGCATCCAGTGGTAACCATACACTGGAAAGTCCACAAGTGATTCACTTCCTACGGCTATCTGGTGTCTTCTATACACGAGATTGCTCGGTACTAACAACTTCTAAAAACCAACATCCAAACGAACACTCTACCTTATTCTTTTACCTCGGCCACTCGCAACGCTCCTGGCCCTGGCACGTAACAAACTGGTGACAGCGGTGGGATACCAGGCGGTTTGTTAAAATTTCTTTATTGTTGTATAAAATTTTTGAGTGATCAAGAACACTCACAAGTATTTCGAAATGGCTTTTAATAATAGCGGTAACGTTGCGTCGGTAGACATCGCGAATTTAACGCTGTCGATGGCGAATTCAATGACCGCCCTTACGCGACATAATTGTCTGCAAAATGCGACAATCGCGATTCCGAAATTCGATGGAAAACACCCATCGTTGATTAGCTTTGTTCAAAGCGTAGAAAACGGTTTAGTCTTGATACCGGAGGGTGCCGAGCAGGAATATTTAGCTATAATCCTAACAAAGCTTATTGGGCCCGCTAGAACTAGTATTCAGGATAAATCTTTTTCAAAAGTAGAGGAACTACTTAAACATTTAAAAACGCGATACGCTCGAGGAAAGAACTTATCGTACTTTCGGGCAGAAATCGCGCGTCTCAGAATTAATAGAGACGAAAATTTAAGAGAGTATATAGATAGGGTTCAGCAGCTCTTACACCGTACGCGAACCGCGATTCGCGATAGACACGGTGAAAACGCTGACAAATTCATAGAGGAAATGGAATCCGATGTACTCGAGAATTTTATTGAAGGCCTACCAGATCGCGTTGCGTGGAAAATCGCCGTTCTAGGTAGTAAATTAAAATCATTAGATGAAGCTTTTGCAGCCGTACTGCAAATAGAGCATCGGTTGAGAAATCGTAGACACGCGACGGAAGATGATTCTCCGGTTAGATCATCGCGCCGCGATTATAAAGATTTTTCGCCGAAAAGATATTCGCAAGAATATGAAGACAGACGCAGAGTAGATTACCCGCGTTCACCGAGTCCTATCGATCGTTATAGATATCGGTACAGGGATAGAAGTGAATCGGGATCTGAAAGGGAATCTGGGTCCCATAGATCGCGTACAACGGCAATGACCGTAGATAGGAGGATCGCTTCACGGTCCCCTTCGTACGATTCTTCTGTTTCGGATACAGAAGGTAGACATTCGGTGCGCCGCGGAAACAATAGAGCCGAGCAAACATCATTATACTGCTGGAGCTGCGGTGTACGAGGGCACGACGCCGAGACGTGTCGAAAGCATTCTCGAAGAAAATTTCATTCACGTCAACGGTCGAATTCGTCACGTGAGTCTTCAATGGAACGCACCGGTTCTTTAAACTCCGAAATGGCTCGCCACACCGACAACGTGGTGGGCCCCACAAAACAAAGTCAACGGAAAACCGTCAGGTTTCGGGAACAAGAGTCAAATACCTCATCAAGGAAACAGCAACCCCGCGAATTCGAGTCAGAGTCCCGGAATTGGAAGCAAGCGAAGGTGAATTCCTAATAGACGGTGGTGCTTCAGTCAACCTAGTTCTTCTCGACGCTCTTGGAGAGAAGGCCCCAATTATCAACCGAGACGAAATTGATGTTACCGGTCTTTCACAAACGGCAATACGTACTCTGGGTACCACAGTCTTGCATATTAACGATGCACCCGCATTCTTCTATGTAATAAAATCATTACCAATTGCTGCAGACGGACTTATTGGCAGTCCTTACCTATTACAAGAAAAAGCAGAGATCTCGTATCATCATGGAACAATAGTCACTAGTAACAAACCAACTAAACCTATTCGCTTTAGTAATATTGCAGAATTCCAGACAACCCCACAGAAAACTACACACCGTATACCAAAACGGACGTCACAACAAATTAGCGTAAGGATAGCTAATCCAGAGATTAAAGAAGGATACTTGCCACGTATTAACACGCAAAAGGACCTGTTCATCGGTGAAGCTGCAGTAACCAACAATCAAGGTAATTGCTACGTCTTCGCAACAAACACCGGAGAAGAGGATATAGAAGTCGACCTCGAACCTCAAGTCATCGAACCATATGAAATACTTAGTTCTTCAGATGGCGAGTATTTTCCACAAAATTTTCATAAGAAACCTGTCAACATTCGGGATAGAACTAAACTCATTCAAGAAAATTTAAAATTCGATCATCTTAATCAAGAGGAACACCAACATATTTTAAATATCATTCACGAATTTCCAGACAGATTTTATTTACCTGGAGATAAGCTGGGTGAAGTTAGAAATTTTCAGCATTCTATTCACACGACAGATGATATTCCAATTAACACCAGGCAGTACCGCTATCCGCCCATTCATCAGGAGGAAATAAAGAAACAGGTAAACGAACTGTTAGCCGACGGGATAATAAAGCCATCGACCTCACCGTACAACTCCCCATTGTGGATCGTGCCTAAGAAAGCAGATGCCAAGGGCAATAAACGGTGGCGTATGGTAATAGATTTTCGGGCGCTCAACGAAAAGACTATAGGCGATAAATACCCATTACCACAGATCACCGAAATCCTAGACAAACTAGGAGGCGCAAAATATTTTTCTATATTTGATTTAGCCAGCGGTTTTCATCAAATAGAAACTAATCCTAAGGATCGACCGAAAACAGCTTTCACGACACCTCATGGACACTACGAATTTGCACGGATGCCATTTGGTCTGAAAAATGCACCCCCAACATTTCAACGCTTGATGGACCAAGTTCTAACAGGACTACAAGGAACAGAATTATTCGTATATTTGGACGACATCGTAATCTACGCATCATCTCTTCAGGAACACGATATTAAAGTCAAAAAACTTTTAAACCGTCTCAGAGAACACGGTCTTACCCTACAAACTACCAAATGTCAATTTCTTCGAAAAGAGGTTGCCTATCTAGGACATATTATTTCTGGAAAGGGAGTTAAACCCGATCCAGCAAAACTAAAAGCAGTAAGGAATTTTCCGACTCCAAAAACACAGAGGAATATCCATCAATTTTTAGGACTTGCCGGTTATTACAGAAGATTCATACCAGATTTTTCAAGAAAAGCAAAACCTTTGATAGATATTTTAGGAAAAGGGAAAAAATTCAGATGGACCGAAGAACAGGAACGTAGTTTCAATATATAAGAGACGAGCTGTGCGAACAACCGATACTTCAGTACCCCGACTTTTCTCAACCATTCATTATCACTACAGATGCATCTGACTTTGCATTAGGAGCCGTTTTGAGTCAAGGAGAAATAGGAAAGGACCTACCCATCGCATACGCCTCAAGAAGCCTCAACAAAGCCGAAATAAATTACTCCGCTACCGAAAAGAAATGTCTCGCCATGGTATACGCTGTTAAGTATTTCAGACCATATGTCTACGGACGAAAATTTACATTGGTTACCGATCACAGACCCTTAGTTTGGTTACACTCCGTCAAAGATCCGACTTCCAGACTAGTAAAGTGGAAATTAAGACTATTGGAATATGAATATAACGTCGTTCATAAAGCCGGAAAAACAAATAAGAACGCTGATGCTCTCTCCAGAAACCCATCGACCATCTGTCTTCCGCTAATACCTCGAGAATGCAGAGACAAGGACTTTAAATTACAAATTCCACGGATAAACCCAAATGAGAGTACCATAGGACACCGTATTCGAGAGCTCAGAAGAGATCGAGACAAAAGACCAATATACAATGACAGCAGTTCAGAAGAATCAACAGAAGACGTCGTTACACCCCGAACTAAAAATTTGCAACTCCTCCAGAAGAAAAGAACCTCTAGGGAAAGTTTGCTCCCAAGCCTACAACACGAAAAAACCTTAGGAGACGAATTGTCAACCATAGGACCACCGGCAGCGCATTCCACACAATTAGAAAGCTCATTTTCCTACTCTTTTAATAACAATTCTCATAGTGATGCAGATACAACGCTAATGGCCGACGAAACCGACCTAGACGAAACGGTAATGGACGCGACAATTAAAATGAATACCGAAGGCCAAGTCGAGCATAAATTTCCCAATATTATAAACCTACCACCATTATCCGCGACAGAATCGGACAATGAAGATAATACAGGTCAAATTCTTCAGTCACTAACAACATCGACACCTGTGGTGAAGCCGGCGCCTCGGAATATCACCAATTCAAGAGGGATACCATTCATAAATAGGCTTATACCTGAACTCCATAAAACTAATGGACGAGGGCTGCCGCGTGCCGTGGTAACCTCGGAAACAAACAGTTCAGACGACGAAGATAGTTCAAGCACAACAGAATTTGAATATGGAAAACGCAGTCCGCATATTACAATTTCCCCTACAGCACTTACCACTGAAAAAGGACACCTCGCACATTTCATATCTGCAGATTGCCACTTAGTTAATCCCATAGGAAAATCGTTAGCTGATCAACAAATTATTTGTCAACAACAACTATTACAAGAAAACCCCACTAAGGGACAAATCATAATATCAACACGAGGACAATATAAAACTTTCAATATCATAGGCACCCAACACTTTTATGAAAAATTAACAGAAGACGATGTATCGCAAGGTTTGAGGAATTTAAAGAAAGCACTAGAAGAAACTAAAATTTCAGCCGTTAGAATATCCACAATCGGAGACGGACACGACAATATCACAACGAAACGGTTCCATCAACTAGTAAGTAAAATTTTCCATAACGCAAGTACTCAAATCATTTTGTGCAGCGCCACAGTTAAAACCCCAGCTCTGGAAGATCGGAAAGATTTAATAAAAGAAGCACATAGCAGCATAATAGGAGGTCACAAAGGCGTGACTAAAACATATAACCGTTTACGAGCACGATATCATTGGCAAGGTATGAGAAGCGAAATACAAGATTTCATAAGGAAATGCAAGAGTTGTCAGGAACAGAAGTTGGTACGAGCAAAAACTCGTCAGCCGATGCTCATCACCGATACGCCAGCGGAACCATTCGATAAAGTTGCGTTGGATACAGTAGGACCATTACCAGAAACTCCAAGCGGTAACAAATACATATTAACAATACAAGATAATCTAACAAAATATTGCCTTGCCATAGCGATACCAAACATACGAGCCACCACGATTGCAGACGCATTTGCACGACATTTCATAGCAACCTTTGGAACACCACGCGCAATACTAACAGACAAAGGGACAAGTTTCATTGGGAAACTCATGACTAACCTCGCAGAAATCTTCAAAATTAAACAAATTACAACCTCCGGTTACAGACCACAGACCAACGGATCTCTCGAAAGAAGCCATATAGTTTTAACAGAATACATCAAGCATTATATGGAATCATACGAAGACTGGGATTTGCTGTTGCCATTTGCAATGTTTTCGTACAACACATCAGTACATGAGGCCACCAATTTCACTCCACATGAATTAATATTTGGAAAACTGGCGACGTTACCTAGTTCATTCCCATCCGGTAGAAATTTAGAAACCTACGGCACTTATCTCACGGAATTAATAACTAGAATGACCGAAATCCGTAATATAGCAGCAGATAATATTGAAAACGCAAAGTTACGTTCAAAACGACAATACGATAAACACATAAATCCAATAACCTTTAAGGTTGGGGATTACGCGTACGTTTTAAAAGAACCACGAATTAGCAAATTTGATCCTCACTATTTAGGGCCGTTCGAAATCATAGACGTTACCGATCTAAACAACGTAGTACTCCGAACAGACACTAATAAATTAGTTGTAAAGCACCAAGATAAATTGAAACACGCACATATAACAGACAACGAATCCGACTCCGGTTAATAAAACAAATCTTTGTACCGTTACAGGAAAAATGATATCACTACTCCTGACGTTCTTATTGGCAACAGGACCCATTTCCATACGGGGGGACAAAAATCCTAAGGACTACCAAATCACACCACTTAAATATAATACGGGACTCTTCTTTGAAAAATTACAGGACATCCGAACTTATCACATGCAATGGCGGCTCGTAACATACATAGAAGTAGAAAGTTTCTTGGAAAGCAAACCAAATATCGAAGTACATCTAATCAGTGCCAATAGTCTATGCAAATCTTATAACTACACTTCGTGTCTCAGCAAAGAAATCGGACCTCAACTTATGCAAAAACTAGCCGAAACGGATAGATATAGTGACCTCTTGAAGGCTTCGATAACCGATACAGCCTTTAAAAAATACATAGCACACAGAAGTTTCGTAAAAAGAAATGCACCCTTCGCTTTTATAGGAACCATTAGCAATGTACTGTTCGGTACCCTCGACGAAAAAGACGCACAATATTACAATACAGAATTGGATAAATTGTATGCTCGCGAAAATAATATAACAGAAATGATAGCTAAACAAACTTATGTAATCCGTGCAGAGTTCGATAACATACATTCTCAGCTGAATAACTTAACGACATCAACAAGAAAATTGTTAGCGCAAACAACCGCTATTGCTAGATCATTACACGAGACACAAAACGAACTCGACAAAGTGAAATTCCACAGTAGTATGCGAGAATGGATGTCCGAACTCGAAAGAACCGTGGATAATTATCGTGCTAGCCTAATAATAATAATAGATGCTTTATTATTTGCAAAACAAGGAATATTACATCCCGCTATTTTATCTCCTAAGCAATTGATAGAGTCAGCTCACAAATTAAAAGAAACCACTTCATATGAATTCCCTTTAACACCGAGTGAACTGATGTCAGAACAAATCGAAGGGATAACTAAATTAAAACTCGCCTATACTAAAGGTAGGGTGTTGCTGGAACTAACCGTACCCCTGATAGATCAAACCATATTTCATCTGTATAAACTCTACCCTTGCCCATCCACTCAATTGTACGGAACGAAACAGGTAATAAGCTTCGTGAAAACCGAAACTCCGTATATTGCCGTTTCATCGGATGAACAAAATTACTTCACTCCAACCGAAGAATACATCCTCCAAGCTTTCAAACACCATAAACAATATATTGGCCAAGCAACATTACCAGTCCACCGAATCGATACACGACCCATCTGTGAAACCTCTTTATTATTAAATCCAACAACCGTTCAATGGGAAACCTGCAATATACAAGTAGCTACTCCTCAACGAACCTTCTTCCAACGACTGGAATCTCAAAAGGCCTGGCTGTACTATACAAAGGACAAGAAAAGAATACAAATATACTGCAAGGGACAAACCTCAACACCCGACTACATAACCGGAACCGGCATTATCTATATAAGGCCAGGATGCACAGCCACCATTGATTCAACAAAGTTAATGTCTCTCGAAACTCTGGACACTACGGGCGATTATGTATACGCCCCGAAGATTTCCCTAAATCTAACGGCCATCGCACCTATCATTAATGAACACCATTTGGATATTCTGCAGGATCTGAATCACGTTAATTACACCTCCGAGTATAACGTTGACTGGAAAAACAGCGAAGCCTCTATATCGCTCAAGAAATTAGAAAATCAGGCCAAATCATTGGAAGGACAGAAAAGATTGGAAAGGAATACACACGCAGCACTGTACTCAGGTATCGGAATCTCCGGCATTACACTAATCATAATTACGGTATTCTGTCTGTCTAAGGCCAAATTTAGTTGCAATTATCGGAAGATACAACAAAATATAGCAGAAGAGGCAACAACCCCCTTGGAGTTAATGCCAGACCCAACCCCCACCATAAAAAATGTCAGCCTCAGGACCCACACAGGAGCTATATAAGCGAGGGAAAACATCGCATTTTCACAAGTTATACCACATGGCGCCCACGGCTTCGAAGGAAACCCAAACGGACCAAGCCGAAGGCCGCAGAACCTTCGGAATGCAAACAAAGCACCGGGGACAATGGCAACTCGAAGCCCGTGCCGGTACCATAATTACCACAAAAGGGACCTACAATAAAACTGAGGGATCATACCGACGGGGACGGTCAACACAAACAAAGAAACCAAATCAACACTATATGGCTATACAAGTGAACACTACGAAGCAGTCGGAAACAGCTGGCGCCCCGAAAGGGAAAATCGACGACAGTAGCACCTCTCTTACAATATTAACAGACGAGAATATTAAGTCCTGGATGCCGGGACAAGCAATGGGACCCCCGATCCAGAAGAAGAGGCTTAATTGTAATGTTAATCGGTAACATCCCCCTCCGACCACTTACTCCTACTACCACCTCTCTCAAAATTCCTATAAATAGACAGGATCCAGCAGGAAATTATACAGTTCACTCTAGTACCTTACAGAGCAAAGTCGATATTCCAAAAATGCCAGTAAGACACGGCCTATTCCGAACACCGGAGCAAGAAGGCGAGGAGTACTACGGGCCAATAGACGGAGTTCGTCCAGCTGACCATCCCGAGGCTTACCAACAACTCATGCAGATGGTCTGCATAAAAGCCCCCACACCCCCGATTCCTCAAGGACAGGACGGCACGTTCCTGTGCGGCAATTGCTATTACAAATTACGACCGGAACTTCAAGATCTGTTCAAACCGGGAGGATGGCACTGCCTGGTAACACAGGAAACAGCGCATCTCTACAAAAACTGCAGAGGGTGTCGGAGGACACTCACCAAAATCGCACCGGCGGAAACCTGTACCGAATGCATAGAGGAATGTTTTGAACAAACACCCGAGGAATTAAACTCAGGTTACCCAATAGATGTCATAACACGATGGTAAATCAGCAACAGCACCCTACCGTAAAATAGGCTAGTACCCTGGTCTTTCTTTATTATTTTGTTTCCTTTTATTTTTCTTTCATCGTCTTCATTTCTACCTTGTAAAAAGTTGCTGCCTAGGAGGACACTTCGTAGTTGCTAATATCTTACGATATTCTGAGGTACACCCTAAGCAACTGCGGAGACAGTCAGTGCCCCGGCCGAAGCGTGGCTGTTTGAGACGGCAGCAATCTTTCTCTAATTATTAAGCATAGAAGTTTAAGTTTTTACATTTAGGAATCACAAACAGAGCGCCCTTCACAACTAACTCGAAAGCATCGCAATCAGCGATGTTTCATCTTAGAGGGGAGGTGTTACATACGGCCCTGAGTCTAAGAAATTTAGACTCTCCAGCTCGGGGCCGGAAATCTACCACTTGTGCAGCCGGACCCCTCGATCAGTCCCGAAGTCGCTCTGTTTGCTTAGAATAATTACGTTAGGAAATAGGAGCTCGAACAGGCGAATGACCTCTTAACAGTAAGACACCTTTTCTATTACTTCCCTCGGGAAATTCCTGGAAATAGTAGTACCCCACCACTTTTTCGACCTATAAAAGATCAACCGCAGAACATCTCACGGGCTTAGTTCACTGTAAGATCGTCACGTTGTTACACCGATTGAACTACGCGTATAGATCTAATCGTTAGACGAAACTTAGAGTTCTCGCTACGATATAACCATATAGAATACGCGTAGAGTCCGCGATATCTATTAAGGCATTTCTGTTCTAATACCCCGCATTTCCTCAGTGCGTTAAAATAGAGAGTAGTGCAACTAGGTGCGTGCGAACACATTACACGACTCCACGTAACACCTTTGTACCACACACATACAGTACACTTTAACTGTAACCAGCCATTTATACGAAAATATAACTTGTTCGAGTTTTGATCACTTCGGGTTTAAATCCTTTACGACTACCTATTAGAAATCTCCAGCCTGCGAACCCACAGCAATACATCTTTACCGCTCGAGGTGTATTGCAACAATTATAAAGTTACGTCAGCCTTACTAACATTCCTGTAGCACCTCGTGTTAATCGCACGAGCTAGTCTACAAGTGTTCCAACCTCCCGTAGCACCTCGTGTTAATCGCACGAGCTAGTCTACAAGTGTTCCAACCTCCCGTAGCACCTCGTGTTAATCGCACGAGCTAGTCTACAAGTGTTCCAACCTCCCGTGGCATCCAGTGGTAACCATACACTGGAAAGTCCACAAGTGATTCACTTCCTACGGCTATCTGGTGTCTTCTATACACGAGATTGCTCGGTACTAACAACTTCTAAAAACCAACATCCAAACGAACACTCTACCTTATTCTTTTACCTCGGCCACTCGCAACGCTCCTGGCCCTGGCACGTAACAATAGCAACACTTTCCTTTTCCTTGTGAGAACGAAAATAGAGGGTCCACTGAGTCGGATAGTTGCACGGAACATTTTGTGGCGACCGTGACAGGATTTTGAACGTGCAATTTTGGGGATTCCAGTGGATCTCGTACACGTATAGGTTAAGTAGAACACGTGCCGAGCAATAGAATAATGGACCAAGCAAAAAAGGCCCGTACTGGGATACGTTCTGCATTTACTAGAGCCTTGAACGCTGTAGAGGTAGAACTACAAGCGGAGTCCGTAAGTATTGATGAACTTGCGACAGCAATGGAATTATTACAAATGAAACATAAAGAATTAGAATCGAGCGATTCACAAGTATACCAGCTTTTGATCGAGAGTGATGTAGATGATGCGGATATCGAAAATGATGGCAAAGTAACAGATGAATATAGATTAAAATTTATTAGAATTCGAAATCGTGCTGCTCGTATTCTTGAAGCAAACAAATATGTGCCTCAACCCGTCAACGATTCTTCTGTAGATACAAAACGAAAATTTAAATTACCGAAAATTGAACTAAAGAAATTCAACGGTGAAATTAAAGAGTGGCTTGCTTTCTGGAGCCAATTTAAGAAAATTCACGAAGACAATAGCATAGACAAAGAAGATAAATTTCAATATTTGATCCAAGCAGTTATGCCCGATTCGCGCGCGTACGAGTTAGTACAAAGTTTTCCACCCATCGGTGAGAATTACGACAAGGTAATAACTAGCCTAAAAGGACGTTTTGGTCGTGAAGATCTCTTGGTAGAGGTATATATACGGGAATTATTGAAACTAGTGCTTCAGAACGCAACTAAACCGAATGATAAGTCGTCACTTGCGAGTTTGTACGACAAAATTGAATCGCATTTACGTGCTCTCGATACACTAGGTGTAGCCACAGATAAATGTGCGGCTATACTATATCCGCTGGTAGAATCATCGTTGCCTGAAGAATTGTTACGTGCCTGGCAACGGCGGCTTGTGAACGGTGACGTGTCGAAGGATCGACTTAGTCAATTAATAGAATTTCTGCAATCAGAGGTAGAAAACGAACAGCGAATATCAATGGCGATAAGCGGTTTTAATTTGAACAACGGTGATGCAAAACCGCCGAAATCAAAAAGTCGAACGGTTGCAGGAAATTATGTTCCTTCAGCGGCGGGATTAATCGCGACGCAAGTCAATCTTAATTTGTGTTGTATTTTCTGCAGCGGAGGACATGGCAGTATCAACTGTGAAAAGGCTCGCAAGATGCCGCTGGACGAAAAAAGAAAAGTCGCAAAGGAGAAAAACTGTTGTTTTAATTGCCTGAGGACAGGTCATATTTTCTCAAAATGCAAATCGCAGCCAAAATGTGCTTGGTGTGGAAGAAAGCACGTAATTGTAATGTGTCCGGAGATATCGGGCGCTACTAGTCTTTCGGTAAAGAACAAGGTCGATCGACATGCCGAAGTTAAGGACGAGCACAGTTTAGCAAGCCAGGTACATCGTTCTGAGGTATTGTTGCAGACGTTAAAGGTGAGGATACGGAACGATACCAATAGCGTAGTTGTTCGAGCGCTTATAGACACTGGTGCACAAAGGTCTTACATCGCGAAAGACGCGGTAATGGCGATGGGATACACACCAACCGCTAAACATGCAATATGTCATTCACTATTTGGAGGTGCGAAGTCTAAGCCGGAAGATCACCACGAATACGAGATACGACTAGTCAGCTTAGATGGAGAATATGCGTGTAGATTCGCAGTCCTCGATCAAGAAAAGATTTGTGGAGACATTCCGTCTTGTAAAATTGCACCGTATTTGCGAGAACTTGAGGAAAACAATATAGTATTAACAGATATTGATGCGGACCCGGAACCGATCAAATTGCTTATTGGTGCAGATATTGCTGGAAAATTGATAACGGGGCGATATCAGGCTCTACAGAACGGACTGGTGGCTGTACAGTCACGCTTAGGATGGACGATGATGGGTAAAGGCCCTTCTGAAGACGTGAAAGATGATACAAACTTAACGATGGCGACCACGATGTTTGTGAGAGACGCTACTGTTTCCGATTTATGGAAATTAGACATACTTGGAATTGAAGATCCAGCCCTTGAGAAGACGCGAAAGGATCGCGAAAAGGAGGTACATGAAGAATTCCTGGCGACTGTACAGAGAGCTGGAGATGGTCGTTATCATGTGCGACTGCCATGGATCAAGAATCATGCCGCGTTACCCTCCAATGAAGAAATTGCGAGAAGAAGGTTGCATGTAACTGCGGCTAAATTAAGGTCCGAGGGATTATTCGAGGAGTATGACCAAGTTCTAAAGGATTGGTGGGAGGAAGGTATTGTGGAACTAGTCCCACCAACGGAAATCGAGAACTGGGGTCATTATTTGCCGCATCGTCATATTGTAAAAGAAGGTAGTACTACCAGAATAAGACCGGTATTTGACGCATCTTCTCGGGGAAGGAACCTTCCGTCGCTCAATCAGTGTCTGGAAACAGGGCCCAATTTAATCGAACTCATTCCTATAATTTTATTGCGTTTTCGTCAGAATGAGATCGGTATAATATCGGATGTTAGGAAGGCTTTTCTGCAAATAGGTTTGTGTCCAAATGACCGCGACTATTTACGGTTCTTTTGGTATGATGAAAGAGGAAACGTTATTGTATTGCGGCACACTAGAGTAGTGTTCGGCGTGTGCTGTAGTCCGTTTCTATTAGGGGCGGTTATCCAGTTACATTTAAATAATATACTCGAACACAATCCGGAGGAACGTAATTCTCAGTTTTCGTACCATATAATTAGTAAGTTAAAAGAAAGTTTTTATGTGGATAATTGCGTGACTAGCCTAGGTTCTCAAGATGAAGTGAATCAGTTCATTGCTGAAAGTACAGCAGCAATGGCAACGGGGGCGTTTGTTTTGAGAGGATGGGAATGTTCAGGAGAAGGTACTGAAGGAGCATCTACTTCGGTACTAGGTATGCTATGGGATAGAAGAAAGGATATCTTGACATTGAACATCCCGTCAATAGAAACTTGTTTGACTGGGAAAATTACCAAAAGAACCATTCTATCCCTAGCTCATCGTATTTTTGATCCCATGGGATTCGCCTGCCCGGTGTTACTGTGTCCAAAGATTTTGTTGCAGGAGACGTGGGTGGAAAGGATCGGTTGGGACGACGAAGTGAATGACAATATTAAGCAACGTTTTTTAGAATGGACGTCAAGCTTGATTGACTTAAGGAAAATAGAAATTCCCAGATGGATATTTGCTGGTCGCTCCCATCAAGGTGATATTAGTTTTCATATCTTTTGCGATGCCAGTAAGATGGCATATGCCGCGGTAATCTTTGTTCGGGTCGTTGGGACGCTGGGTGTGAGCGTTCGATTCGTGCAGGCGAAGTCCAGGGTGTCTCCGACGAAAGAAGTCACCATACCGCGTTTAGAATTACTGGCAGCCACTATAGCGGCAAGGTTGGCAAGTTTTATTTTTACCTCATTAGCCTTTGATTGTAGGAGCTCGTCTATACATTTTTGGACTGACTCTACAACGGTATTAGCCTGGATAAGAAGAAATGGTGAATGGGGTACATTTGTAAAGAATCGCGTCCAGGAAATCAGAGAACTGACTAGTGTAGATCAGTGGCATCATGTGCCGGGCGATTTAAACCCAGCAGATTTGCCTTCGAGAGGATGCACCGTCAATCAGTTAGTCTCGTCGCAATGGTGGGAGGGGCCAGATTGGCTCAAGTGCAATCCAGAGGAATGGCCATTAGTGAAGGAAGACTTCAATGAAGCAGAAATCTGCGTAGAAAAGAAGAAAACCAGGGTACTCAGGATGACTGATAGCGATAAGTATAACGCCTCGCTGGACATAATGATGTTAGTCCGCAATAGAGTAGAAGATGGTCTCCTGTCATATGTCATGCGATTTTCCACTTATGATAGGACAATTAGATTGATAGGTTGGGTTAAACGATTTCTCCATAATTGTAGACAAGTGCGTGAACAACGTGCAAAAGGGGAGCTGACTGCGTCTGAATGGTCGGCGGCGGAGCAGCTGGTTATGAAATTGATTCAAAACGAGTATTTTACTGATAAGTCTGACAAGAGATTAAGGTCATTGAATGCTTTTCTGTCAGATGATGGTCTAATTAGAATTAAAACAAAGCTGTTACAACGGTCAGATACATATAATTTTCGCAACCCAATTGTTCTGCCTGCCGACCATCCAGTGGTAAAATTATTGATTCGAGAGATGCATGAACGCCTCAGTCATGCCGGGCCTCAGATCTTGCTTAACAGTTTGCGAGAAAGTTACTGGGTATTGGGAGGCCGAAGGACTGTGCGATCGGTTATTAAAGGTTGTATTGCATGTGCCAGACATGAGACAAAAGCAATGGCCGCGGATCCTGTACCGCTTCCTGGGAATCGTGTTAAAGATGCCGCCGCGTTTGAGGTAACAGGAGTAGATTTCGCGGGGCCGATATTTCTGAAGGGTAATCTGAAGGCCTGGATATGCCTGTTCACCTGCGCGATTTACCGAGCGGTGCATTTTGAACTGGTAACGTCATTGTCTACCATCGCGTTCATAGAAGCTTTAAGACGTTTTATAGCGAGACGAGGAAGACCTACGGTCATGTACAGCGATAATGGCACTAATTTCGTGGGTACCTATAATTTGTTTAAGCGCATCGATTGGGAGAGAATAGCTCAGATTAGTGCTTCGCGGCGAATTACCTGGCATTTTAACCCACCTAACGCACCATGGTGGGGTGGTTGGTGGGAGCGACTGATAGGATTATTGAAGGGACTATTGCGCCGCGTGTTAGGGAGGTCATGCCTGAGTTATAAAGAAATGCTCACAGTTTTATGCGATGGTGAGGCTGTGATTAATTCCAGGCCCATAACTTATATGTCGGACTCCATTGACGAATTTGTTCCGCTCACACCGGCAATGTTCATCCAGGATATCAAAGAGATAGGAGTACCGGATTGTGACAATGTTGGACGTCATCAATTGGCCAAACGCGTGCGGTACCGACAGAAACTTATAGACATGCTGCGTCAACGGTTTCGTAGCGAATATTTGGGCGAACTTAAACATCATGTTCGGCATCGTAAAGACCTACGGAAGTTAAACGTGGGAGACGTAGTCTTGATCGGTGATGACCATTCGAAACGTTTGAATTGGCCGTTAGCTCGGATCAGGGAACTGCTCCCAGGAAAGGGCGGTAGTTGTCGCGTAGCGCGGTTGTACACACCTGTCGGCGAGATGGTTAGGCCGGTACAGCGGATTTATCCACTAGAGATGTTAAAAAGCGAGGGTGAGAGCGGCTCCTCCCCTACAGAGCGTAATCCTACCGAATGTATGGATTCGAAGATTGTAAGCGATACCGAGGAGGCTCAGGCTGTGCCTGCTTCGAGATATGCCACGACGCGTTACGGACGCTTATGTACAAAGCCAGACAGGCTCGCGTATGTATGAGTGTATTTTGTGATTATGTTGAGTTGCGATTTCTTGCAACTCAAGGTGGGAGGATGTTGTGACGTTACGGGTTGCCGCTGGTGGCGACACGGGTGGTGTCAGATTTAGACTTAGTAGATTGGTTCATGGCTGTAAAAAATATAGACGTTCTGGCAAAAAGGGAAGTTTAATTTTATCGATAGCAACACTTTCCTTTTCCTTGTGAGAACGAAAATAGAGGGTCCACTGAGTCGGATAGTTGCACGGAACACCTGCTGCTCTCTTTCTAAACCAAATATTTTTGTATCATATCATTCGAATTGCCGCTTCTTAATTTAAATAAAAACACTACTAATGCTTGTGTAACTGTGCGAGCTTCACTATTTTTCATGCTAGTCAACATTTCCCGTAACATAGTAATGTTTTCCCACTTGAGGCCTGTGAATGTTTTGAGTTTTTCTTCAGATAAAGAATAATCGCCAATTTGAGAGTGAAGAGAAACATCAACTTTAGAAGCCAAAAACTGAAGTATTTCTCTTGTATCCACAAAACTGTGATTGGAATATTCTCGGAGCAGTCGAAGTTCATCATAAAAAAAACGTTTCTTCATCAAATGTGTTTGACAACAACGATTGTCCTTCGGTATAAAAATTCCACGTTGTCTAAATGCTTGAATACGAGCTTCTAATGGCACGACAATAAGATTTTTCGTTGAATCACATAAAGTACAATGAGTATGCGTTATTTTCACTCTATTCAATGGAAGTTCCACGTATTCTATTTCAGTTTTATTTTTTTCTTGTATGTAAAAACTAGGATCATCTTTATTATCATCACTGCTCGATTCATATGCTTGTCTCTGTTTATACACTAATAATCTGCACTTGTTACAAAATAAAGAGCCTATTTGAACGGTATTTTTGCAAACAGCTTGGTATTTTAGAATTTCTTCGTCTGTTCGAATTTGTTTATATCTTTCACAGATTTTTTTTTTACTTCGATTACAATTAATGCATCTTGGTCTGTCATCGTTGTCTTCCATTTTGCAGGTTTCAACTATAATAACAAATATTCTTATATACAAACGAATAAACACTATTTTCTGCTAAACACAACACGTTATTTATTTGAAAGTCAATAAATACACAATACTGTTTTTTTCTAAAGAAAACGAAATGATCACTCGATGAGTGGAATAATAAAATTCGAGAGTAGTATAATACGATACTTTAACTGATAAAAATAACGCAGTTTCGTGAACTTGTCATAACTTGTCGATAGCGCGGTATATTACGAGTGTCAACTAGTATCAGTTTAACGGGCGGCGCATAGTGGAACGAAACGGCAATCTAGCTGGAAAAAAATAATAACTCGAGAATCGTTCATTTTAGAGAAAAATGTTTTATACAAAAGTTTCATAATATTGTGAAAAGAATGTCACTGCATGGTTAATTTTTTTTTTTATATTTTTTAATTGTTATTTAAAGGTTAACATAATTTTTTATGCGAAAGTCTATAAATTTCTTTACGGACTTTTATTCTACGAAAGAAATAAAGAAACTTTTGTATAAGTCATTTTCTCATTGCACTTTATGTTAAAAAGATATTTAATGCAAAATATCCTACTGACGTGTTTCTCTTCCTACTGCAGAGGATGCGAAGTCAACTGATACTGTTTAAGTTGGTCTATTACTTATTCAAACGCATTCCTACCTTCAAACAGGTAAAACTAAAAAGGGCGCAAGTGGATCCTTGAAATTTTTCCACTAATTACTTCTACACAATCTAAAGAATATATACACGGAGTTTCAAAGATATACATTTCCTTGTTTGTCAGTTATTCATTGTTTAATGGGACCGCGCGCCCCGGTGAAATTAGACTGCCGAATCGCATCCCTACCTTTAAGCAGGTAAAACTAAAAATGGCGCAAGTGGATCCTTGAAATTTTTCCACTAATTACTTCTACACAATCTAAAGAATATATAGACGGAGTTTCAAAGATATACATTTCCTTGTTTGTCAGTTATTCATTGTTTAATGGGACCGCGCGCCCCGGTGAAATTAGACTGCCGAATCGCATCCCTACATTTAAGCAGGTAAAACTAAAAATGGCGCAAGTGGATTCTTGAAATTTTTCCACTCATTACTTCTACACAATCTAAAGAATATATAGACGGAGTTTCAAAGATATACATTTAGTTATTTGTTAGTTATAGACATCTGGTCCTTTTGTGACCGTCATAAACTTTAGAAAGGAATAAGAACAAAAGGCGGCAGAAAGCGCAGACTTTTTTTGCAGGAGCTGCTTCTACAAGGTTTAAACTAAATACCCTCAAAATTTCGAGGTAATATTTTGATATACATTATAAGTTTTTCTCTGCTAAAGTTTGCTAAGTTCTGCGAAAAATATGTGTCTAATGAAAGTTCCATAAATTGTTTAAAAATTAATGTTTCGAAAAATCGTTTATGGGCATTCCAAGGTTAACTAACAGTGATAAACTGTACAAAAAATAAAAAGTCACGCAAAATTTTTAATGCCTCTAACAGTATCTTCTTTTCAGAGAAGTATTTGTACGTTTTCGTGCCGTTGAAATTTGTTGTTTTTAAGCGCTGATTTTTACATTTTGATGATTGCAAAATCAATTAATATTGCTATTACTGGTCTCAGCAAACATTCTAGATTAAGATAAGATTATTGAAATTCAAATCCCAGACTTGATTTTTTTCCACCTAGATTACCCATTTCGTTCCACTGTGCGGCGCACAGTTCTCTGTTGCACGCCAAACGCGGCAGAAAACATTTTATGATTGTAATAGGGTTCTACAATTTTTAAATTTTATGGATGTATTGAATTAGTTAGGTTAATAACATATCTATTTATAATTTGGTAGTCTTGCTTATAAACAAACTAAATAATAATTATTAAATGAAAAATATAAAAAATTAAATAATTATTGTTTCTATTTGAAGAGCATTCTTCCACGATAAAAATTCACGTGTCAAACATAAAATTATTGTGTGTAGTTTATTCAAAAATTAATGTTGAAAAAATTGAAGAAATTCGTCGAAGTTTTTTGTCTTTTGCAGACAAAAACTAAAAAGTTCCACTAGATCCTACTCTCTGATTAACGACACTGTTTTTTGTGATCCTTCCCCTAAACGATCTTGTAAAAAATTAATCCGCCCGGATCCGCCTCGGACGCATTTTTATTGTTTAAAGAGTCGCGCGCACCTCGGCAAGGCGCTGCCGCGGGACAGTCTCATCAACTTTTGGTAGATATAACAATGAAGAATGCAGGTAGACGCACGAACTTTTTGCAGAAATAACTTCTACATAGTATGAGGAATATATGTGGAAAGTTTTAGCCGAATACCTTTCGATACTTTTAAGTTAATTAATTTTTAAGTGAACTCTGCACCGCTAAGTATAGGATTCTCTTTCAATCAATTAACCTAGCTTATTCCTCTCTGCTCGCAACCTGGCAATAAAAGCGACGAAGTAATAAAAGTGACGCTTTAGAATTCTTCGTCCTTGTTAATGCTAAAGAGGTTTACTTTTTATTGCACTGTATCTGGAAGAAATCCAGGAATGATTTGACCGCGTGACCCATTGGGTCACTCTACATCTGGTCTCCGTTATATACGCTTTAGGAAAGAATATGAACGAAAAGTTCAGGTAAACGTTGTCAATTTTTCAAGGGCTTTTAGTACAAACTGATTAAATTAGAAAAAGGCAAAAAGTTAATCCCATGTTGTAAATGGGTACTTGACATAGCTACCCTCTATGTATCAACCGCCATTTTGTTTTCAAAATTTTTGAGTTCAGATTCGTAATCAGCGACCCAAAAAATAATAGAATACAAATTTTTAACTAAATCCGATGTATTTTGAGCCCGTGGTGACGAGTTGAAAAAGATTGAAAACTGCGCGAGGTGCGTGACCAGCAAAATTCACGCTCCGGACCACTGTGGTACATGGTGCGCCAACAAATGTTTATCTCTGTATTTTTTGAAGTTGCAGATAGTAGCAGCTAATTTTTTTTAAAAAAAAAAGGTAAGGCTTCACTCTAACGAAAGCAATTAAAATAAACACTGCATTCATGATTAAAAAATAGAATGAAAACTGAACATGTTCAATTAGTTATAACTTAAAAAATGTTAAAGATATAAAAATGTACTTTGGTGGAATTTAAATACATACCAGGTAAACTTAATTCAATTACTCATCATTTAATTTGAAGAACCAAAGCAATAATAAACAACGACTTTAATTTTGGACGATTTAGAGGTTGAATATTTCAAAACCATGTAGTCGTGTTAAAAATCGACAAATGATAAAAAAAATCACGCTAAATTGTGGCCAATGTGTGCCGTTAACTATTAGCGAATTATTATTTCATTGTGGGTATATTCGTATAAAACCACTTTTTGCCGCTTTTGACGTGCAATGGCCCCACTGTGCGGCGGCGGCAGCGGCAAGCGTTTCGCGCGCTTACTGCGCGCTCACAAGTTCAGAATTGCAAGGTTTATTTACGTCACGCAACAATGGATGCGCGAATCGCTTGCCGCTGCCGCCGCCGCTCGTTTCCGTGGCCACACGGTAACATATTGTAACATATTTGAATAACCACATCAGAATTTATTATAAAAGATTGTAAAGGCGTTTATTAATCATGATACGACATTGAAAAAATCTAAACAGACGTCAGGTTAGATCAAGTTCAAGTAACAAAATGAGATTTTTATTTTTTTGAATATGTTCCACCTATCTCACATCTATGTAATTATTACATATTATAGTTGGATACGTACTGATTATACGGTTTTTATTTGGTCGGTGTACCTCAAGAAATAGCTACTAAAAACCACCCCTATTTTTTTAAATATTTTTTTTGCAGCCCTATAGTTATTTAAAAAATTATAAAAAAATATGTAATGTAAAGCTAATTAAGAGCTTTCATGTCGCGTTGGTTTCATGCGAATATCTATCATAGTTTCGTAGAAAAATAATTTTGAAGTTAGGGGTTGCAACCCTCATTTTCCAAAAACGAATGGAGTTAGGGGCTTGATAATTGGCCAAAAATTATTTTAAACTACTAGTAACATATTAAAGGCACCAATGTCAAAAAAGACGCCAGTGCAGATTTCATATGGAAACCCGGCGAGACCCTTTTAATAAAACTTTCTGCGCTTTGCGCAAAAGATTGTAATGTATAACCCCCAGTGGGATTTGTTCCTCTGGGGGAACATTAATTGAAAAATAAATGAAAGGGTCTAGCCGAATAAGGGGGTCAAAAGTGCCCTTGAGCCGATTTTATTCGACGATGGGTCATTCGATAGGTGATGATGAAAAACCATTGCACACAAATTTTTAATCTGATACCTTCACCGGGAGGGTAGTTATTGGGTAAAATCGAAAAACCAGTTTTTGCCTCATTTACCACAATTAATGTGGAGCAAAAATTCCAAAAAAATTCTAACACATTCTAAACATGAATGTACACGTTAGGGATTTTTTTCAGATTTTTCCTTTGCAAGTTACATTCACGAAAAATGAAAAACCGAAAAAAAATTTTCTAAACATCGATTTCGTATTGAAATCTTCCGAGCACAACTTTTTCCTTTTTACAGTAGTTGCATAATGTTATCATTGTTATACCCTAATTTTTTCAGATTTTTTGAGTACGGTGCATCACGGTCGAAAAAATCAAAAACCGATTTCTGGAACACATTTTGGGCTGAAACTCGCCCATTATCTGCCATTCTTGCATGATTTTAATACAGTATGTTCATATTGTGACCTTCAATGTTTTTGCATAGAAATATCTAGATGTTAAAGCACAATATCGGGATAATTAAATTAATTGCTGATTGTATGGTATTTATAACCTAGAATTTTAACCGTTCTTTCAAAAGCATTAATGGCGCAGTGGCTATGGTGTCTGCCTGTGGAATCGCTGAACACTTTTTTGTCGCGGGTTCGAATCTCCATGTGGGACTTATGCTCTTTTCTGTTATTTTTTTTTTTTTTTATTAAAAACATAAGAATATTCAGTAGTAGCTTTAAAATGTTTCACAGATATTTTTATGCCTTTCAACAATATGAAACCTATAGAAAAATAATCGTAAAACATGCTTTTCTTACAATTAGACATGCAACGTTTTGCAATTATAAGTATTCTCAAACATTTTATATTGTTCATAGATATTGGTTTATTGCAATGTATGAAAATATATTTTAAATATGAAAGAAATATAAAATTCAATATACAGAATGTAAAAAAGTACTTGCAATTGTAAATCGTGACATGACTGGAAAGAGTCGATGAAGAAAAAAGTATACTGGATAATTATTTTTAGAAGTATCTGTGAAACATTTTAAAGCTACTACTGAATATTGTTATGTTTTTAATAAAAAAAAAAAAAAAAAATTACAGAAAAAAACTTAAGTCCCACGTGGAGTTTCGAACCCGCGACAAAAAAGTGTCCAGCGATTCCACAGGCAGACAGCATAGCCACTGCGCCATTAATGCTTTTAAAAGAAAACTTAAAATTCTAGGTTATAAAGACCATACAATCAGCAATTTGTTTAATTATCCCGATATTGTTCTTTAACATCTACATATTTCTATGCAGAAACATTGAAGGTCACAATATGAACATAGTGTATTAAAATCATACAAGAATGGCAGATAATGGGCGAATTTCAGCCCAAAATGTGTCCCAGAAATCGGTTTTTGATTTTTCCGACCGTGATGCACCGTACCCAAAAAATCTGAAAAAATTAGGGTATAACATTAATAACATTATGCAACTACTGTAAAAAGGAAAAAGTTGTGCTCGAAAGATTTCAATACAAAATCGATGTTTAAAAAATTTTTTTCGGTTTTTCATTTTTCGTGAGTGGAACTTGCAAAGGAAAAATCTGAAAAAAATCCCTAACGTGTACATTCATGTTTAGAATGTGTTAGAATTTTTTTGGAATTTTTGCACCACATTAATGGGGGAAAATGAGGCAAAAACTGATTTTTCGATTGTACCCTATAACTACCCTCCCGGTGAAGGTATCGGATTAAAAATTTGTGTGTAATGGTTTTTCATCATCACCTATCGAATGACCCATCGTCGAATAAAATCGGCTCAAGGGCACTTTTGACCCCCTTATTCGGCTAGACCCCTTATTCGTTGAAATATTCGACACGTATTTTGTTTACCGGCAATCGTTCACGTTAAAGGTGTGAAAACCGCCACCGAAGTTGGGTTGCTAAAGTATATTTCGTTGAATATCTTGAGAACTATGAGAGACAGAGTATTTTTATAAATTTTATCTGACTGTGAAAGGGTTAATCGTCATCTTATTCAAAGTGCGATGATCTATATGCCAGAAATTAACCGATATCTATCATGGCCGATATGCTGTATTATTTTTTAGTTAGACTTGCTCGGGGGTTCTGGGGTAAGTGCCGTGCGGTTCCTCACAGTCCGCTTACCAAGAGTCATTTCTAACTCTCCCACTCCGTGGCCAGATCCCGTAAAACAACCCCAACTCTTAAACAGTCTATGTGGCACCATGACCTCCAGTCACACGCTACTTTTCCATAGTTCACAATCAGTCACGAGTCTAATTTATAGCCCCGGGCCCATTAATACTTTAAATAATCTGTTCCTTGGAATGCGACAGAGTGTCGAGCCATTTGTCAAACACCCATCGCCTTCCAGGAACTCCACTCAAGAAACCGAGACAAACCCCAAGTACATTGGCGACGGTCCCACTACGGACCGAACCCATGTATAATATAAAACGCGCTAGCGCTAACATACATATATAAACGAATATCTCCGGTTTTCTTACGAATTAACATCAATCAATTACGTTTTCTTTGAACAGCTGATCAATGATAACTTAATTTTTCCACGTCGACAAAGGCGATCATTATTTCGACTTTATTCTGAGCGGAAGTTTCGGGCTTGTTAGCGCCAGCGCATTTTATGAGGGTAAGACACCCTGTAGAGCAGATGGGGTCGGTCCGCATTGGGACCGTCGCCACTGCGTTTGGAGTTTGTCTCGATTTCGAGTGATGTTCTTGCAGGGCGACGGGTTGTTGGATATCACTTAAAAGTTCAAATTATCTGTATATTGTTTCATATAGTTCAGATAAGTAAGTTCGAATATTCCATCCTGCAAAACAAGATGACGCAGAAAACATTAAATCATCGAGCCTAAACATCACCCTTGAGCCCTTACTCATAGACGTCTAGACTTCCAGCTAAGACCCCAAAATTTCCACTGGATGCTTCCAACCCCCCACTACTCCAAAACAAGATATAAATATATGTCCTCAGTAGAGACGCCAGCTTTTTGGTCATAAGAACGCTTAACTTTCGATTCGGAGGTATCAACAAAATTGTGATATTCAACGCTTAGAAGTAGTCTGGAACTATTGTTCTAGTGTAGGATTTCGTGTAGAGAAGTTGGTAAGAAATAAAATCAGTTATTTGAAATCAATACCGAAATCCAACAGGGTGTTTGGCATATGTCTAGACACCCTGTCGCATTCCAAGAAAAAGATTATGTATTTAATAAAGTGGCCGATGACCCGACGTCATGGTGTTGCATAGATTTAAACAGAGACAAACGTATTCTTAAAAGATCTGGCCACGGAGTGGGGAAGGTATTGCATCTTCTGGTAAGATGACTGTGAGGAACAGCACGGCACTTACCCCAGACCTTTGGAAGAATACATAGCTTGCTTATATAACTTACAAAAATCTAACAGGCTGGTTGGCATAAACATACTCGGATTTGTAAACATCAAGAACGTTCTGAGATATTTACATTGAGATCTAAATCCCGATTTACATTAATTTTATTTTCACCGCTGACATCAGTATTTATAAAATTAATCTGCATTATTTCATTTTGTCAATCAAGTGATGAAATTTTATGCGATTCAATGTCAATCTTTGTAACAATAAACTCGTCGCCAAAAGAAAGTTCAGTGTCTGGTAGGTATATGGAGTGTCTTCGGAGAAGTGCGTTATACTGCATGGTGTTATTCGAAACGACACCGAAAGTTATGTTGGATACCAAGCTAATTCTTTAACCCTTTCGCTACTACGGGCCACTATAGTGGCCTTTCACAAGATGCCACCGAGGTACTACGGGCCACTATAGTGGCTCTCCGCAAAATGCCACTGAGGTACTACGGGCCACTATAGTGGCTCTCCGCAAGATGCCACTGAGCTATTGCGGCCAACCGTTTTGCATAAGTTTCTGACTCTGGGCATGCACTGATAGTGTTTTTTTTTGCACCATTTGTTGCTGACAACCGAAATAACACAAATATACACAAATGAAAATCCAAGACGGAAAAATCAGCTGCGAAAGTGTGTAGTTTGTTCAAGAAATGACAAGAGAAAGAGATCGCGACACCAATGTGAAATTTGCAATGTTGGCCTGTGTGTAACACCATGCTTTAAAAAATATCATACGCAGTTACATTATTAGAATTGTATTATATTATGTTGTATTATTTGTAGAATTTTGTTATAATATGTTATATTGTTTTATTATATTATATTATATTGCATAATGTTACTTCCTCTCATATTATAAATTAAAGAGCGCATACTAAGACGTTATAAATACCCTGGAATACTCTTTATTTATAAATACCCTTTGGAGAAAAATTTTTTCGTTCGAAAACATTCAAGCAGCTTGGGTTCTCCGCCGCGGTACTCTCGCTGACGATCGGCGTCACGTAGCGTGCAGTGATGTCGCGGCGCTCCGTTCAGCAGAAGTACCGCGGCGGAGAACCCGCCCGTAGCGAAAGGGTTAAGATTTCATACTCAAATATTTCTAAATGTGAGTCAGGGTCCTAACGGGAATTGTTAGCTATCTCCGATTCCGTCATCGCTTTTCCCTGAAAATATGTTTTGAAGACCTTTGGTCCTAAGGAAAAGTGATCGCCCTTTTGGAACCTTACTAACGAGAAGTCGATTCATCCAAACCTCCCACCACACTGTTGTAAAACCCTTAAAAGGCCAGTCTCATTACCAAAATCAGACAGACTAAATCATGAATTTTGTACCAAATCGCTGACAGTCCGTCTCTCGCGACGACGTTATCCTTGAATTGTTAAATCTCTGAGCGCGCAATAGTTCTTCTTTAATAAAGTGTTGTTGACCACGCACGGCATACAACAGTTACAGTGAGTGTAAAAAGTATTCGTACAGCACTGAATTTGAACAGAAGCGTTATATAACTTTGTTTATTACAAGAAAATGTTAACAACAAATACATATACGTATTCTTAGACGTCTCTAAAATAAAATTATTTATATTTGTTATGAAAATATCAACAACTGTTCCGAAATCGGCGGAAAATACATGCGTAATAAGAATTCGTACAGTTCTTCGTTTGCAACAAAAATTATACACTTTATTACATAAACGTAACAAAGGAGCAATTTATTTGCAATCTTATTGTTAGTATCTAGTGGGATTCCCTTTAGATTGTATAATAGCTTTAAGCTATTTTATTGTATAATAGCCTTTGTTGCATCGAATTTACTAACTTCCTGGTTGTAGTAGTGGGAATCTTATTCCACTCTTCTGAGAGTGCTTTTTTTAAATCTTCTTTTGAAGAAATATGACGGTGACGAATTTTCTCTTCAAGATAAGCCCATAAATGTTCGATAACATTCAAGTTTGGAGATTGAGGTGGGATTTTTAATTGACTTGGTACATTATATAGGATCCATTGTCTCGTATTGTAAGCTTGTGCTTTGGATCATTATCTTGTAATAACACATAATTGTCCTGTAATCCAATTTTATTTGCACTAACTTGTAGATGTTGTTTTAAAAATATTAATATACAATTTAAGATCCATGATACCATCGACAAAATGCAGAGATCCAACCCCGTTTGCATTCATGCAGCCCCAAACTATGACCGACCCGCCTTCAGGCTTCACGGTCGCCTGCAAATTGTTTTTCTCATAAGCGTTAATGAGCGGGCATATAAGACTATGCCGTCCAAATAAACGAATACATAGTTCTATACCCGGTAAGACGGATAAAACGTTGTTCATTAACCTTTGGAATGTTGCTGGGGCATTTTTAAGTCCGAATGGCATAGGCTTGAATTCGTAGTGTCCGTACGGTGTAGAAAAAGCTGTCTCATGCGCGTCTGATGACTTCATAGGAATTTGATGGAAACCTGAAGCGAGGTCAAAGACGGAGAAGTATTTTGCACTTCCTAATTGGTCTAGGATCTCATTTATATTGGGTAACGGGTATGCATCTCCGATCGTTTTGTCATTAAGTGCTCTATAATCGATAACCATTCGCCATCTCTTATTCCCTTGAGAATCTGGTTTCTTAGGGACTATCCATAGTGGCGAATTATACGGTGAAAGAGATGGTTCTATTACTCCGTTTTCGATTAATTCGTTTACTTGGCGGTTTATTTCCTCTTTGTGTATGGGTGGAAATCGGTATTGTTTTGCATTTACTGGTATATTGTCTGTGGTATGTATGGGATGTTCTATAGCATTTGTTGCTCCGAAGTGATCGCCGGGTAAGTAAAATCTGTCTTCGTTTTCCATTATCAATTTCTCAATACTTTGTAATTCTTCTGGATTGAGGTGATCCAGTCTGAGTGCTTCTTTTATTTCTTTTATTCTGTTCGTTTTCGAGTCCCGATAGGTATGCAAAATTTTGATTGGATTTTCGCCTTCTGAGTTTTCTTCTTGTTCAGGCGGAGTATGGCTCATGTTATCTATATCCCTTATTATGAGTGACGGGACTGCAACACATTCGTCTTCATCCGTAGTATTAAAGATAAGTAAGTATGCTCTGCCTTTTGTATTCGTTACTACAGCATCACCAATGTAAATTCCTTCTTTTGATTCTAATTATGGTACGTATCCCGTTGTGATTTCCGGGTTTGCGATCTTTATTCGAAATGGTGTCATGGATCTTCGAGGAACTTTTATTTCTTCTCGTTCGAAGAATGGGATGTACAGATTTTCCCATTGAATATTGCGATTTTTATAATCGATTGTTACAGAATTTTGGTTCATGAAGTCGGATCCGAGGATTCCATCTTGGTCGATGGGGAACGAGTCATCTACTATATGGAATTCTATGAGTCGAGCTGCAAAAGTGATTTCAGCTAGCCCTAATGTGGATATGGGCGTCAAGGTTATACCTCTAATCTTTACTGTTATCTCTTCGTTGGTTTTTTGGGTGGATATTACAGATGATTGCTTTTTCAAATTGATTTCGGCGCCCGAATCTATCATTAAGTTTAGTTTCCGTTGATCATAAGTTGTGGCGATTTGTATCGTAGGTACGACAGAGCTTTCGTTTAATTGGACTCTTGCAATTCTACGGTTTTGAGTATTTCCGTCGATTCGTCGTTCTCGACCGTATCTATCGTGGTCGTGAATGTTCGGCGCCCTGTTTGACTGGCTTCCTGGCGGGCACCGGTCGCCGGGGTGCGTGATCCGTTTCCCTGAGTCGTGTTGTTAGTTTGTCTTTGTGAGTATGGAATTATTTCTCCAGATTCCATTTCTTAGTATTATTTTATTCTGATCCAATTTGACGGCAGCAGTGCCGGTTCGCAGCGTGATTTTTGCGAGTCCTTGCACTACGACTCCGTTTCAAGATCCATACGGATCTGCATACTGTGCTCCTGAACAAGTCCCGTCGTTGGCTATTGTTTCAGCGAAGGTAAATGTTCGGATAGACGTAGAGTTTGCTCGTATTCCGCTGAGGATGGCTTAATTTCCAAGTGAGATCGTTCCCTCTCGATGTAGCCGAAGGCAAGTCTCGTATCCGACGTCCGCTAAGTACTTCACGTATCCATTGTGTACTGCGGATATGTGTGAGCTCATCCCACAGTAGTAAATACTCCTTGTGATTTTAATCTTACATTGGATTAAGTACATCCACGTGATTGTATTCTGCCAAATGCAAGAGCTGTATGTACGTTTCTTCTGTTTCCGTCCCGTGAACGTTGACGTTACAATCGCCAACGTGAACTAATGACACCGTTGTTACATTCAATCTATCTCCGTTACAATCGTACGCTAGTAACCGTATGTCGTCGGGATGACAAGCAGGAGGATAAGCACCAACATTTTTACCTGAAATGAAATTCTCCGAATTTGTAAGTTAGTATATCTAACATTAATGTTATATCTTACGCTATGTTAGTATTGGTTAGCATATGTTTTATTCTATTTGTTGTGAAGTATAGCATTGCTTCACATGTCTCACGCCAAATTAATTTTGTGAGACTGGTTTATTCTTGATGTATAGTGTCAAGTATATTACTACTTCACTTGTCTCACGCCAAAAAGTAATTTTGTGAGACTCTCAGCTTAGTTTCCTTTATATTATTTAATACAATACAAAATATGATGTAGTCGTGGCTCTATGTATAATTAAGAGCGAACCTCAAAGATTAATGGCTGATAAAAAACACAGCTTCTACGCATTGCCGCTCAGAACAAGAAAACATGAGGCACAAAAAATCCCCAGCCCGGCCGCGCGCATCGCCAGCAGTGATGCCAGGACGTGGGATTTTCTCCCACGTGGGAGCCATCGTGCGCATGCGCATGCTGACGTCACAGCTCGACAGCGGTTGTTTCCATGGACGTATCTAGTAAAATATCCTCTTTCTGTAATTTCTACCGTATTTCAATTGTCACAGGGGTCTAACGATACCCCATATTTGAGTGAAGTATATACGTTACTGAGAATTGGGTAGCCCGCACGGGTGGGAAAAATCCCACGTCCTGGCATCACTGATCGCCAGTCGCGCCAACACAAAAATCACGGCCACCATGTGGTTGATTTCGTGAGCGACGTAACACTATTCGCTATGTTTTGTTTACATTTGTTGTGAGATTACGTTTTTGTGTACATTATTTTTATTGTGTTCTTATATGTGTTTTATGTTTAGCTCGTGATACATTTGTACGTACAGTGGCGTGCAAAAGTTCCCGGCCAGATGTATTTTGTGATTCTTCTTCTAAACGAAAAGTGTTAAGAAAATTTTATTTGTGTCATATATAAGGGCATGTTACGTGAAACGGTACTATTACAAAAATCAACACTATTTATTTTTCTTACATGTTTATTTGCAGAATAAGTAAATTAACGTGTTCAAATGTTCCCGGCCAGTTTCGATTATAAGTCTGTAAGAGGTCAGTACGTGTTTACATTTAAACAATGTTACGTAATAATCTTACTTCAGTTGGTATTCAATCGCAAAAACGTAAACATGGTTCGAAAGACAACTGTTGAAGTACGCAACACTGTGATCGAATTGTCGTTAAAAGGAAAGTCGTCTCGCGAAATTGCTTCAACATTTTCTATTGGGAAAAGTACAGTGAACGACAGAATCAACAGACATCTTGCAGGGCATGGCGTGAAAGATCGTCCGCGAAGTGGAAGACCCCGAAAGACCACTAAAAGAATTGATCGCATTATACAACGTAAATCAGTTGCAGACCCAAAGAAGACAGCTTGCAATATTGCAGCAGAACTACAAGAGGAAAACGTTGCTAATATTAGTCGATGTACGGTATCAAGAAGATTACATGATGTAGGATTATTTGGCAGAGTTAGTGTTAAAAAACCACTAATCAGTAGGAAAAATAAAGTAGCCCGATTAAAGTTTGCCAAAAAATATTCTGACTGGACTGTTGAAAATTGGAAAACTGTCCTTTTTTCGGATGAATCTAAATTTCAGTTGTTCGGCAGCGATGGAAGACAATATGTACGACGTTCAGTTGGCACAAGAAATGATCCCAGGTACCAATCACCAACTGTTAAACACGGTGGAGGAAGCATTATAGTATGGGGAGCTTTCTCCGCTCTAGGTGTTGGTCCTCTTATAAAAAGTGAGGGTGTCATGAATGGTGTCATGTATAGACAGATTTTAGAAACTCATATGCTACCATATGGTGAAAGACAAATGCCAGAAAATTGGTTCTTTCAGCATGATAACGATCCTAAACATGCATCAAAAATCGTAAAAAGGTGGTTGTCTACAAAGAAAGTACAGGTTTTAGAATGGCCTTCTCAATCTGCGGACTTAAATCCAATAGAGCATCTTTGGGGAGAGATGAAACGACAAATGAAAAAGCACAGAAGTCCTAATAAGACACAATTTTTTCAAAATTTAATAGACGAGTGGAATAAGATATCACACGACTACACTACTCGATTAATCGAATCCATGCCTCGTCGCTGTGCTGCTGTTATTGCTGCAAAAGACATGGCGACAAAATATTAATTGTAATATGTTAATTAATGTACTGCACAATTGTTACAGAATGAAAAACAAATATAATTCTTAAGTTAAATACATTGGCCGGGAACTTTTGAACACATTAATTTATTTATTCTGCAAATAAACACGTAAGAAAAATAAATAGTGTTGATTTTTTTATTAGTACCTTTTCACGTAACATGACCTTATATATGACACAAATAAAATTTTCTTAACACTTTTCGTTTAGAAGAAAAATCACAAAATACATCTGGCCGGGAACTTTTGGACGCCACTGTATATTTGTATGTATTTCTAGGGGTACACTCCACCATCGATGATGTAGAGCGTGTTCTTGTTATAAAATAAGTGGTACTATCGTTCATATACATCGGTGCATTTATCGTACTCAAAGGGGAGGACCAGACCCGGGGGTCACCGATTTTGATGAAATTTGGTACACGTCTTCTACTTGGAAAATCATTAGACCCATGTTTTGCCAAAAGTGTAGATAAGCCCAAATTTTTGAAAAAATCAAGGTCAAAAAAAAATTTTTTCGATCGACTTGAAACTTTGTAGACATGTTCTACGAGCAAAATTAAGGTATACGTATTGTTTTATTTCGCTGTAAAAACATTTTGAAAATTACTAGGTACGATTAGTACCTTAGAGATAAAATTGTTCTCATCGAAGCGGCGTAGTTGAGCGGATGAGGTAGCGTACTGCGGGTACTATGGACGCAGGATCGATTCCCGCATGGTGTTTTTTGTATTTTTTTTTTTAATTTTTTATCTCTCTACAAATACATATAAATTATTTCTAGGCAATATTTTAAAACCGTATGTACAAAATAACAAGTTCTGTTTACTAATTGACTCCTGGACCGGCCAAACTCATGGTAGCATGTACGACGAAAGATTTCATAGTGACCGTATGGCAGGCTGTTGAATTAGTTACACGCCACGAGCCTTTTCTGAGTCGCTCCGCCTGCTTCTCCTTCCCAACAATTTCACCCAACCAGGAACGACTTGCCAGACTCGGCGTATTACACGAGTATAGCAGTGATGCCAGGACGTGGGATTTTTCCCACCCGTGCGCGCTACCCAATTCTCAGTAACGTATATACTTCACTCAAATATGGGGTATCGTCAGACCCCTGTGACAATTGAAATACGGTAGAAATTACAGGAAGAGGACATTTTACTAGATACGTCCATGGAAACAACCGCTTTCGAGCTGTGACGTCAGCATGCGCATGCGCACGATGACACCCACGTGGGAGAAAATCCCACGTCCTGGCATCACTGGAGTATAGTGGCGCTTTAGGGCGCTATTTGCCTCTGTTCGCTCGCGCTGGAAAGATGCCGCGCACGCCGATTACGGGAAAAAAAAATCGATGCGCGTATCCCGTCGACTGACGTTATCTGTCAACGAACAGTTTCAGATCGCGTCACATGGCGTTTAGGTTAAAACAAAAGTATTACTAGTAAAAAAGTATGCTCAGATATGTCTTGAATTAAATGCGATTAACAGATTGTTAGCAGAAAAATATTGAAATTTAACTTTGTTGCATTCCTCGATACAAAACGAAAGAAGCGCGTTTTCGCTGCTTGACACTCAAACGGTTAAAATCTATTGCTAACAAGTAACTTGTAAGTTGACCGTGTCGGCAACAATGTATTCTTTGACGCGAGAGCTAACGTTTTGCTGTCGCCGTATTTTTAAATTATTTGCGTTGGAAATTAATTTATACGTGCGCGTGCTAGATCGTAACACAACTGTTTCTTTAGTATACATATGAATTAAAGAAACAAGAGGTAACAAATTCAAGATTACTGGATATAATTTTAATAAACTATCGTTATGATTGTTGTATGTATGGTTGTGTGTATAAATGTATGCACAGTAGAACCATTTATTTTAGAAGAAAATGTTATATGTATATATAAAAGTTTCATAATATTGTGGAGATAATATCGATGCAATACTAATTTTTTTATTTATTTATTTCCTCATCTTTACTTGAAGGAAAACTTCATTGTTTGTACAGAAATATATATCTACATTGAATGAAAACATATATTCACAAATAGAAATATATGTTTATGTTGTTTAAATTAGATACCCTCAATGTTTCCATTGGTATTTTGAGATACAATATAAGTTTTTCAATGGTATTCCTGTCACTATTCTCTGCCGAATTTGCCAAACCACCGCCGGAAGTCCAAAAACATTAAAATCTCTTAATCGCATTTAATTCAAGACATATCTGAGCATACTTTTTTACCAGTAATACTTTTGTTTTAACCTAAACGCCATGTGACGCGATCTGAAACTGTTCGTTGACAGATAAGGTCAGTCGACGGGATACGCGCATCGATTTTTTTTCCCGTAATCGGCGTGCGCGGCGTCTTTCCAGCGCGAGCGAACAGAGGCGAAGAGCACCCTAAAGCGCCACTATACTCGTGTAATACGCCGAGTCTGGCAAGTCGTTCCTGGTTGGGTGAAATTGTTGGGAAGGAGAAGCAGGCGGAGCGACTCAGAAAAGGCTCGCGGCGTGTAACTAATTCAACAGCCTGCCGTATGGAGTGCACTTGCCAGCTAAAAATTGTACCACCGTAATGCACATCCATCTGTCAACCGTGCGATGTCTATTTTTATCGGCAGGTGAAAATTTTACTGAAGCAGTTACAGAACGCCCCGTCAGTGATACAAGAAAAAAGGTCCTTACATAAAAGAGCTGATGCAATTAAAATACATGCAATAATCCATAACCAACTATCTGCTCCGATATTTACAAACATGATACAATATGCGTGGTATGTATCAAAATTAACACATACACGTACCATATTTGTTAACGTTAACCAAGTTTGTTTTCCAAAGTCGGATGTTAATAAGAAATGTACTTGCAACGCCGTATCCTTTATCACATGTTCTTGGTGTGAATATCGTTTATGTTCTCAATGTTTCTACGACGAGTACCACCCGCACAAGTGTGTAGTTTTTAATGAGAAATAAATTATTTTTATTAAAATACAAAATTGTGAACTTCATAGTAATCCTAACAAGAAATCCGTAAATAAAATAGAACATACCGCGCAATTTAAAATGTACAAATTAAATACTAGATCATATTAAAATAAATAAAACATGTGACGTATGGAAAACGATGATTGAGATAAAAAATAAAAAAAAAAAATACAAAAAACACCATATGGGAATCGATCCTGCGTCCATAGTACCCGCAGTACGCTACTTCACCCGCTCAGCTACGCCGCTTCGTTGAGAACAATTTTATCTCTAACAAGGAGAGGACCCCAACTGTCCGACTTCGATTTTAACGAGGCTTTGCAAGACGATAGCATATAGGTCCCTAATGATATGTTTAAAATATTAGCCGTAGTTATGCAGTAGTTTTAAAGATATAAGCGATTAAAGTTCATACCTCTTCATATACTATAAATGTAAATTGGGTTACAACAGCTGTGGAGGGGCAGTGGTAGCGATTTAAGGCTCACGACCCCGAACGTCTTACGTTCAAGTCCCAATGACGGGTAATTTTTTTTTCTATTTTAATTTGATAAAATTGCACACAATGCAGGATAACAATTATCGTACACTTGCAATACATACATTGCTTGCATATATACACCGCAGCTGTTGTAACCAGATTCACATTTATAGTATACAAACAGGTACGAACTTTAATCGCTTATATCTTTAAAACTACTGCATAACTACGGCTAATATTTTACACATATCATTAGGGACCTACATGCTATCATCTTGCAAAGCCTCGTTAAAATCGAAGTCGGACAGTTGGGGTCCTCTCCTTGTAAGGTACTAATCCTACCTAGTAACTTTCAAAATGTTTTTACAGCGAAATAAAACAATACGTATAGGGGAGACCGGGGTACAATGAACTTTGGGGTAAATTGAATTTTTCTAATTATTTCAATATGAATACATGTAAACACATAGATTTAAAAATAATAATGTCTAATAGCATAGTAAAGGTAAAGAAGTCATTGATTCTTCTTATTGTCGTGTTTCTGAGAAAAAAACACGAAATTATGGTTTTCATGCTTCCTAACCATAATTTTTGCGATTTTAATTTTTAGTTTGCAACTACTTCTCATTAAGTTAATACATTAAAATTTATTTTACCGATTTCTACAATCTTTAAACTATTTATTAACTATCATAAAAATATTTTACGTGTACAATATATTTATTTATATGAGTATTATTATAAATATGGGATTGGGGGCAAATTGGTCGGGGCAAAATGATTTCGTGACGGAGCAATTGCCTGCGCATAAGAAATGCGCAATCGCTGTGAACACGAATCGTGTGTAGCCGGTATAGCGCAGACTGTGTTGTCACAAAGTTTATTATATTTTTACTTTTGGTAAATTGAAATAATTGTTGTTGTAAATTCTTGACTTTTTAATAATAATTATATACCATTTATTGATGTATTTGCATATATATAACTATGGCTATTTTAATAGTGTTCGACATGTAAGATTAAGAAAGTTTTCTAACCTAAAACCTGTACATGATGCAAATTGAATATTTAGTTATTTTTTTCTAGAATCTTTCATCGTGCCTCGGAAATATAAAAACTCTTATAACTCTTTTTAAAAAGAGTTATTGTGAAAATTCTAATCTTCTTTTTATATTACTTGAAAATAATTCCTAACCTTTTTAATCACTTTTGCCGGCCACATTATTGTTCTCAATAGATGTCGTTAGGAGAAGATTGCGCGTAGAATATGCGCAATAGGTCTAATGTCTGTCTTGTCTGACACAAAGTGTGTTATAAGTTTTTATTAATTAATAGACTAAAATTTCTTTCATATTTTGCAGTTATTTTAGTGTCTAATAACAGAAGAATATTGTACTTTTTCAAATAGAACAATTTCAATTGCATACATAATGATATTCTAATATTTTTTCGCATGAATTCAATTTACCCCGATTCAAGTTCAATTTACCCCGGTCCTGGGGCAAATTGAACCTTTTCAACTACTTCATTATAATTATCAATAATAATAATCTCCTCTTAGTCTGATTAATTATCATGACCGAATAGTGTTTACTAAAGATCAAAGTTTATCTTAAAATTATTAAGGAAAGAATTGATTGTAAATATAAATTATTTCATCACTTCAAACTTTTCATGGTTCAATTTACCCCGGTCTCCCCTACCTTAATTTTGCTCGTAGAACATGTCTACAAAGTTTCAAGTCGATCGGAAAAAAATTTTTTTTTTACCTTGATTTTTTCAAAAATTTTGACTTATCTACACTTTTGGCAAACCATGGGTCTAATGATTTTCCAAGTAGAAGACGTGTACCAAATTTCATCAAAATCGGTGACCCCCGGCTCTGGTCCTCCCCTTGTCAGTTATATTTCTCTCCGTCAAGAGTAGTGCGTTACAGTCGTTGCACTTCTTCGAATATCCGTCTGCGGTGTAAATGTGGGCGTCGACATAATCACCTTCTGTTTCTTTGGTTGTGTTCATGAAGCAGTCCTCACAAAAGGTTCTGTATTTATAGTCTTCATACGTGTCGACGATGTTTCCCCGTAGGCATTGGAATCTGCTCATGTCGTAATATCGAATCTGAGCGGCTAGACTCTTTTCTGCTGTGGTGATAATTTGTGTGCGTGGATGACAGCACATTTTGGGTGTAGTCGATCTGTAACAGGACTCTTTCTTTTTGGTAGGTTGTCCCGGATGGATTAGTCTCGATTAGTTTTCATGCACCATGCATCGTTTCCCAATGTTAAGGCGTTTTAATGTTGGATGGGATTTCGGGAATTCAGTAGGGTGTTGGAATGTATTCATGGTATGTTCGTTTTCCAGTTCCTCACGCTCGTGATATAGATTCTGTAGCACGATGGACAGTCGGTAATACCCTTGACTCGCAAAATCATGTTTCCACATTCTTCGCACCAGTCGCTTTGAACCCGTTCGTTGGTAACTTTGTGCACAGGGTTCGAAACCGTAGCGTTTTGATGATTTTCATAGAAACATCTTTCACAAATTTTTCGTTCTCCATTCACTGCAAATGTAGCTCCTGTTACGCAGATGAACCGTCTTGCGTTGGCTGTGAACGTTGCCATATAGCAGGGTTTAGAGGAGAATCTGCTTGATTTCCATTTGCGGCGGGCGCATTTTCTTCGTTGTCATGGTCGCTGTCTTGCTATATTTCATTTATATGTGGGTCGTTTCTCGGAGTTTCTTCGGATGATGGTGGGCCTAGCATTTTTATTTCGAAATTGTTTCTTGTTGCGAGGGGATCTGTAACATAATTCATTTGTTTACAGTCCCGTACCAAAGGCGCGACGATGGAGGAGTTTTAATTTATTAGTGTGAATCGTTCGTCCGTTTCCGTTAAGTTGGATAGTAACATTTTCTTTGGGTAAGATTTCCAAGATTTTGTATGGTCCGGAATATTGATTTGCCAATTTCCCTTGGCGAGGTTCTTTTAATAATAGGACGTCGTCTTCGACGTTAAAATTTCGAGGATTTGCGTTTCGGTCCTAGTATTCCTTTGATCTTCCCTTTGCTTGTTGTAGGTTTTCTCTAGCTGCAATTTGCAGGTTGTTTATTTTTACGAATAGTTCCTCCAGGTATTCCTTATATGATGGGTCGACATTTTCTTCGTTTGGTGGATCCGTAGATGGGGCTCGTGCGATTTTTCCGAAAACCAATTCGTGTGGTGAAAATTTAGTGCCTTCGTGAACGCTGGTGTTATATGAGAACATGGCGTTTTCCAGCCATTCGCCCCAATTCGTTGTTTCATTGATGTATTGCTTCAGATATTCTATTGTTACGTGCGGTGCTATATTATATATAGCGAGCCGTCCGACGTCGAGCGATAACCGACGGTCGGTGAGGAGACGCTCGTTACAGCGGGAAATTATAATATAAGAATTTGAAAGGTAATTGGAACGTCAATGATTTGTTTAACGTGGAGCACCTGCCTTGCGGCTTAATCCCCACGGCCCCCATGGGCGCGGGATCGAGATACGCTCGATCAACGCGTACGTGCCTAAGCAGCGTACTACCAGTCTTAACACGAAGCTTGTGCGTCACACTGGTCGGAGCGGAGACTTTCTTAACTCCTACCGGCTCTGCAGGCCGGCACCCGAGATGGAAGGTTTACTGCATCTCACACAGCGACATCCGTAGCATAAGCCCGCCAATGTCTCGCCAGCATTTGGCTCTTGAAACTTTCGCCCCCACGATGGACCTACCCACGGCTGGGCCGGAGTGGGCTAAAACTCCGTGGGCAACCTAGCCCCCGTGGTACCAATACACCCTTGGTTTGGGAGCACTTGACTCAGGTCGGTGGGGTCGTTAAGCCCAGTAGGGTCTCCCAGGCCACAGAATGGGGACCCTACACCTTGCCGTAAGACAGCTCGGGGACCCCCGGGCGCGCGAATGCCCGTACCTACCCAGAAAAACTGGGTAGGCCCCTGGGGGAACACTACTCGGGTCCGGTGGGGTCGTAAAGCCCAAAGCCGGGGGACTAAACCACTCACGAAGCCCCCACGGCTCCCTGCCGATTGAAAGGTAATTGGATTGGGAATGTGAAAGAGGTAAAAGAATATATAGTTGAAATTATACTCTACTTAGCTTAAGGCTAGCAGAGGACAGGATGGATGGGCCGATCTGTTGAAACCCGTACAGGTTTATTGGAATCGAAATTTGAAAGAATAAGGATTTAAATTGTAACCGATAGACATCCTGTTATCTAATGTAACCGATAGACGTCCTACTATCTTTATGTGCTGTTTATTACGAAGATGCGACGCGTGTCCACGCACCAGCTTGCGCATCAAATAAGCAATGTAACTGATAGACACGAAGATGCGACGTATGTCTACGCACCACCTACAATTCAAAGACGCATCGAATACGCATCACGTCAATATAAAAGCGCGAACGACGATGAAGAGCGAGTATTACCAATCCTCATCAGTACGAGTTAACATCGATCAACGTATTAGCTTATAAGCCTTTCTGTATTCTTTGAGTATTCTAGTAGTGTAGTAAGATTTGTAGTTTGTTAAAAGTAGAGTTTAAGAGGACGAATAAATTCCCTTTTTTAAAAACTCGAATCTCTGGACCTCGCCGGTAACATAATTGGTGGCAGCGGTGGGATACCGGCATCCTAGACGAAAGGAACTCGTTGAAACGAGAACACTTGACACCCGTTTCTCTGAGCAGAAGGGACAAGTTGTTGCAACGGTATCCACGATACGAATCCGCGACCCAGAAGGACAACTACGAATTACACACGAAACAATCTCATCGAAAAGACCACCAAAAAGGTGAGTATCAGAAATGGCTGAAGCTATGCAAAAACAAATTGAATCACTAACTAAGTTAGTAGAAAATTTGACAACTGAAATAGAAAGCCTCAAAAACAAAAAAGGGTGTGCAACAAAGGATGCACCTCCTGCATCTGAAGAAAGAGATTTAATGACGGATGACGATACAGACTACTCAGATGCAAATATGAGAGGAACTACTAATCTCACGTTAAAAGACCTCCTAATGACAGTACCAGAATTTGACGGAGAAAATCATGTTGAATCTTTCATATATCAAGCAGAATCCGCGAAAGAAAACGTTCCAAGTAGCCAAAGAGCTCTACTCCTGTCTTGCATACTTGGTATGAAAATAAAAGGAAAAGCAAGAAATATTATAAGAGCCGAAGCCGTAAGGAATTTCGCGGATCTAAAGAAACAGTTGAGACAACATTACGGCAATCAACAAGATCTTCAAACTTATCAATTGCAAAGGAATAATATACGACAAGGACCAAAAGAAACAGTCCTTAACTATACTGAAAGATTTATGAAAACTCACGAAGCCGCCATAAGAGCGATAGCCACTCAAGAATCACCAGAATCAACAAAAGCCATTTTAATGGACATTGAGAGAAAAAGAGGATTGTACGATTATATCGAAGGACTTGAAAGAGAATTAAGATTAGACGTAAAAACAAGTATGCCTAATGACGTCCATTCAGCCATACAATCTGCCTTGCAAGCTGAAATCACAGCAAAAACTAAACGCTCAAATACACAAACTACTGCCATGGAAAAGAAACCGTATTCAAGGGTACAAAAATCATATATCAAAGAATCAAAAGAACCAAAGGAATACGGAAGAATAAAGATACAATATCCTAGAGTCAAATGCAACTATTGTAAGAGGTTAGGACATTCCATAGAAGAATGCAGAACTAAACGATACAACGAACAAAGAAATTTTCAAAGAGTCCAGCCTACAAACAACGGCCCACCAGAACAAACAAATATGCTCGAGAAAACATTGGTACCATACGGGGAAATACAAATCAACTCGTTAATATCATCCTCAACCCACTAAATTGCGAGAAAACAAAATTTTTGCTGGATACAGGCTCCTCATTATCATTAATAAAAGAGAGAAACATCAAAGACCAACGATTAATAAGAAAAGAACAAACGGAGAATGTAAAAACAGTCACAGGAGAAATTTTGAAAACCAAAGGTATTATTAACACAAAAATCCTGGGAAAAGAAATAAATCTACGAGTAGTCCCGAATACGATCAAACTAAATGCAGATGGGATACTCGGCATAGATGCCCTAAGATCATTAGAATGCGTTTGGAATATTAAGGAAAATAAAGTCCTATTAAAAAACACAAAATTTAAAAGTAACGATGAGGAACAAAAAATTCTAAAAGCTCCCCCGAAAGCAATAACGACTTTAAAATACACGGTTCAAGGAGTCAACGATGGACCTGCTTTAATAGAATTTGACGATTTCACAGTATTAACAATGGTTAAAGAGGGAGAAACAATCCTCCCACATTTCAATTTGACAGATCAAGAAAAGTTAATGAAAAATCCTCTCCAAGCGAAACCAGCTGATATGAAAGAATTTCAAAAGAATTTCATACCCTTGAAAGAAAACAGAAGAAAACTCCTCGAAGAAAATACCAGGTTACAACATCTAAAGGAAGGAAAAGAAGAATTATGGGAAATAATACAGAAGTACCATGACATATTCGTACTTCCAGGAGATCCAATACCGCTCACTAAATTAACAGAACATTCAATACAATTAAAAGATGATACGCCAATAAACGTCAAACAATATAGATATCCACCAATTCATCAAGAAGAAATTAAGAAGCAAATGAAGGAAATGCTAGAGAAAGGAATTATTAGAGAAAGTGACTCTCCATTCAACTCGCCTTTATGGGTAGTCCCCAAGAAAACAGATGCATCAGGCAAAAAGAAATGGCGAATCGTTATAGACTACAGGAAATTAAACGAAAGAACGCTTCTGGATTCATACCCATTACCAAATATAGAAGATATCCTTGACAAATTAGGAAACTCACAATACTTCTCAGCATTCGACCTAGCATCAGGATTCCATCAAATAGGAATGAAGGAAGAAGATAAAGTAAAAACGGCATTTTCTACATCCGATGGACATTTCGAATATAACCGAATGCCGTTCGGACTAAAGAATGCTCCACCTACTTTCCAAAGAATGATGAACAAAGGACTAAAAGGACTAACTGGAACTATCTGCTTTGTATATATGGACGATATCATTGTTTTTGGCTCAACCCTAGAAGAACACAACAAAAACCTAGTAACACTGTTCAACAGACTCAGAGAGGTCGGTTTGAAACTCCAACCAGACAAGTGTGAATATTTAAAACCAGAATTAGCATATTTAGGACACAAAATATCTAAAGAAGGAGTCAAACCAAACGAAGAAAGAATAGAAAAAATAACAGAATATCCATTACCTAAAAATCCAAAAGAAATTAAGCAATTTTTGGGACTCGTCGGATATTATCGAAAATTCATAAAAGATTTTGCAAAGAAAGCAAAACCACTAACTGAGCTATTAAGGAAAGAGAAATCATGGGAATGGGACACGAAACAACAAGAGTCCTTTGAATCTTTACGACAAGCATTAACGAAGGAACCAATTTTACAATTCCCAGATTGGACAAAACCCTTTGTGTTAACGACGGATGCGAGCAACCAGGCAATAGGTGCCATATTATCACAAGGAACTATCGGACAAGATAAACCGATAGCCTACGCATCCAGAACTTTGAACAAGGCCGAAACAAACTATTCTACAACAGAAAAAGAATTATTAGCTATAGTATGGGCAACAAAACACTTCCGACCCTATCTATACGGACGAAAATTCATAATTGTAACCGACCATAGACCATTGATATGGTTACAAAATGTCAAAGATCCAACATCGCGACTAATGAGATGGCGACTTAAATTGGAAGAATACGATTATGAAATACATTATAAGAAAGGAAAACAGAATTCGAACGTTGATGCATTATCAAGAATTAACGCCTTAGAAACAGGAGAAGAAGAGAATACTAGGGACACAGCTGAAGAAGCCCTAGAAGATTTAATGAATGAAGCATCACCTACATATGATGAATTTCAGGAAGAAAGGAACACTTTCCAAGAATCCCCCAATCTAATGATACAAAAGGGGAGAACAACAAGAAAAGGATTAGTTATAACAACCATCAATGAAGAGCATGGACTCCACATAGATCCTTTTGACGATGAAATCATATGGTATGCCAGCATACGGACTGAGATTCCGGAATGCTCAGAAATAGAGATCAGAATACCTGACTTGAACGTCAGAGAAACAATATTAAAAATGATCTCCTATGTCCACATGAAGAAAACTCCAGAAAAGGATCTCGTCGTAAAAGTTAACGACACCAAGGACCCAAAAACGAGAGAAGAAAAAGAAAGAATCATTAAAGAAGTGCACGAAAGCACATTAGGTGGACACTATGGTACTGAGAAAACCATAGAAAAACTACGCACTGCTTATAACTGGCCTGGAATGGTCAGAGACACTGAGAATGTCATTAAAAAGTGCCAAAAATGCCAGTTCGAACGTCTGAGATACGTTGCGAACAAACCACCTATGGGAAAACCTGATATCCCCAACGAACCAAATGAAAAGGTTTCACTAGATATAATAGGTCCTTTACCAGTGGACAGAGGCTACAGATATATCTTGGTAATACAAGACTATCTCACAAGATATGTACAACTAGCTCCTTTAAAGACGAAAGAGGCAAAAGAAGTCCTCGAAAAATTTTGGCAATATTATTGCTGTATATTCGGTGTTCCGAAGGAAATCATCACCGACAACGGGCTAGAATTTCAAGGAAAGTTTTTAGAAGTCATGCAAGAAAAACTAAGAGTAAAAATGACCTCAACGGCGGTATATCATCCGCAATCGAATGGAAAAAATGAAAGGTCCCACAGAGAAATATTAAATTATCTAAGAAGTTATCTTGGAGACTCTAACGAATGGACAAAACAACTTATTGGAGCAACTATTGCTCACAATACTACAACAAATGAAACTCTCCAAATCACTCCAACAGAATACATGCTAGGATATAAACCAAACATACCATTTGATATAGAAGAATTATCAACAACCGAAAAAGAAAAATGCGAATCTCTGATAAGGAGGAGAAGAAATATAAAAAGACAAGTCTCCGAGAGAATCCAAAGAAGAAGAAGAATGGAAATTAAAGAAAAAGCCAGAATAACAGATAATTTAAAAGTAGGACAACAAGTTCTAGTAAGGAGGCATCAACCTCAAGATTCAAGATTACATGCCCCATGGGAAGGCCCTTACGAAATTACAAGAATCATAAACAATCAAGCTGCAACAATAAAGAAAGGATTCAAAGAAGTCACATACCATTTTAACGATATAAAACCATTTGTTGCAGGAACAGAAGAGAAAAATTACGAAGAAGATGAACCTCGAACTTCTTCTGCTAATCTTAGCCCTACAAGTCAATTCAATTCACATGAAACAGGAAGACGAGAAACAGAATAATGACCATATATATGTATCAGAATTGGATCCTAATCAAGCAGTCTATCTTGAAAACTTAGGACCAGCTCAGCTATACCACGCAACATGGAATTTGATAATTGGAATTAATTATGAACCAGTTTTACAATCAGTAAACGAGCTTGAAGCAAATCTCGCCCAAATGTTAAAATTATGCATCATAAAGATGCAACCTCAAATATGTTCTTCAAAACATAGAATTGAAGCTCAACAGAAGAGAATGGCACGTCTGAAAGAAGATAGAAATACACTTCTCCATTTTATAGGAAAGAGAAACAGAAGAGGATTATTAAATGTTATTGGAGAAGGAATAAAAGTTCTTTTTGGAAATCTGGCAGCCTCAGATGCCGACTATTACAATCAAGAAATTGATAAACTAAGAGAAGATAATCTACAAATCGCACATTTGGTAAGAAATCAGACAACTTTCCTGTTAAATCACCTCAGAAGCAATCTTGGAACATTCAATCAATTACAAAAACAAACACACTTCCTAAACGAGAATTTCCAAGTCCTTAAAAACGAAAGCGAAAAGATTCTACTAAACCAGCAAATAGACGAACTATATGCTGATCACATTCTAATGTACTCAGAAACTAAAGAAGATCTACAACAGCTCTTAAACGCACTGATAGATGGAAAGAAAGGAATAATACATCCATATATCCTCTCACCTGAGCAACTCATAAAGACTCTTAAAAACACTTCTCAAGAAGAATTCTTCCCAACACCACTATCAGAAGAATATTACCCTACGATAGTCGAAATAAGCGACTTAACAATTTCAATGAGCCAAGGAAAGTTATTATATACTTTTCACATACCATTAATAGAACCTCTGGATTACATACTATACCATGCGATACCTATACCAGTCTATTCGTTGATAAAAGGTTATATGGTGCACGATATACAAATACCATATATTCTGTTAAATCACGATAAAACGAAATTCGTTCCAATAGAAACTGAAGAACAAATGAAAATGAGGAAAGTAACCAATATAAACCTTATAAAAAGAGCACATCCCGATTACTCTACAAGAGACTCGGATGCATGTCTCATTGAACTGATCCTTTCCAAAGGATCTCAATGTTCTTATCATTACATACAATTGCAAAATACACTGTACATCCAACTCAGAACCAATCAAGATTGGATTATAATACCTTCTCATGAAGAAACACTACATGCAGTATGCTCGGAAAACCAACCAATATTCTTGAAAATAAAGAAAACGAGCATAATTCATCTACCTAAAGGATGCATGGCCACTACATCCAGAACAGTATTAAAGTCTAGCGAAACGTTAAATGATAAATCAATCGACATAATGTTGAAAGGAAGCATCGACGAACTGAAGATAATAAAGAAATTACAAAGAATGAACATTTCTTCCTCTGAACTTCAATTAGAACTTTTGAGCGAAGATTCTTTAAATCCCTCACAACTGAATGCATTGGGAACCACAGTTGAAGAATTGAACAAACAAATCGAAGAACTATCACTCAGAAAAAGAACTCTTACTTGGACAGAAAAACTTACAAAATACCTTACATATGCAGGATATTCAACTTTGATCGGAAGTTTCCTGTATCTAATATATAAAGCTAATTGCTGTCCGAAAATAACACAATGTCTAAGATACTTCTTCAGACCATGTACAATAATTTACAATCATTGTACATTCGGACCTAACTCAAACACGGAAGAAACAATCCATGAATGTCCAAGAAATCAAGAAACAGAATTGAGCTTGGAACCTATACGAACATACTCCGGAACTTTTGACGAAAATAGCAGCGACGCTCCATCTTATACACAACATCGGAAGTATAAGAGAGGTAGAGTACCAAATATATAAAATCTAATATGTTCCAGATGTGTTGTCACCCTTACAGACCAGCGAAAGAAGAAACGTCTTGTACATTCTCGACAATATGGTCATACTTTAAAAAGACGTTCCGGGACGGAACTTTTCCACCCCAGGGAGGAATGTAACCGATAGACATCCTGTTATCTAATGTAACCGATAGACGTCCTACTATCTTTATGTGCTGTTTATTACGAAGATGCGACGCGTGTCCACGCACCAGCTTGCGCATCAAATAAGCAATGTAACTGATAGACACGAAGATGCGACGTATGTCTACGCACCACCTACAATTCAAAGACGCATCGAATACGCATCACGTCAATATAAAAGCGCGAACGACGATGAAGAGCGAGTATTACCAATCCTCATCAGTACGAGTTAACATCGATCAACGTATTAGCTTATAAGCCTTTCTGTATTCTTTGAGTATTCTAGTAGTGTAGTAAGATTTGTAGTTTGTTAAAAGTAGAGTTTAAGAGGACGAATAAATTCCCTTTTTTAAAAACTCGAATCTCTGGACCTCGCCGGTAACAAAATAATATTGTTTATGAACATAGGTTAAACTGGTAAAATAAAGTACATTCAAACTATGTGTTAGGAAATTATACAGATCAAAGAATGATAGAGAGAAACTTTGGAGTTATGAATTATCAAATTTAGTATGACAATATAGAGGTGGTGAAATTTATTCGAAACGAGGTTCGAATGAATTTCCCATTCACAAACACAATTAATCAAACTTTACTTGGGCGGTTCGTTTCAGGGCTCGTAGTCAATGAAATAATCAATGAATATATTCTATATTAAATTTGGTAAAAATGGGAACTCACCCTGATTTTCCAGTAGTTGATACATTTATATATTATAACACAGCGCTGTGTGTGTGTGTGTATGTGCTCTGCTTATGATTTTCCGACTTTCGATGATACAATATTATAGTGTACGTTGGGTTTACAAACTGTCTTAATGTTTGGATACCTGTACAGAGAAAATGAATTAGGAGTTGCACTTTGGTATGAATGTATGTTCACTTATGACTAACGGATTACAATTTACGATTATACGTTACAGATATTCGATGCACGATAATATATATTGTTACGAGTCGACCGCGCACGCCTTGTCCTTTCAGACATAATTAAATAGAACACAATTAAAAAGCGATAACTTTTATTTAAGAGAACACGTTCGTCTACCAGGACTACCGACCGTAGAATCTCTACTCTTTTTATTTAACAAACAATTGACATGTCTCGTTACCCAGTAACATTGAATCTACTGGGTGCTTCGTAACACTATCCTCCCTTCCGAATACGCGATCGTCCCGATCGCAACATCCTCTTCAAAATTTTAATAGAACAGCTTTCTTCTTTCATGGATGCAATTCATTCAAAGGGGATAGAATTCTTCACCTGTGATTTGAGTAGGAGTATTGATGTACTAAAATGTGATCTAACTCAAATCACTTTCGTTCTAGTATTCACTCTTCGTCCCAAGGGAAAACCACTTCAAAAACCTTGGGAAGAACGATGGTATTCTGCAATACTTATTCTGTGGTAACTCTTGCAATTTTATATAGTGGCTTTGTCTTTTTGTATTTCCAAAAATTCCTGTTCTTATTTTCCTTAAATAGTTCTTTAAGCTTGCGGATTTTTCTTCGTCGCAGACTCTTGCGAACTCTTGCGAACCTCAAACAGCCTGCGATCTTTCTCTTGAGAATCCCTGGATTCCAGATCAACGATGATGACCTCACGATTGGTGGTATTTCGACGAAGCTGCGTCCTCGCCTTTGCGAACAGCACGTCGACGATCTTCGAGATCGCTCCGACGTCTTCGTCGTCCGTCTCAGACCGCGACAGTCCGCTTTCGATTTTCCCAGGCAGCCGCTACCTGAGTCGCGAGAGCAGCACCCCTTGCTGCTTTGAGTTGAGGGTGACGCATTCGTCCTTCCGCCTCCTTCAGCTCTTGGAGTTCCGCAGGTACTCCCGAGTTCATTTCTGCTTCTCCATCGCCACGTCGTCGTCCAAAGTATCATCGATCTCCGAGAAGCGTTCGATTCACGAACGACGTGCCAGCGCGACCATCTGCTCGCTTTCTTTTTCCCTGCCGTGCTTTGCCGGCTCCGTTGAAAGCTCAAAAAACTGGGCCTGTTGAATAAGAGGAAAAACAAATACGGGTCCTATTTGGACAAGAGTTTTCTGAAATTGACTTCACGGCTTCAACATCAAAACCTTTAGCAACAGAAACTTTCAAATTCGTGAAACCGTGAGGTGTAATTTCATTCGGATTAGTCAAAGTTTTAGAATTATCAAAATTAACCGAAGCCTGCTCTATAGGTAATCTATCAACATTATCAGAACACTTATTTTCCGACGTGGAATGTTGCGATTCTAAAAGAGTAAATCTAGCCTGACATTGGCGATCCATTTCCTGCTTTTCTTCAAATGATTCACGATTCTGACGGTCGTTCTCCTCAAATTTTCCCATCAATTCCCTCATAAAATTTTCTTGTCGTATTCTCATTCTTTCATCCATCCTAAGGAACATTCCCTCGATAGCCATGAAAGAATTAATATGTCCAGGATCTTCTCACGCTGGTCGCCCTCGTCTTGCACAATTTCTTGACGCGGAAACACTCCCGTCGCGAACAGAAGTGGACATCCCACTTCTGACACCATTGTTACGAGTCGACCGCGCACGCATTGTCCTTTCAGACATAATTAAATAGAACACAATTAAAAAGCGATAACTTTTATTTAAGAGAACACGTCCGTCTACCAGGACTACCGACCGTAGAATCTCTACTCTTTTTATTTAACAAACAATTGACATGTCTCGTTACCCAGTAACATTGAATCTACTGGGTGCTTCGTAATAATATATAAAGTAATCGGATTTTAAAAGGGTGACAGAATTTAGATGACAAAATCTCGCACGAAACACTGAATCTTTCGGAACTATATATCATTACTGAACTCTTGCTCACTGAGAATCGAAGATTCTCAATTTCACGGTTTCGCGGGCTAAGGTACGTGATGGAATGCGCTTAGGGTGCAACAGTCCTGTAACGCTTCTGATAAAACATTGTGGGAAGATGCTTACTAGAGAAATTACATCTGCTAGCCAAGATATAAGCGGAAATAATAATGAGAAATAATACGAGGAATGGACGAAAAAGAAAACGAAAAATTTAGTTCGGGACGTTGTAACCGTTCATTGATGGTTGGATAGGGGCTCACGGTCGCCAGGTAATTTTATCGCCAAAATTACCAAAATTTCTCCACTTTTTAGGATTTGTGATTTTTTGGAATAGGTTGGCTGTGATGCTTACCGTTGGCTGGCTCCTACTGCTGCCCGGTCGCAATATCTACCCCTTATTCCGATGGCCTATCCTTAGCGCAGATCAGTTGAATGATGGGCAGACAAATAATCCAACTCGAATTTTTGTGTGAACAACAATACCGCACTTTATTTCGGGTACTCTGCTTTTACACTCCCGCACTAAACTGCTAATCCTAATCCTAAACCTAATTCTAATCGAATCTGTACACTAACGCTTCACTATACACTATTCGCGCCCGACACTATTTTAACGATATTAATTCTAAGCCTAAACGCGTGAATCTACATTTACTACAATTACAACTATTTAACTACAATTCTCCGGCTGGCGCCGTATTTCTCCTGCAATCGACGGATTGCGGTTATCGTCACCAAATATTTATTCTCAAGTTGAAGCGAATTGAACCGACTCGAACTTGTATATTTGGTACTGCTAACTAAGCACTATTTCCGACACGTGGCAGCGGATTTGCCTTACGTTCCCAACAAACGACACTGGTTACTCCTCTCGGCGCGATTTCAGATATTACAATCATAATTGGTCATCGCGTGCTCGCCTTTTATACTTATCGCGACTGATGACGTCATGCGCATGCGCAGTCGCGATTTGCTGACTTCCGCCGGTTGTTTGTTGTGTCGTTGTTTATGTTATAATTCTTTACGAATACATATTATCCGCTTTTTAGCCTAATAATTTTATCACCCAACTATTGTTATTAATATTTTCGGATTTTTGTTATGCTATAATTTGTTAACTAAACAATCTACGTTAGTTTGTATCATGGCATTGCGTTGCGTAGGCCGCTAGCCTCATTTTGAATTATCTGTTTGGTTTCTTAATCCTTTACTTTAGATTTTTAATTTATTTAACTTTCCCAAAATTTTAATTAACAATAATGGGCATTAACTTTCCCTCGCAATTTCCTACGTGTCTCGAGTCGACTTGTTTCCCACTTATTCGCACTATCCAACTATGCTCAATAATTTCATCATTTTTTTATTTGTTGCTCTTTGTCAAAGTCAATTGTTTACAAGCGAGTCGGGTTGATGTATTTTATGTCGTGGCCCTTGTTTTGTCAGTTACCTATGGTTGCCGCTATTTTCGTTTTCCCGCTTATTGTAGGAGACAATATTATAATTTATGTTATTGCTGAATTTGTTAATTAACAATTGAATCTTCTTGCTCTCAGTAGTAGAGTGATGTCGTGCCTGTATTCCGTCCTTTCTATGCATCGATTTTCGCGTCTCTATCCTTTAAAAGAATTTCAATTGTTATTAATTTTGACGTATCCTTAAACAATTAGTTTGGGCCGTTTTAACAAATTCAGGGTTTGTTTTCTATCGAGTACTATCTCTATACGCATCGTATCAACAACCCAACTCTCCTGCCTTGACTTTGACCTTTGTTGTTTATTATTGCTAATTTCCTTTGTTCTCGTTCGGTTCGGTTGGGACATTGATACTTGTTTGAAAATAGTTTATTTGCTTCTAAACTTCATTGGACCGCAATTTCGCATCCCCGCTATATCCTTCATTGATTTGTTTATCTTTGTTCGTTAGTGCAATTTATTACCAATTTTATTGTGCATAGTTGGTTGTCTTAATTTCGTTTAAGTTTCTTACTTAGAGACCCCGCAAAGTTGTGACGAAGTTTGCCGACGCCACTTAACTTTCTATGTATTTGTTATAAACAAATCTCATTGTTTTCGGTTCTACGCTTGGCCATTCTGTAGCCCGTTAACCGAATTACCCCTTTTAACTTTCGCCTTCGCCTATTTTTCTTATAACTACCTTATAAATTAATTAATTAATTAACTCGTCAACCAATTAATTAAGCCCTCCTTCGCTTTCGCTCGGGAGTCTTTGTTAATCCTCCTTCGCTTTCGCTCGGGAGTTTTGTTCATCCTCCTTCGCTTTCGCTCGGGAGTTTTCTAATCATCCTCCTTCGCTTTCGCTCGGGAGTTTTCTAATCATCACTATTTGCGTGAATTTGTTCTATCTGATAAATTCCGTTAATTCATTATTGATTATCGATACATATTCTGGTCGGCCGATGCCGTTGCCCGGTTTAAGATTTGGTTCATTTTCCGCTCGCCGGATGTCGGTATCGACATTGGTCGGAATACTTCATTAATTTAATTATCCGATTTTTCCGTAGATGGCGGCTTTGTTTTAGTGCATCTACCTTATCTTTTCTTCGCTCTACTTTATCCTTTCTCTTTTCCTTTGATTCATTCTTATTTCTATCTTTTATTTTACCAAGCAGTTAGGTTTAAGGGTGAGTAATAACTCGTGCGTTTATCAAATCATAACCAAAAAATATATATATTTTATTTTCGCTTTTCTTATAATCACCTTTCTTTGTACTTAATGGTACTACTTTTTGATTTAATGTATTATCACATTGACATAATGGCAGTTTAGTTTATTTATCTATCGGTATATATATATCTGTATATATGCGTATTTGTTCTACGCTCTAACGTCATAAAAACAAAAAAAAATTAGAATTCGAACAAAACCAAAAAAATAATATCATTGTGTCTTTATGTTATAATACTAATAATAGGAACTGAAATTAATACTATCTAAAGAAAAATTAAACGTACTTTTAAACTTAACCTCCGCCTGTCAATAATGCCTATGTCTAAATGTATGTATATATATATATGAACTTAAAACTATTGCTTATAAAGAAAAATAATAACATAACGAGAAAAACAAAAAATTGACTGAGCTCAGCTGCTACTCCTTGATCGGCTGGCTTTTCTTCCTTGGAGTCGCCTTTCGTATTGAGGACGGCTGAGACTCCAGCCCCGAGTCCTCGGAGTCCCATGCATTCCGACTTACTCCCGGCGTACTTGCTCTTGGCAGGTTCTGCCGTAGAGATGTTGCAGCCCCCAGCAGGTTCATTCCCGATTGGATTTCCATAATCCTGTGACCTGAATGCTGCGGGGGGGGGGGGGGGGGGGGGTGTCTTCGGCTGCAAGCTCCAGCTGGTCGGTGAACCGAAGTTTTCACCCTATAGGTGTATTGAAAAAATGTTTTTTTATGAGGCTGTTCTATGAACGGTCTCAACGTAACACTATTAATACGTGGTGTGACCTTTCCAATGATCCATTTGCTTGCGGATGATATGCAGTTGTCTGGTATTGTTTTATCCGACATTTCTTTGCCACTGTCTTGAACAGGGCTGACAGGAAGTTGGATCCTTGATCGGTGAGAATCGCTCTTGGCTCTCCGAATCGGCAGATAAAGTGCTTGAAGAAAGCATCAGCTATACTGCGTGAGTCGGCTCTTTGCAGAGGTATTGCTATGCTGTATTTAGTTAAGAGATCCTGCATTGTCAGGATATACTCATTTCCTTTGCTTGTTTGTGGTAGAGGACCCACTATGTCTAGTGCTACTTTGTCGAAGGCTGATCCTGGTGTGCCTGTTAACACCATGGGTTGACGTGTCTTGATCCGAGTTAATTTCCTCTTTTGACTCTTTTTCTATGCATGTTTTCACGTATTCTGTTATGTCCTTCATTCCGTCCCAATAATATCATTGTCGAATGCGGTGATATGTTTTAGTAATACCTTTATGTCCTCCTATGACAGAATCGTGGTTTTCTTCGACGATTCTCTTCCGTTGTTCTGAGGTCGGTATACTGATCAATGATCGACATATTGTCACTGTAAGGTTGTGTTTTTCGAATGTTTGCTTAAGATAGTTTATGTTCTTTTAACGGTATAGATATAAGATAATGTGAGTGCACCGTTTGGACCTTCGTTCTTTCAAAAACGAGGTTGTCGTAGGCTGGAAGTTCTCCATTTGCCTTGAGGTCTATTGCTCCTTTGTCTTGAGGTTTTCCGTTCATGTCAATGAATATTAGCTTATGGTCTTTCTGCATTCTGTAAGGGATGGCTTGGGCGGAGGCAGGGATAAGGCAGAAATGCTAAGACGTTGGTTTTCGAGATTACTTTTAATGCGTCCACCTCCTATGACGGGCTTGACGAGACTGCTGCTCGTTCGATGAGCAGCGATGTTCATTCTTTTCGCCGCCGATATTCGGAGAAAAGAGACTCTGCGAACCGGGCGGCGCGATATCAGACGCGATACAATGCAAGCGCAACGGTTCGCGGCACGGCGTTTGATGGCTCACTACTTACAACTCGGCCTTTTACGAAATTCTCGATTCTTCGATTTTTTACGAAATTTGTGGGCAAGAAAACTTCCGAAACTAACGCGTGCGGTTGTGAAAGGCCATACAGACTTAAGTTTAAATAAATTGGCCGAAATCGCCGACCAAATATACGAAGGAGCAGATAAATCGGAGGTCGCGAGTGTTGCATCGGATAGTGTCATCAGTGTCCTTCTGAAAAGACTGGAAACTATGGAGAACCAGATAGCTGAGCTATCACGAGCGCGAAATCGTTCGAACGAAAGGAGAAGTTATTCGCGTTCTCGATCCCGTAGCAATAGTTCGCGTCGCTCGAGGTCCCCGTGCAACGAAAAAATCTGCTGGTATCACCGACGTTTCGGAGACAAGTGCCATCCGAATAAATGCAAGTCTCCTTGCAATTACGCGTCGGGAAACGAGACCGCACGCCACTGAACGCGGCTGTCAGTGACGGGAGTATTACAAGCCGTCTGTTTATCGTCGATAAGAAAACTAAGGACGAATTCTTAGTGGACACGGGCTCGGACCTTTGTGTGTATCCGCGTAAGCGAGTGAAAGACCGAGTCACGGAAACGACGTACGAACTGTTTGCGGCCAATGGATCCAGTATAGCCACATTTGGATTGCGCACGTTTAATCTAAATTTTGGATTACGTCGCGCATTCCAATGGGAATTCGTACTCGCCGATGTGGCGAAACCAATAATTGGAGCGGATTTCCTCAAACATTTTGGTCTTCTGGTGGATTTGAGGAACCGAAGATTACTGGATCAAACGACATCTTTATCCTCCAGCGGAAGGGTTGCGGTAGATGCCATTTCATCGGTAAAAACGATCGCAGGAACGTCTCCGTACGAGCAGCTGCTTGCGGAATTCCCAGCGATTGCGAATCCTGCATCTCCAAAACGCGAGGTAAAGCACGATGTCGTACATCATATTAACACGACTCCCGGACAACCGACACATAGTAGACCGCGAAGATTATCACCGGAATTACATAAAATCGCGAAAACGGAATTTGAGAGCCTCTTGAGTCAAGGCTACATTCGTCCTTCTAAGAGCCAATGGGCCGCCCTACTGCATATGGTGGCTAAGAAGGGTAACGAATGGAGACCTTGTGGCGACTATAGAGCTCTCAATGCCCGTACGATTCCGGATCGCTATCCCATACCTTATATCGAGGATTTTTCGCGAACGTTAGCAGGAAAAAAGATATTTTCAACGATAGATTTAGTCAGAGCTTACCATCAAATTCCTGTTAACCCTAGCGATATTCCTAAGACAGCAATAACGACGCCATTCGGATTGTTTGAATACATTGCGATGCCTTTTGGATTAAGTAACGCTGCGCAAACTTTCCAAAGGTTTATCGACACGGTATTACGAGGCTTAGAATTTTGTTATGCATATTTGGATGACATCTTGGTAGCCTCTAGTAATGAAAGCGAACATATGGAACATTTGCGTCAGTTATTTGCTCGTCTAGATAAGTATGGGATAGTAATCAACCCTAGTAAATGCGTTTTTGCAAAAAACGAGGTTAAATTTTTGGGCTATACGGTGAATGGACAAGGCACGAAGCCATTGAGAGAAAAAGTACAAGCAATTTTAGAATTTCCTAAACCGCAGAAAATTAAAGAATTACGGAGATTTTTGGGTATGATTAACTTCTACCGGCGTTTCATACCCAAAGCAGCCGTATTGCAATCGCCTATGAACGAATTACTAAAAGGTAACAATTTAAAGAGCGATAGCCCGATAAACTGGACGAAAGAAGCCGAAATTGCTTTCGAAAATTTAAAAACCGCTTTAAGTAATGCAACGCTTTTATCACATCCAATAAATAGTTCAAAACTTTCTCTCATGGTTGATGCCTCCGATTACGCATTAGGCGCAACATTGCAGCAACGTGAAGGAGACTTGTGGAAACCTTTAGCTTTCTTCACGAAATCCTTAACGACGGCGCAACGCAAGTACAGTGCGTACGACCGCGAATTGCTAGCAATTTATTCTGCGATCAAACGATTTCGTCACGCATTAGAAGGTCGTGCATTCACCGTATATACCGATCATAAGCCGATAATCTTCGCGCTAAGACAAAAGTTAGAAAAATGTACTCCTCGTCAGTTTCGATATTTAGATTTTATAGCGCAATTCACTACCGACATCAGGCACGTAAGCGGTGTAGATAATGAAGTCGCAGACGCATTGTCAAGAATCGAATCTATAACCGAGGCCATTGATTATGCGGAATTAGCCAAATCGCAGGAAACTGACGAGGAATTAAAGGAATTTATTGAATCCAAAAACAGCGCGTTGCAATTGAAACACCACAGTCTGATTCCTGGGACTGTGGTTTATTGTGACGTCGCGACAGGACGCATTAGACCTTTTGTAACAAAACAATACCGACGCCAAGTTTTTAACTCAGTACACGGCCTAGCTCACCCCGGTATCAAGGCTACGGTTAAGTTAGTTAAGGAACGATTTGTTTGGCCAGGGTTAGAAAAGGATTGTCGTGAATGGGCTCGCGGCTGTGACAGATGTCAGCGTGTAAAGATATCCAGGCATGTAAATAGTCCGGTCGGAAATTTCGCGCTACCTACGAAAAGGTTCGAACACGTCCACATAGACCTGGTAGGGCCTTTGCCGATATCGCGAAATTACAGGTATTGCTTGACCTGCGTCGACCGCTTTACACGTTGGCCGGAAGTTTTTCCTTTAGAGAACATAGAAGCTGAAACAGTCGCGAGGGTATTCATTGCTGGCTGGGTAGCGAGGTTCGGAACACCAGTCCGAATTACGACCGACCAAGGTCGCCAGTTCGAAAGCAACCTTTTCAGACAATTAAATACCCTACTTGGCACAAAACACATTCGAACTACGGCATACCATCCTGCGGCAAATGGTCTTGTCGAACGTATGCACCGGCAATTGAAGGCGGCTATAAAATGCCATGGTGACGAACGTTGGACAGATGCGTTACCGATCGCTTTGTTAGGTATGCGAGCTGCATTCCGTCCTGACTTAGACGCATCGGTGGCAGAATTAGTTTACGGCGAAAACCTGCGATTACCTGCGGAATTTTTTACTAACACGTCAAAATCTCATTCAGAACCAATAGATTTAATTAAACAGCTTAAACAACATTTTAATAGTTTACAACCCGCAGCCGGATCGCGTCATGGAAATAAAAAAATATTCATTTTTAAAGATTTAGAAACAGCATCCCACGTCTTTCTACGTGTAGATGCAACTAAAGGACCATTACAAAATCCATATGAAGGACCGTATCCCGTAATTTCTCGTAATAGCAAAACTTTTATTATTTCCATGAAAGGTAAAAACACGACCGTATCAATAGATAGACTTAAGCCAGCGTATCACGTTAATGACGACGTAAAAGATAATAATACTATAGCCGAAACATTACCAACTAGTGACAGTTACAACATACTACCGGAATCTGCGCAGATACCTACTCGGACGCGTTCAGGCAGGCGCGTTACATTTCCGGAGCGCTTACAAGTCGGTACAGTAAACCCTGGATATATGCACAGAATTCGGGACCGAAACTGTGGAGTTACGAAGTGGTGGTTTCTATTTTGTGTTTACGTTCTGGCTCCAGCCGAGCGTGAACTTAGAAAAGAACAGACAGTAGAAGAGACAGAGAGATCTAAGCTATAGGGGGACCGGCCCGATCGTGTCCATGAGCCAATACTAATCGAAGGACTGAACTTTTCCGTTTTTGATTATTTTTCGTTAAAAACTTCGCTATCGTGTTTGTGACAATTTTGTGATTAAAATGATACCAAACACGACATAATTTGAGCAACATTTACTTAATATTTAAATCGCTTATTTGCTATATAGATAATTCAAACATGTCGTGTTTGGTATCATTTTAATCAGAAAATTGTCACAAATACGTTAACGAAGTTTCCAAAACGCAAAAATTGAAAATGGAAAAGTTCAATCCTCCAATTAGTATTGACACAGCGATATGTTCGGGCCGGTCCCCCTGTACGTTGGGCCTCTCTGTCTCTTCTACTATCTGTCTTTTTCTAAGCTCGGCACTCGGCTCGAGCCGTGAGATAAACACAGTGTTGACATTCAGCTACGACCAGTGCATATAAGTTTTGCACAGGGACTCTATAGCAGTGCATATATAGAGTTTGGTAACTATTCAATGTTTACGAATTTAGAAAGGGGTAAGCAATGGGACAACGTCCTCCCCCCCCCCCCCCCCCCCCTCTAGAAGATGAAGGGGTTGATGGAACCGAGACTCGTCTTCGATGCACACGCGATTGACGGCGATGAGTCCGTTTCTACGAACGTTTTAAGGAGCATTCTTTGCTCTATGCACGAGCTGATGAAATAAATTTTTACGATGCCTAAAGTTTGTTAGATGTCTGTGCTATGGAGAGACACGTTCCTCAAAACGTTTGTACATACATACGAACAGAGTCATCGCTGTCACAGTTTTTATCCTTTATCCTTTGCATCTTCGACGGGGTGGTTTTTCACTGTTTTCCGCTTTTTAAATTCACGGTCAACTTGAGCTGTATGCAAATACCGAATTGTCATTCACGTCAATAAAAGCACAGCAGTGTCGAGAGGTGTGCAATGTTTAAATGCACTGTTCTGTGTTTACGTCGCTGCTCCAATTGAGCGCCGAACTTAGAAAAGACAGTAAGTATAATTCAAACCATATCGTGTTGGGTATCATCTTAATCAGAAAAATTTCACAAATACGTTATCGAAATTTGCAAAAAAGAAATATCAAAAATGGAAAAGTTTTATCCTCCGATTAGTATGTATTAAATTAGTCAAAGAGAAGACGTGACTAAGCGACGGACACATGATATAATTGAGACATGAATTTAAGGCAAACATTTAAGTCTAATTAACTTTAACATAGTATTTTTAAAAAATACATGGCATGAGCAAACGTTGGGGATGAGAAGCAAGAGGAAATAGTAGGTGAGGACGAGCTGTTCGAGAAAGAAGATACTTCTTTTAGTAATAAGAAATTATAATATTAAATCTTGTTGAACAACAGTGATAGCAACAACGACAACAATAACAGTGGCAGCAATACTCTTAATAATAATAATGTCGGCGATGATGATGATGATGATGATGGTTATGATAAAAGCTGTGGTGATGATGCTTATGTAATATGTGCAACATGATGACTGAGGCTTAGTCGAACATTTCAGTTTGGGTCATCGGCAGCTAAAAAATAAAATTTAAGTATTAAAATGAAAGTTCTATTTATAACTTTTGTGAAAGTATATAATTGTACTTGTGATGTTATCTGTACAAACCTAAAATGTGTTTTTTTAAAACATTCACCATGTCTTTGACAACTGGTGCGTCCCTTGAAACGAGCTGCTCCAAACGCTCGAACACATCCAGTGCCTCACTTCTTTCATAAGAATGCGGCATACATTCCTCGTTGGTGTTTTGCGCTTCAACTTCTTCACACGTTATAACTTCTTCCGCGTTACACTCGTTGATGAACTGTGAAACTTCGTTTTGAGTGTACGTATCCCCTGTTACGTTCATCATATTAATTCGAAGAGCACGTTCTAACGTCCGATTCGGTGACATGAGTTTATTCCAGGAGTTTGAAATATTGTCTTCTGTCACTTCCATCCAGGAAGCATAAAGCATTTCGATGCAATCTTTGATTGTGAATTTTATATAAAATTCATTCAATCCTCCCTCGTAGCTGGCAACTTTCTGGATCATTTTGTGCCGGTATACATTTTTAAATTTGGCAATTACGCCTTGATCCATGGGTTGTATTAGGCTTGTGGTATTTGCCGGTAAAAATATTATTTTGAAATTTTCTTCATTTTGGAATACTTCCGGTAACTTATGCCCTGCGCAATTGTCAACAATTAAAATTATTTTTCCGGTCAGTCCTTTTTGAAGTTGATGTTCTCGTACGCTGGGTTTAAAATAATTTTGATACCACTCTATAAATAATTCCCGGGTCATCCAGGCGTTTTTCTGTGATTTGAAAATCACAGGAAGGTTTGGTTTGATATGTTTTAACGCCCTAGGATTTTCGTATCTATTAATGACAAAAGGCGTTAGCTTGTGCGTTCCAGAGGCGTTCGCACATAATGCCACCGTTATGCGCTCTTTACGGTTTTTCAGCCCTTTTATATTGTGCTCTTCTCGGAGTGCTAATGTTTTGCACGGGAGCGCTTTCCATAGAAGGCCCGTCTCGTCCATGTTGTAAATATTATCTTCTTGCACGTCGTCAACGCCAATATCGTTTAATAAATTTTGAAAGTCTTGGCAAAATTTTTCTGCCGCAGTGGTATCTGCGCTGGCTGTTTCTCCATGTAATTTGGTTAAACGTATTTCGTGTCTCTTCTTAAAACCTTCCAGCCAGCCTTTGCTAATTTTGAAACTTGATGGCAACCCGAGGGTGTTCTTTAGTTGGGCTGCCTTTTCTACCAGTACAGCGTCTGTTATGACATCTCCGAAAGTCCGTCTTTGGACGAACCATTCCAACAAACGCTCCTCCAATTCTTCATATTTCGGTAGCTTTATCCTCTGCCGTTGCTGTTGCACTTTTCCTTTGTCAGAAAACTTTGTAATGTCCTGTGCGTTATTTTTTATTCTAATAATGGTTGTCCGATGCACATTATATTTTTTGGCAAGAATTGCAACACTGAAGGTTTCTAACTCTTCTAACACTTTCAATCGGTCTTTCATACACAAGGTAACTCTTCTTTTACTGGCCATATCCAATACTTAAAGCACTTAAATCACAAAATATAACAAAATAAAATTAAATATAACTAAATATAACTAAAATATAGCACTAATATCTAACGCTAAAAACTAACACTGTATATATGTATATATATTACTAGTCTACACGAAAACTAAACTGAGTAAAAATAACACACTTAAAAAAGAAAGACTAATGAAAACTAATAAGCTTAAAGTATTAGATATTTTAGTATTCGAAACGCTGTGTAAGAAGGCTTTGGGAAAAATGTCATGCTGCCTGCTATGGTCTTCTTTTATAGAAAATGCAACGTTTTCCCCACCCCGGAACCAGATTCTATGGCACCCTCCGCACGCCACAAGCACTTTGTACAATCCACACTTTAGAATAAAAATTTGAACTTGACAATTCTTGAAATGCAACAATGGTTTATTAGCTATTTTGCATTTAAAATTATATCCTTGCTTTGTATATCGCATAAATATTATTGTTAATCAAATTTGATCTATAACTATTCAATATTATTTCTCTATTTTTGGTTTTACATCAAAATTTTTCAACAGTCCATCATATCGCTTGCTCATGCAGTTGTTATATGTATCGAAAGCTATTTGTGAAATACACATCATGTATTTCTTATCAAAAAATTTTTTTATAATTTCAACGGTCAATAAATTCTTGGTTCGAGTATGTATTTATTTTATAATCGACTTTGTAAATTCTTAAAGTATTATACCAAGTAAAGAAAATAAATTTTTACAAATGGACGCAATCCATTATCCATATTCCAATATGCGTACAGTATTTGGGAAATTCGAAAGCATCGCTTGAGAATTGTACCCACGTGCCTAGACGGTTGTATGAAGCAAGCAGGTCAGTGGCTCCGAAAATAGAATGCGAAGACTCATAGTTTAACCCTGCAACCCTGAAAAGTTTTCGAATACGATTGTGAAAGTACTTTTCTCGTGCATAGAAGATTAATTAAGGTTACAGTACACGTATAAATTTTTAATTTTTTTAAGATCTCTGTGACAAAATTCAATACTATAATATTGAATTTTAATATTGAATTATATATTATTCACTTTCGTAAAAAAAAACATTAACCCTTTATACTTCTTAATTTTTTGTTACCTACTAACAAGTCCTTAATTAATTTGCAAAATATATAAAACAAGACTTCAGTAACAACTAGTATTGCAACAGGAATTATTATTATATTGTTATTATTATACAATTTTTTTAGAAATTGTGTTGTGCAAAGTGGAATCTAATTCGACATCAATGTTGACGTCCTCCTTACAGCCATGGATTTTCTATACAGCATTATTTTCTCGGAGTTTTCCTAACTGTATTTCTGGCCCGATAATCAACAAACTGTTTGTCCTCAATGTACATATTCAGAACCTTTTCAAAGATTTATTGTATGAGCAATCCCATGACTATTTCAAGGAAAACAGCTTTAATTCGAAATACAAATTTTTAATTATTTTGTACCAATAGCATACCCATGTAATAAACCCTGGACAACATCTAATTGTAAGTTTGCTTTTATTCGTTCGTGAATGGAGAAAAGAACATACCTGAAAATGTTCATAGGGACGGAACTGTCGCGGTTAATCACGTGTCTATCACGTGACGAGCCTCGTTACGTTTAACTGTTGTATCTTCGAGGGGGTGGTTTTTCATTGTCTGTCCCTCTCTAAATTTACACTCGGCTGGAGCCGCGTGAAAACTGTGAACGGTTACGGGACTCGATATAAATACTCAGCTGTATCGAAACCTATGCAAGGTTTAAATGCACAAGCAGCGGTTCAATTGCAGGTCTGTGTTTACGACCCTAGCTGAGTTTGTTGTTGTTGCTATCACTATTATTCAACAAGATTTAATATTATAATTTGTTATTACTAAAAGAAGCATCTTCCTTCTCAAACATCTCGTCCTCACTTATTATTTCCTCTTTAGTAGATACGTTCTAAATTGCATTTGAGTGACTTTATTTACAGGTACACAGTTTACTTATCCTACTCTCTAGGGCGCTTTCAAAATTATCTGCAGGAGGACAACGTCTCACCCTTTTTGTCACCTCGGTCGTCCCTACATTGTTGGTAGATTTATTTTCCTACTCTCGTGGTTCGAGAGTAGGGAGATGGTAACGTTTGTCCTTGTCTAGGTGGATTCTGAGGAAAGTTGTTAAAATTGCCCTGAGAGGCCCGTAGACCATAGTGGTGTCCCTGGTATGGAAGGTTCCACATCTGGTAAACACCCGCCAACGTGCGACCGTCTCGAGGCAAGGTATCAACCTAGACAATGGGACTTCTTTTCGACGGCTCACGCTCCGGCCCCTGTCCACCACGGGCAGTCGTAGACCCGCGAGACCCGAAGCCTGGAAATTTAGTTAAATTTTTACTAGCTAACAGGCCCCGCACATGGTCGACCCACCGGAGCTGAACAATGGCGAAGACCGAATCGTAAACCGTGGTTCCTGCACCTCTTGTTTCTGATCCCCAACGTTTGCTCATGCCATGTATTTTTTAAAAATACTATGTTAAAGTTAATTAGACTTAAGTGTTTGCCTTACATTCATGTCTCAATTATGTCATGTGTCCGTCGCTTCGTCACGTCTTCTCTTTGACTAATTTAATACATACTAATCGGAGTGCGGATACGAAGTGTAGGTTAAAATTCTAGTTGGTTGAGGTGGAAGGTTAGTACTTCTACACCGTTTATTTAAGAATTTCTGTATGACTGCTCGCGATCAAGTGTCTAGTCGGTGAGAATTTTCCACCGACGTAGACTTCTTGTAGGCAGAGCGAAGTTTTGGGAGTTTTTCTCTATTACAGTTTGATTGCTTAATTAACCTGATTGGTAGAGAAAACTCACTCCACTTTGAAGGTGGTGACTGGAAAAGAGAGGACGTTTTTGGGGAAAACCTGGCTGGCGCGCCGGTGAGTCACGCCGTGGCCGAGGATTTTTGGCTTCCTCGCGACCCGCGGTTTATGACGGTGCATTCCAGGTGGTCAGCAGATGGCTAGACACAACCGTACGCGAACAAGAATTTATTTATTTATTATCCATTGTCGTCAAAAACATCTGCGACTTGTAACTACTTTTGAGGATCATTGTTTTGAGCCTCGGCAGTTCCAAGTCGGCTTAAGGAATTCCGAGAAACAGTAAACCGCGTGTCGCTACAGGAGGATAAAACTTTTCCATTTTTGATATTTCTTTTTTGCAAATTTCGATAACGTATTTGTGAAATTTTTCTGATTAAGATGATACCCAACACGATATGGTTTGAATTATACTTACTGTCTTTTCTAAGTTCGGCGCTCAATTGGAGCAGCGACGTAAACACAGAACAGTGCATTTAAACATTGCACACCTCTCGACACTGCTGTGCTTTTATTGACGTGAATGACAATTCGGTATTTGCATACAGCTCAAGTTGACCGTGAATTTAAAAAGCGGAAAACAGTGAAAAACCACCCCGTCGAAGATGCAAAGGATAAAGGATAAAAACTGTGACAGCGATGACTCTGTTCGTATGTATGTACAAACGTTTTGAGGAACGTGTCTCTCCATAGCACAGACATCTAACAAACTTTAGGCATCGTAAAAATTTATTTCATCAGCTCGTGCATAGAGCAAAGAATGCTCCTTAAAACGTTCGTAGAAACGGACTCATCGCCGTCAATCGCGTGTGCATCGAAGACGAGTCTCGGTTCCATCAACCCCTTCATCTTCTAGAGGGGGGGGGGGGGGGGAGGACGTTGTCCCATTGCTTACCCCTTTCTAAATTCGTAAACATTGAATAGTTACCAAACTCTATATATGCACTGCTATAGAGTCCCTGTGCAAAACTTATATGCACTGGTCGTAGCTGAATGTCAACACTGTGTTTATCTCACGGCTCGAGCCGAGTGCCGAGCTTAGAAAAAGACAGATAGTAGAAGAGACAGAGAGGCCCAACGTACAGGGGGACCGGCCCGAACATATCGCTGTGTCAATACTAATTGGAGGATTGAACTTTTCCATTTTCAATTTTTGCGTTTTGGAAACTTCGTTAACGTATTTGTGACAATTTTCTGATTAAAATGATACCAAACACGACATGTTTGAATTATCTATATAGCAAATAAGCGATTTAAATATTAAGTAAATGTTGCTCAAATTATGTCGTGTTTGGTATCATTTTAATCACAAAATTGTCACAAACACGATAGCGAAGTTTTTAACGAAAAATAATCAAAAACGGAAAAGTTCAGTCCTTCGATTAGTATTGGCTCATGGACACGATCCGAAAGTATCATGTTACACTTCCCCGTCGCTGAATGTGGCGGCTCGCCGAGGGGGATCCCCCTATGTGGTGGGGATGGTCGCGATGCAGTTATGGAGGGCCCCTCCTTGTGCATATAACCAGGGAATACTGTAGATAGATAGTTCTAGTAATAGTTAGAATAATTTGTACATAGTAAATGTAAGTAATATTAAGTTTACAAATCTCTACCGACAAGCGAGTAAGATAGCGTTACACTGGAAAGGGGGTGATTGTAGGGACAACGGTTTACGATCCGGCCTCCGCCATTGTTCAACTTCGGACGGTTGACTATGTGCGGGGCCTGTTTGTTATTGGGAATTTAACGAAGTTCTCAAGCTTCGGGTCCCGCGGGTCTACGGCCGTCCGCGGTGGACAGGGACCGGATCGTGGGCCGTCAAAACGATAAATCCTATTGTCTAGGTGGGTACTTCGCCTCGAGGCGGCCGGGCCTTGAGGGGTGTTCACCAGATGTGGAATATTCCATACTGGGGGCACCCCCATGGCCTACGGACGTTTCGAGGCAATCTTAGCAATTATTTTGGGACCCACCTAGACAAGGATAAAAGTTTACATTCCCCTACCCTCGAACTACAAGAGTAGGGAAACGAAATTCTTGAAAGGAGTAGGGAGGACCGAGGTTACGAGATGGGTAACTCGCGGTCTATCGGGGAGAATTTCGGAAGCGCCCTAGTAGTAGAAACACATACCTGTAGAGTCACTTTTGTAAATAAAGTCACCGAACGTGAAGAAAAGAACTTGACTTCTAAATTCCGTTTTTTCAGCCACGCGGGTGCCACTTTTCTTTACTTTTAATGGCCTAGGTCTCTGGAATCCTGGGCCGCGATGGTGACCACCTCCTCGTGGTGTGGCCCGGGAGGATCACATGGTGGGATCACGCCGGAGTGATCCCACCACGTGGTCCTGCTAAGTGTCACCAAAGGGATTGGACTTATTAGTATGACGACCTTGGCAAAAAATAAATTAAATAAAAATATGACTGAACGACATAGCGATAATAAAAGTTACGATGCAGAGACAGTCGGAAGTCTCAGTGTCGGTGTGTCTGGTGGTGGTCGAGCGGGCCCCAGCACATCGTTATCATGTAACCGTGAGCCGTGCGACGTGGAAAGCCAGGCGACGGCGGCTACTACATCGACTGGTGAAAGAGAAGAAGATGCATGCAGTGAGAGAAGTACAGATTCCAGAAATCGAGAGAGAAAGAAAAGAGTTTATACTATAGAATTTGATACGAACACCGAGATAGAAACTGGAATTAAAAGAAGAATTTTTAAGTGTGGCCGAACGCAAATAGAGGATATCATGAATAAAAGTATAGAAAGTAGAGGATCGGAGACCGAAGATAGAACTGAGGATAGCGTAAGACATGATGCAGATGTAGAAAATGTAAAAGAATTAGATAAAACAGCGGAAAATATGAGAAAACTATTTATGGACATGATTAATATAGAAGCAATAGCAATGGAAATTAAAACCTTTATAGCAACAAGTCGAACTTGTAATCCAAAAATAAAGGAAAAAGCTATAGAACTAACAACAAATCTAACAGAAGTAAAACATAAAATATATGAAAACAAAGAAAATACCAGGAAAATAGCGCAATATATAAAAATTAAACAAAGAAAAGAAGAAGAGGAAAAGAGAAGCGGGTATCAAAAGTACACCGATACAGAGATGGATACTGAACAGGACCTCGAATCAATAAATAGCGATAACATAAGAATAAAAAATAAGAAAAAGAGAAGTAACATAGAAAATAAGAGACAAAGAAATATAAATAAAAAAGTACATGCAATAACAAAAACGGGGTTCTCAGGAGATTATGTAAAAAGAAAGCAAGAAATGAGAGAAAAGATGACCTATAGAGAAGCATTAATGAATAAAAATAGAAACCCGACTTATGATAATAGATATAATGAAATCAGTAATAGACAGATAGAGAGAGAAGGAAACGGACAGAAAGAGCAGGAATGGCATGAGGTAATAAACAGTAGGAGAGGAAGGACATCAAGGAAGGTGATGGAAACGAGGAGAGAAGTGCAGGAAGGAAGAAATAGAGGAACAAGTAGAGAAAGGAAAAGGATAGGAAAGATTATAAGAAATGATGCTATAATACTAAAAGCGACAGAAGGTAAAGAGAGAAATGAAATCATGCAGGAATTTAAAGAAAAATATAAAGATACGCAGAATGATATTAAATTAATAAGGCAAGCGAAAAATGGTAACCTAGTCATAGAGCTAAATAGAAATGCGGAAACTAACAAAATAAAAGAAAAACTAACAGAGGTTACAAAAGATGGTATCGAAATAATCGCAAAAATTCCTGAAATAGATCTGGAAATTGATGGCATAGAACCATATTTAGAGTTAGAGGATTTTAAGAAGGCGTTAGCAAATGAATTTGGAGAAATTAAGGCTAAAGAGGCAAAAATAAAGGTTCTGAGAATGAACAAAATGGGTATGAAGAAAGCTGTCATCACGGTACCCATGAACTGGAGAGCTGAATTAAAAGACACGAACAAAATAAAGATAGGATGGGCATCATGCAGGATAAGGGAGGCCACAAAAATAATCAGGTGTTTCCACTGTCATGATGTCGGACATATAAGTTATTATTGCCCAATAAAAAACAACGGACAGGAGATATGTCGCAAATGTGGTGAGAAAGGACATAGTATGATGGAATGTAATTCACAAACAAGATGTCATTTATGTAGAAAGATGGATATACCAATAAGTAAAGTAGGACATTTAGCAGCCACAATGATATGTGTAAAAATAAGAAGTACACAGTGGAGGACTGTAAGAGATACATACAGAAATGGATAAGATAAAACTAATACAAATAAACCTAAACAATTCAAGACAAGCTACAGATTTGCTGGAAGTTACCGCTAATGAAGAAAAACCTGACTTTATACTGATATCGGAGCCGCATTCAAACCCTGGAAAGTGGTATATGGATTCTACAAATCGTGCTGCTATCTGGAATGTAAACGGCAGAATAGTTTATGGTGATTTTATCATACGTAAACCTGGAATAATTGCAATTAGATCATTAGATACTTACCTTGTTTCGTGCTACTTTTCACCTAATAAAAATCTAAAAGAATTTGAGAAATATCTAGATACATTAAATAAAGTAATAGGAGAAATTAAAAGATCTGGAAACCATAAAATAATTATTGCTGGTGATTTTAATTCTAAATCTAGCGCGTGGGGTAGTGCTAAAAACGATAAAAGAGGACAATTATTGCTAAATTGCATACAATTACAAGATTTAATTCCGCTAAACCCGAAAGGGAAATATACCTACAATAAGGATAATAAAAGATCAAAGATAGATGTCATTTTCATCTCTGTACACTATAAAAAATACACTAAAACTAATAAAGTACTGTACAAATATACGGCCTCGGACCACTTATATATTAGCCATAAATTCGAAGCTCCTAGAAGATCTTGGAAAAGCATAAAATCTAGCTGGAAAATAAACACTTTTGACAAAGATAAATTCAGTAGAGAGTATAATAACATTGCTAATAAATTACCTAGTAAAGAAGAGATTGAAAGTATATTTGATAAAAAATACATCGACACCCTAAGACATATCTCTAACGAAATGTGCGAAAAGACTATGCAAAAAAGAAAAGTATATACTGGCGCGCATAGCCAGAATATCTGGTGGAACACCCAAATTAAAGAAAAGAGAAAAGAAGTACATAAGTTAAGAAGAAAAATGCAGCGCATAAAAAGAAAAGGACTAAACTATCAGCAGGCAGAAATAATGTATAAAAAAGTAAGAACAGAATTAAAAATAGGAATATTAGAAGCTAAAAAGAATAAATATGTAGAATTCATACAAACCATAAATAATGACCCATGGGGCAAGCCCTACAAGGCCATAATTAAGAAGTTTAAGAATATAGAAACTAATACAAATTTAACTCAAAAGACAATGGAAAAAATATTAAATCATTTATTTGAAGAAGACCCTGATTATGAAATTATACATAACTTAAAAAATGATGAAGAAGAAACACAGGGATATATGAAAGAAATAACTGCTGATGAAGTTAAAATGGCGTTAGATAAACTAAAGATTCATAAAGCTATGGGTATCGATAATATACCAGGATTTATGGTAAAAGAAATTGTGTTAAAGGATACGGAGAGAGTTGCGGCTGTCTTTGATCTATGTATGAGAAGAGGTTGGTTTCCGGATCAGTGGAAGGTGCAAAAATTGATATTGATCCCAAAAAGTGGAAAGGACCCAAGAGAACCGAATGCGCATAGGCCCCTTTGTATTATGGACGCGTGGGCCAAATTGTTCGAACTGGTACTAAAAGAGAGAATAGTAAAAGAAACAATAGGAGATATGCATGCAAAAAATCAATATGGATTTATTAAAAACAGAAACACACTACAAGCTATGTACAGAGTAAAATATATATGTGACACAGCCAAAATAAAAAATAACTATTGTATCATAATCTCATTCGATATTAAAAACGCCTTTAATTCAATAAAATGGATAGAAATAATAAAAGAAATAATAAGAAGAAAATACCCTAAGTATATTATAAATATCATGCTAAGCTATTTTAAAAACAGAAAAATCATTTATCAATGTGAAGGAGACATTTACTTAATGGATGTGCAAAGGGGAGTTCCGCAGGGCTCGATCTTGGGACCACTACTCTGGAACATAGTAATTGATAATTTACTGGAGAAAAAGATGTCTAAAGGATGCGAACTAATAGGCTACGCGGATGACTTGTTACTTACTATAACTGGTAACAATATAGAAGATGTCAAAAAGAAAATACTTGAAGAAACAAAAGATATATATAACTGGTTAAAGAATAAAAATCTAGAGATAGCAGAAGAAAAAACAAAAATGATTTCTATGAATAATAAAAGAATAAATACAGATATTAGTATAAATATAAATAATAAAGAGATAAAACTTGCAGAAGAACTAAAATATTTAGGTATAATATATCAAAAAGGTAATAAATTCAATAAACACATTAAAACAGTTACAGATAGGAGTATTAAGTTGATATACATGCTAGGAAGGATTATGCCAAATTTAAAAGGTGCTGTTAGTAAGTACAGAATCCTGTATTACCATATTTGGGAATCCATTGTCCTCTATGTGGCTCCGATATGGTCTGAACAGTGTGAAAGAATACGTAACAAAAGGAATCTAAAAGCTGCCCAAAGGGTAGCATTAAACCGCGTAGCAAGAGCCTATAGCACTGTATCTCATAAGAGCTTGTGTGTGATTACGGGTATAATGCCGATCATCCAAAAAATCAAAGAGAAAGATACGATATATAAAATAACGGAATCTATTAACAAAAATCGGAGGATCGCGGATGAAAATAAAGCAGAAAAAATAAAAAATGAAACAAAGAAGATAGAAGAAAAGATGAAATTAGAATGGGAAGAAGAATGGAAAGAAAATAAGGAGAATATAACGTACAAATGGATCCCTGATATAAAAAAATGGACTGAAAGGAAATTTGGTGACCTGTGCTTCCATCTTACACAGGCTCTAAGCGGCCATGGGTGCTTTAAGAGATACCTAAAAAGAATTGGTAAAGCAAATGACGACCTATGCTGGTATGATTGCAATAAATCAGATACAGTTGAGCATACCCTCTTGGAATGTGAAAGATGGTATGTGGATAGACTGAAGTTAATTGACGATCTCAATATAAGGAATAGTAGACTAAGCTTAGAAATTATTTTAAATAACATGCTAGAAAGTAAGAAAAAATGGAATATAGGCTATAATTATATAGTAAAAATAATGAGAAAGAAAGAAGAAGATGAAAGAAAAATAGAGAGAAAGAAAAAGAGAGATGAAAGAGCATAGATTGAAGTATAATTAATATGCTAAAAAGAAGAGTAACGTAAAAAGAAAGAAATAATGGTGTATGGGTGAAGTAATATCATGTCGTGGTGCCACCCATAACACCAAGTTCCAAAAGAGAGGAACATAAAGAGGAGGGGTTTTAGTGGGTATTCCGGGAGGTCGCACTCCCGGCGAGTCCCACACTACCCCGGCATTTGGATGCCGGGGTGTGCGTAAACGCATTTCCCCTCCTCAAAAAAAAAAAAAAAAAAAAAAAAGGTCTCTGGAATCCTTACCCTGCAGTTTGATTTAATTCCGTATTTTCGATGTACTTTCAATAGCGATTGCCATGCAGCGAGCGTAGAATATAAGTCTGGAAACCATGTGTTTCGTGCGCAATTTCATCAAATTAAAATAGAAAAAAAAATTGTCCGTCACGGGGACTCGAACGCAAGATGTTCGGCTCGTGAGCCTTAACCGCAGTCACTGCGCCACCACAGTTGTTGTAACCAGATTCACATTTATAGTATACAAACAGGTACGAACTTTAATCGCTTATATTTTTAAAACTACTGCATAACTACGGCTAATATTTTACACATATCATTAGGGACCTACATGCTATCATCTTGCAAAGTCTCGTTAAAATCGAAGTCGGACAGTTGGGGTCCTCTCCTTGTAAGAGCCTGGCAATCCGTCAATATTTTAAATTTTATCCCCAACAAATATGTCCGAAAACGGCGGAGGGCCGAAATAATTGCCAGCGTTTCCAGCTCGAAACTGTGATAGCGTGACTCGGTGTCGGTCGTTCGTTTGGAAAAATAGAACACCGGGTGCAGCTTCTTGTCGGCCTTTCTTTGTAATAAGATAGCTCCGAACCCTGACGCGCTCGCATCGCAATGCAACTCGGTCTCGTCCCGCGGAGAATAAATACTTACAAGGGGAGGACCAGACCCGGGGGTCACCGATTTCGATGAAATTTGGCACACGTCTTCTACTCGGAAAATCATTAGACCCGTGTTTTGCCAAAAGTGTAGATAAGTCCAAATTTTTGAAAAAATCGAGGTCAAAAAAAAAAGTTCTCCAATCGACTTGAAACTTTGTAGGCACGTTCTACGAGCAAAATTAAGGTATACGCATTTTTTTATTTCGCTGTAAAAACGTTTTTGAAAATTGATAAGGTAAGTTTAGTACCTTAGAGTTAGAAGCGTTTTCAACGGAGGGGCGTGGCTGAGCGGACAAGGAAGCGGACTGCAAATACTATGGACCTTGGATCGATTCCTGCAGAAGTCTATTCTGGACTTTTTTTTCTTAACCTTTTTTTCCGTACGGCAACATGTTTTACTTATTTTAATATGTGTCTTATACTTATTGTATACATTTTAACTTCCACTTTATGTTCTATTCTACTTGCGGATTTCTTGTTAGGATTATAATGGAATTCACAATTATGTATTGTAACAATAACAATTTATTTTTCTTTAAACACTGCACATTTGTGCGGATGATAATCGTCGTAAAAGCAACGAAAACATATTCGAAATTTACACCACGAACAAGTTATAAACGATATGGCGCCGCAAGTACATTTTCTATTAATTTCGGTAGTGGGAAAACAAACTTGATTAACATTTACAAATATGATACGGGTATGCGTTAATTTCGACGCATACCACACGTATTGTATCATGTTTGTAAATATTGGTGCAGAGAGTTGATTGTGTATTATGGAATGTATTTTAATCGCATCACCTCTCGAATGCAAGGATCTTTTTTCTTGTAATACTACAGGAGCATTTTGTATTTGTTTTAATAAAATTTTTACCTGCCGATAAAAATAAACGTCGCACAGTTGACAAAGCGGTGTGCATTGTGGTGGTATAATTTTTAATTTGCAGGTACACTGCTTACGTTCATTGTTGAACCTTTCGTCGTACATGCTACCATCTATTTGTCCGGTCCAGGAGTCAATTAACAAACAGAATCTGTTAGTTTTTACATATGGTTTTAAAATTTCATCCAAAAATAATTTATATTTTTCTGTTGTTAATTTTCCTGATTTGGAGCACGTTATGAAAACATTTCCAAATTCTGCTGTTAATTGCTGGACCGTTTGCTCCACTTGTGGTCCAAATGACCCTTGTGGCTCCTGCAAACAAAGAAATACTTTCGGTAGCAATGTACCCGAAAGTGTTATTGAGTATTGCGCTGTGTAGGAGTGCGTAGTTTTAAAAATATTTTCCATCACAACTTCAGTAGTTTTCTCACCTCTGTGAGACAAACAACGACGGATGTTAGTCCTGTATTCGCATCCTGTTTGATCTGTGTTAATAATAAATTCAGGAGGAATTGAATTGCTCTCTATACTTACCTGCTGCTGAAAGAGAGCAGCCCTCTCTTCAATCTCTTTCAGCGTGGCTAATTTTCGCCTCGATATATATCTAGTTACTTGGCGCTGTCGAATACCAAACTTTCGCTTAAAACGGACAATCCAAGAATGCGATGCAGTAAAACGAAATAAATCAGTGTTGTACTGCATCGCCGCTGAAGTTGCCCATTCCTGCAAACTACGCGTAGAGACAGGAGCGTAAGCTTGTCGTGTCTCTACAAATCTATTGTTTGTCCACTTTTCGATATGCAAATATTTATCGTGGATTGTGCCACCTTCCGCAATTTCTTTTTTCCACACTGCAATTTTGTCCTTTCTTTTTAAGTGGTAACCTCCTTTTGACTGTAGAGATTTTAAACTCCACGTAGGGTGGATTTCTGCAAGAGCTACCACTCGCACTTTTTCTTCAAGTGTCGCAGGCCCATACTTCCCGCGTTTCGATGGCGGTGATATAGAAATTTCCGAGGATGTAGCATCTTTAGTCGACGTAGAAGACGAGCTCGGCGATTGTTCCTCTTCCAATTCTTCTGGCTCCTCACTGTCGTCATGTACTTCATTAGCACCAAGGAGTTCATCCGTTTCGAGAAACGAATATGATGCCTCCATCTCAAAAAACTTTTCTAGCAGTTCCGCCGCTATAAGTTTTGCATGCCAAGGAATATTAGCGCTTGGGGTTTCGCCTATAGTTTCGTGGGACCGCAATTCCTGCACGAAATAGTGGATGGCGTCAGTCAAATCTGGTTTTGTAGGCGCACAGCACTCGTATGGAACTTCACTATTTGCTTCCGCAGAAACGCTTGTGGATGATGCTTCGGCCATTGCTTCCCTAAAAATTGTCATATATTGTTCAAAATATTCACAATGAAGATGGTTTATAAAATTTGCAATTACAAAAATCACGTTCACTTACCACAATCTTCAACAACTATAACTTGTATAAAATTTTTCACAATTAGCCAGGTCGGTAATTTTTCGAGCTAACTTGTTTCTTGACTTCGCGAAGTGTCTACGTAATCGTATGTATTTCTCGCTGTCACTACGTTTTCTGTTTTGGAGGACCGCGTGTTGCCCTTTTTGACACTTCCGTCCTCCCTACTCTTTAAGACAATTTTCTCATCCCTACTTTCGTTTTTCGAGATTGAGGGGGGGGGGGGGGGGTCGACTTTTCTCCTTGTCTAGGTGACTCACAAAAATTGTTAAACTTACCCCGAGTCATCTGTGAACAATGAGGGTGTTTTGGCACGAAAAATGTTCACATCTGGCGTAAACTGCTCAAGGGTCAGTCGTCTGGGAGTAAAGTACGCACCCAAACAATGACCTTTCTATTTTTCAACGGTACATCGTTCAACCTCTGTTTACCGCGGACGATCATAAACCCGCAGGACCCAAAGCATCAGAAAAGTGCTAAATGAAATATATCTAATGGGCCCAGGGCAGAGTCGGCCGCCCGAAGTCTAGACAATGGCGGAGACCGGATCGTAAACCGTCGACCCTCGAACAATATTTTGAGGATGTTTTAAAATAAAACCAAAGCCTATGTTTTTACGACGATTATCATCCGCACAAATGTGCAGTATTTAAAAAAAAATAAATTGTTATTATTACAATACATAATTGTGAATTCCATTATAATCCTAACAAGAAATCCGCAAGTAGAACAGTCGCACAGTGGTTCATTTGGCCGAAAACCTGGCCAAAACTCAAGGAGTTTTTCAATTTAGCTGAAAATTGGTGTATTAGTATTATTTGGGTCGCTGATTAAGAATCTGAACTCAAAATTTCGAAAAACAAAATGGCGGCTCTAATATGGCGGATGCGAGTATTGAAAAATTGTCGGACCGGCATGAAAATCAGTAGTCTTATGTTTTTCCGGTCGCTGATTAAGAATCCGAACTCAGAATTTCCAAAAACAAAATGGCGGCTCTAATATGGCGGGTGCGAGTATCGAAAAATTGTCGGATCGGCATGAAAATCGGTAGTCTTATGATTTTCCGGACGCTGATTAAGAATCCGAACTCAGAATTTCCAAAAACAAAATGGCGGCTCTAATATGGCAGGTGCGAGTATCGAAAAATTGTCGGATCGGCACGAAAATCAATAGTCTTATGATAGCCCGGCCCTATGTCATAAATGCACTTCCCGAAGCATGGCGCGCGCGACAAACAAATAACAATAACTCGAAGAATCGCAAAAAGTCGCAAGAAAACTCAACGAGGTCTTCTTCGGGAAGCTTCAAAGTTTAATTTAAAAAAAAATATATTATGTTATTCCATGGACTTCTGCAGTTTTAATGATATTTACTGCAGCAGCCGCTGTATCTTAATACAAGCATGTCATTGCTGTTCCATCTCCGAATTTCCCTTTGTTTAATAAAAATTTCGGTCGAAGGAGAAAGATGAAACATTGTAAGGAACAAATATTTCCCTCATACCTGCAACTAGCCAGATTTTCATTAGAATCGTCAAAGATCTTTCAGTTTATGACGGTAAGCGGTCGAGGTAGCCGCGGCTATTTATAGTTGCCTCGAAACAATAGGCCACCAGCTTGTTTAAACTCATTCCGATTTTTAACCCCATGAAATAAACATATTATTTCGTTAATTGCCAGGTTGATCTTAGAGAAGGATTAGCAGTATTCATTAGGTAAAGCACGATAGCCCAGCTCTATGTCATAAATGCACTTCTCCGAGCATGGCGCGTGCGACAAACAAATAAGAATATCGCGTACAATTGCAAAAAGTCGCAAAATTTTATAACGGGGACTTCTTCGGGAAGCTTTAAAGTTTAATTTAAAAAAAAATATATTCTGATATTCCTTTTCCTTCAAAAGTTATAATGATATTTATTGCAACAGTCACTGTATCTTAATACCAGCATATCACAGCTATTCCATCTTCGAATTTACCATTGTTTAATAAAAATCTCGACTGAAAGAGATTGATAGAACATTGTGAGAAACAAATATAGCCCTCATACCTGCAACTAGACAGATTTTCAGCCGAAACGTCAAAGATCTTTCGGTTTATAACGGTAAGCGGTCGAGGTGATCGCGGCTGTCTATTGTTGCTTTGGAACAAAAGGCCACCAGCTTGCTTAAAATTATTTTGATTTTTAACCCGAACGAAATAAATATAGCGTTTCGTTAATTACAAAGGTAACCTTAGTGAAGGATTAGCATTATTCGTTTGTCCAAGGCACGATAGCCTGGCAGTATGTCATAAACGTATTTCCCCGAGCATGGCGCGTGCGACAAACAAATAAGAATATCTCGTAGAATCGCAAAAAGTCGCAAAATTTTACAACGGGGACTTCTTCGGGAAGCTTCAAAGTTTAATTTAAAAAAAAATTCGCATTGTACTTTTGCGTACTTCACAACTATTTCCTCTGCAAAAGGAAACAAATGTATGGGTTTTGCAATCTGTGCCATCGCAGTTGTAAAATATTAAATAAAAAAATGAAACCAAGGTACTTATAATTTAAAAGTATGACGAATAGCTACAAATACTTACAAAGTTGACTGTACTATTATTTCACATTGAAAACGTATTCTGAATTTCGACGTGAAAGCGTTACATTATTCAAGTGCCAACTTTGACATTGCATTTCTCTAAAAGCGTTGTTCAATAAAAACTGTTATTAATGGAAAACGATGCTCTGATATGTTACAAATAAAACGCAATTGCTAAATTTTGAAAATCGCGAAAAAAATTTTTGGCTTTTTGGCCAGGTTTTCGGCCAAATGAACCACTGTGCGTCGCACAGTGGTCCCAAATGGCCAAAACATGCGAAAAACCTCAAAGCGTGCTTCAATTTAGCTGAAAATTGACATACCGGGGTAATTTGGGTCGCTGATTACGAATCTGAACTCAAAATTTACAAAAACAAAATGGCGGATCCAATATGGCGGTCACATATATCTAAAAATTACTGGTTCGGCACGAAAGTTAGTATCCCAATATTTTTTAGGTCGCTGAATACGAATCTGAACTTACAATTTCCAAAAACAAAATGGCGGATTCAGTATGGCCGACGCGTGTGTCTAAAAATTTCCGGTTTTGCGCGAAAGCTAGTATGCAACTCATATTTACTCTAACAAGTAATTATATAAGTAACAATAAATATTTTTCGTTAATAAGCAAGAAAATCTATCACAAGTGAACAATTTATTTAGTAATTCCAATAAATTTGTTGACGCAGTGAATTTCAAATAAATAGTCTCGAAGCACAGAAAAAATTGTTCGCTTTGAAAAAAGGTTCGCCATCACCAGATGCTGAAATGCAATAAAGTCGCAAAATGATGCATTAGTGGAAATCGCGGTAGTTCGAGGAGCGACGTGAAGACTCGACCGTGCAGGCGTGCAAATCCGAGGTCCGTAAAAACGACAACCACGAACATGCAAGCGCAATCGGGAGCCGAACACGAAGCTACTTGAAGCGACCACGTGACAACATCCACTGAGCAGATCTGCCATATTTCTACGTTAGCGATCAATGTTCAGCTGTGCCATCATTAGCACACACTTCCAATGAAGCATTAGTGATTATAACAGATTTAAAAAACATAGTTTAACATATAGTCTAATAAATAGAAATATTCGCATTCAAAGCTCCCAAGATTCACATTCAAATATCCCTCAAAGTAATGTTTGCTTGGTGCAAATCATTCAATAATTTAATAATATAGAAAAATAATAAATATTAGAAAGAATTTAAACATTTTTGATATATATTAATGAAATAAAACGAGTGGGTATCGTAACACTTATACTTGCAAGAAAAAAAATTAATTTTACCATTTTATGAAGTATGTATGTTAGTTTAAACAAATGTATTGTGATTGAATAATAAGATACTCCCAAATCGTATAAAATTTATATGACAATTTGTTTTGTATCGTTCACGGTTTTCGATGAAACGCGCTTGTAAGCTTAGAACGCGAGTACACCGCTGCACAAAAAATTACAAAAATACCCTAATAGCGCCTAATAGCACCTAAACCTTGGAGGTACAGAAAGTTGAAAGTGTAACCTATAAGCCTAAACAAGAATCATAGTGGAACACTGTGGAGCACTTAACTTTTTCACTACATATGTGAAATTCTCACATACAGATTGACCCCATATTTCCTACTATTTGCATTGCCGTTTTAAAACATAACCATTAACGATTTTAATTTTTCTTTTATCAATAAATGTTGTACTTACGTCCATGAACTCCACCCATTTTGCAGAATTGAAATAGACTCACTTTCTCAAAAGTTATTCACTTTATACCGCGGCCAGCAAAACAGTGGTTACGCTCACGATGATTGCGGGACTAATGAACGCGATTTTCAAAATGCGACAACGTCGCAGGTATACGTAAAAAAACCCTGCCCTTCCAGGTTTTCATAGACAAACTATCTGAGTACCAGATGGAATAAGAAAAATGGCCCTAACGAAAAGTTCATTTTTGAGGTTTTTCGCACGTTTTAGCGATTTGGGACCACTGTGCGTCGGCCTAATTCCCTCGCTCGTTACTGTGTATCCCAAAAAATCGAGTTTTGTTTGCAGGAACTTGCACTTATCCAACCGTAATTCTAACAGGTTCGCTGCGAGTAGTTTAAATACTTTTCCCAGGACCTCGATGTGATGCTCTATGGTCTCTGTCGCGATAAGAAAATCGTCCAAATAAACGGATATTTCGCCTTCGTTGATCAGCTCTTTAAAGATCTCGGTGATGTACCGTTGAAATTTGAGAGGCGCGCCTTTTAAACCGAATGGCATCCTCGTGTACTCGTATTGCCCGAAAGGCGTTACGAAAGACGTGAATTTAACCGAATCTTCGTCCATTTTGATATGGAAAAATCCATCTTTTAAGTCGAGCGTCGTGAAATATTTCTTCCCCCCTAGTAGGTCTAACTGATCTTCGATCAATGGCAGCGGGAAATTGTCGCGGACCGTGATTTTATTTAATGTACGGAAATCGACGCACATTCTAATTTCCCCGTTTTTTTTCCTCGTCAGCACGATAGGAGACGCATACTGCGACGTGCTCTCCCTAATTATCCCTTTCTCTAATAATCCGTCGAGAATGCAACGCAACTTATTCTTCTCGTCGTACGATAATCTGCGTGGCGAAAATGCAAACGGTTTGTCGCTCGTAATCGATAATTTCATCGCGGTTTTTACCTTAGGTTCCGCCGGTCTCTGTGCGTTAACATACGTTCTGTCAAACAATTCTCGCACTCGCGTCTTCACCTCGGGCGTAAGGCTTTCGTCGAAACGCATGTCATCCGCACTGACGCGCTCGTTTCCCTGATCTACCTCAATGTTCATAATGTCGGCTATATCATCGCGTACTTCTATCTCCTTTCTACTCAACGATAAATTGGCAACCTTCATAAAATCGCGTCCTAAAACCAAAGGGTTTTTCATCGTTTCGTCCGGTACAATTCTTAACGTGACATTATGTTTTCCTGCGTCATAAATGATTACAGCCTGCGTCTTACCTAAAACGTTCAAGTCGCTGCCGTTAATTCCGTAAAATTTATCCGAATCGCGACCGGTCGTAAAACACGCTCTCGGAATGCAACCCTCCTTAACAAAACAAATCGGACTCCCCGAATCAATAAGTGCGTTTACTCTAGTGTTAAAACTCCCACTCTCGCTACTTATCTGTATTTCTACCGATCGTCGAAATTCGTCGTCTTCCTTTTGCCCGCGCGTGAGGCAGTTGACGTCACTTCTCGTTGTCTCCTGGTTGCATTGACTCGCTCGATGACCCATCTGCCCGCACGTGTAACAGGATCCCCTTTCTCTCACCGGCCTCGTACAGTCGGCCGAAAAGTGACCTGGCTCGTTGCAATTGAAGCACCTCCGTACGGCGATCGCTAGTCCGTGTCCTTCCCTTGGCGGTGGTCTTCCCGATCCGACGGCCGAAGGACCTGCTGGTCGGTGGCGCGCGAGTGGTTTGCGGGACCCATCCGACGCACAGTGGAACGAATCGACCATCTAGGTGGAAAAAAATAATAACTCGAAAACCATTCATTTTAGAGAAAAATGTTTTATACAAAAGTTGCATAATATCGGGGAAAGAATATTGGTGTAATACTAATTTTTTATTTTCTAGATTTCTTCAATGTTATTTAAAGGTCAACTTAATTTTTTATACAAAAATTGGTAGATTTGATTATAGACGTCCATTGTACAGGAGAAATATTGAAACTTTTGTATAAGACATTTTCTTGTTGGACTTTATATTAAAAATATATTTAATGAAAAAGATCCTACTAAAGACTTTTTCGATAGGCGCACGGCCCAACAGACATTCAGCAGCTATAACAAAGAATTGCACAGATATGCGCACAAAATCTTTGCGTTAATTTACTTCTATATAACCTGAGGAATATATATGTAAAGTTTCAACCCGGTACTTTACGGTATTTTTTTGTTATTCAATTTTTAAGTGTACCGCGTGCCCCGTTGAGAATCAACAGCCGAACTGCCTCGCTAACTTTCAGCAGGTATAACAAAGAAGAGCGCAGGTTTGCGCACGAAATTTTTGCGTTAATTACTTCTACATAGTCTAAGGAATATATATGTACAGTTTCAGCCCGGTACTTTTCAGTACATTTTAATTATTCAATGTTTAAGTGATCCGTGTACCGTGATTTTCACCCTAACTACCTAGCTTGTTAGTCTCTAATGGCAAACTAACAATAAGAACAATTAAGCAATGATAGTGATATTTCAGAAGTCTCCATTCTTAATGTTGCCAATGAGGTGTTATAATTGCTGAACGATATTTACGTCGACGACATCTGGGCATTTTGTGACCGCGTGCTCCACGGGAAGTCGCCAGCCGTGCTGTGTCACATAAACTTTAGAAAGTTATAACAACAAAAGGCGCAGGTAGGCGCAGCCGATCTTTGCAGGAGCTGTTTCTACAAGGTCCAAACTAATTACCCTCAAAATTTCCAGGGGGTACTTTGAGGTACAATATAAGTTTTTCTCTGCAAAAGTTTGCAAATTCCTCCGTAAAACATGTGTCTAAAAAAACTTGCATAACTTCTTTAAAAAATAATTTTTCGAAAAATCGTTTTGGGTACTTCAAGATGAACCAATGATGATAAACTGTGCAAAAAATAAAAAGTCTCGCATAATTATTAATGCCTCTAACAGTATCTTAATTTCAGAGAAGTATTTGAACGTTCTCGCGATGTTGAAATTTGTTGTTTTATAAGCGCTGATTTTTGCATTTAGTTAATTGCAAAATCGATTATTATTGCTATCACTGGTCTCAGCAAACATTCTAGATTAAGATAAGATTATTAAAATTCAAATCCCAGACTTGATTTTTTTCCACCTAGATTACCCATTTCGTTCCACTGTGCGACGGCGCGATTTTTCCCGACGGCTGACCTCCCTCCGATAGGCGAGGTTTTCCCATCGGTAATCTGACGTTCGTGAATGCCGTCAGAATTTCGTCCACCGACTCGTATCTCTGTACCTTCGCTTGCGTCTGCAACTCCCTATTCGGTATACCATCGATGACGTAACTAATCAATTCCGCTTCCGCGACCGGCACGCGGTTTGCCAGAATTACTTTGTCGTGCACATAATCGGCGAAGGATTCGTCAATACCCCACTTTCTCGCTTCGAGTTCGCGTCTCAACTGCAACGGATCCGGTCGTTGCCCGTACATTCTTTTTAACTCCCTCAAAAGCTCCTCTACGCCTAATTCTACGCAGTCAGTTCTCGAATGGTACCATTTCAATGCGCGACCCGTCAGTCTGCTGCATACTAGAGCTTTCCCTTGTTGGTTGTCCAGCTCATACGTCGACAGGAGTTCCCTCACCTGTTTTTCCCACCTGCTAAAGTCCGCACTTTTTCCACAAAATTCGCCAACTATGTCCTCCAACTCTTGCCACTTCTTCACCCTTGTTCGTCCGGACGTGCTTACTTCCGACCTCGGCGTCATCCGCAACAGTTCCAGCTCTCTCCGTAACAGCTCGTTTTCCCGTTCCATAACGTCTCGTTCTCTTCTTAAAACCTCTAACTCGCATACAGTCATTTCGTCTACCCGTTCTCTCGTATCGGGTCGGTTTTGAGTCTCATCATTCGGCACCGTTTCCGAAACTTCCGTCATGGCTAATTCTTGCGCTGTAGCACCGGCGCCCACTAGCCGTTTTACTAACTCGGCCTTCGTGCCCGTCGACTGAAAATTCTTGGCCTTCAACTTCTCTTTCAATTCCGTTACCGTAAGGGGACAACTCATCTCATAACAGTACGGTATGCACGGTTCACACATAAACGTCGCGACACACACTTCGCGTAAACTTTAAACGTAACATAAATTTCTCGTACGACCAACTTGAAATCGTAATTCGGCTGTCTCGATCCCACTTCTGAATTTGTAGGGATGGCTTGGGCGGAGGCAGGGATAAGGCAGAAATACTAAGACGTTGGTTTTCGAGATTACTTTTAATGCGTCCACCTCCTATGACGGGCTTGACGAGACTGCTGCTCGTTCGATGAGCAGCGATGTTCATTCTTTTCGCCGCCGATATTCGGAGAAAAGAGACTCTGCGAACCGGGCGGCGCGATATCAGACGCGATACAATGCAAGCGCAACGGTTCGCGGCACGGCGTTTGATGGCTCACTACTTACAATTCTAAGTGAGTCATTGGTCTCTCTTGTCTTTAGAGGAATGTTATGTAATGTTGCAGGAACTAGTGGTTGGTCGAAAAGTTCGTCGGAATCTGAGGGTGCTAGTGGTGTAGTTTCAAACGTTGGCGTATCTTCAGTGATGCTAGTAGATACCATTGGCTCTTCATAATTTAGCATTCTGGGAGGAATATTTCACTTGTCCTGGGATAGGTATGCTTCAAGAGTAGGACTGGAGTGGAATCTAGGTGGTGCTAAAGTTTCTCGAAAAAGGAAGTCTTCCGAAAGATCGTCTGGAATTTCGGGAATTTCGGGACTGGGTTGATTGATGATAGGACTTTCACTGGCTGGGGTGGCCTGTAGTCTTGATCGTTTCTCTCTTCTTGTCGGTGGGAGAGGGCTGAATGCCACTGAAGGTGTACGTTTTTGTTTATCCTTTGTCAACGAGGTTCCTAGTACAGAAGTCGTTTTGAGTATTGGCGATTCTTCATTTGGTGGTTTTGAAATCTTTAGTTTCCTTGTTGGTGGGTCGAATATAAGTGAGACGGATGATGACGATTCGTTCAAGAATTTCCGTTTCACGGCGAATACTGAGGTCTCTATTGCCTCGGCATCATCGATTTCGGGGGAGTTCCTTGATAATGCATCGGCGTTTGCGTTTGCTCTTCCTTTTTTATAGAATATCTTATATTCGTACTCCGAGAGTTTTAGTTTCCATTTCCACAGTCTAGAGGTTGGATCTTTTATCGAATTTAACCATACTAACGGTTTGTGGTCCGTGATAATTTTAAATTCTCGTCCGTACATGTGCACTCATTCCGCAATAGTAGATGCTCCTTGTAATTTCGATTTTACATTGTATTAAGTTCACATGGTTATATTCCGCCAATTGCAAGAGCTGTATATATGTTTCTTCTGTGTCCGTCCCGTGAACGTCGACGTTACAGTCTCCAACGTGAACCAACGATATCCCACCGCTGCCACCAAATTTTGTTACGTCACGACCCAAGCCCTGGGGAAGAATCGGACTTATTATTATTTTCCTGTTTTAGGCTTGCCTGTACTAACAGACTGTCGCCAGGGCACAGGGAGGAGAAACTCGACAGATGATTTTATTCACGAAAGTTTAATTACGCGTATTGGGTAAGTATGATCCACGTATTATGCTATTAAAATAGTTTTTATTATTTTCAGGGACGCTTTAGGATTAGGAGGCGAAGAAAAGGGAATCGCACTAACAAGGAGAGGACCCCAACTGTCCGACATCGATTTTAACGAGGCTTTGCAAGACGATAGCATATAGGTTCCTAATGATATGTATAAAATATTAGCCGTAGTTATGCAGTAGTTTTAAAGATATAAGCGATTACAGTTCATCCCTCTTCATATACTATAAATGTAATTTGGGTTACAACAGCTGTGTTGGAGCAGTGGCAGCGGTTTAAGGCTCACGACCCGAACGTCTTACGATCGAGTCCCTCATGACGGGCAATTTTTTTTTTCTCTTTTAATTTGATAAAATTGCACACAATGCAGAATAACAATTATCGTACACTTGCAATATATACATTTACATTATGTACGTTTCGGACCTCGCAAACTGTCTTTTTACAGCTTTTCGAAATATTTAATCTTCAAAGTCCTCCAAGACAATTCAAACTGTATAGCTAGCTAAATAAAAGTTAGTTAATTTTAAACCGTTGGAGGAAGCATTAGCCGTGCGTTTTTTAAGGCGTACAATCAATTTTACAAGGCTTACTGCACAGTCCGAGTAAGCATCTGTTTCGAAAAGTTTACGTTTTTTCAGCCACGCGGGTGCCACTTTTCTTTACTTTTAATGGCCTAGGTCTCTGGAAATCCTTACCCTGCAGTTTGATTTATTTCCGTATTTTCGATGTACTTTCAATAGCGATTGCCATGCAGCGAGCCTAGAATATAAGTCTGGAAACCATGTGTTTCGTGCGCAATTTCATGAAATTAAAATAGAAAAAAAAAATTGTCCGTCACGGGGATTCGAACGCAAGATGTTCGGCTCGTGAGCCTTAAACCGCAGTCACTGCGCCACCAGAGCTGTTGTAACCAGATTCACATTCATAGTATACAAAGAGGTACGAACTTTAATCGCTTATATTTTTAAAACTACTGCATAACTACGGCTAATATTTTACACATATCATTAGGGACCTACATGCTATCATCTTGCAAAGCCTCGGTAAAATCGAAGTCGGACAGTTGAGGTCCTCTCCTTGTAAGAAGATGTATACCTTTTTGTATGACTCAGTTACGAAATAAAGTTTGTAATGGAACGAATGTAGCAGGCGGTACAAATTGTGGTATATGTTACCGGTTTAACTGCACTCGGAGACTCACCGGCGGAAGAATTAACGATTGTCTTATTGGTAATGGGTTAATTATTAATAATTTGTGAGGAAGAAATTATATTTATTTGGTGAAGCTAGAGTTATAGTTTACCAGTGTTGGATATGTAGATATCGTCATTACCCATCCCCTTTCCTTCTTATTCTGCATCTTTGAAAATAAACGTGTGTAAAAACCCTGTGTGAAATATCTTTGTTTATTGCGACGCTATCCACTGAATTATAGAAGAAAACTCGTGGCGAGTACTGTGGGTTAATTAACTATATTCACTGCAAATTATTCCCTAACAGGTTATGGGCCCAGGGATATAATTACTGAGATAAATTACAAAGTACGAAAAAGTGAGATTATATATAATACGGACCACGTGCTACGCCAGAGAAAAATGAATATTGGAAAAGTGGAACATATTCAAAAATTAAATAGTTCTAATTATGAAACATGGAAGATATAGATGAAAAGTGTGCTTCGATACAACGACTTGTGGGGCTATGTATGTGGAAATATCGTAAAACCAGAGCAAAACGCTAACGAGTGGACTACAAAAGACGAAAAAGCCTTAGACCTAATAATATTAAGTATACATACAGATCAATATAATTATGTAAAAAAGGCAAGTACATCATTAGATGCCTGGGAAACACTGAAAAATGTATATGAATCGAAAAGTCCAATGAGGCAATGCGTCATATTTAAACAACTGTATCGTTTAAAGAAAGGCACAAACCAAACAATGACGCAATATATAACTGAATTCATGAGGATAGCTGAACAACTAGAAGAGTGCGATATGAAGCTACCAGAGAACTTGTTATGTATATGGCTATTGCGCTCATTGCCTCCTGAGTTTGAAACATTATGCGTTGCAATTGAATCAAGAGAGCAACTCCCGTCACTTGAAGAATTAAAGACAAAACTACTTGAAGATGAAGTCAGGAAATCTGAAAACAGCAGGGAAGATGAAGCGGGCACAGAAGAAGCACTATTGTTTGACAAGAAACCGCCACACAGAAAATGGAAAGAAAATGATCGTCCAGACCATGGAAAAAAATCTAATTTCAAATGCTACACATGTGGGGAAACCAGGTCATGTTGCCAAAAACTGTAGAACGAGAAAACCAACGTATAATAGAAATTATAGAGAAGATGCAATGACAGTAATTGCATATAACGCTATAGGAACAAAACCTGACGTTTGGTGCCTAGATAGCGGAGCAACAAAACACATGTGCAATGCGAAGAACAAATTTTCCACATTAAACCATGGTCCCACGACAAATGTATATACCGCAGCTGACCCGTGCATTAAGGCATACAGCGAAGGAAAAGTAAAAACAAATGTAAAAAGAAATCAATATCAATCAAACACTGTTGAATTAAATGAGGTTATGTACGGGCCAGAGCTACGACACAATTTAATATCAGTCCCAGTTATTACTGACAAAGGATACACTGTCGAATTTAAACAACGAAGTGCGTGTGTGAGACGTGCAGATGGAATTGTAGCTCTTACGGCTGAGAAGCGTGGACAATTATATATAGTGAATCAAAATAACGATTTCGCAATGGAAGTGGATAGTCAAAACGATAATCTATTAAGATGGCATCAGCGTTATGGACATTTAAATGTAAGTGATTTGAAGCAGCTAAAAACGCATAATATGGTTGATGGTATGAATTTACAATCAATTTCAAAACATATAGACTGCAAAATATGTCATGAAGCAAATATCTGTCAACAATCATTCAAATCATCAGATACTAGGACTAAAGAAAAATTAGAATTAGTTCATTCTGATATATGCGGTCCTATGAGGACAGAATCCCTAGTTGGTGCATAGTATTTTGTTACGTTTATTGATGATTCCACCAGATATACAGAGACAATAACAATGCGAAATAAGTCAGATGTTTTGGAAGCGTTTAAAAAATATAAACGACAGGCAGAAAAACAGACTGGATGTCAAATAAAGTTCTTGCGTACAGATAATGCGAAAGAATATGTGTCTAAAGAATTTACAAAATTCTTAGATGAAGAAGGCATCACACGCCAGTTATCTATCAGATATACCCCTCAGCAAAATGGAGTGGCTGAACGAGCCAATAGAACTCTTGTGGAAATGGCACGCTGCATGATTATACAAGGAAACCTTCCACAGTCATTATGGGCAGAAGCAATAAATGCTGTAACGTACATTAGAAACAGATGTCCCTCAAAGATGACACAAGACAAAACGCCGTTGGAAGCTTGGTCAGCGAGAAAGCCCTATGTCGGATTCATGAGAATAATAGGAAGCAAATGTATAGCTCTTAATAAATCACGAAGACTGGGAAAATTCGAGCCAAAAGGAGAGCAATATATTTTGGTCGGATATGACAATACATCTAAGGCGTACCGATTATGGAAGCCAAATACCAAGACTGTCATTAAGGCTAGAGATGTAAGATTTATGGAAATGGTACTCTCTTAGATCGAACCAGTGGAATTTCACTGGTTCGCCAGTCGAAACTCACTTGTTTACCAATGACACTCACTGGTTCCGCCAGTGATCTCGGCGGCCATCAAAATTCACTGGTTTACCAGTGAATCTCACTCGTCAGCATATTCAAAAATAAAACACGGCGCATGGCGATGCGGCAGCGGACGCAAAGGGTATAGCCGGTTAAGATGGTCAAATGTGCCCTTGAACCGAATTCAAATCGCGATGAGTCATTCGAAAGCTTATAAAAAAAGAATGATTTCTGCCAAGTTTCAACTTTGAATCTCGACCCGGGGGGTAGTAAAGGGTAAAAACAGAAAATCAGGTTTTTGCCGAATTTCTCCTATACCAGCGGATAAAAAATTTTGAAAAAATTCAGAGGCACTTCTGTTATCAGGGCACATATTAGAGAATTTTTTCAGATTTTTAAATTGAAAAAACAAGCTGTGAAAAATAAAAAACGCTAAAAAATGATGAAAAATGCCGATTGTGTATCGAAGCAGTCTTGGCACTATAATTATATTTTTACTGTAAGTACGTATCATTGTTACTATTGTCCTGAATTTTTTTCAGATTTTTCAATTTGGTGCGCCGCAGTTAAAAAAATTAAAAACCGATTTTTTCGTCGTTTTTTCCGTGTCAGAGTAACTTATACGTCGAATTGCTTCATGAAATAGGTATTTTATGCGTTCTTCTATGTTTATACGTACAGCAAAACATCAGAGGAATTAAAGAAACTGAAAAAACCGAATCATTTGAAACTGTTATGCTCTACCGTATTTTCCAACGGCGTCGGTGGAGCAGCGGTAGAGTGTCGAGCTGCTATATATATTTTTTGAACGTAGGTTCATCGCCTCGAACTTCCAAGTCCCTTAGGCTGTTTTTTTTTTTTTTTTTTTTTTAATTAAGTATATATATTTCCGAACTTTACGACACAACGATCAATATTTACTTTCAAATGTTTTAAGAATATTTGAAAAACATATTAACCTGAAATATACGTAAATATAAGTTTGGATTGCTTGTCATGCCGCCGTTTATCCTGTCAATTACGGCATTGTTTGAAATTGGTTGAAATTGGTTTTCAAATCTCTTACCTTTAACAGTTATGGATGGATGGCAACAAAAATCGTGTTGTTGTTTTTCTACTATTTAGCCTTTTCGTCTATTCGAATTAGATCATACAATTTTATTCTCTCTTTTATTCAAAATGTATGTTAGAATTTCTGTCACGGGTTCAATGCATGAAAGGTAAGAGATTTGAAAACCAATTTCAACCAATTTCAAACAATGCCGTAATTGACAGGATAAACGGCGGCATAACAAGCAGTCCAAAGTCATATTTACGTATATTTCAGGTTAATATGTTTTTCAAATATTCTTAAAACATTTGAAAGTAAATATTGATCGTTGTGTCGTAAAGTTCGGAAATATATATACTTAATTAACAAAAAAAGAAAAAAAAAACAGCCTAAGGGACTTGGAAGTTCGAGGCTCGAACCTACGTTCAAAAAGTTCGCAGCGGTATAGCAGCTCGACACTCTACCGCTTCGCCACCGACGCCGTTGGAAAATACGGTAGATACTTTACAATATAAGGCGCATAACAGTTTCAAATGATTCGGTTTTTTCAGTTTCTTTAATTCCTGTGATGTTTTGCTGTACGTATAAACATAGAAGATCGCATAAAATACCTATTTCATGAAGCAATTCGACGTATAAGTTACTCTGACACGGAAAAACCGACGAAAAAATCGGTTTTTAATTTTTTTAACTGCGGCGCACCAAATTGAAAAATCTGAAAAAAATTCAGGACAATGGTAACAATGATACGTACTTACAGTAAAAATATAATTATAGTGCCAAGACTGCTTCGATACACAATCGGCATTTTTCATCATTTTTTAGCGTTTTTTATTTTTCACAGCTTGTTTTTTCAATTTAAAAATCTGAAAAAATTCTCTAATATGTGCCCTGATAACAGAAGTGCCTCTGAATTTTTTCAAAATTTTTTATCCGCTGGTATAGGAGAAATTCGGCAAAAACCTGATTTTCTATTTTTACCCTTTACTACCCCCCGGGTCGAGATTCAAAGTTGAAACTTGGCAGAAATCATTCTTTTTTTATAAGCTTTCGAAAGACTCGTCGCGATTTGAATTCGGTTCAAGGGCACATTTAACCATCTTAACCGGCTATACCCTTTCACTGGTTCGCCAGTGAGTTTGTATTCACTGGTTGAACGAGTGAAATCTCACTGGTTCGATCTAAGAGAATAGAATCAAGAGTAGGATCTATAAACGATACGGGAAGTCCGAAATTAATTTTTTCTTTTGAAAATAAAGAACCCGAGAGATTTGTTCAACAAGAAGAAAGAAGGAAAGATTCTGATGAGGATGACGATGAACCAGAAACGGAACCAGAAAGTACAGGTGAAATAAGAGAAACTTCATTGACGTCACAGCACCGTAGGGGAAGACCGAAACTACTGAGAACCAGAACAAGAGGAAGGCCAAGGAAGCTGTATCATCCGAAGGAAAGAGAACTATCATATACAGATCCAAGCAATGTTCAGGAAGCCATGAATCGCGAAGATTCAGAATTGTGACTAAAAGCAATGACCACCGAATACCAAACCTTCGTGAGAAATAAAACATGGTCAGTCAGCGCCGAACGCTCGAGCGTAGCGGTCGCAAAAAAAATCTTGATACGCATAGCGGCTCAGTAGCGTTCTCCTCTTCCCGCCTCAGCGAATATCCGCCTCGTAGGCGCGCAGTTTTCTACCGATTTTGTTCGTTCCAGTGCAGTTTTCAACAGATTTGTGCAGCCTTACGGCAACTTTTTTCGGTTGCGTTCCCTCCTCGGAGGAGTGCGGCCGATTTTCACCGATTTTTCTCGTGAAAAAGACCCTGTTGTGTGTCCATCGCGCTCAAGATTTTCGAACCGAACCTGCCACGTGCCGTTCCGGCCGAACTACTAGGCAACGAATTCTTCGAACTTTTAAAGGCGAAAATGTCCTCGACTCATGTCTCGGACGCCGATTCGGCCGCGACCACCGCTGCGTCTACCGCATCTTCACCCGCTGCACCGTTGGATACAGCTGCTGATAAGCCTCGCTTCGTACCGAAACTGCCTTGTGGTTATAAAAAGAGGATGCATTCGAGCTCGACTGAAAAGCTGGCGAGCGAGATTATCAAGGCAACGAAAGTCGCTGCTGCCACCTCGCCTCGCGAATCGTCGGTCCCAAGAGATTCTGACTCGGAGACTGATTATTCCGAGCCATCGGTCTCACGCCGCAGCTCTCCTCGATCCGCAACCGCGGTATCCTCCATGGCCGCGCTAAAGAAACCGTATTCGCCGAAGAATTCGGCCCCGTCGAGCCCCAAGGGATCGTCTTCCTCGGCCGATAAAAATCGTATCAGCGAATTAGAGGAGAAGATTCGTTTTCTCACGAGCGAGCTTGCTGTTATAAAGCGCACGGCCAGTACCACCTGCTCGACCACCACCGCGCTTCCTCCTACCGCGAAACCGCCTAAACGGACGACACATGGCAACCAACAACAGCCACTATTGTTCCCCGAAGCCGGGAACAATAGATTTGTTACGCTGGCGCAGCTAGACGAGCCGACTACGTCTATCACCGCCTAGCAGCAACAGCAAGCTGCCAGGCCGCGCAGCCGAGGTAAGCCTCCACCCATCATCGTCCATGCCAGCAGCCCGCATAAGATCATAAACGTGATCAAACAATCAGCGGCCACGGCGGAATTCGTCATAAAGAGAAGCGGTGCGGCCTCACACGTTGTATACCCGCGTAACATTGAAACGTATAAGAAGGTGAAGGATATCTTCGCCGCGGCGTGCTTCAAGTTCTACACTTTCACACCAAAACAAGAGAAACCGGTCGTTATGCTACTGAAAGGCATAGACCCGGCTTCGGATAAACAAGAACTCTTGGCCGAAATAAATACGCGAGGTGACGGTCGCTTCAAGGCCACGCGTTTAACCGATTTTAATACGGCTCGTTCGCGGCAAAGCGGCACAGCGTTGCCGTTTTTCCTCGTACAGTTTACCACAGGCATTGACGTCACAGCGATAAAAAACCTCCAGGTTTTACAATATCAAAAGGTGCACTGGGACAAATTCCAGCGAGGGGAGTTGATCCAGTGTCATAACTGCCAGCGTATCGGCCACTCGTCGGTCAACTGTCGCCTTGACTATCGCTGCGTCAAGTCCAAGGATACTCATGAAAGGGGGAAATGCAGCGTTGTGGAGCAAACCCAGAAGGCAGACATCTACTGCGTAAACTGCGACCAGTTCGGTCACCCTGCTTCCTACCGCGGATGCCCAGCAATCAAGCGGATGACGGAGATCGCGACCGCTGCGAAACCCTCGCCTGGGAGACACCAGCGACTGCGTGCAGCAAAAACGGTAAATCAGACCCGTTTATCATCGCGACTTATAACGCCGGGGCTCAGTTTTAGCCGCATAGCCGCCGGCAACGTGCAGACTGCTCCCGCCACCACCGCTGCAGTCCACCCCGGAGCATCCTCAGCCACAACGAACGTACCGGCCGTGCCGCTCCCAATCGGCGCGGAAAGAGCGCAACGCCGCACAGTGGGGCCGTTGCACGTAAAAGCGGCAAAAAGTCTTTTTATACGAATATACCCACAATGAAATAATATTTCGCTAATAGTTAATGGCACATATTGGCCACAATTTACCGTGATTTTTTTTAACATTTGTCGATTTTTAACACGACTACATGGTTTTGAAATAGGCAACCTCTAAATCGTCCAAAATTAAAGTCGTTGTTTATTATTGCCTTGGTTCTTCAAATTAAATGATGAGTAATTGAACTAAGTGTACCTGGTATGTATTTAAATTCCACCAAAGAACATTTTTATATATTTAACATTTTTTAAGTTATAACTAATTGAACATGTTCAATTTTCATTCTATTTTTTAATCATGAATGCAGTGTGATGCCGTGTTCATTTTAATTGCTTTCTTTAGAGTGAAGCCTTACCTTTTTTTTAAAAAAAAAATTAGCTGCTACTATCTGCGTATTTAGAAAATACAGAGATAAACATTTGTTGGCGCACCATGTGTCACAGTGGTCCGGAGCGTGAATTTAGCTGGTCACGCACCTTGCGCAGTTTTCAATCTTTTTCAACTCGTCACCACGGGCTCAAAATACATCGGATTTAGTTACAAATTTGTATTTTATTATTTTTTGGGTCGCTGATTACGAATCTGAACTCAAAAATTTTTAAAACAAAATGGCGGTTGATATATAGAGGGTAGCTATGTCAAGTACGCATTTACAACATGGGATTAACTTTTTGCCTTTTTCTAATTTAATCAGTTTGTACTAAAAGCCCTTGAAAAATTGACAACGTTTACCTGAACTTTTCGTTCATATTCTTTCCTAAAGCGTATATAACGATCAGGTACGCAGATGTGTCCAAGGGTGGACACATTGCTCGCAAACGTTCTAACATTTTGGCGAAACTATGCAATACTTTTTAATAATTATTGTTTCTATTTGAAGAGCATTCTTCGACGATAAAAATTCTCGTGTCAAACATAAAATTATTGTGTGTAGTTTATTCAAAAATTAATATTGAAAAAATGAAAGAAAATCGTCGAAGTTTTTTATCTTTTGCAGACAAAAACTAAAAAGTCCCACTAGATCCCACTCTCTGATTAACGACACTGTTTTCTGTGATCCTTCCCCTAAACGATCTTGTAAAAAATTAATCCGACCGGATCCGCCTCGGACGCATTTTTATTGTTTAAAGAGTCGCGCGCACCTCGGCAAGGCGCTGCCGCGGGACAGTCTCATAAACTTTTGGTAGATATAACAATGAAGAACGCAGGTAGACGCACGAACTTTTTGCAGAAATAACTTCTATATAGTATGAGGAATATATGTGGAAAGTTTTAGCCGAATACCTTTCGATACTTTTAAGTTAATTAATTTTTAAGTGAACCCTGCACCGCTAAGTATAGGATTCTCTTTCAATCAATTAACCTAGCTTATTCCTCTCTGCTCGCAACCTGGCAATAAAAGCGACGAAGTAATAAAAGTGACGCTTTAGAATTCTTCGTCCTTGTTAATGCTAAAGAGGTTTACTTTTTATTGCGCTGTATCTGGAAGAAATCTAGGAATGATTTGACCGCGTGACCCATTGGGTCTCTACACCTGGTCTCCGTTATATACGCTTTAGGAAAGAATATGAACGAAAAGTTCAGGTAAACGTTGTCAATTTTTCAAAGGCTTTTAGTACAAACTGATTAAATTAGAAAAAGGCAAAAAGTTAATCCCATGTTGTAAATGCGTACTTGACATAGCTACCCTCTATATATCAACCGCCATTTTGTTTTAAAAATTTTTGAGTTCAGATTCGTAATCAGCGACCCAAAAAATAATAAAATACAAATTTGTAACTAAATCCGATGTATTTTGAGCCCGTGGTGACGAGTTGAAAAAGATTGAAAACTGCGCAAGGTGCGTGACCAGCTAAATTCACGCTCCGGACCACTGTGACACATGGTGCGCCAACAAATGTTTATCTCTGTATTTTCTAAATACGCAGATAGTAGCAGCTAATTTTTTTTTTAAAAAAAAGGTAAGGCTTCACTCTAAAGAAAGCAATTAAAATGAACACGGCATCACACTGCATTCATGATTAAAAAATAGAATGAAAATTGAACATGTTCAATTAGTTATAACTTAAAAAATGTTAAATATATAAAAATGTTCTTTGGTGGAATTTAAATACATACCAGGTACACTTAGTTCAATTACTCATCATTTAATTTGAAGAACCAAGGCAATAATAAACAACGACTTTAATTTTGGACGATTTAGAGGTTGCCTATTTCAAAACCATGTAGTCGTGTTAAAAATCGACAAATGTTAAAAAAAATCACGGTAAATTGTGGCCAATATGTGCCATTAACTATTAGCGAAATATTATTTCATTGTGGGTATATTTGTATAAAAAGACTTTTTGCCGCTTTTACGTGCAACGGCCCCACTGTGCGCCGTTCGACAGGTTTGGAGAGGGGACAGGATAGCGCTATGCTATCCCAACTCCTCTCGCAAATCTCATACATTTTAGCAAAGATCAACGAGAACTCCGAAAAGATTAACTTGTTATTCTCAATGATGATAGGCGAGTCCGGGGACATCGAGTCTCGGCGGAGTACGAGTTCCGTCCGTGGGCGGCCTGCGAAGCGATTACCTCTCCAGCGTCAGCGTCACCCTCGGGGATCACGATGAATACATTCTCCCTGGTCGGGGTAAATGTCAATTCTATAATAAACCTGCACAAGAGAGACTATCTTCAGAGCTTTCTCAATAGATACAAGCCAGATTTTTGCTGCCTCTCAGAGACAAAACTGAGTAAGAAACACCGACTCGCGCTATCGGGCGGCTATAATATCGTACGTAACGATAGGGTGGGGGGCAGAGGCGGAGGGGGTACGGCGATAGTCCTGCGCGACGTCTATGCTTACTCGGTAATCGACCTGGGACTTCTTCCGAATTCCGCGGTCGAAGCAACCGCGATCTCGATCGGGGTGAGCGAGAACAGGAGACTGATAATCGTCGCGATTTACGCGCCGGAATTATATTCGAGGAACGTCCGTATAAGGGGACGCGATACCGTATCCGCTATCGAGGAGATCTTCATGAAGCTCAAGCTGCACAACGACAAACACTATTACGTGATCGCGGGACACTTGAACTCCAAACACACGTCTTGGAAGAACGCGGTCAATAACGGACGCGGCATCAAACTCTACGAGTGGTTGGCGCTCCGAGGAGCGTCCTTCCGAGACAGTCTCCTGTTTTCGGACACCCCGACGTACCAACGCGCGGTGGGATCGAATTTAGATTTGATGCTGGTCGACAGCAGGGTAGCCGAGCATATAAATCGAGGCACGTGTCATTTGGAACCGCTTCCATACGACAGCGACCACCTCGCGACGCGAATAAAATTTTTCAATGCGGAATGGTCAGCGACGGTGCAAAGGCACGTGAAGACGCGTCGCCTGCGAATCCGAGGTGCGGATTGGAAGAAATTCCAACGTACAATGTCGTATTACGAGCCGGAAAACGTCGAGGGTGACCTACTAACCACCGACACGGCTCGAATCGAACATACGATCGAGCGACTAGAGGAAAAAATCCGATCCACACTATGGGATTGCACGCCGCTGGCAGACGCAGTGACGCGTCCGTTGGACTACACTGATAGCCGAGTGAAGCACTTGAAAAAGATCAAATCAAAGCTCATCTCGCGTCTCTTTGCTTTATCGCGCAGAGGTATCGTGGGATCGGCAACGGACGGCGGTTTGGTCGGCTTCATAAAGCGATCCATAGAAAAGGTTAATTACAGCTTGCGCAAGCGCTTCACGCATATTGCCTCCACTTTTTGGAACAATAATCTGCGTAAGCTGGACCCGCGTGAACCTAGTAAAATGTTCCCGCTGATCAAGCGTACGCTCGATCAGTCGACGAATTTCGATATACCCGCGATCAGGGCGAGGATCGCCGATACCGAGCTCTTCACCGAGTCCAACGTCGAGACGTCGCACAGTGGTCCCAAATCGCTAAAACGTGCGAAAAACCTCAAAAATGAACTTTTCGTTAGAGCCATTTTTATTATTGCATTTGGTACTCAGATAGTTTGTCTATGAAAATCTGGAAGGGCAGGGTTTTTTTACGTATACCTGCGACGTTGTCGCATTTTGAAAATCGCGTTCATTAGTCCCGCAATCATCGTGAGCGTAACCACTGTTTTACTGGCCGCAGTATAAAGTGAATAACTTTTGTGAAAGTGAGTCTATTTCAATTCTGCAAAATGGGCGGAGTTGATGGACGTAAGTACAACATTTATTGATAAATGAAAAATTAAAGTCGTTAATGGTTATGTTTTAAAACGGCAATGCAAATAGTAGGAAATACGGGGTCAATCTTTATGTGAGAATTTCACATATGTAGTGAAAAAGTTCAGTGCTCCACAGTGTTCCACTATGATTCTTGTTTAGGCTTATAGGTTACACTTTCAACTTTCTGTACCACCAAAGTTTAGGTGCTATTAGGCGCTATTAGGGTATTTTTGTAATTTTTTGTGCAGCGGTATACTCGCGTTCTAAGCTTACAAGCGCGTTTCATCGACAACCGTGGACGATACAAAAAAAATTGTCATAAATTTTATACGATTTGGGAGTATCTTATTATTCAATCACAATACATTTGTTTAAACTAACATATATACTTCATAAAAAGGTAAAATTAATTTTTTTCTTGCAAGTATAAGTGTTACGATACCCACTCGTTTTATTTCATTAATATATATCAAAAATATTTAAATTCTTTCTAATATTTATTATTTTTCTATATTATTAAATTATTGAATGATTTGCACCAAGCAAACATTACTTTAATGGATATTTGAATGTGAATCTTGGGAGCTTTGAATGCAAATATTTCTATTTATTAGACTACATGTTAAACTATGTTTTTTAAATCTATTATAATCACTAATGCATCATTTTGCGACTTTATTGCATTTCAGCATCTGCTGATGGCGAACAATTTTTCAAAGCGAACAATTTTTTCCGTGCTTCGAGACTATTTATTTGAAATTCACTGCATCAACAAATTTATTGGAATTACTAAATAAATTGTTCACTTGTGATAGATTTTCTTGCTTATTAACGAAAAATATTTATTGTTACTTATATAATTACTTGTTAGAGTAAATATGAGTTGCATACTAGCTGTCGCGCAAAACCGGAAATTTTTAGACACACGCGTCGGCCATATTGAAACCGCTATTTTGTTTTTGGAAATTGTAAGTTTAGATTCGTATTCAGCGATCCAAAAAACATTGACATACTAACTTTCGCACCGAACCAGCAGTTTTTACATACACGTATCCGCCATACTGAATCCGCCATTTTGTTTTTGGAAATTCGAAGTTCAGATTCGTATTCAGCGACCTAAAAAATATTGGGATACTAACTTTCGTGCCGAACCAGTAATTTTTAGATATATGTGACCGCCATTTTGTTTTTGTAAATTTTGAGTTCAGATTCGTAATCAGCGACCCAAATTACCCCGGTATGTCAATTTTCAGCTAAATTGAAGCACGCTTTGAGGTTTTTCGCATGTTTTGGCCATTTGGGACCACTGTGCGTCGGGTCTATCGATCGAGGGTGGCTGTTTCGTCATAACAAACAACCTGGACAAGCTTAACCTGTTGGGGGCTCATCTCGCTAGGGTCCATAAAAAAGATTACATCGTGATCACTGAGAACGAACGGTCACGTACAGCAACGCGCCAGACCGAAACCGAATACGCACGATTGACGTCAATTTTCGCCGATCGTACGGCCCCGGTGGCGAACATCGACAGCCTCGAAGGCCTAGTCCGACCTTCTCATGAAGGGACACGATATCTCACGGATCTTTTCGAGATCGAGCGTGCAGTTAAGCGTATGAAGAACAAAAAGTCGTCCTCGTTCGACGGAATACCGAATGCGGCGCTTAAGCGTCTGCCTCGGTGTACTCTCGCCCTGATCGCGGCTATATTTAACGCGTGTCTGAACAACAGACATTTCCCAAAACGCTGGAAGACGGCCAGGCTGTTGCCATTGCCGAAAAAATCCAAGGATCCGCGCGACCTGAATAATTATCGGCCGATAAGTCTGCTGCCGAACCTTGGCAAATTATTTGAAATTATTGTCAAGAACAGAGTCAACGCATTTGTAAGCGAGCGAGGACTGTTGCCGTGCCATCAATTCGGCTTTCGGCGCGAGCACTCGACGGTGCACGCGATCACGCAGTTAACGTCGGATATCGCGAAGGCTCTGAACGATAGAAAAATGCTCGGTGCGTGCCTCATTGATCTGGAGAAGGCGTTCGATACAGTCTGGAGAGCCGGACTGATAGTCAAGCTTAAAAAGCTCGGCTTCGGGGCGGATTTGCTGCAACTGATTCACGCGATGATTACGGAACGTAGCTTCCGGGTCTTCGCGAACGGCATAGCGACCGAACAAACGTTCCAAATCGAGAACGGTCTGCAACAGGGCGCGGTCAGTTCGCCCGCCCTGTTCAGCCTTTATTTCTCGGACATCCTGACGTTGTTCGGGTTAAACACGCCCATCGGCTGCAAGGCCATCGCTTTTGTCGACGACCTAGTGGTCTATAAGGCGAGCGAGGATCCGGAGCTACTACAGGACGCGATGCAGGGAACGTTGAATCGTATCTTCGATCACTGCAACGCGCACCGTATTAAAATCAACGTGAGTAAGTGCGAGACGATTTTGTTTTCGGCCGGCTCGAACAAACTCGGTAAGAAAAGGAGGCGTCAGGCGAAGAGTTTCGTGCTTCGTGACCCTTCTGGCGCGAGCGGGGCCGTACCGCGGAAAAAAGCTATTAAATACTTGGGAATAATACTCAATGAAAGGCTCAATTATAACGAGCACGTGAAAAATCTAGTAAAAAAGGCTCGAGGCGCTACGTCGCGCGTGGCTCGCCTTCTCTATTCGCGTCACGTCGAAGCCTCGGTAAAGGCCCTCATCTACAAGCTTTACGTACCGTGCGGCTCCACAGCCGTGTCACCTAGGAGGTAAGCCTGTTTTGGCAGAGCCTGATTCGCCAGGCGTCAAGCGTCATGCCTCTTGTCACACGTACACGAAGGAACTTGATGTTCTACCTTGCGATTCGTTAAAAGAGCTACACATACAAATCGAACTAAAAGACGAAAAGAGAGAACGCTGCAAATCGAAGCAAGGGAGACAACGCGATTTGGGTGGCGACAGTGAGGACATCGGCGTAGGCACCAGATTTCTAACATCTCTATAGTGAAAACAGAATAAACTCCGGCAGAATTACCCCCACCACATGGGGAGATTCTCCTTGATGAAACGAAGCGCGCGACGAGACAACAATGTAATACAATGTCTCGCTCCTCCAGACAAACTAATAAGAATATTTGAATGCCACGACTTTGTCGGGTGCTTCCTTTAAGAGGCTGAGCGAGTGTACTCCAAGAAACAAAATGGTACGAATAGGCGGTTGAAAACGAGAAGCTCCGCCGCCCAGGTGACACGGCTGTGGAGCCGCACGGTACGGTCGATACTCTCTTACGCGTTCCCCGTGTGGTTCGCGGTCGCACCGTACGTAATGGAAAGCATTCGCGCGCTCGAGAGGAAAATCTTCCGAGCAATCGGGGGACTTTACATCCAGCAAATCCGTCCCGACGGCTCGTACAGGTACCCGTCGAATGCCAGAACCTACAATAAGGCAAAAATTTCTCGCTTCGACGTATTCGCGATTCGTTTAGCGCGAATCCACGCGCATAGAGTCAGTAATAATAGAAGCGACAATCCGATTATTGCCAAGCCGCTCGACACGAGCCACGATTACGCGGAGAAAGCGAGGCTCTCCGGATTCCTTTCGTTCGATGTTTTTACGCACCTCGACCGGCGAGGCTTTATCCAGGATCCGCTCACGCGCATCCCTATCATTTATCACGTCAAAAGACGTCGCGGTTCTCTGGCCTTGGAGTATGAGCCAGCCGTGATAAGTGCGAATCCGGAACGCCTCGCGTATTCGACAGCGCTTCCACCTTGCGATCGGGATCCCAAGAGTTACCGTTAACTCGAGAGGTTACCGTGGCTACACGCCACACAGTGGTTCATTTGGCCGAAAACCTGGCCAAAACCCCAAGGAGTTTTTCAATTTAGCTGAAAATTGGCGAATTAGTATTATTTGGGTCGCTGATTAAGAATCTGAACTCAAAATTTCGAAAAACAAAATGGCGGCTTCAATAAGGCGGATGCGAGTATTGAAAAATTGTCTGATCAGCATGAAAATCAGTAGTCTTACGTTTTTCCGGTCGCTGATTAAGAATCCGAACTCAGAATTTCCAAAAACAAAATGACGGCTCTAATATGGCGGGTGCGAGTATCGAAAAATGGTCGTATCGGCACGAAAATCAGTAGTCTTATGATTTTCCGGTCGCTGATTAAGAATCCGAACTCAGAATTTCCAAAAACAAAATGGCGGCTCTAATATGGCAGGTGCGAGTATCGAAAAATTGTCGGATCGGCACGAAAATCAGTAGTCTTATAATAGCCCGGTCCTATGTCATAAATGCACTTCCCGAAGCATGGCGCGCGCAACAAACAAATAAGAATATCTCGTAGAATCGCAAAAAGTCGCAAAATTTTACAACGGGGATTTCTTCGGGAAGCTTCAGTTTAATTTTAAAAAAAAGTCGCGTTGTACTTTTGCGTACTTCACAATTATTTCCTCTGCAAAAGGAAAAAAATGTATGGGTTTTGCAATCTGTGCCATCGCAGTTGTAAAATATTAAATAAAAAAATGAAACCAAGTTACTTATAATTTAAAAGTATGAAGAATAGATACAAATACTTACAAAGTTGATTGTACTATTATTTCACATTGAAAACGTATTCTGAATTTCGACGTGAATACGTTACATTATTCAAGTGCCAACTTTGACATTGCATATCTCTAAGAGCGTTGTTAAAAAAAAAATTTTATTAATGGAAACCGATGCTCTGATATGTTACAAATCAAACGTAATTGCTAAATTTTGAAAATCGCGAAAAAAATTTTTGGCTTTTTGGCCAGGTTTTCGGCCAAATGAACCACTGTGCGCCACGAGAATGCGCGAAATTCGCGCACCGCGACCTCCACCGGCCCCTGATTGGTCGATCGGCGTTGCGCTCGCTAGTGACGTCACAGCAGGGAGCCTCGCGCCGCACGCGCGGTCTCCGAGTCATTCCCCCTCGCTTTCCAGTCTCGCTCGCACGTGAGCGATCTCGTGCAGGAGAGCGTTCGAGATCACCGGCTCTCTCCTTTCTCTCTCCACCCGTCTTGCAACGGCTGGGATTTACTCGGGGCTTAGCGTGCTGCGGTATGGCGTACACCAGGCTGTTGAATCAGTTACACGCCGCGAGCCTTTTCTGAGTCGCTCCGCCTGCTTCTCCCTCCCAACTATTTTACCCAACCAGGAATGACTTGCCAGACTCGGCGTATTACACGAGTATAGTTGCGCTTTAGGGCGCCATTCGCCTCTGTTCGTTCGCGCTGGAAAGACGCCGCGCACGCCGATTACGGGAAAAAAAATCGATGCGCGTGTCCCGTCGACTGACGTTATCTGTCAACGAACAGTTTCAGATCGCGTCACATCGCGTATAGGTTAAAGCAAAAATATTACTAGTAAAAAAGTATGCTCAGATATGTCTTGAATTAAATGCGATTAACAGATTGTTAGCAGAAAAACATTGAAATTTAACTTTGTTGCATTCCTCGATACAAAACGAAAGAAGCGCGTTTTCGCTGCATGACACTCAAACGGTTAAAATCTATTGCTAAGTTGACCGTGGCGGCAACAATGTATTCTTTGACGCAAGAGCTAACGTTTTGCTGTCGCCGAATTTTTAAATTATTTGCGTTGGAAATTAATTTATACGTGCGCATGCTAGATCGTAACACAACTGTTCCTTTAGTATACATATGAATTAAAGAAACAAGAGGTAAAGAATTAAATATCACTGGATATAATTTTAATAAACTGTCGTAATGATTGTTGTTTATATGGTTGTGTGTTTAAATGTATGCACATATAGGTATAGACGTTAACTCGCGTTATGTAAACTTTATTAATTTTCACCGAACTACAAAACTGAGGTACAATCAATATTTTTGGCTCGACGAGGAAATACGTAAAAAGCTCCTTGGGAGGGCCGTGCGTAGTTCTTATAAACCCTCGGTCCTCCCTACTCCTTCCCGTAAATTCTCGTTGTCCTCTCGTCTCACAAGTTCGAGTGAGAGAGACGGAAGGATTCCTGTCCTCGTCCAGGCGGGTACGAAAATTGTTAACGTCGCTCCGAGACGCCCGAAGGCCACGGAGGTGTTCCGATATGGAAAATCCCCACATCTATTGAACACCCCCTAAGGCCTCGGCCGCCTCAAGGCGACGCGCCCACCTGGACAATGGACTTGCCATAAACGACGGCTCGCGACCCGGCCCCCGTCTACCTCGGACGGTCCTAGACCCGCGAGGTCCCAAACTGCTTGCACGTGCTGACTAATTTCACGTAGCAAATGGGCCCAGTGCAGAGTCGACCACCCGAAGCAGATACAATGACGGAGACCGGATCGTAAACCGTCACCCCTACACACAGTAGAACCATTTATTTTAAAAGAAAATGTTATATGTATATATAAAAGTTTCATAATATTGTGGAGATAATATCGATGCAATACTAATTTTTTTATTTATTTATTTCTTCAACTTTACTTGAAGGAAAACTTCATTGTTTGTACAGAAATATATATCTACATTGAATGAAAACATATATTCACAAATAGAAATATATGTTACGTTGTTTAAATTAGATACCCTCAATGTTTCCATTGGTATTTTGAGATACAATATAAGTTTTTCAATGTTATTCCTGTCACTATTCTCTGCCGAATTTGCCAAACCACCGCCGGAAGTCCAAAAACATTAAAATCTCTTAATCGCATTTAATTCAAGACATATCTGAGCATACTTTTTTACCAGGAATACTTTTGTTTTAACCTAAACGCCATGTGACGCGATTTGAAACTGTTCGTTGACAGATAACGTCAGTCGACGGAATACGCGCATCGATTTTTTTTCCCGTAATCGGCGTGCGCGGCGTCTTTCCAGCGCGAGCGAACAGAGGCGAATGGCGCCCTAAAGCGCCACTATACTCGTGTAATACGCCGAGTCTGGCAAGTCATTCCTGGTTGGGTAAAATAGTTGGGAGGGAGAAGCAGGCGGAGCGACTCAGAAAAGGCTCGCGGCGTGTAACTAATTCAACAGCCTGACGTACACCACTGCGCTAGTGGCACTGGGTAACTTTCTTCCGCGCGTTCCGCGAACGCTTCGCGTACCGTTTATATACTATGAATGTTTGTACTGTCTTGTGTTCTGCATTGTGTATATCCATTTATTTTTAACTCACTGTAAATAGCATTAGTCACATTAATAAGTTCGTACATTTTCGTACATCCTACGCGGAGCAATCCAACGGCGTCGATCGGCTCCTAGCCACGCTAGCCATCAATGTTATTGCGTAGCTCCCTATGCAGGCGCGCCAATACATAACTGCGCCTCGTCGCCGCTTCGATTCATCGCGCTCGCGACTACCTCATCTTCATTTAATCATCCTCTTCACCTCCATTTAGTTATAAGCTCATCCCTCCTTCGTCTGCGACAGAAGCCAATTTTGTCTTTGCCTTGAATTTTTCTGGCATGCAGCTTTTGTTAATGCTACTCATACCGACACTTGTAAATTCACGAAACGCGACCGAAAGAAGAACATCGCTAAAAATGTAAAATAAAAACAATGCGAGAAGCAGCACGAGCTGCCATGTATTGTACTTGTCACTTACCTGTTATTGTCCCAGCCTGCGTTTATCGGGTATTCATGTTTTGTTCAAAAATGTATAAGGCACCAATAAACAAATTTATTCATCAATAAAACATGGTCATTGGTCCCAAGACCAGTAAATAAGAAAATATTGACGAACCGATGGGTATTCAAGACTAAATATAACGAGGATGGCACACTAAATAAGTACAAGGCGAGACTAGTAGCTCGCGGTCATACGCAACAAAAGGGAATAGATTACGAAGAAGTTTTCGCGCCAGTTGCTAGATACGAAATCATCCGAACACTGCTAGCTGCAGCAGTGAATGCTGAAATGCACGTATATCATATGGATGTGGTGTCTGCGTACGTGCAGGGTGATTTGAGTGACGATATACAAGGTGGGGCAATAACTATTAGCACCTCAGATATCTTCGAAACTATAAGTTTCACAGAAATATTTGCGGAAATAAAATTGCACAGTACGAAGGGGGCGATCCGGTAGCGATAATAGTTTTTTTGCAGGTGGAAGTACTTCGGGCATGTGAAGGTCACCTTTATTTTTTTAAATGGATCGGTATGTTTTTGCTTCCGTATCATGATAGAGGATCTTAAAACGAGTTCAACGACCTATTATACAAGGTCATTCACGTCATTCCTCATAATATGAGGATTTCTAGACACAATTGCGAGCACACCGATTTCCATTTCTGCATTAATTACTCGTTTCCAGCGTTCAGCATACAAGTTTTTCGCCCTTACAGTATTTTGTTGACATTCGCCATAAATAAGAAGCATATCGACTTGCTCTTCAAACGGATACATCGTGCCGGATTGGCCGATTTATCGATACTAATGTGGGATGCGAAAAAGACAAAAACAAAGAATGATCTATATCAGAGTGCGTAGAATAAATCTAATAATGAGTGCAAGCGTTTGGTTGTTTTGTAACGGCGAAGAGCCTAGCGCCAGTCGAGAATAAGCGATCAACGAAGTAAGGCGAAAGGAGAAAATTACTTTTAATTACGTTTTATAAATATTTTAATTTAAATAAAATAAATAATATTACTTAAATATACCTTTTATTTATCCTGGATTTTAATAAAACTTAGTGTTTAAAATGAAACCCTACACTAATCTTATCATGTTTATCTTATCCTGCAAACTTAATGAAGTGTCCTTCAAGCAGTGTTTACTCCCAGTGAAGTAAACGGTAAGCATTACGCCTTTCTCTACTGTTTACAATACGTATGTTTCATTTACTACCAAAACCTAAGTATTATCGCCTTTCTCTACTTTCTATGACCGTGAATGACCTTGTATAATAGGTCATTGAACTCGTTTTAAGATCCTCTATCATGATACGGAAGCAAAAACATACCGATCCATTTAAAAAAATAAAGGTGACCTTCACATGCCCGAAGTACTTCCACCTGCAAAAAAACTATTATCGCTACCGGATCGCCCCCTTCGTACTGTGCAATTTTATTTCAGCACATATTTCTGTGAAACTTATAGTTTCGAAGATATCTGAGGTGCTAATAGTTATTGCCCCACCTTGTATACATGGAGCAACCCGAATTATTTGAACAACGTGGTGAAGAAGAAAAAGTGAGTAAATTACTTAAACCTTTGTATGGATTGAAACAAAGCGGTCGCGAATGGTACAAGAAGATTGATACCTACGTTACTGGACAAGGCGCACGAAGAACTGAAGCTGACCCTTGTGTCTACGTGTTTGAAAACAATGAAGATACTGTAATAATGATTATATACGTGGATGACATTGTATTAGCATCAAGGAATATGGAAAAATTAAATAATGTTAAAAGTTTGCTAAAGTCAAAATTTGAGATAACCGATTTAGGACCGATCACCGAAATACTAGGAATCAAGATTGAAAGAGATGGAAAATTAGGAATCATGAAACTCTCGCAAGAGAGGTATGCTAGAGAAATGATTAATAAATTTAATATGCAAAATGCTAAGATCGTATCTACTCCAATAGAGGCAAACATTAAAATATCGAAAGAAATGGGACCTGCTGATAACGAAGAACGGATGGAAATTATGAAAAAACCATACCGTGAACTTGTTGGAGGATTGATTTATTTGGCAAATGCAACGAGGCCAGACATTGCGTATGCACCTAATCTATTAAGCAGGTTCAGCTCTGATCCTGGTAAAACGCATTGGGTTCTGGCGAAACGAGTCCTCAAGTATTTGAATGACACGGCACATTACGGAATCCGTTACACAAAAAACAATGAGAAATTAAAGGCATACACCGACTCAGATTGGGCAGGCGACATCGATGATCGAAGATCGTGTGCAGGAAATGTAATAATATTAGCCAATGGACCTGTGAGTTGGAAATCGAAGAAACTAAAATTCGTATTCTTATCGACTATGGAAGCAGAGTACATATGCGGCTCTATCAGAAGTTTCACGAGAAATAGTGTACATGATCAGATTGATTAGTTATATTGGTTTTGAAAATTTCGTAGAGGCTCCAATAATAATCCACTGTGATAACTGAAGTGCAATTGAACTATCGAAAAATGTCATTTACCATAAACGGAGCAAACATATTGACATAAGTTACCACTACACTCGAGAATTAGTTGATAAGGGTTTAATAAAAATAGTATACGTTAGTACGGAATTTATGCTCGCAGATGTGTTTACTAAAGCATTGTCAAAAATTAAAAATAAGAAATGTGTGGCTATGTTAAATATGGAATGATTTTTTTATTGATTATGTATGATTTATTTACTCGATTGACAATGGCTAATGACGATAGGGGGAGTGTTGGATATGTAGATATCGTTATTACCCATCCCCTTTCCTTCTTATTCTGCATCTTTGAAAATAAACGTGTGTAAAAAAGTGAAGTTAAGTTAGCGCCGGACTAGAAGCAATCTTAAGATAAGTTACGTTAGCGCCGGACTAGAAGCAATCTTAATGAATTATATCTCAAAAAATTGCTCACAATTTGCTCAGCAAGAATGTAAAATTGCTCACTCTGCGCCAATTATTAAAAAAAAGTTATTAAGCAATTTTGTAACAAACACTAATTTGACGATTTCTAAGTTATCCGAGTACGATCGGGATCCTTTCTGGGTTCAAAAGATTGCTATTAATTTGCTCATTTTTTATTCCCCACCTTTTTATTCGCGTTTTATTAACGTTTTCTGAATTAAAATTTCGAAATTCAGAACTGTTATTTCCGATTTGGGTTGAGGACCGCTTTTACTGGGTGTTAGTTCCATGTTTCAAAACTAGCGACGCTACTGTCGTTTCCCCAGGCCTTAAAATATCGAAAATTTAATTATTATTTTTAACTCAAAAAACGTTAAAAAAACGCAAATAAAAAGGTGGGGCGGTGATGAGCAAATTAATCGCAAACTTTTGAGCCCAGAAAGGATCCCGTTCGTACTCGGATAACTTAGAAATCGTCAAATTAGTGTTTGTTACAAAATTGCTTAATAACTTTTTTTTAATAATCGGCGCCGAGTGAGCAATTTTATATTCTTGATGAGCAACTTGCGAGCAATTGTTTCAGATATAATTCATTAAGATTGCTTCTAGTCCGGCGCTAACTTAACCCATCTGCGTAAAAACCCTGTGTGAAATATCTCTGTTTTATTGCGACGCTATCCACTGAATTATAGAAGAAAACTCGTGGCGAGTACTGTGGGTTAATTAACTATATTCACTGCAAATTATTCTCTAACAACCAGGAATTAATAAAACGTTTTGAGATGAAATAAGTAGATCATTTATTCATGAGTACATGAATTAATCAGATGATAATAGAAATGTATGTCAGTTACAATACTTGTTTATTAAGGTTCATGATCCCATGGTGGGAAAGGAAGGGGTTGACCTGGTTGGAGGTGTGGTGGAAGTGCTTCGTAAAATGTATTTTGTGGTGAATAAGGTGCTGGATACTGGGGTGGTGCTTTTGAAAGAACGGTTAAAATTCTAGGTTATAAAGACCATACAATCAGCAATTTATTTAATTATACCGATATTGTTCTTTAACATCTACATATTTCTATGCAGAAACATTGAAGGTCACAATATGAACATACTGTATTAAAATCATGCAAGAATGGCAGATAATGGGCGAGTTTCAGCCCAAAATGTGTCCCAGAAATCGGTTTTTGATTTTTCCGACCGTGATGCACCATACTCAAAAAATCGGAAAAAATTAGGGTATAACAATGATAACATTATGCAACTACTGTAAAAAGGAAAAAGTTGTGCTCGGAAGATTTCAATACGAAATCGATGTTTACAAATTTTTGTTGGTTTTTCATTTTTCGTGAGTGGAAATTGCAAAGGAAAAATCTGAAAAAAATCCCTAACGTGTACATTCATGTTTAGAATGTGTTAGAATTTTTTGGAATTTTTGCACCACATTAATTGGGGAAAATGAGGCAAAAACTGATTTTTCGATTTTACCCTATAACTACCCTCCCGGTGAAGGTATCGGATTAAAAATTTGTGTACAATGGTTTTTCATCATTACCTATCGAATGACCCATCGTCGAATAAAATCGGCTCAAGGGCACTTTTGACCCCCTTATTCGGCTAGACCCTTTATTCGAAACGAGGTTCGAATGAATTTCCCCTTTCACAATCACAATTAATCAAACTTTACTTCGGCGGTTCGTTTCAGGGCTCGTAGTCAATGAATATATTCAATATTAAACTTGATCAAAATTGGAACTCACTCTGGTTTTCCAGTTGTTGATACAATTATATATTATAACACAGCGCTATGTGTGTGTGTGTGTGTGTTCTGCTTATGATTTTCCGACTCTCCATGATTCAATATTACAGTGCACGCTGGGTTTACAAACTGTTTGGATATCTGTACAGAGAACATGAATTGGGAGTTGCACTTTGGTATGAACGTATGTTCACTTATGACTAACGGATTAAAATTTATGATTATATGATACAGATATTCGATGAACGTTAATATATATATAGTAATCGGATTTTAAAAGGTAATCGAATTTAGATAGAAAACCTCGCACGAAACACTGAGTCTTTCGGTACTATTTATCGTTACCGAAGTTACAAAAAGAAAGTTACCGCAAGAAGTGTTCTGTGAAACTGAAAATAGCGATGAAGAGTTTTATTTTGACCTCTTCAATACAGACTCTGAATATAAGGCGTCAGCTAGAAGAGAGAACAGGACGTCTATGACACATTTTATGTTTTTTCCGAAAATTGGTGGGGCAACTGGTTGGTGGTTATCGTGATGGAGCACAATCAAATCTAGGGAAACCATCGATCTCAGATAAGGAGGAAAGACTGAATTCAAAACTGCACATATTGTGGTATTGTGAAGACGTAAAAAGTAAAGATTGCGCAGTATGTTCAGACAGAAAGATTAAGTTTCTCACAGTCAGCCGAGGTGTCAACACGTACTTTGTTTACGCTCCGCGTCTAACCGTTTCGCCACAGTAACACTCGTATATTTCGTTGTCTCATCGCCTATTTTTCACCTCTGCTATCGTCAGCGCCACACGTTTTCGGCGATCGGTGCCCATAGTGAACAGGATTTGCCTATTTTTGTGCATTCTCATCTTAACTGCTCACTATGTCCGACAAATGCAAAGGGTGCAGAAACCTCGTCGTCAACCCAGTGAAGTGCGCCGACTGTAATATCAGTTCACATCCCGGACCTTCCTGTTTGTCTCGTACCGGTCACCCTTGGCATAACGGCTGTCTACTGAGTTGTAAACAGACATCAACGACATCTCCATTACGTACGACTCAATTACAGTCCTTGCCACAATCTCTATCGATAACACAGGACCTCCGGGACCTCTTACACATGGAATTCCAGAATATTCGCCACGAATTCCAAAGTCTTTTTAAAGCTGAATTCTCTACTTTGAGGGACGATCTAAGGAGCTTACGCACTGATATGGACGATTTATCCAAACGCCTGCAGAACCTCGAGAGTGCCCAAATTATACCATCCAACGGCCCGAATGACGTCACTGTGCTCACTCACAGTATTCTTTCTGAAATCAACGACAGGGACAAAAGATCTACAAACATCATTATCCATGGTCTTCAAGAAGCCAACGATAACCTGTCCTCTCCTGATGCACATAAACACGATCAGGATGCAGTCTCCAAGATACTTGAGCAAGTTTACTCCACTGACCTGCGTCCTACTCGAATCACAAGAATAGGCAGAAGAACCGCAGGACACTGTAGACTACTACGAGTCACTCTTCCTTCTTCAGAACTAGCTCGACGTATCTTAAGTAATAGAAAGAAGATTCCACCTAATATTAACATCACCTCCGATAAAACGGCTCTCGAAAGATCTTACCTGAAGCAACTTAGGACACAGCTGGCTGATCTCCACGCTAAAGGGGACATAGGGAAAACTATCAAATACATAAACAATGTGCCTTGTATCGTAGATAGTCCGTCATCCCCCAGTTCAAAAAACTAGGATCAGCTCTCTCAATATACTACCAAAACGTTCGCGGCCTCCGGACTAAAACGAACCTCTTACGTAACACCGTCCTAACCACCGCTGTTAATTTCGACGCTATTATCTTCACCGAAACATGGTTAAACACTAATATAGTCAATGAGGAACTAGGGTTAACTGAGTACGCTGTCTTCCGAGTTGACCGTAACGAGCTCTCCAGTACTGCCAAGAGAGGAGGCGGAGTCTTAATCGCAGTCAGGAAAACCATTCCATGTCAATTCCTTCAGACTCCGTCAAACCATATCGAGCATGCCTTTGTCAAAATTTTTCTTCCTTCTACGCAGCTTATTATCGGTACTATCTACATACCTCCTGCTTCTCCCTCGTTTACGTACATCGAACACTTCGATTTTATAAACAGCATATACCAATCAAATCCCCAAGCTAACATACTCATTGCTGGCGATTACAATCTTCCCTCGTTTCGATGGCCGCCATCAATCAGCCCTCTCATCACACCTATCCTTCATCCACCAGCCAGCAGTAATCTCCAGGTAATTCTCGAGCACTTCACTGAATTTCTAAACTTAAATAACATCAAGCAACTCAATAACTTAGCTAACTCTCAAGGCTCAATTCTTGACCTTGTCCTAACAAACATTACGGAAGCCTCCGTATCCGATACTCTCGAACATCTCATTCCAATGGACAATTATCACCCACCCCTACTTATCCACATAAATCCCTTCCATCACCGCATCCCTACCTCCAAAAACTCCTACTCACTTGACTTCCTTAACGCAGACTACTCCAACATAACCGAGTTCTTCAATTCCATTGACTGGGATGGTGCTATGCTCTCCTCTTCTCTTGATGATGCTGTTGACTTTTTTTATGCAAAACTTTACCAATCCATTGATCTATTCGTACCGAAAATTTCAAGACCAGCCCACAGTTATCCCAAGTGGTTCTCCAGTGAGCTTATCTCAACCATTAAAAATAAAAAAGTTGCTCACAGATTATTCAAGCAATCTCGCAGCACCATCGACTATACTTCTTTTAGTAATCTTAGATCTAAGTGTAAAAAGCTCTTTCGAGAATGCTATTCGAAATATCTGGCTAAAATCGAAGGCAACATTCAATACGACATCAAATCGTTCTGGAAATTTGTTAATTCCAGGTGACGTTCAAATACGCTCCCAACATACATGTCATGGAACAACATATCTACACATGATGAAATATCTGTTGCTAACCTTTTTGCGGATTATTTCGAGTCGGTGTATAATAAGCAAACAAATGGGCTCTACCATCCACCTCAAAGCAGCTCTATCCTTAACCTCTCCAGCTTATCTATTAGCATTGGCGAAGTCCTACACGAAATCGACCATTTAAACCTTCACAAAAGTCCCGGTGAGGACGGTATTCCGCCTATAGTCTTCATAAAATGTAAATTCATTCTAGCTAGACCACTTTGGATCCTGTTTAACAAGTCTCTAGAATCGGGTTTATTTCCCAAAACATGGAAACTAAGTCTAATCACTCCTATTTTCAAATCTGGCGACAACTCCCAGATTAGTAACTACAGACCCATATCTCTCCTTGACATAGCACCCAAGATCTTCGAATCCATCATTACAAAAAAACTCAATTTTCTTCTGTCTACCTCCCTGTCAACCGAACAGCATGGCTTTATCAGTGGTAGATCCACCGTTACAAACCTAGCTGTATACATCGACTACCTGTCCACTGCCTTGGACAGCCACTACCAGGTAGATTCTATTTACGCCGACTTCTCCAAGGCTTTCGATAAGGTAAATCATTACCTCCTTCTGGACAAATTAGCCAATTTTGGTATTTCCGGAAATTTACTTAACTGGTTCCATAGCTACATTTCTGGTCGTACTCAACGAGTTAAGTACCGTGGACGACTCTCCAGAGATGTTCATGTCACCTCCGGTGTCCCTCAAGGCTCCCACCTTGGTCCACTTCTATTCACCATGTTCATCAACGACATTTCCGTAGCGCTCAAGAATAGTAAATTTCTGCTTTTTGCAGATGACCTAAAGATCTATAAAACCATTACCAACATTTCTGACGCCCTGGAATTACAAGAGGACATCACAAGACTTGAATTGTGGTCCATGGCCAATCTCATGGACTTCAACCTAGCCAAGTGTGTCAAAATCAGCTTCTCTCGTAGCAAAAATCCAATACGTTTTACATACAAACTTCAAAATCACAATCTAAGCACCGTAAATTGTGTGAGAGACCTTGGGATAACAATTGACTCCACCCTTTCATTCTCATCTCACATAATCCATATTACGGCCAAGGCGTCTAGAATGGTTGGTTTTATCAAACGTAATTGTACCCAATTCAAGAATCCCAAAACTCTTATCAAACTTTATTCGGCGCTTGTGCTTCCTCATCTTGAGTACGCCTCCATCATATGGAATCCTTATACAATGAGGCACAACGTCATGCTAGAGAGAATCCAGCACCATTTTCTAAGATTTCTCGCATTTAAATCTAATTGTCCTATGAATTCTCACGAGCATGACTATACGCACATCATGAGAATGCACAAGCTTTCCTCTCTTCAATCCAGACGAACTATAACCGAAGCCATGTTTCTTTTTAAAATTATCAATGGTCAAATAGATTGTCCTCAACTTCTATCCCTTATATTTCTCCATGCTCCCATCCGTTCGACCAGATCTCCCCTCCTCTTCTATCCTAAATCCTTCTCCTCCCGTTTCAGCCACATAAACCCGGTCATCCGAATCTGCATCCTAGGCAATACACTATCCAATAATGTCGATTTCTTTTCTTCCTCAATCTACGCGTTCAAGAGAGAGTTACTACTTTCCCTATCTTACCCTAATGCTAGCCCTTAAATAATTTGTTTGTTATGTATGCATTTACTTTATTTATGTATATACACTGGTCTCTTTGTGATTTATATTTTCCTTTTGTTTTTTGTTATGTAAAATTTATTATGTTATTTTGTTTTTAGACATTTATATATTTTTTTTATTATTTTTTTTTTTTTTTATATCTTTATAATCATTTATGTTGTACACTTTCTCTTTGTAAAGGGATTCTTCCCGTCAATGCAACAATAAATAAATTAAGGGCGGAAGGCGCCAAACGAATTATTTTTGCGATACATGCATCGAAAACCAGGCCTGCATGTTGGAGATTGCTTCGAAAAATACCACACGATGGAAAACTATAAAATATAATTTTTATACAAAAACGTGACATTAGATCACTTTATTGAGTAGGTAAACATACATCTAAAGTTCACAAAAGAACTACTAAATCTTGTTTATACGTCGTAATCTTGCATGTTATGTATCCCTGCTCTTTCGACGGAATTTAATTCCGACCAGTACGATACCTATATCCAAATTTAATACGACCGCAAGGGGTTAATAAACTATTTGTTATTCTTAATTGAATAATAACCTCACATATTTTACTTCCTTACACTTAGATTAGCATTTTTAGAAAGCTTAAGATTAGAAAGTTAAAGATCTGTTTGAATATATTCGAGTAATTCGAAAAATTTCGAGCTAAAAGTTCATTTGCGAGTAGATTGAAGTTTTACAAGGGCTGGAATATTCGAGCCGTTTGATTTTTTCAAGTAGCTCGGATTTTTTTCAAAAGTTCGTCGATTTCAAGCAGCTCGGAAAAGTCAAACGCTCGACTCGGCTCGACAAACCGATCATTACTCGACTCGAAATTCGAATGCTCGAATAAATCGAGTACTCGCACACCTCTAATATACAATATATTGTGCCATAACCTGTAAGGCTTATTTTTCAAGTTATTATTTTACATTGCGATATATTTTTTGTAATAATTTAATTAATACTGTACAATTGAAATTAGCTCTTTAACCCTTTCGCTGCGGTGCGCCGCGCCGAAAGTGCGAACAGTAAGCGCGTGCAGTCTTCAGCATTCAGGGCTAAATCTTTTGTCTAAAAAACGATGTTGTGACATTGTATTTAGAAGCAAAATAATTTGTGTTCATAACAATGTATTCATAATTTTTTCATGAACGTATTTTTATATGGCACTTATTTTAACTCGTGGTTTCATTTTTGGAGCGGGTGACTATAGTCACTCGTCGGGTATAGGAGGCATTTTGTGGCCGGTGACTATAGTCACCCGTAGTAACGAAAGGGTTAAGTATTAGCGTATAGTACTAACGTAGGAGACACAGACACGACAAACAATACGCCGACAGGGTTCAATTCCTATAACAATTATGTATCACAAATATATGAAAGAAGATTTTAGTAAAATGAATGATAAAGATAAAGTAAGAAATTCTACTTTATTTGACTTTTAATTGATGTTCAACATTAGATTTTACACAAACCTTTTTCTATGCTAACGAATTTTTATAAATGACGGCGCTAATATGAATAATAATAATTCATTGCTACAATTACCATACGATATTCTAATGTAAGGAAAATCAAATGTTTTTTTTATGCAAACTCGTAAAACTCGAACTTGATGAAGTAGTCCTTTTCAGCTTGTGGGACAAACATAGTTCTGTGGAAGCACACACTTTTGGACATTCGGATCGAAGCGCAACGAATTAGGACACTTGAACTTCCACATAACGCGACTGACACCATCCCAGAAGCAGAAATAATATTCCTGACAATTTGGGTCGTCGATTGGGAATCTGCCATTTTTTGTGCACGGCATTTCCGTCGTCGATTCTGGTTCCAGTGTCGTTTGAGTACAGGTATATTCCGTCATGGGCACACAAGTAGCGATTGAAGGATTAAATACTGTTGACGATTTACATTTAAAATCATACGTAACGTAAGAGGCTCCATCATAAAGACAAATGTAGTAATTCTGACATGTTCCATCATAAATGTCGTATGTGCCTTGCTCGTCACAGACTCTTTTCGATGGAGTTTGTCCTTCCACCACCGTAAATGCAATGACGAATAGAATGAAACTGTCAAAGTTCCTTAATAAGCGTACGTTCATCGTGAACTGTGGCTCTTCTACTGTAAACGAGTTTTAATATCTGCTGTTCAACAGCTATAAACTGTGCGATGTTTATCACAGTTATGGTTTTATAACACAGCTTTGCAATGCGCTTTTAATAAGCATTACGTTTAACACGTTTTCTGATATCTATATTGCTCAAAATATTGTGACGGTCACATGATTCTAGGAACATACTAATATGTAGAAAAGTTCAATTACTGATAATATAAGCGCTATTATTATCGTATACATATATCTGCCATACATAAGCATATCCTTGATGCATGCGTCAATAAGGCATAGATATTGTCGAGTATATGATCTTTGTTTGCATGCGACTTTACTCTGTCGAAACCGAAGCCTATTTACTCGAAATGGGAAGTCGCGTTCTGGAATTGTTCAAAAACAAAATTCAATCGCACCGTATGAATCGTCGGATCGCAATTCCTGTCGCTGTCTCGAGAAGCGAATCATTCAATCGAAGTTTCACGGAAGACATATTATAGTACATCATAATAGTAACCCTTTGCACTCCGAGCCATCTCTGACTTTGTCTATTAGCAATTCGACGGGACTTTATTATTTACTATATTTGCCTTTTCAATAGAAAAGTTCAGGTAAACATAAAATTTACTAACCTTCCGATCAACTAATACATAAGTTAGGATAAGTGCATATTGTATAAACACAAATATTTTGTACAGTGGTTTGACCAACATCCGCCGTTCCACAATCAACTCTGATTCACTGCCCCAAGGCCAAACATGCTATCTTGTCATCTTCACTTTTTAACTTGAAAATTTTACTTCCCATTATGACCTTCAGCTTCCAGCCACCGTTATCACCAGTCCCACTTCATCTCCTAAAGTCCCCTAAAAACCCTGTATCCCCGCCTATATCAAGATATGTTGCACCTCGTTCTCATTGTCACAAGCTATTTCTGTTGAGGAGTTTTAAAATATTTGTATATGCCGTGTGGTCGTTTACAACACTTTATTTAAGAAGCACTATTGCGCGTTCGGAGTTTTAATAAACTTAAGGTTTATGTTGTCGCGAGGTACAGACATTCAGCGATTCTGTACAATTCCAGATTTAATCTGTTTCATTTTGGTAACGACACTGGCCTTTTAACGGTTTTACGACAGTACGGTGGGAGGTTCGGATAACCCCGACTTCTCGTGAATAAGGTTCCAAAAGGGCGAATGCTTTTCTTTAGGATCAAAGGTCTTCAAAACATATTGTGAGGGAAAAGCAATGTTGGAATAGAAGAAAAGTAACAATTCCCGTTTGAACCGCGAATCACGTTTAGTAATATAACAACACTAATAATACTTTTATATTATGCGACGTAGTGCGATCTGATACTGTTTTTCGACAAATAATCTCTGTCGACGGGTCATGCACATCGTTTTGTTTTCTCTGATCGGCGTGCGTGGCACGTCTTTCCAGCGCGCGCGGTTAGATGCGAATATCGCCCCAATGCGCCACCATGCTCGTGCCGGTAGGTTCGAACCTGCCAAGTGAAAGATATAATAAGGCAGGCTTGGTTGGGTAAAACAGATACAGTGAGTCACAAAATTATTGGCACACGCAGAGAGTTAACGGAAATATGGAAAACAAAATGATAACAAAAGAACTTTAAATACTTTTTATTAAAAAACATAAAATTTAGACTTTGAACTAATAAAACTAATTAAGAAAATAACTGTATTATCATTTATAGTTATGAAAAAACGAAGTATAACAATTTCGTGCTTGAAACTAGGTCACAAAATTATTGGCACACGTAATGTATTCTTTGAAAAACTATTGAACTAACCATTTCCGATCGTCTTATATTTTTCTTTACTAGCCAGAGATTCAATATAAGACATTATAACGTTTGAATAACATCGGAATAAACAATTTGTACAATTTAATAAAACAATATACATAACATAGTGCTACTATGGTTGGAAAACAACAAGAAACTGCTTTAGAAATAAGAAATATAGTCATTTTTCATTGAAACAATGGAAAATCATATAGAAAGATTGGGAATATCGTAAATAAAAACTTTACAACTGTAAGAAATATTATTAAGAGATTTGTGAACGAAGGCAGAATAGAGAATAAGACTGGTCGAGGAAGGAAGAAGTTGTTAAATTCACGCGAAGAACGTTTCGTTGTTCGAAAAATCAAAGAGGATTCGAAAATAAGTGCACCGAAAATTAATGCTCTTTTTCAAAAGTTTTCTGGTAAAGCTGTTTCGAATGAAACAGTGCGAAGAGTCCTACGAAAAAGTTCGTATAACGGTCGCGTAGCCAGAAAAAAACCGTATGTGAATGCCATAAACCGAAGAAAACGTCTAGAATTCGCCAAAAAGTATATTTCTGAGCCTACTGAATTTTGGAGAAACGTAATATTTTGGCGACGAAAGTAAATTCAAAATTTGGGGATCAGATGGTTACCAAAAAGTGTGGAGAAAACCAAACGAAGAGATGCATCCTAAGAATCTTCGTTCAACGATTAAGCACGGTGGCGGTAATGTTATGGTATGGGGTTGTATTAGTTATCATGCTACAGGAAAGTTAGAATTTTTTACTGAAACAATGAGCAAGATGATATATTTTAACATTTTAAAAAGTAATTTAAAAGAGAATGCTGAAAAAATGGGCGTTTTCAATACGTTTCAGTTTTATCAAGACAACGATCAAAAAAAAAAACAAGAATAGTCCAAGAATTGTTACTGTATAATTGCCCAAACGTTATAAACACACCAACTCAGTCACCGGATTTAAATCCAATCGAGATGGTATGGAATAGATTTGACGACAACATAAGAAAATATTCGATTGCTAATAAAAGAGATCTGCAAAGTAAGCTTGTAGAAGAGCGGTACAAGATTGAAGAAGATTATTTTAAAAAATTAATAGACTCGATGCCGAAAAGGCTTGTAGATGTAATAAAAGAAAAAGGATACCCCACAAAATATTAATTACAATAAATTTCTTCAGTTTTGCAATAGTTTTTCACAGAATACGTTACGTGTGCTAATAATTTTGTGACCTAGTTTCACGCACGAAATTAATATATTTCGTTTTTTCATAACTATAAATTATAATATTGTTATTTTCTTAAGTAGCTTTATTAGTTCAAAGTCTAAATATTATGTTTTTTTAATAAAAAGTATTTAAAGTTCTGTTGGATACCTCTTAAATTTGTTAAGGCATAGTATGCCAGAGGAAGTCAAGTCCTACTCTCTCCCTAAACTGTCTAACTCGGGACAGAAAAAAACCAGAGATGCCTCACTTGAGCCCTACCGAGGTATTGTAATAAATTACGACACTCCTCTGTCCCTTTTTCCTTCTTTCCTCCTTTTCTAAAAACCCTTACTAGCCTTCTCCTACGTACTTCCCTCTCTCCGACTAATTTTCCGTCCACCCTCAACGCTCTTCCAAAAATCGTTACTTCGATTCCGAGTTTAAAACTGTACACATCTCTCTCCGCTTCAATAAACGCACAATTAAAGAAAATTCGAGTGAAATTTATTACGGGGTCACAACAGTTCTTTTGTTACCTTTTTGTTTTTCATATTTCCATGAACTCCCTGCGTGTGCCAATAATTTTGTGACTCACTGTATGTAGTTGCGAGAAGGAGGCAGAGCTGCTCCAAGGACGAACTGACAATCAAATTTGTAAACACACTGCTATAGATGATGGTCCGTTCCATCGATTTCGATGATTTTTTGGATATGTTGCGAGAATCACGATTTTAACAAACTTTACCTATACATATAACCTCTGCTCAGCTTTCGTTTTCGAGATATTGGCAAAAAACTTTTTCTACTACTACGTTAAATTTGGCCTGTGCATGCACGTCCGTGGCAATGTATGCATTAGCGCTAAGCGGCCGTTTATCTACTGTTTCTGCGGTTCCACCTTAAAAAACTTTATACCGGGTGCGACCATCGAAAACGTATTCTATAAGGATATATATGCGAATAATAAAATTCAACATTTACTGCTGCTCTGCGAAAACTATGTAGGATGAACGTTTATTAATACATTGACTGCCTGAAACTATTTGTAAGAATGTCTGGAGACTGTTTGGGTTGCGAGTGAATGTTTAGACTTTAGTGTGACTGAAGGATGCCTGTTTGTATAAACGAGAGTGAATTGTGGAAGAATGCGAGTGTTCCCCGAAATTGTGGTGCGGGTGTGCCTTAGGAAAAGGGCAACACTGTATGAATGAGGCTGGATATAAGCGAGTGTGGACGAGAAGTGTGATCAGTGTGTTTTGAAAGTTAGTCTAGAGAAGTTTTGTGAGTGTAGAGAAATTTATGAAGAAAATCTTTATTATTTCCCACAACTATTCCAACCCAAAACTAATTTATCTTCTCGTTATAAGTGTCGAAACTATCCTCTTAGAAAAACCTTTCATTAACGATACATTCCAATGCTAAGACACCCTTTTCCGATCCCAACCGAATTTCCCCGGGACCACTGCTCAATAATAAATCCATCCACGTCGTTCTTAACTTTATATTTTACATCCCTTCCCTATTCTTCCAATTTACTTTCCAGGTTCCAAAGCGGATGGACTTTTTTCCGTTAAGAAAGAATAAAACTATCCCTACTCCCGCTACAGAAACCAAATATAAAAAGGAGACTTTTTGGAGACAATACAGATCTAACACAATTCGTCCTGCCGTAATTCTGTCCGTTTACAACTTGAACAAACATGTTATTGTAAAAATATTATTATTTTTGTTACTTTTCCGTTAGCCGGGCGCAAATGTCACCAACACATATATACACATTATAGGTATTCGAGTTATATTCACTCGCGACTTGTCGAGTTCTTTTTTTCTTTATTTGATCCGGCAACATATAATTTACAGTAAACTCTAGTTTTCAATTCGGGGCGTAATTTCTAAGCTGTCTCGGGAGACCGCGTGTCGGCCCTTATGACCTCTCGGTCTTCCCCCTTCTCTCGAAGACTTTTTCATCCCTTCCTCTCGGTGACCCGAGAGTAAGGGAGAGTTGTCTTCTTACCTTGTCTAGGTGAATTCACAAAATTGTCGAAGTTGCCTCGAGACGTCTGTAAACAATGGAGGCGTTTTGCCATGGAAAATTCCACATCTGGCTAACACTCTCCAATGCCCAGCCGCCTCGAGGCGAAGTCCCACCTAGACAATGGTTTTCTCTCTCAGATGGTTTATGACCCGGTCCCCGTCTACCGCGGACGGTCCTAGACTTGCGGGGCCAGATGTACATGAAAATTTCAAGTTGAAAATATATATTAAGCCCATCGCAGAGTCGGCCGTCCGAGACGGAAAGTACGGAGGACGGACCATAAACCTTTGTCCCTACACACATATACATACATATATATATATATATATATATATGTATATATAAATATATACACAGATAGATACACTGCGTCCGGTTAACGGAAAAGTACCTTATTTTTAAATAAAATATTCAAAGCCTAAATTGTCTTTGCGTTTCGACGACATAAGTACCCTTATTAACCTAACGGTAAGGTAAAGGTACTGTTGGATACCAACTCAATTCATGTTTTCTCAAACTCGCTATCTTCTCTGACAATAAGATATTAGCTCCAAATACTACTCAACGTGATTCAAGGTCCAAAAGGGAACTATTACTCATCCTCGATTCCGTCATCGCTTTTCCTTCCAAAATATGTTTTCAAGACCTTTGGTCTTCGCGAAAGTCGCTGGAAAAGCGATCGCCCTTTTGGAACCTTAGTCACGAGAAGTCAGAGTCATCCAAACCCCCCACCACACTAGTTTAAGGTCCTTTAAAAGACCAGTCTCATTGCCAAATTCAGACAGACTAAATCAGGAATTTTGTATCGAATCGCTGACAGTCGGCATCTCGCGACGACGTCACCCTAGAATTGTTAAAACTCCGAGCGCGCAATAGTTCTTTCTTTAATAAACTGTTGCTAACCATCCACGGCATACAACATAAATTTGGTGTTAGAAGTGGGATACAACAGTACCAGTATTTGACCAGTTAAGAAAAATTTTCGATAGAAACAAAGGTAACTGCTTATTCTGTCAACAACTGGCGAGAGTTGATGCCTGGAGAATTTCTTTTAACATTCCAGATTACACTGTTCAACACGATTTTTTTTCTCAAATATCCAATGGGTGATCCTCGTACAGTTAGTCATCCTAAACACGAATCCGTCGGCAGAATTGCTCCATCACCCTCAGTTTTTTAGTAAAATGAGTTTTTGTAAAAACACCAAATTGTGGCAGAAAATGAGGTACTACGCAAAAAGTATAAACGCTACGAAGTTGAGATTGGTCTCAAAAGATAGAGGAAAACATGCCGAATATTTTAGTATATATATTTATTAAAATTGCTTGTTGCAAATAGTAACAAATGACCGTCAAAGTTTAAAAAAGTGCGGATGCGCGAACTTACTATGCTATACTTTTACATTTTTATGAAAAGTTATTTATCTAGCACGAATTTGCTATACTGGATCGCATTCCTTAGACATTTCTGAAGAGAAAACTGCCCCCAAAAGTTTCGGGAACAGTTTTCAATCCCGACGGGTCGAAAAAATATCCGTCGAGAACGTGTAATCGGCGTTCGACGCCATGCTGCTATTCTACGCGGGCCGCCAGTGTGGCAGTGCCGTAACTACGCGTTATCGACGCCGATTTGACAGTACCATCTGAAGGGCTCTCAACTCTGATAAATATAAATGATCAATTATTTTTCATTAATTTTTGTTTAAAAATATTATTTATAATTTGGTCACCGCAAATGCTATTAACGGTGATATACTTCGTCGTTGCGATTTTGGTACCACCTCTCCACAAACATAACAGAAAGAGTCTGGCTGATTTTTGCACTTGCGAAACATTGCAGTAAACGACACACACTTAAGACTTGATACAAAACAATTACCACTTGACACTTACAATAGTATGAACCACTTGCCATTTAAATCTGCCCATACATATACACAAAAAGTTTCTCCTATAAAGTTTAAATATAATTTGTTATTAATTTATTATTTTAGAATCAAGTGTATAAATAAAATAAGATGAATATTGATATATATATAAAGAGATAGATATGTCGATACTTATTTTATTGATATGCTTAATATATATATATTAACATTTAAAATTAAGTTCGCCTGAAAAAGAATGTTTTCTTTTTTCAAATGCGAAGATTGTTTTCTATTTCCAGTTATACTGAATCAAGGAAGTGCAGGAAACACAATGTCTCGGGAGAAAAAAAGTTTAGTCTTCAAAATTGGAACTAATTGCTATTGGTGATTTTAAGAATTTGTGTGAGGGAGGTCATTGATTTTTATTCGTTAGAAAAAAGTTGGAGATGGTAAAAGTGGGCGGTTTAGTAGTTGAGGGAATTTAGAAGCGTAGAAGACGAAGAAAGAACGTTAATTTATGGGTGCAAGGAAAAACGGAAAGAAACGGCTACGGTATAAAGAGTCATGAGAAAAGAAATTTTAGTGAAAGTGTGTTTTGGAAAATATCTGCTCTAACAATAAGTCGTTCTCGATACTTGACATATGCCATGCAGACGTCCGGCAAAGAGTCGGCCTGCGTAGAAAATAGTGTTCCGTAGAGCATACATTTTATTCCGAACAAAGGAAAGCATTTTCAATTGCTTAGCATTGAAAACATAAACAACTGTAAGAACAGATCAGAGTTCTAACTAAAACATAAAAAAAAAAAACAATTATTTATTTATATTTGTCAGAGTTGGACGCCCTTCGGATGGTACTGTCAAATCGGCGTCGATAACGCGTAGTTACGGCACTGCCACACTGGCGGTCCGCGTAGAATAGCAGCATGGCGTCGAACGCCGATTACACGTTCTCGACGGATATTTTTTCGACCCGTCGGGATTGAAAACTGTTCCCGAAACTTTTGGGGGCAGTTTTCTCTTCAGAAATGTCTAAGGAATGCGATCCAGTATAGCAAATTCGTGCTAGATAAATAACTTTTCATAAAAATGTAAAAGTATAGCATAGTAAGTTCGCGCATCCGCACTTTTTTAAACTTTGACGGTCATTTGTTACTATTTGCAACAAGCAATTTTAATAAATATATACACTAAAATATTCGGCATGATTACCTCTATCTTTTGAAACCAATTTCAACTTCGTAGCGTTTATACTTTTCGCGTAATACCTCATTTTCTGCCAAAATTTGGTGTTTTTACAAAAACTCATTTTATTAAAAAACTGAGGGCGATGGAGCAATTCTGCCGACGGATTCGTGTTTAGGATGACTAACTCTACGAGGATCACCCATTGAATATTTTAGAAAAAAAATCGTGTTGAACAGTGTAATTGACCGCGAATGTAGTTAATAGTTGACCATGTCATCGACTAAACTCAGTATACTACAATATATCGATTTACATTTTGTATTTCTAATAGAGTGAGATGTAAAACGGATACATTATAAATCGTAAACAAATCTAAATGAGTAATGTCGATAATTAACTATGCCTGTCAACTTCTGAAAATTGTAGAGTATCAATATCCAGAAGTTGACCATTAAAAATTATTGCTTTTTGAGGTTAAAGTAATAAAAACGATGTATATATTACTTATAAAACATTGTAAGGTCTTAAACAGTAAATAATTCATTTACGAAATCTTCACAATCTATGAATTTTTTACCCGAACCGGACAACCATTCTTAACAGAAACGTTAAGGAAATAGAGGTATAACGGCATATTACTTACCTTAATGAATTCAGACGTTCGCTGTTAATAGGTATACTTCACTTTTACATGTAATTGTTTCAAAATATAATCAACAGATGCTATGGCATCTGAAATTCACTTTCATCGAAAGTGCACAACTTATGCAAACCTTATTTTCTTATGTCTTCTGAAAAAAGGTCAATTACTGGTACTTTTACCTTAATTGTCCCCAAAGGACCTGGTTTAAGTTAGGATCTGTACCAAAAAGATTAATTAATGTTAGTTGAAGATATTTTTAAAAAAGGATCACCGTCAGGGGACCCGACTAAGCATTGGCATTATATTTAACATAAACTAATGCAACGTAGATTCGCTCTCAGCCTTTGCCATCTCCAAGCGGTCCGAGTCCTACCTTCGCGGCCGACAAAATACTGGTGGACTAGGCGTTGCTTCAATATTTGATGTTTCACATTGTGACTCGATGGGCGGGTCATTCTTGGAAAGTAAGAAGTTGATGGTATTTACGTTTCGTTTCCTATGATACTCCTTATCGTGCACTCCTTAACTTTCGCCACCCGTCCGACACTGGCTAGTGTGAGGACGTTGTTGAAAAGTTTTCGGTTTCGTATATCCACTACTATTTCACTAAAAACCTCTAAACGGTTTTTTTCAACAATTTCAATGTTTAGCTGCACCTTTTAACACTGTATTCCCACTTGTATAAGACACCACCCCAGCAAGGCGTTGAGCTAGGCGTTCTCACGCCTGGCTTTCGTCAAGGTGACAATTCCTTCAGCGGGGGAGGAAGACGACCTTCATCCCTACGGGGCCTTTTTGGGGAGAGGAGGTCCTCGAAGGACCCAGCAATAGCGGAGAAGAGGGAATTAACAATGCAGTCGATCGACAGTCGTTATAGAGTCGACATGTAGTCGTCAGAGAGTCGTCGCCTTGCACTCATCGAGCGAACACTCTTATTGTTAGAAGAATGACGTCGCGAAGAAACATTAATAATATTTGTATATTTGGCGAAAAACGAAATAATTGTATATATGTATGTAGGACCGAGCGCGCGAAATACAGAAAAAGAATGCGATAAAGCAGCGAGCGGATCGCGGCTGCGACGCGATCGCCGATTTTTAAAAGAGAGTGGTGGAAACTAGGCAACAGGGATATAGAGAATAAAGATTGTGAGAAAAGTGTGAGAATTGCGAGAAGAAGAGTTGTGCGAGAGTTTAATTTGATTATAATATTATTTTGTTGTATTTAGTTTTAATTTATTTGTTAATAAATTCTAGTTTTTTGTTATTCAAGTCCTACAATTTTTGGGGGCTCGTCCGGGATTTGAAACGAAACGACTAGAATTGTGAGTTGTGCGCGAACTATTAAGTGAAAAATTGTGTATTAAAATGTGTGCAGCTAAGCAGAATACTACTGATATCGACGCGCTTTCCACTGAGGAACTGAGAGATGTGTTAGAAAAAATTAATTTGGGAGTTGATGGCAGCAGACCAGTTCTCCGTGAGAGATTACGAATGGCTCTGAAATTTTCTGCTTCTATGGAAGAAAAAGCAGATGCTACGGAAGAAAATACAGAGGACAAAAATAATCAAGACGAAGAAGTGGCATCCGATTTTGAAAGTGCCAGTGAGATTAAAGAATCGAGATCGCGCCGTCGAAGAGAAACGCATGCAGCGAAGACTCAAATTTTAACTTTCAAAGATGTAGAAGATTCGTTAGCAACCTTTAGTGGTAATAGTAAACAAAACATACGAAAATGGATAGAGGATTTCGAGGAAACAGCCGACGTCTGTGGATGGACGGAAATGCACAAAATAATCTTTGCCAAAAAATTATTACGAGGTTCAGCGAAGTTATTTGTGTCCTACGATAAATGCAGCAAATCGTGGAAAGAATTAAAAAGATCCTTAATAGCAAAATTTTCGAAGACAGTCAGTGGTAAAACCATTCACAGAGAGCTTTCCCGATCGAAGAAGAAGTCAGACGAATCGTACGACGAATATGTGTATAGGATGTTGGAAATAGCGAGTCACGCTGACATTGAATTAGAAGATCAGCTACAATATATAATTGAAGGGATTCCAGATGATCCTCTAAATAAATCCATTCTTTACGGGGCAGGTAGTGTCAAAACTCTGAGGAAAAAATTAAGTCAATATGAAGCGATGAAAGCGGCTCAAGATCGTAAACATCGAGTACCATCAACGAGATCGTCTTCAGAAGCTGCATCTAGGATGGATACATCGCGGGAAACGAAGACAGTGCGATGCAATAATTGCGGAGGAAGGAACCATCTTGGAGCAGATTGCCGGTACAAGGATCGAGGAGCGAAATGCTTTAACTGTGGAGAATTCGGGCATATTGCGGCAAGATGTGAAAAGAAAGGGAAACAGGTGAACATATGTAAGGACATGACGAAGCGTGATCGTAAAATATATAAGACGGTAGAAATTGAAGGTAAGAAAATGATAGCATTATTAGACACGGGAAGTGATTTGCATATTATTCGAGCTGAATGGTATATTAAACTGGGTGCTCCGCCGTTTACTAGTCCAGGCATTGCTTGCAAAGGGTTAAGTAGTGATCGTGTAGAAACATTAGGTAGTTTTCAAACGAGACTGACGTTAGACAAACAAAATTTTTACATAAGACTACACGTAGTACCTGATAATTGTATAGGACATGACATTTTATTGGGATCGGGCTTACTAGATGAAGCAGATATACAATTAACCGATAATACCGCAGTAATTTTAAAAAGGAATACTTGTAGAGTTGAGCCTGAGACATTAAGCGTCCCAGAGATATTTCAAATTGACACATGTGCGATAGTGAGTGATTCATGTGAAAAGATACAAGAAATGTGTAACAATGTTAAGAATCTTGACGTAAAGAAAGATTTAGAAAATATGGTACTGGACTACAAACCGCGGGGTACCCATGAAACAAATGTTAAAATGACACTTGTATTAAAAGATGATATTCCTGTTTACCAGCGTCCGAGGCGACTAGCGCCGAACGAGCGAGAGCAAGTGAATAAGCAGATCGCGACTTGGCTAAAGGACGGAATCGTGAGACCGAGTATATCAGAGTATGCGAGTCCTATAGTGATTGTGAAAAGGAAAGGCGGTAGTATGCGCTTGTGCGTAGACTACCGAAAATTAAATAAAAAGATTGTTAGAGATCGTTATCCATTACCTCTAATCGAAGATCAATTGGACCGTCTCCAAGGTTCAGAGATATTTAGCGTTTTGGATTTAAAAGACGGATTTTTTCATGTTTCAATAGACGAAGACAGCCGGAAATTTACATCATTTATCGTGCCTGATGGGCAATATGAATTTTTGAAAGTCCCTTTTGGACTTTGCACTTCTCCATCAGTATTTCAGAGATTTATAAATGCAGTATTTCGAGAGCAAATTTCGAAAGGAATTGTCTTAACATATTTAGACGATCTTGTGATTCCGTCCCACAATGAAAAAGAGGCATTAGATAGATTACGTGAAGTATTAGAAACCGCAAGTAGATACAGTTTGTCCATAAATTGGAAAAAATGTCGATTTATGGAGAGACGTATTGAATATTTGGGTCATATTGTTGAAGGCGGAAATGTAAGTCCCTCACCATCTAAAACTCGTGCAGTGAAAAATTTCCCGGAACCGACATACACGAAACAGGTACAAAGTTTCTTAGGTTTGACGGGATATTTTAGAAAGTTTATCCCATCATATTCTTTAATTGCGCGTCCGTTGTCAGATTTGCTCAAAGCAAATGTAAAATTTAAATTTGAAACCGAACAGAAGCAATCGTTTGAGACTTTAAAAAATGCATTAAGCAATGAACCTGTATTAACATTATATCGTACCCAGGCTGAGACAGAATTGCATACCGATGCATCAAAGTGGGGATACGGTGCGGTACTGTGCCAGCGAGATGATCGTGATCAATTGTTTCATCCAGTTTATTACGCGAGCTGGAAAACATCCGATGCGGAATCGAAATATGCCAGTTACGAGCTCGAGGTACTTGCAATAATTAAAGCAGTAAAGAAGTTTAGAGTATATCTATTAGGAATTCCATTTAAGATCATAACTGATTGCCGTGCTTTTACAATGACTATGGATAAGAAAGATCTTTGCGTGCGAATTGCGCGATGGGCGTTGTTGTTATCCGAATATAATATGTAAATCGAGCATAGACCAGGGCAAGCGATGCGTCACGTTGACGCTTTAAGTAGAAATCCAGTAGAAATTTTGAATTTTAATGTAGACAACACAACTTTACTTGCAAAACTATCCAAAGTTCAACGCGAAGACGAAACTTTAAAACCCATTTTTGAGTTAGCAAAATCAAGTGAATACGATAATTTTATAGTACAAGACAACATACTCTTTAAAAGAATAGATAATGAATTAAAATACGTTGTTCCTAAAGCGATGCAACGAGAAATAGTTAGAAACGCGCATGAACGAGGACATTTTGCAATAAAGAAAGTAGAAGCTTTGTTAAAAAAAGAATACTGGTTTAGGAAAATGCGAGAAGTAATAGCTAAGGTAGTATCTAATTGCGTGCCGTGTATACTAGCAGAACGTAAGCATGGTAAACAAGAAGGCATGTTGCATTCTATTCCAAAAGAGAGCATACCATTAGATACATATCATATAGATCATGTAGGACCGATTGTGAGTACAAAAAAAAGTTACGTGCATCTTTTTGTTGTTGTCGACAGTTTTACAAAGTTTACGTGGTTGTACCCCGTTAAAACAACATCAACTAATGAAGTTCTAACGCGTTTAGAGAAACAAGCGAGCATATTTGGAAATCCGCGACGTATAATATCGGATAGAGGTTCCGCGTTTACCTCTCACGCATTTCGCGACTATTGTGAAAAAGAATGTATCGAACATAGTTTGATTTGCGCTGGAGTACCGCGAGGAAACGGTCAAGTTGAACAAATACATCGAATTGTTATTCCTTTGCTTACAAAACTCAGTATTCCTCGACCAGAAAATTGGTATGAATATGTAGAAAGAGTGCAACAATGTATTAATTCCACTGTATCTCGAAGTACAGGTGTGTCTCCGTTTGAATTATTAGTAGGGAAAGCAATGCGATTAAAAGATGATGTTGAATTGCAAGAAATAATCGAAACAGGAACTTGTCGTTTAGTACAAGAAGAAAGAGAAGAATTGCGTGAAAAAGCGAAACGGCAAATTCAAAAAGTACAATCAGAAAATAGGCGTACATATAATCGGAAGCGTAAACGAGCACGGACGTATTCTATAGGTGATATTGTTGCAATTAAGCGTACCCAATTTGCACCGAATAGTAAATTGTTACCAAAATACTTAGGACCGTATAATGTGAGCAATGTATTACCAGGTGATAGATATGCTGTGTCAAAAGTAGGTGAACACGAGGGACCGCGAAAAACAACAACGGCTGTCGATTATATGAAACCGTGGATAATTCACGACTCCGAAGACGAAAGTAGCGATGAAGATTTTGAAGTAACGGAATGGTATCGGGGGCCGATACAAACGCAGGATGGCCGAGTTGTAGGACCGAGCGCGCGAAATACAGAAAAAGAATGCGATAAAGCAGCGAGCGGATCGCGGCTGCGACGCGATCGCCGATTTTTAAAAGAGAGTGGTGGAAACTAGGCAACAGAGATACACAGAATAAAGATTGTGAGAAAAGTGTGAGAATTGCGAGAAGAAGAGTTGTGCGAGAGTTTAATTTGATTATAATATTATTTTGTTGTATTTAGTTTTAATTTATTTGTTAATAAATTCTAGTTTTTTGTTATTCAAGTCCTACATGTATAATATTATATACACCTAATTCTGTTTTTACACGATAGATACGTTCCCGACGAATGAAATAGAAGATTGGTTCCAGTCCCAAGATATCAGCAAAAATAATACTATAAACCATGAGCTTTCATGTTGGGATCTTAAATATTTTATTTCATAAAGATTGCACAGGCATCATAAAAAGTAAATTATCATTTGAAAAGGAAAAAACATGTCACTAATTCATGAACACAAAAATTAAGCAAGATAATATGAGTTACACATAAAAAGATTTTATGCGTTGTCACTTTATGACAATAAACGCATACATTTGAGTAAGACTGCAATATTACTGCCATCGCTAGAAATGTCTTACAATTAGTTATCGACTTCGTGCTCCATTGGTGAAATTCTTTCTGTAATCTCTGGAACAACATTAGAACTAGCCTCCTCTGGTGCCGATGTTTCGGTGGATTTAAGAACGAAGTGTAGACTAAGGGATTAATAAAACAAAAGTTTTTAAACTGTAACTTACCATTTATTAACTTTTACGCAAAATTAATTCCTTGTCTCCAATGTCGCATTTATAAAAGTAAAGCAAAATTTTCTTCTTAGAATTTGGATCGATCGTGTTAAATCAAAATAAGTCGTGTAAAAAAAGAATTGGGTGTATTGTATTTATCAAAGAATATTTATACATGCCCATATTGTATCAATGTATGAAGGATGCTGTGTGTGCGTGAAATATCGATCGAAAAAAAAGCGAACGTCGATCGCGTGACGGGCAGTCGGATAGCGGCAACCGTCGAGCAGAGATGTTTTGTAATTTTATCAATATTATTATCATTAAACTATTTAACACGAAAAAACCTGTTGTTAGTATAACCGAAATCCTACATATATTATTATATATAAAAGAAAAAACCGGTGGTTCTTACACATGATTATGTACCTTGACTTTTGATATACTCCGAATTATAGAGAATGTAGAATACAGGCAGAAGAGATGCAATAAGATGAAATCGAAAAATACCCAATTTAATAAGTTTATAATTACAATCTTCTTAGCGGGGTGTTATCATGCGGATTCATACAGGATATTTTACAATTAGTCTAGGCGTAACGAATTTTTCTATGCATCCCACAGTCCGGTATACGACGTTTTATTTAAAAACTTTACGCTACCATTTGTTTTTATGTCAACATATCTAAAGTTTTTAAAAAAGTTTCTATGCATTTCACAATTAAATTTGTTTTGACGGCTTCTTGAGAAATTATTACTCTATTCGCTTTGCCATTTCAAACATTAAGAGAAAACTCTCCATGTTCAATATCAAATCACGTAAACTCATTCCTTAACTTAATAATGTAATTCAATGTATTTTGCAACTTTTTTCTACTGCAATAAATTTGTACTAATATTTCCAGGTTTATTATTCAACAAGACATTTTTCTTCAACTTCATAAAAAGCTTTCCGTTTTTCAAGTTTAAAGTTGTTTTTATTAAGGTGTCGATTCATTCTCTTGTAGGTTCTATCACACACACAGCTAATTTTTATGTAAGATCTGACAGTCATTACTATTACAGCATTATGTGCTATACTTTCCCTTGAGTTATTATTTTAACAATATACCTATCTTTTTGTGAAAGATTGTGTGTCCCCTTTGTAAATTAGTTTTTTCAGGCACTCTGGTAGACCTCTATTCTTCCTGATCGTTCCGCAAATTTGTATTTTCTTTTTGTAAAAGGGCTTGCGTGTTTTCGAAGCTGTTGTAATAACTGTCCATATACAAATGGTGCCAGACATCAGTATATGTCGAAACTACAGTGTGTATCGTTTCGATCAACCGTAATACTTGAGCTGCGTAAACTTGAAAATTGCAAATATAACCTCTCTCACTTTTAGATAATATTCGTATGAGTATGCCATACTTAACAAGTTTTCCAGCACTGTAACCTATAAAAAAGAATCGTCCTCTCCAAGGTATTATACCCTCATCTAGCGATATTTATTGCTTTGGTTTGTAAGTGTTATTAAATTTTTCTTCAAAATAACTCCATATAGGCCTGACATTGAATAATCGATCAGATTCATCTGTGATATCTTCATTGTTGTTGAAATGCCAATCATTCCACATTTGCCAAAATCTATCCTTTGACATAGTTTTTGAAAAAAACGGCGTATCTGTACAGAGATCAGTAGACTTATCCCATGAAAATAGTAAATCCCAAAAATTCGTCTCCGGAATCGTAATATTTCTCCATTTCGTACTTTTGCGAGATTTTTTAAACTGATTCATATTTTGATAATAATAACTATTTGATTCCGTGACTAAATATGCAGAAAAGTCGTCGCCTATAAATAACTTTACTGCATCAACTGTGTATTCAGGAAAATTACCCATATCAGTTATCCCAGGATGATCGAAAAATTCTTCAAGGACTGGAGGATTGTCAATCGATGACCATTCATCTGCTTCTTCATCAGAAATTGATTCAGAATTGCTAGAAATACAACAGAAGTGCGTTCTCGAGTACTTTTCTTTCTTTTATTCATGGTAGAGATAGATATTCCAGAGCAACTAATTCTCTTGACGGATCAGTTCGAGAATGCACTGCTCCGTTTACATTGCTTTCAGTTTGTGTATTTTGTCCACCTTAATAAACCAGCGTATTATCGTTTGTATTATTCCAAGTTTTCATAATATAGATAATAAAACAAGTACACAGAATCCTATGCCGATATATTTTAACCTAAACCAGATTGTTTCTAAACTTGTCAGTGTTCGTTCATGCTTCCCAATATTCTCTGCCACTAATTCTATTTCGTCCAATTGTTTACCAACACCTTTTACCATAGATGGATTTGTATGTATTTCAGTTAACGTTGGTATTTGCACTAAACTGATATTGAATCTAGGTTCTTTAAATGTGCTTTCATTAAATTTGTATGAAAAAGGACTTTCATAATGTCGTTTTGGTAGAGTTTGTACAGTTATTTCTGAGTACAATGCAACTTTTGCAGTAGTTGCAAAACAGCCTGGTTTTAAAGTTAACAATCCTACTTTCTCTGCCGAAACCTCCGAAATTCTCTCCTTACAATTTATGTGTATAGTTTCGATAGAAGGTGATACAAAAATCCACCTATGACCATCTAATAATTGTATCCAAGCTGTTCTTTTTACATTAACTAAAGCATATTGACAAATATCATTTTGATTTTTACACGGTGCATTCATTACGACAATTAAACATGGATCTTGCTCTATGACAAAATATTTTGGAAGTAGTCTTTTACATATTCGATAAGTTTTTACACGTTTGCAATTTTGTAAAAATAATTGATCTGTAGGGGTGAATACTAGGTGGTCTTTATCGACAAATACAAAAACACCCCTCTTTTCTCTAACTATATGTTCACAACCTAAGCTAGCATACAAACGTTTCCCATCTTTAGAAATACGTGCAATTTGCTTACTTACTAAAGCTATATTTTCTAAGCACTTCGTTTCGTTAAGATGATTATACGCTTTGTTCAATATATCAATAGTTTGCCTGAGATTTTTTTTCCAGTTGCACATTCTCGTTCAAGTCAATGAAAGTAACAAGTTTCCAGTCCTCGTGGTAAGGTCTAGTATTTCCTAGGTCCTTAAAAAAAGAAATTCAGTAGTTGAGAAATATATCTTACTTTTGAACCTTTGGCTTTACTCAGGCAGAGTAGAACTATTATTGTCCTGAAACAAATTCATATTAGCATATTTTAATCGATTAGCATGCACAACGATATCCTTATTCTTTTTCCTAACTTTGTAATTTACATCTCCTTCCTTATCTACTATTTCATATGGACCCTCATATGGAATATACAAACCAGAATTCTTATCTCTAGTCTCTCTTGTCATCCAAACAAAATCTCCCGGTTTAAATTCTGCCGGTCTACTAAACCTATCGTATCTTTCTTTCACTTTTTCCTTAGACGCATTAATTTGTTGTCTCGCAGCTCTCACGATGTGTTCAGTTTTCCGTTTTAGTTGTTCTATATATTCCGGGTAGGTCTTAGCAGCTAATTTATCGGTACTTGTAAGATTGCGAGGTTTGGTTCCATATACTAATTCATGTGGTGTATATCCAGTTGTCTCATGGACTGCGGAATTGTAGCTATAACAAGCCATTTCCACATAATCATCCCAATTATCCAGATCTTCCGCCATTGTTTTTAAATATTCCTTTATCACTTGATGACTTCGTTCCAATGAACCGTTACTCTCCGGATGGAATGCTGTAGTTGTAATGTGTTTCATTTTCATCCAATCATTAAACTCTTTCATTAATTGGCCTGTGAAGTTTGTGCCATTGTCCGTCAAAATGTTCTTTGGTGGTCCAAAAATACTAATATACGATTTTACGAAGGTTTCAATAACATTTGATGCCTTTTGATCTTTTATAGCCCTGGCCATTAGATATTTAGTTAACTGATCCTGTATAGTGAGCATATATCTGTTTCCTTTACTTGTTTCTTGCAGTGGTCCTACAATGTCAATAGCGATCTTGTCATTGAAATGTTCAGGTGTATCCGTTATACATAGAGGCATTCTTGTGGGTTTTCTGTTAGTCTTTTGTTTTTGGCAGTCCCTGCAAGATTTCACATAATTTAATATATCATTATACATATTCGGCCACTGATAATTTGTAACTATGCGTCGTAAAGTCCGTTTATATCCTCCGTGTCCCCCTATTGTGGTATTATGATTTTCCATCAATATTTGTTGTATTTCTTCCTGAGTTTCCGGAATCTTTATGGGTTTCGCCCTAAGATAAATTTTTATATCAGACCCTTTGAATAATTCCTGTACTATATTTCTTAAGCTTTGTGTTTGTCCTGGGAAAATCCTCTGTAAATCAGCAATGTCTATAGCAAGTTCATTTATTTCATGTGCCATTGCAAAATCTAGTACTTCTTGTAAACTATTATAATAGTATTCTAATGTTTCGCGCCCGGTAAGGCGAATTATTATATTAACGAGGTCGTCATCATTATTATACAATATACCTGGTTCGTCCGCATAATTTATATAAACTGGAGTCGATGTTTCTGGGACATCTAAAACAAATTCTATGTTCTTACCCCATTTCTGTAGAGGTGCTTCTTCTACTATCAGCACAGGATTTCGAGATAGTGCATCTGCATTGCTGTTTAGACTGCCCTTTTTGTAGATAATTTCGTAATCATACTCTTCTAAGGCGATTCGCCACCTCATGAGCCGTGAACTAGGATCCTTGTTATTCATCAACCATCTCAACGGTCGGTGATCCGTAACAATTTTGAATCTCTTACCATATAAGTACAGCCTGTAATGCTTTACAGCCCATTTAATTGCCAATAATTCCTTTTCTGTGACGCTATAATTTTTTTCTGCGGAGTCGAGCGTCCGACTGGCATAAGCGATTGGCCTGTCTTCTCCAATTTTTCCCTGCGAGAGTATAGCGCCAATTGCATCATTGCTTGCATCAGTGGTTAAAATAAATTCTTCTGAAAAATCAGGGTACTGTAACAAAGGTTCACTGCATAACTCGTTTTTCAATGTTTCAAAAGCTGCTTGTTGGTCTATCCCAAATTCAAATGTAGTCCCCTTTTTTAATAACTTAGTTAATGGTTTAGCCTTTTTACTAAAATCTTTTATGAATCGTCTGTAGTATCCAGATAGCCCTAAAAACTGCTTCACGTTTTTAGCATTCTTTGGTGTAGGAAATTCTCTGACAGCTTTCAATTTTTCAGGATTTGGTCTAACACCTGCTTCTGTAATTACATGGCCTAAATATTGTAATTCGGGTCTAAGGTATTCACATTTATCCGGCTGAACTTTCAGACCCAATTCTAAAATGCGTTTAAAAAGAACTTTAAGTCTTTCGTTATGTTGCTCTAAATTTTCACCATATACAACAATGTCGTCTAAATATACGAAACATCCATGATCAATTATACCACGCAAAGAGTGATCCATCATTCTTTGAAAACTCGCGGGTGCATTTTTCAAGCCAAATGGCATCCTATTAAACTCGAAGTGCCCACTTGGAGTTGAAAAGGCAGTTTTTCTTTTACTATTCTTTTTCATAGGTATCTGATGAAATCCACTTGCTAAGTCAAAGGTGCTAAAATAACGGGCTCGTCCTAGTTGATCCAAAATTTCCTCGATATTCGGTAACGGGTATGCGTCTTGATCTGTTTTATTATTAAGTTGTCGGAAATCTATGACTATGCGCCATTTTTTCTTTCCGCTAGCATCACACTTTTTTGGAACTACCCATAAAGGAGAGTTATAGGGAGACGTACTTTCTGATATTATACCCTTCCCTAGCATATCTGTTATCTGTTGATTAATTTCTTGTTGGTGTATTAGTGGATATCGGTATTGCTTCACATTAATTGGTTTTTCATCATGCGTTTCGATTTTGTGTTCTGTTAAGTGTGTACAAGGTAATGGATCTCCTGTAATGGCGAATTGTGTGATTCGCGATCAGGATCCACGAAACGAAAGAGAACTTAAACTTTTGGACTTATATATATTAAAATACTCGATTTGATTCAAGAGAGATTTAGTGTTTCGAATGATTAGATGAGGACTTGTGAGAGTCTTGTATTAGATTAAGGATTTGGAGTTAGAATTAGAAGATGTCTCTCACAATGCGTTGGAGTTAGTAATTATGAACTTGAACTAGCGTAAGAGTAAGAGACTTTTGAATAGAGAACTGGTAGTGGTTAGAGTGAACTAATGAGGCGTAGGGTTTTTAAAGGTTTTAGAAGAGGAGAGGGGGTAGGATGACGGTATTTGGGAATTCAGGAGTAGGAATAGGAAGTTGGACCTTGGATATGGATGATGACTCGTGGATGAGTAAGGATCAAAACAAGGAATAGGATTTTGGACTTGAGGTGGTGATTCTAGAATGACTAATGATGGTGATGAGTGAGCCGCGTACAAAATATTTGTGTTTATAAAATATTCCTTAAAGATATCTTATGTACTAACTGATCGGAAGGTAGGTACATTACACTCCGTCTAAATAAAATATATCCTGGTACTGATTAATTATGTTCCAAATATCTTCTTTTGCCCTTTTATCTAACAATAAGATATGGTTTAATCTAGTACATTCTGATAATAATTTGCTTCTGTTAGGATTTAATTTAATTTGCAATATAGTTTCCTTATGCTGTTCCCGTCTAAAGATTATCTTTTTTTTGCCCGTGTCTATAATAGCGTGTTCCTTTTCTAAAAATGGCATTCCCACAATACCATCCTCTTCTATCGGAAAATTGTCCTTTACTATTACAAAAACATGTTCACGATCTTCAATATCAATACGTGCCTCCCTTTCAGAGATTATATCGCCCGACTGTATGCCCTGAAGTCGATTTATTTTACTCCTAAACGGTAAACATTTTGCCGGAGTTTCTTTAATTACATTTACTGTTGCTCCAGTGTCTGCTAGGAATTTTCCGTGTTTTCTGTTTCCCAATTGGATATGCAAGGTTGCAAGTTCGGTTCTCGCTGATGAGATACTGTATACTTTATGAAGTGGTTTGCTCTTCCCGCCTGGCGATCTCTTCTTGCGACCTCTAGAGATATAGTGTGCTAAAAACGATGCTTGTTCACGTGTACCGCTTTTCTTGATAAGTGCATATTATTTTATACTAGTTTTGTTTTAAGTTGTATTGTGTTTTCTTTGTATCAATAAATATATTATGGGTTATCCAATGATCGGTGTAAATAGACTGCGCCTTTACCTTAACACTTTATCTGATCTGGTGGTTTGGTTAAAGGCTGCCGCGCGTAAAAATTTTGATTCAATACGCGTGGTTTAGGACAATCTCTGACAAAGTGATCATTGGATCCACAATTATAACAGGATTTGTTTATACCTGTCGCTACCGATTTTTCATTGCGTCTATCTCGTTGTTCTGTTTGTCTGACGCGCTGGTTCGCACCTATCGCTTCGCGTCGGTTACTACCAGTACTACTACGTCCGTGCTGTTTATCAAACTCTTGCGTTATCTCGTCTTCTCTCTCTAATTCCATAGCAAAATCTTGTGCCTCTTTAATACTCTGCGGTCTCATTCCCTGAATTCTTACACGAAAGGGTATAGCCGGATAAGGACGGCAAAAGTGCCCCCAAAGATAATTAACCTTGAGGTATACCGTTCGATACGGCCCTTTGGAAAAACCCTTCTTGCAAAGTTTTAACCCGGTACCCCTACCGTAGGGGTAGTTATGGGGTAAAACGTGTTTTTCGGTTTTTGCTCGATTTCTCCCGTTTGGCTTGATAGAAAATTCTGAAAAAATCACACATATTATACCCAATGGTATGCATAGTCTGGAATTTTTTCAGATTTTTTGGTTGGCAAATCGATTTTTAAAAAATTAAAAAAATTTATAAACATTAATTTTTTATTGAAAATATGAAGTGACCACTTTTATATTTTTACAGTACCTGCATAGTACCCTAATTATTAATGTATCATTTTTTCAGATTTTTACGTTTAGTGGACTGCAGTTAAAAAAATTAAAAACCAACAATTGTTTATATTTTTAGCTAAATTATTGATGTGACCACGTTTATATTTTCACAGTTTCTTAAGTTTGCTATAAATAATTGACTGTAATTTTTTCAGATTTTTTGCAACAGTGTATCATACCAAAAAAAAATAATAAAACGATGTTCACTCATGTCCAATAAACAAGGAAGTGTAGACTTGAATGAACGAAAATTGTACGCAATACCCACTATTTCACATGAAATAAACTAATATGCTTCATTATTAAATAAATATTTTTACATTTGAAAAATTAATTGTACTGAATGAGTTTTGTTTTCTAATTTTTGGACTCAGGATCGTGAGGCGCGTAAGTTCAGTCTCCACTGTTCTCACTGTATTATCGAATTTAAGCATTCACCAAGGAAAATACATTATCCTCGTTTAAATATAAAAAATATTGCGTGTTAGGTATTAATTATTAACTACTTTTACATTTGTAAAAATATTTTAGAAATATAAAATATTTATTTATTTATTTATTTAATGTTTATAGTACGTCAATTGCTATTTAAATGTTAGAAAACTCAAAATTCTCACTTCATGCATGAAAATTAAAAATTGGTAAAAGGCAATGTATATACTTATTACCCTCCTTAGGGCAAAGTCTAAAGAGGAGAGCTGTTACCGGCTAATTCCAGCCGTAAGACTCGAATGGCTGCAGGTTTATGAAACATCTATTACAATTTTATTTTGATACGAGACAAGTTCCAAATCCTCCAATAAGTTCTAATAATTAGAAATTGGTATAGCAGCGGATTATTATAAACAAACTAACATAAAATACTCATTCCAAAAAACATCGTTTTATAATTTTTTTTGGTATGATACACTGTTGCAAAAAATCTGAAAAAATTACAGTCAATTATTTATAGCAACCTTGAAAAACTGTGAAAATATAAACGTGGTCACATCAATAATTTAGCTAAAAATATAAACAATTGTTGGTTTTTAATTTTTTTAACTGCCGTCCACTACTCGTAAAAATCTGAAAAATGATACATTAATAATTAGGGTACTATGCAGGTACTGTAAAAATATAAAAGTGGTCACTTAATATTTTCAATAAAAAATTAATGTTTATAAACTTTTTTAATTTTTTAAAAATCGATTTGCCAACCAAAAAATCTGAAAATATTCCAGACTATGCATACCATTGGGTATAATATGTGTGATTTTTTTCAGAATTTTCTATCAAGCCAAACGGGAGAAATCGAGCAAAAACCGTAAAGTACGTTTCACCCTATAACTACCCCTACGGTAGGGGTACCAGGTTTACACTTTGCAGGAAAAGTTTTTCCAAAGAGCCCTATCGAATGGTATGCCTCAAAGTTAATTACCTTTGGGGGCACTTTTGCCATCCTTATCCGGCTATACCCTTTCGGATCCAATCCCCTTATATACTGTGGTAAAGCAACTCTGTCTTCATTTGCAAATAAAACTTTTCTGTGCTCCGCGGATATAGTCCAGGATCCCAGTATGCAATTTTATCATTTATTACTAACAAGCTAATTTTTTGTAAGTAGCTTCATTTTGATGAGACGCCCAACTTTGTCCATTACATCAAATATCCATCGTGGTAGCTAACAGAGATAGCAGGGATTGAATATGTCGATTTGACGAGTCTCAAAAATTTATTACTAACAGTGGGTTTTTTATGAAATCCTAAGAAAATAATTTACATTAGTGAAAAAAATATTTGTCCTACAAAATTTATGGTTTCATCAAAGAGTCCCCTCCTTCCAACATGTATCGATTACGAGGTCATCGAAAATGTTTACTAACTAGCTGTTTTTTTTACTGTTGCTTAGTTACAATTTATATAATTTAACAGCCACATTGTCCTACAGATTGCGTGGTATGTTATCCCCGTCCTACGCTCCAAAGTTGTTAATACTACAAGACTATTTTTCTTATTACTAACTGTAGGACAAAATGTGACATAATTAGGTTAGTGCATTCTCTGTACAAATGAAACAATGTCCTACAAGAAAACAGGCGTGTATCACTAGTCCGACAAGAATTGTGATTTTTATTTTTCGATTTGTAGCGATAACGCTATCCTATATTCAAAAGAGTTCATGGCTCATTTGATAGCGTGCTGGTCTGGTAACCGATAGGTCGCTGGGTCGAACCTCGCTGCGTGCAACTTTTTTTCTCCCCCTTTTGTTCTTTGCTTTCTATATGTATTTCCAATAAAATTATTGGAATGGGAATTTTATTTTACTTTAGATAATAAAATAAATACACAGTGTTACGTACTCGTATACTTCGTAGCGACTGTCGTTACAACTTTATTAAAATTACATTTTATAAAACATTTAACAAAACTACATTTTACTAATTTTCAACTTTTCAAGTGCTTGGATGATATTCATCATAAAAACAGGGAAAACAATGTTATTCGACATCGCGCACATTTTATAAATCTCCTTACCACACGTTTTATTGCCGGGAAAACGTTTAATTTTCATTACTGAAAAGTTCGTAGGTATGCGCAGGGAACAGAACGTTTGGCATGCGATAAAATCCTTACGGTATATAACAATAAGGAGATTTAACAACCAGTGCGACGCGACAGTCGCTACAAAGTATACGAGTACCTACATACGTAAAACTGTGTATTATAGTAAGCAATCCTCTGCGTATGTGTACATGATGGAAGGGGGACTTGTTGATGAAACCATAAATTTTGTAGGACAAATATTTTTTTCAATAATGTAAATTATTTTCTTAGGATTTCATAAAAAACCCACTGTTAGTAATAAATTTTTGAGACTCGTCAAATCGACATATTCAATCTCTGCTATCTCTGTTAGCTACCTTAAACAAAAATTTTCGTATAGGAAATAGTTGGGCGTCTCATCGAAACGAAGCTATTCACAAAGATTCAGCTTGATAGTAATCATTTTTACATCAGGCATTTGTACTACAACTTTGGAGCGTAGGACCGGGAATAACATACCACGCAATCTGTAGGACAATGTGGCTGTTAAATTATATAAATTGTAACTAAGCAACAGTAAAAAAAACAGCTAGTTAGTAAACATTTTCGATGACCTCGTAATCGATACATGTTGGAAGGAGGGGACTCTTTGATGAAACCATAAATTTTGTAGGACAAATATTTTTTTCGATAATGTAAATTATTTTCTTAGGATTTCATAAAAAACCCACTGTTAGTAATAAATTTTTGAGACTCGTCAAATCGACATATTCAATCCCTGCTATCTCTGTTAGCTACCACGATGGATATTTGATGTAATGGACAAAGTTGGGCGTCTCATCAAAATGAAGCTACTTACAAAAAATTAGCTTGTTAGTAATAAATGATAAAATTGCATACTGGGATCCTGGACTAATATTGAAGAATCATTTGTGAGCGCTCGTTTTACGTCACGATGTGTTCTAATAAATCGCTTAGTATAATCATTAACACGCTGGCGACCTTGGCTGATTCGGCTTCTTTCAAGTATCATAAGATCATAATTTTTTACAGTTCCAAATTCATTTCTTAATATAGAAAACAAATCTTCTGCGGTATGAATTTCAATTCCATCTATAGCGGTACGCGCTTCGTTTATTATTTTCGTAGTTAAAATTAGCCGGAGCATTCTTTGTTTACTCCTACTATCAAATCCTTCTAAAGCTTGTTTTATTTCCCATATGAAAGTTTCTACAGGAATATTTTTTCCATCAAAATGCGTTATTAAATGTAATTCTTCGCGTAACCGACGATGTCGAATTGAAACATTCGATTCATCTCCTGATGATTCGTCTCCTGTTATTGATGCTACATTTCTGTGTGAATCTTCCGGCGCCTGTTCAGATCTGTTTAATTCTATACGTTCGAGTCTTTGAAATATTTGCTAATTTTGTTGTAAAATAAGTTGCAAAGTTTCGTTCAATTCCGCGTTAGCCATAATAATATATTATCAACAAGTCTATTCACAGAGTTTTCAATTCGTCCACTATTTTTCGCAAATCAAAAATATGCGTTATACAGTAAGTAGAAAATAGTCTACTTACCCCAGAATAAACATTTCTCTCTCAACTGACAGAAAGCTGCTGTATATTGAACCTCGGCACACAGACACAGGGCTAATATGTCAGGACCCTCCGTTCTCGTTCACCTCAGTGAATTCTTCCTCAAAAGATACTTCCAAACTATTTAAATCTTTCTGAGATATCCCACCGCTGCCGCCAAAATATTTTCACTGTTATGCCGTGTTAAGTGAAAATGCGTTCGCTTCTTTTAAACGCATTGATTTATTTGAGGATATCCAGAAAGAAAAAGACACCAATTGCAAAACTTAGAATTATAGTTTAATTAAAAGAGTCGCACGTCTTTACAGTTTGGTCGTCGAGACGATAGTCTTCAATCGTGAGCCTCGTTGCGCCGATTCGGTGCCGCCCTTTTTATTCCAAGAAAGGTTTATCGCTAAGGAGACTAAACTAAAGTGTCGCATGAGAATGCTATCCGATATTCCTCATCCGGCATTCACGGAAGTACCTAACAGGGTGAACACTCGAGAACGTGGAATAATGTCATCATCGACGGTTTCTTCGTTATCTTGACTTTCTGATATTTCTTGGTCACTATCTTTGTCACAATGGCTCATTTTATCAAGGTTGTAATCAATAATAAAAAAACCAAGTTTCGAATTAAGAAAATACGAGTTGTATGTTCTGGAGCTAGGATTTCGACAAAAGAACAAGTAACTCAACAGAAGATGGAGTAACTCAACGAACAAAACCTCTGGGACGAGAGAATGTAAAGCGTTGCCTAGCAACATAAATATAACCATACTAAACAATACTCATCGTATTTATACGATGCACGCTCTCTAACACAAATCTAGTAAATACGTATGTTAACGTGACCCGCGCTCCAGTGACAGACTGCGAAAAACGTAAAAGTATGTACGTTGGCCGCATGCAATGTGTTAAGTTGAACGATCGTAATATCGATGCTATTCCTTTTTGTTATTATGGACGATAGAAACGTAAAATATTTCGATGTCGAGAACGTGAAACGTTACAATTCGAAGCGTAAAGCACAGTTTAAACTTTCTCATGGATATTACGGCAACTTTGTATTCCGTATACCCACCCTCGATTTCTTTTGTGCGAGCGACTTGCATCAAAAAGGCCTGTTTAGACATTCGATAAACGTTTCACGGGCATAATAAGTGCTATCGTTTTACTCGAGAAACCAGGAAGAAAACTGTATTATGCTTTAAAAGTTAAGCTGTATTAAAGTGATGTCTATATAATTCAGTGTAAAAAAGGATCTGTTACTCCTATAATATGTAATATATAATATATAATAGCATTATTGATGCTGGCCTTAATAAAAGCTAGGATGGAAATTAGGTATTATATTGCTAAGATAAATTATTAATTGTGTAGGAACATAGTCACGTTTACCGAGCAATTCAAATGCCAGCTTGGATCAATGAGTGATCTCTTTGATAAACAGACTTTCGCAATAAAGACATAATTTTGAGGAAATTTTCTTTGTTTGTTGGATATGTTATTTGGATATGTTGTTAATATATACATACATATATTACGTCTTATATACCTGATATATCTTATATATGTACAGGGTGTAAAAAAATTAATGGTCATGGCTTTAAGGGGTTGTTCTACACCTCTGGATCGATGGAGATTTGCGAAAAAAACCGGCCGCAAAATTCGGGAAAGGGTAGCAAATTTTTTTTATTGGCTCATCGCATTCGTCTTGTTATGTGGGCAAAATGTCTGAGAGGAACCATGGGTCAGAAACGAACCGTTTTCTCACAAATTAACTTTTAATTCGGCCTTCTGATTACAATTTCGCCCATATGGCAGCCTTCGAGTCACCGACCTTTCGAAAGGAAACACATGAGATACCCTTGCTAACTCCAATAGTTGAAGCAGAGGCAACATAAACGAAGATAGAAAATGACTAGAAAAATGTCATTGACCTGCGTTCGGTGTTGGGTTCGCTCAAAGGCCCACCCGGGGAGAAGAGCATAAACACATGCTCTTCTCTTCTGGTACGGTGACACAGTGCCCTATTTTCTAGCTTCGTTTACGTCGCCTCTGCTTTAACTATCAGCAAAATTTTAATCGGAAGGCCCAATTAAAAGTTAATTTGCGAGAGTACGGTTCATTTCTGACCCATGGTTCCTCTCAGACATTTTGCCTACGTAACAAGACGAATACAATGAGCCAATACAAACAAATTTTCTACCCTTTCCCGAATTTTGCGGCAAGTTTTTTTCGCAAATCTCCATCGATCCAGAGGTGTAGAACAACCCCTGAAAGCCATGACAAATATTTTTGAAACACCCTGTACATAGAATTCGTCGTCCTGAGCACAAATCTAATATCAAAATTTCTGTATCACCTTCTGACTTTGAAAAACATTACTTTTAGTAAAAACGGTAGATTTTGGTAAAGACGTTGGTATTACGTGACATTTCGTACTCTATAATAGTAGTAAATAACTGTCAAAATTAAAAACAGTAATGCATTTGCGAGTGTGCGCAAAGTATTTCCTCTGTATGAAAAAAAAAATGTTTTCTGCCACCACGTTAGTAAAAAGGTTGGGAATGCCACCTCAACAGGACCTATCGATGTTCAGAGCCAATGAAAGTATTGTAACGGCGCTTCATAATTAAATAACTCAGATATTATAAAATAACGTCTCTAATTTAATCAATCCAAACTTCTTGCACAAAGACAACTCTATTCTCAATATTAAATCAATATCTAAACACTTGCAATTTGTTGTTAACATTCTCGTAATCGATATGAAACATAGGGGAGACAATTTCGTTACGATAATTCGTAACAGTATTATGTGTAGCTATGGCTCTTACGCCAAACATTGTTGGCTGATATTTCCCATGTGACAGCTATTTTTTTTCATTTCGTTCGGGACTTTTTTTGGATGAACAATTAAAATGTATAATCCAGAAATTGTTAGCACACGTTTATCGCCAATTTTGCAGTTTATTGGAATTTTTCCAATTAAAAATAACAAATTTAATTGACTTCATACCGCCTAGAAGGCCCTCACGTGTAAAGGGAATTTGTTGACGGCTGCCATAATTCCAAAGGTTTCGCTCGTCCGAAATCAAAAACTCAAACGACATTTTAATTTGTAAACCTAAGGCTATCGACGGAACTAGAATAAAATAAAAATGTCGAAAATTGAAGCTTTGACACAGTTTTAAAAGCTAGTTTCAATTATCGCCATATCTTTCCAATATTTTCAGCTTAAGAAAAAGCCATGACAGATATCAGGAATACTCTAGTCCGAACGAGAGCTATAGATGCGCTGCACATAATAATACGTTACGCGAAGTCCGTTCAACTGAATCAATTCTTTGCGAAATAATTTTATAATAATTTATTTTACACTAATTACTACAATATAATCATATGTGGGCAATTGAACCATTAATGTCGGGGACGATTGAACCACTATGAACATCAGACCTGCGCGCGCATCTCGGCTTATAAGTAAAAATGTTTGCAGGAATAGAAATGTAGCGTTTGTTGTTGTAATGTAACAAAGTAATTTATTTATTTATCCAAGGCTGTCAAAATTATTAATTAATTGTGGTAAGTAAAGAAAGATCAAACTATTATTAATAATAAAAAATAATCATTAATAATTCACTACTTTGCTTACATTTAATTATTTTTGCTGCGTTGAGGTTACAACCTAACAAGTTACTGACATCAATGTCAAGTAATAAGGAAAAAAAATTTAATGTGAGTTAATTTTATTATTTGATACGTAAACAAATTAAATAAAAGTTTCTTTTTTTTATAGATATTATTAGAATGCCTCGTCGAAGAATAAAAAAGACGCATCGAGGTGAAGTTTCTACTGAAATCTACGAAGCTGCTTGTAAGCAAATTGTAGAATGTAAACAAAAAATAAGATGTATTACTAAAACATTCAATATTTCTTTTCCAACGCTACGACGATACTTTATTAAATTTAAAAACGATGAAAATTTGAGTGCTGAGAAGAAAATTTTATCGATAAAAGGTTAAGAAAGTGTTGATTATCATAATATATAATATTATAAGTTTTATAAAAAATGTGCAATATGAGGTTAAAGATTTAATAAGTATCTAATTAAATGTTTATTGAAAATATTTGTTTTTATGCCCGGCACTGTTGATTCAATTGACCCCGACTAATGGTTCAATTGCCCCCGCATGAGGGACGGATGAACCATTTGACGCCGTTGTACAATTGAATATTTATTGAAAATATTTATTATTTGTCGACTAATCTACATGTCGGAAATGATAATGTATGAAATAAGCTATTGTTTCATGAAAAAAACTTTATTATTTTGTTTTTATTCATCGAAAAAAGAATTATTGAACTTTTTTGGTTCAATTGACCTCCTTCGCCCCTACGACTTTGAAAAATAAAGAAATCGCCGAACCGTGAATCAGAGAACATTACCTCTAAAACATGATTCCGGAAGTTTCATTCATCTTAAATAAAAAAATCAAATGTAATGTACCGATCCTCTGATCAATTCGTACATAAGGTAACTCTAGCGATTATTTTATAAGCAGATATATTTTGTACCGCGGCTCGCTCAACATCCATCGTTCCATAACCATCACTGATTCCCTGCCCCAAGCCCAAACTTCCAATTTTTCCATCTCGATCTTTCAACTCCTTAGCACAGTCACTAATCCTTCCTCATCTCTGAAATCGCTGACCCAAGTTCGAAATCTCACTTTCCATTTTTAACCTTCGGCTTGCATCCACCGTTATCATCGCTCCCACTCCTCGTCCAAAAACCTTTAAAAACCGCATGTCTCTTTCATACCAGGCTCTTATAATAAGCTCATTACTCAGTCAGTTCATCTCCCAATTCTTTACTCATTGTCAGTTCATAACCAAGTTCTCTAACTAATCAATCATATGGCCTTTCTAATTCAACTAATTGTAACAGTCATCTTCGAGTTCAAATTCTGATTCTAAATTCTCATTCAAATTCTAGTTCTAATTTTAATTCAAAACTCTAACAAGTTCTCAACAGATTCATTCATTTTCGTACATTTAATTTAAAACTATCGAAAGTATAAGTTCTCTTGCGTGGCGGATACTGAAGCGCGAATCACTCTATTCGTGCCGTTACACAAATTGCATTTTTATTCCTATACTCAAGGCTATCGCCTGAACTAGAATAAAATAAAAATATTAAAAGTTGAAGTTTTGGAACGGCTTTAAAGGCTAAGTTCCAATTATCGTAATTTTTTTCGGCTTTTTCGGTTTGCAAAAAAAGACTATGACAAATATTACAATTATTCTACTTCAGGCGAGAACTACAGATGTACTTACTATACCATAAAAATTTGAGTGAAATCCGTTCAATAGTTTTTGAGATGTCATGTCAGTCAATATGAAAAAAATAGTTTTGAGAAAAACGCGTATAAAAATTCAAGTACGATTTATACAGAGAAAGTACTAGCTCACCATTGTTTACATCAGCGGCGCTTTCGAGAAACACCGCCTCATTCACCATTTCACACAGCCGAGATGTCACTGATTCACAACCACTCTGTAGGCGTCACGCTCGTGCCTATTGGCACTGGCGTGGTGCCGCATTTGGGGCGACATTTAGACATTTAGGCGGAGATAAGAACGACGTGCGTGGGACGTCGACTCACAATATTTGATGAGGAACAGTTTCAGATGGCACTACGTCGCATGGACCGCAGCGGCCGCGACGGCAACAATGTATTCTTTAACCCTTTGCACTCGAAGTTTTTTTTCACTCGTATTACCAGCAACTCGAAGCAATTTCAGTGGAAAGATCATATTCTCATAAAAGTAAATGATATGCGCATTAAAAGAAAAGTCATTGTTGTATGCTATTGATTTTTTAACCCTTTGCACTCCGCTGTCCCCTCTCAGGGGACATCGTAATTCTAGCATATCACTCGGATGACCCCTCTCAGGGGACATTCAAGTTTACAAGTGATTACGGGGAATTGAGTTATTTCAGCGCAACTTTTTGAGACAAGCATGTTTCCCTGAAGCTTTCTCTTGAAATGGCACAAGAAATCAAATCAAAATATCGTGAAATTACTAAGATATATAAAAAAAATGTCACGACGGTCCGAGCACTTCTCGGCGCCATGGCGCGCCACTTGAAAAGAGCGATAAGAAGAGTTATGACCCTCACCCCTACCGGGCCTTGTCGAGGAAAAGGAGGTCCTCGAAGGACCCAGCAATAACAACGAGGGATAGCAAGGCAGTCGTTACGGAGTCGACGCCTTGCATACATCGAGGGATCACTCTTACAAGAGTGACGTCGCGATTAAACATTATTTATATTTGTATTATTGGCGCGAACCGAGATTATTGTACCTTGTATTTATCAGCTTAAACATTTATAAACGCCCTTTAGTGATGTGTGGTTTTTATTTCGAGACTCGTACAGAGCGGTAGCTTACGTTGGAAGGGCGACTGATTACTGAGTGTCGTTCCTCGGAGTTTACCCCGAACCTTTTGGACCCCTCGCCGGTCCCCGCGCTCTGCCTTCTCGATTCCTCGAACCGATCGCGATAGTTCGAGGGCCGTTGACAGAAAACAGAACACGCCGGGCCCGAGCGAGGGTGGTCCCATCCGGCACTCGGCACAGAGCGACGTCGGGAAAATAAACTAAATAATTTATTGTATTTAGAAGATCGTCGCTCTGCCCGAGAATGCTAGACTAAACTCCGAAGAACGACGTACTCGAAAAGTGGCGACGAACGGTCGTGTCGCCACATCACCCCCCTAGCAGTAATTTAGGGTAAGGTAATACGCGTTAAAGCTTACATGCTAAATAATCTATAATAAAATTTCTAAGTTAATGTTAAGATCACAGCACTTAAACCCTAACATTACGAAAGAAAGAATAATAATACTAATCGCAAGTTACTGTCTAACGAATGAAATTAAGCAATACGAAATAATAATACAAATAACGATATGATATAAAACTATGCCATGAGCGGCAATAAAAGTACGCGAATTAAGTACTACGAATTGGCATAAAATTATCGCTTATGTAAGATAAATCTATCGCGTCGATATTTACAGTAAACGATAAAAAAAAAAAAAAACTTACATTTAACGCACTCGCTTAATAATACTTTTTAACGTTTTCATTGAACTGACACCACGCGCACTTTCACTAAAATTGTCAATTGTATTTACGACTAAACGGTCGGGGAAATGTACTCGTCTACCCGAACGCGTTCTTCGTTCGGCACTTATAACAGGTGCCGGCACTTCGGTCCTTATGTCAGGAGCGTTCCTAACACTTGGCCGTATCGGATCGGCTGCACCCGGCACAAGGTCGTCCGAGAGCAGGTACGCGGGTTTTAACCGATCGACACTTATGGGTACGGTTCGTTGACCCACTCGCACTTTAAAGTACCGACCCCGTCGTTCGTTGACCTCGAAGGGTCCGTCGTAAGGCGGTTGAAATGCTGCCTTCGGAGCGTCGCGCCTGACAAATACATGCGACGCCGTTGCCAGGTCTTTAAAGACGAAAGTCTGTTTTTGGCCGTGTCGAGCTACGGGAGACGGTCGCAGATTGAGGAAAGTTCGTCGTAGATTTGAGACGTACGTTTCCTCCGTCTCGTTGACCGCGCGCTTTGTAACGAGAAATTCGCCGGGCAGTCGAATCGTCTCGCCGTACAGCATCTCTGCCACGGTCGCATTTAAATCCTCCCTCCAAGCCGCTCGAACCCCGAGGAGAACGGCAGGTAGAGACTCCGTCCATCAAGCATCTCCGTGGCACATAATCGCTGCCTTAAGTTGCCGATGGAACCTCTCAACCATACCGTTCGCCGCGGGATGATAGGCCGTCGTCCGGAGGTGATCCGACCCGAGGAGGTGCGAAAGATGCTTAAAGAGACCCGATTCGAACTGCCGTCCCTGATCCGTCGTAATTCGCAGGGGAGTTCCGAAACGCGCGATCCAACCGGCGAAAAAAGTTTCCGCGACCGTTTCCGCGGTAATATCTTCTATCGGCCACGCTTCTGGCCAACGGGAAAATCGGTCCACGCAGGTGAGACAGTATCGGAACCCTCGCGAAATCGGCAATGGACCAACGATATCCATATGAACGTGTTCGAAACGCGACGACGGAGTCGCGAATTGTCCGACGGGGGCCGATACATGCCTATGGATTTTTGCCCGTTGGCATTGTACGCACGCTCGTGCCCAGGATTTGCAATCCTTTCGGATACCTGGCCACACAAAGCGTTCGCTAACAATTTTGACTGAGTTTTTGACCCCTGGATGCGCGACGTCATGCAAAGAGTTGAAAACTTTCCTGCGAAACGCCTGAGTAACATACGGTCGTACCGTGGCCGTCGAGCAATCACAATACAGCTCCGTGTCGGTACCCGGTAGCTGCATTTTCTTTAAATCTAAGGCCGTAGGCGATCGCAGGAGCATCTTCAACTCCTCGTCATCCGTTTGAGATCGCGCGAGTTCGTCGAAATTCAACGCTCGCGACACTTCCGCCACTCTTGACAAGGCATCGGCGACTACGTTATCTTTACCTGACACGTGACGAATGTCAGTGGTAAATTGGCCTATCAAGTCTAAGTAGCGGAACTGTCGCGGCGTATGTTTCTCCGATTTCTGCTCGAAAACGAATGTCAGCGGCTTATGGTCCGTAAAAATCACACAACGACGGCCCTCGACCATATGTCGGAAATGTCTAATCGCTTTGTAAATGGCCAAAAGCTCCCGATCGTATGGACTATACTTCCGCTGAGCACCACTTAGCTTTTTGGTGAAGAAGGCAAGCGGCTTCCATCCTTCGCTGGAGGACTGCTGCAGCACAGCACCGACGAAAAAGTCTGACGCATCCGTGAAAATCGCAAACTGCGCAGCGACATCGGGATGCGCCAGAAGGGCAGCACGTGCTACGCTCTCCTTCGATGCGTCGAAAGCAACCTGCCTCTCTGCGGTCCACTCCACAGGGGTGCGTCCTTTAACGCCTCCTTGCAGCGCGTCGTTAAGTGGCGCCTGGACACTTGCGGCATCGGGAATAAAGCGGCGATAGAAATTAACCATACCCAGGAATTGTCTCAGCTCTTTCACTGTCGATTTTTCGGGCAGCGGTCGAGTACCTGCTGCCGACACTGAATAACCGAGGAACCGCACCTCCGGAGCACCGAATACGCACTTGGAAGTGTTCACAAGCACTCCGAAACTGTCTAAGCGCTCGAACAGCTCTCGAAGATGCCGCGCATGTTCCTCTTCCGATACCGAAGCCACGAGAATATCGTCTATATACGCGTAACACCAATCGAGACCTCGGAGCACCTCATCCATGAACCTTTGGAACGTCTGCGCGGCGTTACGCAATCCGAAGGTCATGAATGGGAACTCAAAGAGACCGAAAGGTGTTATAATCGCGGTCTTCGGTATATCATCGGGATTTACCGGAATTTGGTTATAAGCGCGCACCAAATCGATAGTGGAAAACACCGATTTCCCGACAAGTGTCTGCGCAAAGTCTTCTATATGCGGCACTGGATAACGATCCGGTATCGTTCTCGCGTTTAAGGCACGATAATCACCGCACGGACGCCAGTCTTGTCCTTTTTTTGGCACGAGGTGAAGGGCCGATGACCAACAGCTCTCGGATCTTCGAGCTATACCGTCCCTCACCATCGTGTCGAACTCCTTCTTCGCAATCTGAAGCTTGTCGGGGGCAAGGCGTCGCGATTTGCAGGCTACTGGAGGTCCAGGAGTCGTCCGGATAAAATGACGCGTCGAGTGCTTCGGCGTCCGATGTCCTCCAGAAGGTCTCGTCACATCGGGGAATTCTGCGAGTATCGCGTGATATTGACTGTTTCCCACGATCGACTTAACACTTTCCGCACTGCACTTTGCGATTTCACCCACGACCGCGAGCGTTGTTTTATTGTCTATCAGTTTTTTGTTTCGCAGGTCTACCAATAGTCCAAAATGCGTCAAAAAATCGGCACCAATTATCGGCGTAGTAACGTCCGCAATAATAAAACGCCACCTGAAATCCCTGCGAAGCTTTAAATCCAGGGAAAATGTAACGTGACCGTATGTAGGAATTTTTGTGCCGTTTGCAGCGAACAATTCATAATCGGTCTGTTTCCGCGCACCACTCACACGCGATTTCGGGAAAACGCACAGGTCCGAACCCGTGTCGACCATAAACTTCGTTTTGGTCTTCCCGTCCGTGACGTATAAGCGGCTCGACAAGGGCGAGGCATCGTTTGCCGCCATTAACGATCGCCCTGAGCGTTTCCCGACGCGAACGTGCACGGATCGCGACACTTTTTCGCCGAAGCTCCGTATACTCGGTGATACCAACATAGGCCTGAAGCCGTGTCACCGTCGTCTCGTGGCGCGGAACGAGATCGCGATCGCGAAAAACGGCGCGAACCTGGTCTCGTTCTCGACGACGATCGTCCACGTCGGTATCGAGTATCGACGCGCAACGCGGCAATTTCTCGCCGGAGTGCCGCGATCTCTTCTCTCCATCCGTCGCCGGGGCCGGAAGACGCAACAGCAACCTGCTGTCTCGGTTCGATCTCGGCCATAGCGTCGGCGAGATCGGCCAGCTCGAGGAGACTGTCCTTCTTCCGTGTGGTCAAGACCGTCTGCACGCTGGGAGACAAACGCCTTAGCCACATCGTCTTGAGATATGACTCGGAAACCGCGTCGCCCGCGAGGTCTTGCAATCGGCGAAGAAAAACTGACGGTTTTCTATCGCCGATCTCTTCTCCTTCCAGGAGCCTCCGCATCTTATGTTCCGCCGAGTCGGAAAGTCGACGAATTAATTCCGTCTTCAATGTCTCGTACATGTTCTCCGTCGGCGGATTATTGATGATGTCAATCACTACGTCAGCGAATTTATTATCCAAATTCGCACTGACGTAGTGATACTTTGTGGAGTCTTGCGTAATCCCAGCCAGAATGAACTGGGACTCCAATTGCCGGAACCATGTCGTCGGGTTCTTCTCCCAGAACGGCGGAATGCGCACGGCGACTCGAGCCACCGCAGGTGAAGGACCGTTGTCCTGTTCTGCAGATCCGTCAGCGGAAACGGCCGTTGGAGGACTCTGAGTATTCTGAGCCATCGTGACACAAAACCACAAACACTCACAATATGTCGCAAAAATTACGATAAAAAGTAATAAAAACTGCGATTCGCGCGTTAGGTTTCGATGCGACACTTTCCGATCACGTCGGGGTCACCAATTTAGTGATGTGTGGTTTTTATTTCGAGACTCGTACAGAGCGGTAGCTTACGATGGAAGGGCGACTGATTATTGAGTGTCGTTCCTCGGAGTTTACCCCGAACCTTTTGGACCCCTCGCCGGTCCCCGCGCTCTGCCTTCTCGATTCCTCGAACCAATCGCGATAGTTCGAGGACCGTTGACAGAAAACAGAACACGCCGGGCCCGAGCGAGGGTGGTCCCATCCGGCACTCGGCACAGAGCGACGTCGGGAAAATAAACTAAATAATTTATTGTATTTAGAAGATCGTCGCTCTGCCCGAGAATGCTAGACTAAACTCCGGTAGAACGACGTACTCGAAAAGTGGCGACGAACGGTCGTGTCGCCACACGCCCGTATTATATTATATGTATAAAAGGAGAAAACGGTGTCTTACATTCGTTAATCAAGAGCGCGTCCATCCACATCTTCGGCGGGTAATAGATTGAATAATAAGCTACATATTTTCGATGTGGGAGAAAGAAAACGGGATTCCATTGTTTGTTCTGACAGGAAAACACCTGGTGGCAGGCGTCAAACAACTTATTATTGTCAAACATGCACTAATCAACCTGCAATGCATATTGGGGAGTGTTCCAAAATTTATCATTCTGCACAAAATTATAAACAATAAAATATTGATTTTTTTGCAAATATACTTTCCTCGATTTTAATCAATTCATATAAGTCCAATATCATTATAATACGTTTCTTAGTTCCAAAATTATAATAAATAATACGAGGGTCTGTAAATGTTCGTTTCTGCCGTAAAGTGGCGCTGAGTAGCTGGTAGCCAACGTCCAAAATCGTTCGGAGTGCAAAGGGTTAATTGATTATAGATACAAATGTTATAATGTATAAAAAAAAACAAAAAATTTTAAAATTATAATTTATAAAATATGTTATGAACTGAAAATTATTTGCATTGTCTCCATAGCGGAGCTCTCGAGTTTGAAAACAAATTTTAAATGGCTCCGCTCTGGAGCCCTCGAGTGCAAAGGGTTAATACGAGGAAGCCTAGCGTTCTAGTATCGGATAGTTATTTTTAACAATTTGCTCTAGTAATTAATTTACAAATGTGCGTACTGGAACGCAATACTATATTTGTGCCATAAGACTTAATAAAGTGGTCGATTTCGGCAAAACCATCGCCAGAAGTTCAAAAACATTAAAATATATTAATTGTATTTGATTTAAAACATATCTGAGGATACATTTTCACTAACAATACTTTTGTCTTATCCTACATGCGACGTAGTGCCATCTGAAACTGTTCCTCAACAAATATTGTGAGTCGACGTGCCACGCACGTCGTTCTTATCTCCGCGACTGACGCGCGAGGCACGTCTTTCCAGCGCGAGCGATTAACTACGAATGTCGCCCCAAATGCGGCACCACGCCAGTGCCAATAGGCACGAGCGTGACGCCTACAGAGTGGTTGTGAATCAGTGACATCTCGGCTGTATGTAGGGTGAATGAGGCGGTGTTTCTCGAAGGACGGCTCGGGCGTGCAATAATCGCCCGCCGCTGGTTTACATAGTCTGCCATGTCGGGTTCGTATAACACGCCTTCCTCTGTTTCATAGAATTTACGCAAAGCCACTTCTCTCTCGGCTTCGACCCTGGCTTCACAAACTTTGTGAACCATCGCTAAGAACGGACATTCTTTGCAAAATTTTGCATCCCATTGTTGTCGTTGACCTTAAGATTGTTTTATAGCCTTCCTTGAATATTATCACAGTAAAAAAATGAAGAAACTGGGAAATCCATATTTTCATTGCCCAAAAGTTTCTTCACTGATGTTAACGTATATTTCATTTTCTGCTCAGCTGTATATCGATTGGCGAAAAATTGTCACACGGCATGACCCCCTTAAATTTTGTCAAAACAAGAACAGTTATGATATTTCTCGCCCAGGGGGGATCAACTCTTATGGCAGATCATGGAACCGTTTTAGTTCCTCTTGCCGCTTCTCGTTCTAGATGGCGTTACATGTAAGAACTAATGCACCTATGGTGTTCGAATCGGTGAGAAACTTACACATTTACCTGCCAAGGAAATCCGTGAGGCGCGCTATCCCCACTATACAATTCAAACATTTGACTGCAACGGCTATGCATGGCTGTGCACTTGAAACACTTAAAAACATGTGTTTGGAAGATGTTCCTAAAAAGAGAAAGTTTTGGAAGGATGGCAGAATTTTAGAAAATCAGGAAAACTTCAGTACTGTAAGTACACTCGAAGAGAACAGCGAGAATCTAGCGGCGAAGCAAAATTCATATTCAAATCTATATTTCATAGATTTTAATATATCGAATCAGTCTATAATAGTGTTATCAGTTTTCATTTTTGAGAATCTGTTAACACTATTTATAGAATTTTTTGGATATATTTGTATTTATTTATAACTTAACTTGTTTTCGAGTATTTTATTTTTTAGAAAAATGAGAAAGCTGTGTGTAGTGCCTGGCTGCAGTTCCGGAGGAGAAGCACCTGGACATAAATTTCCCAAGTCGGTGGAAAATATCTGAATTGTGGGCAAGCACAATTCAGAATTATTCCCTTCTATAGATTTTAACGTTGGAGAGGCAAACTTACAAAGTGTGTTACAAACACTTCCCCGAGAGTGCCTATATGATAGGAAAATGCAGAAGATTATTTCCTACCGTAATTCCTTCTTTCAATATCCCTAAGGCTCAAGAAAGAGGTATGGAGGAATCACCCATACCAGGCAGCTCTCAAATGGGAAGCATTGAATTTGAAAGAAGAGAAGAGACAGAACGTAAGAATTAAAAGCCTATTTAAAAGTAATATTATAATATACTAGAATTATAGATACATATTATAGAGATAATGTTCATTTTTACAAGAAAAACATCATGATGGAGATATATTATATATGAGAAGAAATGCACCTGAACATTTTCCAGACATTTCAAGTAATTATTAGTCAAATTAATACAAATGCAATGAAACATTTAATGAACATTAAATACATATATGTTATAAATTTAATTTAAAATTTTTTCTTTCAGGTAGCCCTCTTGGTTTTTGCACCATGTGCACATCAAACAAAAAAATACAAAGAGAAGGGAAAAGGACCACAAGAAACAGTGACTTGACACCCAGAGGTCTCCGCCTGTTTAAGAAGATAAAAAAGATTGCCAAGAAACAAAGATATGCTGAAAAACAAAATAAACCATTGCGACAAAAACTGAAGCTTCTGAAGAAAGTATCAAAGCCTCAATTCCTTCAGCAATATACATAGTTATCTGCAAGTCAGAAACTGTTAATTGACATGCAGTTACGGACTTCAGAGAATGCTCCACAGGTAAAGAAAGAACTAAATAAGTAATAGTAGTAAAATAAATGATACCTGTGTGAGAATACTTTGATTTAATAATGCATTTGATTTTAGGGAAGACGATACACAATGGATGAAAAAATTGTGTCTCTAACAATTTATAAGCAGTCGCCACGGACATAAATTATTGTCACAGCTTTACAATAAGCCAAGTATTGCAACAGTAAAAAAATTTTTGCACAATATTAAGTTGAGGCCAGGTATCTGTGAGCTCATGATAAAACACCTATCTGAGGAAGCAGGGAAGTTGCCAGAGAAGGAGAAATACTGTATCTTAATGTGGGATGAAATGGGACTTCAACCACACATAAGTTTTCACCAAGAGGAGAACAGAATTATTGGTGTCGAAGACCCAAGCCTGTTTGAAAAAGGAGGAGGGTTAGTATAATAATTAATATTACACTTCTAGTATAAGTATTTTCACGAAAATATGTAAAAAAAGAACATGCATTTTTATTTTAATAAACGTAAAAAAATAAATTGTATATTTGTATTTTCTCTTGCGATACAAATATACTGAACTTGGTTTTATCATTGCGACACCCGGGAAAAACGAATTAGATCTGACCATATATAATAAGATCTGCCTTCCAGATCTGGCCAGATCTTTAAATTGTCTCTATCTGACGAGATCTGATCAGATATATGTAATCAGATCTGACCAGATATAACCCAAAGAAAAAACATTATATGTAAATATTATATGTAAAGTCACTTAAAAATTCAATATGCATATTTACATCAAGATGCACGTAGCACTGACATGTAAATGAATAAAAAAAAAATATTTTTAAATTTTTCCGTGGCACGACTTGAACCCCAGTTTTTTTCTGCGCGAACCCTGAACTTTGTCACTGTGCCACAACAGCTCTTAAAATTCTTTATAAGAAAGCCAATGATGTTTTTTGGTTATTGATAATAACTTGCTTTTTTTGTACAGTATTATCGCGTTGTGCATATAAAAATATTTTTTAATCACAATTGTATAGAGAAAGTAAATCATATAATACCAGTTGAGTTACGAAACGAATTCTGTTTGATTAAATTAAAAGATATTAAATCGATGAATACTCTTATAAAAGTTGAAAATTATTTATGTCAAGCTCCAAATAACTTCAACAAAATTTGTTGAGGGATAATAAATAATAGTAAAAAAATCATACTGACAAAAACTACAATTTACGGAAAAAATATCCAGTGAATAATATTTTCTTTTTACACTTTATGTATCTTTCGTCATTAATTATTACAAAAAAATTTTGTCAAACAAAAGCTTGTTGAAAATACCTATACTTTAAAAAATATGTAATAAATAAATTTCTCTATAAATAAATGATAAGAATTTAAGAACTATTGTTATTTGAGCTTTTTGATAGCTATGCATGACTCATCTATAGAGTGTACATACATAATCAGATCTGATCGGATCTGATGCTGTTGACCGCCCAGATATGGTTATATCTGGCCAGACGTGGTTAGATCTGATCATACCTAGTGAAGTTTTCAGCCCAGATATAGTTATATCTGACAAGATCTGGCCAGATATAACTAGATCTGATCATATCTGGTGCAGTTTTCAGCCCAAATATAGTTATATCTGATCAGATCTGGCCAGATATAACTAGATCTGATTATATCTGGTGAAGTTTTCAGCCCAAATATAGTTATATCTGATCAGATCTGGCCAGATATAACTAGATCTGATCATATCTGGTGCAGTTTTCAGTCCAGATCTAGTTATATCTGATCAGATCTGACCAGCTATAACTAGATCTGATTATATCTGGTGCAGTTTTCAGTCCAGATCTTGTTATATCTGATCAGATCTGACCAGATATAACTAGATCTGATCAGATCTGAACAGATATAACTAGATCTGATTATATCTGAAGTGTCATATCAGACCAGATATAAATAGATCTGACTAGATATAATCAGATCTGAGCAGATATAATTATATCTGTTCAGATCTAATTCGTTTTTCCCGGGCATTGTGAAATTAATCGTGTAATGATAGTGTTGCGTGACGGGCGGCGGAGGTGGATAAAGGGTTTTGAAATAGGAAAGGACGAGTTATAGAATAGGCTCTAATGATTTTAATAATGATAAACGGTAGCGGTTAGGTAGTCGAGCTTAAGGGAACTCTTCCGTCGCGTCAAAAGGAAAACTCGTTCGATGTTTTATTATCGAACGATTAATTATTTGTGTGGGTATTGCTGTGCTGGAAATCCTCTACAGGATCCACCAATTTCGTTTACAGTGGGAATGGATACGCTAACAATGGTGATTCAAAGAATCCAATGATTAGATTTGAACAAAGATTAGTTTTATATTAAACTCAAGAAATTAGATTTTACAATTAATCTGAATCTATGTTTACAACTGAATTTTTATATGAAAACTTGTTTACAATTATTGACTTTGGTTTATATATGTTTCTGTTTGTTCGACATATAATAGATATATAATTGGTAAAGAATATATATATAGAAATAACAATGTTGATATGATAGTTTTATAATAATTATGATGATAAAACAATAATGAACAATAAAAAGAATATTCAATGATAGCATTACACATTTGGTATCCTCAGAGTGATTGCTCACTGTGCAATACTACTTTTCAAAAACATAAAGAAAATTATATTTACGCTTAGTCGATTCCAGACACAACAATTCGGCTGGGTTTTCGCTGATTTCTCTGTACGGGCAGAAAACACCAATCTCGTTATCAGAATCGCTGCGATGACAACCTTTTTGTAATCTATGACTTAAAATAAAATATGTTAACATTTGGTCGGTTTATCTTTAAATGAAAATAATAAATTGAATTCGGAATGTAATACAACGAAGATATAAATATGACGAAGATAATAATTAACATTGGTTTGAATAGAATTATATTGAATTTTTCTCGATGGCTTTTGGTATGTATTGTCGCGTCACTAATGAAGATTTTCACGAACAATGTCACTCTTCAACCACCGTTGTTTAACGAGGGATCAAGTCTATTATCGCGTCACTTTGAGAGATATTCGCGGATAAATTAGCTTAACATCAAGATCCTCGGACCAGCGTCTTACGTACCTCACGATTTTTAATAATAGCACTGTACTGAACTTTGAATACTTTGTATTTGCTAAACGTTTATCGAACTGTTCTCGATGCTTTCCAAGATGCAAGTCGATGTGTTCACGGTGCTTCCAAGACGCTAGTAGGTCTGCACTCCGTGCTTTCCGAGACGCTAGTAATTCGCAAGTTTGAATTTTTCGGGGATGTGAAGACGCTCGACCGATGCATGACGTTTAAAGCGCGCGCAAAAATGACCAATTAGGACTATTGAAATTTAAAGGTTGTCACAGGATTCGTCAACGGGAGTGATGCTTTCTGTTTCTTTGGAGGGGCACGATGCTCGCACCCTCCCTACTCTGATTTTTACAAGGGGTCTATTTCCTAGAATTTTCTCACGGCCGTCGCTGCGACGACGAATATCGTCCTCGAAACGACGTTACAATTCGGACTCATCGTCTGAGAATGTTTCAAGAATAAGATAACGCTAAAAATCAATAAGTCCAGGGACTTATTCGAATGAACTATCTGCTTGTTCCAAACTAATGCGTAGCCAAAATTGACAGCGTTACAACTTCTATTGAATAGATAGATTGAATAAATGAGTTGAATAAATGAATTAAATAAATTGCAACCAATGATTCCTTACTATAAAGTATGTTGCATTGTGAAAAATAATAATAGTTTGCTAGAGAAAGTTGTAGCAAATATGGTCAACATGTGTGACTGTACGGTTGCGATGCTTCCAAGGAGGTATGTGCTACGTAGGTCTGTTTTGTGTCCCGTTAAGCGTTTCTACGTCTTAGCTCAAGGGTAGGCTTTTGTTACAAAGTCATAAACCAATGGTAAAAATAGTATACCGGGTGGTTCGTTAGAAAAAGGTAGAATAAAAATTGTAAAATTTGTGTACGGGACGTAACAATAGGAAAATTAAAATTTTCGAGAAGTTCACAATTTCGCAATAGTGAAACCAAGTTCAGTATACCGTTGCCCCACTATTTTAAATCAAATAAGCGGTAGTGCTATATATACGATATATATAGCATAGTATGCTATATATATAACAGTTAGTTCGGTTTTGCAGCGCTGTTGTTTCTAGATGGCAGCACATCTGTGGTCAAAAATTAAAGCACGGGAGTTAGCACCCCCTGTTCTCGCCTATAGTTTTTTCTTCAGAAATGTCTGTAAAATCCAACGATGTGCTGTAAATTTGTGCTAGCAATAGTAATCTATGCAAAAATGCAAAGTGAATGTGCAGAAAGTTCGGGTATCTGCTTGTTGTTTAACTTTGAAAATGTTTTATTGCCATTAAAAAGTACAGAATATTATAACTGCTCGCACCTGTATAGTTGGCACACCCTCCACACCCTGCACTCTTGCAATCTACCGTTTTTACAAAAACTAATATTTTTCGAAAACAGAGGATAATAGAAAAATTTCGTTTTCGGATTCGCGTTCAGGACGTGGTAGCTAGTGGAAAACAAAAACGGTGTTCGACAGATGATGTAATGTTCTTTCGTCATCGGTAGAATCTTTTTTATTCTCTTATATGAAGCTTGAAGCGTAACTGTATTGCGTACTCGTCGTGTCCCCTTTCCCGAATTTACAGCTTCTTTACGCATAATTCTTTTCGTATGTTAAAATAACAGTGCTGGTCTGATGACTTTTTGGTGACAAATTCGTCGTCTTTCTTCATAAAATTGTTTGCAATGTGATGAGATAGATAAAGTAAATTAATCTCGAGGTATATAACTCAATAGAGATCTTCGGAAAAACTCTTTCAGCAAAATATGAATCCGCTACTCCTACCGTAAGGATACTTACAGGATGAAACGTGTTTTACAGTTTTTGCCCGATTTCTTCCGTTTGGCTCAATAGAAAATTTTGAAAAAAACACAAATGCTATTACCCAATAGTATGCACACTTTGGAATGTTTTCAGATTTTTTTCGTTGGCAAATCGATTTTTAAAAAATTTTATAAACATTAATTTTTTATTGAAAATATGAAATGATCACTTTTTTATTTTTACAATACTTTCATCGTACCATCAATATTAATGTTTAATTTTTTCAGATTTATAAATGTCTTGGAACGCAGTTAAAAAATTTTAAAAGTCAACAAATGTTTATGTAATTAGCTAAATTATTGATGTTACCACGTTTATATTTTCACAGTTTCTTAAGCTTGCGATAAATATTAAACAGTAATTTTTTATGATTTTTTGCAAAAGTGGATCATATAAAAAACAAGCGACGTTTACTCAAATCCAATAAGAAAAGGGTTGTATGTACGCTTGGATAATCGAAGTACTTTACTTATTTCGCATGCACTACACGTAGTATCCACTATTTCAAATGAAATAAGTCCATGTATTTAATTATTAAATATTTTTACATTCGAAAAATGAATTGAACTGAATGAGTTTAACGTTTAATATTTCTGGTTTTTAGACTCACAATGAGAACTGTGAAGCGCGTAAGTTCAATCTTCACCATTCTCACCTCTTATTATCAAATTTAACTATTCACCATGGAAAATTAAAAAATTCTCCCCTTTTACATATAAAAAAATATTGTGTGCTAGGTACTAATTATTAGATATTTTTATATTTGTAAAAAATAAAATGCTTATTTACTCATTTATTTAATGTTCATGTTACGTCAATTGCTATTTAAATGTTGGAGAAACCCCAAGTGTTTATTTAATGCATGAAAATTAAAAATTGATAGAAGGCAATGTGATTATTATCCTCATTAGGCCAAAGTCTAAAGAGGGGAGCTGGTACCGGTTAGTTCGAACTGTAAGATTCGAATGGCTACAGGTTTATGAAACGTCAGTTACGATTGTATTTAAATATAAGACAAGCTCCAAATCCTCCAATAAGTGCTGATAATTAGGAATTTATTATATACGTCACATTAATAATCTAACTAATAATATAAACAAATGTTCATTTTTAATTTTTTTAACTGTGTTCCAACATTTCTGAAATTCCGAAAAAATGTCAGATTGGTATTTACAGTACGATGCAAGTACTGTAAAAATATAAAAGTAGTAATTTCATATTTTCAATAAAAAACTAATCTTTATGAAGTTTTACAATTTTTTAAAAATCAATTTGCCAACCCAAAAATGTGAAAAAATTCCAAAGTATGCATACCATTGGATATAATATTAGCGATTTTTTCAGAACTTTCTATGGAGCTAAACAGGAAAAATCGGGCAAAACTGTAAAACACGTTTTATTCTGTACCTAACTACCACTACGGCAGCGCTAGATGATTCGTACTTTGCAGAAATGATTTTTCCGAATAGCCCTATCGAATGGTATATCTCAAGAGTAATTACACAGGTCCACAAAAAAAAGTGGTCTGTGCTGGGTGTTGGACAAAGATTTTCCGGCGTATTTTTTACCGCTGAACACGAATCTGAAGTCAAAATTGGGGGTCAAACTCCAAAAAACGGAGAGAAATAAAAAAAACGATAAAATCCACGATCTAATAGTATTTTCAGTATCTTATTATCAATTTGCAGTTTCTGCTTGTTTCTCTCTGTAGTATTCAGTCTTTGATAGAAAATAAAACGTCAAGACATTGAATCGGTACATTTACCGGCAAAAACCTGCTACCACGGAGTGTTTGGACTACGATGACAACTGCCCTTTAACGGGATGTGTAGAATGATTCGGACGTTATTCGAAGATGAAGCATTTGTTTCAGTTATGAATGACCAAGAAAAGGCATCATGGCTAAGTTTCAAGGAAGTATGTACCAAATTTTTAGGTAACACCAAGGATGCTGATTACGAAAATATTGTTGCCAATATGATCGCAAACTTTCAGCGTTCAGGTTGCCTAATGAATTTGAAACTTCACTTCCTTGATTCGCATCTCAACCACTTTCCGGAGAACAACGGAGACTTTAGTGAAGAGCAAGGAGAGAGATTTCATCAAGATCTCAAAGAATTTGAACGGCGATTTAAGGGACAGTGGGGAGTTAATATGTTTGCAGATTACTGCTGGATGCTACAAAGAGAAACTCGACAGAGAGGGAAAAAGCGTAGCAGAAATCCGTTGCACAGGTCATTTGAGGAGAAAAGGGCCAGGAAACAACAAAAATTGTAAGATTGTTATTATCATGTGTGTGGGATTGGATTATTTGATGTTAATATTTAAGTAAAATAAGAATATTTATTAAAAACTATATACTAGTAGAATATACAAAATGAAATAAAAATCGTCTTTACAGCTTCGCGGTCAAAGTAGAACTAACCCCATTCATCCTGTCGAAGCATTCATTCGTACTTAAACATTCATGCACTCGTTCACACATACACACATGCATTCCTTAAAACTAAGGAAGGAACGTAGGGTCTCTTCAACGTGCATTTTGTAAACAGTCGCCTAGACTAAACAGTCTAGGCGAGGCCCTATACATTTTTCGATACCACATGTGTAACAATCAAATTTCGCGCGGGGAAATAAGATTCGCGTACAGCGCCTAGCGGTAGGACCCATTAGGTGCGGAGAGTCGCGAGCGAGCAACCGAACTGTACGCACGTACTATACCCTGCCTATATTACCTTTATACACCATTATATATATATATATATATATATATATATATATATATAATAATTCTGTAATATCTTTACATTATAAATCGCCCTGGAGTAAATACTATACTTTTTCTTTTCTTTCAACACATGCAGAAAAAATTATTAGATCGTTGATTTTATAGTTTTTTTTTTATTTTTCTCCGTTTTTTGGAGTTTGACCCCCAATTTTGATTTCAGATTCGTGTTCAGCGGTAAAAAATACGTCGGAAAATCTTTGTCCAACACCCAGCACAGACCACTTTTTTTTTGTGGACCTGTGTTATCTTTTGGGGGTAGTTTTACCATGCTTATCCGGTTAATCTCTTTCCCGATTGCTTAAACCGCTTTCTTTAAGTTTATAATAATAGGGTCTAAAATTTGTCCCTTTTCATATCCAGATAATTCTGCTTTTCTGCCCATATTCAATAAAAGATTGGAGTAAATATATGTAAATGAATAAAAAAAAACACATTAAAAATATTATTTGTGGAACTTCCTTGTGTTCCTGCCTTTTTTTTTTTTAATGTGGTTTATTTCAAGTCTGATATTTGTCAATAAATAATAAAATTTTATAAACGAAAATAAAAATATAGCTAGTTAAACAAACAGTGGGTAAATAAACTAGACAGTAATACTACTGTATCTCGGTTATTAACACTAACATGGTACTTAGAGAAAAAAACTATAATTACAATCTAACTAGGTTTAATTGATGGTACATAGATCAGCAAGCTGTAAGGTAAATATAAGTTCAAAAAAGAAGAAATTAGTAGAGACATAGTAAAAAGAACAATCGATATTTGAAGATGAAGATGATACAAAATGCAAGATGAACAGGGAGAAGGAACGTGGGATAGGAAGGGGGAAGGTGCGATGAGATGAGAAAAACGTGCGCTAGAATGTCGGATCTTGCGCAACCGCAGGAACCATTCACCGTGGCGCTCTACGTTCGGCCTCGCCCAAGCGCGGGATAATTGAACGGCATAAATAAATAATGGGAGATATGAAATATGAAGGAGAAATGAAGTGACGAAAAAAAAAGAGACAAATGTCGCGATCACGAGAGAAATGCGCTTGGCCGGGGTCGCGTGTGCGTCCGGTGGATTGTCGATTTGACAATTCGAAATTTCGCAACGAGAACATTGCGCGTTCAGTGTGAACAAGCGATAAATACATAGAGGATCAGAATGATTCAACGGAGTACATAGTATAGATGCAAAGCGTGATTCAGGGCATTAGCTGAAAACGCGACACTTCAAAGGGGGGCGCGCATCACGCGCGCCGCCGAGGTCACCGCCAGGGCAGCTTCACGAGGTATTTGTAACTGCGTGGATCTTTGTCCACCGGCGATAGCGCCGTTGAAAAACGCAGACTCTCGGGATGTTTCTCCACGTCCTCTGGCGAGAATAAGATCGCCATTGAGGCGGGAATCCGTTTCGTGTGATAAAGGATTGGTATTTTTGTGCGCTCGTTTTGTACGAAACCCGATGCGTCAAGATATGCGAATGCGTCAAAGGAAATGCATCCCGAATGTCTGCACCTCTCGGCATAATTGTAATCGGCGAATACCGGACCGCCGATAAGCGAATTCCCCGAGCGGTTCTTGTAAGCGTCCCAGAGATATTTTCTCGCCATTTTAATGGCGAATACGTCGAAGCGGGTACAGTTCACCTTGGCGTAGACGGACCTATTCGCCACCCGCTTGTACTCACCGTTTGGTCCTATGCGCGGCGCCCTCAGCCCCGACACAGCTCTGAAGATTCTTCGCTCTAGCGAGCGGAACATCTCCATGACGTATGGCGAGACCGGAAACCATACCGGGAACGCATAGGACATCACGGAACGCACGTAAAGCTTGTAAATCATAAGTTTAACGTCCTGGAGCAGATGGTGCGAGTATAGGAGTCTTGCGACTTTCGCCGCCGCTCCACGCGCTTTTTCGAGCAGATGAAATGCATGCTCATTGTAATTTAGACGTGCGTTGAGCACCACTCCCAGATATTTTACAGATTTCACGCGTTTTAAGGTAACGGACGGATTCCCCGGTTCAAACAACGTGAACGAAGCCAGAGCCTTTCTCCGACGTCCGGCCAGCCTTTCCAATCTTCCAGTAAATAGTATTGTCTCGCATTTGGATGGATTTATGCGAATTTTTAATTTGCTGCAGTGCGAGCTCACAGACGCCAGGGCCGTCTGTATGTCCTTCTGAATGTCAGCAGGTTCGAGGCCTCTACGATAGATGATAAGATCGTCCGCGAACGTCAATGCACTGCAGCCATTATCGGTATTCAGCTGGAATCTGGTCAGGACGTCAGAGAAATACAAACTGAATAGTACCGGCGAATTGACCGCCCCCTGTTGCAATCCGTTTTTCACCACAAAGGTGCGCTCGGTAGTGATGTCGGATGTATGCACCCTGAAGCCACGTCCCGTTATTAACTCATCAAGCATCCGCGCCAGGTGCGGGGGAAAGCCCATCTCCAGTATTTTTGTTATCAGGCCAGTGGACCAAACAGTGTCAAAAGCCTTTTCGAGGTCTATCAGGCACGCGCCTACTATTAATTTACCATTCAATGCCCACGCGATGTCGGAGGTGAGTTTCGAGACCGCATGGACCGTCGAATGGGCGCGACGGAAACCGAACTGATGGTCCGGAAGTAAACCGTGAGCGGCGATTTGCGCCGCAATCTTCCCATTTATAACAATCTCGAAGAGCTTGCCGATATTGGGCAGCAGACTGATCGGCCTATAGCTGTCAGGCGCGCGCGGGTCCTTGTCGCGTTTACGCAGCGGTAGTAGCTTGGCCGTCTTCCACTTCTTAGGAAAATAAAAGGCGTTCAGGCATGCGTTGAAGATCTCCGCGAGAAGTGCAATTACGCTCCCAGGGAGCTTCTTCAACGCGGCATTCGGAATGTTGTCGAACGACGCGGATTTTTTGTTGCGTAACTTCTTTATCGCTCCTGCAACCTGTGCCGGGCATGTGAAATAGTCTACGTGTCTCGTTGGTTGTCTTTGTTCTTCGCGGTTTGCGAATATCATAAGCGATTCGTTCGTGCATGTTTCCTTGAACCGCAAGTACGCGTCTAAGGTTGCCCGATGGTAGTCGTCTGTTTCGTCTGTCACGTTGTCCAAACCTACGTTATTCGTCAAGTTTTTCGTATGTACCCGGCAAAAGTGTGCTCCGAGGATATTAAGTTTGTCCGCCGTGTTCGACACAACGTAATCGTTGTTGATTTTTGTCAAGTTCGCGGTATCAACGGCAACCTCGTGAAAGAGCTGACCGTTGTTCGCGTCGACGTGAAGATCCGATAACGTTTTATCAGTGTAATTGTCAAATAATTTTTTCACCGTCGGGTAAAGTCTGTTCAAGTTACGTTTGTCAATTGTTGCCAGTCTGTCTTGCCAAAATTTTGTCGCGACTGCGGATATGCGTCTGTGTAATGCGACGTTTACACTTCGTATTTTATGTCTGATGAAGACGGCCATGCTCCTGTTCAGCGGACTGTAGGGAGAAGGGCCCCGCGCCACACCAAACAGAGCAGACACCAATCGAGATTTTATTCTCTTGAGCTTCGCGATACGACCGTCGGAGTACTCAGAGTTCGAGCGCACGCTCGGGGCAACAGGCGTCGTAGCCCGTAAGGCCGCTGCGATTTTATTCTCCAATTCATCATTGACCTCGTCGATCGTATCGCGGTTCGCATTTAATAAACGATCAGAGCTCGTTGGCACGAATTCGGCCATGAGGCGTTTGAACGTAGGCCAATCGGTACGGTGATATTGAAGTCTAGTCTTCAGCGCGGTTACCCGTCTCGTAGTATTCCAATCTCGCGCGTCGACGATCATACGCGTCGCCCAGTGATCACTTTCGTATGGCAGCGCGTCGAGCCGGCTCGAGTTTTTGTTAATCAGAGTGATCAGCCTGCTGTCCACGAGGGCTAAGTCCAGGTTTGAACCGGCCGGATGGTATGTTGGAGTGTCGGAGAAGAGGAGCCGGGCGCTATAAGCCGCGCCTTGCTGCAGCAACCAGTCCGCCAGCAGCAGTCCCTTCCCGTCGTTACCCGCGCACAGCCAGTCGCGGTGTTTCGCGTTTAAATCTCCCGCGAGCAGATAATAAGTGCGCTCGTTTCGCGCGCCGATGCGCGCGAAAATGTGGTTTAAATGTTCGACGAACCCTCGCCTAACCTTACCCGGACTGTACGCGGAAACGACGCACAGCCGTCTGCCCCCTCCGACACCGATCGCGATGGCTGTGGCCTCAATGGTCGGTCTCTCTGATAACCCGAGGTCTATTAACTCAAATTCGAGATTGTCTCGAAGGACGATCGCGGTGCCGCCCCCAAGCCTATTGTTGCCTCTGTCACTCCTGACAACTCTGTACCCGCCCGAGAACGCGACCACGTGTCTTGGGTTTAATTTTGTCTCCTGAATACAACATATGTCAGGGTTATACTTATCTAAGAACCGCTGCAGGTAGGCTCGCTTGTGCAGGCCAACTATCGAGTTTGCGTTGATCGAAATTATCGTGATTTCACCGCTGGGAGTGTGTTCCTCATGGCGCGCCATTGCTGCGATGATTTCGCGGCAATTTTAAAACTTGGTGGCGCGGCGGCGCGCACCGCCCGCCCCCCTCGATTGTTTTTGGGACTCTGGCTTTTCGTCCTCCCCAATCATTAAGGAGAAGAGTAAGTCAATGCGTTCAGCGTTTTCCTCGACACCCTGAAATAATGTGGGAAGTTGATTTGTTATTTGTGCTAGTGCGCCTCTGATCGCCGTAAGCTCATTTCCGAAGCTAGATAATAATTTATAAGGATCGTTATTAAAATTTGTACTCCCGTTAGATTGCTCTGTAGCGATTGTCGATTGTGAGCTTATGGCTCTTGATCAGATGGATCTTGACATGCTCCAATAGTTGAAGCAGAGGCAACATAAACGAAGATAGAAAATGACTAGAAAAATGTCATTGACCTGCGTTCGGAGTTGGGTTCGCTCAAGGGCCCACCCGGGGAGAAGAGCATAAATACATGCACTTCTCTTCTAGTACGGTGACACAGTGCCCCATTTTCTAACTTCGTTTAGGTCGCCTCTGCTTTAACTAATGGCGAAATTTTTATCGGAAGGCCCAATTAAAAGTTAATTTGTGAGAGAACGGTACGTTTCTGACCCATGGTTCCTCTCAGACATTTTACCTACGTAACAAGACGAATACGATGAGCCAATAAAAAAAATTTGCTACCCTTTCCCGAATTTTGCGGCAGGTTTTTTTCGCAAATCTCCATCGATCCAGAGGTGTAGAACAACCCCTTAAAGCCATGACCATTAATTTTTTTACACCCTGTACATATACCGGATATACTTCAACTTCTATTTCAATTTCTAGTTTGCTTGCGGATTTGAATGTTAGGATTACGAAAGAGTCCACAATTATCTACTTCGACAATTTATTTATTTTTGTACATTACACATTTGCGCGGATAATAAACGCTATAGAAACATTTAAAACAAATTTCATGTATACACCACGAACATGTCATAAAGAAGCCGAAGACCAAGTGCTCATCTAGACACTAAATTTTCACTTTTTCAACGATTTATGACTCGTCCCCCAATCCCGCAGACGATCCTAGATTGGCGGGACCCAAAGCACCAGAATAGTATTGTACTAAATTGAAAGTAGTTAATGGGCCCAATGTATAATTGGCCCTCCCGAATTATGGAACAGTTCTGGAGATTGCATTGTAGACCGTCGTTCCTAGAACGATATTTTAAAACGTCTATGTTTCTACCACACTTATCATCCACACAAATGTGTAATGTGGACAAATAAATAAATTGTCAAGGAACATACTTGTGGCCTTTTTCGTAATCCTAACATTTAAATTCGCAAATAAAATAGAAAGTGAAATAGAAGTCGAAGTATATGCAAAATATGTATAACTTAATATAAATAAAATGAAACGTATCTCATAAATAAATAAAATAAATTTAGAGGTAGAAAAGAAAGGAAAAGAGAAAAATGTTTCCAAAATGCAACATACGGGGGATCGATCCGGAGAGTCCATAGTATCCGCAGGCTTGTTTCTTGTCCGTGCAACCACGCCACTACATTGAAAAATATTTTAACTCTATGGTACTAAACGAACATGTCGATTTTTAAAAATGTTTTTACAGTAAAATAAAAAAATATGGATGCCTCAATTTTGCTCGTAGAACTTGCCTACAAAGTCTCAAATCGATCGGAGAACTTTTCTTTGACCTTGATTTTTTCAAAAATTTGGTCTTATCCACCCTTTTGGCAAAACACGGGTTTAATGATTTTCCGAATAGAAGACGTGTGCCAATTTTTTTCAAAATCTGTGACCCCCGGGTCTGGTCCTACCCTTGTGAGATAAATTTGAGTTGAATCAATTACATAATTTTAATGTTAACAGCGAAAATACAAGCAGACTATATTTTTGTTTCTTACTGTATGTAAGCAAATAGATGGTTGGTATACATTGTCAAACCAGTAAAGTCGCTTGGCTTGTGACACGGGGTAAAGGAAGACTGTCCTCGTTGAGCTTTAGACCATGAATGAAGCTCGATTTTGAAAAAAGGCTGTTCTCTATCGAACTTGGTGAATGGCAACCGAAAACTATATACTTATTTCGTCGCTAAATACTTTTTCGGCGAGTCATGCGTTAGGATCGAAAATGTGTGAGGACGGGGGACGTTCTCAGAGACGAAGCGAATCGGAGTAAATCTCGTATGAAGTAACTTCTTTCGCAAGTTCAATAATACTACTAATTAGTATTAGCCGGAAAAACTTTTAGAAATGTTGTGTATCTTCACAAAGTTTCTTCAAAAAATGCGGGAAATTATTGGCAGACCATCCATTGTACAATTCATAAAATTTTAAATCGTTATCGGTACGAAGGGATAGTCCGGAACAACTTTTCACAAAAAAAGTATCACCATAGAGTGACATGAACGAAATATTACATTTCGAAAATTGATAAAGAGAAACGGTCACATTTCGCTAAAATGTATGTCAACTGTGACGAAAATTAGACCATTGTTTTAAAGATTCGAAATTAGTGTTAATGGGAGGTTAGGATATCTCTGAACCCTGATGACTAGAATTCTCAAAAGACGGATGTTATCGCTGCTACATCTCTTTATACGTCTGAAATTCTTAGGAATAGCGATAACTGATCAAAAATAGGGAAAGAGACTTTGGGGTACATCTTAGAAAAACATTTAATATGTGTCGGTATTATTTGCGACCTAATTATTTGCGATATAACAGCCAAACATTATTAACCCTTTTAGTGCCGAGCGAAAAAATTGATGGAATTAATAACAAATGTAATTGCGAATAAAAAGAATTTTTGTTTGACGATAATTGAGATAGAACACGCAATATAGAGCATAAACTGTGTATTTACAATTATATATCCTAAAATTACTGATATCATATTGGAAAGTGAATATTAGCCCTTCGATATCCAGTGTTAGCACTATTCCTAACGACGATATATCATTATCCGGCACTAAAAGGGTTAAACGTGATTTAGCGTCCAAACGGGAACTGTTACTTATCTTCGATTTTATCGTCGCTTTTCCTTCAAAAGATGTTGTGAAGGCCTTTAATTCTAATGAAAGTCACCGGAAAAGCGATCGTCCTTTTGGAGCCTTATTCATGAGAAGTCAAGAAAGAAAGAGGGTCATACGAACCGCTTACCACACTGTCTCAAACCCATAAAATGCCAGTGTATTTCCAAAATCCGGGAATTGTACAGAATCGCTGACAATCTGCAGCTCGCGACTACGTTACTTTAAGTTTGTGAAAACTCCGAATGCGAAAAAGGTGTCTTTTTCAATAAAACGCTATAAACCCATCCATGGATACAACAGTATCTAAGATAATGTTTCAAAGATAAGTAGAATATTGTAACATACCGACCCTCTCATTCATTACTAATATGTAACTTAAAATTAATCAATATTTTGTAAACACAAATCTTTTGTACCGTAATGATACCGTGGCTCGGCTATCACTTACCATTATCCTTACAGACCCCAGATTCACTGCCCCAAGCCCGGAAATCCTTATTTGCAATCTTGCTCCTTGGACTCCCGAACAGAGTCACCACTTTCACTCATTTTTCTAAAGACCCTTAAAAATTCTACATCCCTGTATACAACAGAACAATCATTCTCTAAAATTTTGCATTGAATTTTGCTTATACGTGCACGTCCGTAGTTCTACTATTTCTAAAATGTCCTACGCCAGCCGGCGAAGAATCTGCATAAATTGTGGACTTTTTAACCCTTTGCACTCCGCTGTCCCCTCTCAGGGGACATCGTAATTCTAGCATATCACTCGGATGTCCCCTCTCAGGGGACATTCAAGCTTACAAGTGATTACGGGGAATTGAGTTATTTCAGCGCAACTTTTTGAGACATGCATGTTTCCCTGAAGCTTTCTCTTGAAATGGCACAAGAAATCAAATCAAAATATCGTGAAATTACTAAGATATATAAAAAAAATGTCACGACGGTCCGAGCACTTCTCGGCGCCATGGCGCGCCACTTGAAAAGAGCGATAAGAAGAATTTGTAAATAGAAGACAGTTCGGTATGCGAGCATACCTCGCACTGTATAGTGAGATTTATAAATATAAATAAACAAATCTACAACTGGAGGAAAAGATATTCAAAGCTGAGCTCATGTCAGTCTGGTTTGAAGTGTCGAGCGGTACAGGTAGATCTAACAAGTGAAAAAATCAAAACAATGATATTGTTTTGGTAAATATCATACTCCTACATAATTTAGCGCATCTCAAAAAGAATAATCAAACACAAATGACGCACTACAAGTTCATTAAAGGCACTTATTGATGAGTTGAGAAGTGATTTTCGTGTAAGACTCAGCGCCAGCGAGGCGTCGAGCTAGGCGTTTACACGCCTGGCTTTCGTCACGAGGACAATTCCTCCAGCGAGGGAGGAAAATGACCCTCACCCCTACCGGGCCTTGTCGAGGAAAAGGAGGTCCTCGAAGGACCCAGCAATAACAACGAGGGATAGCAAGGCAGTCGTTACGGAGTCGACGCCTTGCATACATCGAGGGAACACTCTTACAAGAGTGACGTCGCGATTAAACATTATTTATATTTGTATTATTGGCGCGAATCGAGATTATTGTACATTGTATTTATCAGCTTAAACATTTATAAACGCCCGTATTATATTATATGTATAAAAGGAGAAAACTGTGTCTTACATTCGTTAATCGAGAGCGCGTCCATCCACTTCTTCGGCGGGTAATAGATTGAATAATAAGCTACATATTTTTGATGTGGGAGAAAGAAAACGGGATTCCATTGTTTGTTCTGACAGGAAAACACCTGGTGGCAGGCGTCAAACAACTTATTATTGTCAAACATGCACTAATCAACCTGCAATGCATATTGGGGAGTGTTCCAAAATTTATCATTCTGCACAAAATTATAAACAATAAAATATTGATTTTTTTGCAAATATACTTTCCTCGATTTCAACCAATTCATATAAGTCCAATATCATTATAATACGTTACTTAGTTCCAAAATTATAATAAATAATACGAGGGTCTGTAAATGTTCGTTTCTGCCGTAAAGTGGCGCTGAGTAGCTGGTAGCCAACGTCCAAAATCGTTCGGAGTGCAAAGGGTTAAAAAGGTTCCTCACCAGAATGAATCGATAATCTTATCATTTTTCTTCAACAACCCTTTGCATCGTTAATCGTTCATACCTTTAGCTTTAAACACCCAAAATTGCAAAAGTGTAATAAACAGTACAATTTATCAAAACTTCAATAACTTTCTGAGTAGGAACCGAAATTCAGAGTCCGCGCGTAATAAAACAATAAAAAAGTGATAGATGTCATCATTTGTCTGAAACGGATCTTTACATTTTCAATTGTTTATACCTTTAGCTTTAAACAGTAATGTATGTTAAAAGTCTACATACATCTCGGAACGGAATTTAAATTAAATAAAAAATCGTAAACGTATCCCAAATACGTGGAGAAAAGAATACATATACACAAAGTCCATTCTACCCTTCCGTTACAAATCAATTGTCGAAAATGTCTAGGGCAAGACACGAGCGTGTAAAAGCATTCTACGGAAAGTACAACTTTGAGGCCTGTTAATTAACAATTACAGATTATTTTTCAAATAATTTTTACATTTTCTGTTTCTATGGACATTCTACTATCGATTTCTAATAAAATTTTATTCATCTGGACCATTACGAAAATTGACTTTGGTCCAGCTAGAACAGCAAAATTATACCCTGAAAAGCGGTCCATCAACAATACACATTAACCCAGTCCCTGCCAACTACGAGATATCTCGTGGTTGCACTATAATATAGTAATTTTGGAACAAAAATACTCTTCGTATCTTCATAAATGTCGATATTATATTTTTGATTCAATAAATTAATGTTCCAAAGCATTTCTATTATTTTCTCTAATTTTAACACGCAAGGTAATATTTCTTTACTTTTTCTGGCAGTCAATAGGTTAAAACGAAATTTCTAGTCCATTCTCGTGAGATATCATTTCAATGAGTCCACCCGGTATAAAAACTCTTTGTCGACAGGCGTAGAAATAAATAATAGATAAGCGATCGCATCGTGTTGACGCTCACGCTGCCACGAACGGGTGTTACATATATAGGGAAAATATGCTCAGAATCCTAGCCTGAACAACATATACAAAAATCATGGAAATCGGTAGCATTGACAATCATCTGTATAATTACTCTATTTCATATTAGTCTTTTATTATTATTCTCCGTTTCGGCCCTTTACTATGCTTACAGTTGAACCTCCCTGTCTTCTCTATTGTCTGCCCTTTTCTAAATTCACAGTCAACTGCAAAATGATGGAAACGCTGAATTTAGACCCGTCAGGAGAAATACAACATAATCGACACCTTCGTGGGTTTTAAATGTTCAGGTCGTAACCGAATATAGCATTTATGACAGCCGAGGTAGTAGATTCATCCGAGCGCAAACTTAAAGAAAGATAGACTTATCTTTGCATTCCAAGCGGTTAAATAAAACCAAGGTCTTCGTAGGTAAGTACTTTGTCATACATACTTCACCTCGAATAAGTTCGTTTTCTATTTTACAAATAGAGTATATTGTAACGTACAAAAATCAATTGTATATTTATTTTTGGAATGCTTGAGAGGTTGCAGCTACGTAGTTATGCACTTCGTTTTATGTTAAAGCTCTAAAACGTCCTCAAGGGCTAGCTCAATTTTTTTAGATCTCACTCTGCAACTTTCGCTTCTACAGAGAAGATGTGTAAATAGTAATAAATGTAGTCCCTTACTTTAGGGAAAATAATAACAATTAAATCAAATTGGGGCGATACGTCAGGACTGCAAAATAATGAGTACACAGTGTTGTATTAATTAAAGAAGAAAATATTATATTTGTTCCTTAATGCTGCGACTGCACAACGAAGACTAACTACCCCGTGGCACAGTCACTATAGCTTCGTTGCCGAAAAATTGTCAATGTCGATGGCGGTCGACGCTTTGGTGGCGTGTTCAAGAGTCATAATTTGTAACCAAATCTGCTTCGGCTTTTTGCGACTCTTACATAAATCCTAAATTTAGTTTACTATTTTAACAAACTGTTTTATTGAAGATACCGGAAGATACTCGAAGGGTCTGTTTAAATTAGGTACCTGTAAGAAAAAAAATTAATTAGCATTGATTGAACTCACAATTAATTTGGAGCCAGGATCGCCGTGATGCGGTCCAGCTGACAATAAAAATTTGAATTGCATTCCTAAATGACCCACGTGAGATATCACTTCAAGAATACCACCCGCTATAAAGACTCTTTCCTGCGTGCAGTAGTGGGACTGTAGAAACAGTGTTCGCACGATCGTGCATGTATAGGCAAAGTTCAGTGCAACAGTAGCAGAAGTGTGTCGCCAATATGTATCTCGAAAATTAAAGGCGGGCGATGGTTGTACGTGTAGGAAAAGATATTGGTTTCTAGGGCTATTAATAAAACACTTTGTTTATAACTAATCAAATAAATTTAGACTTTATCATGTGAATATATGAACATGGTACATCTTGTCTCTGGGAGTGAAATAATTTAGCTTGCGTCTGAGAACTTTTCAGCATTAACATAAACAGAATATACTGTACTCGTAAAATAGAAAACCAACAAAAGATTACTCAGAATCATGATTTTGACAACATATCTAAAAATCATCGAAATTGGGAAGGTGAGACACTTCCTATATATATATATATAATTACCATTTGTTTTACTGTACAGAAATTTTATACTTCACTTTAAATTACTTGTTTCGTGACTTTCCGGTACAAATTTTTTTGTACGCGACTTTTTCCAACATCTCGTGTAAAATGAGTCTCAGATTGAAGCTATTATACAGTACGTAACTCTTGATAAAACGACAAAGATTACGGGAAATTTTATATAATTACTAAAATATCATTTTATTGAAGCTTGCACTAAAGTGGCAGATGCATCACTTTGGAATGTTTTAATAGGAAATATGCGTTTAAACGTGGATTTTCTTTAGACACGACTGCTCTTAAATTTTTAATATTATCTTTTCAAAGTTTGCAAACCGTCTTGGTATGCATACACTGCAAATCCAAGTGCGTTATTTTAAAACACATAAACGTATTACTTCCTTGTAGTCACTATTTAGACGTTTCCCGGTGTGTTATTTTAAAACACATAAGTTTTATTTTAAAATGTAAATATAAATACACACGCGCGCGCGCGCACACACACACACACACACACACACACACACACACACACAGAGAGAGAGAGAGAGAGGTAAATCAATTATTCACAGAACTGAATAAAATTATATTAATTATTATTATTATGATTGTTCAATATTTTAAAAACATATTATATATAGCATATATATTATTATATATACTATTAAATAACGCAGTCGTGTAAACGACTCAATGAGGAGTATATCAGATATTAAACTGATAAAAACAGGTACTACACATATTGATCTTAGTCAAAAGGCCGGGAAGCAGTTCATTTCCTGAATTTTATTCGTCTTTTATTCACCAGAATATATAAAACAAACTTCGAGAAATTCGGACACCTCGTGGCGAAATTTCAGTACGAAGCGTCCAGCGATTGAACAATCATAATGCATTTAAATACATAAAATACAAACGGCTAACGCGCAAAACGTATAATTCTAACGAAACGTTTAATTTTAATACACTTTTGTGCATAAAAATGAAGTGTGTTTAAAATGTAACACACAAAAAAATGCATTATTTATTGACTCGGATAAAACGTGTAAAATAATGCATTAGATGTGTTAAAATTACACGTTACTTTTTTTCAAGTGTTTTATTTTAATGCACATAATTGCATTTACACGTTTAGACGTGTTAATGAAGTGTGCTCACACATTTTGGTGCGTTTAAATAACCCGCTTTTAACACACTTGGATATGCAGTGTAATCAATAACATTTGTGTATTCTATAGATGTTTAAAAATACCTCCTTATAATTAATTAAAATTCTACAATAACGGAATATGTTTTACTGTTGGAATACAGTTACAGTCGTCGATTAATTATTGCATAAAAGTATAACTACTAATAAGCCTGGCCTGTTAAGTTCTATTCCTCAAGAAGAAGTTAATCAGCCTCCCCAGGTTATACACTGTTCTTACAATTGGTGTGACTTTGAGGATACGAATTATCTGCTGCACGAAAGAGGAAGATAGGGACAGGGAGCGAGAGTGAGAAAGAATGAGGGGCCGGGAGGAAGGGGACAATTGTTCCCAGTGAGCCAAAGAGAAAGCAAGAAGGAAACAAGGAAGGAAGGAAGGCACAAATGTATATAAGTATCTCGCATGGAAGATGCTCGAATGGACTCTCTCTTTGACCCTGGTCAGGTGTGCACCTTTCTTCTCGCTTTTACCTCGTACTTCTCCGCCTTTTTCTCCTTGTCAGCTCCTTTCCTCACTTACTGTTCCTTCAGCTGCGTCCTTCTTCCGTAACCTTCATTCCAACGTGAAGAAGCGCCATAGTTCGTTCCTTCCAACGGCGAAGATCGGATTGTCTGCTTGATTGTTTCATACATCGAATAGGAATTTGTTTTTATAGAAGAAAATTTCGAAAATCTGTAGGTAGTGTTTGGTGATTAGTGACAGTGATGCATTTTTGAAAGAAAGATTTTGATCAAGAAGAAAAAGATGGCTATTCGTGTAAGTAAAACTACAGTTTTCCTAAGTAATTAAAACATATTTTTTAACACTTATGTCGACAATTTGAAATGCATAATGCTATTAAAGACGTCCGTATACCCGACAGTCAACTTTAAGAATTTTAGTTTACCAGTGTATTTATATTTTAATTGCTTCCCTGGAAGTAGTCAAAAAGTTAACATATATACACGACATTTAACATATACGTTGAAGCTGTCGTAATCGAACAAAACCTATAGTTTTAGGTAATATATCACATATCTCGTACTTACTTCTCTCACGAAAATAAGATTTTATAGTTCTTTTCGAAGTCCTTAGAAAAGACCAACTTTTTATCTTTTTTTCTTTTGAAAGAAACACTGCAAAGGAAGATTTTGTAAGATTTATTTAAAATTATTGGGTCACACACACACACACAATGTACACATATCTCAATATACGCACGAAGTTATAGCCTGACCTGATATAATATGAAGATCATTACTCTTTTTTCTAATCTATTGCTTAAGCAATTAAAAAAGGTTAGATATGTAGAAAGAAACAAAACCGCTAATTACACATAATTTTTCGTTTTCAAAAAGGTGACAATTCCCTAAAATTAAATAAATTTTTGCTTATTAATTGTAAATTAGGTTATCAGCTATAAGAAGCAGGTATTTCTAAAAAGTTTTTTACTTCATTAATGTCCATTGTATTATGTAAATTGTTATTGTATAATATAAAATTATTCGGTGGCAGATTATCAATTGCTTTTACAAAATATAAATTATATTATATTATTAAGTCTTATTAAAGATCTTTAAATGTGAACCAAAACGTTAGTACATAATGGAAAGTTTATTTAGAAACGATAAAACGATCGAAACGATAAATTCATCAAGTAAAACGTTATTATTAGTTCACAATTCCGTGAAATAGTTAACGATTTCTCGCGTAACAGTCATTAGTATGAATGTTAAAATTACTTTATCTATTCAAATTCAAATTCTTTAATTAACCGTTGAGTCCCACACGCTGCTACAGTGCTCTGCAGATTTCATGTCGACAAAATCTAGCGTATTTGAACGATACGAACAAGTGACAGCACACTCACAAATTCACGAAACGCGCTCAAATTTTAGCCGCGTGTACATAGCATCGGTACTTTTTTTGCATATCTATTTAATTGATCTAAACAATTCACTTTGTTTTTTGTTGTTACGTATTATAAATTAATGTTATACGTGTAGATTAAGATAAGCGCTATCGCACTGCTTGGCTTTTCTCGACATATTAAAAGGAGAGCTATCACGCCGTTTGATTCTTTTCGCATCCCATTCAGAAAGTGCTACATACTGTTCTGTACAGTGTTTGTCGACCGGGTTTTTTTAAAAACCTCTATTATTCAAAAGTTTGAGAACGAATGCGCGCTTGAAATGTGTTGTGTACTTAACATGAAATAATTTTTGTAACATTTGCGAATACAAAGATTAAGCTTCATAATATTGAGACGATTTTCAATGCAATAGAGAACATATGCGGCGAAAAGTTGCACCATCGTGTATTATAATAAATCAATTTTTATTGCAATCAATTCAATTTAACATATAACAAAATTTATTTAATTACCTGCTTGCATGTATTTATTCAATTTATATTATGAAGATTTTGGATCCGTATGCGCCTCGTAATTTCAGTATTATGTAATTTAATTTAAATCGTTTCACTAATACAAAATTTGTTTCATTAATATATTCATTTTCCTGTAGAGTTTATAGAGTCACACACACAAACGCCCTTGAAATAAGACTTAACTATTATAAGATGTAAGAGATATAACATAACATAACATAACATAATATAACGAGGTTAATAAATATAACCAATTCAGATTTACGATCTGAATCTCATCCAGCAATAAAAAAAATACAGAAGATGTATTAGACAAATAAATTGTAATAAATAGTCACGAAACATAACAAATATTAAGGATATATAAGAACATGGCTATAAGTAAATGCATACATACATGTATAAAGTATCCCACCTAAATGCGCATTCCTTTCATTCATTTATCTTATTAATCATGAATGAAGAGTTCTTCCAGAGCAGGTTTTTGTATTCGTTGGTAGGGAAGGGGACAGGGGATTAAACTATGGCAGTGAATTCATCTCAAGGTCATATTAAAATTATATTCGCTATAACATTCCCTTAGATGAAATGGCTTATTTTTTTCATAACCATTAAACAGGCTGGGTCAAACCGTATTTTAACCACGTTCCACCAGGTGACCTCAAATTAAGATGGTTATTTGTTTTTGTTTATTATTTAGCAGCTTGAATTGCTTATTATCTTAACCCTTTGCACTCCATTATTGCCGCAGCGGTGACATTGTGATAGAAACTGATAACTCTGTTGTTACGTGAATCCGATATATTTTTACATTTTTCTATATTTTAAGACATAATTTTAAGATGTGTACGTGCAAAATAATTATTTTAGGTTTGTTTTTTCTTATCTTCTAAAATTTTGTCTTGTGATAAGAAAACTTTATTCTCAAACTTTCGACGTGATGAGATATTGGGATCTCGTGCCGCATTTAAGGCGAATATGTCTTATACAGGTTTAAAGCAGTACGTAATATATTCAAAGAAAATATTTTCCAAAGAATATATATTATAATAAATATATATTAGCTACAAATAAGCACATATCTTTAACTTTTACAATTTCTTCACTACTTAACGCTAGAAAGACTGAAACTTACAATTAGTATATATACCTATATTGCCCAAAAGCAGTCAAAATGACTGCATTGTGAAAGAATAACTAATGTGTAAAGAAATTTATTTAAAATTAATTTTTAATATTTCTTTATGTTATTTACAGTTATATAACAGGTTATTCGTAAATATTAATAATAAAAAAAATTTACTTCACCTGGAAAAAAGGAATTTATGCATTACGCGGAAAGAGACGATGCTGTGATGCTAGTATCAAAATAACTTCCACCTAACCTACGGAATCAAGAAGCGCATGTATCTGTATGTTATCATGTAACAGTAATCGAAAAAAATAAAAATGTTATTTCAATACAGAGCTGAACTGGTCATATAAAAAATTTACTCAATTCAATAATAAGAGTCATTTGATTATTTTAAATTTCCCAAGCAGTCAAAATGACTGCTTTTGGGCAATATAGGTATAACACATAAATATATACCGGAAATGAAGGAGGGGGGAGGTAACTACAATTATTAATAAACGCATTTATATGTTGTACAAAAAGTCACAAAATTCGAAGAAATTGTATCATTATATACATAATTTCTTTTCTAATTGAAATGAAAAAGCAGTCAAAATGACTTCCGTGGGCAATCTAGTGTTAATAAGAATTGTTCGGTTGCAGCATTTGAGAGCATCAAAGCTAATATTTAGAAGGAAACTACAAACAAAAAAACTTTTTTTTTTTGTTTTACGTCTATAGCATAATGATTATCCTACTCTCTGCTTAGTTGCCACGTTGTAGATGAAAGTTGGAAGAGATAGTGCTTTCAAACTCACAATCAGAACACATTGAATTGCACGAACTGTCGAAAGTTCGAGGCAACTTCCACGCATCATGAATCGTCAATCGTGCATGATATAATGAAGGACGACGCGACGAAGACGTTCCAAGTTTTCGACAACTCGACGTCTTTCTCGTTTGGCAGTATGCCAAGAGAAGAGCGAAACTCTTTTCACTACGACCTAAATTGCTTGCATTTATTCCGTGACTTACTTCATAGCCAATAAATATTAAAACACATTTTCAAATATATTTTGCGAAGATCTAAATTGTTAAATTGAACCGGATCATTTATCATATTGTTATTCACGAAATTTGAAAGGCACGCGACTTACTATTGTTACGTTACCTGTTACTCGGAACGTTATCATTAGTAGTATGTATTAGTTTTCATACGTTACCATTATTTAACGTTATTCGTGCTATACCTTTATTTAATGTTGTTATTGCACATTTATCTCTTATCACATCTATTGTCAATTATTATTAGTTATTTTTTATGGATTTTCTAACTCTGGTTTATTTATTGCGGCATATTTAGGAATGTCGCGTGATATTTCATTGTCTTCAATATATTTTCTAAATCCATAGTAACAAATATAAACTTACCGAATGAGAATGCCATCACAAGAGTGACATATGCATTTATTACTTCGGTTAGATTTTTCGAGTTCAGTTTTGTTCTTCGTCATTTTAGAGCCTTGGATTTGCACTGTTGTATGAGGAGTTTTACAGCTTTTGTTAATTCATGATTTTGTTCAAAGCTAAACACTGTCAGAATATGCATAAGGTTTTCATCAGTCGTCTGTTTTTACAGCCAGAAGCAGGATACTTTATTCTGTATTTAATCATGAATATGTGACACACAACATGTACTATTATTTATTTGTAAATGAGTCCATCGTTTATTGGGGAATGAATATAACCGTATCACTGACGTCACAACAAAGGAATTTAAAACCAAAAAAGCGTGTATTAGGTGGGTCATTAAACGTTCTTTTATCTCTGGTTTCCAATGTTGAACTAGCTTGTACATACAAGGAAATATCCCGATGTGCCAATTACCGATTTCGATGAAATTCAATGTGTATATTGTATTATGTGCTTCTCAAAAAATATTTGATACCTATTTATTTTGATCTATTCTGTATATTTTGTAAATTGACGAATACAGTATTTTTCATGAAAAATTCAACAGCATGCATCATTGTGTCAAATTTTGATTTGTTAAAATAATGTGCTAAAAATTGGAATTTTTTTGATACTTGTTTTATTTTAATGCGAATAATAGAAATAGATTTTCTTTCGTATTTGTTTATAAAATCTGCGGTTCTACCAGGCTTCCGTCTAGAACCGCGCGATTTGTTCTTTTGATGCTTTTATAGCATCCAAACTTTGATTCGGGTGTTGTTTTTCGTGGAACAGTTATTCGTTATTTGTCAATGTTCCTTTTTTTCTGCGGTTCGACAGATACAGACAATACCGTCATGCACAAAATCATTATATAGCATCGATAAATCATTACACAACATCCCCCTGACAAATATGCAGAAATTGCTCAATTATTGATTCCATTCTTCTTTTAAAGAATCTGCTTTACAAGGCATATAGTCGTTGCAGTCGTCCATACCGTACTATTAAATGGACTAACTAATAGTTTCTGGGAAAACGACTCCAAAGTAAACCATAGATTATTATCAGTTGTTGCTTTAACGGAAATGTTAGCAAATAATATTTGACCCACAATCCAAACGAGAGAAGAGACACGCAACAAAAAATCATTTACCACCAAAAATCGTACCAACGCGGTGCACCGGTGCGGTGGCTTGCGCTTAAGTGTCTTTCAGATGGTGGTCTTACAATTAGGGTAGCCGCCAGTAGGAGAAAAACACAAATTGCAACGCCGCGGCGCGCTGGCGCATGGCGTGAAGGTGTTAAACACACCCATCAATCAGTTCGTCGAATTTTTAGATGATCGTTGTAAAATTATCGCCAAAGAACACACTACTAGTGTTGATGCTGCAAATTCAGGATACTACTTGTGCACAGGAGGTTTGCCAAGAGAAAAATGGTAGTGGTGTACATTTTGGCGGGTTAAGTGCTCTATGATCACCTATTGTTAGTTTTTCTCCTGAAAGTTTAGTTTTTAAAATGCGTTGGGAAGTAGCTATACACATTTTGGCTCTTTCGGTTCCGTTTTCGCATTATTTAAGCATGCAAAGGGTGCATCAGTCAACTTAATTAGTTAATGACACAAAATTTGTAAAAAAAAAAACACCAATTTCAAATGAACAGTTACAACATGTTATGCAGAAATTGCAAGTAGTCATTTACATTAATTTATATTTTGCATTACATGTTCATTTTGGAGAATTATTGCAAGTTGGAATTAAATCTGCGAAAATGAGTTGTGCAAAAATGAAGCAATAGGGGAGAGTCGGATATATTGTACCATTTTTCAGTTTCAGCAAAATACAATCGCGTTTTGATATTAATTAAAACAAACTATTTGTGCAATGCCACATAGTGTAGAGCCTCGTTTAACTTATACTGCAAAATCAACACCATACTCTTAACCGATTTCTCAAAATATTCGTTTTTCTAAAGGCTTTCCGTTGGAACAATTTACCCGCCCAGTCGGTTTAATTGTACCACAGGCTAGATAAATTGTACCACTAAGAGTTAAGGGACTTCCAAACATGATAAATGATTAATTATTAAATAAAATGGTTTTAATAATATACAATATTCTTCATGACAATATTTCAATTATTAATGAAAAAGTGCTAACAAAGATTAAGTCAATATTTCTTCAATGAGTAACATTCATAATTATGGAGAAAAAATTAAACAAAATTATCAAATACTAAACAAATTTAAACATTTATCAAACTTAAATACCTACTTATAAAATTAAATTATTGCTTTTATGAACACGAAATAAACCATTTATACTTAAAATTATTATTTGGTCAATTACTAATTATTTATTATAATTGTTTTGTACTGAGATGAAATTCTTTATTTCTTTTACCCTGTTTTAGTTCAAACAATTGTTGCAAACATTTGGATTCGTTGTACAGGTTTCGTCTTGTTGAGTAAATTGTACCAGTACAATTAAGACAACTACTGGTGGTACGATTTATCGAACTAAGAGATTTAAAAAATATATATTTGTCACAAAATAATCTCAAAACCTAATACGTTCGTTACTTTATAGTTTGAGAGGTGATTATAGACCTGTTCAATACAAAAATATAGCAAACTTCTAACTTACCAATTTACTGAGTAATGTCCTTAGCTACATGCGTCAAAATTTACATCAAACACTAACAAAAACGTTTTTTTTCTCTCAAACTGAATGCATTTGCCGGATGACGTTCCAAAACGAAAAGTAGTTGTGGGTGCTGTCAGTGCTTAGTTTCGTGTTGCCAGGAAAGAAAAATAGTGGCATTTAGTTGGAAATTTTAAGGTGGTACAATTTATCAAGCAGTACAATATACCAGACTCTCCCCTATATCCGTTTTATGGAAAAGTATTTAATATTACGTATCAAGTGCTGGTATATCCGTTGAATCGGGGGATATTTGAAAAAAATACTGTCAAAAAATTCGTAAAATAGTTTCATATTTCGATCAAACTTTTTTGTTGACTCATTGCACTCGACTTGTTTGGTAGAATTAAAGATAATCAAAGCTTTCAGCTGTAGGCCGGGTTAAAAAATTTGAGATACGTGATCGAAACAACGAAAAAAATAAGATAATGTGGGTCTCAAAACTTTCGTCAGATTCAAGGTTTATGACTCTTTTGTTCCGTTAGCCGGCGACCATCGTGGGTGTATTATCGCACAACAGCCAGTGCGAACATATAGATATTCGGGACGAAATTCATGGCTTTTGACCTCTTTAATTTTCCAATCAAATAACTCGTATTGTTTTTGCGAAACGGTTACAAGAATACATCGCTAGCTGAAATAAGCAATAAAATTTCATTTTCAAAAAATAAGATTAATCTTACGTTACCTGAGATAAACATTTTGTTGTTTCCGTATCAATATATAATATGATTACTAATTAATGTTAGCTTAACAAACGTCGAATGCATTTTCCATTCAACAACTTGTAATAAGAAAGGCAAATCACGGTATATAAATACCTAAGTATTCAATACCCGCGCACTATAGCCGGCCGTGCGCATACGGCTGCCAAATCTGGTTTACAAACTTTAAAAAGTGCACCGGCCACCAACAAAGGAAGACTTTCGCTTTCTAAGAAAGCGAAAAAAGTGGTTTATATTGTTATTTAAATTTCCCTTTATACTCAAATAAATATTGTAGAATCCACAAATACAGATAAAGCCTTCATGTAACGGTACGTAAAATTAATAAGAATAGCCAAAAAGTAATGTTACAATTTTTATGTGACTCCGGGAGTTAATCGACTTGGCAAGTGCAAAAAGTAATAAAGTTAAATAAAGTGTTCAAATTTTTATGTTCTTTATTACAGTACAAGTAAATTATAATATATTATTATAAGAGATTCTTCATAAAAATCAAAATTAACAGTTCTCTTATTACATATAATAGAATATATGTTTTATATATATATAGTGAAACATCAGATGATTCACTGTTTTCCACATCCAAATTGTTATCAGTCTTATTCATCTTGAATTATAACAGTATAGTTTAGAAATAAAAATTCTAAATTTTTTTCAAAAAGTGGAGTTACCGTATTTTTCGATAGATAATACGCACCTACTGTATTACGCGCACTTCACATAATTCTCTAATAGTATTACATTTTGTGTGAAGATACTGTGAAATATTTACATGTTTAACGGAATTCGATTTGTGCCTGTTATATTCTTATGAATCACTACGTATGTATTTATATTGCATGCCACAAGAACCTGAACCTCAGTGTGATATTTTCGAAGCCCTAGAAATTTTAGCATACATGCTATTGTCTGACCATCTGCCGTCTCCCCATCAAAATCCGTGTTATCATTGAGAACCATCGCAATTTAAATGATCGCAATACTAACGTGATCTCTAGCACAACCTTCCCGGACGAAGAAGAAAATGCGTTTCTTTCCTCAGAGATAATGTAGATACATCTGAATTCTTGATTCGGATTCAAATCATGGCGAAAAACTATGACATTTTCTCTGGAAATGAGTGTGGAAGAAGTCGAGCATGTAGGAAATTTCTACGGGAATATGCATAGTTGATGTCAGCATTTTTGCAAAAACTCAATACAGCCTGGCAGGTCTTTGCCTATAGAATTAGCAATATGATATAGTCGCGTAATATTATCTATGGGGCCGAAAACCATGCGATACTACTTGCTTATTGAGCACTTAATGCTTTCTGTGTCTTCGTTCTACTCGCTTTATTCAAGGCATGTTTATTATTACAGTTCCCATACTTTTGGTGTCCATTCCAGTTGGCGTTTTAATACTTCAGTGTCATAATTAATACTGGCATTATTCTACAACTATACGATTTTTTATAGTAACCTTCTGAATTTCTGAACATCGACTTCAAATTATTTATTTTCTAAATTTATGTTCTGAAAATCGCTTAATGGCATACTTATTATTGTTCAAACGTATTTTGCACAGACAGTGCAGCCTTTTATTGCGGTACAATTATATTTTTTTCATTTAAAATCTGCCGTTAATTGCACTTAAATATATTCAATTTTCATTAAATTTTCATTGCCCCTATATCTTCTTTCTTTAATATTTCTCGGCTTTAACAGCAATGGACATTTCGTCTAACACTCATAGTTTTCGATGTGTTCGAATTACCGAAATCGTGATATACATTATACATATTTATATTAATACGAGTGACAATTCGAAAGTTATTAACCGAGAATATTATATTCAATTATCCGATCGTTCTAAATACCCGAGACGAAATTTTAGGCCAGTCTTCGTCTTCAAAGTCCTCAATGAAGACTTTGAGACTTATTTAAGAATTCCTGGATCGGTAAATACATATAACTTAAAACCAGGTTTAGTCCTCAAAGTAGTAGTTACGCGCCGATTCCGCACTTTGAGGACTAGACCTGGCTTTACTAATTCATTTTTAATCCTCAAAAGCCTCAATACTTAAAATAAAGTTAAACCCATAAAAGTTCTCAAAACCCTCTTAACTCTAAATAAATCCTCAAAATTCTCAACTATTTCAAGAGCATAAGAGAGGGGGAGAAAATTGCAAAAATGTGCCAGTTTTAAGTCTGTTTATCATAAAATGAAAAACAAATGACAAATAATATTCATTTAACATAAATAGCTATAACTGGTTACATCTAGTTATGTAGAATACACAAATGGATAATTATTGATGCCAAATGAATATTATTTATCGTTTTTCTTCATTTTATGATAAGTAGGCCTAAAACTGGTAACATCCATGAAGGAGGCGTCGTGGGCTCGGGCCGGCCGCAGTTTCTGACTGGGCCCATCCACACCCAGTTGAGAGGGCACCGGCTGGGTTCGGTGCCTCGGCTGCGGCCGGTCCGGCGGAGAGTCCTTCTGTTCCTAGGAAAGGGTGAAATAGTAGTTAGCGCGCTGCGTTTCGTCCTGGACGCTGTGTCCCGGATGGGACGTCGGTGTCTGTCGGTGGTTGGTATATATAGACACCGATTGCCGATGGTGTAGCAGCGCGAAGATCCCATCGAAGGAGACACGGTCTAGCGGCCGATCCTTAAACTAGAGGCGTAGGAGTAATGGCGGCCGATAGATCCCTAGCGGCGAGCGAGAGATCGTACCGCTACATCCATGCAGAATTATAAATACTTAAAATAAATGTACAATTAAAACCGAAATAATTATTCAATTAGTTATAAATGTATATTATACTATTTTTACAATGATAAGTATGTGCGAGAACAATTACCGTCGCTATACTGGTTCATATTACTATGATCTTTAGGATTATTATGAACGTTGTGTCATTACAGTAAAACTGACGTTTTTATGCTGGGAATTTAAAGCACTTTAAATCAGGGATTTAATACCGGTATAATTTTTATACCGGTATCGCCCGCGTGACGTAATACCGGTATAGTCTTCATACCGGTATCACGGCACTTGAGATAATACCGGAATAACCTAGATACCGGTATTAGACTCTGACAAAGCTATACCGGTAACCGAAATAATATACCGGTATTTTTCGGTATTTCACTTATAGAGAGTAAAGGTAAATTCATACAAATAAAAGACATGCAAAGTATTTAATTGGTGGTTGTGAAGCGGTTAAGAGGTAAGATTAAAACGTATTTTCTTTCTTAATAATAAAAAACAGTATAAAATATATGGTGTTATAGAAAACAAATAATATTTCGTAATCTCATAAATTTATATATTTATAATTTATTGCACCTCATCACTAATATATCATTGAGTATGTCGTCGGAAAATCCGTAAAGAAATTTATAGACTTTCGCATAAAAAATGATGTTAACCATTAAATAACAATTAAAAAATATAAAAAATTAACGATGTAGTGACATTCTTTTCACGATATTATGGAACTTTGGTGTAAAACATTTTTCTCTAAAATGAACGGTTCTCGAGTTATTATTTTTTTCCAGTTAGATTGTCGATTCATTCCACAGTGCGGCAGAATCTCCCTTCAAGGGTGCGTTTTATGACCGATTTGTCATCGCGAGTCAGCGGTGGTCGATGGGACCGTTCGGGCCGAAGTCCCCGTTTACCACCCGCAGACAGAGCACAACTGTTTAACGGAAACGTTCATTCAAAACGAAGACTGCCTTATTCCTCAAGGATCGGAGTTTTGGTCGCCCTGGCGCGTGATGGTTGCCAAATGTTGGTGAATAATAAAAAATCTGGCGACCACACCCAGGCCCCAAGGAACGGCAAACTTTAAAGTTTAAATAAATTCTCAGGAATAATTGAAAAAAAAAAGAACATATTTGCAATGGTTCATCCATACTATCTTATGACAGGACTATCAAGTTGAAAACTTGAGGCTTTTACATGGATCGAATTATGTACGACTTTCTAATAATACCCAGAGAGACTGGAATATTGCAGCAATGTTGCGGCAATATTCCCTGCAACGTTTAATGTTGCACGGCAATATTGCTGCAATATTGCTGCAATATTCCAGTCTGTCTGGGTATCTTCAGAAACCTCATTGAGAATTTTGATGTTTCTATTTGAATTAAAGTAATTGTTTAAATGTCGGTTTAGTCCTCAAAAAACTCATTGAGAATTTTGATGTTTCTATTTGAATTAAAGTAGTTGTTTAAATGTCGGTTTAGTCCTCAAAATCCTCATTGAGAATTTTGAGGTTTCTATTTGAATTAAAGTAGTTGTTTAAATGTCGGTTTAGTCCTCAAAATCCTCATTGAGACTTTCTGAGAACTATATCCGCATTAAATTGTAGGCGGCAAATTTCTACATCAAAGAAATGAGGACTTTTGAGACTTAAAGCTGGCCTAAAATTTCGTCTCGGGTAGATTTGGTCCGGAAAATTCATATTCTACTCTATCATATCGTATTTAGGACTCCTGTCACGATATACCATTTTATCAAATATAAAAACACAGTTAATCGTAAATTGATTATTTCGTTAATTCGTTTCTACGGACTTTATTCTATTGTATTATGTATAAATGAAAGGAATCACTTTTCGTTGCATAGGAACGGCATTGTATCCATTGTTTTAGGTATTGCTGTTAAATCGAGAACCATGATAGTTCTTTGGAAATGTGATATATAGCATAAAACTTTTTGCTCACGTATTGTCCAGCGAGCCACCATTTTGTTAACATTCCATACAATGTAGCAGTCAAGTCAAGGTTTGGCTCAACAGAGCCGTTTCTCGAGCTGCTCCGCCTCACAGTGGAACGAAACGACAATCTAGCTGGAAAAAAATAATAACTCGAGAACCGTTCATTTTAGAGAAAAATGTTTTATACAAAAGTTTCATAATATTGTGAAAAGAATGTCACTGCATCGTTAATTTTTTTTAAATATTTTTTAATTGTTATTTAAAGGTTAACATAATTTTTTATGCGAAGGTCTATAAATTTCTTTACGGACTTTTATTCTACGAAAGAAATAAAGAAACTTTTGTATAAGTCATTTTCTCATTGTACTTTATGTTAAAAAGATATTTAATGCAAAATATCCTACTGACGTCTTTCTCTTCCTACTGCAGAGGATGCGAAGTCAACTGATACTGTTTAAGTTGGTTTATTACTTATTCAAACGCATTCCTACCTTCAAACAGGTAAAACTAAAAAGGGCGCAAGTGGATCCTTGAAATTTTTCCACTAATTACTTCTACACAATCTAAAGAATATATAGACGGAGTTTCAAAGATATACATTTCCTTGTTTGTCAGTTATTCATTGTTTAATGGGACCGCGCGCCCCGGTGAAATTAGACTGCCGAATCGCATCCCTACCTTTAAGCAGGTAAAACTAAAAAGGGCGCAAGTGGATCCTTGAAATTTTTCCACTAATTACTTCTACACAATCTAAAGAATATATAGACGGAGTTTCAAAGATATACATTTCCTTGTTTGTCAGTTATTCATTGTTTAATGGGACCGCGCGCCCCGGTGAAATTAGACTGCCGAATCGCATCCCTACCTTTAAGCAGGTAAAACTAAAAAGGGCGCAAGTGGATCCATAAAATTTTTCCACTAATTACTTCTACACAGTCTAAGCAATATATAGACGGAGTTTCTAAGAGGTACATTTCGTTATTTGTTAGTTGTAGACATCTGATCCTTTTGTGACCGCGTGCTCCGCAGGGAGTCTGCAGCCGTACTATGTCATAAAGTTTATGACATAAACTTTAGAAAGGAATAACAAAAAGAGGCTGCAGAAAGTGCAGCCTTTATTCTAAGTTTTTCTCTGCTACAGTTTGCTAATTTCGCCGAAAAACATGTGCTTAAAGAAAGTTCCATAAATTGTTTAAAAATTAATTTGTCGAAAAATCGTTTATGGGCTTTCCAAGGTTAACTAACAGTAATAAACTGTACAAAAAATAAAAAGTTTCGCAAAAGTCGTAATGCCTCTAACAGTATCTTCTTTTCAGAGAAGTATTTGGACGTTTTCGCGCTGTTGAAATTTGTTGTTTTTAAGTGCTGATTTTTACATTTAGAACAGGCTGTTGAATTAGTTACACGCCGAGAGCCTTTTCTGAGTCGCTCCGCCTGCTTCTCCTTCCCAAGTATTTCACCCAACCAGGAACGACTTGCCAGACTCGGCGTATTACACGAGTATAGTGGCGCTTTAGGGCGCTATTCGCCTCTGTTCGCTCGCGCTGGAAAGACGCCGCGCACGCCGATTACGGGAAAAAAAATCGATGGGCGTGTCCCGTCGACTGACGTTATCTGTCAACGAACAGTTTCAGATCGCGTCACATCGCGTATAGGTTAAAGCAAAAATATTACTAGTAAAAATGTATGCTCAGATATGTCTTGAATTAAATGCGATTAACAGATTGTTAGCAGAAAAAAAACATTGAAATTTTACTTTGTTGCATTCCTCGATACAAAACGAAAGAAGCGCGTTTTCGCTGCTTGACACTCAAACGGTTAAAATCTATTGCTAAGTTGACCGTGGCGGCAACAATGTATTCTTTGACGCGAGAGCTAACGTTTTGCTGTCGCCGTATTTTTGAATTATTTGCGTTGGAAATTAATTTATACGTGCGCGTGCTAGATCGTAACACAACTGTTTCTTTAGTATACATATGAATTAAAGAAACAATAGGTAACAAATTCAAGATTACTGGATATAATTTTAATAAACTATCGTTATGATTGTTGTATGTATGGTTGTGTGTATAAATGTATGCACAGTAGAACCATTTATTTTAGAAGAAAATGTTATATGTATATATAAAAGTTTCATAATATTGTGGAGATAACATCAATGCAATACTAATTTTTTTATTTATTTATTTCTTCAACTTTACCTATTGGCATGAGCACGGGCGTATTCGGGGCGACATTCGTAGTCAATCAGTCGCGCTGAAAAAGTCGTGCCTTGCGCGTCAGTCGCGGAGATCAGAACGTCGTGCCTGGCACGTCGATAAAGGTTATTTGTCGAAATACAATTTCACACCGCACTATATCGCATGTAGGGTAATACAAAAGTATTGTTAGTGAAAAAGTATGCTCGAATATGTGTTAAATAAAGTACAATTAATATATTTTAATATTTTTGGGCTTCTGGCGACGATTTTACCGAAATTAACCACTACGTTATGCATTACGACTAAATATAGTATTGTGTTCCAGCACCAATAGTTGTAAATCAATTATTAGCGCAAATTGTTAAAAGTAACTACACGATAATAGAACGCTAGGTTTCCCAGCGTAAAAGAACACATTGTTGCCGCCGCAGTTGTCTTAAATGTTTTCAGTAACTTTATTCGTCTCAAAATGCTCGACGCAAAGTTCTAATATACCAATTAAAACATAATTAATTATAAGAAGCTCTTAGTAACAAAGAGTGGTTCTGCCTCGTTTAATTTCAATGTTGTTTTGTAATAAAATGCCAAAGTATTGTCAATTTTGCATATAGAGATGTATCTCAACGGTTTCTTTCATCTGTATGATTGTTAAAAAACATTTTCTTCATTTATATTTTAATGCGATTTCTCGACAACGATTCAGCGGAAAAGGACATTGATACAGTGGAATAGATTTTCAGAAGATAACTTTGTAACAAAGAGTGCATTTGCATATTTCCATGGGTAATGTGGAATCCTATATTACCTCTTTACTGTTAAAAGACAACACAACATTGTACAATGTATCGCCCCAATAACTTCTTACATTATTCTACATTCTTGGAGGCGAACAAGTTTGCATTTTGCTGTCGCAAAATTTTTAAAATATAAATGTCGCCCCAATATACCGCCACATGCTACCACGCTTGTACCAGTAGGTACGACCGTAACGCCGCCGGTGTGTCTGTGAATCAGTGACATCTCGGCTGTATGTGTAGGTGAAGGAGGCGGCGCAGCTCGAGAAACGGCTCTGTCGAGCCAAACCTTGACTTGACTGCAATATAGCCATCTATTTTTACTTTTCTCTTACTAAATGTATGAGTGTAGCGAGACATAAATTTTAATGTGGGCTTTCAAGAAATGGCGCTTTTTTTTAAAAAGTAGTCAACTCAATTAACATTCACATTGTGTTCACGTGGATCCAAACTCCCGCAGACTTGTGAAACGGAAAATCAGAGGCTCAAGATCAATCTTATTTCTAGTTATTTTCCGGAGTTATTAATTACCGAATAGTGAAAACTTTTCTGATTTCGAACGATTATTTTTGTTTTCTAAATTACAAACTCTTGGTTGCTGAGATACTTGTTTAAATTCGATACATCTTTGTATACGTTTGTCGGACATATTGTCGTAAAAGGAGTCGAATCTCATAGAAGAATGTAGCACTCCAATCCTAAGGAATCAATACAAATACATGTTATTACTGTTCCAGTCAGTCAAGGGTTAGAAAATGGGTTAGAGAAACGATTTGACATTCTTTAACGGGTGAAAAGATAAATAAAATGATTAGCGATGAGTATACAGAATACATAGGAATGTTTGAAATATAATATAGACTATATAATGTGATAAAAGAAGAATTGTCTAAAAATATTCTAGTCTTCTTTTTATATTTGCAATGTATCATGTATTAATCAAGGAGCTATAAAGTATAATGCACAAACGGATAGTTTTTAAAAGCAATAGTGTAAATTGATGCAGCATCCTTATCTGATAATAATTAAACACATAAATATTCCATATTTTATATTTTTGACAAATTTATTTTTCCCCTTATTTGCTTTTTATTATCCATACACATGGCTAAAAAGAAATTATGATTTATATTTATCAGCATAAAATAGGTTGAAAATCGGATGGAATTAATAACAAGATAGCAGAAATTTCACCGTAAGCCGAGAATAATGTGCGTACACGCTCTCCTATTAAAACCTACGAAGATAGAATAGGTGCATCTCTCACGCGTGCGAAGAAGAGGAGAAAAGGAAGCGGATAAAAGGGGTACCCACAAAGGGGGAGTAATGTAGGTAAGTGGGCTGTGGGTATTACGAAAGTTGACCTAGAGTGAGAATATGTAATATGCGGTCGCATGTAATCTGTATAATGCACTCTCGAAGAGCTGTCTGTGTCGTACGACTGTACGATTTGCAAGCACGTGTGCCGGAAAACTTGATCGTACCTACTCAACAATGATAACGAGGTTACGGTCTCATTCGAATAGCAACGGTAGGCTATCACTTCAATCTAGAAGTGTTAAGTATTACAATAATCTCTTAATAAGCCTATAATAGGCCAAATAAGGAGCATCATTTTTTCATATTCAATACAGTTAAGTTATATCAGTGAGGAATAATTGAGTATTTTGTCGCTTTTATTATCAATAAAAGCGACACATTCTGCTGGATGAAAACGCAGAACAAGATAACGGTTCTCAATTCTCCCTGTTGCGTGTCATTAAATTAATCACTTTAGTTATAATACTAATTCAAAAGAAGTCAAAATAATCTTGATGATATAATTTCAATGTTATTAAACAACGACGTGTGTCCTGTTATCTTGACACATACTTATTTCTACATCTACCAATGCATGATATTGCTTCGTATCAATATCACCCGATATATGCGCATATGGTATGCTCCCTTTATATACTTGCACGCGATTATTTCGTTAACTATTGATAATGCTCGAAAATTGTCAGAAAAAAAGGGGGAATGGCATTCTAAGGAAAATATAAATATCATGACAATAATTACTTGACCTTGACCTGGTATGGGAGATTCCTATAAACATCTTGTTTCTAATCTATAAACATTTTCAATATACATACTACAAACAGGTTTTGTTCGCGTAAATCATTACTGACTATCAGATATACATTCATACAGTCAGTCCCATAAGTATTATGGGATCTATATTTAGACAAAATTTTAACAAAATTTACTTATCAGTAAAAAAGTTATATTAATTTTAATCTACATAGCACATAATATCAATCCACAAAAGTAGTCATACCATGTATGACAGAGTCAAGTTTTTTTGTTTACATACACCTTTTGACTTTGGAAATGATTCCTACGGGTTACAGTTGAGCAAGTAAATTTCAGCTCATTCATTCTAAGTCAAAATTTTGTCGAAATAATATCAATAATCAAAAATGAATGGAAAAAAGTCCGAGGGTATAGTTGACGTAGTAAAATAATTTTTAAATCACATGAAGAGGATAGAAGTAACGCTGAGCTAGCAAAACATATTGGCCGAAATAAATCGACTCTCCAATACATAATTAAACAAGTAAAGCAGAAAATTTTAACTGCTCAGGAAGTAAAGACTTTAACCCATTAAAGGCCAAAGTTGCGTTAACGCACCATTTCACTTCTAATTTTTTTCAGGGTATCGGATTAATTTAATTTATATTTTACCCTATGTCATAGAAAAAGAACATACCATAGGCTTAATTTGTGCACTATAAGATACCACGTAAGCCCGAAGTTGCTTTAACGCAACATTAAGTAACCCAAAAACTAATTATAAATTTCTTTCTTCATTTCAATGCTTGGTCCGTAATGGGTTAATACATGAACTGCAAAAAAATCTATGAATTAATGCTCCTAAATGATTAGCAATGTGTAACGAAATGCTTAAAAATAAAAATTAGACAAAAACTTCCCGGAGAATATTGATCCAAAAATTTTCATGGTCAAGCATCGAGAAGGAAGCCTCCCATCTGGAAGATTAACAGTGTAAATAAATATTTGCGGTGAGATGCATAAATAAGAGTAATACCTTATGAGGGTGAGTTGAAGTTTAATGTTTCTCGATGTGTCGGATTAGAGAAAATTGAAGAAAACCTGACAAAGAACTGGAATCAAAAAATCCACAACCGACTGTAAAGCGCGACGGATGTTCGATGATGGTTTGAGACTGCATGGTAGAATCCAGAGGGTAAGCTTGTGTTCATTGATGCATTTATGAGTAATATTAAATATAAATGAATTCTTGAGGAAAATCCGCCAGCAAGTGCAGGTCAACTGGATATACAAGATGATTATCATTTACAACGTGATAATAACCCGAAACATAGTGCTCAAATAGTTCGTGTGTGAATACATTCCTAAATTTTTACGTACATCTTTCCAGAGTTCAGCTATAAATTCTATAGAAAATTTGTGGGCAGAAATAGAGAAAACACTATACAAACATGAAATTCACAAAGAACAATAAATGCTAAAAAAAATTCTAATCGTTTAGAATACTATTGAACCTAGTACCAATACAAAAATAATATAAAATATACAAAATCGATTGAATGAAGCAATTAAGCAATACGGAGAACCAAGGAAATACTAAAAAAATTGTTACAAAATAATGTTATTGAAATATGCAAGGTTTCTTATAAGGCGTACACAGTGGCGGACTAAGGTTAAAGCGGGCCCTAGGCAACATTGTAATTCCGGGCCCATTTTTCAGTCATGACACATACTTTGCGTTTGGTAGTTTGGTTTTAAAAAAACGGGCCCTAGGCACGTGCCTAGGTTGCCTAGGCCTTAGTCCGCCCTTGGGCGTACATCGATACGAATACTTTGGCGGACTGTTTTTATATACTATACAACGTAAAATTAATATATTTTTATTATCAATAACTTAATTGAGATAAAATGTTATGGAAACAAAAGATTTATGACAAAATCTTGCATGTATCAGTTGATCACAACCAATTTCTTTAATAAGCAATAAAGGTACGAATACTTATGAGACTGGCTGTATGTATATACATACATATGCATGTGGACATAATTGTATCGCGTCGCGCATCACAGCCTATGGCCGACACTAGCGTACACCGAAAACAGTTGCAAACTTTCACTCATTTTGTGTCGTGTGAGCGTAGGTTGTGGTTCATCCATAGAGAATGTAGTTGTGTTCGACATTATATTGTGATCTAACATCAGTCATAAAGGAAAACAACTTTATAGAAATAAGGTTATCTTATATTAGAATTCAAGAGTTTCACAGCGCTATTTATCATCTTATTGTTAGACAACTTAGGATTTCTTTTCTTTTTTTAACGCGATCTTATTCACTTTGTTTTTTATTATACCTTACTTTTTGTTATCTTGAATAGCAAATACAGAAAAATATTAGTAATTACAATAATAAACCGCTATTAATAATCTTTGGTTATGTGGCCAGGAACAAGATACTGACCATCTTTTTCCTATACATGTAACCCTCGTTCGGCTTTATTCTTCGGAATATTAGCGAAAGACTTTTGCTACTTTAACATTACATTTTTCCTATACGTACTGCTTTTACTGTCCCACAAAGAGTCTATATAATGAGTAAACTCGTCGAAAAGGTGTTTTTTAAGGATGTACAAAAAATATAATGGTAATGATATATATGACGATCCGTCCCACCGATTTTGATAATTTTTGGATTTGTTATTAGGATTATGATTTTAACTAACTTCCTCTTATACATGTAGGAATGCATATTGAATGAGTGAGAGAGGAAATGAGTGAGTGAGTGAATGTCAGAGAGAAGGAGAGATGAAAAAAAATACGCAAAGACAGGAGAACGCGAAGATCGGAAATCGGTAACGAAACGTGGAGAGAAGAACGCCATAACTGCTGCTGCTCGTTTTTATTATTCTTTTATTATTCTACTCATAATTTCCTATTTTTGTTTTATGTACTTTATATTAACAAATCTTTAGCTAGTAGTAATAAATGAGACTGTGGGCACCATCACAAAAAGTATCCCTACATATATAACCCCCGCTCGGCTTTCATTTTTGAGATATTGGTAAAAACTTTTGCTACTACTACATTGAATTTGGTCTATACATGCACGTCCGTGGCAAGGTATGCATTAACGCGATGCGGCTGTTTATCTACTGTGTAATGTATGTACCTACTTCCTCATCTGTTATTAGTGTATAAGTTAGGCTTAGAAATATCTACGAAAACACAAATATTTTGCACTTCATCGCCGCGACTCGATCCACAATGACTACCATTCCTTACTCAACCCCGAGTCTTCGTCCAAATCCAAGGTCCAACTTCCTATTCCTACCCGACCGCCGACATTACCACTCCCACTTCTTTACCAAAAACCTTTAAAAACCCTAAGTCTCTTTCCAGCATTTTGCAAATTCACTGATTCTCAGTCTCAATCATTACAAACTCAGATTCATTCACAAGTTCATAATAAGTTCCAGCTCAAATTCAATTGACTTTCAACTCTCTTACAAACAAATACTCACTCATAATCTGTCTCTACACTACGTCTCTGCATTGTTCCACATTGTAATTAACCAAACAATTTGAAGTCCAATTCTCGAGTTTGGTATTCCCGAAAACCGCGAAACTTTGTCTTCGCATTACAACTGTCCTCCCCCCCCCCCCCCCAAAAAAAAAAACTTTTTACCGGGTGCGATCATCAAAAATGTGTCTTATAAGAATATGCGAAAAATATAATTCAATATTTGGACCATTTATTTTGAAAGTGGTGTAAGTTCATTTGAAGAAATGAGACATCACGCAATTTATGTTTAATATAGTGTAAACTTTTTATTAATAATTTAATATTGGCCGGTAAAAGAAATCAGGGACTTATACCAGTATGAAAAATATCAGCATAATAACGGTATTTTTCTATTAAAACTTTATAACCGTGTAATGTACCGACCCTCCAATCAATTAGTACATAAGATAGGTTTAGTGAATATTTTGTAAACACAAATATTTTGTACTGCGGCTCGCTTAACATCCATCATTTCATAATCGTCACTGACTCACTGCCTCAAATCTAAACAATCCTATTTTTCCAACTCGACCTTTCAACTCCATAGCACCGTCACCGTTGCTTACTCATCCCCGAGTCTTCGTCGAATTCCGAAATCCTACTTCCTACTTTGACCTTCGACTCGCATGCACCATTATCACCACCCCCACTCCGCCTCCAAAAGCGTTTAAAAATCCTACGTCTCTTTTCACCAGGTTCATAAGAAGTTCGACTATTACAAAGTCATAACCAATTCTCTCAGATTCAATTCATTCATAACAAGTTCATCTAATTGTGAGAGTCGTCTTCTAATTCTAAATTCCAATTCTTAATTCTAACTCAAGACACTCACAAGTCCTCATTAAACCATTCGTTACTTAATATATGAAAGTCCAAAAGGTATAAATGCTCTTACTTTGGCAGACCCTAAGTGCGAATCACATTATTCGCCGTTACAACCGTTATAGAAACCGAAATATCGAAATACCGGTATGACGTAATACCAGTAGATAATAATACCAGTGTAAGACACAGGTTTCTCCTTTTATAAATGTATAATAGGTTAGGGTGTCCCAGCCGATTTTGACATCTTGAATATTTCAGTATTGCGGTATGTAGCAAAAAATGTTTCACAGAAAACTTAAATGGTATCGAGTGGAGCATAATTTGGTAACATTAGTTTTTCCGTAGGTGGACGCGTGAATGACATATGAAGGTCAACTTTGTTTTTTTAAATAGAATGAGGTACTTTTTTATTCATCAAGCGATGCAGCTAGACATTCTTTATAAAAAAGTACTGACCTATGCATGTCGAATAGCTAATAGTTCAGGAGACATTTTAATTCAAGTAATTCTAAAGTTCGTAATTACATTAGCGTTTATTTACAGGTATAGTTCAATATAACGACCATTTGCATCACAGCATTTTCAAAATCGATGAAGCAAGGACTGGCCTACGTTATTTAATGTATCGGCTGATCGTTTGCCACATTCATCGATAATGAGCTGCTACATATCACTCACTGTAGTTGAAACTTTCGCCTAAACATTTTCCTTTAAATAGTCCCATAAAAAGAAGTCGAGCGGCGTTAATCCAGGTGACAGACAGACAAACAGATAAACAGAGCTCACGTCCTAGTGCTGCAGGATGCTTAGAACGGTTAAGCTTTCGCGCTGGACCGCTGCACAGTGGAACGAATCGACCATCTAGGTGGAAAAAAATAATAACTCGAAAACCGTTCATTTTAGAGAAAAATGTTTTATACAAAAATTTCTTAATATCGTGGAAAGAATATCGGTGTAATACTTATTTTTTATATTTCTTCAATGTTATTTAAAGGTCAACTTAATTTTTTATATAAACATCGGTAGATTTTTTTATAGGCGTTCATTGTACAGGAAAAATAAAGAAACTTTTGTATAAGACATTTTCTTGTTGGACTTTACATTCAAAAGATATTTTATGAAAAAGATCCTACTAAAGCCTTTTTCGATAGGCGGACTGCCCAACAAACATTCAGCAGATATAACAAAGAATTGCACAGATATGCGCACAAAATCTTTGCGTTAATTACTTCTATATAGTATGAGGAATATATATATGTGAAGTTTCAGCTCGGTACTTTTCTGTATTTTTTTGTTATTCAATTTTTAAGTGTACCGCGTGCCCCGTTGAGAATCAACAACCGAACTGTCTCGCTAACTTTCAGCAGGTATAACAAAGAAGAGCGCAACTGCACGTACGAAATTTTCCCGCTAATTATTTCTACATAATCTAAGGAATATATAGACGGAGTTTCTAAGAGGTACATTTCGTTGTCTGTTAGTTATTCATTATTTAATGGGACTGCGCGCCGCGGTCAAATTCGACTGCCGAATCGCATCCCTACCTTTAATCAGGTAAAACTAAAAAGGGCGCAAGTGGATCCATAAAATTTTTCCACTAATTACTTCTACACAGTCTAAGCAATATATAGACGGAGTTTCTAAGAGGTACATTTCGTTATTTGTTAGTTGTAGACATCTGATCCTTTTGTGACCGCGTGCTCCGCAGGGAGTCTGCAGCCGTACTATGTCATAAAGTTTATGACATAAACTTTAGAAAGGAATAACAAAAAGAGGCTGCAGAAAGTGCAGCCTTTATTCTAAGTTTTTCTCTGCTACAGTTTGCTAATTTCGCCGAAAACATGTGCTTAAAGAAAGTTCCATAAATTGTTTAAAAATTAATTTGTCGAAAAATCGTTTATGGGCTTTCCAAGGTTAACTAACAGTAATAAACTGTACAAAAAATAAAAAGTTTCGCAAAAGTCGTAATGCCTCTAACAGTATCTTGTTTTCAGAGAAGTATTTGGACGTTTTCGCGCTGTTGAAATTTGTTGTTTTTAAGTGCTGATTTTTACATTTAGAACAGGCTGTTGAATTAGTTACACGCCGAGAGCCTTTTCTGAGTCGCTCCGCCTGCTTCTCCTTCCCAACTATTTCACCCAACCAGGAACGACTTGCCAGACTCGGCGTATTACACGAGTATAGTGGCGCTTTAGGGCGCTATTCGCCTCTGTTCGCTCGCGCTGGAAAGACGCCGCGCACGCCGATTACGGGAAAAAAAATCGATGGGCGTGTCCCGTCGACTGACGTTATCTGTCAACGAACAGTTTCAGAGCGCGTCACATCGCGTATAGGTTAAAGCAGGCTGTTGAATTAGTTACACGCCGCGAGCCTTTTCTGAGTCGCTCCGCCTGCTTCTCCCTCCCAACTATTTTACCCAACCAGGAATGACTTGCCAGACTCGGCGTATTACACGAGTATAGTGGCGCTTTAGGGCGCCATTCGCCTCTGTTCGCTCGCGCTGGAAAGACGCCGCGCACGCCGATTACGGGAAAAAAAATCGATGCGCGTATCCCGTCGACTGACGTTATCTGTCAACGAACAGTTTCAGATCGCGTCACATGGCGTTTAGGTTAAAACAAATGTATTAATAGTAAACAAGTATGCTCAGATATGTCTTGAATTAAATGCGATTAAGAGATTTTTATGTTTTTGGACTTCCGGCGATGGTTTGGAAAATTCGGCAGAGAATAGTGACAGGGATAACATTGAAAAACTTATTTTGTATCTCAAAATACCAATGGAAACATTGAGGGTATCTAATTTAAACAACGTAAACATATATTTCTATTTGTGAATATATGTTTTCATTCAATGTAGATATATATTTCTGTACAAACAATGAAGTTTTCCTTCAAGTAAAGTTGAAGAAATAAATAAATAAAAAAATTAGTATTGCATCGATATTATCTCCACAGTATGATGAAACTTTTATATATACATATAACATTTTCTTCTAAAATAAATGGTTCTACTGTGCATACATTTATACACACAACCATACATACAACAATCATAACGATAGTTTATGAAAATTATATCCAGTAATCTTGAATTTGTTACCTCTTGTTTCTTTAATTCATATGTATACTAAAGAAACGGTTGTGTTACGATCTAGCACGCGCACGTATAAATTAATTTCCAACGCAAATAATTTAAAAATTCGGCGACAGCAAAACGTTAGCTCTCGCGTCAAAGAATACATTGTTGCCGCCACGGTCGACTTAGCAAGAGATTTTAACCGGTTGTGTGTCAAGCAGGGAAAACGCGCTTCTTACATTTTGTATCGAAGAATGCAACAAAGTAAAATTTCAATGTTTTTCTGCTAACAATCTGTTAATCACATTTAATTCAAGACATATCTGAGCATACTTTTTTACTAGTAATACTTTTGTTTTAACCTAAACGCCATGTGACGCGATCTGAAACTGTTCGTTGACAGGTAACGTCAGTCGACGGGATACGCGCATCGATTTTTTTCCCGTAATCGGCGTGCGCGGCGTCTTTCCAGCGCGAGCGAACAGAGGCGAATGGCGCCCTAAAGCGCCAATATACTCGTGTAATACGCCGAGTCTGGCAAGTCATTCCTGGTTGGGTAAAATAGTTGGGAGGGAGAAGCAGGCGGAGAGACTCAGAAAAGGCTCGCGGCGTGTAACTAATTCAACAGCCTGGGTTAAAGCAAAAATATTTCTAGTAAAAATGTATGCTCAGATATGTCTTGAATTAAATGCGATTAACAGATTGTTAGCAGAAAAAAAACATTGAAATTTTACTTTGTTGCATTCCTCGATACAAAACGAAAGAAGCGCGTTTTCGCTGCTTGACACTCAAACGGTTAAAATCTATTGCTAAGTTGACCGTGGCGGCAACAATGTATTCTTTGACGCGAGAGCTAACGTTTTGCTGTCGCCGTATTTTTGAATTATTTGCGTTGGAAATTAATTTATACGTGCGCGTGCTAGATCGTAACACAACTGTTTCTTTAGTATACATATGAATTAAAGAAACAATAGGTAACAAATTCAAGATTACTGGATATAATTTTAATAAACTATCGTTATGATTGTTGTATGTATGGTTGTGTGTATAAATGTATGCACAGTAGAACCATTTATTTTAGAAGAAAATGTTATATGTATATATAAAAGTTTCATAATATTGTGGAGATAACATCAATGCAATACTAATTTTTTTATTTATTTATTTCTTCAACTTTACTTGAAGGAAAACTTCATTGTTTGTACAGAAATATATATCTACATTGAATGAAAACATATATTCACAAATAGAAATATATGTTTATGTTGTTTAAATTAGATACCCTCAATGTTTCCATTGGTATTTTGAGATACAATATAAGTTTTTTAATGTTATTCCTGTCACTATTCTTTGCCGAATTTGCCAAACCACCGCCGGAAGTCCAAAAACATTAAAATCTCTTAATCGCATTTAATTCAAGACATATCTGAGCATACTTTTTTACCAGTAATACTTTTGTTTTAACCTAAACGCCATGTGACGCGATCTGAAACTGTTCGTTGACAGATAACGTCAGTCGACGGGATACGCGCATCGATTTTTTTTCCCGTAATCGGCGTGCGCGGCGTCTTTCCAGCGCGAGCGAACAGAGGCGAATAGCGCCCTAAAGCGCCACTATACTCGTGTAATACGCCGAGTCTGGCAAGTCGTTTCTGGTTGGGTGAAATAGTTGGGAAGGAGAAGCAGGCGGAGCGACTCAGAAAAGGCTCGCGGCGTGTAACTAATTCAACAGCCTGATTTAGATGATTGGAAAATGTTATTGCTATCACTGGAAAATCAATTGTTATTGCTATCACTGGTCTCAGCAAACATTCTAGATGAAGATAAGATTATTAAAATTCAAATCCCAGACTTGATTTTTTTCCACCTAGATTACCAATTTCGTTCCACTGTGCGCTGTACGCAGTGGCGACAATCCTAAAGCGGCCGTCCCCTTCCTGTTTGAAAGTATTTTAAGTTACCTGAAATACGTTGGCGTTAATAAGCTCCAGATACATTGTATTTCAGAATTCTCGAGCCTCCACCGATCACCAGCGACGCGACGCAACAGTGGTCTCAAATCGTTAAAACGTGCGAAAAACCTCAGAAATGAACTTTTCGCTAGGACCATTTTATTATTGCATTTGGTACTCGCATAGTTTGTCTATGAAAACCTGGATGTGACTTTAATATTATGATACATTGGTAAAATATGCAACTAAGATTAACTATAAATTATACGATTACTTATGACAAAAATACAACGCATCTAAGGCAGACATAGCACACCACCGGATGAGACCCACGGAAGTAGAGAGCGTAAGAATTATAACCCATTTACACTAATTATTAACTTTATATGAGATATTTTTTATTTAATCTTAACTTAAACTTTCTTGAGTTTGACAGCCGCTGTAAATCGTACAGAAAGAGCTATTTAGTATATGTAAATTGTGCGCTGCAGTTTTTTTATATTATAATTATGACGTTTTTAATATAAACAGTAAAGCAACAATAATCAAAAGCATTGTTGAAGTACTTTCGATTATTATTGATAGTAATCAGAGTCACTTAAATGATTCTGATTTGGATTCCAACTCAAAGTCAGATAACGAAAATATTGCTACTTTTACACCTAATGTCAAATTATCAACGAAGCAGAAAACTCTATGACCTTATCAAACAAAATATAGAATGTCAAGAACTTTCAGTTCTAAAAGTAAAAAACACAAAAGGTTGGAAACAAATAGTAAAAAAAGAATTAGGATACTTCCGCCAAGAAAAAGTACGGGAAAAGTATATCTTACGACCACCGGGAACTTTTGTAACTCAATGAATCGCCCGAATTCGTAAATCGAACGATTGCTTTCCGGTGATTAGTTCAGTAGGAAATTTGGTGAGGAATTGTAATTTTCTTTTATGTAAAACTGACTGGATTGATTATTTAACAAAACTATGTGCAAGGTGTGTGGATGATTAACAAAGTATTGTACTTCGCGTCTGTGAAATTCGACTTGTCGATTGCGGTAATCGGAACGCTGCACAGTGCGGCCTAGAGCAGTCAAGTCAAGGTTTGGCTCGACAGAGCCGTTTCTCGAGCTGCGCCGCCTCCTTCACCTACACATACAGCCGAGATGTCACTGATTCACAGACACACCGGCGGCGTTACGGTCGTACCTACTGGTACAAGCGTGGTAGCATGTGGCGGTATATTGGGGCGACATTTATATTTTAAAAATTTTGCGACAGCAAAATGCAAACTTGTTCGCCTCAAAGAATGTAGAATAATGTAAGAAGTTATTGGGGCGATACATTGTACAATGTTGTGTTGTCTTTTAACAGTAAAGAGGTAATATAGGTTTCCACATTACCCATGGATATATGCAAATGCACTCTTTGTTACAAAGTTATCTTCTGAAAATCTATTCCACTGTATCAATGTCCTTTTCCGCTGAATCGTTGTCGAGAAATCGCATTAAAATATAAATGAAGAAAATGTTTTTTAACAATCATACAGATGAAAGAAACCGTTGAGATACATCTCTATATGTAAAATTGACAATACTTTGGCATTTTATTACAAAACAACATTGAAATTAAACGAGGCAGAACCACTCTTTGTTACTAAGAGCTTCTTATAATTAATTATGTTTTAATTGGTATATTAGAACTTTGCGTCGAGCATTTTGAGACGAATAAAGTTACTGAAAACATTTAAGACAACTGCGGCGGCAACAATGTGTTCTTTTACGCTGGGAAACCTAGCGTTCTATTATCGTGTAGTTACTTTTAACAATTTGCGCTAATAATTGATTTACAACTATTGGTGCTGGAACACAATACTATATTTAGTCGTAATGCATAACGTAGTGGTTAATTTCGGTAAAATCGTCGCGAGAAGCCCAAAAATATTAAAATATATTAATTGTACTTTATTTAACACATATTCGAGCATACTTTTTCACTAACAATACTTTTGTATTACCCTACATGCGATATAGTGCGGTGTGAAATTGTATTTCGACAAATAACCTTTATCGACGTGCCACGCACGACGTTCTGATCTCCGCGACTGACGCGCAAGGCACGACTTTTTCAGCGCGACTGATTGACTACGAATGTCGCCCCGAATACGCCCGTGCTCATGCCAATAGGTCCGCTACTATGAAGGGGAGGCAAAGTCAATCAGCGAGCTCTCGAGTGTATAGGAAGGAGTAGCAGGCGGAGCAGCTCGAGAAACGGCTCTGTCGAGCCAAACCTTGACAAGGCTGGCCTAGAGGGACAAAAATACAAAAACTAAATATTCAAATGAATAACGGTACTAGATCTTACAGAATTGTTATATGATTGCTTTTTTACAGATTATAATTAAAAAGAATATATATATAGAAATAAGTATATGTATATGAATGAAATAAATATGTGAATATTTATAATTTTTGTTTGTTGGCATTTGTTTTATCTAATGAAAGGTGTGATAGGCACTTAAAGAGGAATTTTTAACACTAGGTTTACGGGACGCGTCAATTTGACGCATTTCAAACTTCGAAATGAAATATCTCAAAAACTATAGTATTAATTGCAACCACTTTTTGTCGTAAATTAATCATTTCAACCAAAGAATTTATACACTCAATTATTTTTATCCTAAGCCTTCTAATTTTTAAAATCTGTATGTAGTATACCTATCTCTACGAAACGCGTCAAATTGACGAATTAACTAATTTCACGAGTAGTTTTTATATATTTGCTTTGTTCGTAAAATCATTATTTCAGTTTACTTACTACTACAGTTTTTAAAACATAATGTGCAAAAGATTCTACAGTTATTGTTATTTCAGACAGTCTTCGCTAATTGTAACTTTCTGCGATAGGGTAATCGAATTGGAGCACAATATTTTTTTTTATTTTGGTCAATCCGCCTTTTCTAGCAATATGACGTAAATCCAGGTGATATAGTAAAATAAGATGTTGAGCAAAAGTGTCAAAATCAATGAAGATTGTTGTGGGGACACCTCCGAAGATGACCAATATGAATTACTCTAAAACGAAGATGAGAGTGAAAGCTCCGAATGCATTGAAAGTGGAAAGATAGAAGGATTTTCGGGTAGTAAAGAGGAAAATTTCTTGAAAGTATATCATAGTAAGAAAAGGATGAGTATGTTTTCTTGTTTTGATTCCGAGGATGAGAGGACGAGCATTCCAAGCACATCCCAACATATAATGGATAAAATTGAAATTACAGTTGACAGAACACGGTGGATAAAATTGAAAGCAGACGAATCTGTGAGTAGGCCGCCCATTCATTTGATATTCAAGGATATCACAGGACCTACTGGCTATGATAAGAGAAATATTATGTCAGGTTATGTAACTAGTGCTTTCGGATTGATAATTGACAGACACGTAATAGACCACATAAAAGACTGCACTCAAACGGAGGCACGAAAAACCTCCAGAAAAATGAAAACAGTAATTTTTGTATATATTGCAAACAGATCATGTGCGGAAAATGCAGAAACAAAATTCAGTATGTCTATAAAAAATGTGCTCAATAAATGTGATTGCCATATACCGGTAATACCATTGCTAACATTTCCGTGGCAATTTAAAAAAATTGACTTTTTACTTGTTAATAATGAATCTAACTGTGAACCCTAGTGTTGTTTAATTTATATTTAATTTGAAAAAACTGATTTTTTAAAGGAAATGCGCATTTTTGCTTACGCGTCAATTTGACGCGTGATCGTAGAGATAGGTATATAAGAAACGCCCGTAAACCTAGTGTTAATTATTTGTTAGGATACGTTTATGTCTGTATGTCTGTTATGTAATATTTTATATTTATTAGTGAATATATTTATAATAACATTTATAATGGCAGGTGCTAATCATGGTATACACATTTAATTTTTACAATGTATATTTAACAATTCACAAAGTCAACGTGGCTGTTCAAGCAAATCTTCAAACATTTCTTTTGATTAGTCAACTTTAAGTTAAGATAAAAAAAAGCGGCGCAAAATATCCTGGGGTTTTAATAGTTTTTGATTCGTTGAATATTCTATTTTGGAAATTTGGCCATTTTGTTTGCTACAAACTGCTACATATAATGTTATATATGCATTTTTCCACTTCTGACCATACAATCTTTTGTTATGTATCTTGTGTTTTGTTTTGTTTTGTCATATGGCCTATAGGCTTCCTTTTAAAAAGTGGTAAGTGAGAGGAGAAGAAAATAAAAAAACATTTGAAAATAACAAAAAACGTATGCAAGAGGAATTTAAATTGCAGTTGGGGCTAATTGTGGACAAGTCAACACTGGGATATGGTACCACCAATGACGGCAATACAGCCAGTAGGTTTTTCAGTAATTCAAGCATTAGCTCAGACATAACGAAAATAGATAAAAATATGATTGATAATTTTAAAAATGTTATCGTGTGGGTAGAAAATAAATACAGAAGCATTCAGTACATTGTTGAAAAACTGTTTTAAATTATATATCGAGATATATGACTGATATTGTATGCCCGTAACTCTCCATAAGATATTAATACACTCCTATAAAATTATAAATTTTTTCAATTTAACAATTGGTCTTCTTTCGGAAGAAGCCATAGAGGCAAATCACAAGGACATTAGAAGGTACTGGTTAAATCATACCCGAAAAACGAGTAGAGAGGACACAAATAAAGATTTGTTTAATAGGCTCCTTCTTACATCGGATCCGCTAATCTCCATGCATCGAAAAGCTTCTTCGAAAAAATAACGTGAATATTTTTCTGAGCTTAAAGAATTCCTCCATATTGCAGAGGAAAACGAAGCGATCAATTTTGTAGATTTTGAAAATTTTCATAGTAGTTTAAGTGAAGATAATTTATAATACTTTTTCATTAATATTATAAATATTAGGAACAGTTTACGTAAGTAAATTCAAATATAATAATGTTTATGATCGAATTTGGATTTTTGTCCCAAACTCTACTGTTTGGCCGCACTATTCGCTGCAGCGATTCGTTCCACTGTGCGCTGGGTGAATTTGTTGGTGTTATTTGTTCCGATATTCTTTTCTCTAACTTTCGCGGAAACTTGCGTTCTTAAAGCTTCGGCTGACCCTCCCCAGACATCTTTGGAGGTACTTTCGTTAGAGAAGGGTATTGACCCAACCACTCATAGGCATGTTGGTGGAACTTTGATTTGGTAAGACTCCACCCATCCATCAGTGACAATTTCAAGAGTTGGTGGGGTGGAAGTCGAATGCTCTATGAGTGATTAGGCCAGGTCAGTCAAGTCAAGGTTTGGCTCGACAGAGCCGTTTCTCGAGCTGCGCCGCCTCCTTCACCTACACATACAGCCGAGATGTCACTGATTCACAGACACACCGGCGGCGTTACGGTCGTACCTACTGGTACAAGCGTGGTAGCATGTGGCGGTATATTGGGGCGACATTTATATTTTAAAAATTTTGCGACAGCAAAATGCAAACTTGTTCGCCTCAAAGAATGTAGAATAATGTAAGAAGTTATTGGGGCGATACATTGTACAATGTTGTGTTGTCTTTTAACAGTAAAGAGATAATATAGGTTTCCACATTACCCATGGAAATATGCAAATGCACTCTTTGTTACAAAGTTATCTTCTGAAAATCTATTCCACTGTATCAATGTCCTTTTCCGCTGAATCGTTGTCGAGAAATCGCATTAAAATATAAATGAAGAAAATGTTTTTTAACAATCATACAGATGAAAGAAACCGTTGAGATACATCTCTATATGTAAAATTGACAATACTTTGGCATTTTATTACAAAACAACATTGAAATTAAACGAGGCAGAACCACTCTTTGTTACTAAGAGCTTCTTATAATTAATTATGTTTTAATTGGTATATTAGAACTTTGCGTCGAGCATTTTGAGACGAATAAAGTTACTGAAAACATTTAAGACAACTGCGGCGGCAACAATGTGTTCTTTTACGCTGGGAAACCTAGCGTTCTATTATCGTGTAGTTACTTTTAACAATTTGCGCTAATAATTGATTTACAACTATTGGTGCTGGAACACAATACTATATTTAGTCGTAATGCATAACGTAGTGGTTAATTTCGGTAAAATCGTCGCCAGAAGCCCAAAAATATTAAAATATATTAATTGTACTTTATTTAACACATATTCGAGCATACTTTTTCAGTAACAATACTTTTGTATTACCCTACATGCGATATAGTGCGGTGTGAAATTGTATTTCGACAAATAACCTTTATCGACGTGCCACGCACGACGTTCTGATCTCCGCGACTGACGCGCAAGGCACGACTTTTTCAGCGCGACTGATTGACTACGAATGGCGCCCCGAATATGCCCGTGCTCATGCCAATAGGTCCGCTACTATGAAGGGGAGGCAAAGTCAATCAGCGAGCTCTCGAGTGTATATGAAGGAGTAGCAGGCGGAGCAGCTCGAGAAACGGCTCTGTCGAGCCAAACCTTGACTTGACTGGGCCAGGTAATAAAGCCGAAAGCTGGTTCTTGGAATTTTTACGATACACAGCTGTTGAGGCACAGAAGGTAAGAAATTTGCAAGGCCCAGATGTTTTACACTCATGCTAGAGTATTCCGTTAAACACGTGGACCCTTTTCTTGACCTGCCCGAAAAACGATGAAGCTAATATAATTAACAAAAGTTCTGAAATTGTGAACACTCAAAAGACGGCTGTGTATGTCGTCCGCATCGTAGTCGTCGGTTCTGACTTAATCCTAAATACCGCTGCTTCGCGACGTAACAATATATTCAAATAGTATTTGATTATTTAATGACCATTCGTCCAACAACGGTTGAGTCAGAAACGGTATTCTCGGGATCTGGATTATTTTGTACAAAAAGTTAGATCAAAATTAGGAGATAAGACTTTAAATAATTGAAGTTTCGTCGGAAGTTATATTTTAAAATAATGCGAGTTAATAAAATGGTATTAGGTACTATATATTATTTCTGTTGTATTTTTATTTTTCTGTATTATTTTATTTCCGTTTCTAAAGGTTATTATTATAGTTTGTTTAGAACAGAGGTTCCCAAACTTTTTTCTCTCGTAGACCCCTTGTCATGTTTTTCAATTTTAGATAGACCCCCTGCTGTGGGTCTATCTAACTATATTGAAGTATATTTCCTAACATACAATCATATAACATACAATTTCTGTGGCTTCGTTAATCCAAACAACTCGAACAATCTGAATGAGGCCTGAGAATAAGATATACGGATTACAGAGGTTACACTGTAATACACAAAAATAAACAAAATTTATGAGTCGATGCGATTTTCGCGCGGCCTTATTGAAAGCACCGATCGTTGTTTCTCTCTTAGAAGACTCACATCTCTGTGGAATGAGTGAGACGCTAAGTTAGGCGCGTACTATGAAGAGAGTAAGACGCGTATAAAATGCTCCGAGATCAAGTAAAAGTAGTTTTAGACCGACGATATTAATTATATTAATAATATTATATTTTTGTAATTATTTTAAATGTCAAAGTTATATTAATTATACTGTTTTTTGCAATTTTTGAAATTTCTTGTCATTGACCCCCATTTTCATTTCATAGACCCCCAATTTTTTTTTTCGCCCACGTAGACCACTTGCAGGTCTTCATCGACCCCTGGGGGTCGATATAGACCACTTTGGGAATCACTGGTTTAAAATAACCCTTTTTTAATATTTTTTATATTCTATATCTTTAAAATAAAAAATGTGAAATGGAAATCAATATGACTTATATTTTTTATCACTTTAATTTTATGTTTCAGGAAAAATATAATAATATAATATACCGGTAAACCGGTATTTTAATTTTCATTTACAAAATTACCGGTAAATGAAAAACTCGGTGAATTTACAATTCCTAATACCGGTATTACGTCAGGCGGTGTAATACCCGTATAAAAATTATATCGGTATTAAGTTCCTGAAAGAAATTGCGTAACGATTGATAATAAAAGTGGTGTAAGTCTAGTTTCCATTTGTGCTATTTCACGTGTCGAGAGTTACTATTTTAGGTTACTTCTTTTATTTTTCTCCTAAAATGGATAATTTCATATCAATAATAGATAGTGGTATAGGTAAGCATAAATGATAAATAAATACTGTTTTATGACAATTGAAAATATTTATTTTGTTTAATTTTAAATAAATTCGTATAAAAATAAAACCCATGAATATAAATGAGAATGAAGGTAAATTTCAGTATGAAAAACAAATCGATGAAACGTAAACTAAAAAGAAGAGTGATATGTATAGTGGTAAAAACTTCATCAGATGAGGGTATTGTTACTGAGAACTTAAATTCTGCAGAAGAAAATAAAGGAAATTATATATGCAGCGAATAAACAAAATTGAGCGAAATGCCGTACAAGAGTACTATAAACACTACCAACATCTTGTTAATGTTAAATGTACCAATATAATTAACGTTCTTTAAATTAAAAATACTAATTCTATTTTATTTGTTCTTATTATTACTAAACAAAATAGGATTAATATGAAATGTATTTTATATGATATTTGATTTTCCTATATTGAAATTAAACGATTTTTACAACTGACCAATTTTGAAAGTAATGTAAGTCCATTCGCAGTCGGTAAATAGACATTATTTTAATTAAATTTGGCTAAAACAAATGTCCACAATCAAATTACATATTGCTAAATTAGTAGAACCATGGCCAGACTTGAAATAAGTAACTAACATTTTTTCATTGATAGATATGCTAACCTTTAATTTTCTCGACACAAAAGAAAATAAACTTTCACCACATTCAAAACAGGCTGTCCATTTATTGCTAATTGGGTCGTCGAACGGCGACAGTCTCCAAAAACTGCCGCAAACCAATTTATCTTTTCGTTGTAAATACCTTTACTAATCCAAACGGTAATTGTCCCCGAAAGGTCCGATTTAAGTTAGGCACCAAAGAGATGAATTAGAGTTGGTTGAATATAGTTTTAAAAGAGGGTCGTCGCCAGGCTTCTCATGAGGTAGCTTTTCGACGAGTCCACCCGGTATAGAGATTCTTTGCTAGCCGCCGAGAAACAATAGATTAGCGATTGCATCGCGCCAACGCACACATTGCTATTTATATATGTATTTACGCGTATGGATAAAATGTAATGTAGGACATAGCCAATTATTTTGCCAATATCTCGAAATCTAAAACCGAGTAAGGATTAAAAGGATAGGAAAAATGAGCTCAGAATTATCATCCTAACAACATATATAAAAATCACTGAAATCGGTAGAACAGCCGATCATTTGTATAATAATCTATATGTTAGATTTATTTACGTGCTAATACAAGCAGATCAATTAGCACTGTTTCGGCAGGGTTTCCAGAGCGGGCTGGCGTTTGGTGACCCGATTAAGCCCCGAAAGTATATTTTTCACCCATGTTCAAGAGGTACCTTTTCAAAAAGTTCACCCGTTAGTTAGGATCTTTCCCAGGCGCCGTAGAAGCTATATGTAGATCAGCGGTCACATCGTACCGACTCGTATATACTGTGTCGTGAACATACAGGAACAATGCAGTGTAAAAATAGGAAAAGTGTTTTACTAATACCCCAAAAGCTAAAGCCGAGTGGAGGTTATATATAAGGAAAAATACTTACAATCGTAATCCTGATCAGACATCCAAAAGTCATTTAAATCGGTGAGGTCGGTCGTTTTCTGCGCTTTAATGACACCTAACCCACTCACATCGAGTCAATGGATTAATGTGAGGTTTAAATGAGAAGAATAACAGGGTTAAAAATGACGCTCAAGATGCTGAATATGTGAATAAGGTTTTTTAGTGAATATGTGAGAGGATGATGGAGAAATAAAGTACAATGTCTTTCTATTAATAAGTATAATATGATATAAGTGTCTGTAACTTTCTTCGCATAGAATCTTCTCTTGCTTCTGCGCTTTCTTCCAAACTGCCGACTAGCCGTACCATCTCATTGCTCGGCTAATTCAAGGATCTCATACATGCATTTCACATACTCTTAATCTCACGCGTATAATACCTATCACTCTAGTCACAGTCACTCGTGTAACAAATACATTTTTGTTGTATAAAAAAGTATGGGCTCCCGAACTGGAGTAATTATCCTCTTGACGAAAACTAGGAGTGAGAAGGCCCGGTTCGGCACCTCGCTAACGCGGAGTCTTACACTCGATTCTTCTCCTATGCTACTACATATGGATCGTTAATTTTGAAAGTGGTGCAAGTCCACATTCTCTGTCGTTTCGAGAAAATGAAAGGTTAGCATATCTGTCAATTAAAAAATATTGGTTACTTATGACAAGTATGATAATGTTTCTATCAATTTATCAATATGTAATCAGACTATACAAATTTCTTTTAGGCGAATTTAACTAAAATAATGGATATATACGGGTTGCAAATGGACTTATACCACTTTCACAATTAATCAATTGTAAGCATCATTTAATTTCAATTTTGAAAACTCAAATATCACTTAAAATATATTTCATATTCATTCAATTTGGTTTATAGATAATAACAAGAAATAAAATAGAAATAGTATTTGTTATTTTGAACGTTAATTATATTTGTATATTGTTAAACTCAGCATAAGATATTGGTATTATTTATTTATGCTCTTCTTGTAACAGTGTTTTGAAATTCTCAGTAACAATATCCTCAAGTGATGAAGATTCTACCTCTATAATTCTTCTTTCCTTTTTACGTTTCATTAATTCGTTTTTCATAGTGGAATTATATTCATCTTTTGTTTATACTCACGAGTTTTATTTCAGCGTGTATTTATTTAAAATTAAACAGAAATAAATATTTTTAATTGTCATAAAATTATATTATAATAATATAATATTGATTTATTACTTCTTCTTACCTATATCACTATTTTGTTTTTAATATGAAATTATTCATTTTTAGAGGAAAATCAAGTAAGTAACCTTAAATTGTAACTTTCGAAATGTTAAATGAAACAAATGTAGCCACCAGTGGTCACTGATCCCGCAACCTGTCTAAGGAAATTGGACTTACACCACTTTCATAATCAATGACTATGCAATTTCTTTTAGAGGTCAATTTTAAAATGAACAAAACAATAGCATTTTTTAAGATATTAAATATTAACTTGTAATAAATAAAAAGTTTCCACTAAATTAAGCATAAATTGCGTGATATGTACTTCATTTTTTTTTAAATGGACTTACAGCACTTTCAAAATAAACGGTCCATATATACCTTACATATGTCACACATAACGTGCATCTCCACACGTATAATTTCTTACAGAGTAATTATATTGATTAAGGTCCGCCCCACCGATTTCGATGATTTTTGGATATGTTTCGAGAATCATGATTCTAATTGTAAGTAACTTTTTCCTGTACATGTTAACCCCGCTCGGCTTTCGTTTTGGAGGTGTTGCCCATAAACTTTTTCTACTACTACATTGAAGTTGGCCTATACCCGCACCTCTGTGGCAACGAAAACGTTAGCGCAGGGGTGGCCAACCCAAATCATCTTGTGGGCCACTTTTGAAATGCATCATAACTCCGCGGGCCGCATATAAAATTATATATCCCTATAAATTAGATTCAGGCTCACTATAGGCACTTTTTCAGAGTGAAAAATTGAAATATAATGAGTTATTATTATTGTGTTTACTATTACTCTTACATGTAAACATAAATAATATAATAATAATGATACTGATAATAATCTCGCAGCACGGAAAAATGTTCAAGGTGGGCCGCATGCGGCCCGCGGAACGCGAGTTGGCCACCCCTGCGTTAGCGCGATGCGGCCACTTATCTACTGTTTCTGCGGCTCCCCACCAATTATAAGAATCTTTGTACCGGGTTAGACTACTTTGAAATTTTATTATATTGCCTCTCTCTCTTTCTCTCTCTCTCACACACACACACACACACAGAGTGGGAGTTTGTTACATGAAAACATCGCGAGTGTGTGTTTCGGGACTAACGTTAGCATGCGGTTGTGAAAAGAGTTTGAATCGCAAGGTTGGGAGTGCAAATGTCTAACATCAAATCTTTTCGGTACAAGGCTATAAGCTTCAGCACTTTATTTGCTTGTTTTAATTGCCTTTATGTCAATGCCTCTCGGCTAAGTTAACTGGTCGGTGATAATTTCCATCGACGCAGATTCTTAGACGGTGGTACAAATTTTGAGAGTTTTTCTCTATTCTCATATAATATGATTGGTTTTAGCAATGAATTAGTGCAGAAAAACTTCCTCCACTTTTGGGTGTATTTGGAAAGGAGAAACAATTAAAATAATCGTTTATTCGTTCATTTCTCGACGATCTTTCGCTGGAAGTATTTGGTACAGTTGTTTAAGAACACGACATGTGTCTGAAGGGGCATAGTAGGATAGAGGTAGGGGGGTCAAAAGTGCCCTTGAACTGATTTCAATAGGGGTGGTGTTATTCGATACATAACGCAAAGCGGCTATTGTGTACCAAATTTTAACCCTGTACATTGATCAATAGTAATATCAAAAAGTCATAGTAAATTAAAAAAACAGGTGTTTGCCCCATTTTCTCTATTTATTCAGGTGCAGAAAATTCGAAAAAATTTTGGCATAAAGTACATGCGACAATACATGTTTGAGATTTTTTCTCAGATTTTTCCACTACAAAACCTAAGTGCAAAAAAATGAGAAAGCAAAAGAAATGGACAAAAATAAATTTCGTATTGAAATCTTCGAGGTAAAACTTTTCCTTTTTTACTGTAACAATCTGATACTCATGATTGCTATCTTCAATTTTTGTCAGATTTTTCCACAGAACCAGTGGAATTTCACTGGTTCGCCAATGAAAACTCACTGGTTCCGCCAATGATCTCGGCGGCCATTAAAGTCCACTGGTTTAGCAATGAATCTCACTGGTAAACCAGTGAATCTTAATGGCGGCTGTACGTCATCGATTTCACAATGAACTTTTCACTGATTCACAAGTGAACTTCGCTGGTTAACCAGTGAATTGGAATCTTTATCATCGCATAAACAAATAGGTTAATAATCGTACATAAAGACTATTTAAGTTAAAAAAACAAACAAATAAATAAAAATGATAATTATTTTATTTTTTGTTTTTATGAAAATTAAACAATTTCCATAACGTTATCTTTCAAATTTGAAATAGTAACATGTAAAAATTAAACTAAAAAGTTATACACATCATGAACAGCAAGCCCGTCGCCACAAAATGCAGCTACAGTCGCACGAAGTGTAAATGCTTTTTCGTTCAATTCTATTAATACTCCATTATCGCTTTCCAATTTTTTGAGATCTTCCAAAAATGGTTCAAGCATTTTATCAAAACCGTACTTTTTTACATCCTCATAAGTACGAATTAAAAGGACATGAATACCTCAGAATTCATATGTGCAGGCAAATTTTGAATTGTATAATAAAATACCCCCAGTTTATGCACACCTGCTTTTGAACACAGTGGGTTAACAATTTCTAATTCATCATAGTACAACTGAAGTCTGAAAGCGTATCTATGACAAGAAAAGAACGGATGACTCTTAAATTTTTTCCAGCAATAAACGAAGTAAGTATTATACATTATTATCTGTTGATTCTCTTTCTGACATAATAATGCGTAAAATATTTTCATTTGATAAAATGAGTGTTAAAGTCTTAATTACTGACAATGAGACATATTGAAAACATTCCATCGTTTTCTTGGTATGTAAGCTCCAGTATTTTTCTGTAAATAAGTAACTATGCGATAACCAAGAGGAATTTCTGTAGGTTCAATGTATCCATGATTTTCTTTCAACGCACTTATCTGTTGTTCAATGGTTTTCAGATTTTTAAAAGGACTGTTGAGTTTGAAATTATCAAATAACATTTTAACGTTAGCCTCAGTTGATGAATCTGAGATAGTGAAGTATCTACTAATAATCTTTTTCAACGAGTCAGTAGAAAAGAATAAAAAATGTTCACATTCATCAAGCATATCTATCAGTATACAATTTGTCATAGAACCTTTGCACAATAACCTGCCAATCATTCTAATCACGTGAACACGTAAATTTGAATTTATCGCATTTTGTTCAAGTGAAATTTTCCATGGTTGGGTTTTTGAACTATTGGCTCTTGTATGTTGATACAAGAGCATTTGAATCGTTCTTTAAATTTTGAATGAAAAAAATTTTCTACAATAAAAAAAATATAAAATAATTGTTTGGTGAATAATTATATTTTTAAATAAATCCAAATATTTTTATAATCATTATATCAATATAACTATGTAAATAAATAATTCCAATTGTAATGATATCTTTAGCAGATTTAATAAAAAAAAAAATAATAATTTTTAAAAATAATTATTGAAAATATTCATTTAATAATTTTTCAAGTAATTTCCATAACTGTTTAAACTTTTATCTTAATGTAAAATTTTTTATTCTATGGAAACGTGGAAATTTTGAAACGGCTACTATTTTTTATATCACAGATTATTATTAACTTAATTAATTATTTCATTAAATAAAAAAAAACACCTTGAATGATTTTTATTGTCGCCTCATCATTAATTACTGGCCTTAAATGAGCGACCAATTCCTCGACTGACATGTGTAAATACGTGTCCATGTCGATAAGGGTTATGTTTGCTGTAAATAATAATATAATCATAATCAATGTTCATTACTAAAAAAGATTTTACGTTCAAAACTAATTATATAGTTTTTATATTTTATAGTTAAAATAATAATTTTTTTTATCATTTACTTTTACTCGAATCAAAATTGTTATAGTTGACGTTACATATCAAATGGGTTTACACTCGTCAGCATATGCAAAAATAAAACACGGCGCATGGCGTTGCGGCAGCGGACGCCTGAGGTATTTAAATACCCTTCACTGGTTCCAATCAGTAAACGCAAATTTCACTGGTTTACCAGTGAGCGAGTTAAAATTTCACTGGTTCGCCAGTGAGATTTGTTTTCACTGGTTCAAATTTGGAGAGTATGCTTGAGCGTATACATTTTGTCTGTATGCATTCTAATTAAAGTGATTTTCTAAAGACTTCTCCTTTCAAAAGTAATGGTTAACACGAACCTCTTTCCTTGCAGTACTCAAAGAATGTATAAATAACAACTAAAAAGACCTAAAAAAATAACAATTCAAACGATCTGAAAAAAATGAGAACAATATTTATTGGTATCAGATTATTACTGTAAAAAGTATATTTTTGTCAATTTTTTATTTTTGGCACTTAGAATTGTCTATTAGAAAATTTGAGAAAAATCTCAAACATGTATGTCGCATGTAGAATGTGTCAAAACTTTCTACATTTTTTGCTCCTAAATAAATAAGGAAAATAGGATAGAAACTTGTTTTTTGAATTTACCACATAACTACCTTTCGGATCAAGATACAAAGTTAAAATTGGCTACTCAATGGTCGATGGCCATTACCTGTCCAATGACACCTCCATCATTCAAGCCGATTTAAGGGTACTGTTCCGTACGACGCGTCGTACGGAAATAAAACGTTTTCGTTAATCCGACGTACTCTGTCAGCGTGTAGTAAATTGGGACTTCGGCCCGAATGATCCAATTGAGCACCGCTGACTTGAGATGACAAATCGGTCATAAATCGCGTCCTCGACAAGAAATTCTGCCGATCGGCCGGACTAGAATTTTTTGGGCACATCTGGTTGCACTTTCCTCTATCACGTAGTCGCAGGGGGTGAGATTTCGCCTCTATGGGGTCCTTCTCGCCGAGGGTCCCATGGGGGTGGCCACTCCTATCGGAGGAAAGTGCAGCCAATTAACATCTTGCACCGCCCAGAAAATCTGAAAAACCCGCCTGCTGAAACGTCGCGAAAATTCCACAAACAGGGATGTCCGGCCCATAGCGTCATCGAGCATCGTCGAAAAAAAATTCTTTTCTGACACTTCCGTTGCGATCATCGTAACAACAACTACAAACCGATCTCGCTGACGACTAAACCAGGCACAGTTTGCCATTGTATTCTCAAAATTTAAATTCTATACATAACTCGCCAAGTTCTCCGTCATTCGAGAACTACCGAAGCCGGTAAACTAATCACTCTAGGAAAAACTCGTCACGATTCCGCGAGCGATAATTATGGTTGTTAATTTCATCGCGTCGGATTTGGACGCCACAACAAATACTTTGCACCCCCTTAATCCTGCTTACCCTTTATCATCAAAATTTGGTAAAGGTATAACACATATCTATGTAGGAATGGGTGGTGCAGAGGTATAGAATGAACGGTACACCTATCCTATTCTACGTTAAAAATATAATTACAATAATAAAATGAATGATTACTTAAATACAATACAGAATAACGCAGCAACACACACTCTTTCTCGACTTTCTTTTCCGACTCTATCTTCCGACTAACTCTCCACTCTTCCAAAACCCTCTTGAACACTCTCTCTCTCTCTCTCTGTCACACTTCATACACTCTTTGTCTCTTACGCACATCTCTCGGTCCCAAACCATATCGACACTCACCCATCGCATTCCAGCCACACATACACACACAACACACCCCTACATCTATGTATAAACCAAATAAATCTTAAACGTTGAATTTTATGTATACCATTCTTCTGGGTTGAAGGTAATTCAGAAACCAAATTATGATAATGATTGAACTCGTTTAGATGTCGGCAACAGTTACAGAAAGAAAACAGTATACACTTCCATTTTAAAAAAAATGTTAATGTACGTAATAAAATGTAGCTTTGAAAATACCGAAAAATACAGCAGAAAAAAATTATATTACGACATTGATATACATCCCTCGAAAGCATTCAAATTGCCATGTATTGATATTTTTTAGCTTTAAATTTAACAAAGATATTTAGGTGTTCTGTTTCTAAAGACCAACCTGTATATTTCTCTGCCAGCTTACTTTCCTTAATGATATAAAAGTAAGACAATTATTTGGAAACTTTAATATGTAAATGGGTAATATTTTTCATGTTCCGCTTTATCTGGAAAGAACATTGATATGTATAAACAATATATGTTCATAATGTAGAATCTCTCCTCTGTCTCTATATATATATATATTTATTCTACATACATTTCTCTAGCAACTATATACACACCTTAAACTAACTAACAATATCATAGCCTAACAACAAAATAACAAAATAATAAAATAGAAACACTCAGAAAAAATAAAATAACTCTAATAACGCTAATTGCTCAAACTCTCCACTAAACTCTATATATAACTGTATCTCTCCACGCAACAAACTCTGTGTCTCGACTCTCTCGACTCTCTCAACTCTCTCAACTGACTCTCCCAAAAATTCACACTCGCATCCACCCTCGATACTCTTTCTCACAGCATGCATTCTTCGTCTTTCTCACAGCTTGCATTCTCTATTGCACTCACTCATTTTCTCCTTGTCCACAGACTAAACATTCACTCTAACCCTCGAACTCGCCGTCTTCCAAATCACATATTCTAAACATTCATTCTCAAACACACAAAATCCATCCACACTCACTAACTAAAAGCTATCTCTTATTTCTAAAAAAATTACGATACTACATTCGGCCATCCTCTTGGATATTCGCCCTCGAATATCACTCTCTCTTTTACAGTTTATATCTCACTCTCTGCACGACATTATCATTACGCACGACTCTGATTATTTCATTTTGTTCGAGAAACTCATTCACTAATTTTGGCACTGGTTTCCGTTGCACACACTTAATCACTACAAAATCACAGTCTCGATATCTCGGTAGCATCTTGTTCCGCTTATTGCAGTCTTTACAATATTTCTTCTGCAACTTAACATTATTCTTTACAACACTTTTCCTGATTTTCTCTCGCTTCTCTTCGAATACAGTACTCCCTTCTCTTCGTAACAGTAAACATTCTCTTGCTAAATTTTCGCCAATTTGATTTTGTCGCTCTAAACCTGATAATTCATTCTCACTCTCATTTTCTCTCTGCGCTCTCATCAATCGTTCACAATAATTAAAATTCTCTCTACACTCACTCACACTCGTACAACTCGATAATACATTATCTCGCGGGTTACTCTGTACAGGAATCTCGTCGAATTTAAACATACACGCTTCGGTCTGTAAATCTATTTCCGCATTAGCTCTGTATACATTTAAATGTGTTTTATTCTCCGGTTCTACCAATATGAATTTTGCATCTTGTTTCAAATCTATCTTATTCTCAATAAGGGATAACGGATTCTGATCTGTAATGATATTCGAATTTATGTTTTCTCTGTGATTGAATAATTTCGTCTCATCATTTTTCTTTTCATTTAGTACTACGGGACTCACATGCACAGGTAATGATTTTATTTCGTCACTCGTCCACTCTTGTATATGCGCGTTTAAAATATTACTTGACGAATTTTTCTCAATTACGTCTATTTTGAATATTTTACGAATTGTATGATTATTCTCAACTTCGGACTCTGTAGGATGAATGAAAATATTACCTCGCGTTATATTGACGTACACGGTGTTAAGAAAATCGGCTCCAATTAATAATTTTTGATCCATAACTGTACCGGAAACTACTCGTATTAAAATCTCGTAAGTGTTATCATCTACTGTCAGATTTGCTTTAAATTCGCCTAAAGTATAATTCTTTTCTGAACCTATTCCGCTGAATTCAATTTTATTATGAGTTAATTTAGGTGCTCCCAATTTAACGTACTCATCAGACCTTATTAAAGTGATATCGCTGCCCGTGTCAATCAACGCTATAACAGAATGACCATTTACTTGTACCTTTTTTTCATATTTTCTCCGCTGTGACTCCGTGACAATACAACTCTCAGGTACCTGCTCGTCCTTTTTAAATTCGAAGCACTTCGACGCAATGTGTCCACGATTTCCGCACTTGAAACATCGTACCCCAGCTGATTTCGTTGGACAGTCGACGCCCAGATGACCTGGCTTGCCGCAGTTGAAACAAAACCGCGTGTCTCCGCGTTGTTCCTCCGTCCTGGCGCCTCTCTCGTCACTCGATCGGTGATGGGTTTTACTGCTTTCCTTTGAATATGCTGGTCCTTTGGAAAACACAGGCCCTCGCAGCATGACGTCCTCGAACGCTTCCAGAATCTCGCCCTTGGTTTTAAATTTATGTAAGCGTGCCTGGTCTCGCAAATTAGGATCTGGTATTCCTTTTACCAAGTACAGCATTAGCTCACTCTCACAAATGGGTACTCGATTTGCCATGATAATTTTTTCATGCACGTACTCCGAAAACGTTTCTTCTCTCCTCCAAATTCTCTTCTCAAAATCCTCTCGAAGTTTTAAAGGGTTTGAGTTGCGATGATATACATCACGCAACTCGCCAAGCAACAATGAAACAGGAAGGTCTACGTATTCCGCTTTCGAATGTAGCCACCTATTCGCTTTTCCCTTAAGCCTCATACCAATTACAATTTTCGTCTCTTCCTCGTTCAGTTTGTACATGGTTACAAGCGATTGTAGCCGTTTTTCCCACTTGCTATATTCACCTGTCTCACCGGCATAATTATTTAATAAATCGGCAACGTTTTGTAGATTCGGCCTACACTTAACAGTATTTTCCATCGACGTAATTGTTGATGAAAATCCTTTTCTTCCACCCTCTTGTGTGACACCACTCTGAATATTCATTTCTTGAAGTCGCCGCAACATCTCGATCTCTTGCCGTGCTAATGCAAGTTCTCGCTCGGCCAATTCGATCTGCTTCTTTTGTATTTCCATCTGCTGACGGCACCATTCTTCCTCTCTCTCTCGCTGACTGAAATTTGCAGTTCGCATTTCAGCTGCCTCCTCTGTAATACTTCCTTCTTGCATTTCCGTTACTACTTGAAGTATTTCTTTCTTCCACACGCCCGTCGGATCGGCTTCTGTCAAACGGTTTATTAACTCCGTTTTGTTGCCCGAAATTGGCAGATTCTTAATTTGCAAGATTTGCCTCAATTGCGCTACAGTAAAACTTGCTGGATCTAACAAAACTTGATCCATTTTATTTACTCCGGCTATCTTATGTTTTTTCTCTCAACTCACTGTTTCAATCTCTCTCACTGTTTCTATTCTCTGTCTTTTCACACACGTTCACGGCTAAATGATATTGTTAATTGTTCTAGCTTCACTTCAATCCCGGACGAGCCCCCAAAAATATATGTAGAATCTCTCCTCTGTCTCTATATATATATATATTTATTCTACATACATTTCTCTAGCAACTATATACACACCTTAAACTAACTAACAATATCATAGCCTAACAACAAAATAACAAAATAATAAAATAGAAGCACTCAGAAAAAATAAAATAACTCTAATAACGCTAATTGCTCAAACTCTCCACTAAACTCTATATATAACTGTATCTCTCCACGCAACAAACTCTGTGTCTCGACTCTCTCGACTCTCTCAACTCTCTCAACTGACTCTCCCAAAAATTCACACTCGCATCCACCCTCGATACTCTTTCTCACAGCATGCATTCTTCGTCTTTCTCACAGCTTGCATTCTCTATTGCACTCACTCATTTTCTCCTTGTCCACAGACTAAACATTCACTCTAACCCTCGAACTCGCCGTCTTCCAAATCACATATTCTAAACATTCATTCTCAAACACACAAAATCCATCCACACTCACTAACTAAAAGCTATCTCTTATTTCTAAAAAAATTACGATACTACAATAATAATGTTTAAAACGAAATCATTTTTTTCAGACTAATGAAAATACTCTTCATTGACTCTTATTGAAATGCGGCTAATTTTATGTTGTTTCAGATTTTATCATTCCTTTTGCTGATATATATCGTCGATACAGCTGTATCACTGAAAAAAGGTGCCGCTTCGTCGAGTTTTCGCAGAAGAAATCGAGAGATCTCCCTGAACGAATACCTTGTGCCACCCCCACTGCCACAACATCACTCCGTGAGAACAGGCAGATTCACAAATCCAAAACCAACAGAAACTCCGGGATATTTTTCAAGGCTAATGAGCATGTTTAACCCATTCAGTTATGGTACTTCGTACGAACCTCCTCCGTCAAAATATCGATCACTTGGACCCTTTAATCCGCCTCCCAATCAATCTCCGACAATCCATAATCATGAACCCTCGTCAAAACCACGTTACTTCCCACCCTCTACAGCCAATAAACAAGCCGAATACTCATCGCCCAGCAAAGGTATCTGAAATTTTATTTTTATACAAATATATACTGCTAATACTGTTCTTATTTTGATAGTTACAACTTAGAACGTGAAAATATAGTCTTTTTAATGTGGGGGGACGGGGAGAGGATTAATAATTATTTTTCATACAAAAAACACAAATCTTTAATATCAGCCGTGCTATTTACTGATGGCCGTCGGCAGGGAGCTGCCCTTTTCTCATTTTTTTTTAAACAAACATCTCGCGCGAGTCGTCAGGGGGATCGGACCTAAGCCGCTCTTACAATTAGATTAAGTAGAATTTTCAATTTTTACGTTGAAAAACGTACAAAAGCAGCAATTTTAAGGAAAAGAAGAAGGGGAGATAATAATATTTTATTGTTAAATTGTTACTTGCACATGTTTTAACTTACAACTAGTTGCAAAATAATGTAAAGAAAATTGAAGAAAATGTGCTCTCGTGTCTTTGTTCTTAATGAAATCATTGAGTATAATGATTTCGTTTAAACGTTGGAAATTGTTTATGTTTGATTTCTACCACGTTTCAAATACTTCGGCAATTATTATTACACTTTCCGCCGAAGTCGAAGCGAAAGTTTGTCGTTCTTCAATGCCCGGGTCTGGCTGCCAGATTTTATATTATTGGGTTGTTCGGAAAATTCGTAGCGTTTTCGAAAAATGGCACAATTAAAGCTTTTCATGACTGTCATTTGTTATTAATGTTATTTTGTAACAGCATAACATTAAAAATCATAATTTCAGACATCATTCAGAACAAAAGGCAATAAAATGTATTAGTATTTTGTACGTATAACAGTGGCAGGAATATTGTTGCGACTCGTCGGACAGTTAAGTCGTTGGAGTCTAGTTTTGTTTTCTTCTCTCGGAGATTAATAAACACGACACTCCCGAAATGGTTTTGGTGTTGTTTATTGTAACGAGGAACAAGTATTTACACGGAAACAAATAATAACAAACAGAGATTAACAAATAGAATAACAAATATAAATATGAGCGAGCCAAAAAATATGTATAAAGAAACTTGTTACGAATACAATGTTGTTACGGGAGAGAATCTTAAGTTACAGGAGAAATCTGAAGTTTACTCGCTTTTCGGGCTCTTTTATCATTTTTCCAAGCACCCCTTCCTCTGTCGGCAAACCCTACGAGGAAGAAGGGGTGGTTTGATAGGGTGGAAAATGTTGGGCCCTGATGAAATGTTATTGATTCTGCCTGGGCTTTGTGGGTGGTTACCAAAATGCAGCGTTGGCATTGGTTTTGTCAAAACCCACGGAAGGCCCAGGTAGAGGGGGGCCTTGGGCCGCGAGGGTGACCCTGTCATAAATCTAGCGCAGGAATTCTTGAGTGCAAGTCTGGTAGCCACGTGCCATCCCTCGATATTCGAAAGTGGTTGACAGATGGACGGGTCTACACAGCTGCGAAACTAAAATAAAGAATTTAGAAATTTTGCCCTCGCAACCTCAAAGACCGCGTTGCAATTACGCCTCAACAAATATGGAAAACAGAAAAGTACATTTCCGACATTTAATGCTTTATTATTATAATAAAGGTAAAAACACTGTTGAAACTAAAAGAAAAGTATGTGCGGTTTACGGAGATGATGCTGTTGGTGATAGCACTGTCAGAAAATGGTTTTCCCAGTTCAAAAGTGGTAATTTTTGTTTGGAAGATGCACAGCGCTCTGGTCGACCATCCGTTATTGATGAAGACGAAATAAAGTTGTTAATAAAAGATAACTCACGGCAGACAACTCGGGACATTGCTGGGATATTGAAAATATCAAACAGTACCGCAAATAAGAACATCTTAAGCACCTTGGGTTCAACAGTTGTTATGACGTATGGGTGCCGCATAACTTAACGGAGAAGAATTTAAAGGATCGCATCTCTGTATGTACTCTCTGTTAAAGCGCAACAAAACCTGTCAATTTTTAAGACAAGTGATTACACGAGATGAAAAATGGATTTTATACAATAATGTGGTAAGAGAAGATCTTAGAGAACCGCAGAAGAATCCGCATTAGTAACACCAAAAGATGCATTCCATTCGAAGAAAGTATTGCTCAGTGTATGGTGGGACTTGAAGGGTATTATTTATTACGAACTTTTAAACAATGAAGAAACTCTTAATTCTGATAAATATTGCGCCCAAGTGGATCAATTAAAGGGAGGAATTTAAAAAAACGGCCCGAGTTGACCAAAAGGAAGGATGTCGTTTTCCACCAAGAAATCGCTAGACCGCCTGTGTCAATGAAAACCCGATAAAAATTATTGGATATCGGTTGGAAAATTTTACCCTACCGAACCTACTCGCCAGACCTAGCACAATCTGATTATTATTCATTTAGGTCAATGCAAAATTTTTTAATGACCAAAAATTTAGTAGTCTGGAGGCTTGCAAAAATCATTTAAAGCGGTTCTTTGCTAAGAAAAATAAAACGTTTTCTGAGAAGGGGATTATGAAGCTACCTGATAGATGGCAAGAAGTAATCGATAGAAATGGTGCATATATATTATTGAATAAAGTATTTATTTTCCAAAAGTTTATCGAGTTTGAATATCACCCAAGTAACGCTACGAACTTTCCGAACGACCCAATATTTGCCAACATTTGGTGACCGTCAGGCGCCAAGATGGCCAAAACTTCGGTTTTTAACCAGTTAACTATAGTGAGTTCTTTTGAGAGTGCGCATCTACCTATTTATTATACATGAGTCAGGAAGCGATGACGAGTACCTATACACGACAATCACAGCCAACTGATTAAGTAGCGAATAGTAAATAAAGGGTATAGCAGGATAAGGTGGTCAAAAGTGCCCTTGAACCGATTTCAATGGGGGTGGTCTCATTCGATAGATAATGCTCGGCGATCATTACGTACCAATTTTTAACACTATATCTTGACCGGAAGGGTAGTTATGGGGAAAATTCAAAAAACGGGTTTTTGCCCCATTTTGCCTAGTTATTGAGTTGCAAAAAATTCGAAAAAATTCTGACATATTCTACTAGGTACCATACATGTTTGAGATTTTTTTCAGATTTCTCCATTGAAGAACCTAAGTGTAAAAAATGAGCTAATGCAAAAAAAAACGGAAGAAAGTAGATTTCGTATCGAGATCTTCGAGTGACAACTTTTTGCAAATTACAGTAATAATCCAACACTCATGATTGTTTTTTTCAATTTTTTTCAAATTTTTAAACCACCTGCGTCATTGTGAAAAAAATCAAAAACCGATTTGCGCGACGCATTTCGATGTGAAATACCATGATCCAGGTATTATTTCCTTATTCTTCGATTACAGTATGTTCATTTAGTGACTTTCAGTGTTTCTGCCACGAAGCAATTACATGTTAATATAGTGAATTGAATTAATTAAATCAATTGTGAACTTTGATGGTTCCTGATCTGCAAGAATTTTTAAGATTTTTTCAAGTGAACGATTTGGCGCAGTTGGTAGGGCGTCTGCCTGCGGAAGCGCTGGACACTATTTTGTCGCAGGTTCGAATCCCCATGGGGAACTTGATTTTTTTTTATTTTTATAAATTGTCAACTACATAACAATAATTAGTTGCTATTTTCAAACATTTAAAAGTATTTTTAAGGTCCAGAAAAATATAAATTAGTACAGAATATACTTTTTGCTTTGTAGGATTTTTCTATTCATACACTGTTCTACGACTACGAGTATTATTAAACACTCTAACATTGAATAGACATCGGTTGTTCTACGGTGTATGAAGGTGTATGTTAATCAGCAAAGGATGTAGGAAACGTTATTATCTTCGGATAGAAAGAAACTCTGCATTCCTTTAAACAATCATTGTTACAAGTGAACAAGATATTCTAATAATATTATGACCATTTAGTAAGTAACATATGTCTTCAAATATCGTAGTAAATCTAGTGTTACAATGTTTGATAATAGCCGTAATCGCAGAAGATGGTATGACTAGAAAAACTCGATAAAGCAAAAAGTATGTTCTGTATTAATTTATATTTTTCTGGACCTTAAAAATACTTTTAAATGTTTGAAAATAGCAACTACTTATTGTTATGTAGTTGACAATTTTTAAAAATGAAAAAAAAAATCAAGTTCCCCATGGGGATTCGAACCTGCGACAAAATAGTGTCCAGCGCTTCCGCAGGCAGACGCCCTACCAACTGCGCCAAATCGTTCACATGAAAAAATCCTAAAAATTCTTGCAGATCAGGAACCATCAAAGTTCACAATTAATTTAATTAATTCAATTCACTATATTAACATGTAATTGCTTCGTGGCAGGAACACTGAAAGTCACAAAATGAACATACTGTAATCGAAGAATAAGGAAATAATACCTGGATCATGGCGTTTCACATCGAAATGCGTCGCGCAAATCGGTTTTTGATTTTTTTCACAATGACGCAGGTGGTTTAAAAATCTGAAAAAAATTGAAAAATACAATCATGAGTGTTGGATTATTACTGTAATTTGCAAAAAGTTGTCACTCGAAGATCTCGATACGAAATCTACTTTTTTCCGTTTTTTTTTGTGTTAGCTCATTTTTTACACTTAGGTTCTTCAATGGAAAAATCTGAAAAAAATCTCAAACATGTATGGTACCTAGTAGAATATGTCAGAATTTTTTCGAATTTTTTGCAACTCAATAACTAGGCAAAATGGGGCAAAAACCCGTTTTTTGAATTTTCCCCATAACTACCCTTCCGGTCAAGATATAGGGTTAAAAATTGGTACGTCATGATCGCCGAGCATGAGAAATCGGTCATAAATCGCACCCTCGACGAGGAATTCTGCCGATCGGCCGGATTAGGATTTTTTGGGCACATCTGGTTGCACTTTCCTCCACCACGTAGTTGCAGGGGGTGAAATTCCATCTCCATGAGGCCCTTCTAGCCAAAGCCCCCGTGGGGGTAGTCACTCTTATCGAAGGAAAGTGCGGCCAATTAACATTTCGGACTGCCCAGAAAATTCGAAAACCGCGACTTCGCTAACCGACCTTGCTGACGACCAAATCAGTCACAGTTTGCCATTCTCGAAATCTAAAGTCTATCGCGAACTCGCCAAAAAAAACCTCGCAATTAACTAGTCATTAAAAAAAAATTATCACGCTTGTTATGAGTGACAATAGTGGTTGCCGATTTCATTGCGTTGGACTTTGACGCCACAATAGATAGTTATATTGTAAAACGAATTTTATAGGTTTTGCCCGATTTCTTTCGTTGGCGTCTAAAGAAACTAGTAACAATAATTACACATACTATACCCAATGGTATGCATACTTTTGAATTAACCAAGTTTGATGAATGAAAATAACATTTTATCTGTTATAACCTTGATTACTTACAGTTAATACTAAAGTAATTGCCTATTTAGCACAACACGTTTACCGTTTTCTTCTGAATCTGATCGTTCCGAAATAGGTTGAAAATGTTTGAAATTCTTATTCTCCATAGTTCTTATTATAGAGTACTGGTTTTTTACCAATGGAAATTAGTAAAATTCTGAAGTATTGTAAATACCCATAACAACTGATCACTTTCAGACATGATACACTTATTATTTATAATAAATGAAACTGGAAAATTGACCTTCAAAGTGCGCATGTTTGCCATACGTCAATCATTGTTTAAATGAAAGATAAATTCCAAATCCCTTCTTACTGTGAGGAAATGAAGAATTAATCAGTAAGAAATAGTTAAAGGGTGGAACAGACACCGACTACTTCCAACTGTAAGAACTCGAATGTTCGCAGGATTGTGATACATTAATTACTACTGTTCATTGAGGTGAGTTTTGAGGAGCGGATAGGGAGGACGCTTAGACCAGGGCACCACTATTTCTGCTCGTCCACCTCAATGAGGGCAGTAACTAATTTCTTTAGAAAAGTCGTCACTTAGTTACAGTTTGTACCACAAGAGCGTGGACGCGATATTTGTGAAATCTGATACGCAATTTGTTAAAGACCGTGCTGGTCTAAACATACAATGTTTCCTATAATACGCAATAGCCTCAATTCTTTTAGTATCGTTTCTATCCCTGAGAAGTTCAGTTCACTTCTAAATGAGTGCCGTGTATGCTAAAAGATTCGAAGCGGTCTTCTTGTGCCATCACCCAAAAGGTCCTAAAATGACTGTTAGAGATGGAGCAAAATATCTGCATAAATCTCGCGCATTCGTAAATAAGTGGGTGCAACGGTATAAAGACATAAATCTATCGATGATCTCTCTGGTCGAAGTTCGAAACGGGTTACGACGAAAAAGGAAGATAAAGTGATTTTACACGTTTTTTCGAAGAATCCGACGCTTTCATTACGTAAAGCGCATGCAATTTTAACTAAAAAGGGCATAGATATAGGTATATTAACAATTAAACGTCGTTTGGAAGAACATAAAATTGCATGGCGAAGTACAATTTCAAAACCGTTGCTTTCAACAAAACACATCGAAAAACGGTTGACGTGAGCACGCAAAAACGTTGATCGTGATTGGAACAACGTTGTGTTCAGCAGACGAGTCATCGTTTTGGGCTTGGACTCCTATTAAACGAGCTTGGTCTGCCCTTGGAAATCCAGTAATCCAAAGAAACATTAAACACCCAATAAAAGTTCATGTTTGGGGGTGTTTCAACGTTCGGGGTTTCGGAACTTTATGCGTCTTTACGGATAATTTAAATGCTCCGAAGATGCTTAAATTGTACGAAAGGGGTCTCCTTGTATCGGTGAAACATTGGTTTGATGGAACTAGAGATCAGTGGACACTTCAAGAGGACAACGATCCCAAACATCGAAGCCGTTTTTGTACGGAAAGGAAGACACAGAACGGTATTAATGTGTTGGATAGTCCATCTCAGTCCCCCGATGCCAATCCAATCGAAAATGTTTGGTCCGTTATGAAGTACAAACTCCGAGGAAAGCATATTTTCAAATTGAAAATTCTAGTTCGTCGAATTCGAGAGATATGGAAGTCTCTTCCTGTTTCTTATGCAGAAAAGTTGGTTGAAAGCATGCCCAGACGTTGTTAAACGATAACCGCTAATGGTGGAGATTGGACATTTTATTAAGGAAGTGCGTATTAGTTTCTTATTGTTAGATGTACTTTCGATTTATATGATATTTCTTATAAAAAAGTTTTATTCCCACTGAGATATCGCGTCCACGCTCTTGTGATACAGACTGTAAATTCTTTATTTCAATGCTACCGTCCAGCGCAGGGGGTGCTAACTCCCGTGCTTTAATTTTTGACCACAGATGTGCTGCCATCTGGAAACAACAGCGCTGCAAAACCGAACTAACTGTTATATATATATAGCATACTATGTTATATATATCGTATATACAGCACTACCGCTTATTTGATTTAAAATAGTGGGGCAACGGTATACTGAACTTGGTTTCACTATTGCGAAATTGTGAACTTCTCGAAAATTTTAATTTTCCTATCATTACACGATTAATTTCACAATGTCGCAATGATAAAACCAAGTTCAGTATATTTGTATCGCAAGAGAAAATACAAATATACAATTTATTTTTTTACGTTTATTAAAATAAAAATGCACGTTCTTTTTTTACATATTTTCGTGAAAGTACTTATACTAGAAATGTAATATTAATTATTATACTAACCCTCCTCCTTTTTCAAACAGGCTTGGGTCTTCGACACCAATAATTCTGTTCTCCTCTTGGTGAAAACTTATGTGTGGTTGAAGTCCCATTTCATCCCACATCAAGATACAGTATTTCTCCTTCTCTGGCAACTTCCCTGCTTCCTCAGATAGGTGTTTTATCATGAGGTCACAGATACCTGGCCTCAACTTAATATTGTGTAAAAATTTTTTTACTGTTCCAATACTTGGCATATTTCAAAGCTGTGACAATAATATATATGTCCGTGGCGACTGCTTATAAATTGTTAGAGACACAATTTTTTCATCCATTGTGTATCGTCTTCCCTAAAATCAAATGCATTATTAAATCAAAGTATTCTCACACAGGTATCATTTATTTTACTACTACATATTACTTATTTAGTTCTTTCTTTACCTGTGGAGCATTCTCTGAAGTCCGTAACTGCATGTCAATTAACAGTTTCTGACTTGCAGATAACTATGTATATTGCTGAAGGAATTGAGGCTCTGATACTTTCTTCAGAAGCTTCAGTTTTTGTCGCAATGGTTTATTTTGTTTTTCAGCATATCTTTGTTTCTTGGCAATCTTTTTTATCTTCTTAAACAGGCGGAGACCTCTGGGTGTCAAGTCACTGTTTCTTGTGGTCTTTTTCCCTTCTCTTTGTATTTTTTGTTTGATGTGCACATGGTGCAAAAACCAAGAGGGCTACCTGAAAGAAAAAATTTTAAATTAAATTTATAACATATATGTATTTAATGTTCATTAAATGTTTCATTGCATTTGTATTAATTTGACTAATAATTACTTGAAATGTCTGGAGAATGTTCAGGTGCATTTCTTCTCATATATAATATATCTCCATCATGATGTTTTTCTTGTAAAAATGAACATTATCTCTATAATATGTATCTATAATTCTAGTATATTATAATATTACTTTTAAATAGGCTTTTAATTCTTACGTTCTGTCTCTTCTCTTCCTTCAAATTCAATGCTTCCCATTTGAGAGCTGCCTGGTATGGGTGATTCCTCCATACCTCTTTCTTGAGCCTCAGGGAGATTTAAAGAAGGAATTACGGTAGGAAATAATCCTCTGCATTTTCCTATCATATAGGCACTCTCGGGGAAGTGTTTGTAACACACTTTGTAAGTTTGCCTCTCCAACGTTAAAATCTATAGAAGGGAATAATTCTGAATTGTGCTTGCCCACAATTCAGATATTTTCCACCGACTTGGGAAATTTTTGTCCAGGTGCTTCTCCTCTGGAACTGCAGCCAGGCACTACACACAGCTTTCTCATATTTCTAAAAAATAAAATACTCGAAAACAAATTAAGTTATAAATAAATACAAATATATCCAAAAAATTCTATAAATAGTGTTAACAGATTCTCAAAAATGAAAACTGATAACACTATTATAGACTGATTCGATATATTAAAATCTATGAAATATAGATTTGAATATGAATTTTGCTTCGCCGCTAGATTCTCGCTGTTCTCTTCGAGTGTACTTACAGTACTGAAGTTTTCTTGATTTTCTAAAACTCTGCCATCCTTCCAAAACTTTCTCTTTTTAGGAACATCTTGCAAACACATGTTTTTAAGTGTTTCAAGTGCACAGCCATGCATAGCCGTTGCAGTCAAATGTTTGAATTGTATAGTGGGGATAGCGCGCCTCACGGATTTCCTTGGCAGGTAAATGTGTAAGTTTCTCACCGATTCGAACACCATAGGTGCATTAGTTCTTACATGTAACGCCATCTAGAACGAGAAGCGGCAAGAGGAACTAAAACGGTTCCATGATCTGCCATAAGAGTTGATCCCACCTGGTCCAGCGTCCAGCGTGACGGCTCCTATGCCACTGAACCGTGCACCTCAGTCCGTACAAAAAATAAAAAAAAGAACCAAGCGCAGAACCCGACGTTTGGCCAGCGAGCCTCGGTCGCAATTCCCAGAACTCCGCCCGGCTGGCCTACGTCGCCACAATAACTGCGGTCATAACAACTACTATACTTGTAGTGTTTCAGGAATTGTATATAGGTATACGAGAAATTCCACATCTTACAATAATTTTTAATAACTAGGAGTTCGTGCAGCAATAAATTAAAGTAAATAAAATAACTTGAAATGCATAGTCTAAGCCAGTGAGGAGAATGTTTTGCATGCCAGAACCGTCCTTCGAGAAACGCCGCCTCCTTCACCCATACATACAGCCGAGATGTCACTGATTCACAGCCACTCTGTAGGCGTCACGGCCGTGCCTATTGGCACTGGCGTGGTGGCGCGTGGCGGCACGTTGGGACGACATTTATATCTTAAAATTTTGCGACAGCAGAATGCCAGGCCTTCTCGCGTCAAAGTAATCGGGGCGATACATTGTATGTACAATGTAGTCTCGCGGCAGTAACTGTTAATAGGTTTCCACATTACCCATGGATATATACCAATGCACTTTTTTTGCAGAGTTATATCCTCTGAAGATCCATTATACTGTATCGATGTCCCTTTTCTCTGAATCGTCGGCGAGAAATCGCACAAAAAAATAAATAAATAAAATATTACTTTGAGGCTTTCGCGGCCAGAATCGTTATTATCAAACCTCATACCACTGATAGAACACTGTCTCACTTTCACCTATTTCTCCTACCAAGGTCAATTCTACAAGCAGAAACAGTCGTGATAGACATCTTTATGGAACATCTGGAGAGCAAAATTCTGAACAATGCTCCTCTTAAGCCCACAATCTGGTATCGCTACGTAGATGACACTTTTATAGTATAGAGACGTGGGAAAGAAAACTTGGATTCCTTCTTCTTATTCCTCCATTCACAGCATCCGAACATCAAATTTTTTTTTTTATTGTACAGCTGTCCAATTAAAAACTATTGGCTTGCTCACCGTTGCGCAAAGGTGAGCATAGGTATAAGTTAGGGCCCGCTCCGATACAACTCTTTAGTATCAGAGTTGCTGCCAACCCTGATGAAGCCAACTGCAATGCTGGCGAAACGTCGGTTTCTCTCAAAAACCCAACGCGGCGCCAATCCGGAAGCCAAGTTTAATAATAAAGAAAATATTTTTGGTAATTATATAGATTAAGGTCCACCCCACCGATGACGCGCACGACAGACAAATAAGAATAACTCGTAGAGTCGCAAAAAGTCGCAAGAAAACTCAACGGGGCCTTCTTCGGGAAGCTTCAAAGTTTAATTTAAAAAAAATATTATGTTATTCCACTTCCTTCTAAAGTTCTAATGATATTTATAGCAGCAGTCGCTGTATCTTAATACAAGCATATCACTGCTGTTCCATCTCCGAATTTCCCTTTGTTTAATATAAATTTTGGCCGAAGGAGAAAGATGGAACATTGTAAGGAACAAATGTTACCCTCATACCTGCAATTAGCCAGATTTTCATTCGAATCGTTAAAGATCTTTCGGTTTATGATGGTAAGCGGTCCAGGTATCCGCGGCTATCTATTGTTCCCTTGAAACAAAAGGCCACCAGTTTTCATAAACTCATTCCGATTTTTAACCCGATGCAATAAACATGTTATTTCGTTAATTGCCAGGGGATCTTAGCGAAGGATTAGCAGTATGTCGACAAGCGGCCGCGACGGCACCAATGTATTCTTTAATGCGAGAAAGCCTAGCGTTGTAGTATCGGATAGTTATTTTTAACAATTTGCGCTAGTAATTAATTTACAAATGTGCGTCCTGGAACGCAATACTATATTTAGCCGTAAGACGTAATGAAGTGGTCGATTTCGGCAAAACCATCGTCAGAAGTTCAAAAACATTCAAATATATGAATTGTATTTGATTTAAAACATATCTGAGGATACTTTTTCACTAAGAAAATACTTTTGTTTTATCCTACATGCGACCTAGGGCCATCTGAAACTGTTCCTCAACAAATATTCTGAGTGGACGTGCCAGGCACGTCGTTCTGATTTCCGCGACTGACTCGCGAGGCACGTCTTTCCAGCGCGAGTGATTAACTACTGTTATGCCGTGTTAAGTGAAAACGCGTTCGCTTCTTTTAAACACATTGATTTATTTCAGGATATCCAGAAAGAAAAAGACACCAAGTGCAAAACTTAGAATTATAGTTTAATTAAAAGAGTCGCACGTCTTTACAGTTTGGTCGTCGAGACGAGAGTGTTCAATCGTAAGCCTCGTTGCGCCGATTCGGTGCCGCCCTTTTTATTCCAAGAAAGGTTTATCGCTAAGGAGACTAAACTAAAGTGTCGCATGAGAATGCTATCCGATATTCCTCATCCGGCATTCACGGAAGTACCTAACACTACGAATGTCACCCCAATGCGCCACCACGCCAGTGCCAATAGGCCCGGCCATGACGCCGACAGAGTGTCTGTGAATCACTGACATCTCGGCTCTATGTATGGGTGAAGGAGGCGGTGTTTCTCGAAGGACGGCTCGGGCGTGCAAAACATTCTCCTCACTGGTCTAAGCCAAAATCTGGAGTGTACCATTACTTTGCGTACGGAAAGTGAAAAATTATATTTGAATTTTTTAAAAACACATTGATAATCATAATAAGCTTGAAAATTATAACGACACAAACGTCGCCAAACAAATAATTATGGCACACGTTTCCGAAAAATCAACAACTATAAAAATATAAATTCTGTCACTTGAATAATTTAGCTGATAATAATAAGCAATTGTTGATTATTCATTTTATCAACTTATATATTCCGCGACTACTAAAAATTATGAAAGAATTAAGTTGTTTATTAACCCTTTGCGGTCCGAATTATTTCCTTAACTTTGGTAGTGAGCTAAATAAAATTAATTTTGCAATATTTTCTATCGTTGATTATCCATTTTTTTAAATGATATCAGTAACTATAGGTATTGACGGACGTTTAGGTGATATTGCAAACTCATTGCGAAATTGGAAAGTCGATATCAAATTGTCAGAAAATATAATCAAGTGTAAATCCATGTTGAGTACTGCTCGACATAGAACCGCAAATGGTTAATATTTAACCTTACTCATTAATATTTTTTAATTTTTTGAAAATTGATTTGTCTACCTGGAAATCTGATAAGATTCAAAAATATCATATATACACATCAATGGGTTTAATATCTGTGACTTTTTTAATAATTTCCTATGATGCTCAACGAAAGAAATCGGGCAGAAATCGTAAAATATGTTTTGGTCTTTAACTACCCCTATCGTAGGGGTCGCGGTTTCATATTTTGCAGAAAGATAATAGATTTGTAAGACAAAGTACCTATTGACAATTATTTCCCCTTCTGCGTGATATATTTTTTTGCGAATTCGATTTGTTCCAGTTTTGCAATAATACTGGTCAATACGATTTCGGAAACAAGGAAATATTTATATGGAACATCAGCCTCCAATTTTGTAGAAATCCGATATAAAGCAGCATACAAATTTTCAGCTTTCCAAATTTGTTGTATTGTAAATGCAAAGCTATTAGAGTTATTCAAATTTTGTAGAATTATTATTTGATATAGAGAAATAATAAAATGTTTTTTATAATAGAAAGCATGCAAAGTATGAAACACACGAAAATAAACTTAACACAAAGAACTCTCTTACACTCTCTACAAATTATTAATCGTTTAGGAGAAAATACAGTAGTAGGAAGCAATAAAGCAGGCATTTATCATCGAGAAACTATGACAAAGTCAGGGAGTAAAAACAATTATAATATCGATTCCAGTTCTTGAATCAGTTACAAGAACCGAAAAAATATTATAACAATTATATGTAGAGATACATTTGCTGCGGCCTATATCGGTTCCGTGTCGGCCCTACTATATTGCGATTCTTGTATTCGTTTCGGTTCGTCAGTTACTTGTCACTTCAATTCGTGGTTACTATTAATCCCTTGCCGTACAGGGTGTTTCAAAAATATTTGTCATGGCTTTCAGGGGTTGTTTTACAATATACAAATATTTTTGAAACACCCTGTACAATAACGAGTGCTACGCGTGACGCGATCAATGGAACAGTCAATTTTTAAGTGCTCCAAAAATTATTTTATAAAAAATATCAGTTGGTCCTGATAAAATATAATTAATTCTATGCTATTCAATTTTACGTTAAGTCATTTACTCTATATCCTAAATTAGGGGCAATATTGTTATTTTAGTAATCAATTCAGAGTTATTGCAAAGGGTCTAGCCGAATAAGGGGGTCAAAAGTGCCCTTGAGCCGATTTTATTCGACGATGGGTCATTCGATAGGTGATGATGAAAAACCATTGCACACAAATTTTTAATCCGATACCTTCACCGGGAGGGTAGTTATAGGGTAAAATCAAAAAATCAGTTTTTGCCTCATTTTCCCCAATTAATGTGGTGCAAAAATTCCAAAAAAATTCTAACACATTCTAAACATGAATGTACAGGTTAGGGATTTTTTTCAGATTTTTCCTTTGCAAGTTCCACTCACGAAAAATGAAAAACCAACAAAAAAAATTTTTAATCATCGATTTCGTATTGAAATCTTCCGAGCACAACTTTTTCCTTTTTACAGTAGTTGCCTAATGTTATCATTGTTATACCCTAATTTTTTCAGATTTTTTGAGTACGGTGCATCACGGTCGGAAAAATCAAAAACCGATTTCTGGGACACATTTTGAGCTGAAACTCGCCCATTATCTGTCATTCTTGAATGATTTTAATACAGTATGTTCATATTGTTACCTTCAATGTTTCTGCATAGAAATATATAGATGTTAAAGAACAATATCGGGATAATTAAATAAATTGCTGATTGTATGGTTTTTATAACCTAGAATTTGAACCGTTCTTTCAAAAGCATTAATGGCGCAGTGGCTATGGTGTCTGCCTGTGGAATTGCTGGACACTTTTTTGTCGCGGGTTCGAATCTCCATGTGGGACTTAAGTTTTTTTCTGCCATTTTTTTTTTTTTTTTTTTTATTAAAGACAACAATATTCAGTAGTAGCTTTAAAATGTTTCACAGATATTGTTAGGGCTTTCAACTATATAAAATCTATAGAAGAATAATCGTAAAACATGCTTTTTTTATAGTTAGATATGCAACGTTTAGCAATTATAAGTATTCTCAAACATTTTATATTGTTCATAGATATTGGTTTATTGCAATGTATGAAAATATATTTTAAGTATGAAAGAAATATAAAATTCAATGTACAGAATGTAAAAAAGTACTTGTAATTGTAAATCGTGACATGACTGGAAAGAGTCGATGAAGAAATAAGTATACTGTATAATTATGTTTAGAAGTATCTGTGAAACATTTTAAAGCTACTACTGAATATTGTTATGTCTTTAATAAAAAAAAAAAAAAAAAAAAAAAAAAAAAATGGTAGAAAGAAACTTAAGTCCCACATGGAGATTCGAACCCGCGACAAAAAAGTGTCCAGTGATTCCACAGGCAGACACCATAGCCACTGCGCCATTAATGCTTTTGATAAAACGGTTCAAATTCTAGGTTCTAAAGACCATACAATCAGCAATTTATTTAATTATCCCGATATTGTTCTTTAACATCTATATATTTCTATGCAGAAACATTGAAGGTAACAATATGAACATACTGTATTAAAATCATTCAAGAATGACAGATAATGGGCGAGTTTCAGCCCAAAATGTGTCCCAGAAATCGGTTTTTGATTTTTCCGACCGTGATGCACCGTACTCAAAAAATCTGAAAAAATTAGGGTAGAACAATGATAACATTACGCAACTACTGTAAAAAGGAAAAAGTTGTGCTCGGAAGATTTCAATACGAAATCGATGTTTAAAAATTTTTTTTTGGGTTTTTCATTTTTCGTGAGTGGAACTTGCAAAGGAAAAATCTGAAAAAAATCCCTAACCTGTACATTCATGTTTAGAATGTGTTAGAATTTTTTTGGAATTTTTGCACCACATTAATTGGGGAAAATGAGGCAAAAACTGATTTTTCGATTTTACCCTATAACTACCCTCCCGGTGAAGGTATCAGATTAAATATTTGTGTGCAATGGTTTTTCATCATCACCTATCGAATGACCCATCGTCGAATAAAATCGGCTCAAGGGCACTTTTGACCCCCTTATTCGGCTAGACCCTTTAATCACATAAGAAATGGCACGACAAAGGGTTAAGAAATTAAAGTAGTTTACAGTCAGTGAGACGCAAGGCACTGCAAGTGATTCACAATGCAGCCGTTTCATCCATGGTACAAGCTTACTTCATAATTACATTTATTATTTATAAGTTATTTCAAGGCAAAAATATAAACGCGCTAATTAAATTAAATTAAACTCACTATTGTATTTTTAAAGCTATATCGTATAAATAAGCGACAATGTTCTATTGTATTCGCAATGGCAAAATTACACGAGTTAATAAGTATAACATTGCTTGTCATAAAAGACCCTTTTGCGTAATGGATGCAAACGGATTTCATATTTGTATGCGAAAAAAAATGTTGTGATGAATTATAAAAAACGGATTTTTGCCATGTTATAATAATATATTATGATAATTATGGGCGTATATAAATGTAGGTTAATAAGTACAATATACAATAATCTCGTTCTAAGCCAATAATATAAATAGGAATATTTCCTTTACAATACAATTACGAGTAAGCTCGCGATGTCACTTGATCAAGACTCTGACTAGATCTTCGTCCAACGAATGCAAGGCGTCGACTCCATGACGACTGCCTGCTAATTCTCCTCTGCTATTTCTGAGTCCTTCAAAGACTTTCTTCCCGCGAAAAGACCCCGTAGGGATGAGAATCGTCTTCCTTCCTCGCTGGAGGAATTATCCTCTTACAATTAGCGAAAGCCTTGAATGAAAACGCCTAGGTAGGAGCCTCGCTGGCTCGAGGTCTTACAAACTATTATATTATTTAAACACATTTAAATGTTTCAGACATTAAAGTAGTAAGTATCGTTATGTAAGGAAGGGTTTATAGAAAACTTTTCTACGGAGAAATTTAAATAGTTTTTACGGTAAAAATTAGGAAAAATTTGTGAAAATTTTCATTTTTATCAAAACTGATTTCGTTGAGAATGGAGGCTGATGGAGGACAACGATATACATGTTTGTGTTGGTCACAACGAAATACATAAGAACTCGTGAAAATGTTCCTTGCACCCCTAATAATGTTCAATTTTTTATGTCAATTTCGTAGTGTAACTTATACATAAACGATTATATAAATTCATGTAAGCTGATTGATGCTCGCTAATCATTGATATAAAAAGCTATATAACTCAGGGTACGGCTTATCCATTTAAATCATTTTCAACTTGTTAAAATCGTCATTCCGAACAACTTGTACCTGTTGATACTGTGAGATAAGCCTTGATTTTGACCGTTGACCGCTAGGCAACCTTAGTTCTCTGTCTCTTATTTTACGATTAATCGTCGGTTCATCCTAGAAATAGGGTACGACGTTTGTCCCTTAGATACGCACGTACGTCTTTATCGTAACACAGGAGCACCAACCATGTAAAAACCGCCGAAATACCTAAAAGGGCCTGTCCGATTGTTAATAAACGAAAAGAAAAAGGATCCACCGTAGTTACTTCTTACAATACATACAGGCCTCCCCGCTTCATTTTAGGTTTATCTTAAGTTTCGACCGACCTTATGTTTATAGTATCGAATTACATACTGACAATGAGTAGTACGAACGCGTTTGATAATACAGTAGAATCCCTCTAATGTTGCTCCCTCTAAGGTTGCTCTCTCGCTAATGTTGACAGGATACTCCCGTTACTGTTACTTGTATTTTCCCCCACTTGGACTTCTTATTGCCCAATAGAATTTTAGTTTCGTGGCGCGTCATGTGGGATATGGATGTTTTCGTGATCCTTCGCTCAAGTTTCAATTCTGCGCTTGCTTATGCGCATAGGGGAAAATAAGTCATGAAAAGTGGGGATAGAAGGGAGTGTCAACATTAGCGAATGATCCTGGCCCGAGTTGTCAACATTAGGGGGATTCTACTGTATATAGCATACTCTGCGTACGCTAGTGTGGGATTAGGCTAAGATTTAGGTTAAGACTTAGATTAGGATATGGCGATTCATGGTTCGCGGCATAGCGTCGTCATGGTGATAGCCCGCGATGCGGCGAGAGCGTTGCTGGCGCCCAGCAATTGTTTTGCGACGTGTTAACGGTAGTCAAAAACCGCCCGTCTTCCGTTCAGCCTCATGTATCGCGTCGTTCGTAAATAAAGTTTTTCTTGTATTCTTTTTTCACCTTAAGGCTTGTCCACCTGAATTCTCAACCACCACCTCATCCACATATCATTTCCTATAAATTGGGGGCTCGTCGCTCATTATTCATTGCTCGTGACTCGTCGCGCGGGATTCATCGCTCCTAGCACGTGTCGAGGTTCATGTGAAAAAGTGGCAAGTGAAAAAGGTGAAGGAATAGAAACGACGAAAAGTCGCAACGACGAAGAAGACGAAAAAGACGACAACGACGAAGAAGTCGCAGTGACAAGAAAGACGAAAACGACGAAAGTCACAACGACGAAAACGACGTAACGACGATATAAAAGAAGAAACGAATAAGACGATACGCACTAAAAGACGAAACGACGAGAAGAACAAGGACTAAAGATTAAAACGACGAGAAGAACAAAGAGGAAAGACGAAACGCAGCAGAACAGCTGAGAGAACGTATCGTTCGAAGCCTTATGGATATAAATTCATTACAAACGACAAATGAAGATGACGTAGAAGAAAACGATATTGTCGACGATGACGACGAAAGCACAGATGCCGCCCTCGATGAAAGAGAAGTGAATGAAGAGGGCGAAAATGGCGAAAACAATATACACAATTCTTTGCCGGATAATAAGACGAAGACGAAACAGAAATTGCAATTTATGCTGAACTATAAAGACATAGAAGACTCAGTTCAAGGTTTCAACGGAAGTGATTCTTATCCAGTCGAAAGATGGATAACCGACTTTGAAGAAGCTGCAATAATGTTTGGATGGGATGATTTACAAAAGGTCGTGTTTGCAAAAAAATCTTTAAAAGGACTAGCGCGTTTATTTATTCAAAGTGAGGGTATAATCAAAACGTGGTCAAAGTTAAAAGCGGCATTGTCAGAAGAATTTTCAAAGACCCTTACAAGTATGGAATTACACAAAATGCTCGAAGAACGAAAAATGAAAAAAGAAGAATCATTGCAGGAATATTTTCTTGCGATGAGAGAGCTCGCTTCACGAGGTTCTGTCGAAATGGATGCGCTGTTTCAATACTGTATTAATGGCATAAACGACGACGAAGTTAATAAAACCGTTTTATATGGAGCTAAGACTATGTGTAATTTCAAGGACCGCTTAAAAACCTACGAGAAGATAAGAAAATCATATCAAGAGAAATCAAGGAAGGAATTTAGAAACAAGGACTACGGAACGAGTACGATGAAAAAGAAGATGCTCCCTGGAGACACGAAGAAGAAGACAACACTTGAAGAAGAACAACAAGTGAGATGTTTCAACTGTGGCGTTAAAGGACATCATTCTAGGGATTGCGATAAAAAATCGTTAGGTAGGAAATGTTTTAATTGTAACGAATTTGGACACGAGGCTGCGAAATGCTCAAAACCAAAAAGAAGTAAGTCAGACTCCAATATATCCCTGGTAAATACGAATAATACGCTCAATAACAATGCCTATAAAACAATTAGTTGCGATAATATTCAAATTAATGCGTTGATGGATAGCGGTAGTCCGGTTAGCTTTATGCGTAAAGACGTTTTCGACAAAATAAATTCTCTTAAGCTCGTAGAATCCGCATGTACCTTTTCGGGTTTTGGAAACGGTAAAATCGAATCTTTAGGTTCAGTACACACTATTGTTTATATAGATAACGAAGATTACCCGTTAACTTTATACGTGATTCCTATATGCGCGATGCAATACGAAGTCATTATCGGTAGAAACATTTTAGAAAGAGCAGAGTTAACGTTTAATAATAACGGAGTAAGCGTGATAAAAACAGTACCTACTTGTTTTTTGGCACATGTAGATATTCCAGAAGAAACAAAAATGGATCTCAAAGCTATCTCTGATGTTGATATACGAAATAAAGTCGAAAATTTAATAACTACATATAAGCCGCAAAAATATAAATCTACGGGAGTCAAACTTAAGATAATAGTAAAAGACGATAAACCAATTTTTCAAAGGCCACGACGTTTAGCATTGCCAGAAAAAGAAATTGTAGAAAAACAGGTCAAAGAATGGATTCGAGATGGCATTATAGAACCATGTTCTTCGGAGTACGCGAGTCCAGTGGTGGTAGTTAGGAAAAAAGACGGATCGCCCCGTGTTTGTATAGACTACCGTCCTATAAATAAAATCATTGAGAAGGATCGACATCCGTTACCGTTGATCGAGGATCAAATAGATAGACTGCGAGACGCGCATGTATTTAGCACCCTTGATCTAAGAAATGGTTTCTTCCACGTAGAAGTCGAAGAGGAGAGTCGTAGATATACGGCATTTGTTACGCATGAAGGGCAATATCAGTTTCGTAAGGCGCCCTTCGGACTTTGTAATTCACCTCCCGTTTTTCAGCGATATGTCAACTGTATTTTTCAGCCGTTAATCAATGCCGGTATTATGACGCTTTATCTCGACGATGTTAGTGTCTTGCGTCGAATCTTGTAGAAGCCACTGAAAGATTGGCTCTAGTATTAAAGACTGCGAGTGAATACGGTTTGGAGTTTAATTTTAAAAAGTGCAAATTTATGAAAACGCGAATTGAATATTTAGGACAGGTTATCGAGGGGGGGAGGGTACGCCCTTCACCGCATAAAACTGACGCAGTAAGAAATTTTCCGCAGCCAAGATCAGTAAAAGATGTACAATGTTTTTTGGGGCTTACGGGTTACTTCCGCAAATTTATTCCAGCATATTCCATGATCGCTAAACCGTTGAGTGATTTGTTGCGTAAAGACAAAATGTTCGTTTTCGAAGAGAAAGAGTTACGCGCGTTTAACGAGTTAAAAGAAATTCTGACAAAGGAACCAGTATTAGAAATTTTAGATCCGACGCATGAAACCGAACTGCATACGGATGCGTGTCAAGACGGGATCGGCGCTATCCTATTGCAAAAATCTCCGAACGATGGAAAGTTCCATCCGGTACATTACATGAGCCGCAAAGCTACGCCTTCCGAACGAAATTATAAGAGCTACGAGTTAGAGGTGTTAGCCATAGTCGAGTCTCTTGAGAAATTTCGCGTGTACCTTTTGGGATTAAGATTTAAGCTGGTCACTGACTGTGCAGCCTTCACTTTAACGATGAGGAAAAACGAGATTTCCGCAAAAATTTGGCGTTGGGCGGAATATCTCGAAAATTTCGATTATGTTTTGGAGCATCGCCCCGGTTCGCGAATGAAGCATGCCGATGCTATGAGTCGCAATGCAGTAATGGTCATCACGGAAGACGACGTACCTTCAAGAATAAAAAAGGCGCAAGAAGATGAACCAGCACTGAAGACGATTATGGGAAAATTAAAGATTGAACCACGTAAAGATTTTTCGTTACGAAGAGGGGTTTTGTACCGTATAGATAATGGTGCCGAATTATTGGTGAAGCCGGAGCAGATGCAAAACGAGATTATTCAAACGGTCCATCAGAAGGGGCATCTAAGCGTCAAGAAGACAGAAGATTTAATATCAAAGGAATATTATATACCCGAATTGAAAAAGAAAGTGGAGAGATACATCGCGAATTGCATCCCATGCATTTTGGCCAACAGAAAAGAGGGCAAGCGCGAAGGTTACCTTCATCCATTGACGAAAGCTGATTTACCACTGCGTACATATCATGTGGACCACTTAGGACCGTTGGAATCTACGCATAAAAACTACAATCACATTTTTGCAGTCATAGATAGTTTCACCAAATTTGTGTGGCTCTATCCTGTAAAATCTACGACGACACGTGAAGTACTCTCCAAGCTGGAACTCCAAAAACAAACGTTTGGTAATCCAACACATATTATTTCAGATAGAGGAACAGCTTTTTCCTCGCAGGAATTCGAAGAATATTGTAAGAATGCAGACATCAAACACACGATGATTACAACAGGCCTACCGAGGGCTAACGGACAGATTGAAAGGCTCAACCGTACGATTATTCCTGTACTTACAAAATTGTCAATGCAAGATCCGACGAAATGGTACCAGCACGTGGGTCAACTTCAAAATACGATAAATTCTACTTACCATCGTAGTATCAACAGGACTCCTTTCGAGTTATTAACGGGAGTTAAAATGCGCTGCAAGGAAGATCTTCGCATCAAGGAAATATTAGAAGAAGCATTTCTTACGGAATTCGAAGAGAATCGTACTTTACTTCGAGAAGAGGCGAAAAAACAAATTCTTAAAGTTCAACAAGAGAATCGGAAAGGTTACAATCTGCGTCGAAAAGAATCGCGAAAATATAAAGTCGGCGATTTGGTTGCGATCAAAAGAACACAAATGCGTCCAGGTTGTAAATTGCGTGCTAAATTTTTAGGACCCTATAGCGTAGAAAAGGTAAAGTATAACGATACTTATGACGTAAAGCGAATAGCTCCAGGTGAAGGCCCAAACGTTACGAGTACCTGCGCGGAATACATGAAACCGTGGGCAAGTTAGCAATCATTCGGGCCGCATGATTGGTCAGTATGGCCGATTTGTGGGATTAGGCTAAGATTTAGGTTAAGACTTAGATTAGGATATGGCGATTCATGTTTCGCGGCATAGCGTCGTCATGGTGATAGCCCGCGATGCGGCGAGAGCGTTGCTGGCGCCCAGCAATTGTTTTGCGACGTGTTAACGGTAGTCAAAAACCGCCCGTCTTCCGTTCAGCCTCATGTATCGCGTCGTTCGTAAATAAAGTTTTTCTTGTATTCTTTTTTCACCTTAAGGCTTGTCCACCTGAATTCTCAACCACCACCTCATCCACATATCATTTCCTATACTAGTAATAAGCGATAAGTGACCAACGGGACAGGGTACTGCAATGCAACTTTTGCAGAGTAATTGCACAAAAACACTAGTATGTCAACAAACGCTATCCCATCGATTAAAACCATCTACTACCCCATCTATTCTGACGATCATATACAACAAAGGTTTAAGCAATAGTAAACACTGACAAGGGAACATACCGAGGTGTCCCCCTCCAATTTTGATGAAATTTGGCACAGTTGTTCAGTACGCGAGAATAATCGATACGTATTTTTTTATATCTGCTAAGTCGCACGTTTAGGGGGTGAAACCACCCTTCAAAGTTTCGGATTTTTTTCTTTTTTTGCTTATAACTTTGAAACGGTTAATGATAGACATTTTTGTTAAATGTACGAAATGTTTGTTTTTTCGTCTACTAAAGGCCTGCGGAACATAAAATTTGATTTAACGATTTTTTGTTAATTTTTTATTAAAAAATAACGTGTTTTTCGTTATATCTTTAAAGTTTCCGATTCGATTTTAACCAAACTTTTTTTAAATGGTAGAGAAATCAAAAATAAAAGTTACATGTTTTTGCGTTTTTCCATAATCTACTCTGGAGTCGTGAAATTAACCCTTTTCTTTTTTAGGGTTTTGGCACTTTACGTTACTATATCTGATCAACGAATGATGATGGGAAAAATGTATTATGCAACAAATACTTCTTTTCTCATCTACTATATTATTGTTTTTGTAAAAAATCAAAATTTGAAAATTTTTTGTTTTCTTTATAATATTTAGGCTGCGCACATCCGCCAGGACGCGTCAATCACAAACTATCGTAGATATCATAAAATTTCATAAGGGAAAGTTTCATGGATTTTTACATATAAAATAATATATTTATAATTTATTTAAATCACAATTTATTTATAACAAAAAAAATAATTTAATTTATGAATTTAATATACATATACTATTACAGCTTCTATGAAACATATAGTTCGCAAAAATGATCTTCTCTGTGATTCTTTATTAATTCTTGTTATCTCTATTATCTTTATTTGATATTAATCTTACCTAAATGAACCCTAACTAAACTAAATTAATCATGTGTGCTGTTTTGTATATAACGTGAATGGTTAACGACAAAAAGTAAAGGGTCTAGCCGAATAAGGGGGTCAAAAGTGCCCTTGAGCCGATTTTATTCGACGATGATGGGTGATGATGAAAAACCATTGCACACAAATTTTTAATCCGATACCTTCACCGGGAGGGTAGTTATAGGGTAAAATCGAAAAATCAGTTTTTGCCTCATTTTCCCCAATTAATGTGGTGCAAAAATTCCAAAAAAATTCTAACACATTCTAAACATGAATGTACAGGTTAGGGATTTTTTTCAGATTTTTCCTTTGCAAGTTCCACTCACGAAAAATGAAAAACCAAAAAAAAAATTTTTAAACATCGATTTCGTATTGAAATCTTCCGAGCACAACTTTTTCCTTTTTACAGCAGTTGCGTACTGTTATCATTGTTATACCCTAATTTTTTCAGATTTTTTGAGTACGGTGCATCACGGTCGGAAAAATCAAAAACCGATTTCTGGGACACATTTTGGTCTGAAACTCGCCCATTATCTGTCATTCTTGAATGATTTTAATACAGTATGTTCATATTGTTACCTTCAATGTTTCTGCATAGAAATATATAGATGTTAAAGAACAATATCGGGATAATTAAATAAATTGCTGATTGTATGGTCTTTATAACCTAGAATTTGAACCGTTCTTTCAAAAGCATTAGTGGCGCAGTGGCTATGGTGTCTGCCCGTGGAATTGCTGGACACTTTTTTGTCGCGGGTTCGAATCTCCATGTGGGACTTAAGTTTTTTTCTGCCATTTTTTTTTTTTTTTTTTAAGACAACAATATTCAGTAGTAGCTTTAAAATGTTTCACAGATATTGTTATGCCTTTCAACAATATAAAATCTATAGAAGAATAATCGTAAAACATGCTTTTCTTATAGTTAGATATACAACGTTTAGCAATTATAAGTATTCTCAAACATTTTATATTGTTCATAGATATTGGTTTATTGCAATGTATGAAAATATATTTTAAGTATGAAAGAAATATAAAATTCAATGTACAGAATGTAAAAAAGTACTTGTAATTGTAAATCGTGACATGACTGAAAAGAGTCGATGGAGAAAAAAGTATACTGTATAATTATTTTTAGAAGTATCTGTGAAACATTTTAAAGCTACTACTGAATATTGTTGTCTTTAATAAAAAAAAAAAAAAAAAAAATGGCAGAAAAAAACTTAAGTCCCACATGGAGATTCGAACCCGCGACAAAAAAGTGTCCAGCAATTCCACGGGCAGACACCATAGCCACTGCGCCATTAATGCTTTTGATAGAACGGTTCAAATTCTAGGTTATAAAAACCATACAATCAGCAATTTATTTAATTATACCGATATTGTTCTTTAACATCTACATATTTCTATGCAGAAACATTGAAGGTAACAATATGAACATACTGTATTAAAATCATTCAAGAATGACAGATAATGGGCGAGTTTCAGCCCAAAATGTGTCCCAGAAATCGGTTTTTGATTTTTCCGACCGTGATGCACCGTACTCAATGTTAGATCCGCGAATCGAAGGCAACTTCAGTATAGTGGCGCGCGCAGATCCTTTTTTTTTATTTCTTGTTCTTAAGCCGTTAAAGTTAGTTGGCTGCGAACACGTTTGTAAATATCGTTAGCTGTGTTAATAAATCTGTTTTCTTTCTGTTACAATAAAACGTGCAATTATTTACTGCCCTTACTCTGTCACTCAAAAAATCTGAAAAAATTAGGGTATAACAATGATAACAGTACGCAACTACTGTAAAAAGGAAAAAGTTGTGCTCGGAAGATTTCAATACGAAATCGATGTTTAAAAATTTTTTTTTTGGTTTTTCATTTTTCGTGAGTGGAACTTGCAAAGGAAAAATCTGAAAAAAATCCCTAACCTGTACATTCATGTTTAGAATGTGTTAAAATTTTTTTGGAATTTTTGCACCACATTAATTGGGGAAAATGAGGCAAAAACTGATTTTTCGATTTTACCCTATAACTACCCTCCCGGTGAAGGTATCGGATTAAAAATTTGTGTGCAATGGTTTTTCATCATCACCTATCGAATGACCCATCGTCGAATAATTTCGGCTCAAGGGCACTTTTGACCCCCTTATTCGGCTAGACCCTTTATGGAACACAACCTGCCATTATAACATGTGCGTGGTGTAAAAAATCACTTTGTTTTGAACATTTCTTCGTGGAGTACCATTTTTGTGGACTATATGTTCCATAGAAACCATAATAGTTTATGTATATTAAATTAATAAATTAAATTATTTTTTTGTTATAAATAAATTGTGATTTAAATAAATTATAAATATATTCTTTTTATATGTAAAAATCCATGAAACTTTCCCTTATGAAATTTTATGATATCTACGATAGTTTGTGATTGACGCGTCTTGGCGGATGTGCGCAGCCTAAATATTATAAAGCAAAACCAAAAATTTTCAAATTTTGATTTTTTACAAAAACAATAATATAGTAGATGAGAAAGGAAGTATTTGTTGCATAATACATTTTTCCCATCATCATTCGTTGATCAGATATAGTAACGTAAAGTGCCAAAACCCTAAAAAAGAAAAGGGTTAATTTCACGACTCCAGAGTAGATTATGGAAAAACGGAAAAACACGTAACTTTTATTTTTGATTTCTCTACCATTTAAAAAAAGTTTGGTTAAAATCGGATCGTAAACTTTAAAGATATAACGAAAAACACGTTATTTTTTAATAAAAAATTAACAAAAAATCGTTAAATCAAATTTTAAGTTCCGTAGGCCTTTAGTAGACGAAAAAACAAATATTTCGTACATTTATCAAAAATGTCTATCATTAACCGTTTCCAAGTTATAAGCAAAAAAAGAAAAAAATCCGAAACTTTGAAGGGTGGTTTCACCCCCTAAACGTGCGACTTAGCAGATATAAAAAAATACGTATCGATTATTCTCGCGTACTGAACAACTGTGCCAAATTTCATCAAAATCGGAGGGGGACACCTCGGTATGTTCGCTTGTGAGAAAAGTCAACCATAAACGAGTACTATTTTTATACGAAAGTAACCGTACTCATGTCGACTAATCCGATAATATAATAGAATCAGATACATATACGTCTCACCGCTGGAAAAGATCAGGCTATCAACCACAAGAGACTGAGGTCTAAAGAACGTAAATTACAGTTAACAAAAACTACAGAAATCGAGTAATAGTAACAGATACCACGCACTATCAACAAATTCCCAAAAAATAAGATCTTTACCGATATACTTCTCCTTGAAGTTCTAAATGTCACAATTGGTCGTAATAATTAGAGATAAAACAAATAAGTCAAAAACAAATGAAAGTGATTCACAATTTTGGTATCTTGCCAAAAGATAAATATTAACAAAGAAGTAATTGACGTGGGAATTCCATACAAACAGACATAAGCATTAAAAGCATAACAGTAAAAGAGGTAAGCACATTACTATCGGAAAGTAAGATAAGGAAATTGCTGACAGTCCGATTAGATAAAAAAATTTGATAAAATATTAAACGAATTACCATTTTAAGTGATTAGAGTGATCCCAGTTTCCCACTTTCAACTCAATTTTAAGTATCCATATTGTTTCCTAAGTCAAAAGAATCGCATGATGTAATCTCTTTAAGACTGGCACCGCTCGTATCGATAGCATCTAAATTTTTTGATAAAAAAATCTAGAAGAGAATGAAACAAATTATAAGCGATCAAAAATTAATGCCTGACGACTAACGTGGATTTCGCAGAAAATACTCCACTGTGAAACAAGTCTATAGACTGATCAATATAATGGTTAGAGATTGCAATACCGGGATACCGAATACCTGTATTTTGAGCCAATTGTACAATTTTGTGATACCGGTATTCACAAGTTTAAATACCATTTTTTCGGTATTCACTAGAAATTTTTAAAATCGTAAAATTTGATCAAGTTTAGAGTAAATTTTCTTAAAATTTTTTTTCCCACAAACCTATCCACATTCAGAAGAATTCGATACAGTTATTGAAAATGATGATGACACTAATGTCGACAGTGAAGAAGAATTGTCTCTTGAACAATAATTAGAATTAGCGATAACTAAAAAAATTTCAACAAACTAAAATATAATACAGAAATCAGTTATATCCAACACCATCCGACGAGAAATCGATTTATTTGAAGATGAGGAATATAGAGGTATATAAATACTTCGAAAAAGTATATCGCGCATTGCTAACAGTACCACCAACTAGCGTAGATGCTGAAAGAGCGTTTTCGACAGCTGGTAATTTTTGCACAAAATTACGTTCCAGGCTTAATGACAGTACAATTGATGAAGGAGAAAAATTTGTAATAGTACCACAGACTGAACAGTGATAATTACATTTTTTGTGATTTAAATATATAAGATGTTCCTTGTTCCTTTACTTTTTTGTGATTCTTTATATACTGTTATAATTTATAAGTTTCAAATGATTTTTTGTGATATTTACTCTTTCTAATAAAACTGGGAAGTAAAACAAAGAAACACCTGCGTTTTCTTTCTATTTCTAAAATTTCTACTATCGGTATTAAAACCGGTATTAAGATCTAAAAAATACCGGATACCGGTATTGAACTGTTGTTCCGATATTGCAATCCCTAATAATGGTTATAGCCGTAGAAAATAAAGAGTGCTGCACAGACCTCTTGAGAGATATTGAAAAAGCATTCAACAGTAAGAACTAGTAGTAGGTATCGATACCGGAATAAGTTCGTGCAGATTCCTATGTCAAGATTCAAACACTCTAAATACTTTTAAATAATAGTTTCGTTTTACGATGTAGTCACCATTGGCTCCTATACACCTTTCCAGCTTTCCGCAAACTGATACATTTCCTTCTTGCAAAAATCTTGTGTTCCATTAAAAAAAAAAATTATTTGCTATTTTGATCTCAATGGCAGTGAAAAAAGACAAAAATAAATGACGGATTTTTTTAATTAATTAATTTATTTAATTATTCTTTATTAATGAGCATAGTGCCCTTTAGTATTCAACGAAAAGTATAATGATTGTAGTAGGCATGAGACTAGAATGAAAGAAGAATAAAAATAATACACATATAACAACAAATATATCTATAGCAAGAGAATATAATAAGATAACATTAAGTAAAATAAAATTAAAAATAGAAAAAGAACGACATGAGTAAGTACTATGGGGAAGGGATAATGGAATAAGAATGGATTATTTGGTAAGGAGGATGAGGACACTAAGCTTACAATTAATAGTACTAATTGTAAGTTACACATATAGTCCCTGTTCAACTTTGGTTTTTGGTTGAGAATGGAAAATATGCCATTCTTTAATATATTATTTTTAAAAACGAGTTTTAAAAAATCGATTACGCCGTCAGATTTGCAGTGACAATGCGTTAATTTCTACCCTTTAAAAATTGCCATGTGTCTAATATTTTTCAAGACATTCGATACAATAGGTTTTACAATCTCAAGTTTGGGGGTCATTTTATTAACGTAGACCACTGCGGAGAAAGAAAAAAGAGTGAAACATTTTCATGAAAACTATGCCGCAGGATCGCGAGAAAGAAAGAGAGGACCGCGCGGTTACACATCGCCATAGCTCGATCGAGTAGCTTGATACCGGAGATGTGGGTCGATTTAAAACCTCTGCGTCCGCGTTTTCTCCCACATAGGTTTTTTTCTTTACGTCCTTCTCTCGTTATTTCCTTACGGAACAGCTCCCGCTGTATCCCACAAAATGTCATGGCCGAGCATTGTCATTCCAAATGCTACATACACCTTACGTCTCAAGACAAAACAACCAAATTTTAAAAATTAAAAAGATGATTATGCTGTAGCGACACGCAGTTTACTATTTCTCGGAATCCCTTAAGCCAATTTGGAACTACCGAAGGTCAAAGTAAGGACCCTCAAAAGCAATTACAAGTCGCAGTTTTTCTAGACGACAATGGTCAATAAATAAATAAATTCTTGTACACGTACGGTCGCGCCGAACTATCTGCTGCCGACCTCACACGCACCGCCATCGTCGGTCGCGAGGAAGTCAAAATCCTCGGCCACGAAGTAACTCACCACCGGCCAGGTTATATTCAAAAACGTCCTTTCCCTTCCAGACACACCCATAACCGTTTGAGCCCAGGGGGCATTGAAAAAAAACATTGTCGAAGATTCCTAAACAGCGCAACCGCGCTGTCTCTAAATGAATACGAGAAGACCCAAGCAGCGTGATAGCGCTCCTTTTATTTGATGCCGAAAAATACTAATCGTCGCGATAGCACCTCTTCTGTTTTATGTTCTGCACATATAAGATGTGTTCGCTCCGTTGATCGCTCCGTCACATAAATGTGAGTTTATAACTATTTCAAGTTTTGTTTGATAAAAATTATTCAGAAGATAACAATGAAATACAAAATGTTTTATTTTGTAATGTATTATTGCACTATTATATAATAGTATTATTCTACCTATTGTAAAATGTATTATTTACATTAAAAGAAGGAGCTGTGTGATGTATACTTGCGTCAGTAAATCTGAGCGCGCGATTTCGACAGTCGCACAGTGGTTCATTTGGCCGAAAACCTGGCCAAAACTCAAGGAGTTTTTCAATTTAGCTGAAAATTGGTGTGTTAGTATTATTTGGGTCTCTGATTAATAATCTGAACTCAAAATTTCCAAAAACAAAATGGCGGCTCTAATATGGCAAGTGCGAGTATCGAAAAATTGTCGGATCGGCACGAAAATCAGTAGTCTTATGTTTTTCCGGTCGCTGATTAAGAATATGAACTCAGAATTTCCAAAAACAAAATGGCGGCATCAATATGGCGGATGCGAGTATTGAAAAATTGTCGGATCGGCACGAAAATTAGTATTCTTATGTTTCTCCGGTCGCTGATTAAGAATCTGAACTCAGAATTTCCAAAAACAAATTGGCGAACAAACATAATTAAAAAATTAAGAATTTATTTAGATATTATGATACATTTATTGATCACAGTGAATTATATTCATCTTATAAGCTTTTAATATTACAGAGAATCTTAACAATTACCTTATAACGAACGTATTATAGTTAACTGACTAATTATTTTGAAATTAAATATATTTTTCTTTTATTATCTTCTTTATCTAGTCCTTCGTCACCTTCGAGCAATTCGGTTATGTCCTCTTGTCCTCCGCAGTATCGGCCACCGAGAATCATATTTTCAAATAATAGTTAGTTTCGGTACATTGAAATCAATATAGAAATTAAATTGAGCATGTAGTACTAAATATTTATCATACCTTCTTAATTCAAAGAATAAATGTAATCTTGTCATTGCGATCCTGCCCTACTTAGTCTTCTTCGCCTTCTTCGTCTTCTTCTTCTTCTTCTTCGGACTGGATAGGTATATCTAGAAATTGGTAGACCTCTTTGGAATAACTGTTCTTCCTCTTCTTCGTTCTAGGTGTTCTAGTTCCGCTTATGAACGGATCCGAAGATACGAGTAATCGATGGAACACGTCCTCTATTGTTTTTGTCCGGGAACATTTCCTAGAGTAGTGTTCTCTATAATTTTTTATATCTTTATTTCGACTTTCTTGTGCTTCTTCTCCCAGCTGGCCAATTGGGAGAAGGGCATGCTGAATAATTTCTGATGAATGTATTAGTATTTTATGGACTGTGGTTGGCATATTGTACCACGGATACAGCTCTACAAATTTCTCAGCAGTCTCTAAGCAATATGCCTTAAATATTTCTATTTTAATAGGATATTTACTTGAAATAGTTATTAAAATGTTGTGAAACCGCGTTATTATATCTTCGGCTATACCAGTAATTTTTGCGGACATAGAGGTGTCTTCGAAAAAACGGCGAGCGGTGTTGCCATCGTTACTCGTACCGAATCCCGGCTTTGGTTTATCTACCAGCAAGCCCATTTGTGTTTTAAATTCCATCTGTAGCCTTCTTTTGTTTTCTGCCACTATCTTCTTATTTTCTTCCCCTCGAACGTGCCACTGTTGGATGGTGTTCTTATATGATAAATGCAACACGCATTCAAAAAAGCGTATCCATGCGTGTAACGGCGATAAGCCGAACCTCAATTTTGTTACATCACCAATCGTTTGTTGTTTCATCAACTCTATATTGTTGAAATCTTTACATGTTAAGCCACAAAGGTAGCATCTCTGAGTAGCAGAATTTTCTGCTACTGCATTGCATACCTTTCCATCCAGCATAGTGAATAGTAATGTGTAATTTATTTTAACAGAGTGATTATATATATTAATGTGGCATTCACTCAAATTTCGGATTTCATTTTCCACTTTATTTACCTCTTGCATTATAACACTTGTTGTTTCGTGAACGAATCTTAACGAGATAGGTCTGCAAAGTCTTACCGAAGATGGCTGTTCATTGTTCCACAGCACAGTTTTTTCTTCGTTGACGGTATCTATTGATTCAAGCTGCAATGGAACAAGGGACGAAACAAATATGCTTGAATCTGAAGCAGTTGATTCTTTAAATTTTTGCTTATATTCACTTAATCCCGATGTCCCATCGCAGCCCCATCTAACTATTAAATTTAAATTATTGTTTTCTACATTCTGGATCAATCGTTCATCTAATAACTTGAAAATTCGCGAAACCGTATGATCCAGCAGACTTTGCAGGCTCACCTCGGCACTCGTCTCACTGATAACAATGTTACGCGGGTAACAATTCTTTTTCGCCTTTAAAACTGACGCATATATAACTGGGAAATAAATTTGTACCATATGTTTTAGCTTCATCGCGTATCAAGTTATATTGATCCCTCGATAGCTTGGCCGCTATTATAAAAGATAATGCCTTATCGCTGGTATAAGACTCCTTCAATACTCTTGATTTACGATAAGCTTCTTTGTATTCCATGGCACGTTCTGGAGATGCAACGATTTCTTTTATTATATTCGGGGCATCTACGTCCTGATCGCTTCGCAACTGCATTTGAGCCGCATAAGTTAGTTCCCCGGAACTAAAGCTAGATCGTAGATCCTCCGTTTTCCTTCTCTTTGACCTTTCACTAGCAGTACCAAAATTAATTTGTGGTCTTCCAGGTGATTTTGGTACATACTGGGCTCCTGGCCGAAATGTCAATTTTTCCAATTGACCACTTCCGATTTTTTCGTTGGAAATGGATGAAGTTCCTGTGGCAGGTATTCCATTTCCTCCTCCATGTTGCACAGAATAATTTCAATTCACTGTCTGATTTCGTAGACAATTCTACGAACCCAGTGATGGTTTTCACGTATTCGAAAACGTGATTGCACTTATCTCCCCAATTATTTGCGGAAGAATTCCGCAAACAATCAACGAGGTCTTCCCTCCGCAGTGAAATCGATGGTGCTTCAGAAGATGATGATTCCATAGCACTACACAATACACACTGAACTCTACTCTTTGCGAAATTGCTGTCACAGCTAAGTAAGTAAATATCACAAAGTGCAAATGATATCTACCGTGTCAGAAAACGTAGCACGGTATAAATAGTTTACGGTGCTTCCACCTCCAATTTTTCATTCCAGTATTTAAAATTACGGTGGAAGGAGAAAAACTAAACTTTGCGAGAAACAAATATAGCTCTCATACCTGCAACTAGCCAGATTTTCAGCCGAATCGTCAAACATCTTACGGTTTATGACGGTAAGCGGTCGAGGTGATCGCGGCTATCTATTGTTGCTTTGGAACAAAAGGCCACCAGCTTGCTTAAAATTATTTTGATTTTTAACCTGAACGAAATAAATATAGCGTTTCGTTAATTACAAGGGTAACCTTAGTGAAGGATTAACATTATTCGTTTGTGCAAGGCACGATAGCCTGGCCGTATGTCATAAACGTATTTCCCCGAGCATGGCGCGTGCGACAAACAAATAAGAATATCTCGTAGAATCGCAAAAAGTCGCAAGATTTTACAACGGGGACTTCTTCGGAAAGCTTCAAAGTTTAATTTTAAAAAAATATATTCTGATATTCCTTTTCCTTCAAAAGTTATAATGATATTTATTGCAACAGTCACGTTATCTTAATACCAGCATATCACAGCTATTCCATCTTCGAATTTTCCATTGTTTAATGAAAATCTCGACTGAAAGAGATTGATACAACATTGTGAGGAACAAATATAGCCCCCATACCTGCAACTAGCAAGATTTTCAGCCGAAACGTCAAACATCTTTCGGTTTATGACGGTAAGCGGTCGAGGTGATCGCGGCTATCTATTGTTGCTTTGGAACAAAAGGCCACCAGCTTGCTTAAAATTATTTTGATTTTTAACCTGAACGAAATAAATATAGCATTTCGTTAATTACAAGGGTAACCTTAGTGAAGGATTAACATTATTCGTTTGTCCAAGGCACGATAGCCTGGCCGTATGTCATAAACATATTTCCCCGAGCATGGCGCGTGCGACAAACAGATAAGAATGTCGCGTACAATTGCAAAAAGTCGCAAAATTTTACAACGGGGACTTCTTCGGGAAGCTTCAAAGTTTAATTTAAAAAAAAATTCGCGTTGTACTTTTGCGTACTTCACAACTATTTCCTCTGCAAAAGGAAAAAAATGTATGGGTTTTGCAATCTGTGCCATCGCAGTTGTAAAATATTAAATAAAAAAATGAAACCAAGGTACTTATAATTTAAAAGTATGACGAATAGCATCAAATACTTGCAAAGTTGATTGTACCATTATTTCACATTGAAAACGTATTCTGAATTTCGACGTGAATACGTTACATTATTCAAGTGCCAACTTTGACATTGCATATCTCTAAGAGCGTTGTTCAATAAAAACTTTTATTAATGGAAACCGATGCTCTGATATGTTACAAATCAAACGCAATTGCTAAATTTTGAAAATCGCGAAAAAAATTTTTGGCTTTTTGGCCGGGTTTTCGGCCAAATGAACCACTGTGAGTCGGTGACGCACCGTCAGTTGTCTCACAACGCTCAAAATGTGTTGGGTTTTCTCGACATAAAATCTGAACAGCGCGATCACGCTGCTTGGGACTCAAACAGTTAAAGTGGCGTGAGTTTTTCTCTACTAATCATGTAAATTAACCAATCGAATTGTAACAGAGAAAAACTTCGCTCCGCCTACAAGAGTTCTGCGTCAATGACGCTCTGAGTTCGATGAAGTTCTGAGCAGTCAAGACGAAAAGACTCGAAAAATAAAAACACGGTGTTGGAGCTCCACAGCCTTCCATCGTACACTCAAACAGGACTTATTGTTAGAAATATTTCACTACCACCTCGCGTTCCACAATGCAATCAATGAAAAGTTTAGAACTTATATGAATTATACTTATATTTACTTAACATAGGTATATTATACATTTGATAAAAACAAAAAGTGTTCTCCAATGAAAACAAAACCTCTATTGCTAAGGAAATTTAAAAAAACGCAATATGTCTATTATAACGAAGAATTCCATCGTTTATCATTGGATTTCCACCATATAAAAACGCAACCTATTTCTTGTGGATAGATATTAAAAGATTCAAAAGATTCGTGCAATCTTTGCCCCCTGTGAAAAGAAGTAAATAGGTACCAAAAATATGCAGAATAAAACCACAACTTTTGCCGAATCTCTGTATAAAACTTTCCATATCAATAAATATTCTCTGTCTCTGTCTCCCCCCCCCCCCCTATCTCTGTCTCTGTCTCTCTCTCTTTCTCAAATAACTAGTACCCTCTCCAGCGAAGCAACTGGTGCAGATATATACTGCTGAAAACACGAGATAAAAGAAGTCAATAACCATTGAACATATTAATATTAAGAAAACCACAGTTTTTGTTCGTATTAACGGTTAAATTACAAAGGAACGTCCGCTCAAAACAATCATAAACGCGCAGGACAGTGTTCCAGGACGTATTCGTTACATTTTTAAAATCCTATTTTCTCACAAATTGTTTGATCAAAGTGAGATTTTGTAAAATAATTTGTAATGTTTAATTCGTCATAAAAGGCACAAATTTCGTTAATTTACATAATAACCTTAATTCCCATAATTTCCCAGATATTCGCTGAAACATCCAGTGGCGGTCATATACTTACGGACACTTCAAGTTTTACATTCATAATTTTAAAAATTCTCTCAAGAAGCCTCTGGCAAAAAAGTAATAATATGCTTAGACCGTACCGTGCCTTTACTATGTGTCAGCGAAGGAAACTTTCTTTTGTTTGAAAAACAAAAAAGAATGTGAACAATTTCTTAGAATGTCAGTTATTTTATGCGGACACGTACTTAAGGACAGTTGAATTTTAGTATCTTTTGAGCATTATTGTAAGACAGACGATAGTGCAGTAAGGTAGAGAATAGTGTAATAGGACTCACTATATTAAAAAATAGTCGATATAATGAGTAAAGAAAGAATATTACTCCTGAACAACGTCGCCAAGTTGAGCTTCTTCGAAAGTAAGCGAAGTCATTTCGGCAGATTTCTAAAGAATTGGGTATATCGAGAACGGCTTGTTGTAATGCAATTGATTTTATTAACACATTATAAGCGGGTGTTTTGTAACGCTTCATTAAGACTCAAGACGAAAACTTGTTGAAAAATTTTTACGAATTTGATTTTTACAAAAAATTAATATAAGCTGGAAACTGCTTTCTCTCTAAATTCGAAAATGTACTTAACTTTTAAAGTCTCAGTAATTACTGCCACGAATCGCCCTTTTTTAAACTGTCTATGCATAGTCCAACAAACGTATTTTCACGTGGCCCGCATAAAATGTGTTAATTGTTATGGGACAACGGATAATGTTCCACGCAAACGTCGTAGCCGTAAAACTGATCTTCGAACTGTTCGAAAAATTCATAGATTACCGGAGGCGGATAGGTTCAAAACAGCAGTCAATATCCATTCTGAGATTTTACCATACTTAGACAAAGAAATAAGCGTCCGGACGGTACGTCGCCGATTAAATGAGTTTGGTTTGAATGGACATGTTGTTAAAAAAAAGCCGTTTATCTCTGCGAAAAGTCGGCGTGCCAGAATTGCATTTGCAAAACAACACGTGAATTAGACCTCTGAACAGTGAGCCAAAGTTATAATGACTGACGAATCAAAGTTTAACAGATTTGGATCTGACGGGAAAATCTATGTTCGACGTCGTATTGGCGAAGAATTTGAAAAAATGTATAAAACCTACGGTGAAAGACGGTGGAGGATCAATGACAATGAACGGCGTTGGTCCAGTTCATAGAATACAAGGAATGATGGATCGTTTCGTGTATCTAGATATAGTGAAGGATGTTCTAGTACCTTTTACAAGAAACCATATGCCAGAAGACTGGATTTACTAGGCTGATAATGACCCAAAACATACTGCTCGTGTCGTCAAACACTATTTAGATGATCAAAAAATTAATGTAATGAAGTGGCCACCCCAATCTCCGGATCTCAATCCAATTGAAATGCTTTGATTGAAATAATTATATAAAACAGAAGAAGCCTAAAAATTTTGAAGATTTATACACTACGGTGGTAGAAGCATGGTCATCAATTACCGCAACAAGATGTCGCAAATTATTCAAATCAATGCAACGTAGATGTGCTGCAGTGTTAAGAAATAAAGGATTGCATACAAGATATGAAAATAGCATGAAAAATATGTAGATTATATCCACAAAAAATAAATAAATTGTAAAAATATGCAAGATTTTCTTGTGTCCGCCGAAATTGTGATATTTTAAGTAAAATCCTTCCTATACTCCGTTATAGTTCAAAATAAGACAAACTCCTTCCACTATTCTTTAATACGAATCTCAGGCAATCGACCTAAAATATACATGTTCTTATAACTTGTTTACACCAGAGCATGCAGCATATAAAATTCTAAATTAAATAGCGTCCTTAAGTAAGTATATGAACGCCACTGTACCTACTTTATAACTCTAACTTTGGTGCCGATTTTCACCCCCTTAACACGAATAATAACTGATAAAGAAAAATAGGTATCAAGTATATTTATGAGAATTACATCATACGTGATTTTCATGAAAATCGGTGATTCGCACCTCGGCATGTTCCCTTGTTAGAAGAGTGTTACGGATGTACGCCTCGCGGGTTGACGCCTGCTCCACGATTTTTCGGTGACACCTCTGGAGTGAGCGTATATTAAAACAGGCTCACCCGATTTGAGCCACGTACGAAAGCCTTGTGTGTAAAGGATATTGAAATGGTCCAAAGTTGCCTAGACTAAGTGGTTTTATTTACACTTTATACAAGTACAACTATGGAAATTATGTCCGGGTCTTAACCTCACGAACGGAGCTTCTATTAGGAGCGCTAGATGTTGTTTGGTTCACAATTCGTAGAAGACTGATTTCTTAAAGCGCGTGAGAACACGCTTCCGCCAAGATTTGACGGAGGCGGTCACTGCTGCAGAGCAGGGACATTGCTGATTGGGAGACTCGTTAGTTTTGCAAATATTAAATTTTGCGATTGGAGGGAAAAGGCATCGTCCTTTGCCCATAGGTCAAGAGTCTCCCTTAGCCTTCGGTGGCGTAGGAAAAACTCCGGCTCGAGTGGTGGAAGAAGCCCCTGGTCAATACTTCTTACAGGACAAAACTTTTCCTGAAGAAGTCTTGACGACAATAGGCCCATAGAGCTCATTGATTTTGAAATAATAAACAGTTTGCAAGGCGCGGTAGCTATTTTTCTAAAATGCACATCTGTAAAGTATTAAAAATCCTACGACGAATTGAGCTGCATCTGTGAGACTCAAGGACGTATTATTGCTCCGCAACAAAGAGAAACATGATATTTGCAACACCGAATAAAAATATGTTTTAACTTAATATTTTCTCACCTTATACATTCAATGTATAATGATGAACCTTATACGTTCACACAGAGAAAGTAGTGTGCAAATTCTTTTTGCGAATATCGTGACAATTAAAATTAAGCGGGACATACATAAAACGTTATTGAGAATTACGGTTTTAACACTATATTACATAATTTTCATAATCGGAGAGATTTACTCTGATCTACATAGTTAATAGCTTCTATATAGTTATAGTGAAGTTGACAAAAAAAATTTTTGCAACGAAAAAGGAGCTTATTAATTTTGTTTAAAAAACTGCATAAAGATTGCTAGGATTGTAACTAATCTGCGCTTACTCCGAATTTATTAACTCCTTGCACACCATCAATTCGGAGAAAAAGGCAGTTTAATAACTTATGAAGTATTATAATATTATATGTTCACGAGTAAGAAACTATTGTAATCGCTATACTTTTCGAAAAATTTCGCAAATATTCAAATACATACAAATATTCACAAAAAATATTTTGCAGGTAAAATTTGTAATCCTTGTAATAAAACACCGTGGGTCCCAGTGGGAGCTCCATCCGTTCAGTCGCTATCTTCAAGTGCTGGGTACCTTCCGCCAAGTTATCGCGAGATCAATCATGATGCTCAACACGCATCTTCTCAAGAAGTGAGAGTATCTGATATCTTGGAAGTACCCTCGCAGCAAAATGGACAGGCCGTTAGAACTAACCAATTACCAAATCCACACTTATATCCTGCATTAACGCCACCATTCTACAAAGCAGAACCATTTGATCGGCGACATCGCAATTTTCAAGAACAGCATACGCAACATACACGGCCAATCAATCAAAGAGAAAATTTGAACGCTCTTGATGCACAGGCTAATCAAGGTTCAACTTCCAGTGACACAAGCCAGTATCAAAATCCATTGAGTAATCTCAATGGTAATCGTAATCTTAACCATTTTAATTCACATGGGGAACGCTATTTTGGGCCACTTGATAGTCATAAAACAGTCTTTAGTGTTCTTGACTTAAATAACAATCAACATATTAGGGTACCAAGTAATCAAGGAGCCACTGCCAGTATTAATAATGCTCATAACGGCCAGGACTTAACCTCTGGCGATACCAATCATTATCTTGTAACGACAAATCAAGATCCAATCTTTGCTGGCAATAATCATGATTTAACGTCAAGTGCAACGCAATCCAATGAAAGTTACGCAAATGCCATAACTCAGAATCCAAGAAGTGTGTTCAATGTAGAATTACCAAAACAGGAAGACTTCTTTGACAATTTGTATTCTAAAGAAAACGAACAAAACTCGTCCACATTCAATAAGGAATCATACGTTCAAAGACAGTCAAATAACGCTAACTTGTTTTCTACTTATGGATCAAACTCGGCATCCAATGTTCAGAAGAATTACCCATCTCTGGAAACGAATTCAGATAATGTAGTTACAAGTTTAAGTGTACCAGCTCGTTTTCGGACATTCAACATCAATGTTGAAGGCATAGATGAATTGAAATATCGAAATTTGGATGACTTTTCTCCAATTAATAATGTCATTAGGGACTCTCTTGAAGGCTTTCAGCCATCGGCTGTGAATCATCTGTTATCTGTCAATGAAACACCAATACATTTCGAAGAAGCACCACTCTTGGATTTTACAAAGGAACATGATGACAACTCTAACAACGATAGTTCAGATGATGTTATTGGAATAACTTCTCGTTATAGTACTAGATTCGCCGACCTTTTATTAGATAATCAAGATCCTGTTAAATCTACAGAATCTCATTCGGCGTTGGAAAATGTTCAATTCTTTTATAATAACACGGAAACATCTTCCGCTAATACTGAAAATTTCGAAAATAAGAAAGAATATTTCAGCAATCAGGATATATCAGGTTCTCTTTCTATTGGGCAATCAAGACCTGTGCCATCAAATTTATTCCTGAATAATCAAGACGGCCAGGCTATAAATACTCAAGAATTATTGAGGACACAAAATAACCCGCATGATAATTTCACAAAAGAAGTTCATGTGTTGGAGAGCCAAAGTGAAGTAAAATTGGAAGATTCGAATGGTAACATTCAAAAACAGCAAAGTACAAAAAAAAGTAAACAGGTACGTTATATGATTTTATTGTTTTACATACTGCCAGAAAAAATATTCTAGATCAATGTTTCCCAACCATCTACATTTGCGGACCGTCGAAAATAGAAGAATATTTCGCGGGTCAGGCGGCGTTAGTCAAAAGTAAAAAGCAATATATACATAGATATTTTTTTTTTTACTAAATCGAGCGATATTAAATACTGTCGCGTGCATTATGCGTGCGATTTATTGGAGGAATATTTGAATCGAGAGTATGTACAACATTTGATTGTAATATGTTCTCTTATGATGCATACACATAAACAATTTATTCAGGCATAAATTTGTGCATAGTAGTTGAGAGGTTTAAATAGCCTTAGAAAAGACATACATTTTGTAATTTTTCGTGGCGCAGCAAACAAAGTCCTGCGGATCGGTGGTTGGGAAATACTGGTCTAGACCAGACTTTTCCGAGTACTGGTCCATTATTTATTAGTCATGTACTAAAAAATCATTAACTTGCAAGCTTGGCGAGATAATTACTAAAAATACTATCCATTATATTTAAAAATATTCGTTAGTATATTCTATATGTAGCTCAAAACAACTAGTTTTCCTACAACGTGACTTACAATCAGAAAACCTTAAAGGCTGGACAGTTCTGATCTAGATAATAAAATCTTTTTATTTCAATTTTTTTTATTAAAGTATGTTCTGTATTAATTTATATTTTTCTGGACCTTAAAAATACTTTTAAATGTTTGAAAATAGCAACTAATTATTGTTATGTAGTTGACAATTTTTAAAAATGAAAAAAAATCAAGTTCCCCATGGGGATTCGAACCTGCGACAAAATAGTGTCCAGCGCTTCCGCAGGCAGACGCCCTACCAACTGCGCCAAATCGTTCACTTGAAAAAATCTTAAAAATTCTGGCATATGAGGAACCATCAAAGTTCACAATTGATTTAATTAATGCGATTCTCTATAGTAACATCTAATTGGTTCATGGCAGAAACACTGAAAGTCACAAAATGAATATACTGTAATCGAAGAATGCGAAAATAATAACTGGATCATGGCGTTTCACATCAAAATGCATCGCGCAAACCGGTTTCCGTTTTTTTTTTCACAATGACGCGAGGCGGTTTAAAAATCTGAAAAAAATTGGAGATTACAATCATGAGTGTTGGATTATTACTGTAATATGCAAAAAGTTGTCCCTCGAAGATCTCGATACGAAATCTACTTTTTTCCGTTTTTTTTTTTGCATTTGCTCATTTGTTACACTTATTGTTAGGTTCCTCAATGAAAAAATCTGAAAAAAAATCTCAAACATGTATGGTACCGTGTAGAATATGTCAGAATTTTTTCGAATTTTTTGCACCTCAATAAATAGGCAAAATCGGGAAAAAACCTTTTTTTTTTATTTTCCTCATAACTACCCCTCCGGTCATGATACAGGGTTAACATTTTGTACACAATGATCGCCGAGCACTATCTATCGAATGAAACCAATCCCATTGAAATCGGTTGAAGGGCACTTTTGACCTTGTTATCCTGCTGTACCCTTTACACGAAAATAGAACGGCATTTAGTCCGAGAAATTAACAAAAAATTTCGATATTTTCATTTATTGTTTAAACAAGTAACTTTTTGTAATTATTATTCATATCGCTGGATTCGGAATTTCAAGAAAATTGATACACTTTCCAAAAAAAATTTAAACTGAGATATTTCGAAAAAATCATTTTCAACCCCAGAACTTGAGGATTATAATGACCCCTTCAATGTGGACGATTACCGGTATAAAAAAGTACGTGTCAAATATATCTTCGAGAACTATCTATCATATAATTTTCATCAAACTCGGTGTGTACGAGTTCGGTATGTCTCTCGTGGGGACCCCTACATTTATTTTCGCCTGTGAGTTGTGGTAGATATGAAAATTAAGCTTGAAAACAACCAAGTTTTAGGGTTGTGTTGATAATTGTTGAGCCATTTTAAGCGCAAATAAACATACAATCTCAAGTCTGAGTTATTACATTATTTGACTGATAAAATAAAAGCAGGCTGCGTTACATTAATTTACATAATTAGTGGAAAACTTGTTCTGATGAGTTATAAATCAAATGCAATTTCTAGATTTCTAAAACCGCGAAGGGGCTTAAGCTAGGATTTCGGTCATTTCGACCACTGTGCGTCTGTGGTTGTTGAATATTTCGCCAACATATAACCTTCTTAGTCTTCGCGAAAAGATTAGGAGCTCACGCACATGCATACTGTAATGTTGTTCCGGCCTCTGTAGGCCGAACAGTTTAAATTAATCTAACTGTGTTGCCGCTTACAATTGTCGAACTGTTACGACTGGCCGTTTCTACGATACTTTTGCGTAAGCTCTTTCTGATAATCTATTAATAAACGATACCCTTTAATTAAAATCTTACAACACTTTTTAACGTAATGATGATAACAATATAACAAAAATCTCATGAAAATCGAAACATGGTCGTATTTTTATATAAGTCGGTAGTTGCCCTATAAAAAACTGTCCGAGTGCTCACGACTTTTAATCATATCAGACTTATTTGCAGTAGATAAAAAAAGTTTATATCATTTGTTCTAGGTACAGGTCATCATACCATATACGTCAGAGTACACTCCTATACCGTTCCAACAAATTCGTGATTGGAGCGTTAAGAACAACATTGAACCCGCTCAACCTAGAAAATATCCCCTTTCAAATGAAGAAACCAACGAAAATTATATTAGGCAACTATTAGGAAGTAAAGTAGAAGTGTTAACTGAATTAAAATATAATTTAACGACGTCGAATAATTTAGATACACTATCGACAACACCGTCTATAATCAGTACTGAGAGTGATACCAAGAGTGCTTTAAAAGCGAACAACACCATTGATGTTCAGAGATTACAAAAGAATATTGACAATTGGACGATACAAGTGAGTTTAAAATCTATCTTTTTAAATTCTGATGTTATATTCTTCTTCTTCTAATTGTTTGAATTAAAATTGTTATGACCATAACGATTGACATTACCATTTGGGAATCAGTAACGTAGGATATTTATTATAAATGTACTTAAAAGCGACAAGTATAAGTGGAAACTTAAATTTAATGTGAAATATGGAGAACGCACTCTTCCACAACGCACGCACACACACTCTAATTGTATAAGATGTAAACTATAGTGTAAAATTCGTCTAGTCTTGTCTAATTGTGCGGCTATTCATCTAGTCTCTCTATGCGTCTATAACTTTGTTCGTCTAATCGTTTATAACTCTATTCGACTATTCGTCTACATCAGGGGTGGCCAACTCGCGGCACGCCTTGAACATCTTTCCGTACCGCGAGATTATCATCAGTATCATTATTATTATATTATTTATGTTTACATCAGCGTCGGGCGATTTTTGCGCGCCAGAGCCGTGCTTCGAGAAACACCGCCTCATTCACCCTACATACAGCCGAGATGTCACTGATTCACAACCACTCTGTAGGCGTCACGCTCGTGCCTATTGGCACTGGCGTGGTGCCGCATTTGGGGCGACATTCGTAGTTAATCGCTCGCGCTGGAAAGACGTGCCTCGCGCGTCAGTCGCGGAGATCAGAACGACGTGCGTGGCACGTCGACTCAGAATATTTGTTGAGGAACAGTTTCAGATGGCACTACGTCGCATGTAGGATAAGACAAAAGTATTGTTAGTGAAAAAGTATCCTCAGATATGTTTTAAATCAAATACAATTAATATATTTTAATGTTTTTGAACTTCTGGTGATGGTTTTGCCGAAATAGACCACTTCATTAAGTCTTACGGCATATAATAGTACCCCATGGGTGATGCGGAGACCTATTAGCACTTTGCTGGCGAGAGAATGGACTGGATTGCAAAATATGAAAATACATATGTCGACAAGCGGCCGCGACGGCAACAATGTATTCTTTAATACGAGGAAGCCTAGCGTTCTAGTATCGGATTGTTATTTTTAACAATTTGCGCTCGTAATTAATTTACAAATGTGCGTACTGGAACACGATACTATATTTATGCCGTAAGACTGAATGAAGTGGTCGATTTCGGAAAAAACCATCGCCAGAAGTTCAAAAACATTAAAATATATTAATTGTATTTGATTTAAAACATATCTGAGGATACTTTTTCACTAACAATACTTTTGTCTTATCCTACATGCGACGTAGTGCCATCTAAAACTGTTCCTCAACAAATATTCTGACAATGAGTCGACGTGCCACGCACGTCGTTCTGATCTACGCGACTGACGCGCGAGGCCACGTCTTTCCAGCGCAAGCGATTAACCCTCGCGTTCCTATAGCGGAGTCTCTGGAGATGCAGCGTTTAGCGCACGATGACACACACTGACAAACATGTAATGTGAGTATCACTCGCCGACTTCGGAGCGATAACACACACATTTACGAAGTTGTATTCGATACAATCCAACAGTATGTAAGTGACTCTGCAGCCAGCAGTTCTTTTCGAGTCGCGTTAGTTCTTTGCAGGGACTGATACAAGTAGGACGTGTGTAGCGCACAAAATTTTACCATAGAAGAATATATTTCATTACATACTTAACACATAATGTACGAAAGAGACAGTATTCACTCTCCGCAACCACCTATTATTACATGTAATAATTGTCCCGTAATAAACACCGAATGTAAATATCCTTTACTTTTGCTTGATACAAGTTTATATTTTTCCTGCACATTTTGTGTGAAAACCTTTTTGAATGTTGATATCGGAATTATTACAGAACGTTGTATAACTTATTGATTGCTGATTTCATTCTAATTTTTTTATTGAATTTATTAGTCAAATAGTTGTAGAAAACACAAGTAGAAAATATTCCTTCTCATGCTCAGGAACACAATGCGGTTGTATTAGTAGCATGCTTATCTCATGTTTCGACTCGAGCGAACGCGTAAATGTATTAGTGAGAATTGGTGTGTGTCTCAAGGGACCCCGTCACCGGGCGCGGTTCTTCAAATTCCGTAGTCCGAGGGTTAACTACGAATGTCGCCCCAAATGCGGCACCACGCCAGTGCCAATAGGCACAAGCGTGACGCCTACAGAGTGGTTGTGAATCAGTGACATCTCGGCTGTATGTGGGTGAATGAGGCGATGTTTCTCGAAGGACGGCTCGGGCATCCAAGAATCGCTCGACGCTGGTTTACATGTAAGAGTAATAGTAAACACAATAATAATAACTCATTATATTTCAATTTTTCACTCTGAAAAAGTGCCTATAGTGAGTTTGAATCTAATTCATAGGGATATATAATTTTATATGCGGCCCGCGGAGTTATGATGCATTTCCAAAGTGGCCCGCAAGATAATTTTTGTTGGCCACCCCTGGTCTACACGTTCGTCTACTCCCCCGTTCGTCTATTCTCTAACTCAGGGTGTTTAGCTACATCAGGGTGTTGAATTAGTTACACGCCGCGAGCCTTTTCTGAGTCGCTCCGCCTGCTTCTCCCTACCAACTGTTTTACCCAACCAAGCTTCTCTTTCCAATCATCTGCCAGGCTCGGCGTATTGCACGAGTATAGTGGCGCTTTAGGGCGCCATTCGCCTCTGATCGCTCGCGCTGGAAAAACGCCGCGCACGCCGATTACGGGAAAAAAAATCGATGCGCGTATCCCGTCCACTGACGTTATCTGTCAACGAACAGTTTCAAATCGCGTCACATGGCGTTTAGGTTAAAACAAAAGTATTACTAGTAAAAAAGTATGCTCAGATATGTCTTGAATTAAATGCGATTAAGAGATTTTAATGTTTTTGGACTTCCGGCGGTGGTTTTGGCAAATTCGGCAGAGAATAGTGACAGGAATAACATTGAAAAACTTATATTGTATCTCAAAATACCAATGGAAACATTGAGGGTATCTAATTTAAACAATGTAAACATATATTTCTATTTGTGAATATATGTCTACATTACATGTAGATATATATTTCTGTACAAACAATGAAGTTTTCCTTCAAGTAAAGTTGACCAAATAAATAAATAAAAAAATTAGTATTGCATCGATATTATCTCCACAATATTATGAAACTTTCATATACAGTAGAGTTCCGCTAAGAGCGTATCCGCTAAGAGCGCCTTCCCCTCAATGCGTGCGAAGAGTGTCCACCACTCTCAACCATTTAAAAGTACAAACCTTATGTGCTCTTAAGAGACACTCGGGTAACAATTCGAGCTAGTGCGGTAGTGGGGACAGAGATTTCTCGGAATTATTTCCCCTACAGCCCCTAGGCGGCGCTCTTAACGGAAGTCTACTGTACATATATGTAGGATTAAAATAAAGAAAACTCAGAGGAGTAAAAAAAAACCAAGTATATTTAAAAAACACACACGCCGTCGAACTCGCTGGTCGGGAAAGAAGGTCGCGTCCCGATCGCGTGCGCCTTTTATATTCGTTCAAAAAAAAAACGCCTCTCGCTGCCTAGCGACGTCGAGAACATTCGGTAATTGCTAGCAATGCTAGAAGATTCTGGCATCGCTATTGCGCTCAGGCCGCTCGCATCAGTCCTAGCAACGTCTAGAATTTTCCGGCATTACCGCTGTAAACGCAGCCCTAGCAACGCCTGGAATCTTCTAGCATTGCCGCCGTGCCCGGGCCGCTCGCGTCAATGGCCCTACAATTCGGCCATCCTGCGGACACATCGGGCCCCGATGCGTATCCGAATCCGCTTCGTCGCCTTCTGTAGAAGATTCGTTCACGCTGTCACTATCACCGGTTTCTGGTAGCCACTGCTTCAAATGATCTGCCGACACAGTAGTTGTTTGCGGACCTTCATGCTCGCCTACCTTCGCGACTGCATAACGATCTGTACAAAGAATATCGGTTATTTGATATGGCCCTACATATTTACACGCTAGTTTACTGCCTGGGGTAATTTGTGTCCGCTTTATCGCTACTAAATCGCCGCATTTATAAACATTCGCTTTTTTTCTTCTTCGGTTATACAAACGCATGTTTTCACACTGGATCTTTTTAATCGCTTCTCTACCTTGGTTTCTCATCGCCTCGCGCTCATTTTGCAAATCCATAACAATTTCGTTTTCGATGATCGCTCTCAATTCAAAGTCATCTCGCAAACGCATGGTTCTACCAACTAGTAGTTCGAAAGGAGACAGTTTTGTGCTCCTGGTCGGAGTAGAATTCACACATTGCTGCACTCGGTCTACATATTTGTACCACATCGTTGGATTTGGCGCCGCAAGTTTTGCTAACATTGGGATAATTATTCTATTCATGCGTTCGACTTGTCCGTTTCCGCGTGGTACTCCTGCGGTAATCAACGTATGTCTAATATTTTCATTTTTACAATATTCTTCAAAACATTTAGAAGTAAACGCGGTACCTCTATCGGACACTATACGCGACGGATTACCAAATATAGCCGCTTGTTTTTTTAGACGATCAATGACTTCTTCCGCGGTTGTCGATCGCGTTGGATATATCCATGTGAATTTAGTGAATGCGTCAATTACTATGAATATATACGCGTACCTTTTCTTTGTACTTGGTATCGGCCCTAAATGGTCTATATGGTAAATTTCAAGAGGTAAATCGCCTTTGGGGATTGGTCGCAACATCCCCTCCTGTTTCCCATTTTTGCGCTCCGCGAGAATACACTGAATACAGTTCTTTACTACCTTTTCAATTTTTGGTCTCATATTCTTAAACCAATACTCTCTCTTTAACACTTGCTCAACCTTTTTCACCGAAAAGTGTCCGATTTCGTGAGCCTGCTTGATTATTTCTTGCTGCATAACTTTAGGCACAACTAAAAGCAAATCACTCTCATACTTTTTGTATAAAATATCACGCTTTAACACATAGTCCTCGCAAAGATCGTGCCGAATTAATTCAAAAATCGGTTTTAACGCGTCGTCTTCCCGTTGTGCATTTGACAAACGCAAGAGAAGGCTGGGCCTCTCTTCCTCGATCAACATAATTTCTGCCGGATTTCGGCTGAGGGCGTCTACATGGCGCATAGATTTTCCGGGTCGATGTTCAACGGTACAATCAAAATCTTGTAACAATAGAGCCCACCGTGCTACGCGAACACACAGATCTTTTTTACCCATCGTCAAAGAGAACGCCCGACAATCTGTTATTATCTTAAACTGAATTCCCAATAAATAAACTCTAAACTTGTGTAACGATCTAACGATAGCCAATACTTCCAATTCATAACTCGCGTATTTAGACTCGGCTTCGGTCGTCTTCCAGCTCGCATAGAATACGGGATGAAAAAATTGATCACCTGGGTCCTTTTGCATCAAAATCGCGCCCAAACCCAAACTAGATGCGTCCGTGTGTAACTCGGTTTCAGCGCCTACGCGGTAAAGTTTTAATACTGGTTCCCTCCGTAACGCGTCCTTCAATTTTGCAAACGCACAGAGCTGCTCTTCCCCAAAATGAAATTTAGCGCCGTCCTTCAACAAATTTGAGAGGGGTCTCGCAATCCTTGCATAGTCTGCCACGAATTTTCGAAAATACCCTGTCAGGCCCAAAAAACTTTGGACCTCTCTCGCATTTGTTGGAGTAGGAAATTTTGCGACAGCCTGCGTTTTATGGTCCGATGGTTTAACAGTCCCGTTCTCGATGATGTAACCTAAATACTCAATTCGACGCTGAAGAAATCGGCATTTTTTCCAATTTAAATTCAACCCATATTCGCTCGCTATCGTTAGAACTCCACGCAAATTTTCTATTCCTTCCCTCTCGCTGCGCGACGGTACTATGAGATCATCTAAATACGTTAATACAATGCCTTTTGACAATGCTTCCCGAAACACAAAATTAATAAATCTTTGAAATACGCCGGGTGAGTTGCATAAACCAAACGGAACTCTAACAAACTCAAAATGCCCGTCAGGTACAACAAACGCGGTGTATTTACAACTATTTTCCTCTAAATGTACATGGAAAAAACCGTCTTTCAAGTCCAATACACTAAAATAGGTCGCCCCTTGCAAACGATCCAATTGGTCGTCGATCAGCGGGAGAGGATACCGGTCTTTCAATATTTTCTTATTAAGCTGTCTGTAATCTACGCACAAACGCATACTTCCATCCTTCTTACGCACGAGCACGACTGGACTTGCATATTCGGACGTGCTGGGTCGTGCAATACCGTCACGAATCCATTGTTCAATTTGTTTGTTAACCTGTATTTTTTCTAAAGGCGCAAGTCTCCGCGGGTGTTGGAAAATCGGTGTGTCATCTTTTAAAATTATTTGCATTTTAAGATCCGTTTGTTTTTCCCCTTTCGGCTTATACGAATGTACCAACGATTCTAGTTCACGCCTCATAATCGGATCTTTTACATTGCTACAATCTATAAGAGGCTGTTGCGAACTCTCCTGAGTATTTTCTGATTCAAAAACATTAATGCAAAATATTTCCGGTACGTCTTCGTTTGAATTGCACGTCCCATCGTTTTTATCTACACGTTTCGATACCGTCGCCTCGGTCCCGCTTAAATGAACGTTCGCATATCTTAACAAATCCGATCCTAACAGCAAATTATAACTGAGACACGAGTCCGGTACAACATGTATAGTGAGCTCGAATTTTGATCCGTCTATTTCTACGTCGGCTAAAAAGCTTCCTACCGTGCGTACATTATCGGCGCCTAAACTCTTACAAACGATTTCCGGACCCTTTAGAGGCGGTGAATTTAATTCGACGTACTGACTTATCCGCGTCAAATGTAAATCACTACCGGTGTCTAAAAGAGCAATGACTTTCTTACCCCTTATGCCGACCGCTTTATAAATCTTACAGTCTCGTTTACGAACCGCCACACACTCGTTGACTCTCTTCTCCTCGCCTCCCGACGAACACCGGGCTGCAATGTGTCCAAAATTGCCGCATTTGTGACAGCGAACTCCCTTCTCTCGGTATGGACATTCTGAACTTCGATGTCTCCAGGCACCGCAATTGTAGCACCGTTTCTTCTCTCCGCTCCTTGACTCCGGACGAGGTGTCTCTCTTCTTGCCGGCTCCATTCTAGGGATTTGCGTCTGCACTCTCATCCTTGGAACAGCACTGGCTTTCATTTTTTCATACTCCGTCAATTTTCGTCTGAATTCCGTAATACTAGTTGTACCATATAAAATTGCCTTGTTAACTGGGTCATCCTGTATCCCATCGATGATATACTGGATTTTCGATTCTGTTTCCATTTCCGCATGACTCGCGATCTCGAGCATACGGTAAACGTACTCATGGTATGTTTCGTCAGCTCGCTTCTTTGCACTGATTAATTCTTTATGGACTTCCCTGGTGGTAACGGTTTTTCCAAATTCTCGAAGGAGGGATTGTTTCAACTTTTTCCACGTACGACTGCAATCTTCGAAAGATACGAAGAGTTTTGCCGACCCTCTCAGTAGTTTCTTCGCATACACTATTTTTTGCGCTTCTGTCCACAGGCATACATGACTGGTCTCTTCGAAATTTTTCAACCACCTCCGAATGTGTTGCTTACCGTCCCCGTTAAATGTTTCCAAGGAGTCCTCTACGTCTTTGAAAGTGAGCGGCTGCTTAGTTGTATATGACCGCCTTCTTGATTTTCGTCCATTGCCTCTGCTTTCTTCTTCATCGGAATCACCGTCATCTTCTTCATCTCCATCTCCTTCTGCATCGTTGTAGTCTTCATCATTATCATGTTCATCGTCGTTATCCTCTGACTCGACAGCGCTTTTTCCCGATCCAGCAGCTTTTCCCGATGCGTCTTTTGACTTCAGAGCAGCCCTCAACCTTTCGCGAAGCACTGCTTTGCTACCCCGTTCTTCGCACGCCAGTTTTCGTAATTCTGCCTTCAGCTCTTCCATGCTCAAAGCATCGACATTAATTCCGCTAGCACCTTCCATTCTCGTATTCACACGCTACGATCCACTACTCACGACACTCAATCCGCGAAAATTCACGATTCCTCGACTCAGTGCACACGTTTCCGCACACTCAGTACGCGAAACGAACTTTTAAACACCCTACGAACACTCAGTTCGTGAAATCGAATCGTGAAACACAAGTTCCGAACACTCAGTTCGCGAAAACGAATCGTAAACCGCAATTTCCGAACACTCAGTTCGCGACTTTTCTTCTACGAACCGTGACTCGACTTGATTCGTATCCCGGAGGGGCCCCCAAAAATTGTAGGATTAAAATAAAGAAAACTCAGAGGAGTAAAAAAAAACCAAGTATATTTAAAAAACACACACGCCGTCGAACTCGCTGGTCGGGAAAGAAGGTCGCGTCCCGATCGCGTGCGCCTTTTATATTCGTTCAAAAAAAAAACGCCTCTCGCTGCCTAGCGACGTCGAGAACATTCGGTAATTGCTAGCAATGCTAGAAGATTCTGGCATCGCTATTGCGCTCAGGCCGCTCGCATCAGTCCTAGCAACGTCTAGAATTTTCCGGCATTACCGCTGTAAACGCAGCCCTAGCAACGCCTGGAATCTTCTAGCATTGCCGCCGTGCCCGGGCCGCTCGCGTCAATGGCCCTACATATATGTACATATAACATTTTCTTCTAAAATAAATGGTTCTACTGTACATACATTTATACACACAACCATATAAACAACAATCATAACGACAGTTTATTAAAATTATATCCAGTAATCTTTAATTTTTTACCTCTTGTTTCTTTAATTCATATGTATACTAAAGAAACAGTTGTGTTACGATCTAGCACGCGCACGTATAAATTAATTTCCAACGCAAATAATTAAAAAATTCGGCGACAGCAAAACGTTAGCTCTTGCGTCAAAGAATACATTGTTGCCGCCACGGTCAACTTAGCAATAGATTTTAACCGTTTGAGTATCAAGCAGCGAAAACGCGCTTCTTTCGTTTTGTATCGAGGAATGCAACAAAGTAAAATTTCAATGTTTTTCTGCTAACAATCTGTTAATCGCATTTAATTCAAGACATATCTGAGCATACTTTTTTACTAGTAATATTTTTGCTTTAACCTATACGCGATGTGACGCGTTCTGAAGCTGTTCGTTGAAAGATAACGTCAGTCGACGGGACACGCGCATCGATTTTTTTTCCCGTAATCGGCGTGCGCGGCGTCTTTCCAGCGCGAGCGATCAGAGGCGAATGGCGCCCTAAAGCGCCACTATACTCGTGCAATACGCCGAGCCTGGCTAGTCATTCCTCGTTGGGTAAAATAGTTGGGAGGGAGAAGCAGGCGGAGCGACTCAGAAAAGGCTCGCGGCGTGTAACTAATTCAACACCCTGAGCTACATGATCATTTTTAAGTTCTTCGAGCAACTCCGCCTGCTTCTCCCATCCGATCTGTTTCACCCAACCAAGCCTGCCTTGCTTTTCACCTCGCAGGGTCGGACCTATTGGCCCGAGCATAGTGGCGCATTGGGGCGACCACAGAAAACAAAACGATGCGCACGTTCCATCTACTAACGTTATTTGTCGACGAAACAGTTTCAGACTGAATCACGTTGCATGTAGGGCAAACTAAAGTATCAAATCAAATACGATTAACAGATTTTAATGTTTTTGGACTTCCGGCGGCATAATAATAAAAGATGCAGGTAGGGGAAACGACCTCTGTAGAAGTCATTTCTACATGGGTTAATCTAAAAACCCTCAAAGTTTCCATGGGTATTTTGGGGTACAATATAACTTTTTCAGTATTATTTCTATTACTTTTTTTCGGCCGAATTCGCTAAAACCATCGCCAGAAGTCCAAAAATATTAAAATCTGTTAATCGCATTTGATTTAACACATATCCAGGCACACTTTTTTACTAGTAGTACTTTTGTTTTACACTACACGCGACGTGATGCGATTTAAAACTATTCGTCGGCAAATAACGTCAGGCGACGGGACACGCGCATCATTTTGTTTTCCGTGGTCGGCGTGCGTTGCACGTCTTTCCAATGCGAGCGGTTAGATACGAATGTCATCCCAATGCGCCACCATGCTCTGTCGATAGCTCTGTGGCTGGTAAGTGATAGAAAAAAGAATCTTCGCTGGGTGAAACAGATGGTTGGGAGAAGCAGGCGGAGCGACTAACTAAATAAAATCACTGTTCTAGATCGTTCTCGCGGTATTTAAAAAAGCCCCACAGTAATACAATTGGAAAAGTGGCATACATCGAAAATGAAAGACTATTATATTATTTATGCATAACCATGTTTATACGTAAGCCGTATTTCAATATTAATTTAACTGCATTTCATTTGGCCAATTGTTCGGATTTTCCAGACTTTATCTACATTCAAGTCAATATTGCAGGTTTCAATATAAAAATATAAAATATAGAGGTCTAATATTTGCAATATATATAAAGAAAAACTAATACTAAAGTGTCCCATTTAGCAATATGTATTTCTATCTACATAGCTCTTCATTGATACACAAAATTGCTCGGCAAATCAGTTTAGTCGTTCACTTATTGATGTATGTACAATTCTGTGACAAAAATCTCTAGTTTTGGTAACAACACTGGCGTTTTATGGGTTTGAGACAGTGTAGTGGGAGGTTCGGATGACCCTGACTTATCGTGAATAAGGTTTCAAAAAGGCGATTGCTTTTCCGGTGACTTTCGTCAAGATTAAAGGTCTTCCAAACATATTTTAAAGGAAAAGCGATGACGGAATCGAAGATAACTAACAGTTCCGTTTGAACCCTGAATCACGTTTAGTAATATTTCGCTATTATATCGCAAAAAATTAGGTCGGGATTCAACAAGTTGTAATAACATAGTAGGTAATTTCAATGAAAATGTCATTGCCTAGTGATTTAAATATGATTAAATTAAATACAATGTCATAAATTCGTTGAGAATTCAACAGAATTTTGAGTAATTTTTAATCATTCAATTTCTTATTTTAACAGGAATATTCGAAAGCTAAAACTTCTAGTACAGTTATACCGAATCCGTTACATGTGTATCTTTCACCTTCGAAAAAAATTCCTGACGATTATTTGACCACAACAGAACCTGGCGAACGTATAAGATATGAAGATAATGATAAAGAAAATATTAAAAGTTACACTTTAGCTGGATTCAGTTTTAATGATTTAGATCACGAAGGCTCGGCAAGCAGTCACGTCGAGGGAGCTCGAATACAGGTATTGGAATAATAAGTTATATACAGAGTTCATTGATGTATTTAAATAATATAACACAACAATGTGAAGGATCAAAAAATAATATATCATTAGCAACAGTCGTGCATTGCAAATAATTTTGAAAGAATACAAATTTTAGAAATCATAATTTCCCAACGGGGGATTGTCGTGGTGTCAAGTTCGACGAGCTTAATTTTAACGAGCACTACTTATTGCCACTCGCGAAATTGCGACGATATAACCTTCAGTGACTGATTTATTCGGCGCGATTGTTCTCGACCGGCAGAGAATTTAGCGCGTTTGCGATAGTGGTCTTTCGATACTGTATTTTTGACGATATTGTCATCAAAATCTCAAATAGTTTTAGAGAAATTAGAATCTCTAGCACGTTCACATATGCTTGGGAAATCTAAAATGTTAACGGGGAGATTGGACGTCTCTCTTCGTACCATTGTCGAGAGCGAGGAATCGGCAACATACAAAGTTCTGTTAAAAATATTTTGAAATTTACTTTTCAACGCGATTTGTTACCGTAGGGAAGGTTGCTTGAATAAAGGTCATTGACAGAGTGGAATAAGCCTGTAGCGGGATGTCTCTGCTAAAATGGATACATTAGCAATAGTACTCTATACGTCAGTGACTTTATTTAGTTGATCGCTGCATGCCTTTTTCGAGTCGCTCCGCCTGCTTCTGACAATCATCTGTTTTACTCAACTAATTGTAAGATTGACTTGCCACGCACGCCCACTACGGAACGAAAAAAACCATGCGCGTGTCCCGTCGACTGACTTCTACATGGTTTAAACTAAATACCCCTAAAGTTTTCATTTGTATTTTGGGATACAATATAAGTTTTTTAATGTTATTTCTATCATTGTTTTCAGCTTAATTCGCCAAAACCATCGCCGGAAGTCCAAAAACATTAAAATCTGTTAATCGCATTTGATTTAACACATACGTGAGGATACGTTTTTACTAGCAGTTAGGGATTGCAATATCGGACCAAAAGTTCAATACCGGTATCCGGTATTGTTTAGATCTTAATACCGGAATACCGGTTTTAATACCGGTAGTAGGAATTTTAGAAATAGAAAGAAAACACAGGTGTTTCTTTGTTTTCCTTGCCAGTTTTATTAGAGAGAGTAAATATCACAAAAAATCATTTGAAACTTATAAATTATAACAGTATATAAAGGATCACAAAAAAAGTAAAGGAACAAGGAACATCTTATGTATTTAAATCACACAAAAATGTAAATATCACTATTCAGTCTGTGGTGCTATTACAAATTTTTGAAATGTGATCTTAAAAACATAATGCATCAATTGTAGTCATTAAGCCTGGAACGTAATTTTGTGCAAAAATTACCAGTTGTCGAAAACGCTCTTTCAGCATCTACGCTAGTTGGTGGTACTGTTAGCAATGCGCGATATACTTGTTCGAAGTACATATTTACCTCTATATCCCTCATCTTCAAATAAATCGATTTCTCGTCGGACGGTGTTGGATATAACTGATTTCTGTATTATATTTTAGTTTGTTGAAATTTTGTTAGTTGTCGCTAATTCTAATTTTTGTTCAAGAGACAATTCCTTTCCACCGTCGACATTAGTGTCATCATCATTTTCAATGACTGTATCGAATTCTTCTGAATGTGGATAGGTTTGTGGGTAAAAAATTTTAAAAAAGTTTACTATAAACTTGATCAAATTTTACGATTTAAAAAGTTTCTAGTAAATACCGAAAAAACGGTATTTAATCTTGCGAATACCGGTATTACAAAATTGTACAAATGGCTCAAAATACCGGTATTCGATATCCCGGTATACCGATATTGCAATCCCTACTAGCAATACTTTTGTTTCACCCTACACGCGACGTGATACGATCTAAAACTGTTCGTCGACAAATAACGTTAGACGACGGGACACGCGCATCGTTTTGTTTTCCTTAGCCGGTGTGTGTGTCACGTCTTTTCAGTGCGAGCGGTTAGATTAGAACAGGCTGTTGAATTAGTTACACGCCGCGAGCCTTTTCTGAGTCGCTCCGCCTGCTTCTCCTTCCGAACTATTTCACCCAACCAGGAACGACTTGCCAGACTCGGCGTATTACACGAGTATAGTGGCGCTTTAGGGCGCTATTCGCCTCTGTTCGCTCGCGCTGGAAAGACGCCGCGCACGCCGATTACGGAAAAAAAAATCGATGCGCGTATCCCGTCGACTGACGTTATCTGTCAACGAACAGTTTCAGATCGCGTCACATGGCGTTTAGGTTAAAACAAAAGTATTACTGGTAAAAAAGTATGCTCAGATATGTCTTGAATTAAATGCGATTAAGAGATTTTAATGTTTTTGGACTTCCGGCGGTGGTTTGGCAAATTCGGCAAAGAATAGTGACAGGAATAACATTGAAAAACTTATATTGTATCTCAAAATACCAATGGAAACATTGAGGGTATCTAATTTAAACAACATAAACATATATTTCTATTTGTGAATATATGTTTTCATTCAATGTAAATATATATTTCTGTACAAACAATGAAGTTTTCCTTCAAGTAAAGTTGAAGAAATAAATAAATAAAAAAATTAGTATTGCATCGATATTATCTCCACAATATTATGAAACTTTTATATATACATATAACATTTTCTTCTAAAATAAATGGTTCTACTGTGCATACATTTATACACACAACCATACATATACAATCATAACGATAGTTTATTAAAATTATATCCAGTAATCTTGAATTTGTTACCTCTTGTTTCTTTAATTCATATGTATACTAAAGAAACAGTTGTGTTACGATCTAGCACGCGCACGTATAAATTAATTTCCAACGCAAATAATTTAAAAATACGGCGACAGCAAAACGTTAGCTCTCGCGTCAAAGAATACATTGTTGCCGCCACGTCAACTTAGCAATAGATTTTAACCGTTTGAGTGTCAAGCAGCGAAAACGCGCTTCTTTCGTTTTGTATCGAGGAATGCAACAAAGTAAAATTTCAATGTTTTTTTTCTGCTAACAATCTGTTAATCGCATTTAATTCAAGACATATCTGAGCCTACATTTTTACTAGTAATATTTTTGCTTTAACCTATACGCGATGTGACGCGATCTGAAACTGTTCGTTGACAGATAACGTCAGTCGACGGGATACGCGCATCGATTTTTTTTCCCGTAATCGGCGTGCGCGGCGTCTTTCCAGCGCGAGCGAACAGAGGCGAATAGCGCCCTAAAGCGCCACTATACTCGTGTAATACGCCGAGTCTGGCAAGTCGTTCCTGGTTGGGTGAAATAGTTGGGAAGGAGAAGCAGGCGGAGCGACTCAGAAAAGGCTCGCGGCGTGTAACTAATTCAACAGCCTGGATTAGAATGTCGCCTCAATGCGCCACCATGCTCTGCCGATAGCTGCGCGACTGGCAAGTGATAGGAAAACGAATCTTCGTTGGGTATAACAGATGGTTGCGAGAAGCAGGGGGAGCGACTCGAAAAAGGAACGCAGCGATCAACTAAATAAAATCACTGCTATAGGTGATGTGGAAGTTCATTAATCATTCAAATATGACAGAAATTGGGGGTTGTGGAACCCAATGCTGATAGTCACTAATACAAATTTACAGTTGGCCGGGTTCACACTGTCCTGTCATTACACTGTCCAACAAATTGAAAACTTTTTTCTACTTTCCGAGAACCACTGAGTAATCCTTTAGAGTTCGTCTTCCTGAACACGAATCCATCAATGAAGTTTTTTTATCACTCTCTGATTTCGAAAAACATCAGTTTCTGTAAAAACGATGGATTTCGTTAAAAAAAGCTGGTATTACGTGAAAACTAAGAAAGGTAAATAGTTGTTCTTGGTCTCCAAAAATAGAGGAGTGTTTCCCGAGTATGCATGTGTAAGCAGCTATAATATTCCCTACTTGTTAATGGCAATAAATCACTGCCAAAGTATAAAAGCGAGCAGATGACCAAACTTTCTACGCATTTACTTTGCATTTTCGCATAGAGTACTACTGCTGACACAAGTTTATTACACGTCATTGGATGCTGTGGGCATTTCTGAAGAAAAAAGTATCGGCGAAAAATATCATAACAGTTTTGGTTTTACCATAATTAAAAAAATTATCCATCAACAGCGTGTACCAACCGTTTTCCCGCTACGACGCCATCGTTCGCTGAATCGGACGCGTAGATGCCGTAGCTATACATGACAATACTGTAATGTACCGACCCACCGATCTGTTAATAGATAAGATAACTTTAAGGAATATTTTATAAGCACAAATTTTTTGTACTACGACTCGCTCAACATCCGTCATTCCATAACACAGGTCCACAAAAAAAAAAGTGGTCTGTGCTGGGTGTTGGATAAAGATTTTCCGACGTATTTTTTACCGCTGAACACGAATCTGAAATCAAAATTGGGGGTCAAACTCCAAAAAACGGAGAAAAATAAAAAAAAATATATAAAATCCACGATCTAATAATTTTTTCTGCATGTGTTGAAAGAAAAGAAAAAGTATAGTATTTACTGCAGGGCGATTTATAATGTAAAGATATTACAGATTTATTATATATATATATAATGGTGTATAAAGGTAATATAAGCAGGGTATAGTACGTGCGTACAGTTCGGTTGCTCGCTCGCGACTCTCCGCACCTAATGGGTCCTACCGCTAGGCGCTGTACGCGAATCTTATTTCACCGCGCGAAATTTGATTGTTACACATGATAAAAACAATCTTATAATTTTTGTTGTTTCCTGGCCCTTTTCTCCTCAAATGACCTGTGCAACGGATTTCTGCTACGCTTTTTCCCTCTCTGTCGAGTTTCTCTTTGTAGCATCCAGCAGTAATCTGCAAACATATTAACTCCCCACTGTCCCTGAAATCGCCGTTCAAATTCTTTGAGATCTTGATGAAATCTCTCTCCTTGCTCTTCACTAAAGTCTCCGTTGTTCTCCGAAAAGTGGTTGAGATGCGAATCAAGGAAGTGAAGTTTCAAATTCATTAGGCAACCTGAACGCTGAAAGTTTGCGATCATATTGGGCACAATATTTTCGTAATCAGCATCCTTGGTGTTACCTAAAAATTTGGTACATACTTCCTTGAAACTTAGCCATGATGCCTTTTCTTGGTCATTTATAACTGAAACAAATGCTCCATCTTTGAATAACGTCCGAATCATTCTACACATCCCGTTAACACCTTGAGTGCGGCGTCAGTCCCTGGGGACTGACAGTAGACTTTTCGTTGGGGTGGCGCGGGTTCTAGGGACTGACAGCGAACTTTTCGTTTGGTTAACATCGGTGCGTGAGACCGGCAATGTCAAGGGTTAAATTATTTATGACAATTGAAAAGTTTATATTAAAATTTAGTGAAGTTTATGAAAACATTTAAAGCAAAGATGTGGTTGAGAGTTGCACAAATTAGAGTAACAACCTTCTTTGTTAGTTTTCTCGCTATCTTGCGTCCGAATGTTTTTGTGTTTGTACTATAAGATTGAACCCAGTGTTTTTTAACTGTATGCTCCTTTCCTCCTTTCTTTTGCTGTACCTTTTCTGTGCTTCCGTGTTTTTTTCCGACTCTCCAGGCGATCGTCCTTTTGTCTTTCTGGTATTCCCCACCCCATTATTTCTTGTTTATAATTTGTATATTTGTGCATTGAGTACATCGTTCTCACAGTCTAAACGATAAATGAAAAAAATAAACAAAGTAGTCTTCTGTTCATACTCGTCAATCCACAACCGCATTCGGCATCAAATTCCTCTCGCTGCCGCCTGAGGGGAAAGTATAGCCAAATGACGCCGCACTCAACGTGTTAAAGGGCAGTTGTCATCAGAGTCCAAACACTCCGTTGTAGCAGGTTTTTGCCGGTAAATGTACCGATTCAATGTCCTGACGTTTTATTTTCTATCAAAGACTGAATTCTACAGAGAGAAATAAGCAGAAACTACAAATTGATAATAAGATACTGAAAATACTATTAGATCGTGGATTTTATCGTTTTTCTTATTTTTCTCCGTTTTTTGTAGTTTGACCCCCAATTTTGACTTCAGATTCGTGTTCAGCGGTAAAAAATACGTCGGAAAATTTTTGTCCAACACCCAGCACAGACCACTTTTTTTTTGTGGACCTGTGTAATCATCACTGATTCACTGCCTCAAGTCGAAACAAGCGACTTGTGCTAGCAATAATACTTTACGTGAAGACGCAAAGTGAATGCGTAGAAATTTCCCGCAGCCGCTCGGTTTTAAACTTTGACATTTATTTACTACTAATTGTAAGAAAAACAATCTACCGTTCTTAGTTTTCACGCAATATCAGCTTCTTTACTGAAATTCACCGTTTTTACAAAAACTGATGTTTTTCGGAAACAAAGGGTGGTAGAGAAATTTCGTTGCCGGATTCGTGGTCAATACGACAATAACCTTATAAAAATCACCCAGTGACTACTGAAAAACAGAAAAAAGTTTTAAATTTATTGGACACACCCTGTGTATCTTTTTTTGAATTACAAAATCTGTAAAAAATATAAGCACTTACTACTTACAGTTAGAACATAGTAAAAATAATAATAATAATAATAATAGTAATATTAGTAATAACAATGATGGTTATAGAGCTAATTTTTCTAAAGCAATGGATCGTAATATCGATTTTAATAGGCAATGTTTACCATCATATTTAATATTACGTTGGAACGGTTTAAATTGTTGTCACATACTATTTAAAAAGGTTTTCAAAGTGATACCAATATAATATACTACTTTTAATGTATTTCAGGAAACAACAATAAATACGTAAATTATTGATAAATTCACTCTCCCCAAACAAATCTATATTGTTTATGCGAACCTTTTCATACTATTGCTATTTTTAACGATTCTAATCACATTTTCATCAAGAACTAACAACGATATTTTCTATTATTTATCGATAATAAATTTAACGATACGTTTTTATTGTTTATCGATAATGAATTTTTACAATATCTCTGCAGATAGTGCAAGCTCAACATATGAAGCCAACATTCAAACAAGAGAACCACACACCTGCTTCTGCTTTAAAAGATGAATCGAAATGGAAAGAATATCCTGTAACGGTTTCACCCGTAAATAGAGAACGAATTTATGTTATAACACCCCAGTCTGTACCAACAGCAACTTTCAAAAGTAACTTGCACAAAGAAATAGAAGAAACGGATGATGGAAATACAAAATATTCAAAGAAACTAAGTGAGATACATGTTAAAACAAATAAAACTTCACTTACCGATTTTGAGACAATAGAAAAAGTTTATCAAGTGCTTCCACAAGCAGTGAACAACTTAGCTGTAGCTTCTACGGGAAAGGAAAGTATTCCTTTATGGGGTATTATGGAACACGAAGAGTTTGCATTGTTAAATACCGAGGAAGACAATGACAGCACCATAGATAGACCTGTACTTTATTCTGGACATTCGAAGGTATGTATATAAGATGGTTTTATTAAATGCCTTTAAAAAGTTTAATTTATCAAGAGTCCTTTGCGCAGATATAGTTCTGTTCATTGTAAAATAGCGTATCCTGATTGACGTGAATATGATATATAATATATGTATATATTTACACGCATCACGGGCATCACACCTTACGCTTCTATCTGTATCTCACATTATCACTCATTCTCTCTCCCATTATTTTTCTCTCTCTCTCTCTCTTACTCACACACTTGGCCTTCAGGCTAGAACGTGCACTTTTTTACATATTCGCTGTTCACCTTTGTTGCTGACGAACATCGCGTGACCTACTGTCGGCCAAATTGGAGAAGTATTGACAAGTAGTTTGCCCCGATTCACGCGACCTATAACCAAACCCGGACACTTCTTGTCTGATGTTATTTTCGATACTAATATAATACATGACTGGCTGAAAGAACTTTGTTAGGTTTGGTTCAATTTAGGTGTTTGTAACGAAAAGATGAATTAATGCTGGTTGGGCAAAATATTAAAAGAAGGTCGCCATCAGATGATAAGGACTTGTAAGAGTTTAGAATTAGAATTTAGAATATGATTCAGAATTTGGAGATGACTCTCACAATTAGTTGAACTTGAAAATGAACCGAGTAATGATGAACTTGTAATAGTGCTGAACTTATTATGAGCCTGATGAAAAGAGACGTAGGGTTTTTAAAGGTTTTTGGAGGCGGAGTGGAAGTGGTGACAATGGTGGATGCAAGAAGATCAAAATAGAAAGTAGGATTTCGGATTGGTACAGCAATTTCGGAGATGAGTAAGGAACGATGACTGTGTTAGGGAGTTGAAAGGTCGGGATGGAAAAATAGGATTGTTTGGAGTTAAGGCAGTGAATCTGTGATGATTGTGGAATGATGGATGTTGAGCGAGCCGTAGTACAAAATGATTGTACTTATAAAATATTCCTTAAAGTTATTTTGTGTACTAACTGATTGGAGGGTCGGTACATTACATATCATTCGATAATGACCCGTCATGTAGTATTCCTCGAGTGGGTAAAAAAGAACCATCTGTTTTGGGATAGGGAAAGAATGTGAAAAAATACACTGTGCTTGGAGATTCCTTAATAATGAAGGGCTTTTTACGGGGATAGCTTTGACAAATATTCCGTTCCATTAAAAGAAATAGAAAAAATAGAAAAATAGAGACTGTAGTATGGCGAAAATTAAAAAGGCTCGAAGCGTCGAAATGGACCGCTGAAGGGAGCGGAGGAGCGAGGCGCTGAAGCGCGAACCCGCGAGATCAAGCTTGACGACGTGATTGTTGATTTCGGCAACCGAAGGTAGTAACAGTCAGATGTAAAAGCAGGTGCACAACGCGATAGAACTACTTATTTTGCACCACGAGATAGAGGACGAGGTAAAAGCATCAGTCGCTCTCAGGTAGCAGCATATGGCCCCTCCGAGAGGAGGTACGGGAAAGGACGGGAGTGTTCCTGGGTCCGCGTGTCGGTATGGAGAGTTTGGCGATAATACCTGGACGTCTACCGATCCAGAGAGTACAGAGCATATCCTAGACGCCCGTTGGTAACTAAATTCGCGAAATTAGAGTCACGGGCACAACCGCAAACTTTTACATCATTTGGAGAAAATTATCGTGCAGTCAAGCCTAGTCAGTTTACTCTTGATCATCAAGTGCACGCGTACTTTGTGAAAATTCAAAGTCGATTTTCTCGAAAACAAAGCCTAAAACGAAAAATTTGTATTCTATATTTTTGACTTATTTTTTCATGTATAATCACCCCTTTTTCGCTTGTACCACCAGTTACCAACCACCCTGTATATACATACATATATAATCAATATATATATACAATATATATACAAGACAAGACATATATGTATAGATACAAGACAACGAATAAAAAAACGTTTGTACTAAAATATGCCCTTTTCTATACCGTGCAAATTTTGTATACAATATTTTTCATATCATTACGAATAACGTCAACATTCAAGGTGGACATATTTAGTTAGTGTATAGTTCTACATTTCTCACTTTAGAGAAGCTTTTCATAAAATCATAATGAATTGTAATCTTTAGCTTTGTTTTCAGCTTTCAACATTACTTTTATTTACAGTTATACCTATACATTTATACTTCAAATAGAAATGTTCTTCACATTTGTTTTGTTAGGTTAATAATAACACGTTTGCTGAAGAAATGTTGTTTATTGGAAAACTTAACTTAAAGGATGAGGTTGTCTTTACACTAATTTACACCCGTGCCTTTCGATACCGCTAGACTAACTAAAAAAGAACGCCAGGGGCCCTCGCGGACGGTCCCAGGGCCGGCACCTTCTACTTATTTTCCCGTGCATAATCCGACAACATTAGTATACATAGGTTACCTGTCTTAACCCATTTGTATCATACGATAAATTCAAAAATATATCTATACTATCAAATTTCTTAATACTATGTCTAAGTCTAACAATATTTCAAATAGTGATATTGTACTTTAATCGACGAATGTTGTATAAATAATTTAAACTGTTCAAACTTTTCGTCGATAGTGACCAGAAAAAGTGCGCACACATATGCGCATGTGATGCAAATGGGTTAAAGGAATTAAACTTTACACTATTTGAATTACTTTTTAATTTAATATATTAATAATAACAATTCTAATGGTATGATTTTTTCTGTGACAGGTATCACGTGCTAAGCGATGACATATGGATGTGAGTGTAAATTGACGAAATTCATGAATACATTAATTATAATAATCACTTTCAACTGTACATAAACACTAGACTCATACCCGTGTGTGAATGCTAAATTGCGTATTTGTTTTCGATCTACCTTTGTTTATGTTTATATGATGATGTATGTAGTAAAATGTATTTTTACATATCCCTTGAGGAGTGCGAAAACTTTTCATGGCCAGTATTTTAACTTATACATACATAATGTAACGTATTTAAGTAAATAAATAATAATATATAGAAGATGCAATAGTTTCTTGTTTAATTTTACTAAAATAAAGCATTAATTATAAGCATTATCATAACAATACTAACAATCGATCGGATGACTCGTGAGTCGATGGAGTTTATGTTTTTCAAAGGGAAGATTTTGGGCAGCGGTGATATGCACATGTCCAGAATTAGGAATTATAATATAATTATACATAACAGGAGTTAAGAAACAGTAAGCAATGAAGAAAGTAAGTACAGATCGACCCACGAAACTAGTCATCTGACAAGGAGAGGACCCCAACTGTCCGACATCGATTTTAACGAGGCTTTGCAAGACGATAGCATATAGGTCCCTAATGATATGTATAAAATATTAGCCGTAGTTATGCGGTAGTTTTAAAGATATAAGCGATTAAAGTTCATCCCTCATCATATACTATAAATGTAATTTGGGTTACAACAGCTGTGTTGGAGCAGTGGCAGCGGTTTAAGGCTCACGACCCGAACGTCTTACGTTCTCGAGTCCCTCATGACGGGTAATTTTTTTTTTCTCTTTTAATTTGATAAAATTGCACACAATGCAGAATAACAATTATCGTACACTTGCAATATATACATTTACATTATGTACGTTTCGGACCTCGCAAACTGTCTTTTTAATCTTCAAAGTCCTCGAAGACAATTCAAACTGTATAGCTAGCTAAATAAAAGTTAGTTAATTTTAAACCGTTGGAGGAAGCATTAGCCGTGCGTTTTTTAAGGCGTACAATCAATTTTACAAGGCTTACTGCACAGTCCGAGTAAGCATCTGTTTCGAAAAGTTTACGTTTTTTCAGCCACGCGGGTGCCACTTTTCTTTACTTTTAATGGCCTAGGTCAGGGGTCGGCAACCTTTTGAGTCACAAGAGTCGAAAATTACAATTTACAAAATTTCAAAGTTTTTAAAGAGCCACCAAATTTTTTCTTGCCAACTGTTGGCAGGTAATACGCAGGAAGGGAGTTCGGGTAACTTGAACACTTGCGTTTAATGCAAATACTTTAATTGCGGTTTAGCGGTTCTATACATTACAGTAGGTTATAATATCTTGTGAACAACTACGCTAAAAAGGGCGCGTTCCGCAGACCAGTGGCGGCGCGTAATGCGACAGGAAGTCAAGATAAAGAGGGCCTCGTGTCGCCGGTGTTTAAAATACACCCTATTCTTACACCAACAATAAACAGTACTCGCATAAATAAAGTTTTTTAATAAAAAAAAAAACTAATCTATTTATCCATATATAAGTAATGTTTTTCACAACAAATTAGATAATATATATAGCATTATTAGATACGTAATTACTTATTATTTAAGTAAAAAATTAAAACAATTAAACATTTACTTACAACACTAACTTGTACTTCAATAACAAACAATTGAGCAAACAAATTCAATGGGAGCGATGGCTTTGCATGGTTATTCAAGTAGAAAATTTAAACTTTACTAAACAATGTAACTTGTACTTAAAATTTAAAAAAAACAATAGTATACATTTGAGCAAACAAATTCAATGGGAGCGTTGGCTTTGCATGGTTTTAGAAAGTTTGGATAAATTTGGCTCATAACTTGTTGTTTTAAGTTTCAAACACGATTCTAAATTTTCATTTGTTAGTTGGCTTCTTACTTTACTTTTAATTATATTCATGCAAGGGAACGCTTGCTCGCACGAATATGTCGATCCGAAGATAGTCAGCACTCCAAATGCCAACTTCTTCACCTCACTGTAGCAATCTGGAAGACTATTCCATGCGTCGAATATAAGTGCCTCAACTCGTTGCATTTCTTTTAAAGCTGTCCACTTTTGTTGCGTTGCGTACATACATTTCTGGACCTCCAACTCTTCCAACTTGCTTTTCAACTCTCTAAATTTTCCACTCCACAAAGCTTTACTTTTTAAATCGATCAATTGCATTTCTAGAGATCCAGTATCAATTCCAAATGGCTCAATGTGGATTTCGTTACTATTTGTGTTGAGAGGATTTACTATGAATGCTAGAGTGGTTTTGTTGGTTTTGAATTGCTCAAATCTGTCAGAAAATTCATCTTTAATTTTTTTGATAACTGTGCTGAAGTAATTCGTGTCAACAGTTGCACTGGTTTTATCGCGATATTGCTTTAGAAATTGAAAATGAAGTAATTTACCGCTCTGAATATCTTCTGCAAAAAGAATTAATTTTTCTTCAAAACAAACCAATTCTTCTACCAAAACATAGGCTGGGTATCCCTTTCCTTGCAGTTTTAGATTCAGCTCATTTAATTTAGCTGTGATATCCACCATAAAGTAAAATTTTTGCAACCATTTGTCGTTCTCTAATTCAGGGTGATTAATGCCTTTTTCATTTAGGAATGTATTTATTTCATTCAAGCACAAAGCAAAACGTTTCAACACCTTACCTTTGGAAAGCCATCGCACTTTATTGTGAAGAAGGAGGTCGGAATACTGAGTCTCCATTTCGTTTAAGAATTCTTTAAACTGACGATGGTAGAGTGCTTTTGACAAGATGCTGTTAACAATCTTGATTACCAAATTCATGACCTCAACTATTTCGACCGGAAATGTTTGGGCACAAAGCGCTTCTTGGTGTATTATGCAGTGAAACGTAAGAATTTCGTGGTTTATTTTGCTTTGAAGAATCGTTGTTGCCCCTTTATTTTTTCCTGTCATACTTCTGGCTCCATCAGTTGCTATTGAAACGATCTTATTGTCTTCAAGGCATTTTTGCACGGCATTCGCTATATCTTCCCCTCTAGTTTGTCCCGAGAGCGGTAGCAATCCTAGAAGTTCTTCTTTTGGACCTTGGGAAGACATATACCTGACAAAAAGGGCAACTTGTGCCGTGTCTTTTATGTCGCAAGACTCATCTATAGCAAGTGATAAGGCAGAAGAAAGTTGAATATCTTCCACCTGCAAATATGTTACATTTGAAGACATTTTAGCTATTCTATCTTGTACTGTTTTAGCGGATAATGGCAAATCTTTGATTTTTTTCAAGATTTCTGGTTTGTTCTTGAAATCACGAAACAGTTCTTCAGATGCACGTATAAAGCAATCTTTGACATACTCAGCATCTGTGAATGGTTTGCCTTTTTTTGCAATTTCTAGAGATACCGCGAAGCTTGCCAGATTAACATTACTTGCAGATTGCGTCCAGTTACTTAACATGGAACTTGATTGCTGTTTTTGTTTTTGGAGCTCGTCGACAGCTTTTTTTCGTTCTTCGCCGGCTGGATATCTACTAGCAAACTGAGTATGTTGTTTAATGAAGTGTCTCTCTAAATTTGATTTCTTATTGTGTGCGAGTTTTTCGTGGCAAATGAGACAAGTCGGAAGGCCATCTGAGTTGCGTATGAAAGCGAACGACTCCGTCCAATCCCGATTGAATTCTCGATGCTCTTCTTCAGTTCTTCTCTTTTTTTTGTAGATGCCATGCCTGCGGTGAAGCAGCAATAAAGAATTTTTAAAATTATTATTTAGGTATGCAAAACAGCAGATGACAAGTTTTGCAATTATTTACTACGTCAACGTATACCTAAGTAAATACGTACGAGAAGCTGGGCATAATGAAATATAATTAATCAAAAAACATTTTACAACGATATTTCCCTTTTAATTATATATGTGAAACTTAGGGGTATACATTTTTAGAATATATCAACATTTACCATTTAAAAATACTTACCTAAATAAAATAAATAATTCTCTAATATTTTAATTATTAAAGTAAATAATTTAGACACGAAACACTGTTTGTCTCACTCTCTCACGTATTGATTGACTATAAGTACGTATGTACATAGTTTCGTCGCATCTGTGGTCGCCTCCCGTGTGCGGTGATTGCCGATTGGCACAAACTTGTCAGAACGTGTTTATCACGGCGCAGTCTGCACATTTTAGTTGTTTTTTTTTAAATTTTGGCAAATATTAGATACTTAGTTTACGAGTAAAGGTGTTATGCCCAGCTATGCCGAAATCAATGAAAATTGCCAAACATATAAACAATCTAAAACTACAAATACCTACCTACTTTGATCCTCAGAGTTCGAAAAATAGGTTTATTAAATAACAGTTTATAGATACTTACACTTATAATTATTATTTTAACGCTAATTTTTAAATAATAAAAGATATAAAATAGATAAATAATAAAATAGGTAATTTATTAAAAATATATTTTAATAAAAACACTTTTGCGGTAATATCCAACAGTAGTACTTTGTTCCTTGTTTGACAATTCTTATTGATTTCAAAAAAGTAGTTACGTATCTTATTTGGAAAAAAATATGTATAATATGTATTTCAAAAATATAATACTTATTATGTTACCTACCTTTACTTCGGTTTTTTTATTATTATTAAAAAATTTACATATATAACTTTGGGAAGATAATTCGCTTCTAACTCTTTTACTTGAAACAGAAAAGCACACGTCACAGCCAAAGCACTGGTGAAGACACGAAATTGTCTTGCGTCGAAAGCGCATTAAAACCTACATAGAAACATCCGACGACGGTGTCATTCGAAACATTTGACGACAGTGACGACGCGTGTCACGGGGGAGGGGTGCGGTGAAAAGCAATTACAAGTGGCTGAGAGATAGAATCGATGCCTAATCCTCGTTAATCGATTCAGAACGATTTTTAAATGTTTTTTTTTTATAAAATAAATAATATTTGCATATGGAACTAAAGAGCCGCAGCTTCACATCCAAAGAGCCGCATGTGGCTTGCGAGCCGCAGGTTGCCGACCCCTGCGCTATACAGTAGTGTTGCGAGTGGAGTGGGGGGCCTAGTAGGTAAGGCCGCGCATGCATATTCATCGACTACGTTGAACAGAGGATCAGTCCCTCTCGATGCTACGTCCAACGAGCAACAGGTCGACTTAAAAAACATATTTTCGGCCATCAAAAGTATAGCCGATCAATTACCAATTATTTTTCAACGCATCGGCGAAAATACCGAAAAAATTAATTTCCTCCTTCAATCTTTTATAGATGATAATCATGCTCAATCTGTTGATTACCATGGACGTACCACGAGAGGCGTTCGAAATGATTTTCCGCAATAATGGCCACTACCGATCAAAACAGTATCCCGTTGGTCAATCTCCGAATCATTACTGTCAACGTCAACTCTGTTATAAATCTTCACAAACGTGCATATTTGCATCAATTTTTAAATTCTCATCGACCCGACGTATGTGGTCTCATTGAAACGAAGCTAAATCCGAGACATAATTTGGAGGTTCCACCACAATTTATAATAATACGCAAAGACAGAGCAAACAACCGTTTCGGCGGCGGTGTCGCTATGGTTATTAATAGAAGATACAAATTCACTCGTATAGAACTCTCCACTTCTCACGAAAAATTTTTAGAAGCCATTGCGATTCGCTTGGATCTTTCGGCTGGTAGAAGCCTCGTGATCGCGGCGGTGTATAGCCCTTTCAGTGATAAAATCGTGTTCCTTCGTGACCTCGATGATCTATGTACTCAGTTGCGAGTTGCAAATGACTCGAATCACTTTGTGATCGCGGGCGATCTTAACGCCAAACACACATCATGGCGTAATACAGTCAACAACAGCAAGGGGTTAGCTCTTTTTGACTGGCTACAGTTACAGGGTGCTATCTTCCGCGCTTCCCTTCTATATTCGGAAATACCGACTTATCATCCGGCTAACTCGAACTTGGACATTGCTTTGGTGGACAGCAGGCTGATCGATCGTATTAACGATGGAACGCAGGGGCTGGGTCTGCTGCCCTATGATAGCGATCATTGGGCCATAACGATTAATCTCTCTCTCCTCGGTTGGAATACATACGTAGAACGAGCCCCTAGAGTACTGAGACTAAATTATCGTTTAACCAAATGGAAAGAATACAAACTCAAACTCCATAATTATATCAGCAGCCTAAATCTCCCGTCGTTACTTAATGCGTCGATCGAAACTATTAATTCTTCAATAGAGGCCCTCGAGGAAAATATTTCCGTAATTCTGACGAGCTGTACACCTACCATGGAGGCTCTGAACTGCCCGAGAGAATATGACGACCGACGCATTAATAAGCTCAAAAAATTTAAATCCAAACTTATCACCAGATTATTTCGTTTATTGCGCCTTCGCGACAATTTAACTCCAATACAGTCTAACGTGATCAAATTTTATAAATCAATAATTCAGCGTACCAATTACAGACTCAAAAAACTCTACTCTGCAGTTGCAAATAAATTCTGGAACGACAGACTGTCCAAACTAGATACTCGTGATTCCATTAAGCTACACCCTTTTATAAACAGAATTATAAATCCAAAAAACATTGACTCAATTCCGCCACTAAGAGGCGCGATAAACGACGATTTTCTTTGGTCTGAATCCGGAATAGATACATCGACACTCCAGAAAATAGATAATAACTTTGTAGTGTCAAGCACTGACGATCGTTTGGCCTTACTTGGGGTGCACTTTGCGAGAGTACATACAAAAAATCTGACTCCTACAACCGAGGAAGAGAGGAATCACGAGCACGAGGTAAAGCAGACTTACGATCGAATACGGGATTCGCGTGAAGATATCAATTGGCAATTCGCTTCGCTACACGAAGAGATCTGGCCTTCAATTCACACAAACTATCTAATAACTCCCACAATGATCTTACGAGCCATCAAATATCTTAAAAACAAAAAATCCACCTCGTTCGACGGCATACCAAACGTCGCCATCAAACGCCTTCCAGGCTCCGTTATTGAATATCTCATGCTAATTTTTAACGCATGTTTACGTCTATCCTACTTTCCCATTCGTTGGAAAACGGCCAAGCTCGTCCCATTGCACAAAAAAGGGAAAAACCTTTACGACTTAAATAATTACCGGCCGATCAGTCTGCTGCCAAACCTAGGCAAATTGTTCGAGATCATTATTAACATACGTTTGAATCATTTTGTGCGGTCCAATAAATTAATTTCTGATTATCAATTTGGTTTCAAACACTCGCACTCTACTGTTCATGCTATTGCCAAATTGACTCGCGACATTGCCGACTCGCTCAACAGCTCAGCTGTGACTGGGGCTTGTTTAATTGACCTCGAGAAAGCATTTGATACTGTTTGGACTACGGGATTGATAGTTAAATTACACAAAATGAATTTCCCCCCCGAGTTGTTGCTTCTAGCTGAGAACATGATCACTGGCCGCGCTTTTAAAACTTTTCACAATAATACTTTTTCCGTTCGTACTTTCAATATTTTAAATGGTCTGCAGCAGGGCGCCGTAAATTCTCCTCTACTATTCAACTTATACTTCTCTGATATTGTAAACAATTTTAACAAAAGTAACGATACTTGCAAAGCTTTCGCCTTTGCTGATGATTTAATAATCTATAAATCCGGCGTTGATCCTCTCGACATTCAGGCCCACTTGCAGAGGGCATTCGATTTTGTTGTCTCGGCGTGTAACATGAAGAAGGTGAGAGTAAATATGCTCAAATGCGAGACTATTCTATTCATTAGGCCCACGTCCCAAATTAGCAAAAAACAATACAGGCTCTCAAAAAATTTTTCGATTCACGCGACGGAAAGATTTGACCTTTTAATCCCTCGGCTGAAAAAGGTCAAATATTTGGGTGTAATTCTCAACGAACACTTAAACTATAATGAACACGCCAACTACTGTCTCGGGAAAGCAAAAGGTATAGCATCTAAATTAGCTCGCCTCTTCTACTCAAAACACCTCGGTGAGAATGTCAAACTACTCCTTTACAAGCTTTATGTCAGGTCAGTACTATCGTATGCGATCCCAATCTGGTTCTCAATTTCGCCTTATGTGATGGAGCGCATTCGCACCTTCGAGAGGAAAATATTCCGGGCGATCACGGGTCTTCTCATGCCCAGACGTATGTCGGATGGTACCAAGCGACACTTCCGCAATCAAACAATTGATAGCAGGGTTGACTGTTCGCGGTTCGATATTTTTGCACTTAAAATCACCAGAATGTTTATCCTTAAATCTTTACACTCAAACTCGGACAATCCTCTCATCACCTCGTTACATACAATGTCGGACGAGGAGGCTAGGAAGGCTCGCGAAAATGGGTTTCTCTCTACTGCTGCCTTTCCCTATCTCGACAGAGAAGGATATATTCAGGATTTTCGCTCCAAAATTCCCATCATATACCATACGCATAGAAAAAGGGCCTCCCTTGCTCTTCGATACGATCCTTTGGTAGTTTCTGCCGATCCATCACAACTGCAACATTCTGTATCTCTTCCCCCACGGGATACTGTCCAAAAGCATTACAATTATCTCGATAAATTACCATGGCTTAAATCTTGACCGATCGTCGTACTCTGAACCGAGCACTTCCATTATCTTAGTTTAAACTCTGTATATACTCTTTAGTCCATAACATAGTTAGATTAGTATATCTACTTTAAGTTACTTTAAGAATATCGTTGATGTCAACAACATCCTTTACTATCCTCTTGATTCGTATGGAACGTTATTCAGTATAATTTCATGCCACTTGTATTCGCAAGCACGGTAATTTTTCTTTATCATGGATTTCTTTACTTATTTAATTCTTCCATCGTCTAATTCTTGACCACTAATCCGTGCAATTTTTCTTATTTATTTTGGTCAAGATCTCATTATTGTTCATTTTATTTTACTTAGTATATTGGCCGTGCCAATATCTTCTCCCCCCCCCCCCTTTTTATAATTGTTAATAGTTTTGTCAGTCCTGGTACCCCTCTGTAACGAAGATGCCTTTTTTGATGATCATATCAAATTTTTTGGGGCGTAATACTAATCGTTTAACTTTATCATACAGCGCAAATTGTTTCTTTCTTGTATTGTATAATTTCCGTTCTCCTGCGAGAAGTCGCTAATGTGCGACCATACAGGAGTTATATAATTGTATGTTTATGCTACCCTAGCATCATGTATATATGTATGATTGAATAAAGGAACTGTTCCATGCACTTGACATTCTACCTCGCAATTCGTTAAAAGAGCTACACATGCAAATCGAACTAAAATACGAAGAGAGAGAACGGTGCGGATCGGAGCAAGGGAGACAACGGGATTTGGGTGGCGATAGTGGGGACATTGGCGTATGCACCAGATTTCTAACATCCCAGTAGGAAAAACAGGGTAAACTCCGGCAGAATTACCCCCACCACATGGGAAGATTTCCTTTGATGAAACGCGAGGCGCGACGAGGAAACAATGTAAAACCATGCAAAAGGATACAATACGAGTGTGACCCATCCACTTCAAGAATAAAATTTTTTCATATTTCATTTGTTTTTAAACCATTGCTATTGTGTTTATGAGATTTTGTGATTGAAATGATATCGAACACGATATAGCTCCAATTATATTTACTTGTTGCTACTACTTAAATCTGAATGTAAATATGTTGCTCTTAATAAAATAGTAAAGAAACATAATGTAAGGATTAACATATATAGGAATTTTATGAGAGAAGATAAATCAATAAACTATTTTTTACTGTATCGATATGGCATGAAAATTTCTTCATCTGTCGTAATATAATTTTAAATTAGTCTGGCAATTACAATTACAATCGAGCGCGAACTTAGAGGACAGGCAATGGAAGAATTTCTCCCAATTTATTGGTGAAACTTTTCAGATTAAAGTGATACATTACACCAGAGGTTCCCAATCTTTTTCAGTTTGCGGCTCTCTAAACAATCGGTTTTTTCTGAAATTTTTGACTCTTGAAAAATTGGAATACACGATTGTTGGCGCAAAAATTCGAGAATTGGAAATTCCCCAAAAATTGCCGAATTGTTTAATTGAATATTTCGCGGCGCCCCGGGGAGCCGCGGCGCACACTTTGGGTATCACTGCATTACACGATATGTTATTTACTTACTATTTAATACATATTTCCTCACTATTTAACACAATTCAAACATATCGTGTAAGGTATCACTTTAATCAGAAAAATCTCACGAATACGCCAGCAATGGTTTAAAAAAGAATATGATATGAAAAAGTTTTATCCTTAACTCTTTGAGGCACAGAATTTCAGATCCAAAATTGATCCATGTTGCACAGCAATTATATCGGGTTTTAAATTAAACAAAATTGGTATATCTTTATTAATAACGGTATAATATCATGTAAAAACATAACAAAATAGTAATAGTTAATTAAATTTGTTGGTATTGGGCGCGGCTCAAATAGTCCCACCGTGCCACATAGGTGTATGAATGGTACTTGTTAAAACACATATTTTTTAAGCTCAGGGGCACCTTGCACACAGTACAAGACCAATGTATTCGAACTTCCTTTTTTTGTACTACAAAGTGCACATCGTTTACGACACGAACGTTTTGGTAAATGTTTTGAATCTCGCTTTCCTATTTCTAATGAAACGTTAGGTTTGTGTTTACGTATTTGGATTGATAATGAGTTATTGGTACACTTAGTTAGTGCGCTATTATCTATAAATGTTTGACTAATAAATCCTTCGGCACATTGACCTTTAAATGCTTTTAATGTGATTGTTTTACCCAATTGTTTATATAAAGTATATGCTATATATAATATATAATACTATATATAAGTTAGAAAATATGGCACTGTATCACCGAACCAGAAGAGAAGTGCAAGCGTTTATGCTCTTCTTTCCCGGTGGGCTCTTGAGCGATCCAAACACCGAACGCAGGTCATTGACATTTTTCTAGTCATTTTCTCTCTTCGTTTACGTTACCTCTGTTTCAACTATTCGAGCTAGCAAGGGTATCTCATGTGTTTCCTTTCGAAAGGTCGGTGACTCGAAGGCTGCCATATGGGGCGAAATTTTAATCGGGAGGCCCAATTAAAAGGTAATTTGCGCGAGAACAGTTCGTTTCTGACCCATGGTTCGTTCCTCTCAGACATCTAGTCAACGTAATAAGACGAATACGAGGAGTCAATAAGAAAAATTTGCTACCCTTTCCTGAATTTTGCGACCTTTCCTGAGTTTTTTCGCAAATCTCCATCGATCCAGAGGTGTAGAACAACCCCTGAAAGCCGTGACAAGTAATTTTGAAACACCCTGTACATTCAATCATTAGCTGTGGGAGTTGTTATATACAATTGTTTCACAATATCGACACAATGGTGGAGAGAATATCTCTTTTTATTTATTATATTTCTTCAACGCTATTTAAATAGTAACTTCTTTTTTTTGTCGGTCGGTCTGAGCTCGCAATCATTTCAGTTTCATGAGGGACTCCATGACAATATCAAGTTCTATAAAGAGGAGCCATTCTCCTGCGATACTTTTTTTTTAAATGTGTTACAATTACTACTTACCAAAGTCTTGACATTTGATAAACTCAAACTTTTGTCTTGTGTACTAATAGAGCAAGGTTTTTGTATGTTAAAATAGTCTTATGTCGGCTATGTTCGAACTAAATTCACTGCGTGATCGTCTTGTTGGCCACCCATGCTCTAGATAATAATAAATGTGCAACTCTTATCTTGTGCATGGAAATTAGCTAGTGATGAACGGAGTCTTAAGAAAATGAAAACTTTTGTTTGAAAGATATTTATTATATGATGTATTTACGTACAGGACTATTTACAAGAAAATTTTAGTACAATAAAACTTTATACAAGTGAGACGAACGTATTAATTCATGAATGAATTTCCTTTTGCTTCGTTCTTCTTCTACAGATATACATTTCTATGATCCACATGGCCACTGTAAGGGCAGTGACACAATTAATCATTATTATACACGGAACGTAACTTCCAAACGCATCTCGTATCACACCTGTAATAATTTTACTACGTAAATGTCAATTGATCAATAAATGGGGATGAAGAGGTATTGCAAGGAAAAGATAGAAATCGAAAAAAAAACATTCGATTAAGAACACGATTTAATCTCCGGTTCTCTAGTGGAGACCATTTAAACTGCATTAAAAGCAGTATGATCTAAAGTATCGAGAAATTAAGCTAATATACCCAATACTATAAATCTCTTTACTTGCACTTTACTTGCACTTTACTTGCAATAAACCGTTTTACGAATATTATTACATAAAATATTTCAGGCAAATGGTGATATTATAGACAAATTGTATATTGAGCTTCAACCAGTTCTGAGAACCATATTGAGTCCGTTGAAAACCTATCACAAAAAAAGAACATTTCTGTACAGTATCAAACCGATACTCTTACAGTTCGACAACCCTAACTCTGCTAGACGAAAGAATGCGGGTCTGATTCATCAGACAACAAGAGCCTCCTGTTACACGTACATGGAAACCTTTAATGTTGTACCTCGCAATTCAGTGAATGAGCTGTACAGGGTGTAAAAAAATTAATGGTCATGGCTTTAAGGGGTTGTTCTACACCTCTGGATCGATGGAGATTTGCGAAAAAAAACGGCCGCAAAATTCGGGAAAGGGTAGCAAATTTTTTTTATTGGCTCATCGTATTCGTCTTGTTACGTAGGTAAAATGTCTGAGAGGAACCATGGGTCAAAAACGAACCGTTCTCTCACAAATTAACTTTTAATTCGGCCTTCCGATAAAAATTTCGCCCATATGGCAGCCTTCGAGTCACCGACCTTTCGAAAGGAAACACATGAAATACCCCTGCTAGCTCCAATAGTTGAAGCAGAGGCAACATAAACGAAGATAGAAAATGACTAGAAAAATGTCATTGACCTGCGTTCGGTGTTGGGTTCGCTCAAGGGCCCACCCGGGGAGAAGAGCATAAACACATGCACTTCTCTTCTGGTACGGTGACACAGTGCCCCATTTTCTAACTTCGTTTACGTCGCCTCTGCTTTAACTAATGGCGAAATTTTTATCAGAAGGCCCAATTAAAAGTTAATTTGTGAGAGAGCGGTTCGTTTCTGACCTATGGTTCCTCTCAGACATTTTACCTACGTAACAAGGCGAATACGATGAGCCAATAAAAAAAATTTGCTACTCTTTCCCGAATTTTGCGGCCGTTTTTTTTTGCAAATCTCCATCGATCCAGAGGTGTAGAATAACCCCTTAAAGCCATGACCATTAATTTTTTTACACCCTGTACATTCAAAACGAACTAAAAGGCTGAAGACAGAGAACATTGTAGGTCAGAGCAAGGCGGAGTGGTATTCTAAACCTGGTGTCGTAATTTTCACCTATATCGCGTTCTCTCCCTTGCTCTGATCCGCAGCATTCTTTCTCTTCAGCCATTAGTCCGATTTGAATGTGTAGCTCTTTCAATGAATTTCGAGGTAGGATGTTAAATGCCTCGATGTATGAAATTTCGTATTTCTGCAGAATGGAAATGTGGTTCAAGACTGATCTAGAGATTATTTCAGTCCACGCATTCTTAAAGTAACATTTACGTCTTGAATAATAAATCTTTACTAACGTTGGAGGTCATGAAACCTAGAAAGAAAAACAAGAAAAATGCAGTATCCATGAATTTTTTTAAAAACTCTTCTTTCAACGTTCCGTTTGAGCAACAATCTAGCCTTTGTTTTAAAGTTATTATAATTGTTAGTGGTTATATGCAAATATAATGAGGATTTTGATTATTTCAATGGTATTCTCCATTGTCAGAATAAAATTTGTATTCTGAAAACCTTTTTAGGTTAATTGAAAAACAATTAGCCAGGATAATTATATAGATCATTGTGTCTACAAATTTGATCATTCAGTGTGTACTTGGTGCAGCTCTACTTGATTCTCCTAACTACAGATCGACCCACGTAAGTTGCCATCTCGGCGGCACAGCTTCTCTCTTTCAACCGCCTATTTGCATCATTTTGTTTTTTGGGATCAACTCGCTCAGCCTCTTAAATGAAGCACTCGACAAAGTCGCAGCATTCAAATGTTCTTACTAATTTGGCTGGAAGAGCGAGAAATTTCTACCCCCGCCACATGGGGGATTCTCCTTGACGAAGCGCGACGTGTTAAATTGTTATGACGTTACATTGTTTTTTTGTCGCGCGTTCCATTTCGTCAAGGAGAATCTCCCCATGTGGTGGGGGTAATTCTTCCGGAGTTTATCCTGTTTTCACTATAGACATGTTAGAAATCTGGTGCATATACCGATGTCCTCACTGTCTCCACTCTAATCACGTTGTCTCCCTTGCTCCGATCTGCAGCGTTCTCTCTCTTCGTCTTTTAATTCGATTTGTATGTGTTTATTGTATGTGTTTATTATTGTATGGACGCAAATATGCGCCCGGCGGAGGCAATTGTTTCTGTGGTATATCCATACTATGCGGAAAAGTATTCAGTCTCTCCGGAGCACATCGGCAGAAAATCGTCCGCACGCAAAGGGTTAACGAATTGCGAGGCAGAATGGCAAGTGCCTTCGTGTACGTGTGACAAGAGGCATGACCCTTGACGACTGGCAAATCAGACTCTGCCGAACCAGGCCATCCTCCGAGATGCCAAGTTACTTGGATCGATCTGTATCTATTTCACCCAACCAAGCCCGCCTTGCCTTTCGAAAGACATGCCACGCTTGCCGATCACGGAAAAGAAAACGAGGCGCGTGACCTGTCGACTGGGAAGATTTGTCGGAGAACAATTTCAAAATTATAAATTAATTGATAAAATAAAATAATTATTAGTTAAAAAAAGTATGCTCAGATATGTCTTTAAATCTAAGACTTATTGTTAGACGGGATAAATAATTTTCCAGTGCAAGTAATTAAAAAATTCAGCGACATCAGAACGTCAGCCCTAGCGTCAAAAAATACATTGTTGCCGCTGTTCTTCAGTTTGATACGAACGAAGATTTCTTAAACATTACTTTTATTACTTAATTGCGTTTATTGTTAGTTTACCAGAAGAGAGAATCGAGCTAAATAATCAGGGTGGAAGGGAATCATATACCCATTGTACACGGTTCACTTAAAAATTGAATAACTTTGTAAGAAGTATCGAAAGGTACCGGATTGTTGTATCCCACTTCTGACACCAATTTGTATGTTGTATTCCGAAGGTGGTCAACAACACTTTATTTAGGAAGAACTAGTGTGCGCTCAGAGTTGTAACAATTTAAGGATAACGTAGTCGCGAGATGCCGACTGTCAGCAATTCAATACAAAATTCTTCGACTTCGGGGCAGGACAGACCTTTTAAAGATCTTCAACTAGTATGGTGGGAGGTTTGGATGACCCCGACTTCTCGTGACTAAGGTTCCAAAAGGGCGATTGCTTTTCCAGTGACTTTTGCTAAGACCAAAGGTCTTGAAAACATATTTTGAGGGAAAAGCGATGACGGAATTTGAAGGTGACTAACAGTTCCCTCTTGGACCTTGAATCACTTTGAGTATTATTTGGAGCTATTATCTTATTTTAGAGAAGATAGTGAATCTGGCAAGAACATGAACTGAGTCGGTATCCAACAGGATTAAAACCTCTCAGATGTATTCATTATACATGTATTACACAGTAATTACGGCAAATTTTTCGTTCCTCTACCTGCGCTCTTCTTTGTTGTACCTGTCTAGAGTGTGCAGGACAGTCTGCCTGGAATATCTTAAAATCGTCATGTCTAAATTTTAGGCTCGGAACTCTTAAAATCTATCGACAAGGCGATCGTGGCGGCAACAATGTACTCTTTGATGCGGGGCTGACGTTCTTGTGTCGCTGAATATTTTAATTATTTGCGCTGGAAAGTTATTTATATCATCTAAGTCTTACATTTTAAGACATATCTGAGCATATTTTTTTACTAATAATAGTTTTCTTTTATCCTACACGCGACGTGGTTAGATCTGAAATTGTTCTTCGACGAATAAGCCCAGTCGACAAGTCACGTGCATCGTTTCGTTTTTCGTGATCGGCGAGCGTGGCAAGTCTTTCCGGCACGAGCGGTTAAATGCGAATGTCGTTTCAATGCGTCACAATGCTCGTGTCGATAGGTCCGATCCTGTCAAATGAAAGGCAAAGTAGACTTGGTTGGGTGAAACAAGTACATAGTTGGGAAAAGCAGACGGAGATTCTCTAAGGATACATTGAATGATCTTTGTAAACACTCTGAATTATAGATGATGGTCCGTCCCACCGATTTCGATGATTTTTGGATATGTTGTGAGAATCATGGTTCTAAGCAACTTTTTCCTGTACCTATAACACCCGCTCAGCTTTCGTATTCGAGACATTGGCAAAAACCTTTTCTTACTACTACATTGAATTTGACCTGCACATGCATGTCCGTGGCTACGTATGCGTTGGCGCGATGTGGCCGCTTATCTAAATACTGTTTCTGCGACTCCCGATTAAGAAACTTTATACCAGGTGCGACCGTCGAAAAGATATCTTATGAGAATATGCGGAACATATAATTCAAACAGTTATTGCTAGTTTTAGTACACCAAAAACTACCTCAAACCAGCACTAATTTATCTTCTCATTACGAGTACCTTTGTGAAATCTAACGGTAATCGTACCCGAAGTACCCGGTTCAAGTTAGATACCTATATCAAAAAGATGAATTAGTGTTAGTTGGAGATAATTTTAAAAAAGCTTGTGGCGGCAGTACGATCGAGTGCCACCACCACTGAACTATAATACTACTGGAACCAGTGATGCCAGGACGTGGGATTTTTCCCACCCATGCGCACTACCTAATCCTCAGTAACGTATATACTTCACTCAAATATGGGGTATCGTTAGACCCATGTGACAATTGAAATACGGTAGAAATTACAGGAAGAGGACATTTTACTAGATACGTCCATGGAAACAACCGCCGTCGAGCTGTGACGTCAGCATGCGCATGCGCACGATGGCTCCCACGTGGGAAAAAATCCCACGTCCTGGCATTACTGACTCGACGCGCGCTGACGCTGCCAACCCGTATCGAGAGAGATATCATGAACCTCCTTACTCTGGGTAGCCTTCTCTCTGTCTGTACAGTCCCGTCTGAAAGTTTTCTCCCTCCCATTGAAACACATGACACCGATGAAACGTACTAAAACTGAGATGAGTGAACAAACTTCTTGCAGCCCGTGTACTTATTGGTTTATAAGGCTTTAAATGAAAAGACTTTGATTAAAGTTAACTAGAATCTTTATTCTAGAATGTATGAGGAAGGCACGTCTTTCTGTTACGAGTGAAAGTCACAGAGTGAGGTTTTTAGGAAATTTAGCCAGGTCTAAGGACCCTTTTCAGCTTGAGCATAAACAGACTGCATAGCTCCACAGCTGCAACCTCTTAAGCATTCCAGGAAGATATATACAATTGATTTTTGAAAGTTCCAATATATTCTCTTAGTAAAAGAGAAAAACCAACACGCTTCCTCAAAAATTAATTACGTATATTTTAGAAAGACCCCTTCTTCATATTTTCTGTCTGGGAAAATTACATATGGTCCAACATTTGTTGCTTAGGATTAGGGAAACCCAGAAAAACCTAATCAGACCATTACAGTACAGTTTATGTATTCAAAAACAAAAACATAATCAGTTTCAGCATATTATTCTATTCCTTGTTGTAAACCCATTCCTGTTCTAAATTCCAGGAATTTATTTGCTGGCAATGGTTTCGTGAAAACGTCCGCTAACTGATTTCCTGTAGGCATATATTTTAATGTTATTACACCTTTTTCAATCTGTTCTCTTGAAAAATGATATTTTATATCAATATGTTTTGATCGTTTATGATCCGTTGGATTATTTGCAATATTAATGCAACCATTATTATCCTCATAAATTATTATGGGATACAAGCATTTTAAATTAATGCTTTCTGCCAACGATCTTAACCATAGCGCCTCTTTAACAGCTTCAAATAAAGCCATATACTCAGCTTCGGTAGATGAGGCCGCTACTGATATTTGTCTCTTTGTATTCCAACATATCGTACAACGCTCAAATAATTGAAATAAATATCCAGTGGTACTTTTTCTATCATTATGATCGCTTCCTCCCCAATCAGAATCAACATATCCCGTTAAGAGATTGTTATATTTACCATGAACAAAAGTCAGTTTAACATTAATTGAACCTTTAAGATATCTCAGTATCCTTTTTAAACATTTCCAAAGTTCTTTATTATTTTTAGTAAGGTAACGACTTAAAATATTTATAGCTACACTTAAATCAGGTCGTGTACATAACATAATATACATTAAACATCCGATAAGATTTCGACAAGGAGCATCGTATCCTTCCTCGGAGTTTAATGCTTCATAATCTAATTTACTTTCCATAGGTGTACTCACTGCTTTACATTCAGACATATTAAATTTATTTAAAATTGTTTGGATATAAGAACTCTGACTCATGGTTATCTGATTGTTATTTCTTTCGATCTTAATTCCCAGAAAAAGTTTAATATCTTTTAAATCTACCATGCAACATTTATTCATCAAATAATTTTTAAAACTTGACATTGTCTCAATACTTGCTGTGGAAATCACAAGATCATCTACATAAAGCACTACATATATATTCTTCGATACATCTCCTTTATCTAAAATGTAAATACATCGATCTACTGAAGAATTTCGAAAACCTTTATCTTTAAGTACTTCTTCAAAAAGTTCAAACCAGCATCTTGCTGCTTGTTTCAATCCATATAAAGCTTTATTTAATTTACATACTTTATTTTCAGTGCATTCAATTCCTTCAAGAACTTTCATGTAGATTTCCTCTTTTAAAATACCGTTGAGAAAAGCAATTTTAACATCCATATGATGTACTAATAAATTAAATTGGTTAGAAAATGCCATTATAAATCTGAAACTTGATATTCTGGCGACCGGTGCAAAGGTCTCATTATAATCTACCAAATATTGTTGACTGAAACCTCGAGCTACAAGCCGAGCTTTGTAAACCAATGGTTTACCAAATTCATCATTCTTGATGGTGAACACCCATTTACAATCAACAATATTTTTATCTCTTGGTCTTGTTACCAGAGTCCACGTTTTATTTATTGAAAGAGAATTTATCTCGTCTCTAACAGCTTGCTCCCATTGCACTCTATTTTTATTATTTTTAATATCTTCATACGAAGTAGGAATTTCGCAAACTAGAGACTGAGCACACATAAGATATTCTCCATACATATCAGTTTCATTATAAGAAATTGGTCTTTGGCATTTAATCCTATCACTCCTTCTTAATTCAGGCGATATTTGTCTTTTACTTTTAAATGAAGACTCATGTACATCTGTTTCAATTACAGATTTATTAAGATCATGTCTTAATTCGGTATTTTTATTACTTTCATCTATTTTACATTCTAGCCTATCTGATTTATTACTATCAGATTTATGAGACTCGTTTCTGTATACTGATTTTGACTTAACGTCAGATGCATCAGTTTCAGGATGTACTTCTACATTCCTGTCTAGCAAATCGATCTCATTCCTGGAGTTTTCACAATTAACCCCTTCAGGCTGTACTACAACAGTCCTGTCTGTCACATCGATTTTGCTCTGGGAGTTTTCAAATTTAACCCCTTCAGGCTGTACCATTACAGGCCTGGATACCAAGAAATTTGTCTCATCGGCTATAATATCTCTTACTACAATAAACTTACCAGATTCCACGTCCCATACTTTATAACCATTCGGTTCATATCCGACTAAAATACCTTTCCAAGATTTACTATCAAATTTCGATTGTCTTACTTTATTATGAACGTAAACTGTCGAACCGAAAATCTTTAAATACTTTAAATGAGGCTTCCGATTATGCCACAACTCATATGGTGTTTTACAATTTTTAATAGCCCTAGTTGGCGTTAAATTAATCAAGAATGTGGCCGTAAAGACCGCTTCACCCCAAAAGTGTTTTTCTAAATTTGCTCCGGCAACCATTGACCGAGCCTTTTCTGTTATTGTCCTGACCATTCTTTCCGATACACCATTTAACTGCGGGGTTCGTGGAACTGTTAAGTGATATGAAATACCTTTTTCAATACAATACGCCTTCATTTCATTAGACAAATATTCTCCGCCATTATCACAATACAGATTTACTATTTTTAAGTTAAAATGTACTTCACTTTTTGCCACAAAATCTCGAAAAACACTAAATACATCAGACTTATGTGTTATCAAATATGTGACGCAATAGTGAGTATAATCATCAAGAAATAAAATAAAATAATTTTTATTATTAACTGTTGTAGGAGTGATTGGACCACATACATCTGTATGTACTATAAACAATGGTCGTTTTATATAACTTTTATCTTTTGCTTTTCTAAATGGTAATCGTGATTGCTTTCCATTTATGCATGCTTCACATATATTATCATTAACTTTAATCTTTTCGATCAATTCGATATCTTGGATCATGTTTTTATCCTTTAACTCTAAAAATTTAGATTTACTAATATGACCCAATCTTTGATGCCATAATTCATAATTATTATTTCTTACTACATTAACTTGCATAATGGAGTTCAATTCACTTGTATTGATTGTCAAGTCTATTGCACATAAATTATTCATTGGCTTACCCTTCATAATTATACTACCATTTTTAAGAATTTTGACTCCTGCTTCGTCAAAAACAATGGTCATTCCGGCCTGCTGCATTTTCCTAACGGACAACAAATTATATGGAACCTCTGGGCAGTAAAGCACGTCCTCTATTGTCCCTTGGACGTCCATGTCGGTGGTAACCTTCAATGCGCCTTTCTTCGATGCCGTAATAAATGTTCCATTTTTCGCCACAGAAATTTTTACTGGAATTTCTAAATCTTTGAATTCGGCAGTTAAATCGGCTCTGTTAATCAGGTGGTCAGACGCTCCAGAGTCAAGAAGAAACGTAATCTTCTTCTTTTCTTCCTCTTCTAATGTATAATCACCAACCATAAAGGCAAAACTAGAATTGTCCTTAGACGTTGATGGTTGGCTTATTTCAACAGTTTGAGCCGTTCTGATTTGGTCTCCTTTCTGATTTTTAAAACCCTTTTTCAGATGAAAACAGTCCTTTTTAATATGACCTTTCTTTCCACAGAAATGACACTTCATGACGGGTTTTGACCTGCCTGGCTTAAATGACCGTGATTTATACTGTCCGTGGTGAAATCTTCCGGCCGACGGATTTTCAAAATTTTGTCTCACCATTTGTCCTTTCACTGCATGAAGCACTTTTGCACTCGTATCCCGACTCTCGCTATTTAACTTTACTTCATGGTCCAATAACCGTGTTTTGACAAATGCTAAAGTTAAATTGTCCTCTGTTAATGTCTCAATCGCGGTTATCACAGTGTCGTAGGAAGCAGACAAAGTTAATAATAAATGTGACACTTTATCCATTTCTTCTAATTTCGCACCCGCTGCTAATAGCTCCGAAATTAAATCATCGAACACCATAAAATGCTTTAACAATGGCGTATCACCTTCTATTTTTAACGATAGCAACTTTTTCCGCAAAGCAAGTTGAGTTGCGAGACTTTTCCGTTCGTAAATAGCGTCCAAATTACGAAACACTTCTTTCGCGCTATTGTTCGATTGAACGAAACTCAAGAACGAATCGGACAAATATTCAATAATAATATTTTTCGCAATCCTTTCTGCTTTGATCCATTCACTTGTCACTGGCTCCGGAATTTTATCGTCTATAACGCGAATCACATCCAATTCCGTTAAGAGTCCACGAATTCTGAATTTCCAGACACTATACTTTTCTCCGTCAAAAGCTTTAATGTTCCTTTTTATATTTAGTCCTTCCATTGTCTTTTCACTACTGCTTAATTAAATTCTACAGTAATACTAATATATAGCCACACAAAATATATATACACGGTACTTATAATTTCTAATATATATACAGCCTTTGTATTTACGGATTTTTATATTAACACACTATATAAAACTAGCACAGCGTTTCTGGGCCCATAACCTATTGGTTTATAAGGCTTTAAATGAAAAGACTTTGATTAAAGTTAACTAGAATCTTTATTCTAGAATGTATGAGGAAGGCACGTCTTTCTGTTACGAGTGAAAGTCACAGAGTGAGGTTTTTAGGAAATTTAGCCAGGTCTAAGGACCCTTTTCAGCTTGAGCATAAACAGACTGCATAGCTCCACAGCTGCAACCTCTTAAGCATTCCAGGAAGATATATACAATTGATTTTTGAAAGTTCCAATATATTCTCTTACAAGGAAGGTATTCGAAGTGCAACTCACGGATTCGAATAAAATTTTGTGGGTTTGTAGAGTGATCCAAGAGAAGAAAAATGATATACTCCATTCGTGCCCAATCGCCCTTTAAGGGCATGAAATTTAACCTCAAAGTGAAATCGACACTTGCACTTCCTCGCTTATATCTACTAAAGTACAAAAGATAGAAAAAAATGTTTTAGTTAAAAGTTTAACGGTAAAAGGAGCGTTATAAATTGGCATTAACAAATTTTTAAAAACAACTTTCCTTCTTGAAGAAAAAAATTTTTTTTGCGTTATTTTACACAATTTTTAAATCTTTGTGGTAATAAAAAATGTGTCATTTTTTATTCTGAATTCAACCATAACCATATTTTTATTATACACCGCTAGGGTTACAGAGATGCACGACAAAACGTATCCCCAGCGCGCGGTACCGCGCAATAGCGCGCTAACAACACATAGAGTTACACGCTCATTTTTGTTGCGGGACATAACTATGTGACGAAGATGGGTGTGGTAACGTAAAAATCGCAAATTATGAAATATTACATAAAGATTAACAACTTATGATATAGATCGTACTATATCGCATATATACACAAATAAACATTTTTTAAATATGACAAATTACAAATATACTACAAATATGACAAATTTAAAAGTACCCTTCGTGTCAGAAAGCCAAATTACAATGAACACCTTTAAGCGCCTTCAGTATCAGAAAGCCAGCTAGCGTCAAGCGCCTATAGGCGCTCCTGGGTGTCACTAGCGCAAAATTTCTAAGCGCCTATAGTCGCTCAGAGTAGTGAAATGGTTAAAAAGATGATATACGCATAGGCACTTTTTGCACCAAATACGTCTTATAATAGCAGGCTTATCACCGTTAATCGTTGCTTTTTTTGATTCTTGGGTATGAAAAAAATTTGTGAGAACTTGTTCCAATCGAGTTTTACCATATAATCTTTTTACAAATTTGCATATACGAAATAATATCATCAAATTGCAATCTCTCACATTGAACCGCTTGTCATCTCCGAGAGTCCGCGAATTTTTTAAGAACTCTGGGTATAAAAGTGGATACCTAGAGGAAAGGTTACAACAACAGTTTGAAAATCCGGTAGATTTCTGTTTTAAATTTCCTGAAGCAGATAAACTGCCATGTTATGAATTATGTGATAAACCTGCTATTATAAGACGTGCTTGGTGTAAAAAGTATCTAGGTGTACATCACTTTTTTAATGAAGATAGTATTTCGTCTTTTTCACTTTGCGAAAACTATGTCGAGTGAAGAACATGTATTGACGTGTGCTTACAATGTAGTAAAATGTTAAATAAGCGTTTAAAAAATATTTATGTATGTATATATGGGATATAATACGATCTGTATTATAAGTCATTAATCTTTACGTAATATTTCATAATTTGCGATTTTTATGTTACCACACCCATCTTCGTCACATAGTTATGCCCTGCAACGAAATTGAACATTCTTAATATGTAACTCTATGTGTTGTTAGCGCGCTATTGCGCGGTACCGCGCGCTGGGGCACGTTTTGTCGTGTATCTCTGTAACTCTAGCGGTGTATAATAAAAATATGGTTATGGTTGAATTCAGAATAAAAAATGCCACATTTTTCATTACCACAAAGATTTAAAAATTGTTTAAAATAACGCAAAAAAAATTTTTTTCTTCAAGAAGGAAAGTTGTTTTTAAAAATTTGTTAATGCCGATTTATAGCGCTCCTTTTACCGTTAAACTTTTACCTAAAACATTTTTTTCTATCTTTTGTACTTTAGGAGATATAAGCGAGGAAGTGCAAGTGTCGATTTCACTTTGAGGTTAAATTTCAAGCCCTTAAAGGGCGATTGGGCACGAATGGAGTATACCATTTTTCTTCTCTTGGATCACTCTACAAACCCACAAAATTTAATTCGAATCCGTGAGTTGCACTTCGAATACCTTCCTTGTTAGTAAAAGAGAAAAACCAACAGTACTCTGATGAGCGTGACGTAATTGTGCACATGCGCAGTATGTTTCGAAAGTGCAAAAGATACCCGTTGTCTCTATCTCTCTCGATACGCGGCTTCTACATGGGAGAGAAAAGTCAGCGCGCGCTCCAGTAGTATTATAGTTCAGTGGCGACCACCGATCTTCGACCCTCATTACTCCTACGCCACCCCTAGTTCAAGGATCGTCAACTAGACATCGTGTCCACCGAAGGATCGCTCTCGCGAGTGGTCCAACGACAATCCGTGTCTATACATACGATCAACCGGCAGATACCATCGTCCCATCCGGGGCACAGCGTCTAGGGCAGGGCCTGTTCGGTCAGCCCAACTGACGAGTCCACGAGCAGGCCCAGGACGAAACGCAGCGCGCTGACAATCATCTTTACCCTTTCCTGGGAACAGAAGGACACCCGCCGGACCGACCTCAGCAGTATCACCGAAACTAGCCGGTGACCTCTCAACCTTGGGCGTGGATTGGCCCAATCAGGAGCCGCGGCCGGCCCGAGCACGTGGTTCCTTTAAGCTTATGAGGTAGTTTTTCAATGAGTCCACCCGATATAAAGTTTTACAGACGGGAGCTGCTGAAACAGTAGATAAGCGGCCGAATTGTGAAGACGCATATGCTACGACGTACGTGTATGCATAGGCCAAATTCAATGCAGAAGTAGCAAAAGGTTTTTGCCAATATCTCGTAAACGAAAGCCGAGCGTGGGTTACATGTACAGAAAAAAGTTGCTTAGAACCATGATTCTCACAACATATCCAAAAATCATCGAAATCAGTGGAATGGACCATCATCTATATCAGGAGTCGGCAGCCTTTCTTGACCACGGGTCAGAATCAACCAAAATGTAAGTATTAAAGAGACGTTTGGGACAGAGATATTTTCAATTTTTTTTTGTTCTCAAAATGTTTGGTTCATGTTTATGTTTTATAATTTATTTTTATATATTATAATTTTCGGAACTAAAGTGGGTTACTTGAAATTATTAAATGGGTCATTCGGTGACCCGCGGGTCATAGGTTGCCGACTCCTGACCTATATAATTACCTTAGCAAGTATTATAGTTGGAAAAAAAATATTACGCTAGAATATTCAATATAACAAGAAATATAATTTGACGTGGAGGAACTATTTGAGCGATATGTAATGTATGTACAATGTATGTGTATATTTACCAAGAAGTGGCCCAACACTTATGAGTATCATGCCATTTGTTACCATCTGGATCCCAGAAGCATAAGGTAATCTATCAATAGGCACATAACTTGGCACTACTAAAGCCATATACACTGATCGAATCCCTTTTGCTACTCCTAAGCCAACAGCAACGATCATCACAGAGGTTAATCCATTAGCGAAAAGCAGAGCTATATCCAAAAGAAAATAACAAAATTAGAAGAGTTTTATATCTTAGATGAATACCCTTTTTATAATACACGAAATAAAAAAAATCTGAACTATAAGGTACCATGCAAAATGGTTAATAATAATTTGAAGTCAAGGAGACTTATTTTCAGCTGAGTCCTTTAACCTTATTATTATTCTATTGAATTTTACGGCCATCTTAAATTTTCTATGAAATCATAAATTTTTCATTTTTTTAAACAGAGAAGCCGTTTATTTGATCGCCCCAAGCGTCCTTGTATGAGCTCGACCTGCTACTCCTTCCTGTGTACCTGATCGGCGGGCCTTTCACTTGCCAGGTGCGAATTTATAGATACGAGCGTAGTGAACATTTGTATTAACCACACACGCTGGAAAGACGTGTCACGCACGCCAATGGGGGAAACAAAACGATGCGCGTGACCCGTCGACTGCGATTATTTATCTAGGAACAGCTTCAAATCGCACCAAATCCCGTATAGGGTAAAACTAAAGTATTATTAGAGAAACAGTATGCCCAGATTTGTCGTAAATCAAATACGATTTAGAGATTTTAATGTTTTTGCACTGTTGGCTATGGTTTTCAAGAATTAAACTAATAATAAGAAATATAGTGTTGCAACAGCGCACCGTGGTTGACGTGAAAACCTAGGAGGCAATGGCTGGTGAGAGACTAGATATGACTATAAGTTATGTTACCAAGACGGCTGTGAGGCGGCAGTAACAATGTATTCTTTGGCGCGAGTAAGTATGGCGTTCTACCTTTGCAGAGTTATTAGGTACTTGCGTTGAAAAACTCATACTATATCGCAAATTAAGGGCTAGTTTGTTATCTTTTTGTTAGTAATTAATTCAGGAGTTATTGCACATTCAATCACGAAAGAAATGGCACGGCAAGGGGTTAAGGAGCTAGACTGACATTCTTCAGAATGTATCGTTTCTGGTGCTCGTCATTCTTTGTAGACGAGTATAATTCGGGAACGCTGGATGGGAAGGTACCATTAACACGTTCCCTGCCAAACCGTTTTTGCCCAACTTGTCGTACAGGCCATTTGATGCTTTGACTAAAGATTGGTATATGTATTATCACACAATATTTCATTACATCATCAGTCGATAAGTATTTAGCTTGTTTGGAGTGGTTATCACATCGTGTACCATTTATATAAATAAGTAGCATTTGGGGTTCTCCCAAATACATCAGTTATAAACGCTTGGACATGGTGTAATACACAGCAACATAGATCTGTGTCAATAATAGAATTTAGAAAATGATTAGTTAATTATTTATGTTACTGCGAGGATGAAAACAACAATCTATCTGCTAAAATTGCAACAAACTCTAGAAAACAACATTTTTATGCATCCCTTGCTTTAGAAAAGTCAACCATTATATGAAATTAATAATTATTGCATATATAACAATTAAACAAATATATGTGTTTTGTTCTAGATTGCATTTCATACAATACCTCATTTTTTTAGTGAAAATATAGTTTACATAACTAAATTTGTGATAAAACATATATTTTCAGCGCATTAAATAAATGTGTCTGCGTATACCATTTATGGTACACGTGGCCTGCAGGTCAAGTTTAACGTACCAGAAATGGTACACATGGCACGGAACGTGTTAATAACTGTTGACTCGTGGGAACAATGTGGTCGTAAACGGCGCACAGTGGTCCCAAATGGCCAAAACATGCGAAAAACCTCAAAGCGTGCATCAATTTAGCTGAAAATTGACATACCGGGGTAATTTGATTCGCTGATTACGAATCTGAACTCAAAATTTACAAAAACAAAATGGCGGATCAAATATGGCGGTCACATATATCTAAAAATTACTGGTTCGGCACGAAAGTTAGTATCCCAATATTTTTTGGGTCGCTGAATACGAATCTGAACTTAGAATTTGCAAAAACAAAATAGCGGTTTCAATATGGCCGACGCGTGTGTCTAAAAATTTCCGGTTTCGCGCGAAAGCTAGTATGCAACTCGTATTTACTCTAACAAGTAATCAAATATGTAACAATAAATATTTTTCGTTAATAAGCAAGAAAATCTGTCACAAGTGAACAATTTATTTAGTAATTCCAATAAATTCGTTGACGCAGTGAATTTCAAATAAATAGTCTCGATGCACGGAAGAAATTGTTGGCTTTGAAAAATTGTTCGCCATCAGCAGATGCTGAAATGCAACAAAATCGCAAAATGATGCATTAGTGATTATAATAGATTTAAAAAATAATAAGCGCCTAATAGCACCTAAACCTTCGAGGTACAGTAATTTGAAAGTGTAACTTATAACCCTAAACAAGAATCATAGTGGAACACTGTGGAGCACTTAACTTTTTCACTACATATGTAAAATTCTCACATAAAGATTGACCCCATATTTCGTACTATTTGCATTGCAGTTTTAGAACATAACCATTAACAATTTTAATTTTTCTTTTATCAATAAATATTGTACTTAAATCCATGAACTCCATCCATTTTGCAGAATTGAAATAGACTCACTTTCACAAAAGTTATTCACTTTATACTGCGGCCAGCAAAACAGTGGTCACGCTCACGATGATTGCGGGACTAATGAACGCGATTTTCAAAATGCGACAACGTCGCAGGTATACGTAAAAAAACCCTGCCCTTCCAGATTTTCATAGACAAACTATCTGAGTACCAAATGCAATAATAAAAATGGCCCTAACGAAAAGTTCATTATTGAGGTTTTTCGCACGTTTTAGCGATTTGGAACCACTGTGCGGTGCCCCCATTCCTAATTCCTTCCGATCCATCTGATTGTATTTTTTTTCACCTCGTCGATAAAGAGATGAGAACGCCAGCTGTACGAAGCCTATCGACGTTAACGGCTTCAAAAGTGAATACTCTCCGCGGAGAAAAATGCAACAAATAGGTATTTTTCTACCGCCTAAAGATCTAAAAAATATCTCCGTTGCACGAGTGTTTTGTAAACAGTCCATCGCAGAGAACAGTCTCTTCCGATGGTACCCAAGAATCCTTACTAGCAATATTACCCTGGTGTTAGTGACTCGTGGACATAGGGATTTTGATGAGCTTTATATCAGCGGAAAGTACATCGAAAAAGATGTGTGCCGTGTCCGGGCGATGAAGCATCTATCAAAGAATACATATACAGGGTGGGGCATTTTAAATAGATCACCTGAATAACTCGCTTATTTTTGAAGATAGGAGAAAATGTATTAGACCAAACCTACTTGGCATCGGGGGGCTCATAATCTGGTATTACCAATTTTTCTGTAAGTGGAGGCGTCAAGGAGGTATGAAGTTCAATTCTGTTTTTTTAAATGGAATGGTATGGTTTCTTACTTATAGTCTGTTAGAGTGTTTCAAGGCGAATACAATGACCTATTATGACGGTCATTCAAGGTCACCCCAAAGTCAACTGCAATAGAAAATAAATTGTCTCAGAGTACTTTTCGAATACTTGGATACTGCTACTACAAGTGTTCAAAATGGCGACCTTGAACATGGATACATAGTCTAAATCGTTGCAATACTGATGACACTGCCTGGCAAAATTCATTTGTATCTATTACAGAGCAACTCTATTACTCTCCTTATAGGTTCTTACATGTCAAGTTTTAAGCCTGGTTATAAGCGTTTGGTTATAAGCGTGCAATGTGATTGAATGTTTGTTTATCTTTTATGACCCGTGTCACGTAATACACACACGTGATACACAAGAACTCGAAAACTGCTCTGAGACAATTTATTTTCTATTGCAGTTGACTTTGGGTGACCTTGAATGACCTTCATAATAGGTAATTGTATTCGCCTTGAAACACTCTATCAGACTGTAAGTAAGAAACCATACCATTCCATTTAAAAAAACATAATTGCTCTTCATATCTCCTTGACGCCTCCACCTACAGAAAAGTTGGCAATACCAGATTATGAGCCCCCCGATACCAAGTAAGTTTGGTCTAATGCATTTTCTTCTATCTTCAAAAACAAGCGAGTTATTCAGGTGACCTGTTTAAAATGCCCCACCGTGTGTATGTAGTATTAGGATATTCGCAGCTATTCGCAACTGGCAATGCCGTTGCGTGGCGTGGCGATTTAACAAACGGTGGTTACTTTTGTAAATAAGTCGTAATTGTGCGGTGACGTAGAGAAAACATGTTTTTTGTCCGAGTGAATAAAATCTGTATTATATTTATTATTCAAATCGTTTAATCCTTATCCTTTACATAAATACGTATTTTTTACTTCTCTTTGTGAGTATAATAATATATATGTTCTCTTTCTTATGAAGTATAAAAGTTTTCAGAATGAATTAAAATTAATATGTACATATTTATCTATACAAATTATTGACTTCACAAATACTATGACGAAATAAATCGTAAAAACAGACAAATCGCACAACTTCCGGCACCAGCAACATTTTGTAAATGCTGCCTTCGAATAAGAATATTTAGATTTAGAAATTTCAGACGAAAAACATGATTCGTTCACATTCATAAAAAATTTTCCAGTTGAAAGAATTTTTGAAATAAACTAATTGTACGTATCTTCCAATAAGTCTTCAAAAACAGGTACACATAATTAATGTGCTCACGATATTTATCAGCCAGGATACGATCGCTAAAAGATCGACAGAGTACAAAAGAACAAGGCAACCTCACTTTCACCGAGCCACCGTACTTTTTTGATAGATGCTTCATCTTCAAGAGCGCATCACGTACCACGGAAAATTTTATTTCTCACAATGGGATTTCTCCAATTTGAAGGCCCTTTCACAAGAACGTCCGGACACGTCATAAATATTTTTTTATGTACTTCTACCTAATATGAAGCTCGTCAGTACACCGATGACCATCATTGTAAGTTCTCTTGGTTAGGCTCTGTGACCCTGTGTTGTTCAATTTGATGACTTCTGGCAAATAATGTAATACTTTAATGTTATTTTCGTGTACAACATAATTAAAAATCGATGGTAACCGAAATAACAGAAATATTGCATAGCTAGAATTACTGCACCCTGATAATGCACAACAAAGTTTTATGATACGTAAACACATGAAGTAAGGACAACATTTTGAGAACTTAGCCTATTACTCCATCGTGTTCCCTTATTGAGAGATATAATAAAACGATACTTAAATGGAGAATTTCAAAGTCATAGTTTAAAATAAACTGTATAATTTGTAATTTTTTATCTGGAATTATTTAAATACTCTATGACGTTAATTATGAAGAACGTAAGAAGAAAGTGTCTCACTGATATTAAAATAAGAACTTGCTTACATGATCTGCTGATGATTAGAAGGAATAAACTTATAAGATACATTATTCTCGGTGGTTGCCGTAACCATTCTCCGACAAATGGAGCAAGAGTCCTGAAAATAAGATCGGCACTAGCAATAATGCTCATCACAGTTGCAGTTCTTTCCGTAGATAAGTCCATGTCTGCCAAAATAAATGGTGTCAATATAGAAAAATTAGCCTCGGCAAAGATAGCAATTGACATTCCCAACATGATGTTCACATAGATGGGATCTCGGAGTAGTCGTAAATCATAGAAATCCCATATCCTTTGCAAGATCTGCATAACAGCCGATCGTTTCTTATACCTAAAATTTATAACATTGCAAAAATTACTTAACAATTAGAAGATGAAAACCATTGGAAATGTTAAAGAATTTTTCTCTTTCCCATATTGAAAAAATTCTAAATTCTTAAACATTGAATGCATCACACTTGAATAAAGGCAAAAATGGGATGTTTTGTTTTACGAAAAATTGACGAACAGCTTATAGCTCTCTGTAATATCATCACAATTTCCTGTACTATCACATTTATAGGGGTCTTGCACTCTTGGCTTTTCAAACAATTCACTTTTCTCTGCATTTTCTCAAAGTTGACATTTCCAAAATAAAAATGTCGGAGCTGCTTATCAAATTCACAAAATTGACGACGACGGTTAAAGAAGACTGCGCACAATTCTCATACAACTAACACGATCAATTTTAAACGCGTCCTTCTCGCAACAATATTTTCTTTCATAGCGGACATGATGTCTTAAACTCTAGTTAGCCAATTGACTACATTTGGCATATACAGTGCGACCTGGGAATAAGAACGCTGAGAATGCCTGAGAATAAGAACACTTCCCCAGTCTGGTGTTCGCTCACGGTCCCCCACTCCGACTTAACTTCCGAGCGCGCTTTACATACAAACGCATAACTACATGGAAACATACAACGCTTTTATTTATATGGGTGAGGATGGCAACACTCATTTGAATGGCCGCACGCATGGTGGGGGTACTCGGCTTCCGAGAAAAACACTTCCCCGCGGCGGCTTTTCCGTTCTTATTCACAGGTCGCACTGTACCTTCAGTGTTTGTATTGCTATCGTCTAACTGAAAATTATAAAAGGCAAGAATTTTTATTATTTATTTTACCACGTTAAATATGAAAAAAACGACAAGAAAATCGATATTCAATATTCAAAGTTCAGACATTTCTTTTACTTTTCACAATTCTTTTACTTCCGTTAACACCATAATTGTGGAGGAACGACGGTTTATGATCTGGTGCCCGCCATTGTTCAGCTTCGGGTAGTTGACCATGTGCGGGGCCTGTTAGCTATTAAGAAATTAACGAAATCTCCAAGCTTCAGGTTCCGCGGGTCTGCAACCGTCTGTGGCGGATAGGGACCGGGTCGTGGGCCGTCGGAATGAAATCCTACTATCTAGGTGGGTGCTTTGCCTCGAGGCGGCCGGGGCTCGGGGGGTGTTTGCCAGATGTGGAATTTTCCATGCCAAGAACACCCCCATTGCCTACGGACGTCTTGAGGCAATCCTAACAATTTTGCGGGACCCACCCAGACAAGGATAAAAGTTAACGTTCTCCTACCCTCGAACGACAAGAGCAGGGAGGCAAATCCACCAAAAGGAGTAGGAAGGACCAAGGTGACAAAAAGGGTGACACGTGGTCCTCCCGGTGAGAACTTTGGAAGCACCCGAAAGTGTCGGTAAAAATAATTTTGTACAGTTTTGAAACAAAGTCACCGATCTGTGTATAAAAGTGCATCACCTCTAAAATTACAATAATACTGATAATGAATCCATCGGTGGTTTTCAGATAAGCAGTATGATTGGAATCCTGTCAGCCAGTACGACACTTGTTTTGTAATTTTGTTTAAACTTTGTTTAATAGTATGTAATTCAGTCAGTTTTGATTATTTTCACTTGGAAAAAATTGTGAGTATTCTTCAAACATCAATAAATACATGCGTAAAATACAGATATTGAAGAATTTATTCTTTTCGACTAATTGTAAGAAAATGCATTCTATGCTGGACCTCTTAAGATGTTTATTTTTACTCAAACGTTATGACTCTGCAAAATACTAACATTACTTTTAATTTAAATGGCTGCAATCATAGTTACTGAAAATACTTTTTACCATTATAATTTCATAATTACTTTAATTGTAGGGCTGTTTTCACGAGGGATGCGAGTACATTTAGAATAGTTACGATTATCAATTTTTTGGGTGAAATGCGATATGTGCGTATATGCGTGTGTTATGGAAGGTTTCAGAACAGTGCTCGAAATTATTTATCTGCATTCAAGACCCGTTCTCGGAGAAGAGCCTCCTACTTCTTGGGACCACACACCCTAGAGCTATCTGATCGCCAAGAGCTCTCTTCTTCCAGGCACAGACCTATTGAGACACGCCTAGTGGCACAGTCGGGCAATATTTGTGTTAACACTATGCCGTCCGGTGGCTCCCCGGTGGTGCTATGAGAAAACTATCGGTTAACCCATTTGTATCATGCGCCTACTTACGATTCAACTGATGACTGGACCATACCACCGCACGTGGTCAGTCGTATGTGCAGACAATCACGTGTTTGCGGAATATTCTGCGCTCGGTGATAGCAGACAGTCGCGGCTCGCGGAATATTCCGTGCTTGGTGATAGCAGACAGCTGCTGATCGCGGATTGATCCGCGCTATGATGCAAATGGGTTAAACGCCGGTGGCACCACGTTGGAGCCATGCGAAAACTGTCGGGCAAAAGTCTGTGGCACCACTGTGGTGCCGTGTTCAAACCAACGCGAATATTGCATGTGTTCTGTTTAAGTAACAATAAGTTACAGACATATCAACAAGTTTTTCGTTGTATAAAAGCAAGCAGAAGAAGCGAAACCGAGAACAAGTGAAATGATGTGAGTCAGTCCTACCGGCATCAAACGAAAGAATCTCGATTATATGCGCGGACGCCATAGTGTTAATATATGTCCTCATCGCCCAAAGGATACTATCTCCAATACGTTTATTTTGCAATGGTATCCCAGGTAGGTCTATTCCAGGTTATCGATGACCTTTTCTATTGAATTATTTGTGAAAAATCGCATCAAAACGTAAATTACGAAATTACTTTAAAATTTTGCGGTTAAGATTACAATCAGGTTTAGAAAGTCTAGATTTTCAAGTACATTTTTCGCGTTTTTCAAGGGTCGCTGTAGAGGTCAAAATGGTCGGTCGACCAATAGAACAATTAGACGGGCAAATCCATTGCAGCTCTGTCGGTCCATTTAAACTTGGAAAACTTTTTCCCCGCCTGGGATTTTCACACGCCCGTTAGGAATCTACGAGGACTCCGAGGGACACCGTCATCGTAAAGGCGAAGTATTTCTGTCGGATGTCCACGCAGCATTAATATCTCGACGACTTTCGCTGGCACTGGTTGGTGCTTTTACTATCGTGAATTTCTAAACTGGAATATGTCAGTTCAAAGATGGTAAAAAAATTTTAACAACATATGTAGGATTTCTGAAGGCGGTGAACTGAAAGAGTCGTTATTAACGAAAATGAAATATATGTATTTTAAAAAGTAAAACCATCTCAAATGACCGATAGGAACCAACTGTCCGCGTTCCTTTGCGACCGCCTGGCGGTAACGGCTCGCGCTTGTCTCTTGTCGCGTTGCCATGCACCCATACAAAAAATTACTATGGATCTAGAAATTTACAGATCTCATATATATGCGAATAATATTTTTTTTTTGCTGATGTTTATAATCGTATTCTATCTCTTACATGTATATTTGTGCCCGGTATAGTTAAAAAATGCACTATTGCACGATACTTTCAATATATCATCTGCAAAAAGCGCAACATACAAAGCTCAGGAAGAATGCAATTTAATAGAAGGCCTCAAGTATGACAAAAATGTTGTATATACAAATGTTCCTCAGATTTCATCGCCCCAAAAGAGATGGCATGACTTCTTGAGTCATTGTAATAGGTATGATAAAATTAGTGCAGCAGTAGAAGCCATTTTTCACCAATACTTCGAAAATTGAAATCGCCGTGAAAATAATTTGCCCAAATCATATGCCTCATAACAGGCTGTTTAGCTACTTGATCATATTTGCGTCCTTCGAGCAACTCCGTACTGTTATTTTATCCTACAGGCGACGTGGTGCGACCTGAAACTGTTTCTCGACATATAACCGCAGTCGATGCGTCACGCGCATCGTTTTGTTTTCTGGGGTCGGCGAGCGTGGCACGTCTTTCCAACGCGAGCGGTTAGTTGCGAATGTCGCCCCAATGCGCCACCATGCTCGTTCCAATAGGTCCGAACCTGCGAGGTGAAAGGCAAGGTAGGCTTGATTGGGTGAAACAGATAGTTGGGAGAAGCCAAGCGGAGTTGCTCGAAGGACACAAAACGGATCAAGTAACTAAACACCCTGCCTTATAACATACCCAAAAATCTTTGAAATCCGTGAGTGCCGTTATCGACACCCTGCAACACGCCTACCTGGGATAATACTATAAAAAAATGTGTTAGTATCCCACGGGAAATGAAGTAACCGATTAATACTAATGTCGTCCCAATGCACGTGTCAATAAGGACGTGACTGGCGGGAGAGAGCATTTGATCATCATTGGGATCTGGAGTGCACAGTTGTAAGAAGTAAGTGTCCCTTCTCCGAAAACGGGTCTGGAGTAGAGATGATTTCGAACACAGCTCTAGAAAAATATGTACCGGGTGTAAAAAATTAGTAGTCATGACTGTTAGAAGTTGTCCTACATTTTTGGATTAAAACGTTCGAACCATTGATTTTAGAGAAAAATGTTATATACGAAAGTTTCATAGTATCGCGGAGATAATATCGGAGCAATATTAATTTTTTATTTGTTATATTTCTTCAATGTTATTTTAAGGTCAACTTCATTTTTTTATAGGATAATTTATATCTTTCTTTGCAGATTTTCATTCTATAAAAGAAGTAAAGAAACTTTTGTATAAGTCATTTTCTTGTTGGACGTTATGTTAAAAAGATTTTTAATGGAAAAGAGCCTACTGAAGCTTTTTTCGATAGGCGGACTGTCTCCCGTCAACAATAAGAACAATTTAGTAATACAAGTGATTTTTAATTTTGTTATGTTCTAGATTCTATGTTCATATTTCAATGTTGATTCTATTAAATTCCTTTTAAAAACTCAACTGAAAATCCTATTTAACTTGAACAAGAAAAGCGTCACCCATATTTGGGTGACGGGGCCTCCGCGGAAGTATACCCGTCACACAGTGGTCCAGAGCGTGAATTTAGCTGTTCACGCACCTCGCGCAGTTTTCAATCTTTTTCAAATCGTCACCACGGGCTCAAAACACCCCGGATTTAGTTAAAAATTGGTATTATATTATTTTTTGAGTTGCTGATTACGAATCTGAACTCAAAAATATAAAAAACAAAATGGCGGATTAAATATGGCGGACAGGTTTGATTAAAAATTAATTGTTTTGCACAAAAATTAGTATTCTAATGTTTTTTGGGTCGCTGATTACGAATCTGAACTCAAAAATTTTAAAAACAAAATGGCAGTTGATATATAGAAGGTAGCTATGTACATTAGCTTATTCAGCTTACATTGCTAACTTAAAAATGGAAAAACTTAAAAGTACCACAAAGTAGCCTCTGAGAACTTTGAAGATGTTTAGTTTAAACTATATAGAAATAGTTCCTGCTAAAATTGGCTTTGTCTATCTGCACTTTTTGTTGATATTCCTTCCTAAAGTTTATGTAACCCAGACCAGCTGCATAGACCCAGTGGGACACGCGGTCAGTAAATTCCCGGGTTTCTTAAAGATATCGTGCAATAAAAACAAAATCTTATTGGCACTAACGAGGACGAAGACTTCTAAACCATCACTTTTATTACTTAATTGCTTTATTGTTAGGATGCGAGCAAAGAGGAATGAGCTAGGTTATCCGATTGAAAGGAAATCCTAGTCTTCGCCGTGCAGGGTTCACTTAAAAATTAAATAACTTATAAGTATCAAAAGATATTCGGCTAAAACTTTCCACATATATTCCTTAGAGTATATAGAAGTTATTTCTGCAAATATTTCGTGCGTCTACCTGGGCCCTTCATTGTTATACCTGTCGGAAGTTTACGAGACAGTCTGGCGACAGCGCCTTGTCGAGGTGCGCGCGAGTCTTTAAACAATAAAAAACCATCCGAGGCGGATCCGGGCGGATGATATTTTTGCAGGATCGTTTAGGGGAAGGATTACAGAAAACAATGGTGTTAATTAGATAGTGTAAGTATGTAGCACATTTTAGTTTTTCTCTGCAAAAGATAAAAAACTTCGACGATTTTCTTTCATGTTTTCAACATTAATTTTTGAATAAACTACAAACAATAATTTTATGTTCGACACATGAATTTTTATCGTGGAAGAATGCTCTTCAAATAGAAACAATAATTATTACAAAATATTGCATAGTTTCGTCAGAATGTTATAAAGAAGACAACGTGGTTTTTCGACAGAAAAAGGCCTCCAGAAAAAGTTTCAACTTTAAACGTTTATTGCAACTACAATTTTTATCCAATTTCAAAAAAATTTTATTTCTGAGGTCAGTGGACATTTAGGAATCGATATATCCAAAAAAAAAATCGAAAATCCAAAATCGACTTTTTGACTTTTGCGCAGCTAAATGCACATTCTGGACCACCGTGCGTCACCCAAATATGGGTGACGCGGCGACGAACGTATTAATGGACATTTGCAAAAAAAAATCTGCTGCAAAATTCGTGAGGAGGTTGAAATTTAGGCGAAACTGTTTTATTGGTTTATCGCATTCATCTTTTTATGTACGTAGGTGAAACCTCTGAATGTGACTATGGGGCAGAAACGAACCGTTTTTTTGCAAATTAACTTTGATTCCGACCAAAATTTTTTTTCCTCGACGAAAGATTCTCTCAATAAGTCAGAGCTGCAGGTCTCTTCCACCCTTTAGAAAAAAAAGCACGAATTATTTTTGCTAGCTCGACTAATTAAAGCAGAGACGTGCTACCACAAAATTAGGAAATGAAGGACTGAGTTACCGAACTAGTAAAAAAAGCACAAGTGGTTTTTGCTTCTCCCCAGGAGAGCCCTTTTAAGTTACATCGAAAAGTTTCCTTCGAAAGGGAGTCATTTTTACTACTTCAACACGCAAAGATACACCGCTGTTACTGTTATAGAGAATGTAACGACACGCGGTTTACGAAAATTAAAAAGTTCAAAGAACAGTTTAAAGAAAATTAAGTATGTAGTTCAAAAACGGTTGCGCTGTTTGATATACGAGAATATACCCTTCGCTATCGCCGAATAGCGCCAGACGGTTCATACTCCTTGACTTTAGCGAAAAATACCGGTAGTCCATTGACCGAGTTTTTTCGAAACCCATATTATCGAATTTTTTTTATTATCACATCTTCGCTGCATTGTGCACGTATTATGAAGTATTCTGACTCGGTCGACTGCCGTAATCTGTCGGCAAAGTTAAGGTTTATGACCCTTCAGTTCCACTAGTCAGAGATGGTCGAGGGAATACTGTCGTAAAAATTTTCTAAAGAAATGCAGAAAAAATAAAGTGCCTGTCATATAGCTGCCAAATGTTGGTATAACAATTTCAAAAAGTGTAGCACTTGTCGAGAAACAAGGAACAGATTTTTGCTTTCTTTAAAATTCCCCTTTCTTTCTATATATAGGTAAAGTAGGTCTATATAGGTCTTAATATAGTTCTCTCAGAAGTCCTTCTAAAACGAAGTCTTTCGATGCCATTTTGTGGAGCTGTGAAAATTTCGAAGACCAGCGATCGGTGTCAAGTTCGCTCAGGGTCTCTCCTGGGGAGAAGAACATAAAGACCTGCGCTTCTCTTACTGCCCGGATGAGCTAATCTCCCATTTTTAAAGTTCATATAACAAGCCACTACCTTAACTGGTTGATGTTACATTCGAGGCAGTAATGATAATTCGTGTGCTTCTTTTCTTTGAGTGTGTGGCCTGGAAGCCTGATATAATAAGCGAAAATTCAATCAGTGCCACAACTTTGGTCACAATTAGCATAATTTGCAAATGAACACTTCGTTTCTGACTCATGTTTCCTTTCATATATTTTACCTGTGCATCAATACAAATGTAATGAGACAATAAAAAAAATTGATATCAATTTCCAACCCTTTCGCAACGTTCTTCTTTGTAAATGTCCATCGACTCAAAGACCTCGATGTCAGTCATCCAAACAATGCCTGGCAAGTGATGAAAAATAATTTTGTAACACCCTACACCACGAGTTACGGGTACCCTGTATACTCTTACATATGCCAGCGTGTTTTGGGGGAGCGCCACCTACACTACGGTGCATAAGTGCTTGGACACTTCCTCAATGTTAGAAATGCGTGAAATATCCTTTAAGTAAAACACTCTAACATAGTTTCGGCTTCCGATCTTGTCTCAGATAACCATATAGAGTTCAAAAATATCGATGAACTTAATATTAGATATCATTTATTATAAATGAAAAAACAACAACTGAAATCGGTCATTTCAGTATTGAGTGTCCAAATACTTATGCACGGTAGTGTACCTCCTCCGACCGTACGTCGTTGGTATTATTGGACCAAAGAAAGAAGTCACTTGATAAGTGGTTCGCTCCGATTCCCCCAACGAGTAGCGACATCCCTCATTCTCACGTATTTTAATGCGGGATTGGCCGAAAAAGCATTTAACGGCGAAATAAGTGTTTAGTTTACGATTGTGATTCGCAGAGCTCAGGTTTCAAAGGCCGATATGATAGGAATAGGCGGAATAGGATACAAATCAAATCAACTGGGATACACAACCTCTTCTCCACGCCACCGCATAATCACGACTATCTCTTGTCCTACTGACTTCCTCTTTGTTATCCCGTCATGCTCACGACCTCTTATAAAAATTACGATCGGCTGTCTTAAGTCGTCACGCGACCCAACGGTAGTGCCAGCTACGAATTATTCGATCCTACATACAGTCGGTCACGAAAATATTCGGACACCACTATAGTTTTAAATATTATAGACCAGCGTCAAGAATATTTTGCACGCCCGAGCCGTCCTTCGAGAAACACCGCCTCCTTCACCCAACATACAGCCGCGATATCACTGATTCACAACCACTCTGTAGGCGTCACGCTCGTGCCTATCGGCACTGGCGTGCTGCCGCATTTGGGGCGACATTCGTAGTTAATCGCTCGCGCTGGAACGACGTGCCTCGCGCGTCAGTCGCGGAGATAAGAACGACGTGCGTGGCACGTCGACTCAGACTATTTGTTGAGGAACAATTTCAGATGGCACTACGTCGTATGTAGGATAAGACAAAAGTATTGTTAGTGAAAAAGTATCCTCAGATATGTTTTAAATCAAATACATTTAATATATTTTAATGTTTTTGAACTTCTGGCGATGGTTTTGCCGAAATCGACCACTTCATTAAGTCTTACAGCATAAATATAGTATTGCGTTCCAGTACGCACATTTGTAAATTAATTACTAGCGCAAATTGTTAAAAATAACTATCCGATACTAGAACGCTAGGCTTCCTCGTATTAGAGAATACATTGTTGCCGTCGCGGCCGCCGCAGCCCATGCGACGTAGTGCCATTTGAAGCTGTTCCTCAACAAATATTATGAGTCGACGTGCCACGTACGTCGTTCTTATCTCCGCGACTGACGCGCGAGGCACATCTTTCCAGCGCGAGCGATTAACTACGAATGTCGCCCCAAATGCGGCACCACGCCAGTGCCAATAGGCACGACCGTGACGCTTACAGAGTGGTTGTGAATCAGTGACATCTCGGCTGTATGTTGGCTGAAGGAGGCGGTGTTTCTCGAAGGACGGCTCGGGCGTGCAAAATATTCTTGACGCTGTTATAGACCGTACTTCAGAAATGTAAACAATGAGACCAAAAAGAGGTTTCACGTATGTTACTATGCAGTGTTTAGTTTACAAAAATATGTAAACGGGAAACGTATTCCCGTGAAAACTAACCTACAAATATAAGAAATATTTATTTACGATACGTGATTACATAAATAATAAAAGGAAAACGGAAAGTACGCTCATTTTCATGTCACAGAAATATTCGGAGACCTGGTATATTTCTCAAGTTTCCAGGTTCCAGGAACTGACTGAAACAATCTTACAATTAGTAAACATATCGTTCATACTATGTACAGAGTATGTTATAGATCGAATATTTGTCAGTCTTATACAAAATTTGTGCGAAATGGGTCGGAAAAGTAAGAACACATGGTTTGATATGCGACAATTAGTCATTTTTCATCATGAAAAAGGGAAATCGGTTTGCAAAATTGCTGATTTATTAAATATTAGTAAGAGCACAGTATGGAATATTGTTCGACGGTACAAGAACGAAGATAGAATTGAATCTATTCCTCAAAGTGGACGCAAACCGATCCTAGACCTTCGTGATAAACGTCACATAATTAGGAAAATCAAGTGATTCTCGTATAAGTGCTCCAAAGTTAGCAGCTGAATTAAATGAACACCGTGGAATATCAGTGCATCTGGAGAACATAAAATGAGTGTTAAGATCAGAGGGCTATAATGGAAGAATAGCTCGAAAGAAGCCGTTTATTAACGCGGCGAATAGGATGGAGAGACTGAAATTTGCAAAGGACTAAATTAGAAAGGATAGTGAGTGGTGGGAGGACATAATTTTTGCGGACGAGTCCAAATATAATATTTATGGAAGAGACGAAAGAATTAGGGTATGGCGGAAGTCGAAAGAAGCACTGAATCCGAGACATTTGCAGCCGACTGTGAAACACGGTGGTGGGTCTGTCATAGTGCGGGGCTGTTTTCAGCCCATGCAGTAAGCGAATCAGTTTTCATTGACGATATTCTTGATAAAAATAGATATATACAGATTTTGCAAAATAATTTAAAGAAAAGTGCCGATAATATGGGACTTCAAAATGGGATAAAGTTTTATCAAGGTAAGGACCCAAAGCACAAATCGTGAATTATGCAAGAATTCTCGTTATACACTTGCAAGAATATCCTCCATCCACCACCGCAATCGCCAAACTTGAATCCCAGTGAAAATTTATGGGATGAATTAGATCGCCGAATTCGGACAACTCCCATAAACACAAAAGAAGAGCTAAAAAGGCGTCTACAAGAAGAATGGCTACGTATTGGGCAAGATTATTTTAAAAAAATAATTTGTAACATGCCAACGCGATGACGACACGTCTTAAAACACATGGGATATCCAACAAAATACTAATTAATAAAAACAAGATTTATATATCGTGATATAAACTTAATTTTGATAGTGTCCGAATATTTCCGTGCAATGAAAATGAGCGTACTTTCTGTTTTCCTTTTATTTGTAGTGCCCCTTTAAGAAGAAAAAATTCTTTCCAGTCGAAGGAGTGAAGTAGGCTCGAGCGAGATATCTTAAGTTTACATTTAATCTAAACAACTGTGCTAGCGACCATCGTTGGAGTTCGTTTTAGGCAGTTCGTTTTGAGCATCTATTCGAGTCGGATGCGAAACGCTTATTAATACCTTTATTCACCATTATTAATACCATTATTATTTTTATTCATTATTATTATTACTATTATTACCATTATTATATTATATTACTCAATATTCTCATCTATCTAAATATATATACTCTAATGTTTTTTTTGTTAATTTGTGAAGTGAATTTATTGACTATTTAATACCTCCCTTACTACATATTATTTATGTAATCACGTATTGTAAATAAATATTTTTTATATTTTGTAAACTACACGCTGCATAGTAACGTATGTGAAATCTCTTTTTGTTCTCATTGTTTACATTTCTGAATTACGGACTATAATAGTCAAAACTATAGTGGTGTTTGAATATTTTCGTGACCGACTGTAGATACATTCCAGCTTGAGGAAATCTGTGTTATCAAAGACGTGCAGTTGAAGGAGGTCATTAACACTCCAGCCCGAACGGCTCCGGCGTACTGAACTTGTGCAATCATGAACTAGATTATAAAAGAATTCCTTTTGCAAAACTTGAGGTAATAATGATATTGTGTATAACTATCGATATCACCCATAGATGAAGTTCATAGCAATATCCGAAAGTCGTTGGTCTCCTACCAGTAAATATTTTGTGTAATTAATATCATAATACGGATATTGAAACTCATCATGATAAATTTCCATTGCATTGTAATATGATAAACATTAACACTAGAACTACCAAACCAGTCAAAAAGACTGGTACATAATTTTTTCAAAAAATTCTCCAAGTTTATGTAAAATTCATAGAATAAATATTCTGCGTCTATATCAATAAACGTAAATCACCCAATCGATCAAATTTTCCGCCGTTTGATTCCCTCTTTTTCAAAGTACTTACTTCATTTATTAAAATATGTTAGATTTGACGCCGGTAGTTCTAGTGTTAAAACAAGTATTAATCTTTAACTGCAGTTGTATGTATGCTTACTTTGTATCATAGTCGAAATTAGTATTTGTTGATTCACTTTGATTTTGTAATAAAGCACCAGTTTCCAATTTGTTTTGTACGTCTTGGGACTTCTGCATGATATTGTTTGTACTATAATATTTTCCCAATGGATCAGAGTATTGCTCTTCGAAGATTTTCATACTACTACCGAGATTAATTGTGTTCACGCTCTTCGCTAAAACAGATATTAATATAATGTATTGTTACGAATTGTGAATTATGATATGTAACGTGTCATGGCACGAATTGTGTTATAAAGTTGACTACTCTCTGTATTATAAAAAGATTAGTTTTATGACTGAATTAATATATATTGCGTGGTACAAATAATGGTATGTCAGTGTGATGGTGCGAAGCAATTTAATTGACGTTGCCACGGAACGATTAAAAAAAATAAAAAGGTGATAAATACAATGAAGGAATTAGTGTAGATAGGAGCAACTGTGTATGAGAATGTTTATAACAGCATAATAAGGAACAAAAGATCACGTGTACAGAATGCTTCAAAATGATTTATCACAAAGTACACTCAATTCTGTTTCTGTGTCGGAAATAGGAACCGCATAAAATATCCTGATAATTCATAAATAGCTACAAAATATATAGGTAGTTTGCAATATATTAAAAAGGAAAAATTATGCGATAAATAGAGACCGTATAAAAAAGTCCCGCGTAGAAAGTATGTAGAAAATCAAAATCTCACGATATAGCTAAAAATTAGTTTACTAATTGTAAGTAAAAAAATTTTAATTTCCACACAGGACTATTTTATAATGATTTATTTGTTTATATATCTACATTCCAAAATTAAACGGTGTTGATCGTAGTCGCGTACGCGGATTCTCTTGTGGAGAACTAGCTCAAAATCATTTTCGTCACTTGACGGACTCGCACCGCACACTCATTGAGTTACGTCATATTTTTAATTTAACTTTCATTCATAATATGCATTCGATGGACTTTATGTTATATACAGGTAACCCTCCTATAACACGGTAAATAGGTTCTTAGAAATTGCCGTGTTATATGAGACCCAGAGCCAATCAAAAAGAAGGAGTTACGTTCTGAAAACTTAACCCTTTGCGGTCCTATGTCGAACAGTACTCGACATAGCTTTCCATTTGATTTGATTTTCTGCCAATTTAATATCAACTTTCCAATTTTGTAATAATTTTGTAATATAACCTAAATATCCGCCAATATCTATAGTCATTGATAACATTGAAAGAAACGAATAGAAAATGCTAGAAAATGTTGTGAAATTGACTTTATTTAGCTCACTACAAAAATTAACAAAATAACTCGGACCGCAAAGGGTTAAAATTCTATATCTTTGAAACAGTACGTCTCGCCGCGGATAACGCGTGAACTGCATGACCCGTTTTGCTATAACATCGGAATAGCGCTATAAATGAGTGAATTATTATTTACTTATATATTTTTATGTAAAGGCTCATTATGGTTCATTATAGGAGTACAGTGTTATATCCTATACATGTATAGGATACATAGGAGTACAGTGTTATGCAAAGGTTTCCGCAATTTTCTTATCGTGTTGGAGCGAAACCGTGTTATAGGACGCCGTGTGGTAGGAAGGTCTCCGCAATTTACGAATCGTGTTATATTGAAACTGTGTCACAATATGCCGTGTTGTAGCAGGGGTACCTGTATCTTGCAGAAAAAATCGCACATAATAAGTTGCACAAAAAATGACCACATAAAACCAGGTTTGAGTGTACTACGCGTTCTTCTTCAGCTTTGGATCGATGAAAATTTGCAAAAGAAACGAGCCGTTAAATACGTAAGAATTTGCAAAGTAAGGCCAAATTTTTTAGTGGTATATCACATTGATCTTGTTGTGTATATAAAATTTAGAACAAAAATCATGGATCAGAAATGATTCGCTTTCCTACAAATTAATGTTAAAGTTGCAGTTCCGTGATTGGTTTTCCGATCCGTAGGATAACCTACGCGAACAGACATAAAAAAAACAAGAATCCTTATGTCCAGAAATGTGTCATCTATTATTTCAAAAACCTAAACACAGTGGCTCTCTGCATGAGCTTCGAATATGGGTAATAAGGTCATTCAGCCAGGGAGAAAAGCGCAGGTGTTTACATTCTTTTCCCCAGGAAGACTAGTGAGTGGGCCCAAAGCCGATCGCAAGCTTTTGGCATTTTCCTACCCTCCGAAAATGTACGCAGCACAATAGAATCATAAACCGCGATACTAACGAAAGGTTCCAACAACTGATCGGCCTGGATTTTATGAAACTCATATAGCTGTAGAACCGTCGCACTGTGATCGATTTCGCAAATCTAGCTGGACAAAAATCAAAATTTTGAGTTGTTTGAATATCGTTACAACGGGCATATACGAACTTGTAAGTAACAGGACAATAATGAACAAACCCTGTTTCGTGGCAATACCTTTCAGAATTTTACCTGAAACGGTTTAATTTAACCTTAAAGTTAAGGTATCTAGCTAGATCAATTTATATGCTTCAAAAAGGCAGTATGTTGATTTCATTTTCGTGTGTTTTAAGTTCAATTTATTGTGATATTATATGTTTTCAGTGTTGTTTAAGCTTAGTATGAATTATGTACCTATGTCAATAGTTCTATAAATATCACTTGTCATATTTCATTCTTGATAGAAATAATTTGGCCCAATTTTTGGTATATGTAAAAAGTTTAGCAAGGCGTGCAAAAAAAGCTCCACTATTCTCTGCGTTGCGTTTTATTTTTTTTATATTTGAAACATATATTGAAACTAATAAAATAAACACGGTATCAGTCGCGATTCATAGAAAACTTGCACAGACTTTTTTAGCGACCACCTACATAGGAGGTATTTCAACGTCGAGCAAAACGTACGCATGGCTTATGTCATTTGTATCAATATAGCTTTTTTGAGGTAACTGCAAGAAGCAAATAAATTCAATTGAAAAACATAAAATAGTTTATAAATGTTTAGAATGCCTTTTACACGTATCGTATAATCATGATATTAAAAAGTGGCAAACTAAAATATGTGATAAACAAAAGGTAAAACATCGGAAAAAGCAAATGGCGGAAATAAGCGGTTGAGAACGAGAGTTTTACGCATGTTTTGCCCATTTTTACTCATTTAGATTAGTGAACATTTATAAAAGAAGTCAACCGCAAAACTCGTGAAAGGATTGCAAATTAAAGGAAACCATTTTTATTGGCTTATCTGATACTTCTCGTCGCGTAGGTAAAATACCTGGAAGGAAATGTCTGGTTGGCATGATACACAAGTCTCAAATATGAGTGCTGGGGCCATTCAGCCAGTAAGAAAAGTGCATGTGTTTATATTCTTCTCCTTGGGAGGTCTCTTAACACTTTCACAACCGGTGACACCAACACGGTGCCATCGGCAGGCAATACGTTGTTTGCCGGTGACACTCACGTGGTGTCATTGGTAGGCAATTCGTCATTTGCCGGTGACACTCACAGGGTGCCATTGATAGGCAAGTCGTTATTTGCCGGTGACTCCCATAGGGTACCATTGGCAAGCCAATTGCAAAACTTTTTAGAACGTCACATGCTTAAATGATACAAAATTTTATTGCGTAAAAGCTTTTGACTGTTAAAGAGTCTGTCTCGAAACGCTTCGGAGGGACTGAATACTATTGCTAGGGACTGAATACTTTTTCACGAAATACATTTCAATTTTTACTTATTGATAGGCAACAAGGTATGTTGTACACAAAGGAATAAATATTGTTGTATAATAATGTTGAATTATTTCATGAATTTACGTAAAGTTTTTTTTAAGCAAAGAAATGTTTGCAAATAGTGCGAACGGTAAAGTGTTTCTTTAAAAATATTGTCGGCCCCTGGCGACATTTCACTGCGCAAACATGCGGTTGTGAAAGTGTTAAGAGGAGTCGCAATCGATCGCAAGTCATTGACATTTTTCTAGTCTAGGCAAATTTTCATCGTAACATCTCACGCTATAAGAAGTCAGCAAAGAAAATGGTACAATGCATATGCAAAAGAAAAGTTTACCGATGATTGAGAACATTTTAATGGTTGATTTTGATTTGTGACCTTGAATTTACGCCGTGTTCTAGGAAGAAGTCTACAGGGAAGAGTCGAAGATCCATGATAAGAATTTTAAGTTATGGAACTTGATGCAATGATTCAGGGACGAGCAAAAGAGATGTGAGCGACGCACTGTGATCGATTTTGCAAATCTACCTGGTTAAAAATAATTTCACCAATGAACGTCATGTTTATTGTTTGAAAGTTTTTAATAAGTTGAAAAAAGTGAATGTTGATGGCATTACAAATTGTTTGTATACTTCTATTCCTTGGAATTCTCATCGCCCTCGTATGTTTCTCCGTCTTCAGCGAAATAAATCTTTAATTTGCTTTTTCCGATGTTTTACCTTTTGTTTATCACATATTTTAGTTTGCCACTTTTTAATATCATGATTATACGATACGTGTATGTTAGCGCTAGCGCGTTTTATGAGGGTAATATACCCCGCAGTGCGCATGGATTCGGTCCGTAGTGGGACCGTCGCCAGTGTACTTGGGGTTTGTCTCGGTTTCGAGTGGAGTTCTTGGAAGGTGACGGGTGTTTGGCAAATGTCTCGTCACCCGGTCGCATTCCAAGGAACAGATTATTTAGAGTATTGATGGGCCCGGGGCTATAAATTAGACCCGTGGCTGAACTATGGAAAAGTGGCGTGTGACTCGAGGTCATGGTGCCACATAGTCTGTTTAAAAGTTGGGGTTGTTTTACGGGATCTGGCCACGGAGTGGGAGAGATAGAAATGACGCTTGGTAAGCGGACTGTGAGGAACCGCACGGCACTTACCCCAGAACCTCCGAACAAGCTTAACTAAAAAATAATTCTAGATATCGGCCGCGGTAGAAAACGGTTAATATCTAACATGTAAAAGGCATTCTAAACATTTATAAACTATTTTATGTTTTTCAATTGAATTTATTTGCTTCTTGCAGTTTCCTCAAAAAAGCTATATTCATACAAATGACATAAGCCATGCGTACGTTTTGCTCGACGTTGAAATACCTCCTATGTAGGTGGTCGCTAAAAAAGTCTGCAAGTTTTCTATGAATCGCGACTGATACCGTGTTTATTTTATTAGTTTCAATATATGTTTCAAATATAAAAAAAATAAAACGCAACGCAGAGAATAGTGGAGCTTTTTTTGCACGCCTTGCTAAACTTTCTACATATACAAAAAATTGGGCCAAATTATTTCTATCAAGAATGAAATATGACAAGTGATATTTATAGAACTATTGACATAGGTACATAATTCATACTAAGCTTAAACAACACTGAAAACATATAATATCACAATAAATTGAACTTAAAACACACGAAAATGAACTCAACATACTGCCTTTTTGAAGCATATAAATTGATCTAGCTAGATACCTTAACTTTAAGGTTAAATTAAACCGTTTCAGGTAAAATTCTGAAAGGTATTGCCACGAAACAGGGTTTGTTCATTATTGTCCTGTTACTTACAAGTTCGTATATGCCCGTTGTAATGATATTCAAACAACTCAAAATTTTGATTTTTGTCCAGCTAGATTTGCGAAATCGATCACAGTGCGACGGTTCTACAGCTATATGAGTTTCATAAAATCCAGGCCGATCAGTTGTTGGAACCTTTCGTTAGTATCGCGGTTTATGATTCTATTGTGCTGCGTACATTTTCGGAGGGTAGGAAAATGCCAAAAGCTTGCGATCGGCTTTGGGCCCACTCACTAGTCTTCCTGGGGAAAAGAATGTAAACACCTGCGCTTTTCTCCCTGGCTGAATGACCTTATTACCCATATTCGAAGCTCATGCAGAGAGCCACTGTGTTTAGGTTTTTGAAATAATAGATGACACATTTCTGGACATAAGGATTCTTGTTTTTTTTATGTCTGTTCGCGTAGGTTATCCTACCGATCGGAAAACCAATCACGGAACTGCAACTTTAACATTAATTTGTAGGAAAGCGAATCATTTCTGATCCATGATTTTTGTTCTAAATTTTATATACACAGCAAGATCAATGTGATATACCACTACAAAATTTGGCCTTACTTTGCAAATTCTTCGTTTTTGGAATTCCCAAAACTAGACTCCTAAAGTGAACACTCCGCATAACCGTTTACTTTAGGACATTGATTTTCAGTCCACCTCTAAACCGTATTAGTTTTACCCTCTATAACAGTGATTCCCAAAGTGGTCTATATCGACCCCCAGGGGTCGATGAAGACCTGCAAGTGGTCTACGTGGGCGAAAAAAAAAATTGGGGGTCTATGAAATGAAAATGGGGGTCAATGGCAAGAAATTTCAAAAATTGCAAAAAACAGTACAATTGATATAACTTTGACATTAAAAAAATTACAAAAATATAATATTATTAATATAATTAATATCGTCGATCTAAAACTATTTTCACTTGATCTCGGAATATTTTATACGCGTCTCACTCTCTCCATAGTACGCGCCTAACTTAGCGTCTCACTCACTCCACAGTGTGCGTTTTACTCACTCCACAAAGCTGTGAGTCTTCTAAAAGAGAAACAACGATCGGTGCTTTCACTAAGGCCGCGCGAAAATAGCCACTCATCGCATCAACTCATAAATTTTGTGTATTTTTGTGTATTACAGTGTAACCCCTGTAATCCGTATATCTTATTCTCAGGCCTCATTCAGATTGTTCGAGTTGTTTGGATTAACGAAGACACTGACGACGATGACACAACGAAGACAGAAATTGTATGTTATATGATTGTATGTTAGGAAATATACTTCAATATAGTTAGATAGACCCACAGCAGGGGGTCTATCTAAAATTGAAAAACATGACAAGGGGTCTACGAGAGAAAAAAGTTTGGGAACCTCTGCTCTATAACAACGCTGCGACACCCGTGTCGCCCGCATGAGGGTCCTTACAACTACAATATATTGTGGATTGAGCCTTCCAAATATGTTAGAAATATCAGGGAAGTAATTATTAAAATTGTACAATGTATGTATACCTCTTAGAGTTTCTGAAAGCTGTCGTGGTAACGGTGTTTCGAAACCATATATGCTTTCAACTTCCACATCGTGGTCTATACTCGAAACAGTTACCCTTCTTATCCTTTGTCCTCGATTTAAGTCTAATATCGAGTGTTTTGCATTTGTCTCGTCTTCGCCGTTATCAGTTGGTTCATCTGATAAATATTGAAATAGGAGTTCACATAAATTATTCAAAGTACATAGGTGGAGGAGTATAAATATATTTCTACTGTTAACAATAAGGGTTAAATTTAAAAATAGTAAATATTGCAATCGCAAATTTTTGTATGCATTACTATAATATATACATTGAATATACAATACAATGAAACACAGCCATTCCGTGTAGAGATTGTGTGTTAAGTGTAAAATAAGCGAATACAACGCTTTCTATTCTTACACACTTTTAAGTGGAAGTAATAAAATGTTTGTTCTCAGTAAAAGCTTGGTAAACACTCATTACATTTCATACTATAATATATTAAATTTATAATATAGGGGAGAGTTTGGTATATTGTGCTGCGTGATAAATTGTACCACCTTAAAATTTCCTACTAAATGACACTATTTTTCTTTCCTGGCAACACGTAACTAAGCACTGACAGCACCCACAACTACTTTTCGTTTTTTAACGGCATCCGGCAAGTGCATTCAGTTTGAGAGAAAAAAAAAGTTTTTGTTAGTGTTTGATGTAAATTTTGACGCGTGTACCTAACGACATTCCTAAGTCAAATGGTAAGTTAGAATTTTGCTATATTTTTTTATTGAACAGGTCTATAATCACCTCTTAAATTATAAAGTAAGGAACGTATTAGGTTTTGAGATTATTTTGTGACAAATAAATATTTTTTAAATCTCTTAGTTCGATAAATCGTACCACCAGTAGTTGTCTTAATTGCACTGGTGGAATTTACTCAACAAGACGAAACCTGCACATCGAATCCAAATGTTTGCGACAATTGTTTGAACTAAAACAGGGTAAAAAAAATAAAGAATTTGATCTCAGTACAAAACAATTATAATAAATAATTAGTAATTGACCATATAACAATTTTAAATAAAAATGGTTTATTTCGTTTTCATAAAAGCAATAATTTAATTTTGTGAGTAGGTATTTAAGTTTGATACATGTTTAAATTTGTTTAGTTTTTGATAATTTTGTTTAATTTTTTCTTCATAATTATGAATGTTACTTATTGAAAAGAAATATTGATTTAATATTTGTTAGCACTTTTTCAATAATAATTAAAATATTGTCATGAAGAATATTGTGTATTATTAAAACCATTTTCTTTAATAATTTATCATTTATCATGTTTGGAAGTCCCTTAACTCTTAGTGGTACAATTTGACTAACCTGTGGTACAATTAAACCGACTGGTCGGGTAAATTGTTCCAACTGAAAGCGTTTAGAAAAACGAATATTTTGAGAAATCGCTTAAGAGTATGGTGTTGATTTTGCGGTATAAGTTAAACGAGGCTCTACACTATGTGGCATTGGATAAATAGTTTGTTTTAATTAATATCAAAACGAGATATTTTGCTGGAACCGAAAAATGGTACAATATATCCGTCTCTCCCCTACAATAAATAAATATAATAATGTTACTTCTTTGCTTTTCCGTTTCAATACTTGTTTATGGGATTTGTAACACTCTGGGAAAATGAAGTATATCGCCTGGTAATATATTAATATCATATAATATATTAGTATCTAATATTCTCACCGACACCTTTTGTTTGTACTGTTTTTGTTGGCTCGTTTTCGTCGTCCACATCTTTTGTTATCACTACTTTCTTTAAATGCCACTTAAGCGGATGAAGTAGCATAGAACCTATCAATGAGTGTAATGAGAAAGAACCATAGAGCAGCATTGTACCCTACAGAAATACCATAAAAATGTTATTCATAAATCTGTGTATGCGATACAAGTTATAACAATTTTGTATCACATTGTATTTCCAATTTCAGAGTAGAATATAGAAATTGGAATATTAGAATATTATAATACTTATTTATTTAATTGATAAATTTTGGTATATATGATGCATGCAACGAGCTATAAAAAAATGTTGTTTTTTGTTAAAAATTTGAAGATTAATAATATTGTATTTTTATTATTTAAAATGCTATAATATTGCATCACCAATGTTTGATATTAATTCTTTTAAAATTTTATTTGGATAATCACGAAATAAAATGCTGGATAAAGAAGAAATGCTTGGAAATAATGAACAATTTTTATTCTAATACAAAAGTTAATGAAACAAACGAACAAAAATTGTAAATGGTTTGGTTATTCGCGGTATAAACATTTGGGACTGGCGATAGCGTCAAATGCTACTTGTGAATCACGAGTAATTTGATCATGTTCGTTTTCATTCGCAGTGATTTTTCACAGAAATGTATGGTTTTACGCTGTTGTTCCGGATTGGTTGAAAGCAAATCTACTCTCTGTAACGTCACATAATTTTTACATTTTAGGTATATAAAAATACTAATGCGAGTTACATCGTGCAAAATAAAATAATTATGAGAAACAGTGAATAAAATAATTGAAAGTAAAAGCAATTTCAAACTTCTTTAAACTTAATCATATTTAATGATACATTATACATATATATAAAAAGTTCATCTATACTAATATTATAAAGCTGAAGAGTTTGTTTGGTTGAACGCGCTAATCTCAGGAACTACTGGTCCAAATTGAAAAATTCTTTTTGTGTTGAATTGTCTATTTCTCGAGGAAGGCTATAGGCTATATAACATCACGCTACGACCAATAGGAGCGGAGCATCAATGAAAAATGTGGCAAAAACGGGAAAAAATATTCCTTTTGAGAGCTTCCGTTGCGTACGCTGCGTAAACGGTTAAAGTTACGCAAAAATTTTGTATGTCGGAATTGTTCCTCTTGAAAAGTTCTAAAAAAAAGTCCGCGACAGCATATGTCTATCTTTTCAGGTTAACTCACTATAACAATTTTTATGGTAATCAAATTTGTTCTAAAATGATGCATTTTTGCGAAGGTGTTTTTATAAACATGAAATTAATCCTTATCCGAATAAATACGTTATTCATCATAAGTATTTAATTTTGAACAAAATTACCCTTCACATCATTTGATTTCAACGAATATCTTAGGAGATATCATCGTTTTAAGATAATCAAGTACCACGCGCACATTCATGATGTGCAAGGCAGGCGATCATGAGTGGTGCGCATGCGTTGGCCGGCTGCTGCCGGTAGCTCTGCGAGGTACCACGCCGCGCGCGGCTATTTATTGAGGAAGGTTATAGACTTTATACAAACACGCTACGCCACACTAATCAAAAACGCGGGTGAAACCGCGGGCTCAGCTAGTATAAATATATACAACTAGTTTAAGCAAATGTTGAATTGTGTATGACATTAAAGTAATATGCATTGTTATATGCAGGAGAGTTTATAGAATGATTTTGGGTAAATGAAATTTAAATAACATTTACAGAAAAAATAAAAAAACTTCTGAAACCTGAAGAGAGTTAGGTATTTATGTATAAAGTATCCAGGCTAACACGTACTATATTGTATTTACGCGTCCATCAAAATATTGTATTGTATAATTAAACGAAGCAAAAAGTATATACACATATTAGGTATAATAGACTAAGAGCCAGCGCCTGCCAGACCTACGTTAAAGTATAAAAGCTGAAAATTTGTTTGCGTGTTCTTACTGGTGTAGGGAACAATGTTTAGGGGCTAAAAACCTTGACTAACGGTGCCTTCGGCAGGTAACAGGTAATTTAGGGTGCAGTACATGACCTCTGGCACGTTATAGTATAAAAGCTGAAATTTACACAGAGTCTTCAAATGACCATTCTTAGTCAATATTTAAAATGACAGACCTATCCGAAGGGTCTAACACTCCCCCAGACGCGATAGAAGGGCAAATGCACTGACAATGAGAGAGCATTGCTCAGGTATATGAATGCATTTAAGAGAGTATTCGTGCAGTTTAAATTTTATAATTAATGAAAATTATATGTGAATATTACTTAAAAATTATCACACAATAATTTTCAAATAACCAGACATATTCGAAGGGTTAAACACCCCCTTACACTGAATAAAGGCCAGCTAGAACTATATATGAGAGAGCATCAGAAAACTGTTAAGTTAAGTGAACTTGATGCGAAGAAAATTATTTATTCAGTACATAGACATTAAATTTAGATTGTTTATTTATTAATATAAGTAAATAAATTAAATTTAGCTTAATATTAATTAGCGGTATAAAGTCAAATGCATCGATAGATCGTAACTTATGTATATGAATAAATGGAAAAAAATATTCGTTTGGAATTAATTAGTAGCGTTTCAAAATAATATAAAATATTATTATATTATAAAATATTACTATATAAAATATTATTGTATATTAGCGGTATAAAGTCAAATGCATCGATAGAGCGTTACTTATGTATATGAATAAATGGAAAATAATATTAGTCAGTATTTTGGAATTAATTTGTAGAGTTTTAAAATAATATAAAATATATATAAATAGGTATGTACTATTCAATAATCATGACATAACTAAAAAAATTTAGAATAATTTAATAATATTTAACGAAATATGAATATAATATTTTAATATATTATTGTATTTTATATATTTTCTTGAGAATTATTTTGCAATAATATTCGAACACTTAGGTCTATTTGAATAAGATATATATATGTGTATTTACTACTTAACATTAAGATAATTTAATTTATTTACTTATATTAATAAATAAACAATCTAAATTTAATGTCTATGTACTGAATAAATAATTTTCTTCGCATCAAGTTCACTTAACTTAACAGTTTTCTGATGCTCTCTCATATATAGTTCTAGCTGGCCTTTATTCAGTGTAAGGGGGTGTTTAACCCTTCGAATATGTCTGGTTATTTGAAAATTATTGTGTGATAATTTTTAAGTAATATTCACATATAATTTTCGTTAATTATAAAATTTAAACTGCACGAATACTCTCTTAAATGCATTCATATACCTGAGCAATGCTCTCTCATTGTCAGTGCATTTGCCCTTCTATCGCGTCTGGGGGAGTGTTAGACCCTTCGGATAGGTCTGTCATTTTAAATATTGACTAAGAATGGTCATTTGAAGACTCTGTGTAAATTTCAGCTTTTATACTATAACGTGCCAGAGGTCATGTACTGCACCCTAAATTACCTGTTACCTGCCGAAGGCACCGTTAGTCAAGGTTTTTAGCCCCTAAACATTGTTCCCTACACCAGTAAGAACACGCAAACAAATTTTCAGCTTTTATACTTTAACGTAGGTCTGGCAGGCGCTGGCTCTTAGTCTATAAGGGAAAGTTCTGTCGTTTTTGAACACGTGCACTTTTATGCGTTGTCTTTCCTTAGTGAGAATTCTGATCCGACTGAAACCAATTTAAATACATACATTAGCATATGATTGATGATTTATACACATTTTTTTGTATTTTAGTCAGTTTTTTAAACTTGTAAAACTCTTAACATGAGTGAAGAAAAAGTGCACTTAAGACATTACATGTTGTATGAGTTGCAAAAAGGGAATAACGCTATGGAAGCAAAAGAAAACTTGTGTGACGTGTTTCGAGAGGATGCAGTAACAGTTCAAAAATGTCAAAGATAGTTTGCGAAATTTCATTCGGGTGATTTTTCTTTGAAAGATGAACCCAGATCGGGAAAGCCGTCGCAGTATGATCAGGACAACCTAATAGTATGTGTAAGGGAAAATTCTGTCGTTTTTAATTCATATGGCATCCAAACAGAGATTTTGGACAGGAAGCTAAGTCTTTTAATGTGATCCAAAGCAGTAGTCTGATGAATTTCATGCTTGAAGCCCATTTCTGTGGAAGTTAACGTGGGATTTGTCCTGACTATATGTACTGCGATGGCGTTCCTGATTTGAGTTCATTTTTCAAAGAAAAATCACCCAAACGAAATTTCGCAAACCATCTTTGCCATTATCGAACTATTACTGCATGCTCTCCAAACACGTCACACAAGCTTTTTTTTGCTTCCGTCGCGTTATTCCCTTTTTGCAACTCATACAACACGCAATGTCTTAAATGCACTTTTTTTCACTCACGGTAAGAGTTTTACAAGTTTAAAAAAACCAACTAAAATACGAAAAATGTGTATAAATCATTAATCATATACTAATCTAAGTGTTTAAATTGGTTTCAGTCGGATCAGAATTCTTATTAAGGAAAGACAACGCATAAAAGTGCACGTATTCAAAAACGACAGAACTTTCCCTTATACCTAATACATATATACACAACACTAAATTTAACTCTTGCACGTGGCGGGGTGTGCGTGTGTGAAACCGAATTAAAAAAAAATATGAACATAGATGGTGAACATTTATTTATATAATTATGTCTATAGGTTAAGACTATAATTAGCAAAAAAAGTAAACATTAAAACACAACATAATTGTCTTTAATTATTATCATATCTGAATGCTCTATGCTAAAGGTGCGCAGGGAGAGGAGGGGGGCGGGGGGGGGGGGGGGCGAACCTTTATTGAATGGTGTTTCGAGTGAGGGGCAGGTAGGTAGGGAGGTTATTAAATGAAACCAATAATATTATAAATCGCCATGGGAGATGTTAAACCCTTTGGCAAACTGTGGCTATCACCACATTACGTGACAAATTAACCCCTTGCACTATTTCCACGAGTCTGACTCGTGATGAAAATTTTAGGTCAAACTTGAATATCACGAGTCTGACTCGTGGTATTAATCTCGGTCAAAGTATTCATATCTCGAATAAGATCGTATGTTCCCGTGCAGGATTATTAAATGTAGACTTTGATTCAAATTCATTTGAGTTTCACAGAAGTTCCATTGCGTGAAGTAAATATTAGCGCGGTAGTCTTTGTCAGTCGCAAAATATCGTATATCGGGCGTTCGGTTTAGGCAGGGATTCTTCCGAGTTTACCGATAGTGCAAGGGGTTAATAAAAGCTTTTCCCCAAAAAAAAAATTCGTGGACTGTACTGAATTACGATTACTATAAGATTAAAATACCTGAAATCCATACAGCGGAATTAAGTAAGACGTTACTTGGGGCAATATTATAGAGCCAAGTCCAGTAATTGCAAGTGCAAAGCCCATTGCTCTCCCTCGTCGCTTGGTAAAATAAGAGTTAAGAGAATACGAAAAGGCAGACATTGTTATACCCATGCCCAGAGCTAAAAAAATACATGTCTATCAAATAAAATTAGATTTGACTACATTTAATTAGAATAATAATATTGTTTCCATGTCTACAACAATAGTATAAGTAAATGCAAATTCTAAAAATACTCATATCACTTGGTACTCACATTAGAACCTCAAGCATCTAATAAGGGTAGGATCAGATCCGAGGGTCACTAATTTTGTTCAAATTGCATACACATCTTCTACTCGGCACATAATGAGACACGTATTTTGCCAAAGACGGCAGTGTCGCCGACGAGAGAGGAAGACACCTTTCGCCCCTACGCACAGTGGTCCAAAACGTGAATTTAGCTATTCAGGCACCTCGCACAGTTTTCGATCTTTTTTAAATCGTCACCAAGAGCGCAAAACACATCCAATTTAGCTAAAAATTGGTATTCTAATATTTTTTGGTCGCTGACTACGAAACTGAACTCAAAATTTCAGAAAACAAAATGGCGGATTAAATATGGCGAGCAGGAGCGTCTAAAAATTAGTGGTTCCGCTATTAAATTATGTAGACAGAGTTTCCGCTATTTCAAATATACTAATTAATTTATACTAGTAAACAGAGCTGGGCAAATTTTATTTCAAATAAAGATAATAAGTTAATTATTGAAAATAACATTATCTCAAATAAACTCTATGAAATAACTACTTGAGAGGAATTTATTTGAGTATATTTATTTCAAATAATAACTTTATTATAATTTATTTCAGCGTAGTCATTTGAAATAAACATATTTGAAATAATTAAGAGAAATGTATGATACTAATTGTAAGTTGAAATTTCGCCTTATTTATGTTTAGTTTGGAAAATGAATTATTCATGGCTAGCAATAAAGATTTAAAAGAAGTAGAACCATATATTTAATACAGTATATCTCTATACTAATAATGAATAATTTACACAATGATTTGTAATATGATTATGAATATTATACATTACTATATACCAAATAAATTAATACTGGTAATCGTAAATATTTATCAAAATTACTATGGATAATACTTTCTTGGTAATTAAATTTGAAAATCGACAAAATAATAATTGACCGATTTGTATAACAACTAATTAAAAAACAAAAATAAAATAATTGAAACAGACCAAAATAGTGTCTGGAATCAGAACAAAATTAATTACTTCATGAAAGATTTTACACCATTTGCTTTCAATAAAACCCTTTTTTCGAACAGTTCATCGTAAAGAGATTTCATACTTGGGGCACCAAACATGTTATTTGACATTTGAAATACTTTTATCTCAAATAAGAAAATAACTTGTTATTTTATTATTTGAACTGATGTATTTATACTTCATGAAACTATTTTGATGGACGAAATATAACATAATTTATTTCAAATAGTGAAATATTTTTGTGAAATAACTTTTTATTTCAAGTAATATTTCAAATAACTTTAAAATATTGTATCTGAAATAATGCCCAGCTCTGCTAGTAAATATATATAAAAACTTAAATATATGTAATATATAAATATAACAGCTATCTCTTCCTAAAGTTATGTAACAGAGACCAGCTGTCGAGACCCAGTGGGACACGCGGTCAGTAAATTCCCGTATTTCGTCAAGATACCGAGCAATAAAACGAAAATCTTATTGGCATTAACGGGGACGAAGACTTCTAACGCGTCATTTTTATTACTTAATTACTTTTAATTTTAATTTGCGAGCAAAGAGGAATGAGTCAGGCTATCCGATTGAAAGGAAATCCTATTCATCGCGGTGCAGGGTTCATTTAAAAATTAAATAACTTATAAGTATCAAAAGATATTCGACTAAAGCTTTCCATATATATTCCTTAGACTATACAGAAGGTATTTCTGCATATATTTCGTGCGTCTACTTACGCCTTTATTTGTTATACATGTCGAAAATTAACGAGACAGTCCGGCGGCAGCACCTTGCGCGCAACTCTTTCAACAATAAAAATTCGTCGGAAGCGGATCTCAGCTAATTAGCTTTTCGCAGGATCATTTAGGGCAGTGAGTCTAGCTACTTGATCATTTCTGGGTCCTTCAAGCAACTCCGCCTGTTTCTCCCAACCGTTCTGTTTCGCCCAACCAAGCTTGCCTTACCTTTCACCTCGCAGGTTCGGTTCTATTGGCACGAGCGTGGTAGCATACTGGGGCGACATTCGCAACTAACCGCTCGCGCTGGAAAGACGTGTCGCGCTCAACCGACGACAGTAAACAAATCGATGCGCGTGACGCATCGATTGAGATTATACGTCGAGAAACAGTTTCAGATCGCACTACGTCGCATATATCATGTACCCATTATACACGGTTCATTTAAAAACGGAATAACTAAGAAGTACCGAAAGGTACCGGATTGAAATTTCTCATATGTATTCATTAATTACCGCAAAGATTTCGTTCGTCTACCTGCTCTTCTTTGTTGTAACTGCCTGAAATCTTAAAATCTATCAGCAAGACAATCGCGGCGGCAACAATGTATTGTTTGACGCGAGGGCTAACGTTCTTACATCGCTGAATTTTCCATTTATTTGCGCTGGAAATTAAATTATATCGCCTGCGACTTAGATTTTAAGACATATCTGAGCATACATTTTTACGAATAACACTGTTATTTTATCCTACACGCGACGTAGTACGATCTGAAACTGTTTGTCGACGTATAATCTCAATCGATGCGTCACGCGCATCGCTTTGTTTACTGTCGTCGGCGAGCGCGGCACGTCTTTCCAGCGCGAGCGGTTAGTTGCGCATGTCGCCCCAGTATGCTACCACGCTTATGCCAATAGGTCCGAACCTGCGAGGTGAAAGGCAAGACAAGCTTGGTTGGGCGAAACAGAACGGTTGGTAGAAGCAGGAGGAGTTGCTCGAAGGACCCAAAAATAATCAAGTAGCTAGACTCACTGATTTAGGGGAAGGATTACAGGAAAGAGTTCTATTGATTAGAGCACGGGATTACGCGGGACTATAAAGATATTGACTGCAAAAGATAAAAAATGTTGACAACTTTTTCATTCATTGAACATTAATTTCTTAATAAACTAGAAACAATAATTTTGTCGTTTTCTTTTAAAAAATGCTCTTTAAATAGAAACAGTAATTATTAAAAAATTCAAAAAAGTTTCAAATTTAAGTGTTTGTTCTAACTGCAAATTTTGTCAAATTTTTTTACTTTTGCGCGGGAAATCGTATATTGTGAACCACCGTGCATGTAGGCGATCTCGGTTTCCGCATGTATCGTCCGCTCATCGTCAGTCACGCCGCAACATTGAGGAACGTTCTAACTCTATAGTACTAAGGGGCATGTCGATTTTAAGAAAACGTTTTTGCAGCGAAATACAAAAATTCGTATACCTTAATTTTGCTCATAGAAGAAGCTTACAAAGTGTCAAGTTGATCGGTGAAAATTTTTTCAGCCTTATTTTTTCACAAATTATGACTTATCTACACTTTCAGCAAAACACATGTCAAATTGCTAACCGAGTAGAAGATGGGTACCAAATTCGAACAAAATCAGTGACCCCGGGTCTGATGCTTCCCTCGCAAGGAACGATAAATAGCTGTAAAAAATTATTGCAACAAAACTTGCACAGCATTGAGTTAAGGATTGTGTCATAGCTACAGTCTTTTATCATGTCGAAAAGTTTAAGGAATGTCAAGAACCATGTCAGCTTACGAACTACATTGATTAATTTGTCGTCGAGGAACAGACCATCGGTATGGTCAGCGACCGTATTTTCAAAATAAAACGAGGTCAGATCATCTGATTGTTCGTCGTAGATGTCGTAGAAGAGGCTTATGTTGTCGTTCGGCACACATTACTCTGTCGGAGAGTTCAGCGACCGCTGACAGACCCTGAGCATTACCAAAAAAATGACGGCAGAATGTTTAAAACCCAACGACAACGAGGGTCGCGAGCAATTAACGAGAGAAACAGCAACAGCGGAACGAAACGTACAGCGATCTTTATTTATAATAAACGTTTATTGTCTTTCTTAAAAAGGGTTTATTTTCCTTATTAAATAAATAATCTTATTCGTACACGTAGTATGATCACAGCTTTTCAAACAAATTACTAATTTATAATTAACACTAGATCTACCAAGCAAATCAAAATGACTGTTACACAATTTTTTCCACAAAATTGGATAGTTTATAAGAGAGTCATAGAGCTAATATTCTACGTTGATATTATGAAACACAAATTATTGAATCGATCATCTTTTCCATTTGTTGATTTCTCTTCTTCCACAATACTTATTTAACATATTGAAATATAATAGATTTAACGCTGATAGTTCTAGCGTTAAGTTGCTTATTTAGAATTAGGCATACCTAATGCTTGAAAATTGATGAGGGTTCATTCCAAAATCATCTAATTGAGAACAGACTGCAACGCACACCCGCAGCTGCGAGTGTTTTTGTAACGGAGATGCACCTACCATTGACAAGGGAACATATCGAACTGTTAATCACCGATTTTGATGAAAATTGAGTATGATGTAGTCCTCGTTAAAATATTCGACACGTATTTTTTTTATCGGCAATCGTCGCCGTTTAAGGGCTGAAAACCACCCCCAAAGTTAGGACCCTAAAGTATATTTCGTCAATTATCTCGGAATCTATGAGGCATAGAGCATTTGCGTAAATTGACGAAATTTGCGTCTATTAACAATCACCACAATGGCAAAAATTAGTTTGCAGAATATCAAATTGTTTAAACAATATATGAAAAATTCGAATTTTTTTGTTAGTATTTCCCCTTTAATGCCAATGAATTTTCTTGAGTTTTTGTTTATTGAAACTATATGTCCTTGACAAAAATACGGATAAATCGGAATTTTGATTTTTTCACCAGAAAAAAAGTTATATAAAAAGATATATTTATAAAGAAAGGGTATAGCAGGATAAGGTGGTCAAAAGTGCCCTTGAACCGATTCCAATGGGGGTGGTCTCATTCGATAGATAATGCTCGGCGATCATTGCGTACCAATTTTTAACCCTATATCTTGACCGGAAGGGTAGTTATTGGGAAAATGCAAAAAACGGGTTTTTGCCCCATTTTGCCTAGTTATTGAGGTGCAACAAATTCGAAAAAATTCTGACATATTCTACAAGGTACCATACATGTTTGAGATTTTTTTCAGATTTTTCGATTCAAGAACCTAAGTGTAAAAAATGAGCAAACGCAAAAAAAAACGGAAAAAAGTAGATTTCGTATCGAGATCTTCGAGTGACAACTTTTTGCAAATTACAGTAACAATCCAACACTCATGATTGTTATCTCCAATTTTTTCAGATTTTTAAACTGCCTGCGTCATTGTGAAAAAAATCAAAAACCGATTTGCGCGACGCATTTCGATGTGAAACGCCATGATCCAGTTACTATTTCCTTATTCTTCGATTACAGTATGTTCATTTTGTGACTTTCAGTGTTTCTGCCACGAAGCAATTACATGTTAATATAGAGAATCGAATTAATTAAATCAATTGTGAAATTTGATGGTTCCTGATCTCCAAGAATTTTTAAGATTTTTTCAAGTGAACGATTTGGCGCAGTTGGTAGGGCGTCTGCCTGCGGAAGCGCTGGACACTATTTTGTCGCAGGTTCGAATCTCCATGGGGAACTTGATTTTTTTTTTCATTTTTAAAAATTGTCAACTACATAACAATAATTAGTTGCTATTTTCAAACATTTAAAAGTATTTTTAAGGTCCAGAAAAATATAAATTAATACAGAACATACTTTTTGCTTTATCGAGTTTTTCTAGTCATACCATCTTCTGCGATTACGGCTATTATCAAACATTGTAACACTGGATTTACTACGATATTTAAAGACATATGTTACTATATAAAGTTATGTATAAAAAAAGTTATACTTTAGGGTCCTAACTTTGGGAGTGGTTTTCACCCCTTAAACGGTGACGATTGTCGATAAAAAAAATACGTGTCGAATATTTTAACGAGGACTACATCATACTCAATTTTCATCAAAATTTTTTCGAATGATGTAGGATCGTATAAGGTTTCTCTATTTTCGATTCATCTCATGAATTATGGCCAATTCTTGACATAGAGGCCACGCTGCCGGTATGTGGCATTTTTGACAACTTTCATTTTTTTCCGTCGATGGCAACGACTTGTCGAGGATTTTCCAGCGCATTTTCTTTAATTTGTCCCATGTAAATATGGCGGCGTGACGCCCAACGTTGTCATGATGAATGATCAGAGCAGTGATGCTAGGACGTGGGATTTTCTCCCACTTGGGAACCTTCTTGCAAATGCGCATGCTGACGTCACAGCTCGTCAGTGGTTGTTTCCATGGACGTATCTATGTGCAACAGTAGGTACGCGTAAGTTGTTTCCCGCGTTTTTTGTTAAAGTGAAGGTGAGTCGCGTAATGTTACATAATATATCGAATTGTAGTGCAATATGAGTGTATTACAGTGACAGAAAGTAGACGATGGATTACCAGTAGCTTAGTTCAAATGGATTGGCGGATTTCAATTGTCACGGGGGTCTAACGACACCCCATATTTGAGTGAAGTATATACGTTACTGAGGATTAGGTAGTGCGCATGCGTGAGAAAAATCCCACGTCCTGGCATCACTGGATCAGAGTGAATCTGGTGGGCGTAATTCACCTTTTCTTTCGGTAGGTGGCTTTTGTTGACTTTAACAACTGGCCGCATTCACGTTATGTCGATCATGAAGAAAATCAATTAATAAATCTCTTCTGTAGTAAAAAAAAAGAACGTCGTGATTGATTGCAATGTTACAGTCTGTGAGAGTTGATCTTGGACGTCGATCGTGTCTTTCGTTTTCCACTCTTTCTCGGCCACCCTTAAATTGTCTAGCGCAAATAAACACTTTGTTTTGAGAGTGACGATTGAAATTATTCGAACGGTTAACTCCTACATTTGTTAAAAAGGGTATAGCAGGATAAGGTGGTCAAAAGTGCCCTTGAACCGATTTCAATGGGGGTAGTCTCATTCGATAGATAATGCTCGGCGATCATTGTGTACCAAATTTTAACCCTTTATCTTGATCGGAAGGGTAGTTATGGGGAAAATTTAAAAAACAGGTTTTTGGCCCTTTTCCCCCATTTATTGAGGTGTAAAAAATCCGAAAAAATTCTGGCATATTCTACACGGTACCGGTCATGTTGGAGAATTTTTTCAGATTTTTCCGTCGAAGTACCTAAGCGTGAAAAATGGGCAAAGTCAAAAAAAACGAAAAAAAGAAGATTTCGTATCGAAATCTTCGAGGTACAACTTTTTGTTTTATATAGTAACAATCTAACACCTACGATTGTTATCCCCAATTTTTTTCAGATTTTTAAACCACCTGCGTCATTATGAAAAAAATCGAAAACCGATTTTCGGGACGTATTTTGATCTAAAACGCAAGAAGTAATTGTTATTTTTCCATTATTTTCATAGAGTATGTTCATTTTGTGGTTTTTAATGTTTTACCATTACAGATAATTTCATAACAATAAAAGGAATTGAGATAACTCACTTATCTGTAAACTATGTGTTACATTATGTACCATAATTTTGAACGTTCTTTCAATAGCAGCAGTGGCGACGCGTCTAGAGTGTCTGCTCTGGAACCGCTATGAACTTTTTGTCGCGGGTTCGCGTCCCGGAAGGTATATTTTTTTTTCTTTTTTTTTTAATCTGTAAATGCATAAAAATAATCAATAATCATTTTTAACAGCTGTTGCGATAATCCTAAATGCATAAAAGATGTATATCGTATAGAAAATAGTTTTAGAGTATATCTGTTGTTTTGCCGGCTCTCTCTAGCAATATGTTATCCCATGGTTACGGATATTTTTAAACATTTAAATTACGGAAATGTTAACTTATTATGGTATATAAAAATGTATATTCGGCACTAAAGGAACGGAGTTTATACCTTGACAAATTCCTGCCGAAGTCATGTTGAATGAAAACAAAAGTTCCTTTCTTTTGGTAGATTATTATTTTTCGCCATAAGTACTAGTTTGTTATTTGTTCCGAAATCATATAGAATAAATAATACGTTTGAGGGCCATAACTGTACAATAGATACATTCGTTAAAATTGCTTTATTGTTATATACGAATTTACTTCTTAAGCTTTTAGATATCTTACTGATGAGCATTTGTATCGCTTTCAAAATACCTTTAAGAAATAGAGGCATATAATTTAGTTTGCAGGATTTTATTATTTTATTGCGCCTGCTCCAATATCACACGAACCCTTCCTGTCCGTAAGCCTTCACCAATGACCTGCTGGCATTGAAGGTTTGGCGCAGATACTAAGCTAATCCCCTATAGGTATTTATGTTATATTGGTCAATTCACTGTTAAATGGTTTCTGTCTCTACCTAGTCACATGGAACTGTACATACTTAAAAAAGTACAAATATTCATAAATGGTTACATACCCAGCATTAAATCGGTTTGACACATTCGAGACAATAGCGGAGACCCAACCATAAACTGTCTTCCCTACGCTCATTTCAGAATTAACAAATTAAAAATGGCAATATAATACAAACCAATAGAAATTCATATTTTCCAAGTTTCGAGCATATCCCCTCCATGTCAACGATTCTTCTTTGAATATAAGGGAAAGAAACATGCAAGTAAAGTAATCATTACGTGCATATACTCTGTTAGTGCAAGTGTTGTGATCTTTGGTGCCGAATATACATTTTTATATACCATAATAAGTTAACATTTCCGTAATTTAAATGTTTAAAAATATCCGTAACCATGGGATAACATATTGCTAGAGAGAGCCGGCAAAACAACAGATATGCTCTAAAACTATTTTCTATACGATATACATCTTTTATGCATTTAGGATTATCGCAATAGCTGTTAAAAATGATTATTCATTATTTTTATGCATTTACAGATTAAAAAAAAAAAAGAAAAAAAAATATACCTTCCGGGACGCGAACCCGCGACAAAAAGTTCATAGCGGTTCCAGAGCAGACACTCTAGACGCGTCGCCACTGCTGCTATTGAAAGAACGTTCAAAATTATGGTACATAATGTAACACATAGTTTGCAGATATGTGAGTTATCTCAATTCCTTTTATTGTTATGAAATTATCTGTAATGGTAAAACATTAAAAACCACAAAATGAACATACTCTATGAAAATAATAGAAAAATAACAATTACTTCTTGCGTTTTAGATCAAAATACGTCCCGAAAATCGGTTTTCGATTTTTTTCATAATGACGCAGGTGGTTTAAAAATCTGAAAAAAATTGGGGATAACAATCGTAGGTGTTAGATTGTTACTATATAAAACAAAAAGTTGTACCTCGAAGATTTCGATACGAAATCTTCTTTTTTCCGTTTTTTTTGACTTTGCCCATTTTTCACGCTTAGGTACTTCGACGGAAAAATCTGAAAAAATTCTCCAACATGTCCGGTACCGTGTAGAATATGCCAGAATTTTTTCGGATTTTTTACACCTCAATAAATGGGGGAAAAGGGCCAAAAACCTGTTTTTTAATTTTCCCCATAACTACCCTTCCGATCAAAATAAAGGGTTAAAATTTGGTACACAATGATCGCCGAGCATTATCTATCGAATGAGACTACCCCCATTGAAATCGGTTCAAGGGCACTTTTGACCACCTTATCCTGCTATACCCTTTTATAATAATACGTTTTGCAATTGACAAAGTAACCTTTTGCTCCTACTCATGATTATACTGAGGGCAGAATAAATGGAAGCGGGTAACCAAGTTGGTTCCTCCTTCCTAACACACTGACCATTAACTCCACATGCCCTCATCCAGCTCGGAACATGTTAAGTACACTGCCAAAATTACCGTATATATTTGAATAACCCTTGTATTACATTTCACCGTGCATGACCTTTCATGATAACTCGTTGAAATTGTCTCAACATTGGCTTTTGCTTAGCGATGAAAAAAAACCTAAACTTCCACTAAAAAAAATAGAGCGGACCATGAAATTTCTGCTATGCCTCCACTCAAGCAAAAAACCTTTGTACCACAATGTGTGTCTCTCTATACCGTGCAAGTTTCACGCTATATGTACAATTGTTTCATATTGTTGTAAATAAAGGAAATTTTCAAAAATAGATGGAGATAACGCTCTATCCAGTATATACTCCAATTTCATTTTTGTTGTGTTACGTGTGTGTGTTTTTCATTTATTTAATACCTTACCATATATTATAAAAGCCAAAAAATACATATTTATGTGATCTGCGTTTTGCAACAAAGAAAATTGCAATCATTATTGTCGCCGCAGTTTTCTTGTGAAGCTTCGTACAATGCAAACATTAAATTACCATTATCTGTTTTATTCCTGTGATGTGCATAATAGAGCATATTATAATAAAGCTGAAAATGTTGACTCTCTGTTGTCTACTAAATCTGTATCGTAATAAAAGTTAATTACACTATTACAATATATCTTTGCCAAGCTATTAAATAAAATATTTGACTGTATCACTATTTATTTCAGTAATACACAAAATTACGTGTGATTGGAACTATTTGTAAGGATCTGTTTGGTGACTGCTTGGGTGACATGTAAATGTTTGAGCGTAGAACCCCTAACGTGGTTGATAAACGCAGATTTGTATAGACAAGTGTGGATCGTAGAAGAATCTGAGCATTGCCCGAAATGGTGCAACGGGTGTATATTAGAAAAAGGGTAACACTGTAAAAACGAGCTTGAATATAAGCGAGCAAGATTGAGCAGTGAGTCAGTTTTTGAGTAACACTTTTGAGACAAGCATAATTTATGCCAGAATGACAAGTATAAGGGTATAACCTGCACTATTAATTGTTAATAAATCACATACGTACATATATATAAGTAATCTAAAACTTGGTGTCCCGTAACTTTCACGTGAGAGGTAAAATCGATTTTTTATCAGTTCTGTGTTCCTACATTTTCTTATTAACCCCTTAACGTACAGAGTTTTTTAAAAAAGCCGGCCAAAAAAATCAATTTTTGTTATGTAAATAAACACACTTTAGAACATTGTCTTGTCAAAAAAATACAAAAAATACAAAATTAATCAAAATTTTTATTTTAATTTTAAATACAACGCCGCTCGAATTATCTCGAGTGTGCACAGTTTGGCTTGTTTAGCGCGCTCGAATTAACTCGAGCGCACAAGTTAAGGGGTTAATGTCACGAGTAAAAATTTATTGCAACTTCGTAAAAATGAAAGTTTTGCATATAATTTTATAATACAATATTAAATATGGTATACTTACAAGCGAGGATTCCATACGAAATTAAGATAAGAGCGAAGCTTTTGCCAAATGCCGTTATAATAATACCAATTGAATAAATTAAACTTCCAGCTATAGCTACTTTTCTACATCCAAATTTCCGCAAGAGTGGTCCATTCACCAATCCGAGTAACATACCAAAAGCAAAATTGGTATTTATAATAACTGTTACATCAGTTGCATTGAAGCCGAACCGAGGGAAGGTATCTTTAAATATTAATCCGGAACCTTGCATAATTGGTATAGTGGATACCTAAAAATAAAACCGGTTTAAGAAAGTATTGCGAAATTCAGCGTTTAAATGTAATGAAGCTGTTGCGCGAAAAATATCAAGAGAATTTTTTCCACAAGCTGAAGGTATGATATACCGCCCCCTTGACTAGGCGATTACTGAATATTTTGCAAACAGAAATATTTTTTACTGCGTCGATACCGTACCTCAACTATCAAGCACTGTTATATACACTAAACTCTGAGTCTGTAAAATAGGACGCGATATGATTTAGTCCTAACCGTCAACCACTAGACAATAGGGTGGGTCGAAAAAAATTTTTTTTTTTCGAATCGCTATAGTGCAAAAAAGTTGCTATTTAATATTAAAAGAAAATTGACGAAAAGAAATTGAGAATTGATCGATATCTTCCGGTCGCGCATCGTACTTAAAGTTTATAGAAATTGACGAAATTGAGCATTTTTCTTTATTTTTTTAATATTATATAAAATTCAATGATCGTCATGCTATATTTGATTGTGCTTACTTTATAGTTCAATAAAGTTAAAATAATTATAACATCATTAATATTTCAATGTTATACGGTCGCGCAATGTGCCCGAAAAAAGGGGATTTTCAAAAATTTTGCCAATTTCATTGTGCAGTTAATCGCCTTACAATTAGTCTATAATGGTTATTACAATAATATGTGGTTCTATAATATTGGACAACAGCTTAATGGGTGTGAAAAGCTCCCTGTGGTCAAGTATGCATCTTTAGATTTTTTGATTCCAGAAGTAGACAGAAATATATTAAGCAAAGACCAACGGTATTTACTAGACATATCCAAAGCAATAAAGTCGGGTCATTGTCCAGATGATTTGTCGATTCGAGATCCTGGTCCTTTATCACATTCAAGATGGCTAACTGCGGCTAATAGATTTATTTATTTATTTATTTATGTTTTATTGAATCGAACGGGAGAAAAACCCTTTAATTACAATAAATGTACAGAGAGTAAATGTTTACGAATTTAGGACGGCATTAAACAAAGATCGCTTAAAATTTGAAAGTGATACATTGAAGAAGTTTATAGAATCGCAAAAACGATTTGAGTTACGGCGTAGACGGTTAATACAATTGTTTGATCCGTATAAAGTATGATGGTATGTCATTGCAAAAAGTGAATTTTTCCTATATCGGAGAGTAGGAACAAAGAGGCCAAATTCCTTCAAGATAGCAGGAGAGTTAATCAAGTTATTGAAAATCTTATATACAAATACAGTATCGGCTATCATACGACGTTGATCAAGAGTCGCTAGATTGAGTAGAGATAAAATGTTATCATAGTTGTGACAATCGTGCGAGAGAGGTGAATTTGAGAAGTATGAGGCAAATCTGAGAAATTTATGTTGTACTCTCTCAATTAGGTTTTTTTGTGTTTGGCTATACGGTGACCAGATAACCGATGCATATTCAAGATGCGGACGAACCAAAGAAATATAAAGTGTGCGAAGTGTAAAGATGTTGGAGAGGTGTTTGGAGGTGCGATAGATTAAAACCAAGAGTTTTTATTGAATTGTTGACAACTGAGTTAATATGATTCTGAAAAGATAAGTTGCTGGAAAATAATATTCCTAGATCACGTATGTTGTCTACTATCGAGATACTAGATTGCTTAGGTTATACATAAGCTCACCCAACATTACTGAGAACTTGAAACAAATAGTTTTCTTCATACTGAAATCTTACATGCCTGTGTGGTTCAACATCAAGAAGAGCAAATATTTTACGGACGGCCCCAAACATGTATTTCTAGCAATTCAAACATCACGGTATTTATCTGATGATCTACTTCAAGTTGTTAATCCAGTTATTGAACGAAATGCGTTTTTTGCACACCCTGAAAATTTACTGTTGGCTATAATCGTTGACGACAGAGAGCACATTAGAGAGCTTGGGTATAGGAGTATTTTAAAAGCAAGACAATCCACTTCTTGTGGAAAAACTATTAGAAACTTTGTGCCACCAAAGATAAACTTTGAAGCTACCGATTATACTGAAATTATTGACTGGTACACTTGTCCATTGTATAGTCCTCCAATATTACGAGGAGTAAGTGATGATGATATTAAACTACTTATAAATTTCGACACAAAGGTTATCAGAGACATTAGAAAATTTCCTTGTCACACCGAGGCAGTAGAGAGATGTGTCAAACTTCTAACTGAGGCCTCAACTAAAGTGTGTGGATATGAAGCTAGAAATGGCTATATTAGATCAACGCTTCTTTCAAGATCGGCTATGCCTAGTTTTAATCAAAAGTCAGACTTTAAACTTGTTTATCTTGAGAAGAAACCAATGAATGCCGAAAACAATTTGTTGTAAATTGTGATAAACTATAGTTTAAATGCAAATAACACATGCCCAAACATCACCTGCTTTGGATGGTTGGTTGAGAAGTGTTAGGGTGGAATTCAACGTGCAGCCACGTCCTCGTGGTGAGTTCTGGGACGTTATGCTTTGACAAAACGTGCGAAGAGCTGCACAATAAAAATGGCAACATTTTTGAAAATCCCCGTTTTTCGGGCACATTGCGCGACCGGATAACATTGAAATATTAATGATGTTATAATTTTTTTAACATTATTGAACTATAAAGTAAGCACAATCAAATATAACATGACGATCACTGAATTTTATATAATATTAAAAAAATAAAGAAAAATGCTCAATTTCGTCAATTTCTATAAACTTTAAGTACGATGCGCGACCGGAAGATATCGATCAATTCTCAATTTCTTTTCGTCAATTTTCTTTTAATATTAAATAGCAACCTTTTTCGCACTATAGCGATTCGAAAAAAAAAAAATTGTTTCGACCCACCCTACTAGACAACCTTCGTTCTCTGCCTCTTATTTGCTATTATTCGTTGGTGCATCCTCACAATAGGGTTCATATTTCACCCATAAATTATAGACTAAGAGCCAGCGCCTGCCAGACCTACGTTAAAGTATAAAAGCTGAAAATTTGTTTGCGTGTTCTTACTGGTGTAGGGAACAATGTTTAGGGGCTAAAAACCTTGACTAACGGTGCCTTCGGCAGGTAACAGGTAATTTAGGGTGCAGTACATGACCTCTGGCACATTCTTAGTCAATATTTAAAATGACAGACCTATCCGAAGGGTCTAACACTCCCCCAGACGCGATAGAAGGGCAAATGCACTGACAATGAGAGAGCATTGCTCAGGTATATGAATGCATTTAAGAGAGTATTCGTGCAGTTTAAATTTTATAATTAATGAAAATTATATGTGAATATTACTTAAAAATTATCATACAATAATTTTCAAATAACCAGACATATTCGAAGGGTTAAACACCCCCTTAGACTGAATAAAGGCCAGCTAGAACTATATATGAGAGAGCATCAGAAAACTGTTAAGTTAAGTGAACTTGATGCGAAGAAAATTATTTATTCAGTACGTAGACATTAAATTTAGATTGTTTATTTATTAATATAAGTAAATAAATTAAATTATCTTAATGTTAAGTAGTAAATACACATAGGGGGATCACGTGATGCGTGATTGTGGAAAGACGTGTGAAAGATAGCTGCGATAAGAAATATCAAAAGTGAAGGAAAATCTGAGTAAACAAAGAAGAAAAAACGAAAAGAAAGGAGTGGAAGGGAGAAGGAAAGGGAATCACAGAAGGGTGAAAAGTGAAACCTAAAGGAAGAAACAAAAAACGAAGTGAGATAAGGAGACGGTGACACGTGGCAGAACGTGGCAGTACGTACAAACGGAACAGAGAGAGAAGGAAAATACGGTGTGGAAAGGGCGGAGTAAAGGGAAAGTATACACAATACGTAAAAACTTAGAAATAAACAAATAGAAATAAATACAGTATTCCCTGGTTATATGCACAAGGAGGGGCCCTCGATAACTGCATCGCGAGCATCCCCACCACATAGGGGGATCCCCCTCGGCGAGCCGCCACATTCAGCGACGGGGAAATGTAACATGATACTTTCGGATCGTGTCCATGAGCCAATACTAATCGAAGGACTGAACTTTTCCGTTTTTGATTATTTTTCGTTAAAAACTTCGCTATCGTGTTTGTGACAATTTTGTGATTAAAATGATACCAAACACGACATAATTTGAGCAACATTTACTTAATATTTAAATCGCTTATTTGCTATATAGATAATTCAAACATGTCGTGTTTGGTATCATTTTAATCAGAAAAAACTCACAAATACGTTAACGAAGTTTCCAAAACAAAAAATTTGAAAATGGAAAAGTTCAATCCTCCAATTAGTATTAACTCAGCGATAGGTTCGGGCCGGTCCCCCTGTACGTTGGGCCTCTCTGTCTCTTCTACTATCTGTCTTTTTCTAAGCTCGGCACTCGGCTCGAGCCGTGAGATAAACACAGTGTTGACATTCAGCTACGACCAGTGCATATAAGTTTTGCACAGGGACTCTATAGCAGTGCATATATAGAGTTTGGTAACTATTCAATGTTTACGAATTTAGAAAGGGGTAAGCAATGGGACAATGTCCCCCCCCCCCCTCTAGAAGATGAAGGGGTTGATGGAACCGAGACTCGTCTTCGATGCACACGCGATTGACGGCGATGAGTCCGTTTCTACGAACGTTTTAAGGAGCATTCTTTGCTCCATGCACGAGCTGATGAAACAAATTTTTACGATGCCTAAAGTTTGTTAAATGCCTGTGCTATGGAGAGACACGTTCCTCAAAACGTTTGTACATACATACGAACAGAGTCATCGCTGTCACAGTTTTTATCCTTTATCTTTTGCATCTTCGACGGGGTGGTTTTTCACTGTTTTCCGCTTTTTAAATTCGCGGTCAACTTGAGCTGTATGAAAATACCGACTTGTTATTCACGTCAATAAAAGCACAGCAGTGTCGACAGGTGTGCAATGTTTAAATGCACTGCGCTGTGTTTACGTCGCTGCTCCAATTGAGCGCCGAACTTAGAAAAGACAGTAAGTATAATTCAAAGCATATCGTATTGGATATCATCTTAATCAGAAAAATTTCACAAATACGTTATCGAAATTTGCGAAAAAATGGAATATCAAAAATGGAAAAGTTTTATCCTCCGGTTTGTGAAATTTTTCTGATTAAGATGATACCCAACACGATATGGTTTGAATTATACTTACTGTCTTTTCTAAGTTCGGCGCTCAATTGGAGCAGCGACGTAAACACAGCACAGTGCATTTAAACATTGCACACCTGTCGATACTGCTGTGCTTTTATTGACGTGAATAACAATTCGGTATTTTCATACAGCTCAAGTTGACCGCGAATTTAAAAAGCGGAAAACAGTGAAAAACCACCCCGTCGAAGATGCAAAGGATAAAGGATAAAAACTGTGACAGCGATGACTCTGTTCGTATGTATGTATAAACGTTTTGAGGAACGTGTCTCTCCATAGCACAGGCATTTAACAAACTTTAGGCATCGTAAAAATTTGTTTCATCAGCTCGTGCATGGAGCAAAGAATGCTCCTTAAAACGTTCGTAGAAACGGACTCATCGCCGTCAATCGCGTGTGCATCGACGACGAGTCTCGGTTCCATCAACCCCCTCATCTTCTAGAGGGGGGGGGGGACATTGTCCCATTGCTTACCCCTTTCTAAATTCGTAAACATTGAATAGTTACCAAACTCTATATATGCACTGCTATAGAGTCCCTGTGCAAAACTTATATGCACTGGTCGTAGCTGAATGTCAACACTGTGTTTATCTCACGGCTCGAGCCGAGTGCCGAGCTTAGAAAAAGACAGATAGTAGAAGAGACAGAGAGGCCCAACGTACAGGGGGACCGGCCCGAACCTATCGCTGAGTTAATACTAATTGGAGGATTGAACTTTTCCATTTTCAAATTTTTTGTTTTGGAAACTTCGTTAACGTATTTGTGAGTTTTTTCTGATTAAAATGATACCAAACACGACATGTTTGAATTATCTATATAGCAAATAAGCGATTTAAATATTAAGTAAATGTTGCTCAAATTATGTCGTGTTTGGTATCATTTTAATCACAAAATTGTCACAAACACGATAGCGAAGTTTTTAACGAAAAATAATCAGAAACGGAAAAGTTCAGTCCTTCGATTAGTATTGGCTCATGGACACGATCGGGCCGGTCCCCCTATAGCTTAGATCTCTCTGTCTCTTCTACTGTCTGTTCTTTTCTAAGTTCACGCTCGGCTGGAGCCAGAACGTAAACACAAAATAGAAACCACCACTTCGTAACTCCACAGTTTCGGTCCCGAATTCTGTGCATATATCCAGGGTTTACTGTAGTACTGAAAAGAAATTATTTTGTAGAAAGGTACGGAGAAGGTTAAGAACACAAGCAGTCGGTAAAACAGGAAGAAATGATAAAAGTCGATAAGATCAAGATAAGATATAGTTACCGATGAGCGATAACGCGAAAAAAAGTCCGACGAAAGAGGAACAGAGAGATAAGACAGGTAAAGAACAAAGAAGGAGAGGGAGACCAACTTTAGCGGAGCAACTTGGAAGACAAAGAGCGAACAGTACAGAATCGCTGTTTGAGAAGAGCAAGAGAGGCCAAGACACGGAAGAAGAAAAGGAAAGGGAAAAAATAGAGAAGGAACTGATAGAAAAATTTCAAAAAGTAAGGAAGATAGGAAGATCACCGCCAGAAAGAAGGACAGAGACTGAGAGAGGTTCAGAAAAGTCACAAACAGACAAAAGAGACATAAATATGGAAAGACTAACAGAGATAATGATGACAATAAAACAGGACACTGCAGATATTAAAAAGGAAAACGAAGAATTAAGATTAGAAATAAGAGGCATGAAAAAGGAGTGGAAAAGAAATCAGGAGGTGTGGGAAGGAGAAAAAAAGGGAACAGAAGAAAAGATAACGAAATTAGAAAACGATATAGAAACACTGAAAGAAATAATAAAAGGATTGGAAAAGAAGGAGGATAGCAGAGAGAGAAGAGAAAGAAGGAATAATATAGTCCTGAAAGGAGAAAAGATTCCGATGAAGGAAACCCCGCAGGAGACAGTAGAGCATGTACTAAAAAAAGAGCTACAGGTAAAGGCAGACGTGCTGGAGGCGTTCTGGATAAGAAAAGGGCAGAGAGGATGCATGCTTGTAGCAAAGCTTAAAAACTGGCAGCAAAAGAAGGAAGTAATGATAAAGAAAAGTAAAATGAAGGGGAAGAAATTGTATATAGACAACGACTTAACAAAAGAGGAAAGAGAAGTACAAAAGAATATAGCAGAAATAGCCAAAGCAGAGAAAGCAGAAGGGGCCCAGGTGAAAATAGGGTACAGGAAATTAAAGATTAATGATAGATGCTTTAGATGGGAAAAAGATGGTTTGAGAGAGGCAAAATTTTGGAGCAGGAGAAGCTCCATGAACCTCTGAGAAATCAGAGGTCGAGGGAGCACAGAGAAGTAAGAGAGGAGAGAATCCCGGCTCCCGGCGGGTCCGTGACAGCGGACACGCCAGGAGACAGGGAACAAAACCCAGGGAAAGGAGAGATACAAAACAGACAAGAAAAAGGAAAAGAAAGGTACATAAAGATAGGATTTTGGAACGTGGCCGGATTATATAATAAAGATAAACAATTCTGGGACTATATAGCAGAATTTGATATAGTCGGCTTAACAGAAACATGGATAGAGGAGAAACAATGGAAAAGAATGGAAGACAAAATGCCGGAAAATCACAACTGGAAGTGTCAGTATGCAGAAAGAGAAAAAGCGAGAGGAAGAGCGAGTGGAGGAATTATAACAGGAGTGAAGAAGAATATAACAGAAATAGAGGTAAATGAAAACTGGGAGAATATACAAGAAAGAAGAATTAAGGCAAAAGGCGGAATCTGGAGAATTATAACAGTTTATAGTAAAAATATGAAGAGTACAAGGGAAAACATAGAAAAAACAGTAGAATCTAATGAAGAAGAAAGACTGATAATAGGAGGGGACTTTAATGCAAGAACGGGAGAAGAAGGATCCACTTGTAATGAGGGAGAAGAGAGAGAATGGAGAAAGTCAAAGGATAAAATAAAAAACTCAGAAGGTATGAAAATGTTAGAAATGGTAGAAGAGAACGGCTGGGAAATACTGAATGGAAATACAGAAGGAGATGAGGAAGGAGAATTAACTTTCATAGGAAAACAGGGAATGTCAGTAATAGATTATGTGCTGGTGGGTATAAAGATAAAAGACGAAATAAAAAACTTCAGAATAGAGGAAAGGGTAGAATCAGACCACCTACCGATGGTGGTGGAGATATACGAAGAAGTAACCCGAGACAGACGGGAAGAAGAAACACGGAAGGAAAAAAGAATTTGGACAGAAGAGGGTAAACATCACTACCAGGAGGCAGTAAACAGAATAACATGGGAAAAAGAGGAAACAAACGAAATGATGAAAGAAATGAGAGAAAAAATAAACGGGGCAGTACTTAAAAAAGTACTGAAAATAAAAAAAAGGAATATGGGATATAAGAAATGGTGGGATAAGGAATGCACCGAAAAGAAAAGGGATTTAAGGAAGGTACTGAGAATGTGGAAGCAGGGAAAAAGAGGAAAAGAAGAATATACTCAGAAGAGGCGGGAGTATAAAGAGATGTGCAAAGCAAAGGAGAAAAGACATCAAGAAGAACTCGAAGATGAAATAAGACAACTAAGGAATTTTAATCAAATATGGGAATATATAAATAAGGAAAGGAAGAGAAGAATAAGAATATCAAAGAAGATACAAATACATGAATGGAGAGAATACTTCATGGAGTTATTAGAAGGAAAGGAACACCCGAAACAAAGAGAGAAAGAAGGAGAGAGGAGAAGGTGGAATGAAGAAAGGGAAATAATAACCGTAGAGGAAGTAAGAAAGCAGATCAGAAAGTTGAAAAAAGGGAAAGCAGCAGGAGAAGATAAAATAGAAAATGAAGTCTGGATGTATGGAGGAAGAAAGATAATAGAACGATTAACAGAAATACTAAACAAAGTATGGAGGGGAGAAGGCTTTCCGGAAGATTGGAAGGAAGGTATAATCTCCCCAATTTTCAAGAAAGGAGACAGGGACAAGATTAAAAACTATAGAGGAATAACACTATTAAACACAGCATACAAGATCTATACCATGATACTTGAGAATAAACTAACAGCAGAACTAGAGCAGAAAAAGATCTTACCTGAAACACAGGCAGGATTCAGAAGAGGTAGAAGTACAATAGATAATATATTAATCCTGAACCATGTGGTAAATAGAGAAATAAAAGAAAAAGGAGGAAAATTATACGTTTTCTTCGCAGATTTGACAGCAGCTTTTGACAAACTAAACAGAGAAAAATTGAGTAAGATACTAGAAGAGAAAGGAATAAGCAAGACATTAAGAACAAGAATAGACCAAATATATGAGGAAACGAGAAACAGGATAAGAGTAAATGGGAATTTATCAGAAGCATTTTGGACCACAAGAGGAGTGAGACAGGGGTGCCCACTAAGTCCGACACTCTTCTCCTTGTACATGGCAGACTTCGAAGAGAAAATGAGGAGAGGACAGACAGGAGGAGTGGTGATAGGAAGGGAAAAGATCTGGTCCTTAGCATATGCAGATGACATAGTTCTACTGGCAAAAGAACCAAAAGAATTAAAAGAGATGATCAGGAGAATGAAAGCGTACTTAGAAAAAAGAGATTTGGTACTAAACGTGGGAAAATCCAAAGTCATGATCTTCAAAAGAGGAAGGAGTCAGAAGAAAAAAGAAGAATGGAAATGGGGAACTGAAGACCTAGAAGAGGTAAAAGATTTCAAATATCTAGAATACCATTTCCAGAAAAATGGAGGAACCGAGGCGCACATGAGAGAAACGGTTAAAAGGGCAATGATAGCAATGAAACAAACATGGGGAATCGGACAAAGAAGATTTAAAAACAACTTCGAAAGAAGAATCAAGTTATATGATAGCTTAGTGAAGAGTATTATGTTGTATGCTGCCGAAATATGGGGATGGGAGGAAGTAGAGAAATTGGAAAAACTGCAAGTAAAATATTTGAAATGGATCTTAGGTCTGGATCACAATACGCCCACGTATATCGTCATGGAAGAGACGAAGATGGAGATGATAAGGATAGAAGCGGGCAAAAGAGCTGTAAAATACGAAGAAAGGACAAGAGCAACCAAAACAAACAAAATAGTACAAGAATGTTGGAGGGAAATAGATAGAACAAACGAGAGAAAGATGTCGAAGTGGGAAGAAATGAGACTAAGATACTACAGAGAAAAAGGAATAGATAGCCATGATTGGGCAGAAATGAGGACAGAAGACAACTCATTAGCTGAAAAGTTAGCACAGATCGACAGAGGAAAACAATCCCAAGAGCAGTATGAAAGAATAGTAAAAGGAAGATATAATAAAAGATATAGAGAGATCAGAATGGATACTAGAGCAGAATACCTGAAAGAGGAATACAAAGGAAGAGACCAAGCAATGATAGCAAGATTCAGATGTGGAAACGAGGAAAGAGCGAATAGATACTGGAAAGAGAGAGAGGAAAACAGATGCAGACTATGCGAGATGAAAGAAGAGACGATAGAACATTTAATAAAAGATTGTAAGGAGGTAGACCGGGAAGAAGAGCTGAATGGCTGGAAGGTGCTTACGGGAAAAGAAGAAGGGGCAAACTGGATGAGAAAGATAATACAAAAAAGAAGAGAAAAAGAAAGAGAAAGAAATAGAGTAGATGTAAGCACATAATTAACCATAGTAGAACCCAAAGATAAAAGTTAAAGTTGTAAATGTGTATTCCATATAAGTTAAATATGTATTTCTACGTTTTTATAAAATATCATTATATATTCTATGTAGACAATGTAGACACACCACGTGTCACCCCCTTTCAAGGCCGAAAGGCAAGAAATAAACTATTACTACTAGTAAATACACATATATATATATATATATATTATTCAAATAGACCTAAGTGTTCGAATATTATTGCAAAATAATTCTCAAGAAAATATATAAAATACAATAATATATTAAAATATTATATTCATATTTCGTTAAATATTATTAAATTATTCTAAATTTTTTTAGTTATGTCATGATTATTGAATAGTACATATCTACTTATATATATTTTATATTATTTTAAAACTCTACAAATTAATTCCAAAATACTGACTAATATTATTTTCCATTTATTCATATACATAAGTAACGCTCTATCGATGCATTTGACTTTATACCGCTAATATACAATAATATTTTATATAGTAATATTTTATAATATAATAATATTTTATATTATTTTGAAACGCTACTAATGAATTCCAAACGAATATTTTTTTCCATTTATTCATATACATAAGTTACGATCTATCGATGCATTTGACTTTATACCGCTAATTAATATTAAGCGAAATTTAATTTATTTACTTATATTAATAAATAAACAATCTAAATTTAATGTCTATGTACTGAATAAATAATTTTCTTCGCATCAAGTTCACTTAACTTAACAGTTTTCTGATGCTCTCTCATATATAGTTCTAGCTGGCCTTTATTCAGTCTAAGGGGGTGTTTAACCCTTCGAATATGTCTGGTTATTTGAAAATTATTGTATGATAATTTTTAAGTAATATTCACATATAATTTTCATTAATTATAAAATTTAAACTGCACGAATACTCTCTTAAATGCATTCATATACCTGAGCAATGCTCTCTCATTGTCAGTGCATTTGCCCTTCTATCGCGTCTGGGGGAGTGTTAGACCCTTCGGATAGGTCTGTCATTTTAAATATTGACTAAGAATGGTCATTTGAAGACTCTATGTAAATTTCAGCTTTTATACTATAACGTGCCAGAGGTCATGTACTGCACCCTAAATTACCTGTTACCTGCCGAAGGCACCGTTAGTCAAGGTTTTTAGCCCCTAAACATTGTTCCCTACACCAGTAAGAACACGCAAACAAATTTTCAGCTTTTATACTTTAACGTAGGTCTGGCAGGCGCTGGCTCTTACAATTAGTCTATTAGAATCGTACGCTTCCATCGAAACAAAGGGACACCGACTATTTAATCCACCGAAATAACTGCGATAACAGTTACTATTATAATTCCTAGCAAAGGAACATCCCGAAGTGTAAATCACCGATTTTTACGAAATTTTAGCATGACATAGTCTTACAGTTAGTTAAATATTTGGCACGTATCTTTTTTATCAGCAATCGTTCACGTTAAAGGAGTGAAAACCGCTCTCAAAAAGTACTGAAACTTATTTACTTATCGCATATCTCGGAAAGTATCAGAGATATGAAAATTTTGTACAGATTGGAAATCAAATCCTCGGAATGGCGAATGGATTTGTGTAAACACATTTTTAAAAAATCCACTTGTTTTAATAACTTGTTATGAAATACTATTTTTTTCATCATTTTTTTTCAGTTAAATTTCGATGAATCATCTTAAATATTTGTTTGTAAAAACTATATAACTAAACACAAGATACAGATAAGTTAAAGATTTGATACATGTGTTTCAAAAAAAAGTTCCTGCTTTGAACATACAATGACATTTTTTGTAATACAAATATCATATTTTTAATTATCAGTATTTTCTGTTTGACTATATAGCTTTTACAAATAAACGTTCCAAAAAAGGGTTGAAATGTAACTAAAAGAATGATGAAGGAAATTATATTTTTTAATATATTTTATTAACATTTTTTGTAAAAAATTTCCGTATGTCTAAAAGTTTCCAAAATATTCGATGAAATTCGTTACTCCAAGTTTGAGAGAGGTTTGCAGCTCTTTAATGTGGACGATTGCTGATAAAACAAAGAAGGTGAAAATATTTTCATGTAAACCATATTATACTGTTATATTCGGCCCTGGAATTTTTGGAATTCCAGTTCGGGCGCTAGTCAAGTGCTTGGCCAAAAAGCCTGGGAAGCAAAGAGAAGCCTAGCTATATAGGGTTACTTCCAATCCGCAAGCAACCAAATTCCATTAGGCCCAATTTACGACTTCCTTTAACCTTGGCGAGAATTTTCACTCGCCTCCTTGACGCCCTTAGCTCCCACCAGACCTCTTCCACCTCCACTCATTTTCCACATTTTGCAGCACCCCATTCCCAAAAAACACCCGATATAAGCTGGTTGTTTTTTGCTTCTTCGAGTTTTTCTTCACTTAATCTTCGGACTAGGTTTGTCACTCACGATTCGATAGTTCCCCTGCGAACCGACGCACAGTGTTCATTTGGCCGAAAACCTGGCCAAAACTCAAGGAGCTTTTCAATTTAGCTGAAAATTGGTGTATTAGTATTATTTGGGTCGCTGATTAAGGATCTGAACTCAAAATTTCGAAAAACAAAATGGCGGCTTCAATATGGCGGATGCGAGTATTGAAAAATTGTCGGACCGGCATGAAAATCAGTAGTCTTATGTTTTCCCGGTCGCTGATTAAGAATCCGAACTCAGAATTTCCAAAAACAAAATGGCGGCTTTAATACGGCGGGTGCGAGTATCGAAAAATTGTCGGATCGGCATGAAAATCAGTAGTCTTATGATTTTCCGGTCGCTGATTAAGAATCCGAACTCAGAATTTCCAAAAACAAAATGGCGGCTCTAATATGGCAGGTGCGAGTATCGAAAAATTGTCGGATCGGCACGAAAATCAATAGTCTTATGATAGCCCGGCCCTATGTCATAAATGTACATCCCGAAGCATGGCGCGCGCGACAAACAAATAACAATAACTCGAAGAATCGCAAAAAGTAGCAAGAAAACTCAACGAGGTCTTCTTCGGGAAGCTTCAAAGTTTAATTTAAAAAAAAATATATTATGTTATTCCATGGACTTCTGCAGTTTTAATGATATTTACTGCAGCAGCCGCTGTATCTTAATACAAGCATGTCATTGCTGTTCCATCTCCGAATTTCCCTTTGTTTAATAAAAATTTCGGTCGAAAGAGAAAGATGAAACATTGTAAGGAACAAATATTTCCCTCATACCTGCAACTAGCCAGATTTTCATTAGAATCGTCAAAGATCTTTCAGTTTATGACGGTAAGCGGTCGAGGTGATCGCGGCTATCTATTGTTGCTTTGGAACAAAAGGCCACCAGCTTGCTTAAAATTATTTTGATTTTTAACCCGAACGAAATAAATATAGCGTTTCGTTAATTACAAGGGTAACCTTAGTGAAGGATTAGCATTATTCGTTTGTCCAAGGCACGATAGCCTGGCAGTATGTCATAAACGTATTTCCCCGAGTATGGCGCGTGCGACAAACAAATAAGAATATCTCGTAGAATCGCAAAAAGTCGCAAAATTTTACAACGGGGACTTCTTCGGGAAGCTTCAAAGTTTAATTTAAAAAAAAATTCGCGTTGTACTTTTGCGTACTTCACAACTATTTCCTCTGCAAAAGGAAAAAAATGTATGGGTTTTGCAATCTGTGCCATCGCAGTTGTAAAATATTAAATAAAAAAATGAAACCAAGGTACTTATAATTTAAAAGTATGACGAATAGCTACAAATACTTACAAAGTTGACTGTACTATTATTTCACATTGAAAACGTATTCTGAATTTCGACGTGAATACGTTACATTATTCAAGTGCCAACTTTGACATTGCATATCTCTAAGAGCGTTGTTCAATAAAAACTTTTATTAATGGAAACCGATGCTCTGATATGTTACAAATAAAACGCAATTGCTAAATTTTGAAAATCGCGAAAAAAATTTTTGGCTTTTTGGCCAGGTTTTCGGCCAAATGAACCACTGTGCGACGCGTTATTGTAATTTCGGCACATTTATTGAAAGTTATTTTCAATCGTTTAAAAGGTAACCACCGCACGAATTTAGTGTTTCGTTGCTAACCATTTCTGTGCAAGTAGTATTAGCTTATTTAGAAATATATCTTTATATTCTTATAACAGAATATTTAGAGACTTCATTATTTACCAGTGCACCTTCGAGTAACCTAGCAAGGATCCCTTCTTATTCAATCAACCCGCTCGGAGTGAATAAGATTATTTCTTTAAAGTTACGGGTCAAAGTTTTCGCTTTGATAGTTCACCGGTTGCCACTGCCTACCAACTCCCATACCAGCTATTGGCGGTAGTTCCTGCAATTGGTGCAGGACTGTATCCGTTACTGTTGGATATATATACACAGTATGTCGGAGAAGTAACAGAACTTTTTAAATTTACAAAAAACTACCAACGCCATTTTTTAAAACAATATATCATTTGAAAGCTATATATCTGCTCTGCAAAACGAGACCACCCTCATTAGTTTTAATCAACGTATTGTTAAGTTATAGCTCTTAAAGTGACATAACCTTTTGTCATCTCGTCACAAAGACACGTTGGAGTAAAGAGATAATATTAAATTTTGTTTCAAGCTCGGTGAAACTTTTACAGAGACATTTGAATTACTGAAGAAAATTTATGGTGACGATTGTTTACCACGTACACGTGTATTCGAATGATATAAGCGATTCCAGGATGGTCGTAACGCTTTGGAAGACGACCCAAAGCCAGGCCGGCCGAAGAACAAAAATCACGATGAATTGGTGGAAAAAGTGCGAGAAATAATCGCCTATGATTCGAATTCGACTGTGAGATGGATAGCGGAAGAATTAAATACGACTAAGAATATGATTCACGAAATTTTGACGAAAGATTTAAATAAACGGAAGGTCTGTGCTCGATTCGTTCCTCACGCGTTAAACGAGAACCAGCAAGTTGCTCGCGTTGAACATTGCAAGGACCTTATTAAAACAGCCAGACAGAACTGCACTTTCCTGGAATCAGTTGTAACTGATGACGAGGCTTGGTGCTTCAAATACGATTCTCACAAAAACTTTTTATGATAATGTTATACATGTCCAAGAAGCCGTGACAAGGGTCATTGAGGCGATTTAAAAAAATGGCATAAAAAATTTGATGTTAGCATTGGTTGGACGTGCCCAGCGGCGTATCGATGCGGAAGGGATGTACTTCGAACAAAAAAAATTAATTTTGGCAAAATAGCTGTGTTTCCACTCGTGATTCAGCGCTCGTCGATCGAGTTATCGAAACTTGGTCTACATATTACTTTAATTATCGGTTCGAAGGACCACCCTCGTGTCGAGGGAAAATAGTATATTATTTTGTAACAAACAACACTTTATTACACTTATTTAGATGTACTATCCCGGAGAATGCAATATCTCCGTGTCCGTATACAATGTCTTATGTTTGTAAGAGTGCAATATGTTACGTTGACAATTCAATATCTATGTTGAGAGTACAATATCTCAGGTGTGGTCTACGAGTTGCGCATTTACTATTTGATGAGAATGCAATGAAGGAGCCGTCGTGGCTCGGCCCGGCCGCAGTTCCTGACTGGGCCCATCCACACCCAGTTGAGAGGGCACCAGCTGAGTTCGGTGCCTCGGCTGCGGCCGGTCCGGCAGAGAGTCCTTCTGTTCCTAGGAAAGGGTGAAATGGTAGTTAGCGTGCGCTGCGTTTGGTCCTGAGCCTGTTCGTGGACTTGTCAGTAGGACTGACCAAACAGGCCCTGCCCTAGACGCTGCGCCCCGGATGGGACGTCGTTGTTTTTTGTTTTTTTTTTTTTCCTTTTTGACAGAGTGGTGGCACGTCGTGCGCTGCAGTCCGGGGAGCAGAGGCTCCTTGGGGCAACGCCCGCGCCACTGTGGGGAGTTCCTGTGAACAAAGCCCACTTACCTCCCAATGGATCGGCAGGGAGCCGTGGGGGCTTCGTGAGTGGTTTAGTCCCCCGGTTTTGGGCTTTACGACCCCACCGGACCCGAGTAGTGTTCCCCCAGGGGCCTACCCAGTTACCTGGGTAGGTACGGGCATTCGCGCGCCCGGGGGTCCCCGAGCTGTCTTACGGCAAGGTGTGGGGTCCCCATTCTGTGGCCTGGGAGACCCCACTGGGCTTAACGACCCCACCGACCTGAGTCAAGTGCTCCCAAACCAAGGGTGTATTGGTACCGCGGGGGCTGGGTTGCCCACGGAGATTTTAGTCCACTCCGGCCCAGCCGTGGGTAGGACCATCGCGGGGGCAAAAGTTTTAAGAGCCAAATGCTGGCGAGACATTGGCGGGCTTTATGCTACGGATGTCGCTGTGTGAGATGCAGTAAACCTTCCATCTCGGGTACCGACCTGCAGAGCCGGTAGGAGTTAAGAAAGTCTCCGCTCCGACCAGTGTGACGCACAATCTTCGTGCTAAGACTGGTAGTACGCTGCTTATGCACGTACGCGTTGATCGAGCGTATCTCGATCCCGCGCCCATGGGGGCCGTGAGGATTAAGCCGCAAGGCAGGTACTTCACGTAAAACAAACCATTGACGTTACCTCCCAATGGTAGTACAGTGGAGTTACCGACAAATGTAATTATAACTCGAGGGTTATGACCGGGTAAAAGTGCAGAAAAATTGCAAAAACCTGCACAACAAGTAGTCCTGGATATTTAGGACGGATGAGTAAGGTGTTGGAATTCGGGGTTCCGAAATGAAATTTGCTCACTTCGTGCCACCTTAGAAAGGCGGGGGAAGCGTGCTGAGGGCTCATCTTTTGAGCGGGAAGGTCACTCTGGGTGCGTAAGACAGACAGTCTTGAGTGTACCGTGCGGCTCGTCAGACGTGTCACCTAGGAGGTAAGCCTGTTTCGGCAGAGTCTGATTCGCCAGGCGTCAAGCGTCATGCCTCTTGTCGCACGTACACGAAGGCACTTGACGTTCTTTGGACATTGCTTTGGTGGACAGCAGGCTGATCGATCGTATTAACGATGGAACGCAAAGGCTGGGTCTGCTGCCCTATGATGGCGATCATTGGGCCATAACGATTAATCTCTCTCTCCTCGGTTGGAATACATACGTAGAATGAGCCCCCAGAGTACTGAGACTAAATTATCGTTGGACCAAATGGAAAGAATACAAACTCAAACTCCATAATTATATCAACAGCCTAAATCTCCCATCGTTACTTAATGCGTCGATCGATATAATTGATTCTTCAATAGAGGCCCTGGAGGAAAATATTTCCGTAATTCTGACGAGCTGTACACCTACCGTGGAAACTCTGAACTGCCCGAGAGAATATGACGACCGACGCATTAATAAGCTCAAAAAATTTAAATCCAAACTTATCACCAGATTATTTCGTTTATTGCGCCTTCGCGACAATTTAACTCCAATACAGTCTAACATGATCAAATTTTATAAATCAATAATTCAGCGTACCAATTACAGACTCAAAAAACTCTACTCTGCAGTTGCAAATAAATTCTGGAACGACAGACTGTCCAAACTAGATACTCGTGATCCCATTAAGCTACACCGTTTTATAAACAGAATTATAAATCCAAAAAACATTGACTCAATTCTGCCACTAAGAGGCGCGATAAACGACGATTTTCTTTGGTCTGAATCCGGAATAGATACATCGACACTCCAGAAAATAGATAATAACGTTGTAGTGTCAAGCACTGACGATCGTTTGACCTTACTTGGGGTGCACTTTGCAAGAGTACATACAAAAAATCTGACTCCTACAACCGAGGAAGAGAGGAATCACGAGCACGAGGTAAAGCAGACTTACGATCGAATATGGGATTCGCGTGAAAATATCAATTGGCAATTCGCTTCGCTACACGAACAGATCTGGCCTTCAATTCACACAAACTATCTAATAACTCCCACAATGATCTTACGAGCCATCAAATATCTTAAAAACAAAAAATCCACCTCGTTCGACGGCATACCAAACGTCGCCATCAAACGCCTTCCAGGCTCCGTTATTGAATATCTCACGCTAATTTTTAACGCATGTTTACGTCTATCTTACTTTCCCATTCGTTGGAAAACGGCCAAGCTCGTCCCATTGCACAAAAAAGGGAAAAACCTTTGCGACTTAAATAATTACCGGCCGATCAGTCTGCTGCCAAACCTGGGCAAATTGTTCGAGATCATGATTAACATACGTTTGAATCATTTTGTGCGGTCCAATAAATTAATTTCTGATTATCAATTTGGTTTCAAACACTCGCACTCTACGGTTCATGCTATTGCCAAATTGACTCGCGACATTGCCGACTCGCTCAACAGCTCAGCTGTGACTGGGGCTTGTTTAATTGACCTCGAGAAAGCATTTGATACTGTTTGGACTACGGGATTGATAGTTAAATTACACAAAATGAATTTCCCCCCCGAGTTGTTGCTTCTAACTGAGAACATGATCACAGGCCGCGCTTTTAAAACTTTTCACAATAATACTTTTTCCGTTCGTACTTTCAATATTTTAAATGGTCTGCAGCAGGGCGCCGTAAATTCTCCTCTACTATTCAACTTATACTTCTCTGATATTTTAAACAATTTTAACAAAAGTAACGATACTTGCAAAGCTTTGGCCTTTGCTGATGATTTAATCATCTATAAATCCGGCGTTGATCCTCTCGACATTCAGTCCCACTTGCAGAGGGCTTTCGATTTTGTTGTCTCGGCGTGTAACATGAAGAAGGTGAGAGTAAATATGCTCAAATGCGAGACTATTCTATTCATTAGGTCCACGTCCCAAATTAGCAAAAAACAATACAGGCTCTCAAAAAATTTTTCGATTCACGCGACGGAAAGATTTGACCTTTTAATCCCTCGGCTGAAAAAGGTCAAATATTTGGGTGTAATTCTCAACGAACACTTAAACTATAATGAACACGCCAACTACTGTCTCGGGAAAGCAAAAGGTATCGCATCTAAATTGGCTCGCCTCTTCTACTCAAAACACCTCGGTGAGAATGTCAAACTACTCCTTTACAAGCTTTATTTCAGGTCAGTACTATCTTATGCGATCCCAATCTGGTTCTCAATTTCGCCTTATGTGATGGAGCGCATTCGCGCCTTCGAGAGGAAAATATTCCGGGCGATCACGGGTCTTCTCATGCCCAGACATATGTCGGATGGTACCAAGCGACACTTCCCCAATCAAACAATTTATAGCAGGGTTGACTGTTCGCGGTTTGATATTTTTGCACTTCAAATCACCAGAATGTTTATCCTTAAATCTTTGCACTCAAACTCTGACAATCCTCTCATCACCTCGTTACATACAATGTCGGACGAGGAGGCTAGGAAGGCTCGCGAAAATGGGTTTCTCTCTACTGCTGCCTTTCCCTATCTCGACAGAGAAGGATACATTCAGGATTTTCGCTCCAAAATTCCCATCATATACCATACGCATAGAAAAAGGGCCTCGCTTGCTCTTCGATACGATCCTTTGGTAGTTTCTGCCGATCTATCACAACTGCAACATTCTGTATCTCTTCCTCCACGGGATACTGTCCAAAAGCATTACAATTATCTCGATAAATTACCATGGCTTAAATCTTGACCGATCGTCGTACTCTGAACCGAGCACTTCCATTATCTTAGTTTAAACTCTGTATATACTCTTTAGTCCATAACATAGTTAGATTAGTATATCTACTTTAAGTTACTTTAAGAATATCGTTGATGTCAACAACATCCTTTACTATCCTCTTGATTCGTATGGAACGTTATTCAGTATAATTTCATGCCACTTGTATGCGCAAGCACGGTAATTTTTCTTTATCATGGATTTCTTTACTTATTTAATTCTTCCATCGTCTAATTCTTGACCACTAATCCGTGCAATTTTTCTTATTTATTTTGGTCAAGATCTCATTATTGTTCATTTTGTTTTACTTACAATTAGTATATTGGTCGTGCCAATATCTCCCCCCCCCCCCCTTTTTTATAATTGTTTAATTGTTTTGTCAGTCCTGGTACCTCTCTGTAACGAAGATGCCTTTTTTGATGATCATATCAAATCTTTTGGGGCGTAATACTAATTGTTTAACTTTATCATACAGCGCAAATTGATTCTTTCTTGTATTGTATAATTTCCGTTCTCCTGCGAGAAGTCGCTAATGTGCGACCATACAGGAGTTATATAATTGTATGTTTATGCTATCCTAGCATCATGTATATATGTATGATTGAATAAAGGAACTGTTCCATGCACTTGACGTTCTACCTCGCGATTCGTTAAAAGAGCTACACATGCAAATCGAACTAAAAGACGAAGAGAGAGAACGCTGTAGATCGAAGCAAGGGAGACAACGCGATTTGGGTGGCGACAGTGAGGACATCGGCGTAGGCACCGGATTTCTAACATCTCTATAGTGAAAACAGAATAAACTCCGGCAGAATTACCCCCACCACATGGGGAGATTCTCCTTGATGAAACGAAGCGCGCGACGAGACAACAATGTAATACAATGTTTCGCTCCTCCAGACAAACTAATAAGAATATTTCAGGCTGTTGAATTAGTTACACGCCGCGAGCCTTTTCTGAGTCGCTCCGCCTGCTTCTCCCTCCCAACTATTTTACCCAACCAGGAATGACTTGCCAGACTCGGCGTATTACACGAGTGTAGTGCAGTGATGCCAGGACGTGGGATTTTTCCCACCCGTGCGCGCTACCCAATTCTCAGTAACGTATATACTTCACTCAAATATGGGGTATCGTTAGACCCCTGTGACAATTGAAATACGGTAGAAATTAGAGGAAGAGGATATTTTACTAGATACGTCCATGGAAACAACCGCTGTCGAGCTGTGACGTCAACATGCGCATGCGCACGATGGCTCCCACGTGGGAGAAAATCCCACGTCCTGGCATCACTGGTGTAGTGGCGCTTTAGTGCGCCATTCGCCTCTGATCGCTCGCGCTGGAAAGACGCCGCGCACGCCGATTACGGGAAAAAAAATCGATGCGCGTATCCCGTCGACTGACGTTATCTGTCAACGAACAGTTTCAGATCGCGTCACATGGCGTTTAGGTTAAAGCAAAAATATTACTAGTAAAAAAGTATGCTCAGATATGTCTTGAATTAAATGTGATTAACAGATTGTTAGCAGAAAAACATTGAAATTTTACTTTGTTGCATTCTTCGATACAAAATGAAAGAAGCGCGTTTTCGCTGCTTGACACTCAACCGGTTAAAATCTCTTGCTAAGTCGACCGTGGCGGCAACAATGTATTCTTTGACGCGAGAGCTAACGTTTTGCTGTCGCCGTATTTTTAAATTATTTGCGTTGGAAATTAATTTATACGTGCGCGTGCTAGATCGTAACACAACTATTTCTTTAGTATACATATGAATTAAAGAAACAAGAGGTAACAAATTCAAGATTACTGGATATAATTTTAATAAACTATCGTTATGATTGTTGTATGTATGGTTGTATGTATAAATGTATGCACAGTAGAACCATTTATTTTAGAAGAAAATGTTATATGTATATACAAAAGTTTCATAATATTGTGGAGATAATATCGATGCAATACTAATTTTTTTATTTATTTATTTCTTCAACTTTACTTGAAGGAAAACTTCATTGTTTGTACAGAAATATATATCTACATTGAATGAAAACATATATTCACAAATAGAAATATATATTTACGTTGTTTAAATTAGATACCCTCAATGTTTCCATTGGTATTTTGAGATACAATATAAGTTTTTCAATGTTATTCCTGTCACTATTCTCTGCCGAATTTGCCAAACCACCGCCGGAAGTCCAAAAACATTAAAATCTCTTAATCGCATTTAATTCAAGACATATCTGAGCATACTTTTTTACTAGTAATACTTTTGTTTTAACCTATACGCGATGTGACGCGATCTGAAACTGTTCGTTGACAGATAACGTCAGTCGACGGGATACGCGCATCGATTTTTTTCCCGTAATCGGCGTGCGCGGCATCTTTCCAGCTCGAGCGAACAGAGGCAAATGGCGCCCTAAAGCGCCATTATACTCGTGTAATACGCCGAGTCTGGCAAGTCATTCCTGGTTGGGTAAAATAGTTGGGAGGGAGAAGCAGGCGGAGCGACTGAGAAAAGGCTCGCGACGTGTAACTAATTCAACAGCCTGGAACAGTCAAGTCAAGGTCTTGCTCGACAGAGCCGTTTCTCGAGCTGCGCCGCCTCCTTCACCGACACATACAGCCGAGATGTCACTGATTCACAAGCACACCGGCGGCGTTACGGTCGTACCTACTGGTACAAGCGTTGTAGCATGTGGCGGTATATTGGGGCGACATTTATATTTCAAAAATTTTGCGAAAGCAAAATGCCAAACTTGTTCGCCTCAAAGAATGTAGAATAATGTAAGAAGTTATTGGGGCGATACATTGTACAATGTTGTGTTGTCTTTTAACAGTAAAGAGGTAATATAGGTTTCCACAATACCCATGGAAATATGCAAATGCACTCTTTGCTACGAAGTTATCTTCTGAAAATCTATTCCACTGTATCAATGTCCTTTTCCGCTGAATCGTTGTCGAGAAATCGCATTAAAATATAAATGAAGAAAATGTTTTTTAACAATCATACAGATGAAAGAAACCGTTGAGATACATCTCTATATGTAAAATTGACAATACTTTGGCATTTTATTACAAAACAACATTGAAATTAAACGAGGCAGAACCACTCTTTGTTACTAAGAGCTTCTTATAATTAATTATGTTTTAATTGGTATATTAGAACTTTGCGTCGAGCATTTTGAGATGAATAAAGTTACTGAAAACATTTAAGACAACTGCGGCGGCAACAATGTGTTCTTTTACGCTGGGAAACCTAGCGTTCTATTATCGTGTAGTTACTTTTAACAATTTGCGCTAATAATTGATTTACAACTATTGGTGCTGGAACACAATACTATATTTAGTCGTAATGCATAACGTAGTGGTTAATTTCGGTAAAATCGTCGCCAGAAGCCCAAAAATATTAAAATATATTAATTGTACTTTATTTAACACATATTCAAGCATACTTTTTCACTAACAATACTTTTGTGTTACCCGACATGCGATATAGTGCGGTGTGAAATTGTATTTCGACAAATAACCTTATTCGACGTGCCACGCACGACGTTCTGATCTCCGCGACTGACGCGCAAGGCACGACTTTTCAGCGCGACTGATTGACTACGAATGTCGCCCCGAATACGCCCGTGCTCATGCCAATAGGTCCGCTACTATTAAGTGGAGGCAAAGTCAATCAGCGAGCTCTCAAGTGTATAGGAAGGAGTAGCAGGCGGAGCAGCTCGAGAAACGGCTCTGTGGAGCAAGACCTTGACTTGACTGGCCTGGAATATTTGAATGCTACGACTTTGTCGGGTGCTTCCTTTAAGAGGTTGAGCGAGTGGACTCGAAGAAACAAAATGGTACGAATAGGCGGCTGAAAACGAGAAGCTCCGCCGCCCAGGTGTCAAGCCTGACGAGCCGCACGGTAAGTCCCAGTGACGCGGACCAACGGGTTTTCATGATCGGAGACATTGTAATTTTCAAGTCTTTTGGAAATGAACGATTCCAGCAAAGGTACCTGGGCTAGTTTATGAATTTCCAGAGTGGTCCAGAAAGTCCTAGATGGTGTGTTTAAGATTATTTTGAGGATTTTAGATTGAACGGATTGCACTTTTTTGCGATAGTATCAAGGCAGTACATTCCACCATAGTATGAATCCGTATGCCAGGATAGGTCTGAAACACATAATGTAAGTTAAAATGCGGAGTCGCAACGGGAGGTGTGACTTCGAGCCAATGAAGTTTATCAATGCAAAGGCACCAGCTAGGGTTTTGGCCGTGCGATCAGAAGCTGCATGCGTCCAATTGGGTCTGTGATCAAGAATGACGCCAAGATATTTGACCCGCGTCACCCACTCGATGGCTTCACTGTTTACTAGGATTTTGTGATTATTTAGGAATGCCTTGATATTTGACCTAGAAAAGAAAATAGCTTCCGTTTTGGAGGCATTAACTTTAAGCTTCCAGTCGGCAAAGTATGACAGAACCATTCCCAGATATTTTTGAATACGAATAATTAGGTTTGCACGGTTTTTCCGTGTTGACGACGAGTATAAGGCGGTATCGTCTGCAAACAGAGCGATCTCACAGGATAGCATTTGAGGTATATCGTTGACATACAGTAAAAATGGCATTGGTCCTAGGACTGAGCCTTGGGGCACACCGGTTGAAATTTTGTATACCACAGATTTGTGGGAATTGAAATGGACGTAACAAGTACGTTCATCCAGGTACGACTTTAGGAGTCGTAAGATATTGTGAGGGTACCCCATGAGATTTAGCTTGTACAGTAAGGCTTTATGCCAAACCGTGTCAAATGCCTTTGAAAGGTCTAGTAGGACCATGATTGTGTCACGCTTGGTGTTAAAGCAGTGTGTTACATGTTGTGATATCCTCGCCACCTGGTGTATCGTAGAATGTTTAGCTCTCAACCCAAACTGTTGATTAATTAGTATTTTCTTGTCCTTGGTATATTTCTCTATATTTTTCAAAATGATTCGTTCAAATACTTTCCCTACTATAGGTAACAGCGTAATCGGTCTGTAACTGGAGGGGTCATACGACGGCTTACCGTGCTTGTGAATGGGAGTAACCTTCGCCTCCTTCCAAGGCGAAGGGAAGTTGGAAAGAATAATGGAGTATTTAAAGAAATAGGAAAATTGGCAAGATATTTTAAAAGAAGCATTGCGAAGCATGGGAACGGTGACGCGTCCGGTCAGGTCCCGGAGCTTTTCTGGTTTTCATTTTGTGAATGTACTCAAAGATCTTTTTTGGGGAGAACAGTATGGGTTTCTCATTTATATCTGAGGGAGCCCAGTTGAAATTATTAAAAAAGGAATGAACTCTTGGCTCGTAGTCAGAAGTCAAGTCCAGGGCATCGCAGTGTACCGCAGCAAAAGAATGTGCCAAGGCATCAGCCTGCTCAAAAGGTGAGTATATTTTGATATTGTTTATTTTAAAAAATGGGGGAGGGGGTTCGTACCCGATTTTTAGTTGAGAAGGAACGATAGGTGGACCAAAAGGTTGGGTCAGGCTTCTTGAAGTGATTAAGCATGGTAATCCAGGCGGATTGTCTTAGATGGGAGATCCTACTTATGGATTTAGAGTAATCCTTGGCAACATTCAGAAAATAGTGCAGGGCTGTTCTCTGGAAGGATTTTCGCGCCTTCCTTCTCTCATTGACTAACGTGGTCAGTAGCGCGTCATTAGTAATGGCATCCCTCCTAGCGGCACACTGCGTTTTAGGAGACTGAATTCTAGACATTCTGGCACATTGGTGCATGAAATCGTTTAGATTTAAAATTTCGTCATCCAGTTCTTTTGCTGAGAGGTATTTATTTTTCAATGTCCATTTGTTGGAAAGATTACGGTACCGCTCCCAGTCCACAATGGTGGTGTAGAACTGGGATAAGGTTGGGTTGGTTGAGGAAGCGGCGTTAATAAGTACAGGTCTGTGGGCCGTGTTAAATTGGTCCAAAATGGTGCACTCCAATTGTAGGTGCAAATCAGTTATAAAAAAGTCGATGGTTGATGGGTTGCATCGAGGCTGGTAGTGAGTAGGCGACGCGGGAGCAACTATCCTGAAGTTTGTGCGAAGCATATGGTTGTACAACGCAGTACCTGACTTATTAGCAACTGAATTGTGCCATAAGCGGTGCTTTGCATTCCAGTCGCCGCCGATGAGTAAGGGCGAGCCGTAGTGAGTAATTGAGTCGAGGTCACTCCGCGAGAGAATGTGTCCTGGAGTCAGGTAGATGACTCCAACGTGAATTTTAGGATGGAAAAGTTGGATGACCAAGAATTCGAGGTCCGTGTGTGTCCGTGCCACTGTGAATTGAAGGTTATTACTGATAATGATCGCCACGCCACCAGAACGGGTCCCCCGGTCTCTACGAATTACGGTGTAGTTGGGTATCGTAAAGACAGAGGCCGGTGTGAGCCATGTTTCAGTTATTAGCAAAATGTCACAGGTATTATTGTGTAATTGCATAAGGATCTCGTTGCGCTTGGGAATGACTGACCCAGCATTCCATAGTATTATTTTGGGGAAGAGTGCCATTAGTTGAGCTGTGAGATAACGTCCCAGTATGCATGAAATTTCTCTATGTTAGAGGTACAGCATTTTAAGCGTGTGATTAGAGTTTTTACTGTGGTCAGTATGAGGTTCATGTCACACAGTGAATTGAGTTCTTTAAACGCGGCGGAAATGTCGTTAAGCTTGTTGTAATCGGAATTTGTTCCAATGGGTTGTACTGGATTCTAGTTGGGTTGGATGTAAGAGTCCGGTTTTAGAACGTCCGCGTACGACCGGTATTAAACGTTGCGGGCGGGAGCCGGAGCTACCACTGTCGGTGGAGGGAAGTTGGCGGTGCCGATGTTAAATTGTGATCTTAGGGCTGCAGATGCAGGCGAAGAGTTCATAGAACGTTTTTCAAGGTACTTGATAAGGGAGGGACATTTGTTAAAGTTGGCAGTATGTTCACCCAAACAATTAGCGCATCGAGGAGTAACCTCAAACGGTTTGGAGCAGACTGAGGCAGCGTGAGGGCCTGCACATTTGACGCATCGTTCAGGCATGTTACAGTTAATGGCCGAGTGTCCAAAAGCCTGGCATCTATAGCACTGGGTACAAGGTTTTTTCGAAAAAAATTTCTCCCAGTAAACCCGGACGTCGTATAGGAAACCGACTTTTGATACCGAAGAGGCGGTTGTGGGTGGAGGAAATGAAACCCTGTATATCAGGAACCTTGAGGAAAAGTTTTTTGGGGTAATGTTGGTAATGTTCGTAGGAGAGAGTCCATTTTTCTTAAGTTCCTCCAGGAGGTCATTAGGAGGAATATGCGGCAGGCCTTTTAGGACCATGGTGAGTGCCCTGTTAGTAGAAGTGCTGAATGTGAAGAAGGGAACTTTGTTATCCTGAAGTGATTGCTTGAATTGATTGTGGTTTTCCTGGGTGAAAAATTGTATGCGGGTGCTATTTCCTAGGAATTTGGCCTGGTAAGCAGAGGCACCAAAGTCCTGATTCATATGTTTGTTAAAGGCCGGGATATTGCCATTAAATTTTGAAATGTAGAGAGGCGGGGGTCTGGATTTCCGCGAGTTTAGTGTCTGAGGTTTGTCCGCAGTTGGAAGAACAGAGGAGGCTGATGGGGAGGGGAGTTTCGGTGTGGTTTCAGAAGGATGGATGTCTTCCTCGTTAAAGGAGGACAGAACTTGAAATCTGTTAGCGACTGGGATGTTGGTAATGAAGGTAGCAGCATTCGAGGGCTGCTCTTCGTGAGCGGTCTTCGCTACTTTACGGCGTATTTTTTTTCCGGGGGCCCCAATGGGGGGGGGGGGGGATTGTTTGGTGGCCTTGTGAGCCGGTTTCAAGTCAGATAAGGAGGTTTGACTTGGTTTAGTGCCAGCTTGGGGGGGAGCCGCGGTAGTGATCTCCATGGAAGTGTCATTCATGCTGGGTCCCATGATTATAATAATTGAGATGCAATGTCGAGGTCGATGTGTTGGTCGTCGACGATTATGCAGTGAGGATTTGTTGCCGTGTGTGCAGTAGGTCCTGAAGAGGTGGGAGAATTTGAAATTGTCGGTGTGTTGAGGGAAACGACTTGCGAGTTGGTCGTAGACGGAATTCTTGGGTTGTCGTTAGTGGTTTTTTTGTTAATGATCATGACACGTTTGCGTGTCAGGACCCTAGGCTTTAGTTTACATTTCTTCCCCAGCGGTGGGTCCACCACGCGGGGTGAGGGAAATGATCGTTAGTGAGCACTGGGTCGAGAGGGGGTATAAGTACTAGGAGAAAAACAAAGTAATAAATACGCTCGACCTTCCCGGGGGTCGGTCGGGTGGGAGCAAGTAGAATTCCCTTAGGGTTATTTGCTAGCAATATGAAAATCTAATATTAAGTATTTATCTTAATTCTAGTTACAATGAACAAAATTAGCAATCTAATTCCGATGCAATCGATTGAGTGCAGTTGGTATTTATTTTAGTTGCAAGTAAATTATTTTTATATTGCGATTTTAAATAAGACTATATACGATTATTATATACGGTTTTATAAGGTGTATCACTAGATATAAATAGAATTAGATAGTTAGTAGATAGCTGCTATTTGAGCTGTAATTACCAAGAGTAATTAGAACGTTGGTCTAGCCCTCCGAGGACGAGTCCAGCGGAGGGGTAAAAACTCACGTGTCTCCAGGGCGATGGTTGGTGGAGATGGTAATTGTATCACAGTTTAAATTGTAACCGATAGACATCCTATTGTCTATATGTGCTGTTTATCACGAAGATGCGACGCATGTCTACGCACCAGTTACAAATCGAATACGCATCACGCCAATATAAAAGCGAAAACGACGACGAAGACCATTCATTACCAATCCTCATCAGTAACAGTTAGCATCGATCAACGTATTAGCTTATAAGCCTTTCTGTATTCTTTGAGTATTCTAGTAATGTAGTAAGATTTGTAGTTTGTTAAAAGTAGAGTTTAAGATGACGAATAAATTCCCTTTTTAAAAACTCGAATCTCTGGACCTCGCCGGTAACAAAATAAATGAAAATGTAAGACAGTATGGATAAACCTACTATATCGACTTGTGCAAATTAGTTGTATTGATGGGATGGTGGCGCGCATAATCTTTTCGTTATTCTTTTTCTTTTGAGTTAGTCTGTGAACTATCGTCCTGTTGCCACCACGTGCATAAATGTATATTGTTTCATTTAATAAATTCGTATTGTAAAGTCTGATAATAATATAACAACTATATCATTATCCCAAAACTTCTGTCAGAAAATAAAGTGGAATAATTAAGATAAAGTATGTTGAGTAATATAGTATTATAATAATAGTAAGTTGGATAGCACACGAGGTGTAGATAGTTGGTTACTAGTAATGAACTGGTTGTGATTGTGTAGCGATAGTACGTGTGCACTGGGCGACGTCGCGCACTGAACTCGCCCCGGATGGGACGTCGGAGTCTGTCGGTGGTCGGTAAACATAGACACCGATCGCCGGTGGTGTAGCAGCGAGAAGATCCCATCGAAGGAGACACGGTCTAGCGGTCGATCCTTATACTAGAGGCGCAGGAGTAATGGCGGCCGATAGATCCCTAGCGGCGAGCGAGAGATCGTACCGCTACATGCAATATCTTTAACTTGAGAATTCACTATCTCACGATTGAGCATTAATATCTTGTTGAGCGTTTACTATCTAACTCGTCGCGCATTGCGACGCTTAATTTATAATTTTGGTTTGGGGCGTTTCCGTCTTCCCCCAACTCCCTTCTCCAAGGCCCGGAGCACTGGGACTTGTGGGTGGGAGACGTCAACGCCCCTATCCAAGGGTGGAAGGGACATTGGCAACGTCGCAGATTTCCGAGGCCTGGTCTTTCCGTTAACCTTCAAGGTTTTCCAGGGAGACCGGACAATTTTCTCGGAAGCACATCTGCGACGCACGTGCAAATGGCACGGGCAAGCAACAAACGCCTAGACCCTTTGCCAATCTCCCTGGTTTACTTAACGGTCCGCATAATAAACCTTGCAGTTGTCCAAGGCCGGTGCCTGAACAATCTGATTGTTTTTTTTTCTATTTAAAAAGTTCTGTTATTTTTCCGACGTACTGTGTAAGTCCAAAGCATGCGTCTGATTCGCGCGCCACAATTTTCCTCCCGTGTGGTATAGTCGGCTGTGCTTGTAAACACCAAAGATAAAAGAATAAATAAAGTTTCATTGAGTGATATTATTGTTATCCTGCCGGTTGTGACATCGGCTAGCGCATCCCATCCAACAGTTACACTATCGCGAAAGCATCGCAAGGTGTCTTTCGTTATTAACGGGCAAACGGCGCACCTATAGAAAGCTACAGGCTAGTCCGGTCCCCGGAGTTTCATACTACATAACTATTGGCGGTTGTTCCTGCAATTGGTGCAGAACCGTATCCGTTACACTAGCGCGAATTACCGAAAGGTATTTTCGTTACTAACGGGCAAACTAGCTATAGGCTAGTTCGGTGCCCGGATCACTTCCCCAAAATTAGTTGCAATTGATGCCTCGCAAACGTAATCAAGATAAAGAATATCGGTCGCGTTCTGCCACTCGTCCGGCTCGTAACAATACTATAGTTTCATAAAAATTAGTAATTTATACTTCGGGATCTTTCTTTGTAAGACTTGTAATGTAAGACAATACGCTCTTCGTCAATATAAATAAAATTACGGGATCCTCAAGAGTTGCTTCTTACAATATCCTTTCTGCTGTTACGAAATGGGCACCACTTTGTCTTTCGAGTGAATTATAATATAATAATGAATTATAGTAAATATGTAATGAATAAACTCTTGGATATTATGTTTATATATAAATATACTATATTTGTAGATTTTTATTTCTATGTGCGTGTTTTTAAAGGTGTGTGTGTGTGGTTCGTGGAAAAGATAAAATGAAAGTCTGTCTGATTGCTTTTGAGCGTAGAATGGAAGTGCGAATTTTTAGGGAAGTCGTGGGTGCGGAAAATTAGGAGATGTTAGGAGTGGGGATCAGGGGCCTCGGTAGGTGGGGATGAGGTTCACGAGGAGTAGGATGGGCCCTTAGGAAAGTCGGTGTACATGTGTATGTGTGTGTATCTTACATAATCAAAGTACATTTATAATAACAATACTAATAATAACAATAATAATGGTAATAATAATATTAATAATAATAGTAATAATAATAATACTGATAATAATAGCAATAATAGTAATAGTGATAATTAATATAATGAGATTGGGGTAGGACGTAACACTGCCGATTCTCATTTTTGCTAATTCATCATTATCCTCATTTGTTCAATCTCAATAATCTTGTTACGTTGGCGGCACAAACTCCGGTCCTTAAAGAATTAGGCAACCTATGTTTTGAATGTATGTTTTTGTTAATCCGCGGTGCTCTGTCAGCGGGTGATAAACAGGGACTTTGTCCCGAACAGTCTTATCGACCGCCACTGACTCGCGATGACAAAACAGTCATAAATCACGCCCCCGACAAGAAATTCTGCCGTTCGACCAGACTAGGATTTTTTGGCCGCATCTGGTTGCACTTTACTCTCTCACGTGATCAGGGGGGATGAGATTCCACCTCCATGGGACCCTTTTCGCCGGAAGTCCCATAGGGGGCTTAGTATAATCTTTTGAAAGTATTCAATAAATTCTCAGTTTGTCTCTGTTTATGTTGTATTGTCTTGTGCATTTGAAAGTTATGACTCTTTTCCGTCTAATAAACTTACTGAAGCAATATTACGGAATAAAATAACAATCTCTTTAATGCTTCCAATAACGGCGATTTCAAAGGCCGCCACCGAAGGATCCAAAAACCCTTTCTGTTTGACTTCTGATATAAAGACGATAATCCCGGCTGTTATTTCCAAGCGCAAAAGTTATGTTATTTCTGAAGGAAGTAAAATAACTTACCCCGTTTAAAGCAAACGCCAGGGCAACCATCCAACCCCATCCTCCATCCGGAGGAACTTTTCGTTCCTCTTGTGTTATCATTGTAAGGTTTTAATTATAACCGCACTCATCAATTTTGATTGCCGTTACTTCAAATAATTAACACAATTATCTGTTTTTTTCTTATCCTCTGCGGTTATTGATAGGAGCGAAGCGGCACCAATTCAGACTGAAAACATATAGAAAATGTTTTGAATAGTTAATTTAATTTTTTAAAATTACTTATATAGACAGGGTGTTTCAAAAATATTTGTCATGGCTTTCAGGGGTTGTTCTACATCTCTGGATCGATGGAGATTTGCGAAAAAAACTTGCCGCAAAATTCGGCAAAGGGTAGCAAATTTTTTTTATTGGCTCATCGTATTCGTCTTGTTACGTAGGCAAAATGTCTGAGAGGAACCATGGGTCAGAAACGAACCGTTTTCTCACAAATTAACTTTTAATGTGGCCTTACGATTAAAATTTCGCCCATACGACAGCCTTCGAGTCGCCGACCTTTCGAAAGGAAACACATGAGATACCCTTGCTAGCTCCAATAGTTGAAACAGAGGCAACATAATTGAAGAGAGAGAAAAAGACTAGAAAATGTCAATGACCTGCGTTCGGTGTCGGGTTCACTCAAGGGCCCACCCGGGAGAAGAGTATAAACACTTACACTTCTCTTCTGGTTCGGTGACACAGTGCCCTATTTTCTAGCTTCGTTTACGTCGCCTCTGCTTTAACTATCGGCGAAATTTTAATCGGAAGGCCCAATTAAAAGTTAATTTGCGAGAGCACGGTTCATTTCTGACCCATGGTTCCTCTCAGACATTTTATCTACGTAACAAGACGAATAGGATGAGCCAATAAAAAAAATTTGCTACCCTTTCCCGAATTTTGCGGCAGGTTTTTTTCGCAAATCTCCATCGATCCAGAGCTCTGCAGAGGTGTAGAACAACCCCTGAAAGCCATGACAAATATTTTTGACACACCCTGTACATATTTGTAAATTCAATTCAAACCCTTTCAATACAAATCGTTTGAAAACCAATAATCTACAGAGAAAACTTTGAAAACAAAATTTCACTGCTTTGAGTGGAAAGTTTATACTTCTTTAAAACAGGTATTTATATCTTTTGGTGTAGATTCATATTCTACGGGTGAAATAGGCAAAGCAATTTTTGTACAAATCATTAAAATTCTCTTCCAGGCACAATCCGACCTCAAAATTGCTTCCATAAGTCCCTTGAATTACAAGTATGAGAAAGGGCCCAAAAAGTACTCACCATGCAATCAGAAATAGAACGACACATCAACCAATTAGGAACTAGCTATGTAAAAACTACCATATTTGTATCAAAGTGATACAGAGTAGAAGATCTTTTATAAAAATTGCGGCCGAATAACTCTGTCTTATGAAATACGACGATATTTTAAATTGTACCCGTCTCGTGTCACGTTATCTGGTAGGAAGGTTCATGAAAATGACTGGTTCACTTCCACTTCCACTAGAATATTTGCTTAGTTTTATTTTATACTATAATTAAAATAGAAGTCTGCGGTACAAAAGAAAGTTGGGTCTTGTCTCTGTTTCTCAAGGATTAAAAAGTCTCTCAAGGTACAAGGTTTCTGGTCTCAAAATGAAGAAGTTTCTCAAGGTACAATGTTTCTGGTCTCAAGAATTAAGAAGTCTCTAGTCTCCTCGGTCCCGAGGCACGATTTTATATACGTACCCTCCAAGGTGGGGCTAATTGGTTTAACCACCCCTCTTCCACGATTCTCGATGGTGACAGAATTTTTACCCGGAACAGGGGTGGAGATCTGTTATGGTTGGAATAGTTTATGACACGTCGTACTATTGAGAACTGGCGAGATAACAGAGTTCACAGAACTCTAGTTCTGCACCATCTCTGCAGCCTCGTTTCTTGAAAAAGAAGATTCGGTAACAAAATGTAGGGTGCTCAAAAATGGTGTTGATTGAAACACCCGTACCATAAACCTCCAACCAAAGTCCTTAACATTATCGTTTGGCCCATGGTATTATCCTCCTGACAAGATTATTGTAATATCGTTTTTATATTGTACCACTCGTATATGAATTATATAAGTGAGAGAATGTACAAAAATTAATGCTCATAGCTTTTAGGTAAATTATTATAGACCTTTAGATTGATGGAGATTTGTAAAAAAAGAACGACGCAAAACTCGTGAGGGGTAGGCAATTTTTTATTACCTCGTGGCATTTGTCTTGTTACGTAGGTAAAATGTCAAACAAGAGATAACTGAATCAGAAGCGAACCGTTCTCTCGCAAATTAACTTTCAATTATGTCTCCGCGATTAAATAAGTCAGGCATGCAGGTTTCCTACCCTTTGAAAAGAAACATACGAGTTATCCTTTCTGGCTCCAATAGTTAAAGTAGAGGCGAGCTGAACAAAATTAGAAAATGGAGGACTGGGTCAGCGGACCAGAAACAAAAGTGCAAGTGTTAAAGACTATCCTTGCTCCGCCTATTCCCATCGTATCGGCTCTTGAAACTTAAGCTCGGCGAACGATAACCGAAAACTAAGCACTTATTCCGCCGTTACGCGCTTTTTCAGCTAGTCACACAGTAGAATCGAAAATATATGAGGGCGTGAGATGTCTCTATTCGTCGGGCGAATCAGAGCAAACCACTTATCAAGTGACTTCTTTCGGTTGGCCAATGATAGCTTACAGAAAATTACATCGAAAGATTTCTTTCGAGAGGAGGTATGCTTCATTACCTTAACTCTTTGTACTTCAAATTCTTTACTAACTTTTCGTCAGATAAGCAAATATAGTCTCTGAAAATTCGCAGTCTCGGCGCGTATTCTATACGATTAAAACGTAGTGAGAACTCCATGTTTCATCTTACGAGAAGAAGATTTATCCGCGTAGTTTAATTAATTCTACAACGTTACAGTCTTTTACAGAACTAATCGTAAGCCCAAGAGATGGTTTGTGATCGGTGTTTTATAGACCGAATAATTGTTAGGGTACGTTGTATTTTCATGAAGTTTCCTGAGGGATGGCCTAGGAATGGTTTCAATAACAATCCTCCCAGGGGCCGGTCTGGCTTGAGCTGGCTTGACCGGCTAGCTCGCTGGACTGGTCGAGTCTTGCACACCCGGGAGGCACCCGATCTATCGGGGCCGTACGGTGGATCCCTTCGGGGATTCGTAACTTCCGTTGGGGATGCTTGTTCAGTCTCAGCTGGACGGGCACTCCCGGTGAAAGGGAGGGAGGTCGAGGGTGGGCGGCTTGAGAAGAATGAAGGACTTCTCTCGCTCTCTCTCTTGAGGTAGTGGCACTTATCTATCACTCCTTCTCGTGCGTCCTACCCTTTGACTCAAACCATGGGCCGGGTAGGGTTGAGTGACCCTATGCGGTATGGACTTGTCCACCATGGTAGGAGGAGGAGCCATCATGTCAGCAAACCGTATTGCCGGCTCCAGTTTTAGGGAAGGCCCGGGGAGATGGCGGGTCCGTCATCTCCACCGAAATCATAAACCAAAGGTGGATCCCAGTAGTTTCGCGACTTAAGTTCCCGGGATCCATCTGCAAGGCTTCAGAATGTTGCAATGGGGTTTTAATGAATAAAAATCACACACTACGCCCCGCTCCATCAGACGGCGGATGTCTTTTGAAGATCTTTCCATGTAAAAAAAGTTGTCAATAACTATGCGTTCTGTCGCTTGCTCGAGATCCTACTTCGCAGCCTAATTATTCTGAGCAAACAGAACGACTTCGGTCTGAGCGAGGAGTCCGGCTGTATACAGGGTGGTCCACACAACGTGTGCACCGTTAAAAACTACCAAAATATGCGTTGCACAAAAAAGTTTTTATATAGAAGTTGCATGGTCTGAAGGGGCACATTATATAGTGTAGTTATTTTTTTTATAGGTGGAGGCGTTTCGGAGATTTGAAGGTCAACTTTGTTTTTTTAAATGGAATGCTATATTGTTTATATCAAAATATGGAAGAATGTCGAATTCTGAGTAAAAAAGTATTGACATTTATTTGCCCTAAACCTAATAACTAACGAGTAATTTCACTTTATTTCCTGAAAATTTTCTTCGCGTAATATCAAGTTAGAAATTCGACCTTATCACAGATTTCCGCAGGACAGCGATGTTTACGTGACAGTCTTTACTAATATGAGTGACCTAGTGGCTTAACGCAACTAATGTAAATGTTCAAAGTGATATCCATTGGCATTAATACAGTGATGCAATCTATTAACTAATGAAGAAACTGCATTCTGAATCATATCCGCACTGAGTGTAATGCATGCTTCACGAATACGATGTTTCATATTGTTCGGTTTCCTTCTTCAAAATCCATTTAAATTCCTTTGTCTTTCCTAAACCTCGTCTTTCTTTCCTAACAGCTGTTCCTCTACCGACGTTGTTGTTCTCCTATCCTTGCCTTTCCCTATATCTATCGCGCTCCCTTGTTTACTCCTAGTACATTGCTCCTTGCCTTCTGTCCTTATTCATTATGCTTCGTTCTCTGTCTTTCCCACTCCTTACCTTGTCCCAGTTCATTTACCTTATTTTAAATATCTCATCCTAACCGATCTCTTTCCTTCTCGAACCTTCCATACCGTTCCCTAATCCCCACCTACTTCCTTGATCCCAAAACAACAAAAGTCATAGCTTCCTCGTCCTCGGCCTCATTTTCGCTTTTGGCTTTAATCCGACACGTTAATCGCTTAATTACGTTTTCGTCACTTGCGAATCTCTCCTGTCTGAACATTAATTTGCGCACTTCGCGATTGTATAACCAGCTTTTTTCTCTCTTTCATTGTATTTAAGTTTTCATTTTTCATTTAAGTGTTGATTAATTTGTATTGTGATTGTGAATAAATTATTGTCAAAACATTTTTTGGTCCTTCGAGCCGGATCTCAGCCGGATATACAGTTTGAATTAAACAGTGATCTGAATAACTAGTTCGGATTAAAAAAGTGATTCGGATTTTATACTTTCGGATTTTAACCGTTACTTCAATAAGTGAGTTTGAATACCCGTGCAATCATGGCCGACCCGCAAACCATCATTCTCGAACAACTGGAAATCCAGCGTAGAATATCGAGGACCTACGATAACATGAAGAAACTGGGTGCAGCTAAGATCACCAAGGAGGTGGTGAAGACTCGATTGTCGGTCCTGGACGCAAATTGGAATACGTTCCAGATCAACCATAAATCTCTTCTTCCGTTAACCATGAAGGAACCGCTGCCTGACTATTTCAAACACGATGTTTGCCTCTCGACCGAAGAAGAATACATCCATGTAAGGTCGTTACTGGCAACTTACCTGGAGACATTTCAAACAAACGACGCCAAACCAGAGGTCAGTAAACTAGAACATCCACAAACCGGTACAAATATACGTCAAATCGTTCTCCCGAAAATCGATTTGCCGACTTTCTCTGGCCAATATCACGAATGGACTCGTTTCTCCGCGCTGTTCACCTCTTTGGTTCTGGATAACGTCTCTTTAACTGCTGCCGAGCGTCTTCACTATCTTCTGCTTCATTTATCTGGCGCAGCCGCGGCCTTCCTTGGAGATACTCCATTAGATGGCTCTGATCTCGATGGAGCCTGGGCACGACTTCGCAATCGTTATCAAAACACTTGATTAATAGTGAACGCTCAACTTCGCATATTAATGTCGATTCCTTCCATGAAGAAAGTCTCGTCCGACGAATTGAAACGATTGCAAAACACTACGAACAGCGTAATTTCGGCCATGGAATCGATCAATCGGCCCTTACTCGGGGAAAATGCTTCCGGTAAAGACGATCTTTTGGTATACCTTACGGCCCACCGACTCGACCCGGTTTATTTGAAGGAATGGGAGACTCTTCTCGGCGCTTCCAAGGACCCCCCGACCTTCCAACAACTACAATCGTTTTTAGACACGAAGATACAGGTTCAAGATGTGGTTGAGGCTCAAGAGTCGGAATCCTCTCCTACTCCGGTCCGAGTCCCGAAATCTTCATGTCAAAAGAATCTCCGCAGTCACCATCTCGCCTCCGATAGGAAGCCAACCTCCAAGAGGCAGTGTGACCTTTGTCATGGCGACCACTTCATTCTATTCTGCAAAACCTTCGTGGCGATGACCCCATCGGAGAAATATAACACTATTACTTCAAGGAATCTTTGCTTGAATTGTTTAGGACGCCATTCTTTAGCTGACTGCAAGTCGCCGAAACGCTGTCAACGATGCCTTGGCAAGCATCACACCTCTCTTCATGACTCCGTAGCGGGGAAAATGCACCATCCCGCAGCCACTTCAGCTCCACACGCTACTCATGCGACGTTATCTGCGCCCGAAGATCGCATGGTCACACTTTTGGCGACAGCTCGCGTCAGAATTACTCGTTCTCACGGAGTTTATGAGACCGTACGGGCCTTGATTGACCCATGCTCGGAGGTATCACTCGTTGCCGAGTCTCTGGTCCAACGGCTTCATCTTCCTCGACAATCGGCGCAGATACCAATCACCGGCGTCGGAGAGAACAGCACCGTGATGTGTCGAGGTAAAGTGCAGTTTCAATTGACCTCTAATACTCAATCTGAATGCAGGTATCAGGTTTCTGCATACGTCCTATCAAAACTTTCGACGTATCGGCCTCGTTGTCACGCCGTACGGTCGAATTGGCCACACTTGGAGGGGTTAACGCTCGCCGATCCACGCTACGCTTCGAGCGACTCTATCGAAGTCCTTCTCGGCGCTGATGTATACGGAGCCATCATTCGCGAGGGTGTGCGAAAGGGTGGCCCTCTGACACCTATTGCGCAAAGGACGACTCTCGGATGGATTTTGACCGGTAGTACGTCTACGGCCTTGGACGACGGTGAACCCCGTCCCACTATGCAGTGTTCGATTGACACGCAACTTTTGTCACTGCTGGAGCGTTTCTGGGAGCAGGAAGAGGAACCGCACGACAGTTCTCCCTTGTCCGAAGAAGATCAGCTATGCGAAAACCACTTTGAACGAACGTGCACACGTTTACCCTCAGGACGATTTCTCGTTCGTCTACCTTTCAAGGTATCACCTAGTACCTTAGGCAACACTCGCCAAAGCGCCACGAGAGCACTTCTCTCGATGGAAGCAAAATTCCGCCGCGACCCGTCGTTCCAGGACGCCTATCGCCGCTTCATGGGCGAATATTTATCTCTCGGTCATATGGAGCTAGCTGGCTCCCTCACATCTAACCAGGCTCACGCTTTTCTCCCGCATCACGGAGTCTTCAAAACCACTGGAGCGTCCTCAAAATTGCGTGTCGTTTTCAATGGATCATCTCGGAGCTCCAACCAAACCGCTCTTAATGACCTTTTCTACACCGGGCCAAAACTGCAAGCGGATCTGAGCACCATTGTGACGCGCTGGCGACGTCATAGATATGGTCTATGTGCGGATATAGAGAAGATGTACAGACAAATCGTGATCCATGAAGAAGACCGAATCTATCAACGAATTTTGTGGCGCACTCACGCGGATTCGCCGATCTGCGAATATCGCCTTACTACCGTCACCTACGGTCTCTCTTGTGCCCCGTATCTTGCTCTACGAACGCTTAAGCAGCTGGCACAAGAAGAAGCATCGCGATTCCGTATCGGAGCCCAGGTATTACTGACCAGCACCTATGTGGACGATATCCTCACTGGAGGTAATACTCTTGAAGAGCTGAAGACCGTCCAAGCGGAGTTAAACGGGATCTGCACGGCGGGCGGCTTCACACTTGCAAAATGGTCCAGCAACGCTCCAAACTTTCTCACTCCACGACAACCTGCGAGTCTTGACGACAATCTACCAGCAACTTGCGATATCGGAGTCCTAGGTCTACGATGGAACACTCGCACCGATAGCCTCTCAATTGATTTGAAAATCATTCCGTTTGCCTCTAATCTCACTAAACGCACTGTTTTAGGGCAAATCTCGCAGCTTTTCGATCCATTAGGGTGGCTTGCTCCGTTCACCTCCGCAGCCAAGATCTTCCTCCAGTCGTTATGGTTGCTGGCTGTAGCATGGGATGAAGACCTACCAGCTGCCTCGAAAGCGACTTGGAACAGTCTTTTCCAGGAGTACGAACAACTACGACTCATTCAAATTCCCCGATGGATCGGAATCTCTGCAGAGACCTGCGTTATCGACCTCCACGGTTTCTGCTACGCCTCGGAACGAGCCTATGCGGCTGTCATTTACTTGCGCGTTTGTTATGGAGCAAACAGCGCCCGAGTTTCTCTACTCACGGCTAAGACGAAGGTAGCTCCATTGAAACAAATTTCTTTGCCACGGTTAGAACTTTGTGGAGCCTCCTTACTGACGAATCTCGCCTCGCACGTCTTGAAAACTTTGGACGTCCCTGTGAAGCAAATTCACCTCTGGACGGATTCCACCGTCACCCTCGGATGGATCCAAGGTCATCCCAGTCGTTGGAAGACTTACGTCGCAAACAGGGTGTCACGAATTCAGACGCTTCTTCCAACCGCTCGCTGGCATCACGTGCCGGGAAATCAAAATCCTGCCGACTGCGCTTCGAGAGGACTTGGTGCTGCACAGCTTGTCGCTCACGCATTATGGTGGACTGGACCTGCTTGGCTAAGTCAAGGAAACAAAGAATGGCCATCCCAACCCATTCCGACGGAGAATAACCATAATTTGGAAGCGCGACAATGTTTGCACCGCCACTTATCACCATCGGTCCACGATCTTTGGGACCTCGTTTACAAATACTCCTGCTGGATTCGATTGCTCCGCATAACTGCATGGTGTCAACGATGGCGATCATCGACGAACTCCGCCGAGGATCACCGTCTTCCGACCGGCATTCTCACCCCAGAGGACATCAAGAAGGCACAAGAGTACTGGATCTCTTCTGCTCAACGATGCAGCTTCCTTTCGGAAATCCACGCACTGAGAGCCGGCAATACTGTCGACTCTAAAAGTACTATACTTTCTCTCCATCCTTTTCTAGATAATCATGGATTACTACGCGTCGGCGGTCGCCTTTCTCACTCCGCATTGCTCTACGATGCTAAGCACCCGTTAATCGTGCCGAGGACTTCGCCTATAACTCCTCTGATCATACGGTACTACCATCTGAGGCAACTACACGGGGGTGTCCAGATGACTTTGAACGCGCTCCGTCAAGAATTCTGGATCCCGCAAGGCCGACACGAGGTTAAAAAGCACATTTTCCAGTGCTTAGACTGCCTGAAATGGCGAGCTCAACCTCGCAACCAGCTTATGGGAGATCTTCCGGAACGTCGAGTCACTCCTACTCGTCCGTTTCTTCACTCAGGACTCGATTATGCGGGACCCATCAACCTCAAAATTCATCATGGTCGTGGCTATAAAACGTACAAGGGTTTCATCGCCATCTTCGTGTGTCACTCCACTCGAGCAGTTCACCTCGAGCTGGTCTCGGACTACTCCACTCCAGCTTTTCTCGCCGCCTTCAAGCGGTTCACTGCACGGAGAGGAATCTGCTCCTCCATAACTTCTGACTGTGGCACTAATTTTGTCGGAGCCGATGCCGAACTGCGGCGTTTGTTCCGAGCCGCTAGCTCCACTTCCAAGGACATCGCCGCCGCAATGGCTCAGGATGGTACAACTTGGAGATTCAACCCTCCAGGAGCTCCACACATGAACGGGCTGGTCGAAGCGGCAGTAAAATCGACGAAGCATCATCTTCGCCGAGTTCTTGGCGAGACGCTTCTCACCTACGAGGAGATGTCTACGTTTCTTACGCAAGTCGAGGCTTGTTTGAACTCTCGTCCACTCATGGCTCTTACCGATGACCCAGACGATCTAAACGTGCTTACTCCGAGCCACTTTCTTGTAGGTGCTCCACTGACATTAACGCCTGAACCTGATTTGTTCGAAGTACCGAGCTGTCATCTCTCTCGGTGGCAAAAACTACGGCAGATGACGGAACATTTCTGGAGACGATGGGCGCAGGAATACTTACAATCCCTGCAACCGAGACGCAAATGGACCAAGGAACAGAAAAACCTCGAAGTCGGCGACCTTTGCCTAATTCGCGCTGAAAATTACCCACCTAGTAAATGGCCTTTGGCTCGGGTTATTCGCGTGTTTCCTGGCGACGACGGTAAAGTTCGCGTCGCGGAACTTCAAACGCATCGTTCTTTCATCAAACGGCCGATCACTAAGCTAATTTTGCTTCCTTGCCGTAACCTCGCTGTCTAACTACCCAAATCTCCCACACCTAAGTCCTTTCGTCAATCTTGACGAAGGCGGGCGGAATGTTCGGTTTCCTTCTTCAAAATCCATTTAAATTCCTTTGTCTTTCCTAAACCTCGTCTTTCTTTCCTAACAGCTGTTCCTCTACCGACGTTGTTGTTCTCCTATCCTTGTCTTTCCCTATATCTATCGCGCTCCCTTGTTTACTCCTAGTACATTGCTCCTTGCCTTCTGTCCTTATTCATTATGCTTCGTTCTCTGTCTTTCCCACTCCTTACCTTGTCCCAGTTCATTTACCTTATTTTAAATATCTCATCCTAACCGATCTCTTTCCTTCTCGAACCTTCCATACCGTTCCCTAATCCCCACCTACTTCCTTGATCCCAAAACAACAAAAGTCATAGCTTCCTCGTCCTCGGCCTCATTTTCGCTTTTGGCTTTAATCCGACACGTTAATCGCTTAATTACGTTTTCGTCACTTGCGAATCTCTCCTGTCTGAACATTAATTCGCGCACTTCGCGATTGTATAACCAGCTTTTTTCTCTCTTTCATTGTATTTAAGTTTTCATTTTTCATTTAAGTGTTGATTAATTTGTATTGTGATTGTGAATAAATTATTGTCAAAACACATATTCTCAGATGTTGTTGGTGGTTCACGATACACTGTGTCTTTTAATGTGCCCCACAGAAAATAATCTAAAGGAGTAAGGTCCGGTGAGCGTGGAGGCCACATAAATCGTCCGCCACGACCAATCCATCGATTAGGAAATTTTCTATCCAGTACTTGCCTTACATTACGCGCGTAATGTGCAGGACAACCATCATGTTGGTACCAGATTTGTGTAAGGATATTTAAAGGTACATTTTCCAATAAAGATGGTAAAGTGTCATTCAAAAAGTTAGCATATTTTTGTCCTGTTAGTCGATCATTAATAAAATATGGCCCAATCAATTGGTTGCCCAGTATTTCACACCACACATTAACGCTCCATTGACGTTGGTGGTCGACTTCTCTCATCCAGTGAGGATTTTCTGGTGCCCAATAATGCATATTTTTCAAATTAATCTGCCTGCGATTAGTAAACGTTGCTTCATCAGTGAACAAAACTTTTTGTAAAAAATAATTATCACTGTTCATTTGATGCAGGAACCACTGGCAGAACCGAACGCGGTTTTCATAATCCGTTCCATGGAGCTCCTGATGAAGTGCTAGGTGATAGGGACGATGTTTTTCATTATGAAGAATGCGTAGTACACTTGTTTTGCTAATTCCAGATCCTCGTGAAATCTGTCGTGTACTAATATGGGGGTTTTCTGTTACCGCTGCTAGGACCGCAATAGCATTTGCATCAGAAGTAGCAGTTTTCGTTAAGTTACGTTTAGTAACATTAAGACTTCCGGTTCGTCGAAGCGATTGACACATTCTCTCAAATATGGCTCGAGATGGCTGATTTCGTTCAGGATACCTTTCGGCATAGATGGCTTTGGCTCTTATTGCATTTTTATGGCACTCACCATAAACTAAAAGCATATCAACTTTTTCGCTATTACAAAATTTCATTTTTACTTTTATCTGTCTGGTAAATACACACAACACCGAAGGTAACTTCAATACTGGATTACGAATATGAAGACGATTGCGAATCATGATAGATGTTGTGTTGATAAACACTGTCCCGTAAACATCGCTGTCCTGCGGAAATCTGTGATAAGGTCGAATTTCTAACTTGATATTACGCGAAGAAAATTTCCAGGAAATAAAGTGAAATTACTCGTTAGTTATTAGGTTTAGGGCAAATAAATGTCAATACTTTTTTACTCAGAATTCGACATTCTTCCATATTTTGATATAAAAAATATAGCATTCCATTTAAAAAAACAAAGTTGACCTTCAAATCTCCGAAACGCCTCCACCTATAAAAAAAATAACTACACTATATAAGGTGCCCCTTCAGACCATGCAACTTCTATATAAAAACTTTTTTGTGCAACGCATATTTTGGTAGTTTTTAACGGTGCACACGTTGTGTGGACCACCCTGTATATGTACATACATATTGTAGATTTCCAGCCCTGAGTGCGAAATAGGGAGTCTAATTTTCTTAGACTCATAGCCGTATGTAACAAATTATAGACATGTAAGTGCAAAGGTTTAATACAGATAGAGATCGATAAAAAAATAAGGCTCACATATTTCTTTGATACGTGTCTCTCAGGTAAGTTTAACAAAAACACTGTTCAATACGATTTTCTTTTACCAATGTGCACTAGGAGATCCTCGTCGAGTCTCTAAATCTAGACACGACAGAATTATTCCTTCACTTTCAGTTTATGGAAAACAAATGAATTTTAGTAAAAATAGTCGATTTCGATAAAAAATTAAATATTACGGGAAAACTAAAAACGCCAGGAAGTTAAAACTGGTCCTTAAAGGTAGAAGAAAACATAACGAATATTTGAATGTATATGATTATTAAAATTACGTAGTTGCAAATGACCGTCAAAGTTTTAAAAAATCCCAATACGCGAATTTGTTACGTTATATTTTTACATTGGTAGGTGCGCAGCCGGATTTTATTTCACCGAAACTAACAGAAGAGTCAACGACAAGAAGAGTAAAGAATGTCGCGGGCGAATCTGTCTCTTGACTGCAAATTCAACGGACGAGATCTTTAAAAAATTAACCTTATAAGATGTTCTATAAAACTTCTTCAGATGATTTTAAACTCCACGTTTAGAATCTGTCACCTAAAAGAGAAAGACCAGAAATATACGGAAATATTAAAGTACATACTTCCATTATACACCACCACTGGACCAGTAACGGAAGAAAAACATAAAGATCTAATGTGTTTAGTGCCATACATCCCTCCAGTTTTTCAGGAACATTTTAAGAATCTTAAAACCTCATAATGATGAAAGCCTCAAATGGTAAAAATGGATTACTTTTCAAAAATAATTAATTTTTCATGAAGTATTTCATTAAAATTTTCTGTTTCAAGTTTCTGATAAAACTTGTAGTTTTTTATTGCTTTAAGTCATTTGTAAGAATTTCAGTTAATTTTGAAAATGGTCTAAGTCAATTCAAACTTTAAAAATAACACTTTCATATAAAATTCACGCAAAGTTACATATTCATAATAAAGTTAATCAAGACTAATAAAATTCTAAATTAAAATGCTGCATAATATAAAAATATTTTTTAATTCACTCAAATGTAATTCATTAAATATCTCGAAACAAGAAATACATGACTTACAATTAGACCACTTTCATAATTATGGGCACATGTAATCTACGGTGCGCAGTAATCTCAATTGATACATCGCTCGTTTCATCGGAAGGTCATAATATAAATCTATGCGAGCGTGTTGTCCTGAATGAGAGTTCTATTTCACTGTAAATAAAACTGAAACTATCTGATTGTGAGTCTTGTAGTTTCATATTGTCTATCATTGGGGATAAATAGAAAGGGTCTAGCCGAATAAGGGGGTCAAAAGTGCCCTTGAGCCGATTTTATTCGACGATGGGTCATTCGATAGGTTATGATGGAAAACCATTGCACACAAATTTTTAATCCGATACCTTCACCGGGAGGGTAGTTATAGGGTAAAATCGAAAAATCAGTTTTTGCCTCATTTTCCCCAATTAATGTGGTGCAAAAATTTCAAAAAAATTCTGACACATTCTAAACATGAATGTACACGTTAGGGATTTTTTTCAGATTTTTCCTTTGCAAGTTCCACTCACGAAAAATGAAGAACTAAAAAAAAATTTTTAAATATCGATTTCGTATTGAAATCTTCCGAGCACAACTTTTTCCTTTTTACAGTAGTTGCATAATGTTATCATAGTTATACCCTAATTTTTTCAGATTTCTTGAGTACGGTGCATCACGGTCGGAAAAATCAAAAACCGATTTCTGGGACACATTTTGGGCTGAAACTCGCTCGTTATCTGCCATTCTTGCATGATTTTAATACAGAATGTTCATATTGTGAACTTCAATGTTCCTGCATAGAAATATGTAGATGTTAAAGAACAATATTGGGATAATTAAATAAATTGCTGATTGTACGGTCTTTATAACCTAGAATTTTAACCGTTCTTTCAAAAGCATTAATGGCGCATTGGCTATGGTGTCGGCCTGTGGAAGCGCTGGACACTTTTTTGTCGCGGGTTCGAATCTCCATGTGGGACAAGTTTTTTTCTGTCATTTTTTTTTTTTTTTTTTTATTAAAGACATAACAATATTCAGTAGTGGCTTTAAAATGATACTTCTAAAAATAATTATACAGTATACTTTTTTCTTCATCGACTCTTTCCAGTCATGTCACGATTTACAATTACAAGTATACTTTTTTACATTCTGTACATTGAATGTTATATTTCTTTCATACTTAAAATATATTTTCATACATTGCAATAAACCAATATCTATGAACAATATAAAATGTTTGAGAATACTTATAATTGCAAAACGTTGCATGTCTAATTGTAAGAAAAGCATGTTTTACGATTATTTTTTCATAGGTTTATATTGTTGAAAGGCATACAAATATCTGTGAAACATTTTAAAGCTACTATTGAATATTGTTATGTCTTTAATAAAAAAAAAAAAAATTACAGAAAAAAACTTGTCTCACATGGAGATTCGAACCCGCGACAAAAAAGTGTCCAGCGATTCCACAGGCAGACACCATAGCCACTGCGCCATTAATGCTTTTGAAAGAACGGTTAAAATTCTAGGTTATAAAGACCGTACAATCAGCAATTTAATTATTATAATTATCCCGATATTGTTCTTTAACATCTACATGTTTCTATGCAGGAACATTGAAGGTCACAATATGAACATACTGTATTAAAATCATGCAAGAATGGCAGATAACGGGCGAGTTTCAGCCCAAAATGTGTCCCGGAAATCGGTTTTTGATTTTGAAAAAATTAGGGTATAACTATGATAACATTATGCAACTACTGTAAAAAGGAAAAAGTTGTGCTCGGAAGATTTCAATACGAAATCGATGTTTAAAAAACTTTTTTTGGTTTTTCATTTTTCGTGAGTGGAACTTGCAAAGGAAAAATCTGAAACAAATCCCTAACGTGTACATTCATGTTTAGAATGTGTTAGAATTTTTTTGAAATTTTTGCACCATATTAATTGGGGAAAATGAGGCAAAAACTGATTTTTCGATTTTTCCCTATAACTACCCTCCCGGTGAAGGTATCGGATTAAAAATTTGTGTGCAATGGTTTTTCATCATCACCTATCGAATGACCCGTCGTCAAATAAAATCGGCTCAAGGGCACTTTTGACCGCCTTATTCGGCTAGACCCTTTGTTTTCGAATAGAAACAAATGAAAAACAAAAACTCTTATCTCCGTATATTTACCTGTTCCCTCTTTTGTTAAATATTGTATTTGTACCATAAATGGTACATGATGTGATAACTATTCTAAACAAACTAATATCTTATGGATTAATGATATTAAGAAATATAGTGGACTAATATATCAATCTTTAGTTAAAACATGAAATGGCCAGAGCGATAAGTCAGGCAAAACCGGCTTGGCATGGAACGTATTAGTAATCGTTTAGAAATACGAGTTCTAACTTTACCTCCACAATTAAAAACTACCGCAGGAGGTAAGGAAATTGTTTTTTTAGAGTAAATTGGAAATAACAAAAAAACAAAGACATTTTCTATACGGATAATAACATAGACAACCCGAAACCTAATAAACAAATTATAACCTTTTCGGACATAGACTCCTAATGGAACATTATTCGGTGCAAAAAACAATTCAAAAGACTCGCACAAAATACGCTTGACGGGGTATAGCAATAGATGTCAAAGATTACATTAAAAAATATGATTCTTTCAAGTATTGTAAGCAAACAACAGACGAATATTCCATACCAGACATTCCTGAGAATCAAAATGATAAGATATCCATTGATATAATCGGAACACTTCCGATAACTTCTAGAGACAGTAGGTACAATTTATTGATGGTAATACAGGATTATCTTATACAATTTTGGATATTATTGGGTTGTCGGAAAAGTCGTGACGCAGTTTGCGAACAGGTGATCATTTTTTAATGCACTAAAGTCATTCACATCTATATTATCACTATATCATTTAACAACTGGCGGTTTCAGCGCCATTTTAAAAAAACAATTGAGTTATATCGTTGAGTTTTAGGGATTTTACAGTAAGAGTAAGATGGAAGACCAAAGTGCGCATTTTCGCCATATTTTGCTGTTTTACTTCCGTAAAGGGAAAAACGCGTGTCAAGCTTGTGAAAAATTGCGTAAAGTTTACGGTGATGATGCTCTACAGCAACGTCAGCGCCAACGATGGTTCACAAAATGTGGTCCGAAAACGGTCTTGGTCCCGACATGGTAGTCCGCTTCGAACGACATCGAAAGCAGACACGCATCAAAGAAAAGCATTGCTTTCAGTGTGGTGGGATTTTAAAGGTGTCGTATTTTTCGAGTTCCTACTAAGGAACCAAATTATTAATTCGACTGTGTACTGTCGGCAATTGGACAATTTGAACGAATCGATCATTCAAAAACGTCCAGAGCTTGTTAATCGTAAAGGAGTGGTGTTTCATCACGACAACGTGAGGCCGCATACAAGTTTAATCACACGTAAAAAATTGGTGGAGTTTGGATGGGATGTAGGTACTGTCACATCCAAAATACTCTCCCGACCTTGCACCATCAGACTTCCATTTGTTTCGTGCTCTACAAAACTCCTTGCGTGGTGTATCTTTTAATTCCGATGAGGCGGTAAATCAGCACCTTGTTCAGTTTTTCGCTTATAAAGAGAGGTCCTTCTATGAACGAGGAATTATGTAACTACCAGAAAGATGGCAAAAGGCCATCGAACAAAACGGACAATATATCATTGATTGATCTTTCTTCTCTATATAAATAAATGACTTTGAAATGCATACAAAATATGCGTCATGACTTTTCCGACAACCCAATAGTACACCCAATAGACAAATCAACTGCATACATATTAAACACATGTTGGAAGGATTGGATAAGCATTCGCGTAAAACCTAAAGCAATTTTAACTGACAATGCGAAAGAATTTCTATCCAAAAAGACAACTACTCTGCGCTCCGAATTAGGCATCAAACAGTAGTAACGTCTATATAATTATTATGGTTCTATATAATTCGTATGGGATATTTTAAGCAATATTATACCGATACAATATTCTAGAGAGGATATAGGTACATACATTAATATCTGAGGTCGCCCTTATGGATTCGAGAGATGAAAAGCAATTTCTGTACACGCAATTCAATAAAACTTCAAGCACCTGAAAATGACCTTGAATGACATATCAAAGTCAACATAATGTAGGTCGTTAGATTCGTCTTGAGCTAATTTATGCATCTAGCATAAGAAAAATATAAGATTCCATTTAAAAAAACAAAGGTCACCTTCATATCTCGGAAGCGCCTCCACCTAGGAAAAAAAAAACTTCTACCAATGGATGTCCCCCTTGGCGTAGAGTAAGTTTTGTTTGCAAAACATTTTCGAATTGTTGATATTTTTCGAGATAATCGAGGTGAAAGATTAAAACGGGACACCCTGTATATCACCGAAATGTCGAAGCGTCAGATTCATTCTAATTTGCACCGCAACTACAGGTTTCATACTCGAGATTTTCTCAGCGACTCTTTGTACGAGTCATTTTGTACTAACTGCGCGTACACAGATTTTCGTAATAAAGTACTCGGTAATACTAGTACATATTAAAATTCAAAATGTTGTGCTACAATCCCGGGCCTGGAATCTAACAGTGTATATAATTATTAAAATTGTTTGTTTAAAACAATGTCAAAATATTGTGGGATGCGAATGTGTCAAGACTTATCTTATGTATGAATGCGAGCGCCGATCGCATTTTGTTTTTCGCGAGGCCAACGAGGCATTCGTTGCCTCGTGGCACTCCGTGGCTAGTATCCTCCGTGGATAGACTGTGTGTCATTCTGTGTGTAAAAATCCTGTGTGGATGTACTTACAATTAGTGTCTTATTATTTATAGTGTGATAATTCCTGTGTGGACAAATACTGTTTATATAATACGCGACATATTATCTTTCTTTTTGTTTCTAGTTATAGTGTACTTTATATTCCTTTTCACATTTTTAGTTTTAACTTTTATAATAAATATTAAATATACTATTAAGAAATCCTACAATATCATATTATATTACTGTCATATATAACGAATGGTTTTAAAAATTACCCGAATATTATAATCCCAGCAATATTTTATTTTGTAACAAAATTCCAGAAAATCGTAATCAGGCAGCTGTCAACATTTGTAAGCCAATTAAAATTAATAAAAATGTTAGAATTAGTTGTTCTTTGAATGGTACTGTAAGGATAGGGCGCTGAGCCATGAGACGACGCGTCGTGACGCCTCTGGTTTTGGACGAGGTGTATGGGTGGGGTGGCGACACAAAAAAAAGGACAAGCGAATAAGTATGGCAGTGTTCGGAATGGAATGACAAAGTAAATAAGCAGTGGTCGGCGAAAGCATTGTATAATATACCCATTTTTTTTTATTTAAGACAATCCTTACAGTACTATTGCATCGATATCGATGCGCAAAGCAGCGGCACTTTTTCGCCGCAACAGACAAACAAACGCTGCATGGCAGCAAAATGCCGATTATATGTTCCCGACAGATATTTTCTCGATCTGTCGAAGTGAAAATTGCTTTCAAAACTTTTTGGGGTAATTTTTTCTTGAGAAATGCCTATAGAATGTGTTACGAAATGAGCACCACTTTGTCTTTCGAGTGAATTTATGTAATAAATAAACTCTTTGATATTAAGGTGGGTGACCCAAATAAAGCCTATGTCCTAATAAGGCCTATTTTTTAAATTTCCCGTTTCACGATTTCAAATGGCCGCCAATGTTTGTAGATGTGTGCGTGTACATTAACTAACGCACACAAGCACAGCAAGTGGCCCGTGCCGCGAGTGTGTTGGAACCTGCAGTCGAAAACAACAACGACGCGGAGCGCACGCTTGTTTTTATAAAATTCTGGCTGAGTAAGCAGTAAGTATTTTTATTTTTATTTGTACACGGTGTGCTGTGTTTTGTCTATAGGATAATTATACGTGTAGCCATCTCCTCACATAAATGAAAAAGCGGTAATATCGGTGTATTCTATATAATTGTTGCTTTGTTTACCCATGTGCCATGCCCTAATAAAGCCTATAAAAAATGTATAGGCCTTATAACGGCACAGGTACAGACCTTATTAGGACAATGTTTTATGTCAGTTAGAAAAGTATCACAGTAAATTAGTAAACCCTTGTTTTCAGTAACATCATGGAAAACGAATCACCAGCTTCTACCACAAGGAAAAAAAGGGCTCAATGGACTTCGCAACAGATGGAAAAGGCTGATTAATATAGTACTTTTACATGATGAGAAACTCGTTAAATCTGATCTAAAATGACCAAAAGTAATTAATGGGATCTCATTAGATTTAACACTAGGTTTACGGGACGCGTCAATTTGACGCATTTCAAACTTCAAAATGAAATATCTCAAAAACTATAGTATTAATTGCAACCACTTTTTGTCGTAAATTAATCATTTCAACCAAAGAATTTATACACTCAATTATTTTTATCCTAAGCCTTCTAATTTTTAAAATCTGTATGTGGTATACCTATCTCTACGAAACGCGTCAAATTGACGAATTAGCTAATTTCACGAGTAGTTTTTATATATTTGCTTTGTTCGTAAAATCATTATTTCAGTTTACTTACTACTACAGTTTTTAAAACATAATGTGCAAAAGATTCTGCAGTTATTGTTATTTCAGACAGTCTTCGCTAATTGTAACTTTCTGCGATAGGGTAATCGAATTGGAGCACAATATTTTTTTTTATTTTGGTCAATCCGCCTTTTTTAGCAATATGACGTAAATCCAGGTGATATAGTAAAATAAGATGTTGAGCAAAATTGTCAAAATCAATGAAGATTGTTGTGGGGATACCTCCGAAGATGACCAATATGAATTACTCTAAAGCGAAGATGAGAGTGAAAGCTCCGAATGCATTGAAAGTGGAAAGATAGAAGGATTTTCGGGTAGTAAAGAGGAAAATTTCTTGAAAGTATATCATAGTAAGAAAAGGATGAGTATGTTTTCTTGTTTTGATTACGAGGATGAGAGGACGAGCATTCTAAGCACATCCCAACATATAATGGACAAAATTGAAATTACAGTTGACAGAACACGGTGGATAAAATTGAAAGCAGACGAATCTGTGAGTAGGCCGCCCATTCATTTGATATTCAAGGATATCACAGGACCTACTGGCCATGATAAGAGAAATATTATGTCAGGTTATGTAACTAGTGCTTTCGGATTGATAATTGACAGACACGTAATAGAACACATAAAAGACTGCACTCAAACGGAGGCACGAAAAACCTCCAGAAAAATGAAAACAGTAATTTTTGTATATAGTGCAAACAGATCATGTGCGGAAAATGCACAAACAAAATTCAGTATGTCTATAAAAAATGTGCTCAATAAATGTGATTGCCATATACCGTTAATACCATTGCTAACATTTCCGTGGCAATTTAAAAACATTGACTTTTTACTTGTTAATAATGAATCTAACTGTGAACCCTAGTGTTGTTTAATTTATATTTAATTTGAAAAAACTGATTTTTTAAAGGAAATGCGCATTTTTGCTTACGCGTCAATTTGACGCGTGATCGTAGAGATAGGTATATAAGAAACGCCCGTAAACCTAGTGTTAATATAAGTATTGACAACGTTTTGTATTCATTAAGAAGTTGAATGTTTACTTGTTTTTATTAAGGCTTTATTAAGACACAGGGTTCCCAATAAGGCCAAAGTGACATTTTAGTTATTTGTGTTCACAAAAGTGTGATTTTTGTTTCTAAAGCAATTTTGTTTCATTTATTACAAAGTTTAATAAATAAATATAAGTATTTCAAATTACCAGTGCATTGTTATTATAAACCCGCTAGTTAGATAATAAAAAAATTAAGGTAGGCCTTATTTGGGTCACCCACCTTATGTTTATATATAAATGTACTATATTTATAGATTTTTATGTCTGTGTGCGTGTTTTTAAAGGTGTGTGTGTGTTGTTCGTGGAAAAGATAAAATGAAAGATTTGTCTGATTGCTTTTGAGAGTGGAGTGGAAGTGCCAATTTTCAGGTACGTCGTGGGTGCGGAAAATTAGGAGATGTTAGGAGTGGGGATCAGGGGCCTCGGTAGGTGGGGATGAGGTTTGCGAGGAGTAGGATGGGCCCTTAGGAAAGTCGGTATGCATGTGTATGTGTGTGTGCGTGTGTGTGTGTATCTTACATGATGAACGTACATTTATAACAATAATACTAATAATAACAATAATAATGATAATAATAATAATAACAATAATACTGGTGATAATAGCAACAATAATAATAATAGTGATGATTAATATAATGAGCTTGGGGTTAGGACGTAACAAATATGATCCTGTATAGCAAATTTGTGTCAGATAAATAACTTTACATAAAAATGCAAAAACATAATGTAGCAAGTTCGCGCATTGGCACTTTTTTAAGCTTCCACGGTTATTTACAACTACTTACAACAACGAATTTTATGTAATAACTATACGCATTAAAGTATACGGCATATTTTCCTCTACCTTTGCAGACCAAATTTAACTTCCTAGCGTTTATATTTTTCGTGTAATACCTCATTTATTACCAAAATCAGGTGTTTTTACTAAAACTCATTTTATTAAAAAACTGAGGGTGATGGAACAACTCTGCCGGCGGATTTGTGTTTAGGATGAGCAACTGTACGAGGGTCACCCAGTGGATATTGGTGAAAGTAAGGAAAGTTCGAATTTGTTGAACAGTGTTACTGTAGCGATCCAAAATAGGAACTAGGTTTCAACTCTTCACAATCAAGACGCTATTTATCTACAGAATTTAAGCTGTGTAAAAATGTTTCGCGACCAATCGAAAATAATTGTAGGATTTGATTTTTCTAACATAGAGAATAATTATATTTCATTGAGGCAGAGCTATTTTGAACTACTAAAAAGACGTACACGTAATTTAATGGTACAAAACAGACATGTAGGTAGTTTAAAACATCAAATAACCAAAAAATTACTTCAAATGTATAGGCTGAGATTAAATATCAAGAACGTATAGCATTTTGGAGGAGACCCATCAATGTTAAGGAGAGGATTATTTGATCTCGTTGGAAAAATAAGTAAAACTCATTTTCGAACCCTAAGAGACTCTTCTACAACCTATTATAATTCCGAATGACATAAATTGTACAGCGATCAGAGAACCATTATTCATTATGCAAAGAGTCAAAATATTGTAACACTAAATACTAAAATACTGAACTTAACAACCTAAACACTTACTAAACACCGTTACATCCAATATCAATGTCACTAATACGACAATAACAAATATACAGCATATGAATAATCAATTTAATCTTGTTAAATCCATTGCTATGCTTAAATCAGTGGTCGGCAAAGGACGGCTCCAGAGCCGCATGTGGCTCTTTGGCTCTTTTTCATTTAAAAAAAAACTTGGTAAGAAAAAAATTACATCTTATTTTGATAAATTAAAATTCTTCTATAAATCGAGAACATGTATAATTTTTTGTTTAAGTTAAAAGATAGATAGGTAATTAAAATTTTATATTGTTGTAAAAATATGTAACGAACATCGAGTTTAATTTTATTGGTTTTGGTAAACGTAAACACAAACCATGTACAAGCTACCGGCTGAAATTGTTCGTATGTTTGCGGCGTAGGGGAGATTTAAAAGAGAACTAAAAGTTCCGATTTTTAGTTAACTTCAAAATTTGTTAATATAATTGCTTTTAGTATTCATACGATGCGATCAAAGTCAACTTACATATGTAACTTTGATATTAAGACAGTTATTTGGGTCATTTTTTGAGAGATTCTTTTATTATTAATTTTTTAATGCCTAAAGTCGGAAAGTAACAACTTACCCCGACTTGGGGTAAGTTGTTAGTGTAATAAAAGTTTACTAAACAAGCAGATTTGGCTCCCAATTTTTTTTTAAATTGTTGTAATGTTCATATTTGGCTCTTTGGCTAATAAGTTTGCCGACCACTGGCTTAAATCAACGAACTGAATGTAATAATAGGTGGTATTTTCCTATATCTAGATGGAAAACTTGTAGTGCTAGAAAATCACTTCTTCCGACAAAAATAATTAATTACACTGTCCTATAAATTTAAAACTTTTTTCTGTTTTCTAATACACACTGGATGATCTTGTAGGGTTAATCGGCGTAAACACGAATTCCGCAAAGAAATAAAGGAACAGCAAATCAGATAAAGAAGCGAGTGTTCGGAGAAATATAAGAACTATAGATAGTTCTTCTCGGTCTCAAAAAATAGAGGAGTGTTTATTGAGTATACAGATGCGAGCAATTTTATTATTCCCTACTAATTACAAGATTAAAAACGGACAGATGCGCGAACTTTCTACGCATTTATTTTGCATTTTCGCGTAGAGTACTGTACATCATTGAATTCTGCGGAATCTGAAGAAAAAGCTACCTACGAAAAATGTCATAACTGTTTTTGTTGTCACACAATTTAAGAAAATATCCTTTAACAACATGTATCGGCCGTTTTCCAGCTACGATGAATTTTGCTGCAGTTCTTTTTTTTGCAAATGGCCATCGACCCAAAGGTGTAGAATGGTTCCTGAAAACCATGGCTATTATTTATTTACACTCTGTACAGTGTACTATAGAACCTTTTGCTGTATATCGACGCTCATTTACAAGAATCGATGCACCGCTTGATAAAAACTAATGCAGTCAAACGCGCTTAGTTTTTAATAAGGGGAAAGGTGTGAGACGAGTAAAGAGCCGATAAAATTCTGTCCTGACCGTCAACCCTCGACAACCTCCGCTCTCTGCCTTCTATTTACATTAATTCGTCGGTCTATCAGAATATAGTTCTCTATTTGACCCGTAGATAAGCCAACTATTTGAGCTACTGATAAAAGTACAATTATCGTCTTATTATCCTAAGCTACTGTTGTAGAATATTATTCTATTAGTCGACTTCAATAAAGTACAATATCCTCCAGAGCCACTTCTTACATAACGTACGTGGAGGCAAAATTTCCGACGCCATTGTGATTAAGTTGTCACTAAACACACCCCTTGACCATTGTCTAATCATAAGATCTGAGAGAAAACTGGCATCGGTCCGTGACGTTTATACCGGTAGTCACAAGCATTATCAGATTCTAATTGTAAGCGTGCGTCATCTGACATTTTATATCTTTTTTCATACGTCCTAGTCAATTCAGATTCTGATTCTAATAAAACAAACTGCTTACATGAAGGGGAACTAATACACGCCGGTAGTATGTAAATTGGTTGTTAACACAACAGAGCAAATTAATAATATAATGTACAACAAAATATTGTAATACGTCACTAGTTTTAAATAAATACTCACCTACCACTGGTGATTCGAAACTAATATTGTATAGAATCTGCGAGTCCTTTACAGAACTGGGCATTTTGACGAATTGGTTCTTCTAAATTTATTTAAATGTAAAAATAAGTTAATTAACTTATTAAATGTATGTCTATACGAGAGGTTATTCATTTATAACTGTAAAGAGCGATCAAATTTATCACGCTCCTTAAACAAAATTTTTTAGATCAAAATAAACCTGAAACTTTTTTTCACGGTCGACAAGAACTGAATGAAAATGTTCTCTGACAAAAGTTGTTAAACAGTTGTAACGACAAATAGGGTGATTCGCGCTTAGGATCAGCCAAAATAAGAGAACTTATACTTCTGGACTTTTTGTGTTAGAACAACTCGGCTCGTTTCAAGAGTGATTCAGCGTAATGTACGAAATGATATGAATTTAATGAAGACTTGTAAGCGTTTTTTTCACTAGAATCTAGAATTATAAGGTGACTCTCACAATTCGTTGAATTTGGTAATAGCGCTGAACTAAACTGAATTGATTATGAAAGAGACATGGAGTCTTTAAAGGTTTTGGAAAAGAGTGGGAGTGGTGATAATGGAGGATCAAGCCGAAGGTCAAAATAGGAAGGATTTCGGACTTGGAACAGTGATTTCGGAAATAAGTAAAGAACGGTGACTGTTAGGGACTTGAAAGGTCGAGATGGAAAAATAGGATTGTTTGGACTTGAGACAGTGAATCAGTGATGATTATGGAATGACGGATATTGAGCGAGCTGCGTACAAAATATTCGCTAAACCTATCCTATGTACTAATTGATCGGAGAGTCGGTACATTACACAGCTGCTAAAAAGATACTACAATGTACAGAATAACATTCGATAATCACAATTTAGAGAATAGGTATACGGAACAAAGAGTAATGTGTTAAGGAAGATAAAGAAAAGAGAAAACCACGGAGAAGTGTATAGTGTAAAAAGAGACTTAGGTACCGATACTATCGTTTCTTTCTCTTGTACTTTTTATTAGTATACTCTCTTAGATCGAAGCAGTGAGATTTCACTGGTTCAACCAGTGAACACAAATCTCACTGGCAAACCAGTGAAATTTTAATTCGCTCACTGGTAAACCAGTGAAAGGCTATAGGAGGATAAGTATGATCCAGCGGCCTTAGCTCCGATCATGCTCGCTTTTTTTTGTTAAAAAGGTTCCTATGTGAGTACTTATCACAGCAATTTTCAACCCTTAAAAATTCATCCCCAGGGAGTAATCGTTAAATAAACAAATTTTTTCAAAAATTCATAACTTGAGAACGACTACTTTGATTTTATTGAAATTTATTCAGGACGTACATATAACTAAGGTCTCTGATTTAAAAAAAATTCCAGACTTGATGAATTGACATAACCTTAGAAAAAAAATTACAACATTTTTCAATGACTACTATTGTAAGCGTAAAACAGCCGATTATAGCGAGAACGGCCGATTTCGGCGTTCCTGGATTCGGTAGCAACGGCGAACAATTGCCGACGAAAATTGAAGGAGAAAGAAAACAACTGAGCGTCGCGGCGTGTCGCAACGTGTCGACGTTCGCGAAAGAAACGAGGCAGTCCAGTCCCGACCACTTTTCAATAATGATCGTTTTATATTTTTTTTTATGAAGAAGAGTTTACTTCCACCCACCCCCTTATGTTAATTTGAAGATTATGTCCGGTGGAAGCTTACACTATTGGTTGGTTATGTTTGAGGCACAACTACCAAACTTTTTTTATAGCTTTCTAACACCATTTTGCACTATATATAATTTTGGTATAATTTATTTCTTGGTGCGTCATATCCAAAAAAAATAAAAAGTCTAATTTTAATCATCCTCAATTGTTTTCAATATGTTACCGTTATAGCACAAACGTGTTATTTTTTTTGGTTTCCTCACATCGTTTTACTTTATCTATAATAATTTCTGAATTCATAATTCTGTAATGGCGAATTGTGTGATTCGCACTCAGGATCCACCAAACAAAAGAGAACTTTAACTTTTGGGACTTTTATGTATTAAAATACTCGATTTGATTCAAGAGATTTTTAGTGTGTCGAATGATTAGATGAGGACTTGTGAGAGTCTTGTATTAGATTTAGGATTTGGAGTTAGAATTAGAAGATGACTCTCACAATTCGTTGGAGTTAGTAATTATGAACTTGAACTAGCGTAAGAGTAAGAGATTTTGAATAGAGAACTGATTTTAGAGGACTGAACTAATGAGGCGTAGGGCTTTTAAAGGTTTTAGAAGAGGAGAGGGGGTAGGATGACGGTATTTGGGAATCCAGGAGTAGGAATAGCAAGTTGGACCTTGGATATGGATGATGACTCGTGGATGAGTAAGGATCAAAACAAGGAATAGGATTTTGGACTTGAGGTGGTGATTCTAGAATGACTAATGATGGTGATGAGTGAGCCGCGTACAAAATATTTGTGTTTATACAATATTCCTTAAAGATATCTTATGAACTAACTGATCGGGGGGTAGGTACATTACAATTCATAATAATAATAATAATAATAATAATTCATAATAACAATAATAATAATAATAATAACAACAACAACAGAAACAGTGATTATAATAGTTATAAAAGTAATAAAGACAATGGCAAGATTAGCTCCATACGTCTGTAGTAGGGATTGCAATACCGGTATACCGGGATACCGAATACCGGTATTTTGAGTCATTTGTACAATTTTGTAATACCGGTATTCACAAGTTTAAATACCGTTTTTTCGGTATTTACTAGAAATTTTTTAAATTGTCTCTACTATATGTTCACGGGTCGCCAACATAGAAAAATAGTATACGTTTTTGTGTATGATATGATCAAGTTTATAGTAAATTTTCTTAAAATTTTTTACCCACAAACCTATCTACATTCAGAACAATTCGGTACAGTTATCGAAGATGATGATGACACTAATGTCGATAGTTAAAAGGAATTGTCTCTTGAACAAAAATTAGAAATAGCGATAACTAAAAAAACTTCAACAAACTAAAATACAATACAGAAATCAGTTATATTCAAAACCATCCGACAAGAAATCGATTTATTTGAAAATGTGGGATTTAGAGGTAAATACTCGGAAAAAGTATATAGCGCATTGCTAACAGTACCATAAACTAGCATAGATGCTGAAGGAGCGTTTACGACAGCTGGTCATTTTTGCACATAATTACATTCCAGGCTTAATGACACTACAATTGATGCATTATGTTTTTTAAGATCACATTTCAAAAATATGTAATAGTACCACAGACTGAATAGTGATATTTACACTTTTTTGTGATTTAAATACAGAAGATGTTCCTTGTTCCTTTACTTTTTTGTTATTCTTTATATACTGTTATAATTTATAACTTACAAATGATTTTTTGTGATATTTACTATCGTTAATAAAACTGACAAATGAAACAATTCCTACTACCGGTATTAAAACCGGTATTCCGGTATTAAGATCTAAAAATACCGAATACCGGTATTGAACTTTTGGCCCGATATTGCAATCCCTAGTCTGTAGCTCTTACCCGCTCATGCGGGCCCGCGCGAACGACAGACTTGATACCTAACTGATTATACCCACCACTAAAACGCATATCCCCGCTACATCTATCCACCACAGCACTAGCAACGGACGAAAATTGCATTAGAACGTTAGGTCGATGTGCCGAATCAAAATTAAATATTCGCTATCATCACCATTGTAGTAAATGGACTTTTTTTTTTTTTTTTGGAAGTTGCCGAAATATAGAAAAACTGTATACTTTTATTGATTCCTATTGTAATATTGTATAAGCTTCCGCCTATACCGGGCGATACCAGATGGATACGGAGAAGCGATTGTTTATGCTTCTATAAACAGGCCGTCGATGAGGGCTACATCGACGGGCCCACAGTTTAGTCGTTGGTGAGAAACCGTCGTTAGCGAGAGTCAGCCTATTTAAAGATATCCAGTGTAACAAATAATTATTCATATAACCAATCTTATTAATAAAAGATTACTCTTTTATTATACCTAATCCTGTTTGTGTCTCTGACTTGTCCCGTCTCTATTTCAATCTTATTAACAACAATTCCAATGTAACACGCTGAGAATTATGAATTCAGAAATTATTATAGATAAAGTAAAACGATGTGAGGAAACCAAAAAAAATAACATGATTGTGCTATAACGGTAACATATTGAAAAAAATTGAGGATGATTAAAATTAGACTTTTCATTTATTTTGCATATGACGCACCAAAAAATAAATTCTACCGAAATTATACATGGTGCAAAATAATGTTAGAAAGCTAAAAAAAAATTAAGATGATTGTGCTATAATGATAACATAATGAAAAAAATTGAAAATGATTAAAATTATACTGTTTATTTTTTTTGCATATGACGCACCAAGAAATAAATTATACCAAAATTATATATGGTGTAAAATGACGTTAGAAAACTAGAAAAAAATTAGGATGGGTGTGCCATAATTATAACATATTTAAAAAAATAAAATATATGATTAAAATTCGACTTTTTATTTTTTTTGAGTATGACGCACCAAGAAATAAATTATACCAAAATTATATATAGTGCAAAATGGTGTTAGAAAGCTATAAAAAAAGTTTGGTAGTTGTGCCTCAAACATAACCTACCAATAGTAGTCATTGAAAAATGTTTTAATTTTTTTTCTAAGGTTACGTCAATTCATCAAGTCTGGAATTTTTTTTAATCAGAGACCTTAGTTATATGTACGTCCTGAATAAATTTCAATAAAATCAAAGTAGTCGTTCTCAAGTTATGAATTTTTGAAAAAATTTGTTTATTTAACGATTACTCCCTGGGGATGAATTTTTAAGGGTTGAAAATTGCTGTGATAAGTACTCACATAGGAACCTTTTTAACAAAAAAAAGCGAGCATGATCGGAGCTAAGGCCGCTGGATCATACTTATCCTCCTATAGCCTTTGCGTTCACTGATTCGAATCAGAGAAGGGTACCTCAGGCGTCCGCTGCCGCAGCGCCATGCACCGTGTTTTATTATTGAATTTACTGACGAGTGTAAATGTAACGTCAATTATAATAATTTTGATTTGAGTAAAAGTGATAAAAAAAATTATTATTTTAACTATAAAAAATAGAAACTATATAATTAGTTTTGAACCTATAATCTTTTTTTAGTAATAAACATTGATTATTATTATATAATTAATTAATTATTTACAGCAAACATAACCCTTATCGACATGGATACATATTTACACATGTCAGTCGAGGAATTGGTTGCTCATTTAAGGCCACTAATTAATGATGAGGCGACAATAAAAATCATTGAAGGTGTTTTTTTTTATTTAATGGAACAATTAATTAAGTTAATAATAATTTGTGATATAAAAAATTGTTGGCATTTCAAAATTTCCACGTTTCCATAGAATAAAAAATGTTACATTAAGGTAAAAGTTTAGACAGTTAGGGAAATTACTTCAAAAATTATTAAATTAATTTTTTCAATAATTATTTTGAACCCTTTGCGGTCGGCAGATTTCGTTCTTGGGAGTATTTACCAGCAAGTCGGAGCATATTTAGTATCACATCCAAACTTATTTAAATGACTATAGCATTAAAACCAACACAAATATTCAACCATTTTTAATTTTATTAAAGGGTCAAGTGGAAACGTACTATTTACAAGCCGATGGTCATGTTTTTGATTTCGCTGACCACGGTGATCCGATCGTTGCTTTCAATGTTATGCACAAATTATATTACGTTTTAAAAAGCTACCCTTCTAACCTTAGAAATTTTTATAATTTTATTGACAATTATATTTATAAACTTTCAACTTCTGTAAAAAGTGTTATTTCTTTTTTACATGTAACTATTTCAAATGTTAAAGATAACGTTATGGAAATTGTTTAATTTTCATAAAAATAAAAAATAAAATAATTATTACTTTTATTTGTTTGTTTTTTTTAACCTAAATAGTTTTATTTACTAGTTAATACTACTAGTTATATTTACTATTCTTAACCTATTGTTGATGCGATGATAAAGATTCCGGTTCACTGGTTAACCAGCGAAGTTCACTGTGAAATCAGTGACGTTCAGTCGCCATTAAAATTCAATGGTCTACCAGTGAAATTCACTGGTAAACTACCGAGATTACTGGCGGAACCAGTGAGTGTCACTGGTAAACTGGTTCGATCTAAGAGAGTAGGATCACAGTCGAATTTCACATTTTGCATTACATTTTCGAAGAAAAAGTTGTAAGTATGGTGAGCTGTAACGCTGAATCGAGTAAATCTTACAAGACAGTCGCAGTTTTGACAAACGTACATGATGAATGAAAAAATAATCAACGTTGATTTGCCGTGTCATTGAACAATGCTCTGATTATCGCAAGAATAAGTACGTGACTAAACGTTTTATCTTTATACGAGCAGATCGTTAAGTTGCGCAGAAAACATTAAAGATTGTGAATTATCAGATATCATTTTACGGAGTGATGTATGGAGTTTTATGCGATATAGTTTCGACAGGAAACGAATTAAATACATTGTTAAAAAAAATATATAAATTTACAAATACATAATATGAAACTAAAAAAGTTGACTATACGCTATGATGCAATGTACTCTCTTAGATCGAACCAGTAGAATTTCACTGGTTCGCCAGTGGAAACTCACTTGTTTACCAATGACACTCACTGGTTCCGCCAGTGATCTCGGCGGACATCAAAGTTCACTGGTTTACCAGTGAATCTCACTCGTCAGCATATTCAAAAATAATACACGGCGCATGGCACAGCGGCAACGGGCGCAAATTTCACTGGTTCGCCAGTGAGATTTGTATTCACTGGTTGAACCAGTGAAATCTCACTGGTTCGATCTAAGAGAGTAGGTACACAAGGGCGAGTGCTTCTTGCAGGGGAGATTCAATCAGAACCGAGAACTAGCGTTAATGGATTTATTCAGTTTCGTCGTAACGCGAGAGTGCACAGTGGAACGAAATGGGTAATCTGGGCGGGAAAAAATCATGTCTGGGATTTGAATTTGAATAATCTTATCTTAATCTAGAATGTTTGCTGAGACCAGTGATAGCAATAATAATTGATTTTGCAATCATCTAAATGCGAAAGTCAGCGCTTAAAACCAACAAATTTCAACAGCCCGAAAACATACAAATACTTCTCTGAAAAGAAGATACTGTTAAAGGCATTAAGAATTTCGCGAGAGTTTTTATTTTTTGCACAGTTTATCGCCATTAGTTATCCATGAAGTTCCCATAAACGATTTTTCGAAAAAATTTTTTGTATGTACAAGTTATGTAAGTTTTTTTAGACACATGCTTTTCGGCAGAATTTGCAAACTTTTGCAGAGAAAATCTTATATTGTATCCCAAAGTACCCCCTAGAAATTTTGAGGGTATTTAGTTTGAACCTTGTAGACACAGCATCTGCAAAGATCGGCTGCGCCTACCTGCGCCTTTTGTTGTTAAACCTTTCTAAATTTTATGTGACACAGCACGGCTGGCGAGTTCCCGTGGAGCACGCGGTCACAAAATGCCCAGATGTCTTCGACGTAAATATCGTTCAGCAAATATAATATCTCATTGTCATTAATAAGAATGGAGACTTTTGAAATATCACTTTTATTACTTGATTGCTCTTATTGTTAGTTTCCCATTAGAGACTAACAAGCTAGGTAATTAGGGTGAAAATCAAGGTACACGGTCCACTTAAACATTGAATAAATAAAACATACCGAAAGGTACCTGGTTGAAACTTCGCAGATACATTCCTTAGACTATGTAGAAGTAATTAATGCAAAGATTTTGTGCGCATATCTGTACACTTTTTTGTTATAGCTGCTGAAAGTTTTGTTGGGCAGTCCGCCTATCGAAAAAGGCTTTAGTGGGACCTTTGTCATTAAATATCTTTGTAGTATAAAGTCCAACAAAAACATGTCTTATACAAAAGTTTCTTTAGTTCTCCTGTACAATGAACGTCTATACAAAAATCTACCGATTTTTGTATAAAAAATGAAGTTGACCTTTAAATAACATCGAAGAAATATAAAAAATAAAAAATTAGTATTACACCGATATTCTTTCCACGATATTATGAAACTTTTGTATAAAACATTTTTTTCTAAAATGAATGGTTCTCGAATTATTATTTTTTTCCACCTAGAAGGTCGATTCGTTTCACTGTTTAGTGTCTTCGGAAGTCTTTTAGAATAATAATCTAGATTTGCGTATATAATTAGTGTAGAATAATTGAACGATTGATTGATTCAAGAACTGAAAATTGACGATTGCATAGTTGAGCTATTGATCCATTGATGATTCATTCTCGACAGCAAGGAACTCAGGGATTTAAGGACTTTAGAAGAAAGAGTGGGAGGAGGATGACGGTGTTTGGGTGTCGAAGGGTAAAACTAAAAATTATTGGGTCGTTACGTTACAAGGATGCAAGCTATTCTCTTTTTCGGTTAGTTATTAGATACGAGCAATTAAACAGATGATGGTCCCTTCCGTCGACTTCAATGATTTTTGTATATTTTGTCAAGGTCATGATTCTAAACACCTTTTTTCTATACACGTAATCCCCTCTCGGCTTTAACGGTCGACATATTGACAAAAAATGTTCCTACTATTGCATTAAACAAATTTTCACTATATGTACACGTTTATCGTACGTATGAATCAGCATGCTGCGACTTCTTATCTATTGGTTCAGCGACGCATGCCCGGAAAAGAATCTATATAACGGGTGAACTTGTCAAAAAGGTATCTCATAAGGATGGACGAAAAATATAATCCGAAGGGTCCTTGCGATCGCCCAGGTGGTCTGTGACAAATTCAAATTAATTTGAAGATGTATGGAAAATATTGGAGAGTCCGTCAAAGGTCTATTATTGTTGAGGGTGCCAATGCCTCCCATCCATAAGTGTGTTACTGCACTGTGGTGTCTTCCGGTCTAGCGTAGAAAGGACTGAGAGTGTGGTCCACAGTCGTAGACGAAAGTTATATTAATATCCCACATGGCATTATTATTGTAATACAGAAATAAACGTGACTGTTTCTTTTTGATACTGCGTTAACTCTGGAATCCTAATCCTAACAATTATAAAGTAAAATAAGTTTATACATTTTCAGCTAGTTATCACCGATGGGGGGTTGGACCCTTTTGCAAGTAGACCACAAATTCATAAGAATCTATATTAATACAAGAGCAATTTATTGAATTATGCACAATTTAGGATCTGCAACTAATGATTGAACACGCATATCAGTAATTCTGATTACAATAATGGATACCAATTTTATATCCTGCATTATGGGTCACTATACACAATCTATTGATTACTTTTCCGCCTTCCTATTAAGGATGATTTTTTGGTATATTAAGACCGATGAGAATCCTTTGAAAAAATTATATATTATTCTTATAAGTCTTCTGAAACGCCACAAAAAATTAGAAATGTTTTCACAAGCCCGTTCAAAAGTTATAACATTTTTTAATTACAACAAATTTACACGTACTTAAATGGAAAACATGTTATCAGGACAAGTTAAAGTAAAAAAAATCATTGAAAATATGATTGGAAAAATCCACAAAATTGTAAACTAGTAGATTTGATTAGATTGAGACTAGTACCTACGAAGCACATAAGCAATTTACATTTAATGGTTTCAACATTATTTATAGAGAAAAATAATAAAAATGAGTGACATTTATGGTATAATTGAATGCAGAGCGTAATTCACAATGAAAACATGGCAACCTCGCAAACAGCTACGGGAAATAAAATTAAACTCGACTATAGCAAATTAAAAATATGCTATAGGCTATGTTACAGCGTGAATTTAAATGTTACTAAAATTCGTCGCAAAGTTGGAGCGATCAAAATCGAATCACTCACGACTACCAACTATCGAAATGTTGCGATGTTGTCACGTTTCATCAGATAAAAATTTAACTTATTTTATTTAATTTACTTAAATAAAATCAAATTTATGATTTTCTGTGGTATATATCTGTCTTCTAATTTTTATTTAAATACATTGAGAAAATTTGTATTAGTGTTTATTGATGTAAAAAATTTACGTATTTTTTTTTTAATACCCAGACAGACTGGAATATTGCAGCAATATTGCGAATCTTGCACAATATTGGCAACATTGCAGCAATGTTGCTGCAACATTGCAGTGGCAATATTGCAGCGGAACATTGCCGCAACATTGCCGCAACATTGCCGCAACATTGTCGCAACATTGCCGCAACATTGCACAGTGGAACGAATCGACCATCTAGGTGGAAAAAAATAATAACTCGACAACCGTTCATTTCAGAAAAAAAATGTTTTATACAAAAATTTCATAATATCGTGGAAAGAATATTGGTGTTATACTATTTTTTTTTTTTTATATTTCTTCAATGTTATTTAAAGATCAACTTAATGTTTTATACAAAAATCGGTAGATTTTTTTATAGACGTTCATTGTACAGGAAAAATAAAGAAACTTTTGTATAAGACATTTTCTTATTGGACTTTACATTAAAAAGATATTTAATGAACAAGATCCTACAAAAGCCTTTTTCGATAGGCGGACTGTCCAGCAAACATTCAACAGCTATAACAAAGAATTGCACAGATATGCGCACAAAATCTTTGCGTTAATTACTTCTACATAGTCTAAGGAATATACCTGCGAAGTTTCAGCCAGGTACTTTTCGGTATTTTTTAGTTATTCAATGTTTAAGTGGACCGTGTACCGTGATTTTCACCATAATTACCCAGACAGACTGGAATATTGCTGCAACATTGCAGTGGCAATATTGCCGCGGGAACATTGCAATGGCAACATTGAAATGTATGCTCAACATTGATGAATATACCCCATTATAGGGGCAAACACTCAATGGTTTTTAAGATATTTGCAATTAAAGTTTCATTGCCATATTTAAGTGGAACTGTAGAACGTAACATCAAGAGCTGCCGTAGCGTAGCGGCAACGTTCTGGGTTCGCGCGGAAACGACTAGGGTTCGAATCCCCATCGTGGGTAAAAAAGTATAGTCCAGTCAAATTAATCCTTAAAATAGAAGTAAGGTTACAAAAATTCCCATAGAGCTAAAAATTGGTATGAATGTTCAGAATACTATTATAAATGAATTGTGAAAAGTCCCCATCAATCCCCCTTGTGCAAAAAATTTTATTGATGGTGAAAGTTTGCAAAAATAGGTTTTTCGCGTTTTTCAGCTAAACGGTGAGTTTTACAGCAAAAATAGTTCAGACAAAAATTTTAGATCATCCGATTCTCTACAAAAAATGTGTCCACACTTTTTTTCATAAGTATTGCCATTTCCGTGATACAGCGGTTCAAAGAACTGAAAAAATTATTTTATTCGTAATATGCACGTAATGTACTTTTATATACATTTTTGAACCGTTATACGAGTAAAAATATGAGTCCCTATGTCTTATACATACAAATTATAAAATTCTTAGAATATAAATGAACGTCAAAAACTCCGCCCCTATTTTCATTTAGTCGCATGGCCTTGAGTAACATTTGTCTTCCATTCAATTGTCAGCGTGACGATGCTCGTATACCTGCTCCGTTTCAAAGGTCTCATACTCAACAAAATACTGTTAGTCGTAAGCATTCCTTCGTAGTGACAACTCGTGGCTATCGCTTATATTTTGTAACAAAGTTTGTGCATTTTACTGTTATTAACAAAAAATGTCGCAATTCTGCTTTATTTGTAGTCAACCTTTGACTGAAAGTGGAGTTGTTACTGTTGATCGCGGCATTAAACATTAATTGATGCAAGTATTGAAAGAGGTGATGAGTTTTCGGAGTACGTGAAAGACCAGACATGTGTAAAAATTCATGTGCAGTTATAATCACTAATGGAATTCACTTTCTTCTTTCTATGTACGGAGCTCCAAAAAAAGTTACCTGCTTGGATAAACTCCGATACTTATCTTTTGCAAAAAAAAACTTATAATAAAAAACAAGTGCAATTAGCTTGTCTTCCCCCAACCTCTGCTGCTGCTCAACAACATCTATTCCGGGTATATTATCAAGTTCAAGTGTGGCTTGGTAATAAAATGGATCCAGAAGACTGGGGTTGGAAGTTAGTTGACAATGCATTGGAACCAATTCATACGTTACTCCCACCTGCACCAGAAAAACTCCTTAACACCATCTTTTGCAATTGCAAAAAAGGTTGCAATGCTAAATGCGGCTGTAAAAAGGTTGGACTGTTTTGTTCTTTAGTATGTACCAATTGTCAAGGACAGTCGTGTTCCAATGTTGAATCGATACTAGATGAGGATAATTACGATATCAGTGATGAGACATATGATGTATCACTTTTAGAACATATTTGTATCCAGCAGGAAGATGAAGAAAAAGAAGATGAAGAAAACGAAGACAGTACACTAGAAGTTCCATTGGATTATTATGAATCCGACGAATAATTTTTCCAAATTATTTTTTCATTTATATATTACATAATTTACACAGCTTTCATCATTTTCAATACTCACTTTGAATTCAATAGAATCACAATAGATCGTGGAATAGGCCTACCGGGGAAACCACGTTAAAAAAAACAGCACCAAGCACACTACCTCATAGGTGGTGTGGAAACGTGTGCATATTACGAATAAAATAATTTTTTTAGTTCTTTTAACCGCTGTATCACGGAAATGGCAATACTTATGAAAAAAAGTGTGAATACATTTTTTGTAGAGAATCGAATGATCTACAATTTTTGTCTGAACTATTTTTGCTGTAAAACTCACCGTTTAGCTGAAAAACGCGAAAAACCTATTTTTGCAAACTTTCACCATCAATAAAATTTTTTGCACAAGGGGGATTGATGGGGACTTTTCACAATTCATTTATAATAGCATTCTGAACATTCATACCAATTTTTAGCTCTATGGGAATTTTTGTAACCTTCAAAGTCTTATTTGACTGGACTAGTAGGGGAGTAAGTAAGAAAAAAAAATCCCATTGCAAAGTGGCTTTCCCAGTCCAAAACTAGAATAAATCGTTCGAGAATTCAAGAACATCCAGTTATCCGATGACACCGATGGGCAATTCCGGAACAGATAAACAAGATAATATAATTATTAACATCAAGCGTAAACTCAGTAACAAATCAATATTACTTAGTTTTTATTAAATTCAAAATGTTTTTTTTTTCTATTGAATAAATGCAATTATCACAAATAAATGTTTGTTCATCCAACCAATATTCCAGCAATATTGCTACAACGTTCGCAATATTCCTGCAATATTCCCGGAACGTTCGCAATATTCCTGCAACGTTCGCAATATTGCTGCAATATTCCTGCAAGCTACAAAGAGGCGGACATAGGAATATTGCAGCAATGTTGCGGCAATATTCCCTGCAACGTTTAATGTTGCACGGCAATATTGCTGCAATATTCCAGTCTGTCTGGGTAGTTAAATTCAGGGTACAGCCACTATCAAAAGATTTTTTATGATTATGACAAATATTAAAAATTTCGTTGAAAAATTAATTAAAATCAAATGAATTTCATTTTATTACAAATTTGATATTAAAAATAAGATTGGGAACAAAAGACATTTTGTTAAAATGCCATATTTTAAAAGATATTGAGAGATATTGGTTTAACCAAAATTTCACATACTCATGTCTCCGATTGTACCTACAAATCATCCTTAAGTGAGATGTGGATTTATTGTTAGTGCAATTATGCGCCGCACCACGAAAAAAAGAAACGTATCGTTAACGACCGGTAGTGTTTAAACTGGAAGTCTCCACTCGATTACTGAACAGTACGGATCAATCGATGTATCTGACCACTTCCAATTAAAATGTAAGTGTTGATTTCCCTATGTCGAGAAATCATTGGTTTTAAGGCTGTTTTAATTCAAATATCTAAATGTAAATGTCATTAAATATTTTGTTATTTCTTTACAGGTTAATAGTTTTTTCAGTCGTTCTATTTTGTTTTATTTGGTTTTACTTGGATCTATTTGGTTCAGTTTGGTTCTATTTGATTCTAGTTGAAAAAATTAAGATTTTAATTGTTAGAAATACTATGAGGCGGAATTTGGTTTACGTTACGATGCTCAAGCATCGCGACCGCCCTAGCTCTTTTTGAATTAATTCTTTATGTGCGTTCTACGTGGAAACACTGATTACACTGTTCAACAAATTTGAAACTATTTTCTGTTTCCCGATAGCCACTATATAATTCTTATAGAGTTCGTCGTCCTGAACACGAATCCGGTAACGAAATTTCTGGATCACTGTCTGTTTTCGAAAAAAATCAGCATTTGTAAAAACGGTCGTTTTCGGTAAAGAAGCTGGTATTACGTGAAATCTAAGAAACGTAATCAGATATGAAATTAATTTCTCAGCTATTTGCAGACCACACTATCAATTATAATTATTTATTAAAATGTTTAAAAATACTCACATTTCTTTAAAAGTATTGTTTGAAAGGTTTCTTAGCCGAAGCTGTATTTGTGAAATTTTATTTAAAACCAACTGTAATCACTATTCACAAAACACTATATTCCATATTCTTTTGATTTTAACTAAAATTAATCGAGCTCTTCATTAAATTTAGGAATCCAGAGAGTATGCAATTTCAGGCGAAAGTCGGTGGATTAGTGTTCATAGAATAAAATTAAAAAAAAACTGTAGTATATCCAATAGGAAGGTGATCCAGTAGTAATCTGATAAAATTGAATATCATGTTCTCACTACGATGACCAATAACATACTGATAAAATGAAGAAGAAATTGTGGTCACGTTTTGCAATGATAAGAACCTTTTCTATAGCAAAGATTAATTTAATCGACAATGTGAAACAGTTTCAGGGACAACGATAAGTGCTTAATAAACACTTTGCCGCGAAGCGCCGATAAATTGAGATCGATGCATTAAGTGTTTATCATTAATTAATATTATATTGCTTTAGAACAAAATTTTTATGTAAATATGGAAGTACGAGGGCTATGTAACTTTAACCCTTTGCACTTCTATGTCGAACTACAGTCGACACAGCTTTCTGTTGCACATAACACGTCATCTTCTAACTATCGACTTTTCAAAATGAAAAATAATTTTGCATCTCAACATAGATGTGCCGCGGTACCTACAGCTGTTCCTAGTATTAAATAAAAATGAATAATCAACGGATTAATAATATTTCAGTCACGGTTATTAAACACTTTTCTACATTTTTCAGTTTACGAAAAAGATATGCAATTTTACTTTGAAAGAATTATTACAATAGTGTAGTAATATTAGTAATTCGAAAACGAAAGTAAATTTTTTGAAAACACAATCAGACAATCGAACAATTTTCCTAGACTAATTCAGATTTTTCTTTTACACGGAATATTCTGGATGTATTTAAAATGCTGCATAACATCCGGTGGCTATGAATCAATCTTTTAGCAACAGAATACTTATGGACCTATTTTTCGCTTTTCCAGTATTAAAAGTATTTCTGACTTAATACGGTGGCGATTTACTGTCTGCGCCTAAACTGCAAAATTGCGCTGTCACGGAACTGCACTATGGATTTGTGCATGTAGCGTAAATGATAGGAAAAGTGATTATGACTCCTATTTTCAAAAAAACAAAATCGAAAACACCTATGAGGGCGAAGAGCATGAAGGAAAAAATATAAACTAGTCTAGGGCTTCAAATTCACTGAATACCGTAGTCGTCCTTGGAGGAGCTCCGTCTGTTTTTCCTGACAGCAAACCCGTAACCTCACTGACTTATAAATATTCTCGTTAAAACATGCGTTCTACTTTGTATCTGTCATCTGTATTCATTGCAATAAAGATTATTATTATTTTAAAAAATATATATTCTCTCTCACCAGGTGCTAACCTATCGGTGCGAGTGTGTTGCCGCATTAGGGCGACATTCATATTTAACCCTTTTGTGATTCGACTTATTTTGATAATTTTATAGTGAGCTAAATAATATTAATTTTAAAACACTTGCTATTATTGATTATTCTTTTTCTTTTTTAAATCATAGCAGTAACTATAGATACTGTTCGACAACCCAAACTAGACTCGTGAGCGGCGGAGTCTCTCGCTTTCAACCGCCTAGTCGCACCATTTTGTTTTTAGAATCCGCCCGCTCATTCTCCTGAAGGAACACATGACAAAGTCGTAGCATTCGAATATCGTTGTTTATTGGGCAGGAGGAGGCTTAATATCGATCCCCTTGACAAAAGGCAATGCTCAACAAGGAAACAAAACGCATGATGTTACATATCCTTCGACAACCTCAACTAGACTCGCCAGAGGTGGGCCTGTTTCGGCAGGATCTGATCCGCCAGGGGTCAAGGGCCATGTCTCTTGTCACACGTACAGGAAGGCACTTCACGTTCTGCCTCGTAATTCGTTAAAAGAGCTACCCATTCAAATCGAACTAAAAGACGAAGAGAGAGAACGCTGCGGATCAGAGTAAGGGAGACAACGCAATTGGGGTGGTTTCAGTGAGAACATCGGCGTATGCACCAGATTTCTAACATCGCTATAGTAAAAACAGGGCAAACTCCGGCAGAATTACCCCCGCCACATGGGGAGATTCCTCTTGACGAAACGCTACCAATCCTCATTTGTATATGGGTATGCAGAAGATTCGTTTTAACTTGAGGCAGCAATAAATTTAATCTATAATTCTACGAATTAGCAACTTATTGCTCTCATATATTCCGCGATGTCGCTACCGAAGAGACAGCAGACAACGCCGGGGCTATGAATGTGAGATGATGGTCACGAATAATTAGACGTAGCTTTGCCGGACGTTGGTCGAATCGTTTATTTTCCGATTTTCAAGTTTCTACACGAATGAAATCTCGTTACAAAACGGTTGTCATTTTGTACCCATGTTTTCTGTCGGGCTTCGCTCTGATTCGCCAAGAGTAAAAGAAAAAAGGTTCTCGTAGTTGCAATGAGTCGGGAAAGCTCCGAAACTCGTGCGTGGGTCGTATTCTTATTACCTGGCCGCGCCCGAGAGAAGCGCGGCCTGAACGCCTTGACCATTGCCTTTACGCGAAGCATCCTTTTTCTCCGCTCTGGGACCGACAAAAAACATGGGTGATTGTCCACCACAAATACTTTGTGTGTCAAATTAACCAGTGAACTGTGGCGTAAATTCTTTTAAATTTTGTGTCACGAAAATCAAGTGATGAGCATATATCTATTTCGAATTATTTATACCCTTTAGTTATTCGTTTTATTTCGGCACTGCCTCAAAATAATCCAAACACCTTGAAATTTACGAATATAGTTTACTTTTCGTCCAAATTACAATTTAAATAACCAGTGGTAGCTTACGCATGACGAGTATACTCGTTAAACACAGCTAACTGGTTAAAAAGGAAAATCAAACACGTAATAGTTAGACCAACAGTCCCAGAACGACTACAACACGAGCTGCAAGCGAGCAAAGTCACATCAATTAGTTAGTTTATGATTTAATAAACTGCATTATATGTTAATGGCGCAATTTATATTTTACTTTTCTAAATCCGGCATGTATTTAGAAGGATGTGTGGCTGGAGTAACATTCCTCATGGACTATACTATATGTAATAAAGTATTTATATAAGCACCTCTTTTTAAACTGTACTATTGTTATTTAAGTATTATAGTATAATGTAAATTGAAAAACGTTTAATATAATAATTTTGTCGCATTCCCAAGGGAATACTTTAAAGTATTGTAAAATAAACGCTTAATGAATGAACATGTGGTACTTGCAAATTAATTGATAGGTGTAATTCTTATAGTTACATTATATATTTATTGATTATCTTAAATATTGAAACTTTACATCATATCTTCTTTTTATTACCACTTAATAATTCTCACATAATATTCTCTGATAACATGTTAAGTAAATGGTCATTTAGTTTTCTTAGTTTAAAGGAACATTAGAATATTTATATATTTATATATTTATTATAGATAAATTGTATTACTCATATGTATCTGATGCTTCTTTCAATTCTTTTATTAAATTAAGTAACTGAGCACGTTTGGTATGTATTAATTTCTTAACTTGATCATAATCACAACTATTCAATTTACTGGTTTTAGAGACACATTGCAAAATAACGTCTGTAAGGCATAAGACATAAATACCACAATCATAACCATTGTCTTGTTGCGGACACTTAGGTTCAATGAATTTTCTGTTAGGTTTATCTGAAATCTGGGATGATAAATTCTTTGCAAATTCTCGAGCAACATTGCTGTTACAGCCATTAGCGGAATCAAAATGATAATATGTCTCTTCATTTTGACAATATATCAGCAAGCTCCAATGTGATCCTCCAACTGCATCTTTTTTTTCACAATTATTTAAAGGAAAAAATACAAAACTGGCATTTGACATACCAATAGGTTCCAGAAAAATATTGTATTGTAATGGATCAGTCATTTTTAACAATTGTGTTAATTCAGGGCTAACAAATAGTAACTTTTTTTTCCCTTGCTTATTTACTTTGTGATCCAAATATTCAAAGTAGAACCCTAGTAACACATCATTTAACCAATGTGGTCCAGTTAATAGTTCTATATCTTCTTTTCTCAGTAAACTATCGTAGTAACTTAAAACGATATCATTTGACTCTCTCGCCATTTTGTGTAGTATCCAGAATTTACAGAAGTATGACAATTTTATAGTATCTAAATATCAAATAGAATAAAAAGATATTAACAATTAAATAATTGTAATGAATAACAATTAGTCTAAATTATCTTATTTTAAATTAAAATTGCACACCTAAAGCATTTGATAACGTTCATGGATAACAGTCCACTAACTCTTAAGGTATAAGATTACAAAGACTTTGGATAACTTCATATATAACTCTTCATATTCATTGAAATTTTACTCTGAAAATAATTTATCATTATCATTTTTATAATTAATTAATTTAAACGTTAATAATGTGAAGAATATTTATAAACATATAGTCATATGCACATGTATATCTGACACAAACAAATGATATCCCATTTAATATACAGGGATTGCATATTTATTTGATAATGATTTTGACAGAATTCAATGAAATACTTTTCAGATACAAATGTAAAAAGCAGGCAAATGTTTATTTCTTCAGCAAGTTATAGAAATAATACAGCAGAAAAGGTTAATATATATTGATATACGTAAACGAAGTTTGGTTTATATTATATGCTGGTCGTTATTAATGTCCTACGCTGCAATTTATAACTCATAGTAATGCAGCCTGCATTTACAAACTAATCGAATTGCTGCAATTCTAATTTAACAATGAATATATCAAGAAACAAACTCTTCCGAAAATAAAGTTAATTGACCCTAATATAGTATTCAAGGTATTAGGTTACTTTACATTGTTTTGATAATAATAATAAAGCACAGAATATAATACCCAGACAGACACGACTCAACCGTTAAAACCACAGCCAAAGGAATAGCCAATAGGTGCTGCCACGTTCCAGCGACGGAGGTGAAGTGAACAAAGGATTGAAATTACTAGCAGGGTCGACAAGCTGTAATGGGCTCAGCGGTTCCGAGTTACGCCCCGCTCAGCTAGCAGGTGGCGATAGTGACGCTACTCACACATACACACCGAATTGAAGAATTTCAAATACACTAGCAAGAGAGAATCGGTGTGATTCTGTTACCGCGAGTAAATCGCTCAAGACGAAAACGTGTAGCCAAAAGAATTCTAGACATAATTATTATTTATTTCATAGTTCTTATACTTATTATAATTATTAAAATACTGTTATAATTTAAGTTGTTTCCCTTTTTAAGTATGAAACAAAGGAAGAAACGTTCGGTTATTTTCTGTAAAGAAAACAGAGGTTAGAAAGTGTATGTGTTCCTATGTACACCTATGTATATTATAATTCTTTTTTATTGTGAATGTTAATAAAAAATAGTTAATTGAAATATAACGTTGTTATTTTAATTTAAAAATAAAATTGTAAAGAAAACAAGGCCAACTTTAGAATTTAATCACTGTATATTAAGGGTGTGCAGGCTGTGCCATGTGCCGGGTACCCGACGCCTCGGGTCGGGCCGAAGAAAGTCGGTCGGGCTCGGGCGGGTACCCGACACACTCGGGCCTAGGGGAACCCGACTGATTTCGGGCGGCCCGACTGGTCTCGGGCGGCCCGACTAGTCTCGGGCCGCCCGACTGATCTCGGGTATTTCGTCTGCTTCGGGTCAAGATGGCGGACTCGAGGCTGTTCGGTGTAACTCTTACGCTCCATGAGCGTGTCTCGCACTGAATCGCCGGTATCATGGAGCGTGAGAGTTACACCGAACAGCCTCTAGTCTGCCATGTTGGCCCGAAGCAGACGAAATACCCGAGATCAGTCGGGTTCCCCTAGGCCCGAGTGTGTCGGGTACCCGCCCGAGCCCGACCGACTTTCTTCGGCCCGACCCAGGGGGGGTCAACTCTTATGGGAAAACTTGGTATGCATATAGTACGATTTGACGGGTTCCGCTCTAGTTGGCGCCACATACAAAAACTAACACACGTACAGCTTTTAAATCGATGAGAAACCAACACTCTCTTTTCAAGCAATACGTGAGACGTCATGAGTGGTTATGAGCGCACGACTTTGTTGTCTAAAAAGAGAGTTTTGGAAAAATACGAGGGATGGAAAACCAGGAAAAGGTCAGTAAAATTTGTACACCCAAACGTTGTAGAACGAACAGAAATAGTATACAATATTCTGGAATAAAAAGTTAGATTGAAAATATTATAGGTTCGATCCGTCCGGTAACTCCGCCATAGGCAGTCCCAAGCCCGTTTGAGAAAGGAAGAGGGTTAGTATACAATACAGTCGACCCTTGGTAATCCGACGAACGTTTTGCAAGGCGGTGTCGGATTATCAAATTTGTCGGACTATAGAGTACTGTCATAGCCCCCTGTAGTCCGGAACTTTTTGGAAAAGCGTACCTTGTAATCCGACAAATAAAATGTCAAAGTGGTAAGATTCTATATGTACTATACCTAACTCATACGATGTTGAGTTTAGTAAATTAAACAACCCAATAAACAGCTTAGGGTTTATTATAAAATTAACATGATTATTGCTCTAGGACTTACATTAATATATTAACTAACCATTTATGTTAATGTTTGTCCAGGCGTCCGCGAACGATTTACCATATTTTTTCATAACGCAACTCGATTGTAACTACATGTTATAGGCATGTCGGATTACAGGGGGTGACGGATTAGACAGGGGCCAGTTTACCAGGGGTCGACTGTATGACTATTACAGTTTTTAAGTAAATACTTTTATGTAAATGTGTAAAACTTTGTATGTACGACTTTTAAATAAATTTCTAAAGATAAATTAAACATTGATATTTTTCTTTAAAGCAACAAGTATACTGAAGTTTGCTTCACTATTGTAAAAGTGTGAAATAAACAATTATATGAAACATAAAATTAAAAATTAAATAAATTTCACAATTTTACAATAATGGAGCAAACTTTAGTATACCTCTTTAATAGTAATTTTAAATCAGTAAGCGATAGTACTATATATACGGTATATATAGCATACTGTGCTATATATATAAAAAGTAGTTCTAATCTACGGGTTCCGCCCTAGGCGGCAGCACATCTGCGGACCAAATTCTATATATGGGAGTTGACACCCTCTGGCCCGACCCGAGCCCGACGAGCCGGGTATTTGCACACCCTTACTGTATATACATTGATATAGATAGGTATGCTATACATAAATTTATGCCTTTAGTTCTCCGCTCAGCTAAAAGCGGCGCTGTTTGCGGACCTTTTTCATACACGGCAGCTTGCCTACCCTGATTACTAGTTTAGTAAACTCGAATGGAAATATCACTTTAGAACCGTATTGTCGGAATTAATGCTGGTTTTTACTTTCCCGCCTGGGCGGTCAAATGGCTGAAACCCAGGGCGTATTCATAAATTGGCTGACAGTACTGACAGTACTGGATTTCCGTTCAGAAATGCATTTCAGCACTGCTGACGAGACTGTAACGTACTACCCACTGAATTCTAATAATACTATTATTAGGGTGTATTCATAAATTGGCTGACAGTACTGACCAGTACTGACAGTACTGGATTTCCGTTCATAAATGCTTTTCAGCACTGCTGACGAGACTGTAACGTACTACCATTTTGCCAGGCATTGGTCCTAGGGAATTGCTTACTTCCGGCTGTCGAGGCTGTCAGCCCATGTCAGCCACTGTGACGTCCGGTGGACTATAGCGGTACCAACATCGAAATATTGTACTCTTATTTTTAATTTCCTTAAGTTAGTCACTAGCGTGATTTTCTCCTTCTGCACCCATCGATAGTCCACGTCAGCGCTTGCAGCGCGTGTTTCAAAGGGCCAACGGCTTTCTTAGCAATCTTCAAAAGGCCACGTAAGGGAGAAACGATGGGACGGTGGGAGAAAACGTATATAAATAGGATGCGCACCGAGCGCAGCGGACTTCTCGGACTTCTCGGACTTTTAGAATTATCCTTGTACTTTTTCAACCGGCTTTTGCCGGACCAGTATTCGTACTTTTAGAAGACTCTCTTGCAGAGGCTTCTAGGAGTTCCTCCGATTCATATTGTAAATCTAGTCTTAATCAAATAACGAAGAGACGAAGTATAACTCTTCCAACGATTCAACTACGACATTTCCAAAGAGTTACTAAGTATCAATCCAATTTCTATATCCATACTCTTAGGAGTCGATTCAATTCCAAATCAAACTCAAACTCCAATCGTATTCAGACTTTTAGCAAGTCTATTCAAGTCGAACGTATTTTGTATCTACATTTATATCGTAATATTGTAACCATTAGTTTAATCACTCTTATTTTGTAACAATATATTTTATACTTGTTTACTCAAACTCTGCATACTTTAATTGAGAAACTACCTTCTTCGATCTTCCTATTTTTACCTAAGTTCAATTCTTTAATAATCTTAAATTCAATTCTACTGCGTATGATAATCCTCACGAGCAAAATCTAAGTCAATCCACTTTACCTAGTTCCACTGTAAGCGGACGACCCGCTCGTGGAACTTCCTCATCTCTTGTAAGCGGACGACCCGCTCAGAGATCAATCCATCTTTCCCAATTCTACTGTAAGCGGACGACCCGCTCGTGGAATTTATCCGACCCTTTGCGAGAGGACGAACCTCTCCGAAATTAACCCTTCAACCGAACGTAGACTCGCTCATTGGATTTTTACGCATTTCTTAAAGAGATTTTGATGACGAGAACTAGACGCTCAGGGCGAAAGAACTTTCTTCGCCGCCTTCTCGCGCAATTATATATGCCAGCGCGCCCAGGTACTCTTCCTCTCGGAAGAGAAGAGCGAGGTGAACGATCACTTGTAATTCAGTCGCGTAAATCAGAGTCAATAGAAAAAACCATCGAGTAAGACCGCAAGAATAAGATATAAGCGCTTTATTTACCTTCTAGGAATCACCAGCTATTCGAAAGACGCCTGTACGAATTAACCCGACAGACGTTGATGTATTCAAATTGTTCCATCACCAGCATCAATTCAGCGCCTGAGACTCGGCAACCCGCCCTACGTCGGTCAGGCAGGATTTCTACACTCCGAGATCTTTTCTCCGTTCCTCGAGGGAGTCTGCAAAGAGAGAGAGAGGAAAAGAGAGAAGGAGAGAGACGAAGACACAACGAACGATAAGTCAAACTATCTTTTATTCTTTCTCGCATATTTCAAAGACTTATAACGAAACGCTTTGCAAACGGCTGGGTCCCAGCCATTTGACCGCCCAGGCGGGAAGGCAAAATACCAGCATAAATCCCGGTAACACGGTTTTGAAACGAGATCCCTATTCGAGTTTACTAGCCTAGTAATTTCAATTCTCTGCTCGTTTCACCTCCGTCGCTGGGACGTGACAGCCACTGAACTCTAATAATACTGGAACGCGCGCTGACGTTCCTAAACCGTATCGAGAGAGATATCCACTTCGGGTATCCTTCTTTCTGTCTGTACAGTCCCGTCTAAAAGTTTTCTCCCTCCCATTGAAACACACCACACCGATGAAACTGGATGAAACGTACAAAACTGAGATGAGGGAAAAAACTTTTTGCAGCCCGTGTACCCTGATGAGCGTGACGTAGTTGTGCACATGCGCAGTATGATTAGAAAGAGCTAAAGATACCTTGTGTCGCTATCTCTCTCGATACGCTGCTTCTACATGGGAGAGATTAGCCAGCGCGCGTTCCAGTATTATTAGAGTTCAGTGCTGTCAGATAGGTAGGTCAGATAGCAGATAGGTAGTGCAGAGTCAGTAGTATTGCATGTGGCGGCGCGCACTAGTTCGTTGAATCGGTCGTTCGAATCAGATCGTATCAAATACAATTCTTTTTTCTACAAAATGGCCCAACATTGTGTTCCTGTAAACGACGACGAGGCTGGCGTGTCGTATATTATAAATTTGTCAGCCGAAGAATATGAGAATGCTGCGACCGGTGAGTTAATCTCTTTTTTGTCTCTAGTATACAGATAAGCACACAGATTATTATAGTCATTTGAAAATTACAGATAATGCATACATGCAAAATATAATTAATAACATTGACAATGAGGCGTTTCAAAGAGAAGAGTCAGCCGTTGCAGCCAGCGGTAGCAACGTAGGAGAACCGACAGAGATATTCGAACGTATAATTGATGCTAAATGATTGTAATTAGTTATTGTTTATAAATTAAATACATATTGAATTTTATTTTTATATTAAATATGAGGTTTTATTCATGTCAGAACATTACAGTTTTTATTATATTTAACACTTAGCCGACCGATCGGGTATTATTTTTGACCTGGGGAACGCTTCTTTCTCTATACAGCCCCAGACAGACTGGAATATTGCAGCAATATTGCCGTGCAACATTAAACGTTGCAGGCAATATTGCCGCAACATTGCTGCAATATTACTATGTCCGCCTCTTTGTAGCTTGCAGGAATATTGCGAACGTTGCAGCAATATTGCGAACGTTGCAGGAATATTGCAAGAATATTGCGAACGTTGCAGGAATATTGCTGGAATATTGCGAACGTTGCGGGAATATTGCAGGAATATTGCGAACGTTGTGGCAATATTGCTGGAATATTGGTTGGATGAACAAACATTTATTTGTGATAATTGCATTTATTCAATAGAGAAAAAAAAAAAAAACACTTTGAATTTAAAAAAAAACAAAGTAATATTGATTTGTTACTGAGTTTACGCTTGATGTTAATAATTATATTATCTTGTTTATTTGTTTCGAATTGCCCATCGGTGTCATCGGATAACTGGATGTTCTTGAATTCTCGAACGATTTTATACTAGTTTTGGGAGACTGGGAAAGCCACTTTTGCAATGGGATTTTTTTTTCTTACTTACACTCCTACCTTTTTTACCCACGATGGGATTCGAACCCTAGTCTTTTCCGTGCGAACCCAGAACGTTGCCGCTACGCTACGGCAGCTTTTGATGTTACGTTCTACAGTTCCACTTAAATATGGCAATGAAACTTTAATTGCAAATATCTTAAAAACCATTGAGTGTTTGCCCCTATAATGGGGTATATTCATCAATGTTGAGCATACATTTCAATGTTGCCATTGCAATGTTCCCGCGGCAATATTGCCACTGCAATGTTGCAGCAATATTGCGGCAATGTTGCAGCAATATTGCGGCAATGTTGCGGCAATGTTGCCAATATTGTGCAAGATTCGCAATATTGCTGCAATATTCCAGTCTGTCTGGGGCTTCTTATTTCTATAGGGTACTAAGTACATATAATAAAATGCACCAATTCGGTGTCGGTCGGCTAAGTGTTAATCGTATATTACACTGTTCAAGAGGATTTTTTTTCTCGAATATTCAATGGGTGATCCTCGTAGAGTTACTCATCCTAAACATGAATCCGTCGACAGAATTGCTCCATCACCCTCAGTTTTTTAGTAAAATGAGCTTTTGTAAAAACACTAAATTTTGGCAGAAAATGAGATATGACGCGAAAAGTATAAACGCTACGAAGTTGAAACTGGTCTCAAAAAATAGAGGAAAACATGCCGAATATCTTAGTGTATATAGTTATTAAAATTGGTTATTGTAAATAGTAACAAATGACTGTCAAAGTTTAAAAAAGAGCGGATGCGCGAACTTGCTATGTTATACTTTTACATTTTTATGAAGATTTATTTATCTAGCACGAAATTGCTATTCTGGATCGCATTCCTTAGACATTTCTGAAGCGAAAACTGCCCCAAAAAGTTTTGGGAACAGTTTTCAATCCCGACGGGTCGAAAAAATATCCGTCGCGAACGTGTATCGGCGTTTCGTCGCCATGCTGCTATTCTACGCGGGCCTGCTGACAGTGCTACCAGTCAGCACTGTCAGTAAAAATGAACGCCCATTTTCCAGTAAAATCAGCGTCACTGACTGACTGTGACTGACAGTACTGTCAGCCAGTGATGCCAGGACGTGGGATTTTCTCCCACGTGGGAGCCATCGTGCGCATGCGCATGCTGGCGTCACAACTCGACGGCGGTTGTTTCCATGGACGTATCTAGTAAAATGTCCTCTTGCTGTAATTTCTACCGCATTTCAATTGTCACAGGGGTCTAACGATACCCCATATTTGAGTGAAGTATATACGTTACTGAGGATTAGGTACTGCGCATGGGCGGGAAAAATCCCACGTCCTGGCATCACTGCTGTCAGCCAATTTATGAATACGCCCTTAGAGTTCAGTGGTACTACCATTTTGTCAGGCATTGGTCCTAGGGAATTGCTTATTTCCGGCTGTCGAGAGATAGGTAGCAGATAGGTAGTGCAAAGTCAGTAGTAGTTGGTAATAGTATTGCATGTGGCGGCGCGCAGTGGTTCGTTTGAATTTTGGTGGCATACATAGCCTGTATCACGTAAGTATGCTTAATCTGTCTGAAAATAATTGGTCAATTTAATAAAAGCTCGAAAATGATTTTTTATTTTGCGATATGTTTTTTTGTTGCAGAATCAAAACGGAGACACTAAAGTAATCCAATAGAAAAAAAATTGGATGAGCTGCTCGAAGAAAGGAAGATACGGCACGAGAAGAGAGTGCTAAACAGCACGCAGAAAAAATGGAGCGGCTTGATAAATTATTAGACATCCCAGACAGACTGGAATATTGCAGCAATATTACTTTGCAACCTTAAACCTTGCAGGGAATATTGCCGCAACATTGCTGCAATATTCCTATGTCCGCCTCTTTGTAGCTTGCAGGAATATTGCGATAATATTGCCGGGAATATTGCAGCAACATTGCGGGAATATTGCGAACGTTGCGGGAATATTGCGGGAACATTGCAGGAAGATTTCGAACGTTGCGGGAATATTGCGAACGTTGCAGGAATATTGCGGGAATATTGGTTGGATGAACAAACATTTATTTGTGATAATTGCATTTATTCAATAGAAAAAAAACATTTTGTATTTAAAAACAAAAACATACAGTAATATTGATTTTGTACTGAGTTTACGCTTGATGTTAGTAATTATATTATCTTGTTTATTTGTTCCGAATTGCCATCGGTGTCATCGGATGACTGATGTTCTTGAATTCTCGAACGATTTATTCTAGTTTTGGACTGGGAAAGCCACTTTGCAATGGCATGGTTTACATCTGTCGGCGACCATGCCTCCTTCCCAGTCATGTGTAAACTTTCTGCAAAATAATAAATGCCCAATGTTTTGTGGCGTCAAGGTCTGACGTGGATAACTTTAACAACCACTAGTCTCACTCGCGAAATCGCGACGATTATACTTCGCGAATGACTGATTTATCGGTGCGTAATTCTCGACCGAAGAAGAATTGTCCGTTCGTGACAGATGATTTCTAACTCCAAAATATACAATAGCAACCTGTGACGGTTTTCGTCGTCAGCGAGCGCGGTTTCGTTTTAACGTATCGGTGTTTTGAAGACAAGTGCCTTCGAGGATTTTTCCTCCGAAGTTCCTCGACGACGCTATGGGCCGGACATCCCCACTTGCTGAATTTTCGCGCCGTTTCAGCAAGCGGGTTTTTCGGATTTTCCGGGCAGTGCGCGACGTTGATTGGCCGCACTTTCCTCCGAGAGGAGTGACCACCCCCATGGAACCCTCGACGAGAAGGGCCCCACGGAGGCGGAAGTTCACCTCCTGCGAATACGTGGTGGAGGAAAGTGCAACCAGATGTGCCCGAAAAATACTAGTCCGGCCAATCGGCAGAATTTGTCTTCGAAGGCGAGATTTATGACCGATTTGTCATCGCGAGTCAGCGGCGGTCGATGGGACAGTTCGGGCCACAGCTGCGCGCAGTCCCTGTTTACCACCCGCTGACAGAGCACGACGGATTAACGAAAACATTCATTCAAAACGAAGACTGCCTAATTCCTCAAGGACCGGAGTTCTAGCCGCCTTGGCGCACGATGGTCGCCAAATGTTAGTCGATAATAAAAAATCGCTTCGTTCCGAAGGCGCTTTTGTTTCCGTACGACGGAACACTAGGGAATGCAATACCGGTATACCGAAAACCGGGATACCGTCCAAATTTTCGCCGGTATTAATACCGGTATTCACCTTAAAAATACCGGTATTTTCGGTATTGGAACATTAGCGCTAGTTGATACACGTTACACGGAAGCTTGATTCGGGGAATCTCCCATTTACAGTAAAACCTCGATAAATGCTCAAAATTCGGGACCGAATCAGTACAGTTACGAAGCAGTGGTTTCTATTTTGTGTTTACGTTCAGGCTCCAGCCGAGCGTGAACTTAGAAACGAACAGACATTAGAAGAGACAGAGAGGTCCAACCTACAGGGGGACCGGCCCTAACTTATCGGTGAGGCAATACTAATCGGAGGATGGAATTTTTCCATTTTTGATTATTTGGTTTTGAAAACTTCGCTAACGTATTTGTGACATTTTCCTCATTAAAATGATACCAAACACGATATGTTTGAAGCACCTAATTAGCAAGTAAACGAATTAAATATTAAGTAAATATTGCTCAAACTATGTTGTGTTTGGTATCATTTTAATCAGAAAAATGTCACAAATACGTTAGCGAAGTTTTCACCAAAAAAAATCAAAAATGGAAAAGTTCAAGCCTCCAATTAGTATTGCCTCACTGATACGAGATTACACAAAGATTACAGATGATGGTGTTGTCCTAGAGTTTAGATCTGTTGACACTGAGATAAAGGCGTTGATTCAAAATCGACCAAAATTACCCGAGAGCAATTTTTTTGAAACTTTGCGTATTAGTAGCTCTTTGGGTCAGGTATTGATTCCGCGCGACAACTCTTTCGTTAAACTTCACGGTTAAGGGGGGGAAGGGATCAAAGTACGTATTTGGCCGAATCTATTATGTGCTGTAACTTTTTCAAAAAACAAGATATCGACCCGAGACTGGCACCAAAAAATCATAAAAAAATCAAGCTCTCTAACGGTGTATAGGTTTATGTAATTTATTTATTGCACACATACTTTTTTCACATTTTTTGCGTTTTTGAATGTGGAAAAATGTAGAAAAATGGCAATTCCCCAAAAAAGTATCATCCGATCTGAACCAAAAACTCTGCATTAACAGTACGTTTTATGCTCTTTCGAATGGCGTTTCCTAAACCGTGGGGAAATTATTCGTTTTTGAGTTATAAAGCAAAATGTGAGTAGAGGTTGAGGCGCGCGATCGACTCTTGACCCAAATATTCGCTCCAAACTTGAAAAGAAGGCTTTCTATGATTATATCTATACTACGTATAAAACAGTTATAGCATTGTTGTCATTTTTACTAATTTGAAACAGTCAAAATTGGCCATATTTTACACTAATTACTTTGACCCCTTCCCCCCCTTAACCGTGAAGTTTAACGAAAAAGTTGTTGCGCAGAATCAATACTAGACCCAAAGAGCTACTAATACGCAAAGTTTCAACAAAATTGCTCTCGGGTAATTTTGGTCTATTTTGAATCAACGCCTTTGAATTATGCTAATTTATCCCCGCTGGTAACAAAAATTAGAAGTGTCATTAAAATTTTCAGAAGATCACCAACAAAAAATGATCAATATTTACAAAACTATGTAAAACTACAATTTGGAAAAGAATTGAATTTGCAATTGGATGTCATAACACGATGGAATAGTTTACTTATTATGTTGGGAAAGTTTTACCAATTACGGCATTGTGTGCAAAAAGCATTAATTGATTTAAAATCAAACATAGTCTTTTCCAAAGAGGAGTTTCTATTAATTTCTGAAATCATTGATGCATTGTCACCAATTAAATTAGCAGTCGAAGCACTATGCAGAAGAGATTCTAATCTTCTTGTTGCAGACGCGATGTTTAAATTTATGATTGACACGCTTGTTGCACAACAAAATAAAATAAGTATTGAATTGATAAATGCTCTGAAGTATAGAATAATGCAAAGACGAACAAACATATCTCAAGTTTTGCAATATTTACATTTACACAACGCTTCACAAAACGAAATCGAAACGGATACAGACTTATGTCCTAAACTTAAAAAAGGTTCTATTACAAAAATATTGATTCCTCTTATAAAACGCCTAGGAGTTAAAAGTAATGAACCAGACAGTGAAGATTTTGATCTTGAAGATGAAGATACACCAGTTACATCTCTCTCCGCTATTAATACTGCAACTGTTTCATTAAAAAACAAACTAGAGAATGTGATTAACAAAGCAATGACGAATGTTCCAAACCCAAAGAAACAAAACAAAAGATTAGAAATAGAACATAAACTTAAAAAAGTATTACAATTTTTTGAAGAGCATGGAATTAGGGGGGTGCATCTAAAGCTTGCTTATGAATACTTGTTAACAATACCACCAACAAGTGTGGAGTCAGAACGAGCCTTTTCGGCTGCTCAACATATAACCACAAAAATAAGATCGAGGTTAGACGACGGTACGTTGGATCATATATGTTTTTCGAAATCATATTTCAATTTGCATCAAAAATAATAATTACTTGTACGAATTAATGTAATATATATTAAAAAAGTTGGATTTAATTTTGTTAAATTATTCTTAAAAATAAATGTTTTGTTGTTTAGTTGTGTTTGACATATATTTGTACTACCCTAAATAATAACATAACCTATAGTAAGTAAATTTTAATTTTGTTTACATTTTTTAAAATAATACTAATACCGGTATTTTACCGGTTCTAAAAGCGAAAATACCGAAATACCGGTATCGAAAATTTTTAACGGTATTGCATTCCCTACGGAACACCCAATGTAACATATATGGTGACAATATAACAATGGTAACTCTTAAATAAAAAAGCTTACTTTGTAGCAGCGTCGCCGTCATTAATTTGCTGAAGCAACGTTTTTTTAAGCGTCCAAGCCAGCTAAACTTCATGGCAATGCTGTCTGCTATTACCTTGGAGCAAATGGCACATACAGCCATACCCAGCTTTCCGTGCCCCATATTGGCTAGGCGAATTGTCTAAAAAACAAGGTGAACTATTGGAAACTGTAAAAAAACATTTCATATTATTAATCGGTGCTCAACACTGAGGGAAAGGTAGTATTTAGCAATATGAACAGCCAGTCACATGCAGTATCAACATGAAATATAAATTCTTTGCTATGATAAAATGTAAAATTAATGAATATTGTAGCATGCCCATAAGTCGAATGAGCAACTACTTCACCACAAAAAGAATTAATATTAATGTGCATCATTTTTGGCAATAAATCAGTTCGCACCTTTACTTTGAAAATATGCGACTGATATTACTAACTCAAGGTCATGAAAAAATTGTTTTACAATTGTATCACATATCCCAATTATCATCTTCTTACCATTTTTTTTAAAAATAATCTATCCTTCAGTTTCCTCTCAAAACTGACTAAATCGCTTTCGGATTTGATGAGTGGGAATGTATGTTCCTCTTCAGATAATTCTTCATCGTTTGCTTCTGGTGAAATCAATTTTGCCCCTGTTAATGCATTAACTTTTTCGTTGAGGTCTTTCACCTCCATAATTAGACTTGTTAGGGCTTTCACCACAAACTTACGGAAACCTACCAAATAAGAATTATGGATTAGATGAATTCATTTTCCTTTAATTAATATTTTTAGTCATTTACCTAATTCTGAAGTATACGGGTCAACTGCACTGTCTCTTCCAGTACTGGTAGAGGCAGTATTGGCTCCGGTATTCCCATGATCGGTAGTGTTTGCGTGAACTAAAAAGCATTACAAATACATGAATTACATTGTCCTAGGCTACGATCATAATGGCAGCTTCTTCATCACAACTCTTACCTTGGGAATTACTCGGATGTATGTTGTCTTTATTTTGCATTGTCGCATTATTTGTTCGCGCTGGTGTGGACGAACAGAGAGGTGGATTTGGCAGTGTTAAACTTGTGTTCGTTATTTTGATTTTCTTATTAAGATTTGTTTTGATCGGCGATTCACTGTCCTCGTCCGACGACAGTATTATTTTCGCCTGTTTCCTCCGTCGCTTCTTCAACTGCATCGCCAGTTCATCTTCGGACAACTGCTCTGACTCAATGAGGCATGATATTTCGGCTGCTTCAAGCACCTTCTCCTTCGCTCTCAACTAATTATCTACAAAATATATCATTGAATTACTGAATCTGTCGCAAATAATAAAAGTCAATGAAACTCATTAATATTGATTCTACCAGTGTCGATACATACCAGTCGATCCAAAACAATGCTCAACATTGCACACGTCCTAATTGTTATCCTTGTCAGGCATGGCACCTATTCTTATAATCTTCTCCAACGTACTGGATGACTTTATATGTCCAGGCCACTGGCTTTTGTCCTTTGCCTGATTCAACCAGGAAGTTGGGATGATTTGCACTCCGTCCACAAATTGGGCGATTGTATATTTTTTTGCTCCATTCATTGCATCACGTATTATTAAAATGGTACGTCTCGCGCTGTTTGATGAAAATATTCTTCGTCGACACCACTCGCGATATATAAAAAGTGTACTCTTTAATATGAGTGAAATTGCAATGTATCACTTCGACCGGCAGCGTAACGATGTGGATGCGAGTTTTAAAAAAGCAGCGAGAGAGAGCCGTTGGACACGGCCCTTTTATTGGAGTCCTTCAAGACGTAGGAGTGGTTCGCCCTTTGAGAAGGGGAATGAGAAATTCCCGAAAAAGAGAGATAACATTCTACATGTCTGCAGTCCGAGTTGCCACGTACCATTAATAGTGCAATGTTCCCGCTGCAATATTTCCACTGCAATATTGCAGCAATATTCCAGTCTGTCTGGGACGCCACCAGTCGTTACGTCGCACCGTGGTCCAGAACGTGAATTTAGCTGTTCAGGCACCTCGCACAGTTCTCGATTTTGTTTAAATCGTCACCAAGAGCGCAAAACACATCCGATTTAGCTAAAAATTGGTATTCTAATATTTTTTGGGTCGTTGATTATGAATCTGAACTCAAAATTTCATAAAACAAAATGGCGGGGAGGTGTGTCTAAAAATTAATCGTTTCGCACAAAAGTTAGTATTCTAATGTTTCTGAGGTTGCCGATTACCAAACTGAACTCAAAATTTCAGAAAACAAAATGGCGGTTTATTTTTGGTGGGAAGAAGTGTTGAAAAATTAATGGTTCCGCCACTGAATTATGTGGATAGAGTTTCCGCTATTTAGAATATACTAATTAATTTAAACTAGTAAATATATATAAAAACTTAAATAGATATAACATATCGTTATCCCTTATATAACATAATCGCTATATAACATAATCGCTATCCCTTCCTAAAATTTATGTAAGAGGGACCAGCTGTCGAGACCCATTGGGACACGCGGTCAGTAAATTCCCGGATTTCTTCAAGATACTGTGCAATAAAAAGAAAATGTTATTGACATTAACGAGGACGAAGACTTCTAAAGCATCCCTTTTATTACTTAATTGCTCTTATTGTTAGGTTGCGAGCAAAGAGATAATCGGGAAGGTAATCCTATTCTCCGCGGTGCAGGGTTCACTTAAAAATTGAATAACTTCAAAGTATCGAAAGATACTCGGCTAAAACTTTCCACATATATTCCTTAGACTATATAGAAGTTATTTCTGCAAATATTTCGCGCGTTTACCTGCGCCCTTCATTGTTATACCTGCCGAAAGTTTATGAGACAGTCCGGCGGCAGCGCCTTGCCGAGGTGCGCGCGACTCTTTAAACAATAAAAAATCGTCCGAGGCGGATTAGCTTTTTGCAGGATCGTTTAGGGGAAGGATTACAGAAATGAGTGGTGTTAATCAGAGAGTGGGATCATGTGGGACTTTGAAGATATTGACTGCAAAAGATAAAAAACTTTGCCGATTTTCTTTCATTCATTGAACATTAATTTTTGAATAAACTACAAACAATAATTTTATATTCGGCATGTGAATTTTTGACGTGGAAGAATGCTCTTCAAATAGAAACAACAATTATTAAAAAATATTGTACAGTTTCGTCAGAATGTCATGAAGAAGACAACGTGTTTTTTCGATAGAAAGTGGTCTCCAGAAAAAGTTTCAACTTTGAGCGTTTGTTGTGACTACAATTTTTGTGCAATCTCATTAATTTTGCCATTTCTGATGTCGATGGACATTAAAGAATCGATATCACAAGAAGAAAAAATCGAAATTCGAAAATTGAATTTTTGACTTTTGCGCGGCTAATTGCACATTCTGGACCACCGTACGTCGCTTCGTTTATAAGTCCTTTCATTTTTAATATCAAAATAAAAAATGAAAGGGAACACGATCAAATATTGGCTGTGCAGAAACGAATATAAATATATAATTCTCATAAATATAAACTAAATAATTGTCATTAGTGATTACGTTAATTATATTATTATTTTAGCTATCTCAAGATTAAATTTAACCCTGGTGGAAATATATCTACAACTTTTTTTTCAATTACAATTTTCTACAACATTTCGCGTGGTTGTAGAAAATTTTAGCTCGTTACTACAATATTCTACGACATTCAACGTCTCACTAAAACTTACTCGATTCTCTTATGTAATAAATTGTAATAAGTTGTAGAGCACTACAAATTTTTACAACAAATTACAACTTGCTACTCTAAGACAAATGGAACTTGAAAGAATGGTCTCTATTAAAACACGGCTCGCATAGTTTGTTGTAGTATCTTATAGAATACTACAAAATTCTACCACATTCTACAAGTTTTTATGTCTTATCTAAAAATTTTTGGAAATGTCTTTCAAGAGCTAGCCCAGCGCGTTGTTTATTGTAGTATCTTATAGAATACTACAATATTCTACAACTTTCCGTCATATCTAAAAATTTAGAAAATAGCCTTCAAGAGTCTAACGCGTAGTATCTTTTAATACAACGTATTTTGAACCTATACAGTATTCACAACTATTTACAACTATTCACGAAATTCTAAAATACTGTCCCAATCCGCGTAGAAATTTGTTGAAATTAAACACAATGAAGATAGGGTCAAGTTGTAGAAAATTGTTCAATGTTGTAGCAATATATTGTAGAGAATTGTAGTACGTTGTAGATATATTTCCACCAGGGAATAGAGGACACGAGGACAAAAAGATCCAGAAACAAAGTGATGAAGAAAAAGCAGTTTCAAATAAAAATGATGTATACAGAAAACAAGATTTTCAAGCCGAAATGAATGGTTACACTTAAAACTTCGATATTACAACGTTCATTAATTTATTATATACATGTTTATTTAATAATTCATAAAACAAGAATTCATGAAAATGATGATTGTATGTCACTACAATTGATGCAATAGTATTGATAATAATCCTTTATCGTAAGAGAATACAGGTGACATGTACAAAAGTAATAATAATATGTTTTAAACTCAACATTCTTAACATTTGTAAGTACTTAAGACCTGGTGAATTAATCTGAAATTAATTTTAGAGCAAAAATTAGGAGTAAAAAACCCTCGATTATAGATTTGTATAAAGTATTCTATATCTATGTCTTTATAAATTTTTATAATCTGTAATTTTATATTTGCTTCCTTATTATGTCTTGTAAATGGATCAGATATTTGTAACAATAAACATAAGAAAACATTCATCTATGTGTATGTAGTATGCTATTTTTCCAGGATTGAATGAACCAGTCAAAATATGTGAAATTATATATGATTACATCAGAATTTCGTTTTATAAAAATGAGTATATAAAGTCATATTTATCGATTCATGTTGGATGAAATTAATTGAAGCCACAGATACAATCATTAAAGGGTTAACTTGATTTAAGCAATCCATTATTTAAATAATTCACTAAGTACGAATAGACAAAAGGAAGTTGAAATGCATGGATTGAGGTAGATTGTTGCAATTCTTATTGTTTACTTTATTAATTATATTACTAATTATATTACTACACTAGCAAGTCGAAATGTATGGCACCCAATTTTTTCTAATTTTTTGCAAGTTCACAATAAGGCCGTTGATTAAATATTTTATTTTTATTTTATTAAACACAAATTAGCAAATCAATAATCAAATCAGTCATCATTTCATATATTAACACAAGTAGAATTAACGCAGGTAGTTCTACTGTTAAATCTACAGTCAGTTCTGTAAGTATTCGTATCGTTATTGCATGTAAAAGAAATTTGTTGAAATCCAATGATGCATGTAAGATTTTGCGATAAGTCTTTTGTTAAGAACGAACACAAGTGTGACCTTTATTTCCACAAAAGTCTAACTCAACTAAGTAGTTGATAACAAAAATATATTATTATATTATAAATAATAATCCTTATATTATAAATAATAAATAATTATCTTTAAGTTGCACAATACATAAAAGCAGTCCACAAAATGTACGCCTTATAAGAAAACTCACATATTTTATCTTAAATATAGGTTATACATGTTGTTTATTCGTGACAAAAAACTTACTGCGAAATCTTACATGCATCATTTGATTTCAACAAATTATTTCTATAAGCAATAAGAGTACGAATACCTATGGGATTGACTGTAAATTATTATTCGACAATACAGAACTTTCATCTACAATATACCCAAAATGTAAGGTTTCCAAGATAAACGAGAGGACGTTGGATAACTGTGGAAGAACGTAATTAATTTTACAAAATATTTCGCAATGGAATACAATACTAATGCTCAAAGTTTGTTGACTTAAATATATTAGAACATTAAAAATATGATGAGTCAATTAGGTTATAAGCCACTGATACGTGGAAATCCGTAAAAACGATATAAACTACATGAATCTCTTATCTTCCTAATAGATGGCGTTAACTACGCTCATCATGACAGTTTCGCCAATCGACGTTGTGACGTTTTTTCTGATTTTATTATCTGTAACGTGAACGTAATGCTATTTATTTCAGTAAATTTTGTTGAACATTTGTAGTAACTGATGTTCAGTTGTTATAGCGTTACAAAGTGCTTAAACTAGTGCAGTTACATAGTACATAAAACAACTGCCACACCATTTTTGTGTTCTTTAAATGCTCAATTAATACGTTGTTTGTGGTTGTTTCTTCTGAAATATGTTTTTATCGTATCAGTGAAATCATAAAACAGATTGTCGATTAGAGTTAATGCTAACAACTATATCAAGATAGGTCCGATTTCTACACACTATTAGCCCACGTGGAATAAATTGTCATAGTGAAAGACAGTTCTTCTTGCAAACTTGTTTATACTTTATTACAGTTCTCAAATTGTGTTAAGTTATAGTGTAATATGTGTATATCTATACATTTTGAGTGACAAGTTATCAGACCAGGTGGAAACATTACTTTCATGTTGTTAAGGTGAGAAAATACGATTAATTCTATTAACAAACAATGAAATGAAATAAAATATTTATATGTCAAAAAATATAAGTTAAGTGGGGCTGGCTTAATCCACAGAGATAAATTATGTTTTCCTGCTACAAATTAAAAAAATCCTGATACACATGTATTTATAATTAAAACTGCCATACGCAGTATGCAGAATTTAACCATTAGTAAGAACTATGTGTATTAACTATACAAATAGATAGTAATGCTGCCAGCAAAGGTGTAAATAGGTAGATTAATTAATAATATCCATTTCAACATAAAAAAATTATGGCAAATCATAGAGAAATTTTTCAATTATGTCATAGTAAGAATATAAAATAAAAAATTATGGATTTATTATATACACATCTTACGTAGAATACCATATAAAAAATATTATTGGAGAGTTATCATAATTTAATATTGTTTTATTGTTTATTCGAATAGTTCCTGTACTGTATCAAATTATTATCATATTGAAAAATATGACTGTGTACCTGTAATCGATAATACGTGATGTGCATGTTTCATAAGAATGGTGCCAGAATTAATCCTTCAGTTTCAATTGTAAGTTATAGTTAGACTGGAAGTAAATACAAATGTATTATATTAAAATAGTGCAATGGCAGTAGTACAAGAATCATGAGTAATATACATTTTTTATGTTTTACGGTTCATAATGTTTTTGGAAGTCTAAAAATCACTGATAATTTCACACTTTTCGACAGATAGTTGCCAAATGCAAACTTTTTATTCACCATATTTCTACAGCAAGTTGAAATTTAACATTGATCTTGTTTGCTGTAATTTGTAAAAGGTACAATATTTTGACATGTAAAAGTTGAGTAGCGCATTCAATATCTCTCTGGCTAAAATATCAATTACTAGTCATTATGGCTATTGAAGATTAGATAAACAAAAGTAACAAGTTGTTATTTATGACGAAAGTTCCATTTATTGTTATTAATATATTGTATTTAAACAATTCTTTTAAAAATTGTGAACATTTTAAAAATTATTGAAATTTGAAAAAAAAAAATTTTTTTTATTGATTCAAAATGAGCCTTTAATTGAAAAAAAGCAAAATTACGATATTGCAGTGCCTTTTATACAGAGTTATAAATATCTGATTAAAAGCACGTGTAGTTACGAAAATGTTCGATATTATAGAAGACTTGAAGTACGTAGTATAATTTTCAAAAAAGGAATAAAAATTTGTAAGGAAATATTTTGCTGACAAAGAAATGATTTGCTAAATTTTTCGATCAATTAGCACTCAAGCATTATTTAATAGTCACTCGATCATCATTTTGCGGAATGTTTTCAATATTGAAGTACATTACTTGCATCATATAATAAAATAATGACATTGCAAATATTAGTAGGTGTGATTGTAGTCGCAATTTTTTTATTGCCGCCTTACTACTAAGGTTTTCATTTATTTTTTTATGTCCGGCTTATAAACAGGACTCGCCTTGACCACAAAATTTGACCCATTTTATTATAGTAGAAATACATAAATTCAATAAAGCTAACGTTCAGGTAAATCATACAAATTCCGCGATATTGGTGTCATTTAGTACTCAAAAGATTTCCACATGCTGTCGACATCTTTATATGTGGTATTATATTTTACACGTTGTCAACATATAACATATGCTAAAAATTAGATTCTATAAAACTATTGGAATAGTGAACTCCGTACCTAGTAGTTAGGCTCGCGTGAAAGTAACAAAGAAATCCGGTCGCCTGTTACATAATATCATAAATACTAAAACTAAGAACGTTTGATTTTATAACTTCGAACATAAATATAATTGAAATGGAAATGTTTTTGAGCAGGTAATCGTACAATTACTCATTTTGCTTGATCGAATTGACTAGCTCTCTTATTACGAAAGGATAATCTGTTTGAAAACAGTAATTTGAGTGGGTACTATACGTGTTTTGTAATTGTTAAAGAAAGTTAACCCCTTGCCATACAATGACGAGCGACACTCGTCATGAGGTAAATGAGATAGGAAATTTTCAAGTTTTCCAAAATCTACTAAATTGAAAATATTAATGAAACGCGACGGGATAATATTATTTTTCTAACATTAATATTACGTTAAATTATACGATATATCAAGAGCCACTGATCAATTCTTTTTTTAGTAATTAAATTCTGAACTATAGCGGAGGCAGTGAGAAAACAAATCGCAGGGCAAGGGGTTAATGATGAATTTCTAATGTAAATGGTTATGCGTCACCATATCACCATAGGGTTATAGCGCAATTTATTGGTGTGAATTTCGAACTCAAGAAAAGCATTGGAATCAGTGGTAAATTTAATAAAGATGCTATTTTTTCATGTGTTGTTTAAGCAAACTGAGATTTTGCGAAATAATTTGTACCACTTAATTCGTCACAAAGAGGCGCAAATGTCATCAATAGCATTGAATAATGTTATAGCAGACACTTTGCGAAACAAAAGTATGTTGACTTTTCGAAAGAAAATACAAAATAATCGGATGTATCAAATATCTAGAGCGCTTGGCCGTTTGCAGTCCGATTTAATTTGTTAATTTTATAGTGAGCTAAATAAAATTAATTTCACATTTTCTGTCGTTGGTCATTCATTTTTTTTAAATGATAGCAATAACGATTCGATAGTCGTTAGAAAGTTATAAACGTAGAACGGAGCAGCTGTTTGCCTCGTGCGGTCAAGTTGCCCGACAGAGCAGAGTATTAGTCTTTCACGAGTGATTTTTGCGTAGAAAAAGAATGACAAAAAGAGCAGAAAATATAATGTTGCACATTCTAGTCGTACCAGATAACGAAAATTTTTCGGCCGTCGATATACAGCTCGGCAGAAAATAGAATATACGTCAACATCAGCAAAGAAACTTTTAGGAAACCAAAATATGAATGTGCCAGTGTCTTATTGGTTGTGATAATATTCAACGAAGGCTTTAAAGCAATTTTAAAGAGAATAATCAAAATGGGATACAAAATTGGTCGCAAAGACCAATCTTATGCTAGTCATTGGGATCAAACTCGCATGGACTACCCTGAGCGATGGTCCGTAGAGTTTGCTAAAAAAGCCGGAATCGAAGCCAGGAAAGAAAAAACGGTTTTGCGTGACTTCTATGAGACAAAGAAAAGCGTGTTATACGGGCTCGGCACAGAAAACTAATGTTGGACTAGTCATTTCTTTGTGTAAATCACACTTGAATCTTTAAACGCATTTCTGTCAAAACTATATTTTTCATATTGGCTGATATGATATCTCAAAAAGTACTGAACGGGTTTCACTCAAATTTTTATGGTATAGTCAATACATCTGTAGTTCTCGCCTGAAGTAGAATAATTGTGATATCTATTAGTAGTTTTTTTTTTGTAAACCGAAAAAGCCGAAAAAAATAACGATAATAGGAACTTAGCCTTTAAAGCCGTGCCAAAACTTTAAGTTTTAATATTTTTATTGTATTCTAGTTCAGGTGATAGCCTTGAGTTTACATATTAACACATTAACCCTTTCGCTCCGAGCGCCGCATATATGCGACATCCACGCGACGACCTGTGGGTACGAGCGCCACATATACGTGGCATCCAAATAATCTGTATACACTTGCTATCTATAGTCGATAGCAAAATTGTTCATTATCAGTTGAACAGTTTCTGTTGATATTATTAAGATATTGGCTTAATCACTTCTTAAAACTGCTCTTTGTTGAAACAACATCAAAGCTTATTACTTCTTGAACTTCAAGCTTAAAAAAAATATGTAGAAATAAGTCCACTGTGCATATTTCTGGCGCAAGTTTCCGTTCAGTGACGGTGGTCCAGAATGTGCGATTAGACGCGCAAAATGCAGAAAGTCAGTTTTGGAATTTCGATTTTTTTTCTTGTAACATCGATTCTTAAATGTCCATCGACCTCAGATATGAAAAATTAATGAAATTAGACTAAAATTATAGTTACAACAAACGCTTAAAGTTGAAACTTTTTCTGAAGATCACTTTCTATCGAAAAAACACGTTGTCTTCTTCGTGACATTCTGGCGAATGTATGCAATATTTTTTAATAATGATTGTTTCTACTTGAAAAGCATTCTTCGGCGATAAAAATTCACGTGTGGAATATAAAATTATTGTTTGTAGTTTATTCAAAAATTAATGTTAAAGGAATGAAAGAAAATCGTCAAAGTTTTTTACCTTTTGCAGTCAAGATCTTCCAAGTCCCAACGAGTCCCAGGCTCTAATTGCCACAGTTGTTTTCTGTAATCCTTCCCCTAAACGATCCTGCAAAAATCTAATCCGGCCGGATCCGGCTTCAATGAATTTTTATTGTTTAAAGCAGCGACGGGCGATTTTTGCACACCCGAGCCGTCCTTCGAGAAACACCGCCTCATTCACCCAAACATATAGCCGAGATGTCACTGATTCACAACCACTCTGTAGGTGTCACGCTCGTGCCTATTGGCACTGGCGTGGTGCCGAATTTGGGGCGACATTCGTAGCTAATCGCTCGCGCCGGAAAGACGTGCCGCGCGCGTCAGTCGCGGAGATCAGAACGACGTGCGTGGCACGTCGACTCAGAATATTTGTTGAGGAACAGTTTCAGATGGCACTACGTCGCATGTTGGATAAGACAAAAGTATTGTTAGTGAATTAATTATTAATAAACTTTACTATTTGGGGAAGCATCTTTAACATTGCCCACAATAGCAGTTCAACTAAAGATTTTGACACGTAACATTCTTGACATTATTACCTCTGAATTATACGAGTTTGATAAGTACTATGCAAAACTGTAGTTCTTAACAGCAGGTTTCCGCTCTTTTTTTTCCAGAAGCCGCACATTTTAAATAAACTGGAGTTTATCTGCCACGGATAGTGAAAGTAAACACTGCCAATATTTATTTTTTTTTTATACGATCAACTAGGTCGTAGACGGAGATATTAGAATATCAACGTGTGTATCTGTTTACGTAAGTAAATTTAATCGATAGTGGAAGAACGCTTACCGAAAAATATAAAAAAATAATGTTTTAAATATATTATTTGAAAAATTAATATTCATGCAACTTTTTTTGTGAAGTCAAATTGTCTGTTAAAAAATACAGAATTCGAAAAAAATGTTAAGTAGCTGTCGTTACCGAGATATTCCAAAAATACATTTTCAACCCCTAACATTAAGGATGGAGAATGGATGGTTGCAGACAAAGTGTCAAATATATTTTTGAGAACTACCTGTCACGTAATATTGTGCCGTGTATTCGAGATTGACATGTTCCCTTCTAGGGATTTGCCTTTACTTCATATATATGGATTCTTATTTAAGAGTTTGTATAAACCATTGCTACTAAAATAATAGATATCATGGTCTTGATGTACGATTTACTTCATCTGAACTTGATGAATTCACCTATTACCCATGTTCAAGCAAAGCATATAAGCTGAGTTTTCACTGATAAATGCTTTTGCATTTATTACATGAATTAATGAATTCTAGTAAATGAATTTAATTTACGATAACTTTGATCTTTAGATATAGCAACGTGAAGCGTTTAATTTAATCTTTATCGCTGCCATTGTTTATCATAGGATTTCTCTATTAGACATCGATGATATTGCTAGTATCTCTGCAGGTTTTACAATTTTTGTAATGTGTCAAGCATGTGATAATACATTATCGCTGCTATTTCCAAAGAATTTCAAATAGCATGGTCAGCATTTTTACCATCGCAAAAATACTTTCCAACAAAGGGTATAGCAAGATAAGGTGGTCAAAAGTGCCCTTAAACCGATTTCAATGGAGGTGGTCTCATTCGATAGATAAGGCTCGGCGATCATTGTGTACAAATTTTTTAACCCTGTATCTTGACCGGAAGGAAAGTTATGGGGAAAATTCAAAAAACGGGATTTTGCTCCATTTTGCCTATTTATTGAGGTGAAATAAATTCGAAAAAATTCTGGCATATTCTACACGGTACCATACATATTTGAGATTTTTTTCAGATTTTTCCATTAAAGAACCTAAGTGTAACAAATGAGCAAACGCAAAAAAACGGTAAAAAGTAGATTTCGTATCGAGATCTTCGAGTGACAACTTTTTGCAAATTACAGTAACAATCCAACACTCATGATTGTTATCTCCAATTTTTTTTTCAGATTTTTAAACCGCCTGCGTCATTGTGAAAAAAATCAAAAACCGATTTGCGCGACGCATTTCGATGTGAAACGCCATGATCCAGTTATTATTTCCTTATTCTTCGATTACAGTATGTTAATTTTGTGACTTTCAGTGTGTCTGCCACGAAGCAATTACATGTTAATATAGAGAATCGAATTAATTAAATCAATTGTGAACAATGATGGTTACTTATCTGCAAGAATTTTTAAGGTCTTTTCAAGTGAGTAATTTGGCGCAGTTGGTAGGGCGTCTGTCTGCGGAACCGTTGGACACTTTTTTGTCGCAGGTTCAAATCCCCATGGGGAAATAGAGATTTTTTTTGTCATTTTTAAAAATTGTTAACTACATAATAACAATCCGTTGCAATTTTCAAACATTTAAAAGTATTTTTAAGTACCACAGAAATATAAATTAATTACCGACCATCCTTTTTGCTTTGTCGGATTTTTCTAGTCATACTCTGTTCTGCGACTACACAAAACGACAACACAAAATGTGACGACGACACAAAATGACGCAGAAACCCGTTTTTTTAATTTTCCCCATAACTACCCTTCCGGTCAAGATACAGGGTTAAAAATTTGTACACAATGATCGCTGAGCATTACCTATCGAATGAGATCACCCCCATTGAAATCGGTTGAAGGGCACTTTTGAGCACCTTATTCTGCTATACTCTTTGATGTTATGAGGGTCATATGTTTTCTCGGACTTATCAAACCAATTTTCACTAGCTGCAAGAGATAATGTCCCATTTTTCCTTTTCATTCCCTTCTTCAAGTTCTTCTTCATCTTTTTCTTTTTTCAGTTATAAACTGATGGAAATGGACAAAGCCTTATTGCGAGTTTAATTATTGCGTGTAACCGTAGTCGCGTGCTTTTAGTTATTGTTTTTCATTCACTGGATAAATAGCTTTTTCGCTGGCACCATAACAGTATTTCTCGTATACTTTACTATTTTACAATTGGAACTCGTTGATATGGAGTTTATCTGTTGTATCCCTTGCAATTGGTACCTCTATACTGCCTCTTCTCACCATTATTTGAATACTCACTTGCCAAATCAATTAACTCCATTTTTAGAATTTTCTTAAATTTTAATAACAAAGCACTTAAATGGCTTCTCACTGAACATATTCAAAACAAATTTCTCTGATAATAAGGATTAACACCACTAAATAACAAAATTTGTTTAGCCATTGAATAATAAATAATTTATTTCAGAAGCCAATCTGATTAACTCTATTCTATAATGTTTTTTTGTTTTTTTTGTAACAGTATGTTTATTGTGCCAATAAATAAATATAGACAGGGGGTACAATAAACCTAAACATACAAAAAAAGGATAACAAGAAGAGAAAAATATTTACAATGAGATTATAGGCTCATGCATAGAGCACGCGCAATCGGAACAATATATACAATGCCGGCTGCACTTAATGCTGCAGTTGTCGTTTAGAAGAAGTTACGTAACTTATACAATATAAATCAAGTATGTATAGAAAATCGGCACAAAAACTATACGATTAATCAAAAAAGCAAAGAAAACACGAAATAAAATTGACAATTAGAGTACAATCATTATGAAAATATGGAAAATGTTTGCGAAAGTTAACGAAAAACAAGATAATAACAATAATAATACATGTTTCCGGTAGAGCGGTGGATCCCGGGCACTTACGAGCAAGGCTGGGGTATTGACAATTATACAAACATATCACGTACAGGTGGTATTTACAATAAAACTAAAACATGCAAAAACGTAGCAGGAATGGAAAATAACATTATTATACTGACCTAATAGGTTCATACGTAGGACACGCGTAATTCAAACAATATGTACGATGCTCGCTGCGCTTAACGCTGCAGTTGTCAATCACAAGATATTACATTACTTATACAATAACCATTAATGACGTATGCAGAAAATGATATACTAACAATACGATCAATTAACTTAAAGAAAAGAGAATGAAAAATATGACTGACAATAAGTGCACTATCCTTAAGCATTTAGAAATTGTGTTTACGAATTAATGAATAAATTATAATAGTGAAAAAAAATATTATAACATAATTAATAACAAAAATAATTCGCCTCCCCGGCGGGGAATCGAACCTTTTTTTTTTAAATAGTTTTTATTTTTGTCAAATTTATATCGTTACATGTTTAGTAGAAAAAATAAAACTAGTGAACAAAAATCTTATTTTCGTAAGAACTTGAGTCCTGTTTATTGCAAGTAATTGTCCGTTGTTAGCGGCGTCTCATTATTTATCTTTCGTTGTACTCTTGTTTGTACTTTCTATGTTTTAGAGTCTTGGCGTTATCGGTGTTGATTCCTATACCTGATCTGTCTCTTTCAATAAAAATAATGTTCTTGTGGAAAAAATTATATATAAAAAACCACTATGTCTTTCTAGTAATGTTTTGTACTTATACCTAATACTTAAAATTAAAAACTTAAAATTAATACTTATTGCTAACTTACTGCTATTACTATTTACAATATTTACAGGATATGTTTAGATGAGGTTATGCCCTCTATCTAAGTTTCTCTTTCGATCTTTGAGCTCTTTGATGAATCTGGCGTCTTTAAGCCACCAGTATTTTTCATCTGTTCTGTGGAAGTCGTTTCTATCTTGTGCCGGGATGGCCCTGGAATACTTCAGATTCTCGCTTGCTAGCGTTGGGTCTAGGCTTACAGCTTTATTAGCTTTGTGCCTGCTTCTGTGGTAGATGGTTGGGATGTTGTGTTCGTCTTGTATCAGCCCGAGCTTGTCTAGCTCGGTGAATGCTTGCGGCTGCAGGTAGCCTTTTCCCGCCGAGCGTCTCAGGTCTGTATTCGACTTGGCCAGTCTTTTTATTGTTTCATTGTCGATGCTAGGCAGCTGGCTGAAGTAGTCTCTGGTCAGTTTTATCATATAGTTGTCAATTCTAGGAATTTTTGCCGTATCGTACAGAGTTCGGTTGCTGATTCTCTCTTTGTACAGGGACTCCGGTTTTCTGTATAAACCTAGGGCGGCTCTGAGGCAGGATCTTTCTAGCTGTCGTAGTTTTTCCATTTGCGCAGCTCCCAGGTTCCACCACACAGGGATCGCATATGTTAGTAGAGGCCTTATAAGCAGTTGGTAACATATAACTCGTGCTCTTTTGCTGATATGCCTATTATGGAGTAACCTGTTGAGGGCTCTGCATGCGTTTCTTGCTTTTTTGATCTGTATGTCCACGTGCTCCGTGCATCTGATTAAGTTATCAAGCTGCATCCCTAGGTATTTTACCGACTTTTCGGTAGGTATCGTGGCTTTCTCGTTTGTCCCGGGTTTGTGTGTGGTTATGGAGAACTCTTCGGCTTGTTGTCTTTTCTTTTGGCTTATCTGCCTCGAGGGTTGCCTCCAGAGTATGGACACGCACTTGTCTGGGTTTACTCGGAGGTTCCACGCTGCATAGTGTTTGTTGACTTTGTTTATTATGGTCTCCAGTGTTGGTTGGATTTCCTCCGGGGAGTCTCCTGCTACATAGAAAATCGTGTCGTCCGCGTACGCTATGGAGTAGGTATTGTTATTTTGATTGAGTTGATATAGGTTTAGTATGTCCGTCGTGTATATATTAAACAGGATTGGAGAATTTACTAGTCCTTGTAGCAGTCCTTCCAGTACTTCAAATATTACTGACGAGGTGTTCAGTCCGTCCCAGATGACAAATGTTCTGCCCGTTATCATGCTCCATATGAGTCCTATTAGTCTTAGGCTGAAGTCTTTCTTAATTAATATGTATATTAACCCGGAGATCCAAACCGAGTCAAAGGCCTTTTCTAGGTCAACTAATGTTGCACCTACCATTTGGTAGTTGAGTAGATGATTCATAATGTCCGATAGCAGCTTGTGAATGGCGTGCGTGGTTGAATGTCTTCTTCTGAAACCGAACTGGTTGTCCGGGATGACTTTGTTGTTTTGGCAGTGAGATAAGATTCTATTGTTTTGATTGCTTCGTAGACTTTACTAATATTAGGCGTAAGACTTATTGGTCTGTAGCTAGATGTTAAGTTTGGAGGCTTGCCTTTCTTGTGGATCGGTAAAATCTTTGCCTTTTTCCACATGTCTGGGAAATATTGCATATTCATGGCGTTGTTGAATAGTACTGTGTAGTCTTTAATTATTTTCGGAGGAAGGTGTTTAAGCACTATGGCCGGTATGTTGTCAACTCCTGACGATGTTTTGTTCGGCAGCTTTTTGAGGATTATGTGCACTTCAGTTATTGTACAGAGGTATTTTTCTTCATTTGGGTTTGTTGATGGCATGTGCGCTCTGTTTGTTTGCGAAAAGTTGCAGATCGTTTGGTTGTTTGATCTTTCATTGTTGTACTGTTGTGTGAAATTGTTTATTTTTTGATCAACTAATTCTTTTAATCTTGTGTTATTGTTGAGGTATCTTGGTGAGTTGATGGTTTCGAAATAAGCTCCTATCGCGTTCAGTTTATCTGTTTGATCCTGGATGCAGTAGTCGTCGTCTTGGTCGATTGCTTTGTTTATATCGCATTGTGATCTGTCAATTATTTTTGCATCTGTTTTATTGACGTGTATGTCAGGTATCTTTTGGCGAGGTTTAGGTCTGAATATTTTATTTATGGTGGGAAAGAATTTCATAGGATCTTTGTAGTCTATCTGATTGAGTAACTTTTGCCAGTGTTTTTCAATCTCACTTTTTATATTCTCTTGGATTTTGTTGTTGGCTAGTTTTATTAGCTGTTTGGTGACTTGTATTGTTTGCTGATCTCTGGGCTGATTTATTCTTTGCGGCGAGTGTAGCTTTGTTAGCAATAACGACTTGTACTTGTGCAGTTTTTTAGTATTATTTTTTATATAGTAGTTTGGTTTAGTAGTTTGCGTCGCTTTTGGGACTATTTCTTCGATGGTTTGCTGTATGTGTGTATTTATTTTTGTCAAATACTCGTCTATCTGCTCCTTGAATAGGTTTTGATCATCCGGGATGTCCAGGTCATATTCGTTTGCTAAGTGATTTGTGAAGGTTCTCCATTTTGTTGCTTTGTACCGTGGTTTGTTCGGTTGCAGTGCTGGTTCTTGTGTTGGTATTTGAAGTTGTATTTCCAGGACTATGGCTTTATGATCACTATCGTATTCTAGAGTGTTAAGTTTGTTATTTTGCAGGTTTTTAAATTGTATTCGATTGTCAGCTATGGCTATGTCCAGGATTGTTGGTGCTGGTGAGAACGTAGGTTCGTGCGGTACTAAGAATTTGGTTCTAAATCTCAGCACGTTGTCTCGCTCCCATTTAGAGATGTATCTTCCTCTGAGGTTGTTACTTCTATCCCCGAAGTCTACGTGCCTGGCGTTATAGTCTCCCGCTATTATGAAGAAATTGTTATCGTCCTGAAGGTTCAGGTTAATAAATAGCGAGTTGAGCTCGTCTATAAATTTTTGTTTAACTTCTGATCTGTTTGTTGCGTATATACTGACTATTATTAGTTTCTGCCTGTTGCTGATGTTGATTCTGACTACGGTATATTCTATGATTGTGTTATTTCTTGAGGTCGGATGCGTAACTTTAGTAAATTGTATATTTTTATTTAGAATTATTGCGGTCCCACCACTTCTTTGGGCATTCGTCCTATCATTACGGATGATATTGAATCCATCTATATACAGCTTATGTTTGTTGTTTAGCTTTGTCTCTGAGACTAAAGTAATGTCTATTTTGTTCTTGGTGATGAATTGTTCGAGGTCGTATCGTCGTTGCACTTTTATAATTGAGTTGACATTAATGGCAGCGATCTTCAGAGAGTTTAATGTTGGTACCGGGTTAATCGGATTGTTCATTGTTGCTAGTCCTTGGTTTTGTGTATCCATTATTCGTAGCTTATTTGTTCGCCAACTGTTTCGAACAGCTGGTCTATTCTATTTGAGTTGTTTGCAATTAACGCTTCTAGAGTTATTAATCTGTTGGTTAGTTTTTTGAATTCGTTTTTAAGGTCGTTGACCCAAGCCGGTGCTCCTGTCAGTGATTGTTGCCTATTATCCTGTCCCTGGTTGAGGTTGAGGTTCGTCTGGCTATGTGGAAACTGGTGCAATATTTGCTGGTTAGCATTTGCTGCTCCTCTCGCTGCCATGTTGTATGTGATGGAAGGATCAATTAGTCGGCTGATTCTGTTTATCTGGGCCCGGTTCTGCTGACTTTTTGCTCTGTCTCTATCTTTGATTAAGTTGAGCGCATGTTTGTAAAAGATACACCCTCTGTAGTTAGCTGGATGCCCACTGAGTCCGCAGTTCGCGCATTTTAAGCTGCTCTTCGGGTCTGCATTTGTGAGAGTGCAGGCATTTGGACCGTGATTTCCACTACATTTGACACATCTAAATTCTAGCCTACAGTTAGTGCTCGCATGTCCTAATCTTTGGCATCGCTTGCATTGGAAAATTTTTTCCTTCCTTAGGTTTTCCCACTTAACAATCTGGTATAATAGGAGTTTTATTTTAGTTAGTTTACTTAGGTCACTGTCGTGTGTCACTTGCACGAGGAATAACGGCTCGCCACTTTGTTTTTTCTTGTTGAAAGTTATTTCGCTTAGTTTTTGGATTTTCACATTCTCCAGATTCATTGATTCCAGTTCTGCTTTGACCATGTCGGCTGTATATCCGCCATTAACTCCGTTTAAGATTACTGACTTTGGTTTTAGGGTTTTTGGCGTGTATGTATAATAATTTTGATTTTTTAAGGATAAAATTTCATTTACTTTTTTGTAAATGTCTAAGTTGTTTGTAAATATCGTGATAGTTGTTGCTCCGTTCGAGGTAAACTGTCTGAGTTTAAATTCTCCTTTGTTTATATTGTTTTCTGTAAGCAGTTTTATTAAATCTTGAATGTTAGTGCTATTTACTTTGATTGGCGGCGGTCTTGGCGATCTACCTGCGGCTTCATTATTTTGACTAGTTTGATTGTCGTCATTGTTTGTTTTGGATTCAACGCTGTTGTCCAGATGTGTTGTGGTGTCCATGGCCTCATGGCACTTCTCTGGAGCCGCTAGTGTTTCATACCTGTTATTGTCACTTAAGTTGGAGTCACTGTCCTGCGTAGCTGCAGATCTTTTAAGTTTTCTGGGTCGGCTATGATATTTCGGGGTTGTCCAGCCGTCGCACAGTGGTCGATTTCGCCGAAATCCTGGCCAAAACCCCAAGGAGTTTTTCAATTTAGCTGAAAATTGGTATATTAGTATTATTTCGGTCGCTGATTAAGAATCCGAACTCAGAATTTCCAAAAACAAAATGGCGGCTCTAATATGGCGGGTGCGAGTATCGAAAAATTGTCGGATCGGCACGAAAATCAGTAGTCTTATGTTTTTACGGTCGCTGATTAAGAATCCAAACTCAGAATTTCCAAAAACAAAATGGCGGCTTTAATATGGCGGGTGCGAGTATCGAAAAATTGTCGGATCGGCACGAAAATCAGTAGTCTTATGTTTTTCCGGTCGCTGATTAAGAATCCAAACTCAGAATTTTCAAAAACAAAATGGCGGCTTTAATATGGCGGGTGCGAGTATCGAAAAATTGTCGGATCGGCACGAAAATCAGTAGTCTTATGTTTTTCTGGTCGCTGATTAAGAATCCGAACTCAGAATTTCCAAAAGCAAAATGGTAGACACACATAATTGAAAATTAATAATTTATTTGGTTATTACAATAAATGTATTGATAATATCGAATTATAGTCATCTTATAAGAAGGTGTTAAATATTACAAAGAAACGTAACAATTACCTTACAACAAATGTATTATAATTAATTGATTAATTATTTTTAAAAAATATCTTTTCCTTTCATTATCTTCTTTGCCATGTCCGTCCTGACCTTCGACTAATTCGATTTTATCCTCTTGTTGGTCTCCACAGAATCGGCGACCGAGAATCATATTTTCATATAGTAGTAGTAGTAGTAATATATTCTATGCCCTTGCGGGGTACACGCGGACTTCCGCTCCGCTTACAAACTATCTTTCCTCCTCTTCTTCTCTTTTCCGCCCTTATATCTACTTTCTTGCTCTATCTTAATCCTAATCCTAAATTATTACATCTTCCTTAACCTAAAGTCGCACGAGAGAGAGAGACAGCCCTAGTCGACCTCCGTTTCCGCTGCTTTTTTTCTATTACCCCTCTTAACTTCCCCCTTCCCTCTCCCTCCCATCCTCCTTTTCTTTCCTCCACTCATCCATCCTCTTCATCCACTCCCGTCACCATTCAAAATCTCTTTCACTCTCTCTATTACTGACTCGCATTCCCTTCCATTCACCTCTCTCACGCACTCCTCCAACACATGTCCCCAGCTCTCACACTCCCATCCACACATTCTACATTTCCTCTCATCATCATTCTCCCAGTATTTACTCTCTCTCATCTCATTTCCCAATCTATACCTCACTATCCTTCTCCATTCATCCTCCTTCCATCCTTTTTTCATGTACTCCGGTATCCCATCCACTCTCACATGCTTGTACAATTTATTATATTTCGCTTCCTCTATTCTCCTATCCGTTTCTCTTCCCATTTCCCTCCTATCCTCCTCTTCAATTCTCTTCCATATCTCCCTACCCTCCATCACCGTTCTTCCCCCTCTCCCCCTTGCTCCCACTCCCCTCTTCTCCATCCATAATCCCCTCTCCTTTTCCCATTCATACCATAAACTCTTTCTCCCCCTTCTCCCATCCACCTCCCTCAGACATTCCCTTGCCCACAAATTCCCTTTCCCTTCCCTCAATCCTTCCTCATACATCCATGCCCTCCTCATATATCTCACACGCATCATCTCTCTGTCACATTCATCCCTCACCATGTACCCCGGCGTGACCCTGTCTACTCCTAACACCCATCTCATATACCTCTCATGCACTCCCTCAACTTTCCTCCTTTCTGACCACCCCCACACTTCCGCTTCATACACCAGCACCGGCCACACCAACACATCAAACATCCATAGTCTCCTCGCTACATCCTTCCCAAACACTCTCTTTCCCAAACCCCACACCTCTCTCATTACCACATTCGCTCTTCTCACTCTTTCATTTACATGTCTCTCCTGACCCCCTCTCCTCTCCAATACATAACCTAAATATTTGTACTCTTTCACCTCCTCTATTTCTTCCTCCCCCCACATCCATTTCTCTCTTCCACATACCCTCTTTTCGCACCTCTCATATTTTCATATATTAGTTAGATTTGGTACATTGAATTCAGTTTAGAAATGAAATTGAGTATATAGTAGTAAATATTTATCATACCTTGTTAATTCAATAATTAAAAGAAATCTTGTCGTTCTTCATAATCCTGCCCTTCTTAGTACTCTTCGTCTTCTTCTTCTTCTTCTTCTTCTTCTGAGTCAACAGTTCCAGTTATATCCAGAAATTGGATAACTTCTTTAGGATATCTGGTCACCTTTTTCTTTGTAGCCGTTGTAGTACCGCTTATGAACGGATCCGATGATACAAGTAATCGATGGAACACGTCCTCTATTGTTTTCATCCGACAAAATTTCCTGGAGTAGCGTTCTCTATAATTTTTTATATCTTTATTTCTACTTTCTTGTGCTTCTTCTGCCAACTGGCCAATTGGTAGAAGTGCATATTTAATAATATCAGAACTATGTATTAATATTTTATGGACCGTTGTTGGCATACTGTACCACGGATATAACTTTACAAATTTCTCTGCAGTTTCTAAACAATATGCTTTAAAAATGTCTACTTTTACTGGATGTGTACTCGAAATAGTTATTAAAATATTATGAAATCGGGTTATTATATCTTCGGCTACACCAGTAATTTTTGCAGACATAGAGGCATTGCGGAAAAAACGGCGAGCGGTGTTACCATCGTTACTTGTACCAAATCCTGGTTTTGGCTTGTCTACGAGCAAGCCCATTTCTGCTTTGAACTCCATTTGCAGCCTTCTTTTATTTTCTGCCACTATCGTCTTGTTTTCTTCGCCTCAAACGTGCCACTGTTGAATGGTCATCTTATAAGATAAATGCAATAAGCATTCCAAAAAGCGTATCCACGCATGTAATGGCGATAAGCCGAATCTCAATTTTGATCCATCTTCAACAGTTTGCTGCTTCATTAAATCCATGTTGTTGAAATCTTTGCAGATCAAACCACAAAGATAACATCTCTCAGTAGCAGGATTTTCTGCTACTGCATTACACACTTTACCATCAATCATTGTGAACAGCATTGTATAGTTTATTTTAAAATTGTAATCATTTATATTAATATCACTTTTATTTAAATTTTTTATTTCATTTTCTACTCTGTTCACCTCTTGCACTATAACACTTGTTGTTTCATGAACGTATTTTAAACAAATAGGCCTGCAAAGTCTTGCCGAAGATGGCTGGTCATTCTTCCACAGCACAATTTTTTTTTCGTTGGCGGTATCAATTGTTTCAAGCTGCAATGGGACAACGGACGAACAAATATGCTCGAATCTGAAGCAGTTGATTCTTCAAATTTTTGCTTGTATTCACTCAATCCAGATGTCCCATCGCAGCCCCATTTAACTATTAAATTTAAATTTGTATTATCTACATTTTCAAAGAATCGTTCTCCTAGTAATTTAAGAATTCACGAAACCGTATGGTCCAGCAGACTTTGCAACCTTACTTCGGCACACGTCTCATTAACAATAATGTTACTTGGGTAACAATTCTTCTTTGCTTCTAAAATAGAGCCGTAGCTCGGATATAAATTGGTGCTATGTATTTTAGCTCCGTCGCGAATCAAATTGTATTGATGCTTTGATAGTTTGGCCTCTACTATCAAAGATAATGCCTCATCACTGGTATAGGGCTTCACCAATACTTTTGATTTGCGATCAGCTTCTCTATATTCTTTGGCACGTTCTGGCGATGTGATTATTTCTTTTATTATATTTGCGGCATCTAAGTCGTTGTGGCTTCTTAATTGCATTTGGGCAGCATAAGACAGCTCTTCAGAAGTGAAGCTTGCCCGTAGATCCTCCGTTTTTCTCCTCTTTGATCGTTCACTGGCACCACAAAAATCAATGCTCGGTCTCCCAGTTGCTTTTGCCACTGGGTTCTTGGCCGAAATGTTTATTCTTCCAGATAGCCATTGATGATTTTTTGTTTGGAAGTGGGTGACGTTTCTGTGATAGACATTCCACCGTACCCTCCATTTTGCAAAAAAATTCTGCAAATCGATCACAGATTCGGGGGATAACTCGGCGTAACCAGTGATGGTTTTCACGTACTCGCATACGTGATTACGCCTATCTTTCCAATTTTTTGAAGAACAATTCCAACAAACAATCAGCAAGATCTTGCATCGGTAGAGAAGTTGGTGGTGCTTCAGAAGTTGCAGACTCCATAGCACTACACAATTCACTGACGCTTTACTGTTTACGAACTCGCTGTGACAGCTAAGTAAATATCACAAAGTTCAAGTGATATCTACTGCGTCAGAAAATGCAACGTGGTATAAATACCTTAAATTTCCACCTCGAATTTTTCATTTCAGTACTGAAAATTTCGGTCGAAGGAGAAAGATGAGACATTGTAAGGGACAAATATTTCCCTCATACCTGCAACTAGCCGGATTTTCATTAGAATCATCAAAGATCTTTCGGTTTATGACGGTAAGCGGTCGAGGTAGCCGCGGCTATCTATTGTTGCCTCGAAACAATAGGCCACCAGCTTGTTTAAACTCGTTCCGATTTTTAACCCCATGAAATAAACATATTATTTCGTTAATTGCCAGGTTGATCTTAGAGAAGGATTAGCAGTATTCATTAGGTAAAGCACGATAGCCCGGCTCTATGTCATAAATGCACTTCCCCGAGCATGGCGCGCGCGACAAACAAATAACAATTACTCGAAGAATCGCAAAAAGTCGCAAGAAAACTCAACGAGGTCTTCTTCGGGAAGCTTCAGTTTAATTTAAAAAAAAAATTAGCTTGGATGGTTTTGGAATTCACAACTATTTCACTAGCAGAAGGAAAAAAAATATATAGGATTTACATTCTGTGCCATCACAGTTGTAAAATATTAAATAAAAAAATGAAACCAAGATATTTATAAATTAAAAGTATAATAAATAGCTACCAATACTGAAAAAGTGGATCAAACTTTAATTTCACATTGAAAACGTATTCTCAACTTCGACGTGAAAACGTTACATTATTTAAGTGCCAACTTTGACATTGCATATCTCTAAGAGTATTGTTCAATACAAATTTTTATTAATGGAGAACAATGCTCTGATGTGTTACAAATCAAACGCAATTGCTAAATTTTGAAAATTCTAAAAAAAAATTTTGGGGTTTTGGCCAGGATTTCGGCGAAATCCACCACTGTGCGTCGGTAACCTCTAAGCTTGGTGTTTCTTTCTTATGATTTGTTGTGTTGATGCGTTCTCTGCTGCTTGAGAGGTTCGGCTTGATCTTTTCGAGTTTTGTAGAATTTTGGTCTGTCCCGTAATCTTTCATAAATTGTTGAAAACTTGTTTCAAAATTTTCAGTTGTCCAGTTTTTGTTTCTGGTGGCTGTTCTAGTCACTCTGTTGCTTTGGCTCGATGACGCGGATGTGCCAGGCTTTTGATGAGCGTGGCCAGCCATGCTGGCTGTCGCGTCTATGTTTATTATTTCACTCCAGATTGTCTCTTTGTATCGACACAAATGTAATGTAATTATTCCCTGTGCCGGAGACACTATCACTATCCACTATAAATGATTTGTTATAGGTTTGCGTCACGTTTGTGTTTTATACTTTGAGAATTGCTGCACTTTTCAGGTTTATAGGTTAGGGCACGAAGCGCTTTCCTCGGCGGTCAGCACGCAATTCCCGGGGGATCGAACCCCGGTCTCCCGCGTGACAGGCGGGGATACTGACCATTTTTTTTTTTTTTTGAAACACGTTTATTAAGAGCCCATACAATAATACAAGATACAATAAACTTAGCCTAAAAAAAACGTTAGAAAAATTAGACATCAAAGTAAATAATAATAATAGACAGAATAAGGCCCGTTTATGGGTAAGTGTTGCATGACGGGCGGCGGAGGTGGATAAAGGGTTTTGAAATAGGAAAGGACGCGTTATAGAATCGGCTCTAATGATTTTAATAATGATAAATTTCGGTAGCGGTTAGGTAGTCGAGCTTAAGGGAACTCTTCCGTCGCGTCAAAAGGAAAACTCGTTCGATGTTTTATTATCGAACGATTAATTATTTATGTGGGTGGTGCTGTGCTGAAAATCCTCTACAGGATCCACCAATTTTGTTTACAGTGGGAATGGATATGCTAACAAAGGTGATTCAAAGAATCCAATGATTAGATTTGAACAAGATTAGTTTTATATTAAACTCAAGTAATTAGATTTTACAATTAGTATGAATCAATGTTTACAAACTGAATTTTTATACGAAGCCTTGACTTTGGTTTACATATGTTTCTGTTTGTTCGACATATAATAGATATATAATTGGTAAAGAATATATATATAGAAATAACAATGTTGATATGATAGTTTTATAATAATTATGATGATAACACAATAGTGAACAATAAAAAGAACATTCAATGATAGCATTACACATTTGGTATCCTCAGAGTGATTGCTCACTGTGCAATACTACTTTTCAAAAACATAAAGAAAATTATATTTACGCTTAGTCGATTCCAGACACAACAATTCGGCTGGGTTTTCGCTGATTTCTCTGTACGGGCAGAAAACACCAATCTCGTTATCAGAATCGCTGCGATGACAACCTTTTTGTAATCTATGACTTAAAATAAAATATGTTAATATTTGGTCGGTTTATCTTTAAATGAAAATAGTAAATTGAATTCGGAATGTAATACAACGACGATATAAATATAATGAAGATAATAATTAACAATGGATTGAATAGAATTATATTAAATTTTTCTCGATGGCTTTTGGTATGTATTGTCGCGTCACTATTGAAGCTTTTCACGAACAATGACACTCTTCAACCAACGTTGTTTAACGAGGGATCAAGTCTATTATCGCGTCACTTTTGAGAGTTATTCGCGGATAAATTAGTGTGGGATCGGGGCGGAGAAGCCCTCCTATAAAGAACTTAGGAGAAAAGGACGTGAAGAGAAATTATCATCAGCGAGAGGTCGCTGGCGCAGTGGTTTCGCGCCGACCCAGGCGATCGTCGACGTTCAGCTACTCTGGCCGAGTTCCTGCATTGGATGGGTTGCCGCGCGCCTCTCCTTTCTTTTTCACGATCCTACATTAGCTTAACACCAAGATCCTCGGACCAGCGTCTTACGTACCTCACGATTTTAAATAATAGCACTGTACTGAACTTCCGAATACTTTGTATTTGCTAAACGCTTATCGAACTGTTCTCGGTGCCTCCCAAGACGCTAAGTGGGTGTGTTCACGGTGCTTTCCAAGACGCTAGTGGATGTGTTCACGGTGCTTTCCGAGACGCTAGTGATTCGCAAGTTTGAATTTTTCGGGGATGTGAAGACGCTCGACCGATGCATGACGTTTAAAGCGCGCGAAAAATTGACCAATTAGGACTATTGAAATTTAAAGGTTGTCACAGGATTCGTCAACGCGAGAGACGCTTTCTGTTTCATTGGAGGGGCACGATGCTCGCACCCTCCCTACTCTGATTTTTACAGGGGGTCTATTTCCTAGAATTTTCTCACGGCCGTCGCTGCGACGACGAATATCGTCCTCGAAACGACGCACAGTGGAACGAAACGGCAATCTAGCTGGAAAAAAATAATAACTCGAGAATCGTTCATTTTAGAGAAAAATGTTTTATACAAAAGTTTCATAATATTGTGAAAAGAATGTCACTGCATCGTTAATTTTTTTTTTATATTTTTTAATTGTTATTTAAAGGTTAACATAATTTTTTATGCGAAAGTCTATAAATTTCTTTACGGACTTTTATTCTACGAAAGAAATAAAGAAACTTTTGTATAAGTCATTTTCTCATTGCACTTTATGTTAAAAAGATATTTAATGCAAAATATCCTACTGACGTGTTTCTCTTCCTACTGCAGAAGATGCGAAGTCAACTGATACTGTTTAAGTTGGTCTATTACTTATTCAAACGCATTCCTACCTTCAAACAGGTAAAACTAAAAAGGGCGCAAGTGGATCCTTGAAATTTTTCCACTAATTACTTCTACACAATCTAAAGAATATATACACGGAGTTTCAAAGATATACATTTCCTTGTTTGTCAGTTATTCATTGTTTAATGGGACCGCGCGCCCCGGTGAAATTAGACTGCCGAATCGCATCCCTACCTTTAAGCAGGTAAAACTAAAAATGGCGCAAGTGGATCCTTGAAATTTTTCCACTAATTACTTCTACACAATCTAAAGAATATATAGACGGAGTTTCAAAGATATACATTTCCTTGTTTGTCAGTTATTCATTGTTTAATGGGACCGCGCGCCCCGGTGAAATTAGACTGCCGAATCGCATCCCTACCTTTAAGCAGGTAAAACTAAAAATGGCGCAAGTGGATTCTTGAAATTTTTCCACTAATTACTTCTACACAATCTAAAGAATATATAGACGGAGTTTCAAAGATATACATTTAGTTATTTATTAGTTATAGACATCTGGTCCTTTTGTGACCGCGTACTCCGCAGGGAGTCGGCAGCCGTACTATGTCATAAACTTTAGAAAGGAATAACAACAAAAGGCGGCAGAAAGCGCAGACTTTTTTTGCAGGAGCTGCTTCTACAAGGTTTAAACTAAATACCCTCAAAATTTCGAGGTAATATTTTGATATACATTATAAGCTTTTCTCTGCTAAAGTTTGCTAATTTCTGCGAAAAACATGTGTCTAAAGAAAGTTCCATAAATTGTTTAAAAATTAATTTTTCGAAAAATCGTTTATGGGCATTCCAAGGTTAACTAACAGTGATAAACTGTACAAAAAATAAAAAGTCTCGCAAAATTTTTAATGCCTCTGTCAGTATCTTCTTTTCAGAGAAGTATTTGTATGTTTTCGCGCTGTTGAAATTTGTTGTTTTTAAGCGCCGATTTTTACATTTAGATGATTGCAAAATCAATTAATATTGCTATCACTGGTCTCAGCAAACATTCTAGATTAAGATAAGATTATTAAAATTCAAATCCCAGACTTGATTTTTTTCCACCTACATTACCCATTTCGTTCCACTGTGCGACGTTACAATTCGGATTCATTGTCTGAGAATGTTTCAAGAATAAGATAACGCTAAAAATCAATAAGTCCAGGGACTTATTCGAATGAACTATCTGCTTATTCCAGACTAATGCGTAGCCAAAATTGACAGCGTTATAACTTCTATTGAATAAATGAGTTGAATAAATGAATTAAATAAACTACAACCGATGATTCCTACTCAAGCTTTGTAAAATGTAGTATTAGTATTTTAAAGAAAGTTGTAGCAAGTATGGTCAACATGTGTGACTGTACGGTTGCGATGCTTCCAAGGAGGTATGTACTACGTAGGTCTGTTTTGTGTCCCGTTAAGCGTTTCTGCGTCTTAACTCAAGGGTAGGCTTTTGTTCCGAAGTCATAAACCAATGGTAAAAATAGTATACTGGGTGGTTCGTTAGAAAAAGGTAGAATAAAAATTGTAAAATTTGTGTACGGGACGTAACATAAGGCACACGTTGTCTTAACACTTTGCCGACCGATCGGGGAGATCTCCCCATTTTGAAGAAAGTCGGTTCCCGACCGATCGGGGAGATCTCCCCATTTAGAAGAAAGTCGGTGCCCGACCGATTGGGGAGATCTCCCATTTTGACTTTAGCAACGCGTTTCTCGTTTTCTGTCATTGCTAACTACCTCGGCCTGGAATTTTCCGCAATTGCCGACGGACTGCTGCTGTGGGGTAAAATCAACTAATCATGAAGGCTCCTTATTGCCTTTTATTACGGTCCTTTTCTACCAGTCATAAAATCTGACTCGTCAATTACTTTGCGACCGCCGCATGCACCCACGTGTTTGACACGTTTGAAAATAGTGAACCCTCGCGGTCATTTTGGCAACTTACTACCTGGTCTAAAAAAGGTCCGGTCCGGCATCGCCACACTGACATTACCAATGAACACATACCTAACTGACACCATAGGTCAGCACCACCAGATATCGCTCTCAGGTTGCAAACAAGTATAAAGAGTATAAAGCAGTAAAGTGGGTTGACGTCACAGTAAAAGAAATGAAAAGGTTTCTGGGATTAATTATCTTGATGGGACAAGTACCCAAAGGTGATATATATGATTACTGGTCCACCCTACCATATATAGAAACCCCAATCTTCCCCAAAACAATGAGCCGGAATCGATTTATGCAGATCTGGAAAATGTGGCATTTTTGCAATAATGATATATTGGATGATAAATCAGACAGACTGTTTAAACATATTTGTGAATTTTGTAATGTGCCATTACATAAACTACAATGTTTTGAACGATACCACACAAAAAAACAATATTAGAATATATTACTGTTTTTCGATTCTATGTTTCAGTCATCTTATTTATCCGTAGTCATCTTTAATGTCCTTAATTTCCTGATTTTGTTGCCTATGCTTTTTGAAAAACGATTAAAAAATAATTGTTATAAATTTTTAATTTTATGTTTTGTATAAATAATACGTGAAATGGTTAAACGAAATTATTGCCGTGAAATATAATTGCTCACATGACTAGTTTTCGGACTTTTTTGAGTTCAAATAGTGAAATTCAGTCCGTGCTACTTCCGAAAAATGCGCGGTGGACAGCGCTGTTTGGCTTTCCCAAGCGCGGTGGAAACCGAACAGTTCCCTGTGGAGCGTGCGGTCGGCAAAGTGTTAAGCACTAATAAATTTTAAATCCGAGACTGATACAGTAAAGATTAACGAACAGTAAGTAATGCATTTGCGAAATTTTTTAGAAGCATAGAAAAGGCAAAAGAAAACTATGCCATGGATATTATCTTACTCAAGAGTAGAAAATAAATCTTAACCTAAGAAGAGTAGTTTAAAATACGCAGCTATACACCACCCAAAATAAATAAACACACAACGCTCATGCACACTCATACCTTACCAAGGAAAAGGAGGAGGAGTTAGAGTGTCGGGACAAAAGGAAGGAAAAGGAGAGGGGAAGAGAAGGGGGGAGAGAAAGAGAGAGATAAAAAAATATTTATATTTAAAAGCAAAATATTTAGATCTCTCCCCGACGGGGAATCGAACCCCGGTCTCCCGCGTGACAGGCGGGGATACTGACCACTTTTTTTTTTGTAACAGTATGTTTATTGTGCCAATAAATAAATATAGGCAGGGGGTACAATAAACCTAAACATACAAAAAAAGGATAACAAGAAAAAGAAAATATTTACAATGAGATTATAGGCTCATACATAGAGCACGCGCAATCTGAACAATGTATACAATGCCGGCTGCACTTAATGCTGCAGTTGTCGTTTAGAAGAAGTTACATAACTTATGCAATATAAATCAAGTATGTATAGAAAAACGGCACAAAAACTATACAATCAATCAAAAAAGCAAAGAAAATACGAAATAAAATTGACAATTAGAGTACAATAATTATAACAATATGAAAAATGTTTGCGAAAGTTAACGAAAAACAAGATAATAACAATAGTAATACATGTTTCCGATAGAGCGATGGACCCCGGGCACTTGCGAGCAAGGCTGGGGTATTGACGATTATACAAACACTCACGAACAGGTGGTATTTACAATAAAACTAAAACATGCAAAAACATAGCAAAAATGGAAAATAACATTATTATACTGATATAATAGGTTCATACGTAGGACACGCGTAATTCAAACAATATGTACGATGCTCGCTGCGCTTAACGCTGCAGTTGTCAATCACAAGAAATTACATTACTTAAACAATAAACATTAACGGTGAACAGAAACGGTATAATAACTATACAATCAATCAACTTTAAAGGAAATACAATGAAAATATAACTGACAGTTAGTGTACAATCTCTAGGAATTTAGTAATTACGTTTACGAATTAATGAGTAAATTGATAATAATAAATGAAAAATTTATTATAATAAGATTAATAACAAAAATAATTCAACCTCCCCGGCGGGGAATCGATCCCCGGTCTCCCGCGTGACAGGCGGGGATACTGACCACTTTTTTTTTTTTTTTAAAAGATCGTTTATTAAAGCCCAAGAAACATACAATAAGAAATAAACAAAAAAACTTAGCCTAGGAAAAACGATTACAAAAACCAGGCAACAGGATAATACTGAAAAGACAATTAATACTGTGGCCTAAAAACGAATTAGGCTCTCGCTGTCTTATACACTAACGAAGATATAAGTTTATAAAAGTAATTATGTTGAGCTATAATATTCCTATAAACATATAATAGGTTAAATTGAGCATAGAAAGGGCGTAAAAAAAAACTATGCTATCAATCTTTGGTAACTGAATCAAATAAATAAATAAACTTAAATCTAAGGAAATACATACTAATCATCCATACCATGCACACAAGGGGAACGCGAAGTTAAACAACGAAAATGGGGGGAGAGAACAGTAATTCACTTGCACTCATCACGCACACACGCACACACACACACACACACACACACACCAGCGTGCAGCGCACGCGTACGAATTCGAATCGCTTTATATGCTTAAATAATTGTTTAATGTCAATACAAATGAAGATGTAAGTTATAGAGAACGTATATACTAAGGTAAGCAAATATATTACATTATCGGATAATATCTTACTAGAGATGACTATATCTTATTTGCCATTCGGAGGAGGAGGGGAGGGGGCAGGAGGCGCATGAGAAAAGTAAGTGGGGGAGGAGAAAAGTATTAATAAAACAAAACCAAAAGAAACAATAAACAAAGGAATCAAAGGAGGGAAGGGGGGGGGGAGGGGAAGAAAAAAGAAAAAAAATCCTTTTGGCCTCCCCGACGGGGAATCGAACCCCGGTCTCCCGCGTGACAGGCGGGGATACTGACCACTTTTTTTTTTTTTTTATAAAGATCGTTTATTAAAGCCCAAGTTACAATACAGGGTGAACAATAAAAAGCCTAGGAAAACGAATTACAAAACCAGGCTGCAGGATTAAATTAAAAAAGACAGATAATAATATGACCTAAAAACAATTAGGCTCTCGACGTCTTATACAATAACAATAAGGTAAGTTATAAAAGTAAATAACGATGTGCTTTAATATTAGGTATAAATTTATAATAAGATAGAATGAGCATAGAAAGGGCAAGAAAACTATGCTATCTTTATTTGGTAACTGAGTTAAAAATAAATAACTTAAGACCTAAATAATGAGAGATAAATCAGACATACTGCATACAACGGGGAGCCGCGACAATGTACAACGAATAGGGGGGGGGGGGGGGGGGGGACAGAACAGCAATTCCGCATTCACGCATATGTACACACACCCATACCAGTCAGATAAGCAATATGTGCTTGGATGATTGTAATGGAATTGATAATATTTACATTTCTAATGATTATATATGCTATACAAGAGCATGTAATACAATATAGTTCACCTCTATCCTAGTGGATACAATGTAATATATGTCAAAGAGGAGGGGATTAAGGGAGCGATGGTGGAGTGAAAGGAGGGGGTGGGGAGAAAGATAATGAAGGAGTGAAGAAGGGAAGGGGGGAGAGAGAGATGAAGAAGGAGAAAGGAGAAGGATAAAAGAGAGAGAGATGAAGGGAGAAAAAAAAAATCCTCATTGACCTCCCCGACGGGGAATCGAACCCCGGTCTCCCGCGTGACAGGCGGGGATACTGACCACTTTTTTTTTTTTTTTTTTTTTTTTTTAACAGAACGTTTATTAAAGCCCAAATAGAAAACAATACAATAACAATGATAACTTAGCCTAGGGAAAACGAACTACAAAACCAGGCTGCGAGGTAATACTGAAGAGACATAATACTGGCCTAAGAATAGTTAGGCTCTCGTTGTCTTATACCGTAACAATATAATACTTATAAGGAATAATAAAGATGTACCTTAATATTAAATATAAAACTATAGTAGATTAGAATGAGCATAGAAAGGGCAAGAAAAACTATGCTAACTTTGTTTGGTAACTGCGTCGAAATAAATAACTTAAGCCTAAATAAATACTAATAATCAAACATACATGCATACCGGGGAAAACGCGGAATAGTACAACGACGAGGGGGGAGAACAATAAACCCGACACACACACACACACACACACACACGCGTTTCAGACCAGCTTTAAGAGCTTGGATAATTATATGATACTAATATGTGTGACTATCATAAACGTATATTAAGTAAAGGAAATATAATACATTATCATATAATATCTATCTAGTAAATATAATATGTTACGTGCCAAAGAGGGGGGTGAAAGTAATTCGATAAGAAGTGAGGAAATAAAATATAGAAGGGGGCGGGGGGAGAGAGAGAGAGAGGAGAAAAAAAAGGAGGAGAGAGAGAGAGAGAGAAAAAAAATAAACCTCTTTGGCCTCCCCGACGGGGAATCGAACCCCGGTCTCCCGCGTGACAGGCGGGGATACTAACCACTTTTTTTTTTTTTTAAAGATCGTTTATTAAAGCCCAAAAAGATTACAGAGTACATGGTTGCTTAGCCTAGACAAACGAACTACAAAACTCGGCAGCAAAATTAGATTCAGAAAAGACAATACAAGGCCTGATAAATAAGGCACACTATGTCTTAGACGATAACAACATAAAAATATTATGGAATGTCGAAAATCTTGCTTATGACTAAATATACAATGTGATAGTAAGGTAAAGCATAGAAAGGGCGTGAAAAACTATGCTACATTTGTTTACTTAAAGAAGCGAGAAATAAATAACTTAAGCCTAAGTACACACACGTTCAAACACTCATACATACGCATTAGGAGGAAAGCATAGAAGTGAACAAGCAAAGGGGAGAAGCAATATGTACATACACATATACACACACACACACACACACACACACACAAAAGCAAATATTTCTACAAAAATAAACAAATAGTGTCTGCTTACATTTCAAAATGATTATTGATTGGTTAGCTCCACCAGTGTTTCTCAGGGTTTCTTTGGAATGCTTTATTTGTGTCTATCGCTGTGAGATTGGATAGAAACCGCAGGTCGGCGTTAGGTGCTAAACAGTTTATATTTTTCTCGTAGGTGATTTTTTTATCGAATGTTTTTCTATTGAAATGGTATAAAATTGGGATACCATTATGGTCTTGAATGTAGCCCTCTGCATCCAAGTAGGGAAAACTTTCTGGTGGAATGTAACCAGTAGACATTGCTGATTTAAAGTATTCTGTGTTTGGGTAAACTGAGCTATAGATTAGGCTATTAGAGGATATAAATGGGACCCAGGTCCAGTGATTTCTGATCAATTTTAGAATGAACAAGTCAATCCTAACTATTTCTGACTCAAGGTACAGCTTGGTGTTGCTTATTCTCTTTGTGTAATTAGATTCTGCTGATCTATACTTATTTAGACAAGCACGGAGACATTTTCTCTCGAATAATCTGAGTTTTTCCATTGTACTTGCGCTTATATTGTACCAAATCTGGCAGCCATAGGTCAAGATCGGACGAATTAGTGTCTTGTAGCATAAGATCCTTACCCTCTTGTTTAAAAATTTAGAATAAAACAGTTTTCTATAGTTAAAGAAAGCTTTTTGCGCTGCTTCTATTTGTATTTGGATATGGTTGGTGTAATTTAATTTGAAATCTAGGTTAATGCCCAGGTATTTAACTATATTCTTATGGGGAATTGGAATACGATTGGCGCTTCCATCGTGTAGTTTAAAGTGTTTTGAATGTACTGTAACGTTATTGTTGGCATCCGAAATCTTTGATATATAGGGGCGGAATAAGATCGTTTCGCATTTGGAAATGTTTATCTTCAACTTCCATGTGTGGAGATATTCTTTGATTTTCGAAAATATTTCTTGCAAATCTCTATTAATTTCCGTAACTTTGCTATCTTTAGTATAAATTAATATATCATCAGCGAATGCCAAGGCTGATTTTTTCGGGTTATTATTAATATTAAACATGTGAAGCAGATCGCTGATGAAGATGCTAAACAGTATCGGGGAGTTGACTGTTCCTTGCTGAAGGCCGTTTTTTAATTTAAAGGTTTTTGTAGATAGTGCGTCCCCATTTGCAGTTTGGAATAATTTGCCGTGCAACATGTACCATAAAATTTTTATTAAGTGATAGGGGAACCTTTTTTTGATTAATTTGTAGAAAAGTCCTTCGAGCCACACCGTATCGAAAGCCTTCTCCATATCTATAAAACATGCACCTAAACAGTCACCAGAATTTCTGGCCCAGCAGATGTCGGAGACAAATTTTGTTATCGCGTGAACTGTAGAATGCTTATATCTGAAGCCGAACTGTTGCTCTGGAATTATGTTATTTTTCTCGCAGAATGAATTTATAGCTTTATTGATTGATATTTCAAAAAGTTTGCTGATATTTGGGAGTAAGCTGATTGGTCTATAATTGTTGGGAGAACTTTCATCTTTTCCTTTTTTCTTTATAGATATGACTTTAGCTAGTTTCCAGGATTTGGGAAAGTAGGCTAGATTTAGAGCGTTATTGAATATGATGCTATATAAATAGATGTAAGATGATGGTAGGTTTTTTAACGCGATGTTTGGTATTTTGTCGAGACTTGCAGATCTTTTACTATTGAGTTTTTTGAGTGAGTATTGTAGATCTGTGGGTGAAGTAAAGTAGTTTATTTCTGAATTTTCAATAGAAGGATTATTAGCTGGGTTTTGTTTCGAAAAAGAGCAGAGTGTTTTTGCATTTATTGAGTCTATGGCTATTATCTCTTGGAGTTCGTGAATTTTTTTTGTAATTATTTGCGAGTGTTGAGGAATGCCTAGGTTTTCGTTTTGGGTGTTGATTCTTTCGAAGTGTGCACCCAATACGTTCAGAATATCTGTGGCGTTGGTTATTAAAAATGAATTCTGCGAGTCTTTAGATAGAGTCGATAAATTTGTCTCTGCTAATTCTAATAATTCACTATCTGTTTCTGGAATTTTGAGGATGTTTATCGTTGAGTGTGACTGCTGACCGAATAGCTGCTTTATAGACGGAAAAAACCTTTTGGGGTTTTTCAGAGAAATTTTTGTTACCTTATCTTTCCAATATTCGTTAACAGAGCGGGTAAATTCTAATTTGATTAAGTATTTTACGAGTTTTAGAAGCTTTTTAATCCTATTTATTAATGGTATTAGGGAGGCATTAAAATGTAGTATGTTCATGTATTTATTATATTTCGTTAGTAAATTGCTTTTGATAAGTCTTAAGTGTTGTAATTTGTTAGTGATGAATTTGTCTGTAGAATTGACGTTATTATTAAATTTAGGTACTGTGCGGTCTATAGCTAAGCGTATATTTGTTTCTAATTCGTCAGTGTAAGTGTCAATTTCTTCAACTGATAAGTTTCTGTCATTTGGTATATCAATGGTATTTTGTTGAAGGTATTTTTTGAATTTGGCCCAGTCCGCTCGTGCGAAGTTATGTCTGTTCGGTAAGTATTGTTCGTCGAGTTGTAATATGTCTTGATTATTATTTTTTGTTTTAAAATTTATTATTAATGCTCGGTGGTCACTGTCGACATCTATTGTCTTAAGATTATTGTTTATACTGAGGTTGAAAACGTCTAATCTATTATCAGCTATGCAAATGTCCAGGAACGAGTTGTATTTAGGATATGAAGGAAGCTCTGATCTATAAAGTATTGATTTATATTCAATTTGATTTCTCTGGTACCAAAGGTGTAGGAAAGTGCCGCGACTGTTGTTAATTGTATTACCCCATGAAATATGTTTGGCGTTTAAGTCTCCGGCTAATATATAATAGTTATTACTGTTATTTAGGTTTAGTGACTCAAAAATTTGCTGCCATTCGATTGCAAATTCTTTTTTGCAATTGCTTGGCGCATATGCTGATATTAGGAATAGTTTTTGATTTTGTGGTAATTTGATTTCTAAAATTGTTGTTTCGAGACAACTCGCGTTTATTCCGCCAGTAAAATTTACATGGGAAAATTTAATATTCTTCTTTACAAGGATAGCAGTCCCCCCTCCCTGTCTAGCATTCAATCTGTCCGATCTTATCATGACGTAATTTTTGAAACTTAATTTGTGTTTGTTATTTAGTTTCGTTTCGTACAAGAAGGTAAAGTCTGGCTTATGCTTGCCTAGAATGTCTGCCAGATTTGCTCTTCTCTCGTTCGTTATTAACGAATTTACGTTAATAGAGAGAATTTTTATACTGTCTCTAGGTACAGGCGCCATTGGAAATTTAAATACTTGCTAAATTATTAGATGGAAAGTCAATGTCCAAAATATTCGCGATAATTTCTATTTTGTTATTATTGGCCGCTATTTTTAAGTATAAGTCGTTTAGTTTAGAATCCAATAGGTGAGAAATTGTTTCTTTTATAGAATCTACGAGTTGCGTCTGTGAATTTGGAGATAGGTTTGTTTGCGATTGAGGTAATGAGCGATTAATAGGTAAATTAGTCCTAAGTGGTGGTGGGGGATGGCTTAGAATGTGTTGTTCGGTGGATTGGAGGCCGCGTACAGCCTGACTAAAACTGACGTTTGGCCTCACTCTTTTTTCTATGCTGAGAATTGACTGTTCCCTTTTCTGGCGGACTTCATTTTTTTTTTGACTCTATTATCCTTTTCATCTCTAATATTTTTGGGCAGCCTCTGTAGGAGGCAGGATGCCCATAATCTCTGCAATTTATGCAGTATAGGCTATTGGGGTTATTAATGTTTTTCCCACTTGGGGCAGATAGGCTACATTCTCCTGGATTATGGTCATCTTTGCATTTTACGCAACGATATTTCATATTGCAGTTCGACGCCGCGTGACCTATTCGTTGACAACGTTTACATTGAATATTGTCCCGTTTTATAAGTTTCTCCCATTTTATTAATGAATGGTAGACTATACGTATTTGCTTTAGATTGTTTACATTACTATCGGGGGACATTTGTATTAAATAAATGGGGAGCTGTTTATTTAGCGCTTTAGATTTGTTAGTGGTAAATCGACTGACTTTGGTAAAATTTATATTTGGAACGTTTTTATTTTTTAGTTCTTCTAGAAGTTCTTGGGGTTCTATGTCGTTATCTAGGTTTTTTAGTACCATTGTTATATTTTTTTCGCTATTAGGTGTATATGTATAGAAGGGAATACTATTTTGTTTTAGTATGGAGCAAGCTAATTTATAATCGGGCAACGAGTCAGTGATTAAGAGTTGTTTATTGCTATTGATTTTTTTTAGGTAGAAATTTGATAGGTTAGCTTTAGTTTTAAGAATATTTACTATGGCTTTAAGTTGCGGACTGAGTAAAGTGATAGGAGGTATTTTGCCCTTGCAAATATTACCTGTAACGGTTGTATATATTATTTCTTCTTCGCTTCCGGGTCGTTTCTGTTGATAGGGTGTAGGTCGCTTCGTCATCGGTTTGTAGCTAGAAGAAGGGTGTGTAGTTCCCCTCTCCTCCATTTGTACTTCCTTGAGATTATCGTGCGAAGTCGTAGATGCCATTTTTTTCCTTGAGCTTGAAGGTGATTCGGATAGCCTTCTTTTGTGTGTATCCGTGGTTTCTTCTATCGGTTCGTCAGGAGTTAGAACTTGGAAACGATTTGACGATTCCCAACGATTTTGCTCTTCTAATTTCCTTGGAGCGGATACTTTTTGGGAGTTCTTTGCTATTGAATCTGCTAACTGTTTTGTTAGCAGTTCAATTTTTTTGTTTTGTTCAATGAACATGCAGAACAGTTCATCGTAAGACGGTTTAGGTGACTTCTCTGTGCTTGTATTCGGTGATATTCTTTTCTCTTCTGATACAAGTAGGTTTGCGTCTTTATCCGGTTCAGTATTATTTTTTTTTGCAGATCCTTTTTTTGGAGCCATATTGTCTCCGGATAGTAATCTTCTTGGGATTAATTTCGGTTTAGCGATTATTTTATTGCTTATATCGTTTTTTATATTTATGAATTGACTCAGATTGATGTCTGCGCATTGGCTTTTTGTAAGAGCAGTGTCTGAGGGAATTCTTTTTAATGTCTTTACATCACTTGCAGTCAATACCACTGGAGTGTCCTTTTTCGAACTTTCATTCTTTGATATATCTTCGTTATCGTCCTTGGTCTCCGTCGTAAAAGTACGTTGATTGGTGCAACAAATTTTAACAATAGTTTATTTACAACTTAAAACTGCACTGTGAATGGTAATGAATACTGTAACACTGGATTTAACTAGATTTGTGAGATTTTCACTGAGTTTTAATTTACTGAAGCTTACGCTGCTGGGTGAACTGTTATTACGAATGTTTATATCGGTTTAAGGTATAGAGGTGAGCGAGCGCTCTAGGAGCACGTCTATCCTCTACGACGTCTCAAACAGAACTGGGATACTAACCACTATACTATCGAGGACTGGGATGTTAATAATTTTTTGTGCGGCGGTCTTAAATAAATAAATAAATATATGAGTCTAGCGGTATATCAACACCATACTAGTAATGGACCAAGTACCTTTGATTATAGAGCGCATTTGACGAGATTAAACAGTGATTTGTTTTCTGATGTAATCAGTCGATCCACCAATGTTTCTTCGGGTTTCTACAGTATTGTTTCTCAAGATCTACCGCTGTAAGATTAGACAAAAATCGTAATTCTACATTGGGGTGTGTACAGTTAATATGCTTTTGATAAATAATTTTTTTATCATATGTTTTCCTATTGTAATGATAAATTATTGGAATGTTATTGTTGTCCTGTACATATCCTTCTGCATCTAAGAATGGGAAGCTTTCTGGAGGATTGTAACCAGTGTTCCGTGCTAGATCGAAGTATTCAGGGTTCTGAAATGCTGAGCTATAAATTAGACTATTACTGCGTATAAACGGAATCCAGGACCAGTGATTTCTAATTAATTTTAGTATAAATATGTCTATACGGACTATTCCTGCTTCATGGTAAAGTTTCGTGTTGCTTATTTTTTTGGTAAAGTTTGATTCAACAGTTCTATACCGGTTTAAGCAAGCGCGCAAACATTTTCTTTCAAATAATCTTAGTTTCTCCATAGTACTTGCACTGATGTTAAACCAAATCTGGCAGCCATAGGTAAGTATGGGGCGGATTAATGCTTTGTAACAGATTATTTTTACCTTCTTGCACAGGTTTTTAGAGTAAAAAAGTTTTTTGTGAATAAAGAATGATTTCTGTGCCTTTTCTATTTGAATTTGAACGTGTACATTATAATTTAGTTTAAAGTCTAGATTAATTCCTAAATATTTTACTGTGCTCTTATGTGGAATATCTGTGCGAACCGTTTCGCCATCATGGAGTTTAAAGTGCCTGGAGTATTTTTTAACGTTAAAATTAGCATCGGATATGGTAGAAATATATGGTCTAAATAGTATCGTCTCACATTTAAGGACATTAATCTTTAATCTCCATGTGTGAAAGTAATTTTTAACTTGTAAGAATATTTTTTGTAGTTCTGTGTTTATCTGGGTTACTTTGTTGCCGTTTGTGTAAATTAAAATATCATCGGCGAATGCTATCGCTGATTTATTAGGAGCACTGTTAAGATCAAACATGCGAAGCAGGTCGCTAATATAGATGCTAAACAGAATCGGTGAGTTTACTGTACCCTGTTGAAGCCCATTTTTGATTGCAAAAGTTTTGGATGACGTTTCATCACCTACTGCCGTCTGGAATTCTTTGCCATGGAGCATGTTCCACAGAAGTGTGACCAGATGCGGAGGAAAATTCTTCTTAATTAATTTATAAAATAGACCATCCAACCACACCGTGTCAAAGGCCTTTTCTAGGTCTATAAAACATGCCCCAACGCAATCCCCTGAATTCCTAGACCAGCAGATATCGGATACAAATTTTGTTACAGCATGTACGGTGGAGTGTTTAAAACGAAAACCAAACTGATGTTCAGGAATAATATCGTTAATTGTGCAAAAAGAATTTATAGCTTTATTGACGGAGATCTCAAATACTTTGCTAATATTGGGTAACAAGCTAATCGGTCTATAGTTGTTGGGTGAACTATCGTCTTTTCCTTTCTTCTTTATGAAAATAACTTTAGCCGTTTTCCATGCCTTAGGGAAATATGATAAGTTTAAAGAATTGTTAAAGAGTATGCTGTATAAGTAGATATATGAGCTCGGAAGATTTTTTAATGCAATATTTGGGATTTTATCGTGGCTTGCTGATTTCTTGTTATTTAGTTTTTTAAGAGTGTTTTTAAGATCTGTAAATGAGGTAAAGTAATCTTCTATATTGCTGTTCGGATCGGGGTTATGAGCTGGATTTTGATTTGTGAAGTTGCAAAGAGTTGTATTCTTTTCCCTATTTTCGGCTATTGTTTGTTGGAATTCTTGGATTTTTTTATGGACAATGTGAGTGTGCTGAGGTTTGCCTAAACTGTCATTTTGTGTAAATACTTGTTCAAAGTGGGTTCCAAGAATATTTAATGTATCTGTTGTGTTTGATATAATAAAAGAATTTTGTGAGTCTTTGGCAAGTTGTGATATGTCTATTCCGGCTTTTTGTAATAGATCTATGTTTGAATTAGGGATTTTTAAAGTATTTGATGTTGAATGTGATTGTTGCCGGAATATTTGGTTAATTGCCGGAAAGAATTTTTGTGTATTTCTTGGAGAAATGTCGGACACTTTTTTTTTCCAAAAATTATTTACCGAGCGTGTGAATTCTGATTTAATTTGGTGTTTAATTTGTTTTAAAAGATATTTCAGTCTGTGCAAGATGGGAAGGAGCGTAGTATTAAAGCGAAGCATATTTCTATACTTATTGTATTTAGTTAATATCCTTCGCTTTAAGCACCGTAAGTGTTGGATTTTATCTGTTATATATTTGTCTGTGGAATTAAAGTTACTGTCAAATTTCGGTACCGCAATGTCAATTGCATTACGTATATTTTCGTCTAATTTGTTAATGAAGGAATCTATTTCAGTTGTATTGAGATTTAGGTTATTGGGAATATCTACCACGGTTTGTTCAAGATGGTGTTTAAATTTAGTCCAGTCCGCGCGGGCGTAATTATATCTGTAAGTGATACTCTGTTGTTCGAGATGTAATACGTCTTGTTCGTCGATTGTAGGTTTGAAGTTAATTACTAGTGCTCTATGGTCACTATCTATATCTATTGTTTTTAAATTCCTGTTCTGAGTTAAATTAGAAATGTTCAGTCTGCAGTCGGCAATGCAGATATCGAGAAAAGAGTTATACTTAGGGTACGAGGGTAGTTCCGATCCGTAAAGCATGGCTTTAAATTCAATTTGGTTTCGAAGATACCATAAGTGAAGAAGGGTACCACGGCTATTATTAATGTGATTACCCCAAGATGAATGCTTGGCATTGAGATCTCCAGCCAATATATAGTAATTATTCATATTATTTAATTGTAATTGATCAAAAATTTGGTTGAATTCAATTGCAAATTCCTTTTTGCAGCTACTGGGGGCGTAAGCTGCAATTAGGAATAGTTTTTTATTCGACTGTAACTTTATCTCTAGTATTGTTGTCTCTAGACAAATAGGATTCGTTGTGCTTAATAATTGAACTTTTTTGAATTTAACGGGCTTTCTAACAAGGATAGCAGTAACTCCACCCAGTCTAGCATTTACCCGGTCTGTTCGAACAAGGTTGTAACCTTTGAAACTTAATTTATGATTACTGTTTATTTTGGTTTCACACAAAAAGGCGAAATCCGGTTTATGTTTACCTAGTATGTCTGCCAGATTGGCTCTTCTTTCATTAGTAACTATGGAGTTAATGTTCATTGAAAGAATTTTTATATTGTCAAGACGGGCAAATGACGGTATACCTGTTAAATTATTTGGAGCCATAGGGGAGCTCAATATTTAATGTATTTGCTATTACTCCAATGTTATGGTTATTTATGGCTATTTTTGCATAGAGATCGTTAAATTTGGAGTCTAGTAGATGAGAAATAGATTCTTTGATGGATTCTATGAGTTGTATATTGTTATTTTGTGGCTGAGGCGGAATAACTGTAGTGAATGGTTGAAACTGTGCGATTTGTGCCTGAGGTGGATGGGTCGTATTATGTTGACCGCGCGCGACCTGGCTAAAACTTAAATTTGGTCTAATTCTTCTTTCTAAACTGGCGGCGATCTGTTCTCTTTTTTGTCTGATTTGATCCTTTTTAATTTCTATCTTTTCCTTCATTTCTAAGATCTTCGGACAACCCCGATAAGATGCTGGGTGACCGAAGTTCTTACAAATTGTACAATAGATTAGATTCGGATCGTTTTGAGCGCCTTCATTTAGCGGTGGAAGACTACACTCTCCCGGCGTGTGATTTGAATTGCATTTAACGCAGCGATATTCCAAGTTACAGTTCGAAGCTACATGGCCCAATCGCTGGCAGCGTTTACATTGTATGGTATCTTTCCTAATCAGTTTTTCCCATTTTATTAAAGAATGGTATACGACTCGAATTTGTTTTAAGTTTTCTATTTTACTATTCGGGGATAGTTGCACTATGTATATCGGTAATTGTTTATTATTCATCATAGAATTACGCGTAGAAAAGCGGTTGACCTTGAGAAATTCTAAATGAGGGACATTTTTGTTTTTCAATTCTTCCAGAATTTCCTCTGGATCAATGTTGCTGTCGAGATCTTTTAGTAAGACTGTTATTTTCTTCTCGCATTTCGGTGTATATGTATAAAATAAAATGTTATTATTTTTTAATGACGAGCACGATGTTTTATAATCTAGCAGAGAGTCGGTGTATAATATTTGTTTATCAATACTGATCTTTTTCAAGTAAAATTTGGTAGCGCTATTGCCTGATTTGATAATATCAATGATTTGTTTTGACTGAACATTAAATAATATTATTGGCGGCGGTTTGCCAGCGCGAGCGATACCTGAGTCCAGAGTTTCGGAGTTTTTGGGTCTGGACTTCGATGAGCTGTTTATGGCTGTGTTTTTGTTCATCGGTTGACTAGGGGTTGTAAGGGGGGTCGGAGACACTCGTACCGAAGTATTCTTGGTAAGGCTCTCCTTCGATTTTCCTTCAGCCTTGGGATTTCCAGAGCCTTCTTGAGCCTGCATTGCCGCTAATTTTTTCCTTGCGAAAGAAGGAGACTCAGCAAGTCTCCTTTTGTTGGAATCTTGAGTGGTTTCCATATGTTCCTCTTTCTCCAAGATTTGGAAACGGTTTGTTGTTTCAAAGGAATCTTCAGAAATCCTAGGTGATATTTTATTCTTTGAGACCGTGGTTTTAGCTTCTTCTAGATGTCTAGTTAGCTTCTCGATTGTTTTTTTTTGTTCTATAAACAAATTGTACAACTCCTCGTACGAGGGTTTGCTCGACTGACTAGAACTCGTACCCGGTAAGGAATGCAATTCCATTTTTTTCGCTTCTTCCGTTGTCTTCGTTGGTTTCGGTGGACTCTTTTTTGGCGCCAATGTATTTTCTCCAGATGTCGAGCTCTTCCTCCCCATTATTTTTGGTTTCGGAATAGCTTTACTTGGGGTTTTGTTGTTTAAATTTAATATTTGACTAAGGTTTATGTCGGTGCATAGCCTTCTGATTGTCGAGATATCGCTCGTTAATTTCTGTGACTCCGTTCGAACTTGAGTTGTCACCGGTGCATGTAATTTAATTTCTTCTTTCTCACTTTTTGTATCACTAAAACCTTCATTGCACTTTTTGTTTTCCGTCGTGAATTGATATTAAATGTTTATAATAATAATGGTAGTTTTTTTTTCGCACTGTAATACACTGATGGTTGGCTTGAAAAACGTGTCACTTTGTCGCCTGGCGCGGGTACTAAGTTGCTTCGGGTAGTTTTATGGTTCAAGAGGAGCACGTGGGGCACGTCCTTCCTCTACGAAGTCACAAACCGAACTGGGATACTGACCACTATACTATCGAGGATCGGATTGTTAATAACATTTCGAGATGCGGACTTAAAATAATACTTATAATATGAATCAATTAAATAATGTTAGCACCACCAATGTTTGTCAGACATTTTTTGAAATTTGGGACTCTTGTCTATGTCTGTTAGGTTAGACAAAAATCGCATATTTATATTATTATCAAGACAAATTATGTTTTTGGTATATAATATTCTTTTATCATATGCCTTTCGGTTGGTATGATATATAGTTGGAACACTGTTAAGGTCTTGAATATATCCTTCGGCATCTAAGTGAGGGAAACTTTCCGGGGGAATGTATCCCGTGCCTCTAGCAGTTTCAAAATATTGCGTATCAGGGAATACAGAACTGTATATTAAACTGTTAGAGTGTATGAGAGGTATGCCAGCCCAATGACTTCTTATTAATTTTAATATGAATAAATCTATCCTGACTAGATCTGCTTCGATGTATAGTTTTGTATTGCTAACTTTTTTCGTAAAATTAGAATCTGCTGTTCTATATCTATTTAAGCAGGCTCTCAAACATTTCCTTTCGAAAAGCCTTAGTTTCTCCATCATACTCGCACTTAAGTTGAACCAAATCTGGCAGCCATATGTTAGAATTGGTCTAATTAGCATTTTGTAGCAAAGAATCTTTACCCTCTTATGTAATACTTTAGAATAGAATAATTTTCTGTAGTTAAAGAATGCTTTTTGAGCCTTGTCAATTTGTATCTGAACGTGTTGTATGAAATTTAATTTGAAATCCAGATGAACACCAAGATATTTGACTATCTTCTTATGAGGAATAGCTATGCTGTTAGTTTCACCGTCATTTAATTTAAAATGTTTTGTAAATAATCTTACATTTGTGTTTGCATCAGATATCTTGGAGATGTAAGGACGGAATAGTATAGTTTCACATTTGGCGATGTTTATTTTCAGTTTCCACGTGTTAAGGTAATTTTTAACTTTTATAAATATTTTCTGAAGTTCTTTGTTGATTTTCGTAACTTTGTTGTCTTTTGAATAAATTAATATATCGTCTGCAAATGCTACTGCAAATTTTTTCGGGTCACTATTCATGTTGAACATACGCAGAAGGTCACTGATATAAATACTGAATAAAATCGGGGAATTTACCGTTCCTTGCTGTTGTTACGTGCGGCGCTTTATTTTCCGCGTGCCGTCCGCCGTCGAGCGGGTGTCAACGGACGGTAGATTCCGCGCGTTCTAGCTAATACGAAAATTTTGTAGCTCTCCCCAGACTATGTTGAGGAGAGGACAGGATGGATGGGCCGATCTGTTGAAACCCGTACAGGTTTATTGAAGTCGAAACTTGAAGGAATAAGGATTTTAAATAATATTGTTTTCGAACAAAGAATTGACTGGTAAAATAAAGTCTATTCAACTGCAAAGGAAATTGTACAAATCAAAGAATAATAGAGAGAGAGAAAATCTTTGGAGTTATGACCTTTCAATTATAAAATGACAATGTAGGGGTGGTGAAACTAATTCGAAACGTAGTTCGAATGAATTTCCCATTTACAAAATTATTAATGATTCCTTACTTTTGACGTTTCGATTCAGGACTCGTAATCAGTGAAATAGACAGTGAAAATATTCAATATTAAGCTTAGTAAAAACTGGAACTCACCCTGTTTTCCGGTGGTTGTACAATTATAATTCTACGAGACGTGTATAAATGGAGCGTGCGGGCTTGCACTCGTTCCGGTATAAATAGTACAATTTTGGTATTAATCGCTGGGAATACAAATTTCCTGAGTGTTTGCGAATCTAGACAGAGAAGACGAATTAGAAGTTGCACTTCGGTATGAACGCACGTTGACTTATAACTAACGGATTAAAATTATAGATTATACGATACAGACATTTGATAAACGATACTATAAAAGGGGTAATTCAATTTTGATCTAAGATCTCACGCGAAACGCTGAGTCCTTCGGCACTGTTTATCGATACCGAACTATTTCTCACTGGGAATCGAAGATTCTCCTTACGGTTTCGCGGGCTAACAATCACGCACTACGCGACTTGACGATTGAAAGCCAAGAGATATTTAAGTTAACGAGGATATCTAACTAGAATGTTTGACGAGGATATCAAAGTCCGTCACCGCGTATCAAACTATTGAAGTTATTCGCGGATAACTTGGCTTAACGACACCCCGGACTCAATGCCTACGCACCTCGCGACTTTCCAGACAAGAGTGACGAGTTAATCTCGCCCTGGGTCTCACGAAGGGTGGACCCATGATGGAGGTGGTAGCCACGTTCCGTGGTCACGTTATGCTTAGTTTTTGATTCCGGTAATGCAACTCTTTATTCTTCTTCTCTGTTCAGTTGTCTCTAACTGCCTATTTTAAGTGATATATGATGGAATGCGCTACGCACGTCGATTCCATCACGCTCTTAGTATTATGTTGGCTAGAACGCAGATGAAACTTAATATTTAAGATGAAACAGAAGAGAATGGAAAAATCCGATATAAAAATTTAGTTCGGGACGTAACACTGTAGACCATTTTTTATTTGAAACGTTTTAGTGGACAGAGTATCCCCGTTTACAGTTTGGAAGGATTTATCTAAAAGCATATCCCATAGAATTTTAGTCAAGTGAAAGGGGAAGTCCTTCTTGATAAGTTTATAGAACAAACCTTCGATCCAAATGGTATCAAAGGCCTTCTCCAAATCAATAAAGCAAGCTCCAACACAGTCACCCGCATTTCTTGCCCAGCAAATATCGGATACGAATTTGGTAATTGCATGTATCGTTGAGTGTTTGTATCTGAAACCGAACTGCTGTTCGGGAATAATATTGTTTGTTGTGCAGAATGAATTTAGAATTTTATTAATTATTGTTTCAAAAACTTTACTGATGCTGGGCAGCAAACTAATGGGTCTATAACTGCTGAGAAGTGAGTCATCTTTTCCTTTTTTTATCAAGGATATTACTTTAGCTCTCTTCCAGGATGTAGGAAAATAGGCTAAATTAAGGGCATTATTAAATAAAATACTATAAAGATAAATATATGATTTAGGTAAGTTTTTTAGCGCGACGTTTGGGATTTTGTCAGGACCGGAAGACCTTTTGCTATTGAGCTTTTTAAACAAATTTTGTAGGTCAATGTATGACATAAAATAATTAAGAGGCAAGGCTTCTAAATGAGGGTTATGTGACGGATTATGAGAAGAAAATGTACAAAGTGTTGTCGAAGTCATTTTGTCCACATTTATAGCTTCTCGGAGATTTTGAACTTTCTTAGAAACTATTTCCGCGTGTTGAGGGATGCCTAGTTCCGTGTTTTGTGTATTAACTCTTTCAAAGTGAGCACCTAGTATATTTAGTATTTCGGATTTGTCAGTTATTATAAAAGCATTGTTGGGATCTTTGGAAAGAAGAGCTGTATTGGTTCCTGCTGTTTGTAGTAATTCTGTGTCTGATGCTGGGACTTTTATATTATTTATTTGCTGATGCGGTTGCTGATTAAAGATTTGCCTTATGGATGGAAAGAACTTTTTGGGCTCTTTTGGGGTAATATTTGCTATTTTTTCTTCCCAAAATTTATTAACCGAATGTGAAAATTCAAATTTAATTAAATACTTTACTCTTTTCAATAGTTTTTTTATTCTTATTATTAATGGTAAAAGTGAAATATTGTAATGTAAAATGTTTGTATATCTATTGTATTTCGTCAGTAAAGTGCTTTTTATTCGTCTTAGATGTTGTATTTTCTCCGTCACGTATTTGTCTGTAGAAGTAATGTTATTGTTGGATTTAGGTACCGAATGGTTAATTGCGTCACGTATGTTTGTGTCTAGTTCGTCTATGTATGTGTCTATTTCAGTGATTGTTAGGTTTCTGTCATTAGGAATGTCTATCATTTTATTAGTAAGGTAATTTTTAAAATCCGTCCAGTTTGCTTTTGTATAGTTGTAATAGTTTGGTGAGGTACGATTTTCAAAGTGGAAGCAATCAATTTCCTTTGAAATCATTCTGAAATTTAGAATAAGCGCTCGGTGGTCACTATCTATATCCATGGTCTTAAGATTATTGTTAATACTTAGATTGAACGCTTCCAAACGGTTATCGGCAAAACATATGTCTAGGTATGAATTATATTTTGGAAAGGAAGGTAGTTCAGATCGGTACAGAATCGATTTATATTCAATTTGATTTCTCGAATGCCAAAGGTTTAGGAAAGTTCCTCGACTATTATTGGTGATGTTACCCCAAGACTCGTGTTTCGCATTCAGATCTCCCGCTAATATGTAGTAGGTATTTCTATTGTTTAGTTGCAGAAGATCAAACAATTGTTGCCACTCTATGGCAAATTCTTTTTTGCAACTACTCGGTGCGTATGCAGCAATTACATATAACTTAGTATTTTGGTTCATCTTGACTTCGACTATTGTTGTTTCTAGGCAACTATTATTAGTTGCGTTAGGTAAATTTATTTGGAAGCAATTTATATGTTTCTTAACGAGAATCGCCGTTCCTCCACCCTGTCTGGAGTTTGGCCTATCAGATCTTAACAATATGTAATCTTGAAAGTTTAGTCTATGACTTTTGTTTATTTTCGTTTCACATAAGAGGGCAAAGTCTGGGTTATGCTTTCTCAGAATATCTGCCAGATTGGCTCTTCTCTCGTTTGAGATTAATGAATTCACATTCATTGAGAGTAATTTAATTTTTACGTTATTATTAGGCGCCATGATCTAGTGAGTATTTGTATTATATGAAAAATCAATGTCTAACATGTTCCCGATGAATTCTATTTTTTCGTTATTATCTGCGATTTTCTCGTATAAATCTGTTAGTTTGGAATCTAGTAAATGTGTAATTGTTTCTAAAAATTGTGTTTGTGGGATTGCTTGTGTGCTAGGTTGTATATGTTGTCTTGTGTGTGTGTGAGGCATGGATGAGGGTGTAGACGGAGGTGGTCTTGGTGGTGATAATGGCAGTGATGGATATACCGGATTTTGAGTACCACGAACTATTTGGCTAAAAGTAATGTTAGGTCTAACTCTGTTTTCTATGTTACTAATATGTTGATGTCTTTTTTGGTGAATTTGTGTCCTTTTTAGTTCAATTTTTTTGTTCATTTCTAAAATTCTGGGACAGCCTCTATATGAGGCAGGGTGACCATAATTGTTACAGTTTATACAGTAAATATTACTAAAATCAATATTCTCCGACTCGTTATGAAGAGGCAGATTACATTCCCCCGGGCCATGTTTCTCTTTACATTTTACGCAACGGTAATCCAAATTACAGTTCGATGCCACGTGGCCCAACCTTTGACACCGCTTACATTGAATTGTTTCCCGCTTTACAAGTTTCTCCCATTTAACAAGGGTATGAAATACTACACTTACTTGTTTTAAATTGTTTAAATTACTGTCAGGAGATAATTGCACAAGATAAATAGGAAGCTGTTTGTTTACATTTTTTGATTTGTTTGTATAAAATCTGTTTACTTTAATAAATTTTAAATTTGGGACTTTCATATTGTTCAATTCATCTAAAATTTCTTGGGGTTCGAAGTCACTATCTATATTTTTCAATAATATTGTTATATTTTTTTCGGCATTGGGAGTATAAGTGAAAAATGGAATGTTTTTTAGTTTCAGAGCAGCGCATGCTTTTTTATAATCTACGAGTGACTCTGTTATTAACAATTGTTTGAAGTTATTGATCTTTTTTAAGTGAAAATATGATAAATTTGCGTTCGATTTTAGAATGTTAATTGTTACTTTAGGATGTGGATTTAATAGTGTTATAGGTGGGGGTTTTCCCTTACTAGATATCCCTGTTACGGATGTATTTACATTTCCTCCTTGTTTGGGCTGCTTGTTTTTTTGTGCGGGTGTTATACCCATTGGTAGTGATGAGCGGCTCCCTGTGGCGGTATGAGGGGTGGTGAAGACCTGCGATTTCTCTGTACTTTCCTCGCTTGTTTTCCCTAGTAGAACCTCGTGCTCTTCTCTGGTACTTTTAGCCGTAATTTTTTTCCTTGCGGTGGTATAGTCCAGTCAAATTAATCATTAAAATAGAAGTAAGGTTACAAAAATTCCCATAGAGCTAAAAATTGGTATGAATGTTCAGAATACTATTATAAATGAATTGTGAAAAGTCCCCATCAATCCCCCTTGTGCAAAAAATTTTATTGATGGTGAAAGTTTGCAAAAATAGGTTTTTCGCGTTTTTCAGCTAAACGGTGAGTTTTACAGCAAAAATAGTTCAGACAAAAATTGTAGATCATCCGATTCTCTACAAAAAATGTATCCACACTTTTTTTCATAAGTATTGCCATTTCCGTGATACAGCGGTTCAAAGAACTGAAGAAATTATTTTATTCGTAATATGCACGTTAATGTACTTTTATATACATTTTTGAACCGTTATACGAGTACAAATATGAGTCCCTATGTCTTATACATACAAATTATAAAATTCTTAGAATATAAATGAACGTCATAAACTCCGCCCCTATTTTAATTTAGTCCCATGGCCTTGAGTAACATTTGTCTTCCACTCAATTGTCAGCGTGGCGATGCTCGTATACCTGCTCCGTTTCAAAGGTCTCATACTCAACAAAATACTGTTAGTCGTAAGCATTCCTTCGTAGTGACAACTCGTGGCTATCGCTTATATTTTGTAACAAAGTTTGTGCATTTTACTGTTTTTAAAAAAAAATGTCGCAATTCTGCTTTATTTGTAGTCAACCTTTGACTGAAAGTGGAGTTGTTACTGTTGATCGCGGCATGAAAGCATTAATTGATGCAAGTATTGAAAGAGGTGATGAGTTTTCGGAGTACCTGAAAGACCAGACATCTGTAAAAATTCATGTGCAGTTATAATCACTAATGGAATTCACTTCCTTCTTTCTATGTACGGAGCTCCAAAAAAAGTTACCTGCTTGGATAAACTCCGATACTTATATTTTGCAAAAAAAAACTTATAATAAAAAACAAGTGCAATTAGCTTGTCTTCCCCCAACCTCTGCTGCTGCTCAACAACATCTATTCCGGGTATATTATCAAGTTCAAGTGTGGCTTGGAAATAAAATGGATCCAGAAGACTGGGGTTGGAAGTTAGTTGACAATGCATTGGAACCAATTCATACGTTACTCCCACCTGCACCAGAAAAACTCCTTAACACAATCTTTTGCAATTGCAAAAAAGGTTGCAATGCTAAATGCGGCTGTAAAAAGGTTGGACTGTTTTGTTCTTTAGCATGTACCAATTGTCAAGGACAGTCGTGCTCCAATGTTGAATCGATACTAGATGAGGATAATTACGATATCAGTGATGAGACATATGATGTATCACTTTTAGAACATATTTGTATCCAGCAGGAAGATGAAGAAAAAGAAGATGATGAAAACGAAGACAGTACACTAGAAGTTCCATTGGATTATTATGAATCCGACGAATAATTTTTCCAAATTATTTTTTCATTTATATATTACATAATTTACACAGCTTTCATCATTTTCAATACTCAATTTGAATTCAATAGGATCACAATAGATCGTGGAATAGGCCTACCGGGGAAACCACGTTAAAAAAAAGCGCCAAGCACACTACCTCATAGGTGGTGTGGAAACGTGTGCATATTACGAATAAAATAATTTTTTCAGTTCTTTGAACCGCTGTATCACGGAAATGGCAATACTTATGAAAAAAAGTGTGGATACATTTTTTGTAGAGAATCGGATGATCTACAATTTTTGTCTGCACTAGTTTTGTTGTAAAACTCACCGTTTAACTGAAAAACGCGAAAACCCTATTTTTGCAAACTTTCACCATCAATAAAATTTGTTGCACAAGGGGGATTGATGGGGACTTTTCACAATTCATTTATAATAGTATTCTGAACATCCATACCAATTTTTAGCTCTATGGGAATTTTTGTAACCTTCAAAGTCTTATTTGACTGGACTAGTAGGCGACGACGTCATTCTTCTTTTATTTGATTCCGGCGTTTCGTCCATCTCCTCCTCGGTGGATAAGATTTGAAAGCGATTTACAGATTCCCAATTGTTCTTGTTGCCAGGCAATGATGGCGACTGTTTGGCATTGCTCTGTATTTTCTTTGCTTCTGCTAATTGCTTTGAAAGAAAATCAATTTTTTTATTTTGTTCCAGGAATAGATTTAGAAGGTCCTCGTATGATATTTTGTCTGCGATTTCTTTACTAGTCCTCGGAGACGCTTTCTTTTTCGATGTATTTTTCATTTTGTCTTCTTCTCTTATTAGTTGAGAGCACTTGTCTGCGGATATATTTTCTATTGACATGATATTTTCGAGAGAATGACTCTTTGAGCGTAGTTTTGGTTGAGGTACTTTTTTGTTAAGCGCCGTATTTTTTATTTTAATTAACTGGCTTAGATTTATGTCTGCGCATTTGGATCTACAAAGATTGAATTCTGGGATATTCAATTTCTTCGGAGTTAAAATTTTTCTGGGAGGCGAAGAGACTACCGGACTATTTTCTTCTTGATTTTCACTCTTGATTTTCTCGATAACATTTTCTTTTTCCTCCGTTGTAGATAGTTCCGAGGGAAGAAGAAAAAGAAATTTTAATTTACACTCACAAACTTCTCGTTTCTTTTCTGATGTCTATAAATGCAGGTTAATTGCACACACTTTTTCACACTAACTATAACTGGTAACACTATTATGTTAGATAAACAACAAAATGTACACTTTACGTAATTATACCTCTCGGTAAAAACTATGACTATAGGAATAATTGAGAAGCACGTGTGGCAAGGAGCGCTCCAAAGCACGTCCTTCCTCCTCGGTGACACTGACCGAACTGGGATACTGACCACTTTTTTTTTTTTTTTGTAACAGTATGTTTATTGTGCCAATAAATAAATATAGACAGGGGGTACAATAAACCTAAACATACGAAAAAAGGATAACAAGAAAAAGAAAATATTTACAATGAGATTATAGGCTCATACATAGAGCACGCGCAATCTGAACAATATATACAATGCCGGCTGCACTTAATGCTACAGTTGTCGTTTAGAAGAAGTTACATAACTTATGCAATATAAATCAAGTATGTATAGAAAAACGGCACAAAAACTATACAATCAATCAAAAAAGCAAAGAAAATACGAAATAGAATTGACAATTAGAGTACAATCATTATGAAAATATGGAAAATGTTTGCGAATGTTAACTAAAACTAGATAATAACAAAAATAATACATGTTTCCGGTAGAGCGATGGACCCCGGGCCCTTGCGAGCAAGGCTGGGGTATTGACGATTATACAAACAATCACGAACAGGTGGTATTTACAATAGAGCTAAAACATGCAAAAACATAGCAAAAATGGAAGATAATATTATTATACTGATATAATAGGTTCATACGTAGGACACGCGTAATTCAAACAATATGTACGATGCTCGCTGCGCTTAACGCTGCAGTTGTCAATCACAAGAAATTACATTACTTAAACAGTAAACATTAACGGTGAACAGAAACGGTATAATAACTATACAATCAATCAACTTTAAAGGAAATACAATGAGAATATAACTGGCAGTTAGTGTACAATCTCTAGGAATTTGGTAATTACGTTTACGAATTAATGAGTAAATTGATAATAATAAATGAAAAAATTATTATAATAAGATTAATAACAAAAATAATTCAACCTCCCCGGCGGGGAATCGAACCCCGGTCTCCCGCGTGACAGGCGGGGATACTGACCACTTTTTTTTTTTTTTTTTTTTTTTAAGGATCGTTTATTAAAGCCCAAGGTAACATACAATAGGTACAATTTGACTTAGCCTAGGAAAAACGAACTGAAAAACCAGGCAACGTATAATACTGAAAAGACAATTAATACTTGGCCTAATAATGACTTAGGCTCTCACTGTCTTATACCATAACTAAGATCTATCTTTTATAAAACAATGACATAGTGATAATTATAAAAGTATATAAACTTAACCTATATTAATTAAGCATAGAAAGGGCGAAGAAAAACTATGCTGTCTTTATTTGGTAACTGCGTCGAGAATAAATAATCTAACATCTAAGAAAAGTACACACACAGTCAATCATACCAGCACACAAGGGAACGCGGAAATGTACAACGCATGGGGGGGAAGAACAGTAATCAACTCGCACACTTCTCACACACTCATACAACACACACGCACCGCAAACGCCCGCGGCGCCACATATATTTACATGTTTAATAAAATATAAAATATTAACACTATTATAAGATATATATAACATGTATATAAAATGAAGTATATTATCAAGTAATAAAATTACGATTACAGAACATTGAATAGACTAATAAAAGAATAAAATACATATATCAATAACAAAAATAAACAAAAATAAATACCTCCCCGACGGGGAATCGAACCCCGGTCTCCCGCGTGACAGGCGGGGATACTGACCACTTTTTTTTTTTTATTTTTTTTTTAAAAAGATCGTTTATTAAAGCCCAAAAAAAAAACAATACAATAACAGTAATAACTTAGCCTAGGAAAAACGAACTACAAAACCAGGCTGCTGGATAATACTGAAGAGACATATAATACTGCGGCCTAAGAATAATTAGGCTCTCGATGTCTTATACGGTAACAATAGAATGAATTATAAAATAATAAAGATATTCCTTAATATAAATATATAAAAAATAATAATACGTTAGAATAAGCATAGAAAGGGCAGGAAAAAACTATGCTAACTTTGTTTGGTAATTGCGTTGAATAAATAACTTAAGACCTAAATAATACGAAATAATCATACATACATGCATACAAGGGAAAACGCGAAATGGTACAACGACGAGGGGGGAGAACAATAAAAACGCCATACACACAAACACACACACACGTATCATATGTATCACACACGTATCAGACTAGCTAAGAAGAGCTTGGATAATCATATGATATTAATATTGTGTAACTATAATAAACATATACTAAGTAAAGGAAATATTATACATTATCAGATAATAACTATCTAGTGAATATAATATCTTATATGCCAAAGAGGGAGGTGAAAGAAATGAGGGAAGGAAATATAAGGGGGAGGGGAGAGAGAGAGAGAGAGAGAGAAGTAAAGAGAGAGATAGAAAGAAAAAGAGAGATAGAAGGAAAGAGAGAGAGGAAAAAAAAATAAACCTCTTTGGCCTCCCCGACGGGGAATCGAACCCCGGTCTCCCGCGTGACAGGCGGGGATACTAACCACTATACTATCGAGGATCGGATTATTGTAAACATTTCGAGAAACGGTCTTAAAAATAAATAAACAATTATATAAAAGGTAAGAGTGATTAACTCCACCAGTATTTATCCAATATTTTTTGAAATTTATGACTGGTGTCTATATGAGTTAATTGTGATAAAAATCGCATATCTGTATTATTAACTAAACAATTTATATTTTTATCATATACCATCTTTTTATCATACGCTTTTCTATTTACATGATATATAATTGGAATGTTATTTTCATCTTGAATGTATCCCTCAGCATCTAGGTAAGGGAAACTTTCCGGGGGAATGTAGCCCGTACTCTTTGCAGCTTCGAAATATTCATTATCAGGGAATATAGAACTGTATATCAAACTATTAGAATAAATAAATGGAATACCGGCCCAGTGGTTACGGATTAGTTTTAAGATGAATATATCGATTCTAACTATTTCTGCCTCCAGGTAAAGATTTGTGTTGCTGACTTTCTTTGTGAAATTTGATTCGGCTGTCCTATATCTATTTAAGCACGCACGGAGACACTTTCTTTCAAATAACCGGAGCTTTTCCATTGTACTCGCACTCAAGTTAAACCAAATCTGACAGCCGTATGTTAGAATTGGGCGGATTAGTGTCTTGTAACAAAGGATCTTTACCTTCTTATGTAAAACTTTAGAGTAAAATAGTTTCCTATAATTAAAAAACGATTTTTGGGCCTTATCAATTTGTATTTGTACATGCTGATTGTAATTTAGCTTAAAATCAAGGTGAATGCCAAGATATTTAACAATGTTTTTGTGTGGAATAACTGTACCGTTATTTTCTCCGTCGTTTATTTTAAAATGTTTCGCAAATAATCTAACATTCATGTTGGCATCCGAGATCCTGGAAATATATGGCCGGAATAATATTGTTTCACACTTTGAAATGTTAATTTTCAGTTTCCATGTGTGTAGGTAATTTTTGATCTTTATAAATATTTTTTGCAAATCCTTGTTAATTTTCGTTACTTTGTTATCTATTGTGTAGATCAATAAATCGTCGGCAAATGCTATAGCTGATTTTTTAGGGTCATTGTTAATATTAAACATACGGAGTAAGTCACTGATATAAATGCTAAACAGGATCGGAGAATTAACTGTTCCTTGTTGGAGCCCGTTCTTAATTTGAAATGTTTTTGTAGATAACGTGTCCTCAATTGCTGTTTGGAAGGATTTGTCGAAAAGCATGCCCCATAATATTTTGGTTAAGTGAAAAGGAAAGTTCTTTTTGATAAGTTTGTAAAAGAGTCCGTCTAACCATACCGAATCAAAAGCCTTTTCCAAATCTATGAAGCAAGCTCCGACACAGTCGCCCGCATTTCTTGCCCAACAAATATCGGAAACGAACTTTGTTATGGCATGTATAGTCGAATGCTTGTACCTAAACCCAAACTGTTGTTCGGGTATAATATTATTTTGTTCGCAGAATGAATTAATTGTCTTGTTTATAACTATTTCAAAAACTTTACTAATGTTGGGTAATAAACTAATGGGTCTATAACTATTGAGAGAACTATCGTCTTTCCCTTTTTTGACCAAGGAGATAACTTTGGCTATTTTCCAAGCTTTTGGAAAATAAGCTAAGTTTAAGGCATTGTTAAATATGATGCTATAAAAATATAGATAAGAATTTGGTAAATTTTTTAGAGCGATGTTTGGAATTTTATCATGGCTGGCGGATCTTTTACTATTAAGTTTTTTGAATAAGATTTGAAGGTCAGACTGAGAGATAAAATATTTAAGTGGAGATTTTTCTGACTGAGGGTTATTAGATGGATTTTGTACAGAAAATGTACAGAGAGTTGTCATAACCCTTTTATCCATATCTATAGCTTCTTGCAGTTCCTGTACTTTTTTCAAAACTATTTCGGAATGTTGAGGAATGCCTAAATTCGTATTTAATGAATTGATTCTTTCAAAGTGAGCCCCGAGTAGGTTTAATATTTCGGTCTTTTCAGTTACTACAAAGGAGTTATTAGAATCTTTAGAGAGGAGATCTGTGTTGGTCCCTGCTGCTTGTAACAGTTCTGCATCTGTTTCAGGGATTTTAATATTATTTATTTGAGCATGTGTACGCTGCATAAACAGCTCTCTTATTGCCGGGAAAAACTTTTTCGGGTTTTTTGGATTGATATTCGAAATTTTTTCCTTCCAAAACTCATTGACCGAGTGCGAAAATTCAATTTTAATTAGATATTTGACTCTTTTTAATAATGTTTTTAATCTCTTTATTATCGGTAATAGCGAGATGTTAAAATAAAGAATATTTGTATATTTGTTGTATTTAGTCAGTAATGTGCTTTTAAGTCGTTTTAAACGTTGTACTTTATCAGTCGTGTATTTGTCCGTAGAGTTAGTATTATTGTTAAATTTGGGAACCGCATGGTCAATTGCGTCACGTATGTTTGTATCCAAGTCGTCTATGTATGAATCTATTTCTGTAATAGTCAGATTTCTGTCATTAGGTATATCTATAATTCTATTTGAGAGATGATTACGGAATTGCGTCCAGTTTGCCTTTGTATAATTGTAACTGTTTTTTGAGGTACATTGTTCAAATTGTAAAAAATCTAAATCTCTAGTTTTTGTTTTGAAATTTATAACAAGCGATCGATGGTCACTGTCTATGTCTATTGTTTTAAGATTGTTGTTATTACTTAAATTAAAAGCTTCTAATCTATTATCAGCAATACAGAGGTCCAAAAATGAATTATACTTGGGAAATGAAGGTAATTCGGATCTATATAGAATTGATTTATACTCTATTTGGTTTCGGGAGTACCAGAGATTAAGGAAGGTTCCTCGACTGTTGTTTATGCTGTTACCCCAGGACGTATGTTTCGCGTTTAAATCTCCAGCTAATATATAATAATTATTTCTATCGCTTAATTGTAAAAAATCAAATATATGTTGCCACTCAATAGCAAATTCTTTTTTGCAACTACTAGGGGCATAGGCTGCTATTAAATATAATTTATTGATCTGATTCAATTTGATTTCTACTATGGTTGATTCAAAGCAAATATTATTTGATGCACCGGGTAAATTTACTTGAGAGCATTTTATATGCTTTCGAACAAGGACAGCCGTTCCTCCACCCTGTCTAGCATTAGGCCTATCAGATCTTAACAATAAATAATTTTTGAAGTTTATTTTATGGTTTTTGTTTATTTTTGTTTCACATAAGAAGGCAAAGTCCGGATTATGTTTTCCCAAGACGTCTGCCAGATTGGCTCTTCTTTCGTTTGAAATCAATGAATTTACATTCATTGAGAGAATTTTAATTCTGTCTTTAAAAACAGGCGCCATCAGTCTATTGAATGTTTGAATTAAACGAAAAATCTACATCTAATATATTTCCGATGAGTTCTATCTTGTTATTGTTATCGGCAATTTTTTCATATAAGTCTTTCAACTTAGAGTCGAGTAGCTGCGAAATAGTGACTTTAATTGTCTCTAGCAATTGTGTCTGTGGAATTGCCGGTGCACTTGGATATGTATGTGGTCTTGTGTGTATGGAAGGAAGAGGTGGTGTTGGTGTTGGTACAGGCTGGTATTCTGGTAACTGATTGCCACGAACAATTTGACTAAAACTCACATTTGGTCTTATTCTATTGTCTATACTATTTATAGCCAAATTCCTTTTTTGTCGAACTTGATCCTTTTTTATTTCAATTTTATTTTTTAATTCTAATATTTTAGGACAACCTCTGTAAGAAGCAGGGTGTCCGAAATTCTTACAATTCACACAGAATATTTTGCTTAAGTCATTTGGATTTGACTCGTTGAGAAGAGACAGGCCACATTTACCCGGGTCATGTTTCTCCATACATTTGACACAACGGTACTCCAAGTTGCAGTTCACTGCCACATGGCCCAACCTTTGGCAACGCTTGCATTGTATTGTGTCACGTTTTAGTAGTTTTTCCCATTTTACCAAAGTGTGAAATACTACGTTTATCCTTTTTAAATTATTAATGTTGCTATCTGGCGAGAGTTGGACCAGATAAATGGGCAATTGTTTATTTAAATTTTTTGCTTTGTTCGTATAAAATCTACTGACTTTAATAAATTTTAAATTGGGAATGTTCATATTATTTAATTCGTCCAAAATCTCTTGTGGATCAAAGTCGCTATCAATATTTTTTAGCAGTAAGGTTATATTTCTCTCTGAGCGTGGTGTATATGTAAAATAGTGGATATTATTCAATTTTAACACTTCACAAGCCTTTTTATAATCTAAAATTGATTCCGTAATTAGCAATTGCTTTGAGTTATTAATTTTTTTCAAAAGGAAATTTGATATGTTTGTAGATGATTTTATAATATCTATTATTATTTTTGGCTGTGGACTAATTAAAGTTATAGGTGGTGGTTTACTTTTCTTCGTTATACCTGTACCTGTTAGACTCGTCTTTTCTGCATGTTTTATCTCGATATTTTTGCGTGAAGTTGTTGTCATCATGGGTGACGTCATCTGGCTGCTTCCGGAGGTGCCGGGGGTGGTCTCTACCTGCGATTTCCCCTTTTCGGATACACTCGGCACCGCCCGCAAATCCTCGCGTTCCTCACGGGTACTGCTAATAATTTTCTTTCTTGAAGCGATGGGTGACGATACCAACTTTCTTTTGAACGATTCGGGCGATTCGTCCATTGATTCCTCCATGGATAAGACTTGAAAACGATTTTCGGATTCCCAAATGTTTTCTTTTACTGGAATTACTTTAGCTGGCTTTATCGTATGTTGTTGATTTTCCATTTCTGCTAACTGCTTCGTTAGATTTTCAATTTTCTTGTTTTGTTCGATGAACAAGTTGAATAAATCTTCGTACGATAATTTAGAAGACATCTCTTTGCTGGTACTTGGTGTTACTTTCTTCATCGTTGAAAGTTTATTTTCTTCTTCTTTCTTCGTTTGTTTGCTGACTTTTTCCAAGGATATTTTTTCTGCTGACATGTTAATATTAATATTTTCCAACGAGGTAATCCTTGATGGTAAATTTGGTTTTTGGCTCTTCTTATTGAGAGCAGTATTTTTAATTTTTATAATTTTGCTTAAGTTTATGTCTGCACTTTTACTTTTATTAACAGTAATTTCAGACGAGTTGGACATCTTAGGAGTAAGAATTTTTCTCGGAGATGGTAATACTACTGATGTATTTTCATTCTTGTTTTCACTTTTGTTCTTTTCTTGAACATTTTCTTTCTCCTCCGTCGTAAGAATGTATGAAGAACTGTATACACTCACTAGCTTATTATTATATATATAAATTTAATTTTTCTCTATTTATGTAAAATTATCATAATCACTAATTTTCACTTGATTATATTAATTAAAGAAAAGAGAATAAAAAAATATATTTATATGTAAAAGAAAACTTTTACAAGAAGAGAACGCGCACAATTGTACTATGCCTCTCAGGCGAAGGTTTATGACTTTGGGGTAGTTCGAGGAAACACGTGCCTCAAGGAGAGAACTAAAAACACGTCCTTCCTCCTCGGTGTCTCTGACAGAACTGGGATACTGACCACTATACTATCGAGGATGGAATTATTAGTAGAATTTCAAGAAGCGGACTTAAAATAACAAACACATCTGTACATATGATATAAAATATGATTAGCTCCACCAGTGTTTTTCAGGTATTTTTTGAAATTTAAGGCTTTTATCTATATTTGTAAGTTCCGAGAAAAAGCGCATGTCTATATTACTATCTAAACAATTTATATTTTTATTGTACAATATCTTTTTGTCGTAAGCCTTCCTATTGATATGGTATATAATTGGTATGCTATTTACATCTTGGATGTATCCCTCAGTATCTAGAAAAGGGAAACTTTCCGGGGGAATGTAGCCCGTGCTCCTTGCAACTTCGAAATATTCCGTGGCAGGGAATATTGAACTATATATTAAGCTATTTGAATAAATATATGGTATACCGGCCCAATGGTTTCTAACTAGTTTTAAAATAAATAAATCTATTCTAGCTATCTCTGCCTCGAGGTATAGATTAGTGTTGCTTACTTTTTTTGTATAGTTGGATTCTGCAGTCCTGTATCTATTTAAACAAGCTCGCAGACACTTTCTTTCGAAAAGTCGTAGCTTCTCCATAACACTGGCACTCAGATTGAACCAAATCTGGCAGCCATATGTTAGGATTGGGCGAATTAATGTCTTATAACAAAGGATCTTTACCCTTTTGTGTAAAACTTCAGAATAAAATAATTTCCTATAGTTGAAAAAAGCTTTTTGTGCCTTTTCAATTTGTGTTTGTACGTGCTGAGTAAAGTTTAATTTGAAGTCGAGGTGAATGCCGAGATATTTAACTACCTTTTTATGTGGTATAATTGTGCTAGTAGTTTCTCCATCATCTAGTTTAAAATCTTTAGCGAATAGTCTGACATTTGTGTTAGCGTCCGAAATCTTTGAAATGTAGGGCCGAAATAATATTGTTTCGCACTTTGTAATATTTATTTTTAGTTTCCATGTGTGTAGATAGTTTTTTATTTTTATGAATATTTTTTGCAGTTCTCTGTTAATTTTTGTTACTTTACTGTCTGAGGTGTATATTAATAAGTCATCTGCAAACGCTAATGCTGATTTTTTAGGATCATTGTTAATGTTAAACATACTGAGTAGGTCACTTATATAAATGCTAAACAGGATCGGGGAATTGACCGTTCCTTGTTGGAGTCCATTCATTATCTTGAATGTTTTCGTGGATAGTGTGTCCCCATTTGCGGTTTGGAAGGATTTGCCGAAAAGCATGTCCCATAAGAGTTTTGTTAGGTGGAAAGGACAATTTTTTTTAATAAGTTTATAAAAAAGCCCTTCCAACCATACTGAATCAAAAGCTTTCTCCAAATCTACAAAGCATGCTCCAACGCAATCACCCGCGTTTCTCGCCCAGCAGATGTCAGATACAAATTTTGTTATTGCATGTATAGTCGAATGTTTGAATCTAAAGCCGAATTGATGTTCAGGTATAATGTTATTTTTTTCACAGAACGAATTTATTGTTTTATTGATTGTTATCTCGAAAACTTTACTAATGTTGGGTAGTAAGCTAATAGGCCTATAGCTACTAAGACAACTATCGTCTTTCCCTTTCTTTATTAAAGCTATTACTTTGGCTACTTTCCACGATTTGGGAAAATAAGCTAGGTTTAGAGCGTTATTAAATATAATGCTGTAAAAATATATGTAAGATTTAGGTAGATTTTTTAATGCAATATTTGGAATTTTATCGTGACTAGAAGACCTTTTACTGTTAAGTTTTTTGAATAAATTTTGAAGTTCAATATGAGACAGGAAATAATTAAGTGACGAGTTTTCTGACTGAGGGTTATTGGATGGATTTTGCGTAGAAAATGTGCACAGTGTTACCGGAGTTATTTTGTCATTATCTATGGTTTCTCGAAGTTCTTGGACTTTTTTGGAAACTATTTCTGAATGTTGGGGAATACCTAGCTCAGGATTTAGTGTGTTTACTCTTTCGAAATGCGTTCCGAGTACATTTAGTATTTCGACTTTATCTGTTAATATGAAGGAATTATGTGAATCTGTAGAAAGTAGAGCTGCATTGATTCCAGCTGTTTGTAAAAGTTCTGCATCTGAGTTTGGGATTTTTATGTTATTTATTTGAGCGTGTGATTGTTGGCTAAAGAGCTGCCTTATTGATGGGAAAAACTTTTTAGGGTCTTTTGGAGAAATCTTTGATATTTTTTCCTTCCAAAACTCATTAACCGAGTACGAAAATTCTAACTTTATTAAGTATTTTACCCGTTTTAGTAACTTCTTTAGTCTCCTTATAATCGGTATTAACGAAATATTGAAATAAAGGATGTTTATGTATTTGTTGTATTTTGTCAGTATTCTGCTTTTAAGTCGTCTTAATTGTTGTATTTTATTTGTCATGTATTTGTCCGTGGAATTAATGTTATTGTTAAATTTAGGAACTGTATGGTCAATTGCGTCGCGTATGTTTGCGTCTAATTCATCTATATATGCGTCTATTTCTGTTATTGTTAAATTTCTATCGTTGGGTATGTCTATAGTTTTATTAGATAGATGTTTTTTGTATTCGTCCCAGTTTGCCTTTGCATAGTTGTAACTATTTGGCAAGGTACGTTGATCAAATTGTAGTAAATCGAGTTCCTTAGTTTTTGTTTTAAAATTTAAAAGAAGTGCCCGGTGGTCACTGTCAATGTCTATTGTTTTAATGTTATTATTAATACTTAGGTTAAAAGCGTCTAGTCTGTTGTCGGCAATACAAATGTCCAAGAAAGAATTATATTTGGGGAATGAAGGTACCGTGCGGCTCGTCAGGCTTGTCACCTGGGCGGCGGAGCTTCTCGTTTTCAACCGCCTATTCGTACCATTTTGTTTCTTGGAGTCCACTCGCTCAGCCTCTTAAAGGAAGCACCCGACAAAGTCGTAGAATTCAAATATTCTTATTAGTTTGTCTGGAGGAGCGAGACATTGTATTACATTGTTGTCTCGTCGCGCGCTTCGTTTCATCAAGGAGAATCTCCCCATGTGGTGGGGGTAATTCTGCCGGAGTTTATTCTGTTTTCACTATAGAGATGTTAGAAATCTGGTGCCTACGCCGATGTCCTCACTGTCGCCACCCAAATCGCGTTGTCTCCCTTGCTTCGATCTGCAGTGTTCTCTCTCTGCGTCTTTTAGTTCGATTTGTATGTGTAGCTCTTTTAACGAATCGCGAGGTAGAACGTCAAGTACCTTCGTGTACGTGTGACAAGAGGCATGACGCTTGACGCCTGGCGAATCAGACTCTGCCGAAACAGGCTTACCTCCTAGGTGACAGGTCTGACAAGCCGCACGGTAGTTCAGATCTGTAGAGTAATGATTTATAAATAATTTGGTTTCGAGAATACCAAAGATTAAGGAATGTTCCTCGACTATTATTTATGGAATTCCCCCAGGACACATGCTTCGCATTCAAATCTCCGGCCAATATGTAATAGATGTTTTTATCGTTTAAATGTAATGACTCAAACAAGTGTTGCCACTCTATGGCAAATTCTTTTTTACAGTTGCTAGGTGCGTATGCTGATATTAAATATAACTTATTATTTTGGGTCAACTTGATTTCCACTATTGTTGATTCCAGACAGCTATTATTTGATGAACCAGGTAAACTTATCTGAGAGCAATTTATATTTTTTTTAACTAGGATAGCCGTTCCTCCCCCCTGTCTAGCATTTAGTCTATCCGACCTTAACATTATATAATCTTTAAAATTTAATTTATGATTTTTGTTTATTTTTGTTTCACACAAAAAGGCAAAGTCCGGGTTGTGCCTTCCTAAAATGTCTGCCAGATTGGCCCTTCTCTCATTAGATATTAATGAATTTACATTCATTGAGAGGATTTTGATTCTTTCTTTAATACCAGGCGCCATGGGTCTGCCGAATGTTTGTATTAAGTGAGAAATCGATATCTAACGTATTTCCGATAAATTCTATTTTTTTATTGTTGTCTGCTATTTTTTCATATAAATCTTTTAGTTTCGAATCTAGTAACTGCGATATTGTTTCCTTAATTGTATCAAGAAATTGATTTTGTGGGTTCGCAGGTGTACTTAAATGTGTGTATGATTTTGCGTGTATTGGAGGTGAAGAAGATAGTGGTGGAGATTGATAATTCGGGATTTGGTTACCACGAACAGCTTGGCTAAAACTAACATTTGGTCTTATTCTATTTTCAATGTTGTTAATGGCTAAGTTTCTTTTTTGCCTAACCTGATTCCTTTTTAATTCAATTTTCTCTTTCATTTCTATTATTTTCGGGCAGCCTCTGTATGAGGCAGGATGTCCGTAATTTTTACAATTGACGCAATAAATTTCATTTAAATCGTGATTTGCTTCGTCAAGCGGAAGCAGGCTACATTTACCCGGGTCGTGATTATTTTTACATTTAACGCAACGGTATACTAAGTTACAATTTGAAGCCACGTGTCCCAACCTCTGACAACGTTTACATTGTATAGTGACTCTTTTTTCCAATTTCTCCCGCTTAACTAGAGTATGAAACACTACATTTATTTGTTTAAGATTATTTATATTACTATCCGGAGATAGCTGAACCAGGTATATCGGTAGCTGTTTATTTAAGCTTTTTGATTTGCTAGTATAAAATCTATTGATTTTAATGAATGTCAAACTTGGTATTTTCATATTAATTAGTTCCTCAAGAATTTCCTGTGGTTCAAAGTCGCTGTCAATATTTTTTAATAAAACTGTTATATTTTTTTCAGAACTCGGTGTATACGTGTAGAATTGAATATTATTAAATTTGAGCGCTTCGCATGCTTTTTTATAGTCTAAAATGGATTCCGTGATTAAAAGTTGCTTAAAATTATTGATTTTTTTTAAATAGAATTTTGAATTATTTAACTTTGATTTCAGTGTTTCAATCGTTAATTTTGACTGCGGATTAAGTAACGTTATAGGGGGAGGTTTTCCCCCATTTGTCTTTATACCTGCTGCTGGAGTTTTTTCTCCTAAATTCGCCTTTGAATATTTATGGGAAGCGGCCGAAGACATATGTGACGTTTGCTGGCTACGTCCGGAGGTGCTAGGGGTGATCCGAGTCTGCGATTTCCCTTTTTCTTCTGACGTGGGTGCCCCTCTCAAGTCCTCTTCTTCTTCTCGGGAGTTGTTAATAATTTTTTTCCGTGTGGCCCTGGGTGACTCTGCCATCCTTCTTTTGTTTGTCTCTGTCCTTTCATACATTGTATTTTCCGTGTCTAAAACTTTGAAGCGATTTTCAGATTCCCAGCTATTTTCTTTTACATTTAAAACTGGAGATGGTTTCGTAGTAATATTATTTTTTTTAACTTCGGCTAACTGTTTCGTTAGCGCCTCAATTTTCTTATTTTGCTCAACGAACAAATTGAATAAATCTTCATAGGATAATTTTGAAGACATCTCTTTGCTGGTATTTGATGGTACTTTATTCATTATTGAAAAATTTTTGTCTTCTTCGTTTTCCAAAGTTTTGGTGTCTTCCGTTGTAGATATTTTTTGATGTGAAAAATTATTATTGTTTTCCAGCGAGGATCTTCTTGTAGATAAATTCGGTGATTGGCTCTTCTTATTGCGAGCCGTATTTTTCATTTTTATCAATTGTGATAAATTTATGTCTGCGCATTTGCTTTTATCAAATGTAATTTCTGGGGTGTTTAGTTTTTTTGGCGTAAGAATTTTTCTTGTTGTCGACAAATCTATCGATGAACTTTCAATCTTCTCTTCACTTTTGTCTTTTTCTTCGGCATTTTCTTTATCTTCCGTCGAGAGAATGATTAAAAACGAAAGGGGCAAGAAGACCGACTACACTAACTAACTTGGTTATAGTTTTATATCACTTTTTCTATAAGTATATAATATATGTATATATATATGTTCTATTGAATATTACGAAAAATTATCATGTCACTATTTACACTTAAATAAACTCATAAAGGAGAGAAAAGAAAGAAAAATATTGATATTTACACAGAAAAGCACGCACAAACGAATTATTGTCTCTTAGGCGAAGGATTAATGCTTCGGTAAAAATCGAGGAAACGCGTGGCTCAGCGAGCGCTCGAGGCACGTCCTTCCTCCACGGCGTCACTAATTGAACTCCGGGATACTGACCACTATACTACCGAGGATTTGAATGTTTATAAAAATTTACAATAACTATTTAACATTAACTAACATTTATCTTACATCTATAGCCACCAATATTTGTCTATGTTATGTCTATGTTTGTCCTTTAAATCTATACTGGACAGCTTGTAATTGAATCTCATGTTTGGGTTGTTGAAACTAATGTTTTTATTATATGTAATCTGTTTTTCATAGGTTTTTCTATTGACATGGTAAATGATTGGTATGTTATCTCTATTCTGAATGTATCCTTCGCTGTCCAGATAGATAAAGGACTCGGGGGGAGTGTATCCAGTTTCCATTGCCTTCGCAAAGTACAATGGATTTGGATACGTGGAACAGTGGATGAGGCTGTTGGAAGTAACTTTATTAATGTTTGTCCAATGGTTCCTTACAATTTTCAATATAAATAAATCAATCCTAATGAGATTGGCCTCTTCGTACAGTTTGTAATTGCTAATCATCTTGGTAAAGTTTGATTCCGGTGATCTGTATTTGCCCAAGCAGGCTCTCAGGCATTTCCTCTCGAAGACTCGTAGCTTCTCCATGGTCCCCGCACTGATGTTGAACCAGATTGGACAGCTGTAGGTCAGGATGGGCCTTACGAGTAGCTTGTAACAAAGAATTTTTACGCATTTATCTAGGTCTTTGGAGTAGAAAAGTCTTTTGTGGCTAAGAAAAGACTTTTGCGCCTTTTCTATCTGTAACGCTACGTGTTCGTTATAATTAAGTTTGAAGTCTAGATGCAGGCCTAAGTAACGGACGATGCTTTTTTGTGGGATTTTATTGTTCGGATTCTTACTATCGTGAATATGAAATTTAGAGGCATGACTTCTTACGTCGTTATTGGCGTCTGAAATTTTTGAGATATAGGGTCGAAATAAAATGGTTTCGCATTTATTTATATTTACTTTTAGTTTCCACGTATGAAAATAATCTTGTATTCTATTAAACGTTTCCTGTAACAACGGCTGGAGCTTCGAAACTTTATTATGTTTTACGTAAATTACTAAATCGTCCGCGAACGCGATTCCCATTTTGCCATCATCGTTATTCAGGCCATACATACGTAGTAGATCGCTTATAAAAATGCTAAACAAGACGGGAGAGTTTACCGTGCCTTGTTGCAAGCCATTGCTTATTTTAAACCCGTTGCTAGATTTATACTGTCCGTTTGTTACGAAAAATTTCTTGCTGTGAAGCATATTCCATAACATTTTTATCAAATGTATTGGAAAATCCTTCTTCAGCATCTTGTAAAACAGTCCATCCAGCCAAACCGTGTCGAAAGCTTTTTCTAAATCGATCAAAAGGGCTCCTACGCAATCTCCTGCGTTTCTGGCCCAGCATATATCCGAGGTAAATTTTGAAATTGCATGCACTGTCGAATGTTTATGACGGAAACCGAATTGGTGTTCTGGGATTATGTTTTTCAAATTACAAAAACTGACAATTGAATCATTAACTATAGTTTCGAAGACTTTGCTAATGTTTGGGAGAAGACTGATAGGACGGTAGCTATTAGGGTCGCTACCATCCTTTCCCTTTTTCTTTATGGTTATTAATTTTGCCGTTTTCCACGTGTTTGGGAAGTATTGTAAATTTAAACAGTTATTGAATAAGATACTGTAGAAGAAAACGTATCTGCAAGGAAGATGTTTTAGAGCTATGTTGGGGATTCCATCGAAGCTTGCCGATTTTTTATTGTTTAAATTTTTGAAGGTTTTCTCTAACTTGACGAAGGAAGTGAAATAATTTGACTGATTGGAGGATACGTCCGGGTTGTCTGCTGTGTTCGTGTCGGAGAACGTACATATGGTAGCGTTGCTTTCTCTATCTCTTTCTATCTCTCGCTGGAGAAATTCTATTTTATTGTTAATTATATCAGAGAGTTGAACTTTTCCCATATGTACGTTCTGAGTGTGTACTGACTCGAAATGTGCACCGATGACATCTAATTTCTGGACTGTGTCTGTGATTACGAATTCGTTGGTGTTAGTTGTGAGATGCCGTGGGTTGAGTTTAGCGTGTTTAATTAACTTACTATTGGTTAGTGGAATTTTTAGTGTATCAATATCATTACTGTCTTTAGACCGAAAGATGCTATTTATGGATGGAAATAGCTCTCTCGGTTTCCGGACAGACATTTTGTTAATTTTATTTTTCCAAAAATTACTGACGGATGACTGAAACGATTTCTTAATTTCATATCGGATATTCTTTAATAAATGTTTGTAGCTATCTATTAACGGGTCGTTTAAGGAAGTGTAATTTCTAAGATTTGTTAGTCTATGTATCTGTGTGATAATATGACTCTTTTGTTTGCGAAGTCTTTTGATTTCCGGTGTGATGTATTTGTCTGTCGAGTTTTTGTTAAGTTCTATAGGAGGGACGGTACAGTCTATTGCATGCAAAATGTTTGAGTTTAAAGTCTCAATGTGGTCGTCAATTTCGTTTACCGTTAGGTTTCTATTGTTAGGTATAGAAGGAGTTTCCTTTTCAATTAGAAAGTCTTTGAAAGTCGTCCAGTCCGTTCTGTTGAAGTCGTACTTTATTAGTGGGGTTCTTTCTTCGAACTCTAGGTAATTAGCGGATGGGATGGAGATTATGATTTTGGAAGCTCTATGGTCACTGTCATACCTGAATGATTGGAGCAGGTTAGGGCCCAAGGTACTATGGAATTTAATTCTATTGTCCGCGAGGCAAAGGTCGATGAAAGCCCCACTTTTCGGGTATGAAGGGACGGCTGTTCTGTATAGTTCGGTTCTGAAGTTAATTTGATTTTCCAGGAGCCACCTGTTTAAAGAGACCCCGCGCGCATTGTTTATGGTGTTTCCCCATGATTCATGTTTAGCGTTTAAGTCTCCGGCTAGCAAATAATAATTGTCAGCTTTGTTTAAGTCGAGCGCGTCGAAAAGGGCTTTAAATTCTAACATGAACTCTTTCTTGCAACTGCTGGTAGCGTAAGATGCTATCAGGTATAATTTTTGATTATTTTGAATTTTTATTTCTAAAACTGTGGACTCGAAGCAAGTACTATTTTTTATACAGTTTAGCTGGATGTTCTTAAATTTTATATCGTGTCGAATGAAAATGCCCGTACCTCCCGCTTGTTTAGAATTTAATCTATCTCTCCGAATTAGATTGTAGTCCTTAAACGTTACTTTATGACGCGGATTTAGCTTTGTTTCGGATAACAAAACTACATCCGGTTTATGTCTACTTATACAATCCAGGAGTGTGGCTCTTCTTTCGTTGGTTATTAACGAATTTACGTTGATTTGTATTATTTTAAGTTCGCGTAGAACTAATTTGTTCGGTGTATTTGTGTTTTGTGTGCCTGACATGATTCTACCAGTTAATATCTAGAGCTTCCGCGATGATATCTATTTTAGTTGTATTTGCTGAAATGCTTTCTGCCAGATGGGCTATTTGCGCGCTTATGGTGACGGATACGATTTTTCTTATTTCGTCTAAAAATGACGCTTGATTTGACGTAGTTGTGTTAGTATAGTTGTTTGTGTGTGGTTGTTTGTCGGTTGTCTTTTTATCTTCGGTTTGAATGCTAGGTGGGGTATTTGCAGTTACTGAGCTATATGAAATATTGCTTTTTACTAGACTATAGGCTTTGGCTTTCTTTTCCTGATTTAGTTTTATTTGCTGCCTTCTCTCTTCTATTTTCTGCCTTAATTCCTTCAATTTTGGACATCCTCTGTAAGAGGCCGGATGTCCAAACTGTTTGCAATTAATGCAGTAAGAAGGAGAAGGTGCATTGTCTTTTGAGTCTGTGTCCATTTCCTTCGAACGCGGGCACTCTCCTGGATTATGCGGCAGTTCGCATTTAACGCATCTATATTTCAGATTGCAGTTAAACGCGACATGCCCGATGCGTTGGCACCTTTTACACTGGATGCGGTCTTTTTTTATTAATTTTTCCCACACTATTAATGAATGTAGGACGGTCTTGATTTGTTTTAAATTATTTACGTTACTATTTTGTGTCAGTTGGACTATATATATTGGGAGTGTTTTCCCATCATTTCGCGAACGTTACGTTGAAAATCTTTTAACTGCCGTGAACTCTACGTTTTCTATTTGTTTATTTTTTAATTCTGTTAACACTATCTCTGGTTCGAATTCACCTTCTAAATTCTTCAATAAAATGGTAATGGTTTTCTCCTGTTTTGGCGTGTACGTAAAGTACTCAATGTTATTGTTTTTTAAACTATTGCAGGCCAATTTGTATTCGTTTATATTATCCATGTGTAGAAGGTGTTTTGCATCGTTAATTTTTTTTATATAGAAATTTTTTGTTATTTTTGCGATTAAGTCGATTGTTTTTTTACTACTACTATTATAGATAATTATTGGGGGAGGCTTGTTCGTTTTTTTAATGGAATCTGAAACAGTTACCTTGTTTCCTATTTTGATTCGTTTTGGCGTGTTGTCCGTCGGGAGTACTTGTGTAGCCGGTAGTTTTTTCGCCTTCGCGTCGTCCTTGATTGCGCTACTTGTTGCAGTTTGGCTGGGTAGTTGACCGATATTCCGGGTGTTCTTCCTCTTCGTTAGTCCGACCGTTGTCCATTGTTGGTTGCCTGGTTGGTTTCCTTCCTCCTTCGTAGTTTTTGATGTCCCAGCGTTGGCGTACGTTTTCTCCGGGTTTTGGAGCTTCTCGATTGTTTTCTTCAAATTGTATATGATCTCCAGTAGATCATCGTATGAGGGCTTGTTTGAGTTGTCCGTGTCTCGTTGGGCTGATGTAGCCTTTGACTTAGCAGTCTTCATTTTCTCGTTATTTATTTCTTGAGAACTTTTCTTTAATATTATATTTGGCTTCGGATTTAGCCTCTTCACTGTTTGTTTATTTTGCAGGGCTTTAGTGACATAAACTCGTAAAGAGGCGTCACTCTTCTCTAGCAAATTTTTTTGCCTGATTATATTTCTCAACTCATCTGTCGATTTTTTTAACACAGTTCCGTCACTCGGGCTTGAGACCCGTTCTTCACTACTTCCGCTGTTTATATTCTTGCTATTTCTGTCACTATTTATTCCACGATCACATACACTGTATTATAGCAATACGGCACTAGTGGCGCACGAAAAATCGGCAAGTGTCAGAGCGGTCGAAGGAGCAGGTAGAGGGCTCAAGAGCACGTCCGTCACCTTCGAGGGTTGAAGCGAGAATGGGGATACTAACCACTATACTATCGAGGATTGGAATGTTGATAATATTTTAAACAGCGGTCTTAAATAAATAAATATATGAGCATAGTGAGATATGAAATACTATACTAACGATAGACGATATACATATTGATTCGAGGACGCACGTGACGACTATAAATAACAAACCTCACTTAGAATTTAATCAGTCAATCCACCAGTGTTTGTCTGGGTTTCTACGGTATTGTTTTTCAAGGTCTATCGCTGTGAGTTTAGATAAAAATCGTAGTTCTGCATTGGGATGCGTACAGTTAATGTGACTTGGATAAATAATTTTTTTATTATAGGTTTTCCTATTGTAGTGGTAAATAGTTGGGATATTATTATTGTCTTGTACGTATCCTTCTGCATCCAGAAAGGGAAAACTTTCCGGAGGAGTGTAGCCAGTATTCCGCGCTAAATTAAAGTATTCATGGTTTTGAAATGCTGAACTATAAATCAAACTATTGCTACGGATAAAAGGGATCCAGGTCCAGTGATTTCTGATTAGTTTTAAAATAAAAATGTCTATTCGGACTAACTCTGCTTCTCGATATAGTTTCGTGTTACTTACTTTTTTAGTAAAATTTGATTCAACGGTTCGGTACCTATCTGTTTAAACATGCGCGCAAACATTTCCTTTCAAATAATCTTAGTTTTTCCATAGTACTTGCACTAATATTAAACCAAATCTGGCAGCCGTAAGTAAGTATCGGACGAATTAAAGCTTTATAACAAATTATCTTTACCTTCTTGCTTAGATTTTTGGAATAAAAAAGTTTTCTATGGATAAGGAATGATTTCTGTGCCTTTTCTATTTGTATTTGAACGTGTGTATTAAAGTTTAGTTTGAAATCTAGATTAATTCCTAGATATTTCACTGTAGTCTTATGTGGTATTTCTGTAGGGGCGGTTTCTCCATCATGGAGTTTAAAATATCTGGAGTATTTTTTGACGTTAAAATTAGCATCTGATATCTTAGAAATATATGGTCTGAATAATATTGTTTCACATTTAGAAACGTTAATCTTTAGTCTCCATGTATGTAGGTAATTTTTGACTTGCAGAAATATTTTTTGTAATTCCGAGTTAATCTGGGTTACTTTGTTGTTATTAGTGTAAATTAAAATATCATCGGCGAATGCGAGCGCTGATTTATTTGGGACATTGTTTAGTTCAAACATGCGGAGCAGGTCGCTAATATAAATACTAAACAGTATCGGCGAATTTACTGTACCCTGTTGGAGCCCATTTTTAATTGCAAAAGTTTTGGTTGACGTTTCTTCACCTATTGATGTTTGGAATTCCTTGCCATGAAGCATGTTCCACAGAAGTGTGACCAGGTGTGGAGGAAACTCCTTCTTAATTAATTTATAAAACAGACCACCCAACCACACCGTGTCAAAGGCCTTCTCTAAGTCTATGAAACATGTTCCAACGCAATCACCTGAATTCCTAGACCAACAGATATCCGAGACAAATTTAGTTACAGCGTGTATGGTAGAATGTTTAAATCGGAAACCAAACTGGTGCTCAGGTATGATATTATTAGCTGTGCAAAAGGAATTTATGGCTTTATTGACGGAGATCTCAAATACTTTGCTAATATTAGGTAATAGACTAATAGGTCGGTAGTTGTTCGGGGAGCTATCGTCTTTTCCTTTCTTTTTTATAAAAATTACCTTAGCTTTTTTCCATGCTTTAGGGAAATATGATAAATTTAGAGAATTGTTAAAGAGTATGCTGTACAAAAAAATATATGAACTCGGAAGGTTTTTTAATGCGATATTTGGAATTTTGTCGTGGCTTGCCGATTTCTTGTTATTCAGTTTTTTAAGAGTGTTTTTAAGTTCGGTGAATGAGGTGAAATAATTTTCTACGCTGCACTGCAGATTAGGGTCGTGGGCTGGGTTTTGGTTTGTGAAGGTACAAAGAGTTTTATTCTTTCTCCTATCGTCTGCTATTGTTTGTTGTAATTCTTGATTTTTTTTTCGGACAATGTGAGTATGTTGAGGTTTGCCTAAACTGTCATTCTGTGAAAATACCTGTTCGAAATGGGTTCCGAGAACATTCAGTATATCCGTTGTATTTGATAAAATAAATGAATTTTGTGGATCTTTGGGAAGTAGTGATATATTTATTCCAGCTTTTTGCAATAAGTCTACGTCTGAATTCGGAATTTTCAAGGTACTTGGTATCGAAGGTGATTGCTGTCTGAATATTTGGTTAATAGCCGGGAAGAATTTTTGTGAATTTTTTGCAGAAATGCAGGTCACTTTTTGTTTCCAAAAATTATTTACAGAACGTGTGAATTCTAACTTAATTTGATATTTAACATGTTTTAAGAGATATTTCAATCTGTGTAAAATGGGCAGTAGTGTAGCATTGAAGCGAAGCATATTTCTGTACTTATTGTATTTATTTAGAATGCATTGTTTTAGATTTCTTAAGTGTTGAATTTTGTCTGTGATATATCTGTCAGTGGAGTTAAAGTTATTGTCAAAGGGTATAGCCGGTTAAGATGGTCAAATGTGCCCTTGAACCGAATTCAAATCGCGACGAGTCTTTCGAAAGCTTATAAAAAAAGAATGATTTCTGCCAAGTTTCAACTTTGAATCTCGACCCGGGGGGTAGTAAAGGGTAAAAATAGAAAATCAGGTTTTTGCCGAATTTCTCCTATACCAGCGGATAAAAAATTTTGAAAAAATTCAGAGGCACTTCTGTTATCAGGGCACATATTAGAGAATTTTTTCAGATTTTTAAATTGAAAAAACAAGCTGTGAAAAATAAAAAACGCTAAAAAATGATGAAAAATGCCGATTGTGTATCGAAGCAGTCTTGGCACTATAATTATATTTTTACTGTAAGTACGTATCATTGTTACTATTGTCCTGAATTTTTTTCAGATTTTTCAATTTGGTGCGCCGCAGTTAAAAAAATTAAAAACCGATTTTTTCGTCGTTTTTTCCGTGTCAGAGTAACTTATACGTCGAATTGCTTCATGAAATAGGTATTTTATGCGATCTTCTATGTTTATACGTACAGCAAAACATCACAGGAATTAAAGAAACTGAAAAAACCGAATCATTTGAAACTGTTATGCGCCTTATATTGTAAAGTATCTACCGTATTTTCCAACGGCGTCGGTGGCGAAGCGGTAGAGTGTCGAGCTGCTATACCGCTGCGAACTTTTTGAACGTAGGTTCGAGCCTCGAACTTCCAAGTCCCTTAGGCTGTTTTTTTTTCTTTTTTTGTTAATTAAGTATATATATTTCCGAACTTTACGACACAACGATCAATATTTACTTTCAAATGTTTTAAGAATATTTGAAAAACATATTAACCTGAAATATACGTAAATATGACTTTGGACTGCTTGTTATGCCGCCGTTTATCCTGTCAATTACGGCATTGTTTGAAATTGGTTTTCAAATCTCTTACCTTTCATGCATTGAACCCGTGACAGAAATTCTAACATACATTTTGAATAAAAGAGAGAATAGAATTGTATGATCTAATTCGAATAGACGAAAAGGCTAAATAGTAGAAAAACAACAACACGATTTTTGTTGCCATCCATCCATAACTGTTAAAGGTAAGAGATTTGAAAACCAATTTCAAACAATGCCGTAATTGACAGGATAAACGGCGGCATAACAAGCAGTCCAAACTTATATTTACGTATATTTCAGGTTAATATGTTTTTCAAATATTCTTAAAACATTTGATAATAAATATTGATCGTTGTGTCGTAAAGTTCGGAAATATATATACTTAATAATAATAATAATAATAAAAACAAAAAAAAACAGCCTAAGGGACTTGGAAGTTCGAGGCGATGAACCTGCGTTCAAAAAGTTCGCAGCGGTATAGCAGCTCGACACTCTACCGCTGCGCCGCCGACGCCGCTGGAAAATACGGTAGAGCATAACAGTTTCAAATGATTCGGTTTTTTCAGTTTCTTTAATTCCTCTGATGTTTTGCTGTACGTATAAACATAGAAGAACGCATAAAATACCTATTTCATGAAGCAATTCGACGTATAAGTTACTCTGACACGGAAAAAACGACGAAAAAGTCGGTTTTTAATTTTTTTAACTGCGGCGCACCAAATTGAAAAATCTGAAAAAAATTCAGGACAATAGTAACAATGATACGTAGTTACAGTAAAAATATAATTATAGTGCCAAGACTGCTTCGATACACAATCGGCATTTTTCATAATTTTTTAGCGTTTTTTATTTTTCACAGCTTGTTTTTTCAATTTAAAAATCTGAAAAAATTCTCTAATATGTGCCCTGATAACAGAAGTGCCTCTGAATTTTTTCAAAATTTTTTATCCGCTGGTAGAGGAGAAATTCGGCAAAAACCTGATTTTCTATTTTTACCCTTTACTACCCCCCGGGTCGAGATTCAAAGTTGAAACTTGGCAGAAATCATTCTTTTTTTATAAGCTTTCGAATGACTCATCGCGATTTGAATTCGGTTCAAGGGCACATTTGACCATCTTAACCGGCTATACCCTTTTGGTACAGCATATTCAATTGCGCTACGTATATTTGTATCTAATGTATTAATGAAGGAGTCTATTTCAATTGTAGTAAGATTTAAATTATTAGGAATATCTACCGAAGTTTCTTCTAGGTGATGTTTAAATTTGGTCCAGTCCGCGCGAGCATAGTTATATCTATGAGTAATATTGCGTCGTTCAGGGTGTAGTTCGTCTCGTTCGTTGATTGTAGAATTAAGACTGATTACTAGGGCTCTATGGTCACTATCTATGTCTATTGTTTTTATATTTCTGTTCCGAGTCAAATTAGAAATATTAAGTCTGCAATCGGTAATACAAATATCCAGAAAAGAATTATATTTAGGATAAGACGGTAATTCCGTTCCGTAAAGCATAGCTTTGAATTCTATCTGATTCCGAATAGGGATTGCAATACCGGTATACCGGAATACCGAATACCGGTATTTTGAGCCATTTGTACAATTTTGTAATACCGGTATTCACAAGTTTAAATACCGTTTTTTCGGTATTTACTAGAAATTTTTAAAATTTTCCACTATATGTTCAGGGGTCGCCAACATAGAAAAATAGTATACGTTTTTGTGTACGATATGATCAAGTTTATAGTAAATTTTCTAAAAAATTTTACCCACAAACCTATCTACATTCAGAACAATTCGGTACAGTTATCGAAGATGATGATGACACTAATGTCGATAGTGAAAAGGAATTGTCTCTTGAACAAAAATTAGATATAGCGATAACTAAAAAAACTTCAACAAACCAAAATACAATACAGAAATCAGTTATATTCAAAACCATCCGACAAGAAATCGATTTATTTGAAAATGAGGGATTTAAAGGTAAATACTTGGAAAACGTATATCACGTATTGCTGACAGTACCACCAACTAGCGTAGATGCATAATTACATTCCAGGCTTAATGACAGTACAATTGATGCATTATGTTTTTTAAGATCACATTTCAAAAATATGTAATAGTACCATAGACTGAATAGTGATATTTACACTTTTTTGTGATTTAAATACAGAAGATGTTCCTTGTCCCTTGTTCCTTTACTTTTTTGTTATTCTTTATATACTGTTATAATATATAAGGTACAAATGATTTTTTGTGATATTTACTATCTTTAATAAAACTGACAAATGAAACAATTCCTACTACCGGTATTAAAACCGGTATTCCGGTATTAAGATCTAAAAAATACCGAATACCGGTATTGAACTTTTGCCCCGATATTGCAATCCCTAATTCCGAAGATACCAAAGATGGAGGAGTGTACCGCGGCTATTGTTAATAAGGTTACCCCATGATGAATGCTTGGCATTGAGATCTCCGGCCAATATATAATAGTGATTCACATCATTTAATTTTAATTGGTCAAAAATTTGATTGAACTCCATGGCGAATTCCTTTTTACAGCTACTAGGAGCGTAAGCTGTAATCAGGAATAATTTTTTATTCGACTGTAGTTTGATTTCTAATATAGTTGTCTCTAGACAAATAGTGTTAGTTGTAACTGATAATTGTACTCTTGCGAATTTAATAGGCTTCCTAACGAGGATAGCAGTACCGCCGCCAAGCCTAGAGTTTATCCGGTCCGTCCTTACAAAATCGTAGTCTTTGAAATTGATTTTATGTTTGCTATTGATTTTTGTTTCGCACAAGAAGGCAAAATCCGGTTTATGCTTACTTAAGACGTCTGCCAGATTGGCTCTTCTTTCGTTAGTAACTATGGAATTAACATTCATTGAAAGGATTTTTATATTGTCACGACGTACAAATGAAGGTGTGTTTGCTGAGCTATTTTGAGCCATAGGGGAGCTCAATGTTTAGTGTGTTTGCTATTATTTCGATATTGTGATTGTTTATAGCTATTTTTGTGTAAAGGTCATTTAATTTGGAGTCTAATAAATGGGAAATGGATTCTTTAATGGATTCTATGAATTGCATATGGTTATTTTGAAGCTGTGGAGGAATAACTTGCGTGAGTGGTTGAAGAGGTGGATGGGATAACTGTACTGTTTGTGTTGTAGATGGACAAGCCGTGTTGAGTTGACCGCGCGCGACCTGGCTAAAACTTAAATTGGGTCTAACCCTTCTTTCCAAGTTGGCGACGACCTGTTCCCTTTTTTGCCGGACTTGTTCCTTTCTAATTTCTATTTTTTCTTTCATTTCTAAAATCTTCGGACAACCCCTATATGATGCAGGATGGCCGAAGTTTTTACAAATTGTACAATAAATCGAATTAGGATCATTTTGAGTATCTCCACTAAGCGATGGAAGGCTACACTCTCCCGGCGTGTGATTTTGATTACATTTAACACAGCGATATTCCATATTACAATTTGAGGCTACATGGCCCAATCGCTGGCAGCGTTTACATTGGATACTGTCTTTTCGGATTAATTTTTCCCATCTTATCAAGGAATGATATACAATGCGAATCTGTTTTAAATTCTCTATTTTGCTATACGGAGTTAATTGTACTAGGTAAATTGGCAAATTTTTATTAGCGATTATAGAGTTCCGCGTAGAAAAACGGCTAACATTCACGAACTCTAGGTGAGGAATGCTTTTGCTTTTTAATTCATCTAAAATTTCTTCCGGTTCTATGTTGCCATCGAGATCCTTTAATAATACTGTTATTTTTTTATCGCATTTTGGGGTATATGTGTAAAATGGAATATTATTGCTTTTTAACAATGAGCACGAATTTTTATAGTCAGCTATTGAATCGGTGTAAAGTATTTGTTTATTACTATTAATATTTTTCAAGTAAAATTTCGAAATGTTATTTGATTTTAGAGTGTCTATAATTTGTTTCGGTTGAGTATTATTTAATATAATTGGTGGAGGTTTACCCGCACGAATAATACCTGAGTCAGGCGCCTCAGAGTTTTTGGGCCTGGACGTCGATGGGTTATTTATGGTTGTGTTTCTGCTCGCTGGTTGACTAGGGGTGGTGAGGACTGTCGAAGTTGCTCGTACCGTTGCATTCTTATTAGCCGTTTCCCTCAGTTTTTCTTCCGTCTTGGAGTTTTCTGTGCCTTCTTGACCATGTGTGGCTGCTAACTTTTTTCTTGACATAGAAGGTGACTCAGCGAGCCTTCTTTTGTTGGAATCCTGCGTTGCTTCCATCGGTACTTCTTTATCCAAGATTTGAAAACGGTTTTTAGTTTCCAAGCTATTGGTATCATCGAGGTGTTCAGTTACTCTCGCTGATGTTTTATTTTTTGTTTTGAGAGCTTTTGCTTCTTCAAGATGAATAGTCAGTCTCTCGATTGTTTTTTTTTGTTCAATAAACATATTGAATAGTTCCTCATACGATGGTTTCTCTGAATGGCCGGCACTCGTGCCCGCTATAGGATGTTGCTCCTTTTGTTTAACTTCCAAATCCGGATTTTTTTGTTTAGATGGAATCTTCTTTGGTGCCATTTCGTGTTCACCAGGTATAGTCTTCTTACAGGATAAATTTGGTTTAGGTATAATCTTGTTAGTACCTTTGTTTTTTAAACTTAGTATTTGGCTGACAAGGAGACATTACGACCGTGGACATGGGGATTTTAATGAGCTTCATATTAGGTGAAAGTACATCGAAAAATATTTGTGTCATGTCCGGGCGTTTTTGTGAATGGGCCCTCAATTTTGAGAAATCGCATTTTGAAAAACGCAATTTTTCTGTAATACGTGATATACTCTTAAAGAGAACGTGTCTATCGAATAAGTGCGATGGCTCGGCGGATGCGTGCTTGGATTATACTTTTGCACTCCGCCGCGCTTCAGGTTCGAATCCTGCCCGATGAATAATTTTTTTTTTTTTTTGTTAGTAGATAACGTTTTAAATAACTGATTTCAAAATGGATTAAAACTAATATATTTATCTATCTATTCAAATTACTGATTTCATAAGTGTTCGGATGAAATGATTCATAAAAACAGGCAAAACATATAAATTTTCGGCACCAGGAACATTTTATAAACGCTGCTTCCGAACAAGAACATTTGGATCTAGAAATTTCAGACGGAAAACATGCTTGATTTACGTTCATAAAAACTTTTCTAGTTGAAAGTAATTTTGAAGCAAACCAAGCATATTTCAACATGTCTTCAAAAACAGGTACACATAATTGATTATGTGCCAATGCATTTTTACAGAAAGATTAAATAATGTTCAATGTAAATAACACTATGATAGTCAAAAGAAATTCTTTGACTGGATAACGCTTCCTTTCACTTCGGTAGTTGCAAGGAAACTAATGATCACGTTAAAATTGTGAAAGAATGTTTTTGAAATATTTACCGAACACTTGAAAAGTTACAAAAAGTTTACGGTAAAGTAATAAAACACAGGTACCGTAACGGTAAATATATTCGTTGCGACGAATAGCGAACCAGGTAATAAAACAGTTGCCCTTTTATTTGCTTGCATCCAAGAAATGTAATTTTGTAGTAAACATTTCTTAAAAGTTATAATATATTATCGATATACAAATTTTCAATTAAATGATATTTAGGAGGATTGAAATATTACAGAAAAGAAAAAAAAAAATTATTCATCAGGCAGGATTCGAACCTGAAGCGCGGCGGAGTGCAAAAGTATAAGCCAAGCACGCATCCGCCGAGCCATCGCACTTATTCGATAGACCCGTTCTCTTTAAGAGTATATTACTTATTACAGAAAAATTGCGTTTTTCAAAATGCGATATCTCAAAATTGAGGGCCCATTCACAAAAACGCCCGGACATGACACAAATATTTTTCGATGTACTTTCACCTAATATGAAGCTCATTAAAATCCCCATGTCCACGGTCGTAATGTCTCCTTGTGAGATTAATATCCGTGCATAGCCTTCTGATGGTAGAAGCGTCTGATTGTGAGACTGATTTCGATGATTCAGATAAAACTTGCGATGTCACCGTGGCGGGTGGCGTAACTTCCGCTTCTTCCCTTCCGATCTTACTGGTAACCACATTATATTTTTTGTCCTCCGTCGTGTAGAATTTCAACAATTACCCGTGTGCAAAAGAAAAAAAAAAGCACGAAGTAAAGAAACAATAAAGAATTATAAAGTAAAGACAGACACTTTGCTGATCGAGTTAAGAAACTAAAGTTTAAAGAAAAACTTTCACTTTGACTCTTGACTTGGTCGGAAACGTCGCTTGGGGTGTTTTATGGCTCAAGAGGAGCACGTGGGACACGTCCTTCCTCTACGAAGTCACAAACTGAACTGGGCAAGGATACTAACCACTATACTATCGAGGACCGGATCGTTAGTAACATTTCTCGGTCCGGTCTAAAATGTTTATCATAACAAAATAATGCTTAGATTAACACCACCAATGTTTATCAGGAGTCTTTTGGAATTTGATACTTTTATCTATTGCTGTTAGATCGGACAAATAACGCATGATTGGCTTATTATCTACACAGATTATGTTTTTAGAATATAATAGTCTTTTATCGTCAGCCTTACGGTAGGCATGATATATCGTTGGGTGACTATTGCAATCTTGTATGTAACCTTCTGCATCTAAATGTGGAAAACTTTCCGGTGGAAGGTAACCCGTGCTTCTAGTAAAATCAAAATATTCGGTATCCGGGAATACCGAACTGAATATTAAACTATTTGAAAATATATGAGGTACACCAGCTCAGTGATTCCTGATTAATTTTAAAATGAATATGTCTATCCGGACTATTTCCGCCTCCGTGTATAGGTCTATGTTACTGACTTTTTTTGTAAAATTCGAATCTGGAGTTCTGTATCTATTTAGACAGGCGCGAAGACATTTCCTTTCAAATACTCTTATTTTCTCTATCAAACTAGCACTTAAGTTGAACCATATCTGGCAGCCATAAGTAAGAATTGGCCGAATTAGTGTTTTATAGCAGAGAATCTTTACCCTCTTATGCAAAACTTTAGAACAAAATAATTTCCTGTAGTTGAAAAATGATTTTTGAGCTTTATCTATCTGTAATTGAACATGGTGAATAAAGTTTAATTTGAAATCGAGATGAATACCAAGATATTTGACTACTTTTTTGTGCGGAATCGCTATATTATTTACACCGTCAGTCAATTTGAAATGTTTTGCATGTAGTCTGACATTTGTATTCGCGTCAGATACCATGGATATGTGGGGTCGGAAAAGTACTGTTTCGCATTTAGTGATATTTATTTTCAGCTTCCATGTGTTGAGGTAATTTTTAATTTTTATAAATATATTCTGTAGATCTTTGTTGATTTTCGTGACTTTATTATCTTTTGTGTAAATTAGTATATCGTCGGCAAAGGCTATAGCAAAATTTTTTAGGATCATTATTAATATTGAACATCCTAAGAAGATCACTTATATAAATACTAAACAAAATCGGGGAATTTACAGTTCCCTGTTGTAGACCATTTTTTATCAAATATTTCTTAGTAGATATAGTCTCTCCGTTTATAGTTTGGAAAGATTTATCTGTATGCATATCCCACAGGATTTTCGTTAAATGAAAGGGGAAATTTTTCTTTATCATTTTGTAAAACAACCCGTCGATCCAAACCGTATCAAAAGCCTTCTCCAGGTCGATAAAACAGGCTCCAACGCAGTCACCCGCATTTCTAGCCCAACAAATATCAGATACGAACTTCGTAATTGCATGTATTGTTGAGTGTTTATGTCTAAATTCAAATTGGTGTTCTGGAATGATATTATTTTTTACACAAAAAGAGTTTGTAATATTGTTTATTAAGATTTCAAAAACTTTACTAATACTAGGAAGTAAGCTGATGGGCCTGTAACTACTAGGTAGTGAAGCATCTTTTCCTTTCTTTAATAAGGTTATTACTTTCGCTATCTTCCAAGATTTCGGAAAATAGGCTAGATTTAGGGCATTGTTAAATAAAATACTGTAAAGATATATGTAAGATTTAGGTAAGTTTTTAAGAGCAATATATGGAATTTTATCGTGACCAGAAGACCTTTTACTATTAAGCTTTTTAAATAATTTCTGAAGCTCGATATACGATATAAAATACTCAAGAGGCAAGGTTTCTGAATGAGGATTGTGTGCCGGATTCTGCGGAGAAAATGAACAAAGCGTTGCTATAGCTATTTTATCAATATATATGTAGGATCGTGAAAAAGAAAGGAGAGGCGCGCGGCAACCCATCCAAGGCAGGAACTCGGCCAGAGTAGCTGAACGTCGACGATCGCCTGGGTCGGCGCGAAACCACTGCGCCAGCGACCTCTCGCTGATGACAATTTCCTTTCACGTTCTTTTCTCCTAAGTTCTTTATAGGAGGGCTTCTCCGCCCCGATCCCACATATATAGTCTCTTTGAGATTTTGGACCGTTTTTGATACTATTTCTGTATGTTGCGGAATTCCTAAATCTGAGTTTTGTGTGTTCACCCTCTCGAAGTGAGCGCCTAGTGATAGGAGTAAGCAGGGTGGCGTATAATAAACAGTAGACCGATTAAAGAATCTATTAAATGTATTTCAAACGTAACGAATAATGAAGTTGTTTCCGCGTAGAGCGTATAGATGCGACTGGTAAAAAGGACTGGGCGCCTGCGACACTTAAGGATGTTTGGGAGGTACAATCGGAGACAAAAGTACATGAAATTAGAAATTCGCGATAAATTAGGCTTTACAGCATATCATGAGGGAAATAAACACTATTTATACTAAATAAAAAGTATATGGTTTGAGAGAAAATTTGAAATTTTATCAAAAACTTTGAAAAAAATGAGAAATAACAAATAATGTGGAAAATTTGTAAGTAACTTTTGGCAGTGAATATGCTTCGATTTCAACTTAGAAACAAAAAAATATTAAGTTTCAATCTTTATTAATAATGAGCGTATAACTTTTTAATATGTTTAAATAATAATTAAAACTTTAAATTCGTATTTATTTAATACAATTATAAATTTTAAAAAATTAAAAAATGAATAATTGCACTCTATACAAAACGAAGTAAACATGACAACACTGTAGCATTTTTACGTTGGCAGCGCTGGTATGTCTTACTCTTACATGATAAAGAGAGAAAAATCCTACACTTACAATTAGTATAGGTTATCCTTTGCAATCGCGCACACTACAATATATAGACAGACACGTTTTTGGAAAAACATTTTTAGTATTGAAGAAAAAAATTCATTAATATATGAAATGACCTAACCTAGACAGACTTATGCTTCTCCGTTACCTAACTGTTTTACCACTGATGATACAATAGATAAAACTATATGTAGCTCTCAGCTGACTACAGTGTTGCCGCACTTCCTCATACACTTATTAAGATATCGAGTAAAAGGCAGATTTTCAGCTAATTTTTTATTTTTTACTCGATAACCGTTTAGTGAATTTGAATAAATTTATGCTTAATTGATTCTCCAGAGTTCAAGTTACTTATTATAAAAGTTTGAAATTTCTGGTAGCTTTTTTTCTGTTAATAAAAATAAATTTAATCTGTTCGGTTAACGAATCTCCATAAGGTTACGTGTGAAATTTCAGTTTTTTAAAATTGTAATAACTTTTTAACGGTTTAGTGAATCGATTTGTAATTTTAACAGGAGCTTTAGAATTGAATGAGGAACGTTCTCCTAAATTTTCATTTGACTGGTAGCATTTTGACATACCTCCCAAACATCCTTAAGATCTCTAACGTAAACCAAATTCCTGGTCGCAGGGCCGCATGACACAAGATGTGTCTCTCGCATATTCTAACACCTAGAATATTTAATATCTCTGTTTTATCAGTTATTATGAATTGATTGTGAGCATCTTTACTGAGATTAGCTATATTAGTTCCTGCTGCTTGAAGAAGCTCTGTATCTGATTCTGGGATCTTTATGATGTTTAATTGCGGTTGTGACTGTTGATTAAAAGCCTGTCTTATTGCCGGAAAAAATTTTTTGGGCTCTTTTGGAGTGATATTAGATATTTTTTCTTTCCAAAACTTGTTTACAGAATGTGTGAATTCTATTTTAATTAAATATTTTATTTTTTTTAATATTTTTTTTATCCTAGCTATTACTGGTAAAAGTGAAATATTGAAATGTAGTATGTTTGTGTATTTATTGTATTTTGTTAGTAATAAACTTTTAATTCGTCTTAGTTGTTGTATTTTTCCCGTTATGTATTTATCCGAGGAGGTCATGTTATTATTGTATTTAGGGACTGATAAGTTGACTGCGTCCCGAATGTTTGCGTCCAGATCGTCTATATATTTGTCTATTTCGGCAACTGAAAGATTTCTGTCATTGGGAATATTAATCATTTTATTGTTAAGATGATTTTTAAAGTCCGACCAGTTCGCTTGTGTATAGTTATAATTATTTGATGTAGTACGAATTCCGAATTGAAATCCATCAAGCTCTTTAGAAGACATTTTAAAATTTAAAAGAAGGGCGCGGTGATCACTATCGATATCTACTGTTTTCAGATTGTTGTTATTACTTAGATTAAATGCTTCTAGTCTATTGTCTGCCAGGCATATATCCAGGTATGAGTTGTATTTCGGAAATGAAGGTAAATCTGATCTATACAAGATCGTTTTATATTCTATTTGATTTCTTAATTGCCAAAGGTTAAGGTAAGTTCCTCGGCTATTATTAATATTGTTACCCCATGATACATGTTTTGCATTAAGATCTCCTGCTAATATGTAATAATTCTTTTTATTGTTTAATTGTAGAGATTCAAATAAATATTGCCATTCTATGAAAAATTCTTTTCTACAATTAAGTACTCGGTGCATATGCCGCAATTAAAAATAGTTTTGTATCTTGGATCATTTTGATTTCCACTATTGTAGTTTCAAGACAATTATTATTGGTTACATTAGGAAGGTTTACTTGGAAGCAATCAATATAATTCTTAATTAGAATAGCCGTTCCTCCACCCTGATTGGAGTTAGGTCTATCAGATCTAAATAAAGTGTAATCTTTAAAGTTTAATTTATGGTTTTTGTTTATTTTGTTTCGCATAAGAGGGCAAAATCTGGGCTATGTTTTCCTAATATGTCTGCCAGATTTGCTCTTCTTTCGTTTGAAATTAATGAATTTACATTCATTGAGAGTAACTTGATTTTTGAAAAACTAATTGGCGCCATGGAGACTTACTTATTTGTAATGTATGAAAAATCGATGTCTAGCAAGTTGCCAATGATTTCTATTTTATTGTTGTTGTCTGCTATTTTGTCGTGTAAGTCGGTTAATTTAGCATCAAGTAAAGGGTACAGCCGGTTAAGTTGAATTCGGTTCAAGGGCACATTTGACCATCTTAACCGGCTATACCCTTTTATTAAAATCTGTGCTCTCTGTACCGGAAGGAATAGGCAGATTACATTCTCCCGGACCGTGTTTCTCATTACATTTTACACAGCGGTAATCTAGGTTACAATTCGATAGGACAGATATCCGAGACAAATTTAGTTACAGCGTGTATGGTAGAATGTTTAAATCGGAAACCAAACTGGTGCTCAGGTATGATATTATTAGCTGTGCAAAAGGAATTTATGGCTTTATTGACGGAGATCTCAAATACTTTGCTAATATTAGGTAATAGACTAATAGGTCGGTAGTTGTTCGGGGAGCTATCGTCTTTTCCTTTCTTTTTTATAAAAATTACCTTAGCTTTTTTCCATGCTTTAGGGAAATATGATAAATTTAGAGAATTGTTAAAGAGTATGCTGTACAAAAAAATATATGAACTCGGAAGGTTTTTTAATGCGATATTTGGAATTTTGTCGTGGCTTGCCGATTTCTTGTTATTCAGTTTTTTAAGAGTGTTTTTAAGTTCGGTGAATGAGGTGAAATAATTTTCTACGCTGCACTGCAGATTAGGGTCGTGGGCTGGGTTTTGGTTTGTGAAGGTACAAAGAGTTTTATTCTTTCTCCTATCGTCTGCTATTGTTTGTTGTAATTCTTGATTTTTTTTTCGGACAATGTGAGTATGTTGAGGTTTGCCTAAACTGTCATTCTGTGAAAATACCTGTTCGAAATGGGTTCCGAGAACATTCAGTATATCCGTTGTATTTGATAAAATAAATGAATTTTGTGGATCTTTGGGAAGTAGTGATATATTTATTCCAGCTTTTTGCAATAAGTCTACGTCTGAATTCGGAATTTTCAAGGTACTTGGTATCGAAGGTGATTGCTGTCTGAATATTTGGTTAATAGCCGGGAAGAATTTTTGTGAATTTTTTGCAGAAATGCAGGTCACTTTTTGTTTCCAAAAATTATTTACAGAACGTGTGAATTCTAACTTAATTTGATATTTAACATGTTTTAAGAGATATTTCAATCTGTGTAAAATGGGCAGTAGTGTAGCATTGAAGCGAAGCATATTTCTGTACTTATTGTATTTATTTAGAATGCATTGTTTTAGATTTCTTAAGTGTTGAATTTTGTCTGTGATATATCTGTCAGTGGAGTTAAAGTTATTGTCAAAGGGTATAGCCGGTTAAGATGGTCAAATGTGCCCTTGAACCGAATTCAAATCGCGACGAGTCTTTCGAAAGCTTATAAAAAAAGAATGATTTCTGCCAAGTTTCAACTTTGAATCTCGACCCGGGGGGTAGTAAAGGGTAAAAATAGAAAATCAGGTTTTTGCCGAATTTCTCCTATACCAGCGGATAAAAAATTTTGAAAAAATTCAGAGGCACTTCTGTTATCAGGGCACATATTAGAGAATTTTTTCAGATTTTTAAATTGAAAAAACAAGCTGTGAAAAATAAAAAACGCTAAAAAATGATGAAAAATGCCGATTGTGTATCGAAGCAGTCTTGGCACTATAATTATATTTTTACTGTAAGTACGTATCATTGTTACTATTGTCCTGAATTTTTTTCAGATTTTTCAATTTGGTGCGCCGCAGTTAAAAAAATTAAAAACCGATTTTTTCGTCGTTTTTTCCGTGTCAGAGTAACTTATACGTCGAATTGCTTCATGAAATAGGTATTTTATGCGATCTTCTATGTTTATACGTACAGCAAAACATCACAGGAATTAAAGAAACTGAAAAAACCGAATCATTTGAAACTGTTATGCGCCTTATATTGTAAAGTATCTACCGTATTTTCCAACGGCGTCGGTGGCGAAGCGGTAGAGTGTCGAGCTGCTATACCGCTGCGAACTTTTTGAACGTAGGTTCGAGCCTCGAACTTCCAAGTCCCTTAGGCTGTTTTTTTTTCTTTTTTTGTTAATTAAGTATATATATTTCCGAACTTTACGACACAACGATCAATATTTACTTTCAAATGTTTTAAGAATATTTGAAAAACATATTAACCTGAAATATACGTAAATATGACTTTGGACTGCTTGTTATGCCGCCGTTTATCCTGTCAATTACGGCATTGTTTGAAATTGGTTTTCAAATCTCTTACCTTTCATGCATTGAACCCGTGACAGAAATTCTAACATACATTTTGAATAAAAGAGAGAATAGAATTGTATGATCTAATTCGAATAGACGAAAAGGCTAAATAGTAGAAAAACAACAACACGATTTTTGTTGCCATCCATCCATAACTGTTAAAGGTAAGAGATTTGAAAACCAATTTCAAACAATGCCGTAATTGACAGGATAAACGGCGGCATAACAAGCAGTCCAAACTTATATTTACGTATATTTCAGGTTAATATGTTTTTCAAATATTCTTAAAACATTTGAAAGTAAATATTGATCGTTGTGTCGTAAAGTTAGGAAATATAATGTAATTAACGAAAAAAAAAAAACTTAGCCTAAGGGACTTGGAAGTTCGAGGCTCGAACCTACGTTCAAAAAGTTCGCAGCGGCAGCTCGACACTCTGCCGCTGCGCCACCGACGCCGTTGGAAAATACGGTACATACTTTACAATGTAAGGCGCATAACAGTTTCAAATGATTCGGTTTTTTCAGTTTCTTTAATTCCTGTGATGTTTTGCTGTACGTATAAACATAGAAGATCGCATAAAATACCTATTTCATGAAGCAATTCGACGTATAAGTTACTCTGACACGGAAAAAACGACGAAAAAATCGGTTTTTAATTTTTTTAACTGCGGCGCACCAAATTGAAAAATCTGAAAAAAATTCAGGACAATAGTAACAATGATACGTACTTACAGTAAAAATATAATTATAGTGCCAAGACTGCTTCGATACACAATCGGCATTTTTCATCATTTTTTAGCGTTTTTTATTTTTCACAGCTTGTTTTTTCAATTTAAAAATCTGAAAAAATTCTCTAATATGTGCCCTGATAACAGAAGTGCCTCTGAATTTTTTCAAAATTTTTTATCCGCTGGTATAGGAGAAATTCGGCAAAAACCTGATTTTCTATTTTTACCCTTTACTACCCCCCGGGTCGAGATTCAAAGTTGAAACTTGGCAGAAATCATTCTTTTTTTATAAGCTTTCGAATGACTCATCGCGATTTGAATTCGGTTCAAGGGCACATTTGACCATCTTAACCGGCTATACCCTTTTATTAAAATCTGTGCTCTCTGTACCGGAAGGAATAGGCAGATTACATTCTCCCGGACCGTGTTTCTCATTACATTTTACACAGCGGTAATCTAGGTTACAATTCGATGCCACATGGCCCAATCTTTGGCAACGCTTACATTGTAACGTGTCTCGCTTTACAATTTTTTCCCATTTAACTAACGTATGTAATACAATGTTTATTCTTTTTAAATTGTTTAGGTTACTATCTGGAGATAGTTGAACCAGGTAAATGGGAAGTTTTTTATTTTCATGTTTAGATTTGTTAGTAAAAAATCTGCTTACTTTCACGAATTTTAGATTGGGAATTTTTTTATTATTTAGCTCGTCTAAGATTTCTTGCGGATGAAAATCAGTATCTAAATTTTTCAATAATATCGTTATATTTTTTTCAGAACTAGGCGTATAAGTAATAAATGGAACATTTTTTAATTTCAGTGCGGTGCATGCTTTCTTAAAATCTAAGAGAGACTCGGTTACTAATAATTGTTTAAAATTATTTATCTTTTTTAAGTAAAAGTTTGATAAATTTGCATTTGATTTAAGAATATCCATTGTGATTTTAGGTTGTGGATTTATAAGAGTTATAGGAGGAGGCTTCTTCTTATTAGATGTCTCTGCTATGTTGGCACTTACATTTCCTTCTTGAGTGGGCTGTCCGTTTTTATGGGGGGGGGGGGGGGGGACACCCTTGGTAAGGACGACTGACTCCCTGCCGGGTTTTGAGGGGCGGTGGTGACCTGCGATTTCTCCGAACTTTCTCCGACGTTTTTTCCTTGGAGAACAACACTATCTTCACAAGAACTTTTTGCAGTGATTTTTTTCCTCGATGTGGTGGGCGACGATAACATTCTCCTTTTATTTGAATCAGGAGTTTCATCCATTGTCTCCTCTTTGGATAGAATTTGATAACGGTTTACCGATTCCCAATTGCTTCTATTATTCAGATTATCGTTTGCGGAATAACGCGAAGCAGTTGCTGACTGCTTAGCGTTATTTTGTGCTCCTTTAGCTTCTGATAATTGTTTCGAAAGTATTTCAATTTTTTTATTTTGTTCCATGAATAGTTTCAATAAATCATCGTAAGATAATTTATCTGCAGATTCCTTACTGGTATTCGGGTAATCTTTCTTCATGGTCGAAGCTTTCTTTTTTTCCTCTTCGTTTGCTAATTTAGAGTGATTTCCCTTATCTGTTTTATCGGATGTCATATTTTTCTCAGACGAACCGCTTCTTGAACTCAAATTCGGTTGAGGTGATTAACAATTGCTTAAAATTATTAATTTTTTTAAAATAAAAATTTGATAAGTTTGCAAACGATTTTAAAATGTCTATTGTTGTTTTCGGCTGAGGGCTAAGTAAAATTATGGGTGGTGGTTTCCCTCTGTTAGATATACCTGTTCCAATTGATTGTGAGATTGTTTTTTCTCCTTGTTTAATCTCCATATTTTTGTGGTGAGTAGTTGTCAACGTGGGCGTCGCTGTCAGACTGTGCGTAGCGCTGCTGGGGGTGGTACGCGCTCGCGATCTCTCCTCCACGGCTGTACTGGATTCCCCTTGCAGATCCTCCCGTCCTTCACGGATGCTTTTGGCAATGATTTTTTTTCTTGAGGTGACCGGTGACGATACAGTCGAATCTCGTTATAGTGGACCTCGTTATAATGGAGCGCTGGTTATAATTGACTGCACTCTCTCATTACAATAGACTTCCCCTATTCCCACCTAAGTTTTTGTTTGGCCAATCACGTTTATGATAAGATGGCGCGTATTTTTGAAATTTGATTTTGTGAATTTCAAGTTATGAATATAGACTCGTTCAGAATTGTTTAATAAATAATAAGGAGAAAAAAAATTAATTTTAAGAAATTAGAAGTATTATAATTTTATGTAAATGAATATAATCCAAATGTAACAAAAATATCATTTATTGTAACTTTTAAAAAGTTCTTTCATAATCATTAACAATCTTAGGCATAATAAGTCTTTTAAGTCTTCTTACAAACTTATATTAATAATATTGAACACATTAAGTATTAGTTTAAGTATTAAATAATATTTGATGACAATCATCTTAAAAATAATAACTACTGCAAGTAATCACAGCGAACATAACCAATTTCGAGTAATTAGAAAAGAAAAACTTCAATAACAAGTAATGATATGTATCAACAAATATTTGCACTTTTTAATTGTAGGATCCTATCTGCTCAAGTAATACTTTATTGCACTCTTGCAGGACCTTAATCATGGCTATAGAGTTTCCTTCGAATCTTTGATACCATTGGTAAAAAGTTTCAAATCCGTGATATGCGTCTTTAACAGAAATAACATTGTTATCATTATCTGATGTTATCTCTTCATGTTCAGAAACTTGTTCATTATTGAAATTGTCTACAGCATTTTCATCATTAGAGTCAGGAAAATGATCATCAAGAATTTCTTCGTCTGTAAGATATCGCCAACAAACTTCATTTAAATCACTATTTAACCAATCTTCAGTATCCTGAAGAGTTAATGATTGTAGTTGGGGAATTTTCATGATCAATGAATGAAAAACTGTATCATTTATAGTTGTCATTTCAGTAGTAGCCGTAGAGTCGTCTTCAAATGGAATAGTTTTTTTCCAACAATTTTTTAAATTATCAACAGTGACCTTATTCCAAGCACATGCGCAAAAATTACAACAATCTAAAAGATCAAACTCTTTTAAATATTTTTCCGCAGCACTAACATTATCTTCTGCTAATAATCTTGTTAAAAAGAAATGCTTGTAGCACCTTTTAAATTGCTTTATGATTCCTTGGTCTAGGGGCTGGATTAACGAGGTAACATTTGGAGGTAAAAAAATTACTGTTGAAAAAGAACATATACCATTAAATTCTGCTTCTGAAGAGTGACAAGAGGCATTGTCCATAATAAGAAGTATTCTAATATCTTTGTTATTGTGTAAATCATGTTTATCTCTAACTTCTGGAATAAAAATGTCCCTGTACCAATGAATCATAATCTGCGTGTTCATCCACGCATTTTCCTGATTAGCATAAGCTACTGGCAAATTGTTAACTCCGCGAAAACACCTTGGTTGCTTAGATTTACCAATTAATAATAATTTTATTTTATGACTACCAGACGCATTACAACAAAGCATAACAGTAACTCGATTTTTCTGTTTCTTTCTCCCTTCCGCTTTCTTTTCATCTTGACATACAAGAGTTTTATTTGGCATCATTTTCCAATATAGTGCTGTCTCATCGCAATTATAAATATATTCAGGACCAATTCCTGTGATATTCATTATATTAGTCATCTTTTCTTTAAATTCTTGTGCAGCCAAAGGATTCGCTGACAATTTTTCTCCTTGAACAGATAGATACCTAATTCCATGGCGTTTTTTGAAGCCATCTAGCCATCCATCGCTAGCTTTAAAGTTCTCAGAACCTCCTAAATGCTCATTAAATACCAAAGCTTTTTTTTGAATAATTGGTCCACTAATAGGGAATCCTAAAGCCCGTTGTTGCTTGAACCACGAGTAAAGTTTTTCTTCTAAAAGCGTCTCTTCAGTACCTCTATATCTTTTTTTCGATTCACTTCCATCACACTTGTGCAATTTATTTTTTACTTGTAGAATACTACTTCTTCGTTTTTTTATTAATGATATTGTTTGTTTCGCAACTCCATATTCTTCAGCTAATTTTGTACCTGACACACCAGCCTCTAATCTTTTTAAAATTTCACAGCGTTCAGATAAACTTAAACTTTTTCTAACCTACAAGAACCTTTTTTATCATTAGCTTCAATGAGCTATAACATCTTATTATAATTATCAATTTAATTAGTACATAATGAAATTGTAATACTTACATGCTTATTGGAATTTTCATTCATTGTTAATTCTTTCTTTTATATAATATTTCTAATTATTTGTATTATATACCATATATGTATGTACACTATGTACTTTCTTAGCGGGGCTGGTAGCAATTTATAAAAGTTCCCATGAGGGCACTAGTGTGCTTAAGCAGGAGTGGGGATGGAGGAGATGTCCATTATAGCAAATGTTGATCTGCCCGAATGGTCAATTATAACGAGATTTGACTGTACCATTCTTCTTTTGTTGGTTTCGGGCATCTCGTCCATTGCCTCCTCTGTGGACAGAACTTCGAAGCGATTCGCAGATTCCCAGCTGATTTCGTCTTCTGCTACTGGTGTAGATTGTTTCCTGTTACGTTGCTCTTTTATTTCTGCCAATTGTTTTGTTAGCATTTCAAATTTTTTATTTTGCACGATAAATAAATTAAATAAATCTTCTTGGGATAATTTAGAAAAAATGTCTTTGCTTGTACTCGGCATTATCTTTTTCATTGTTGAATGTTTTTTCTCTTCTTCTTTCTTAGCTTGTTTAATGTCCTTTTCCACAGGCATTTTTTCTGCTAATTTATTTTCTTCTATTGACGAACTTCTTGATAGTAAATTTGGTTTATGTATTTCTTTATTAAGTGCAGTATTTTTTATTTTTATGAATTAGCTTAAATTTATATCTGCACATTTACTTTTATTGAGAGTGATTTCAGATGTATTAAACTTCTTAGTTACCAGTATTTTTCTCGGTGATTCCGTTGCTATAGATGAATTTTCTTCCTCGTTTTCATTTTTATTCTTCTCTTTGGCATTTTCTTTATCCTCCGTCTTAATTATGGATTGCGAACCTTATACACTCACTAACTTATTTATTTTATTTATTTTTTTTCCTATTGTCTATTTATTCGGACTTGTCATAAGCACTATTTTCACTTAATTAATAACTGTATCAATTGTTTATAAGTATTATTATATATACAAGAAGAAACTTTTTCTGTTAATCCACACACTATGAAAAATTATGCCTCTCGGCGAAAAACTTTTAACTATGTGTTGCTTGGGAAAACACGTGTTGCTAGGAGCGCTCCAAAGCACGTCTTTCCTCCTCGGTGTCACTGACCGAACTGGGATACTGACTACTATACTACCGAGGATTTGAATGTTTATAAAAATTTACAATAACTTTTTAACATTAACTAACATTAATCTTATATCTATAGCCACCAATATTTGTCTATGTTATGTCTATGTTTGTCCTTTAAATCTATACTGGACAGTTTGTAATTGAATCTCATGTTTAGGTTATTGAAACTAATGTTTTTATTATATGTAATCTGTTTTTCATAGGTTTTTCTATTGACATGGTAAATGATTGGTATGTTATCTCGATTCTGAATGTTTCCTTCACTGTCCAGATAGATAAAGTACTCGGGGGGTGTGTATCCAGTTTCCATTGCCTTCGCAGAGCACAATGGATTTGGATACGTGGAACAGTGGATGAGGCTGTTGGAGGTTACTTTATTAATGCTTGGCCAATGATTTCTTACAATTTTCAATATAAATAAATCAATCCTAATGAGATTGGCCTCTTCGTATAGTTTATAGTTGCTAATCATTTTTGTAAAGTTGGATTCCGGAGATCTGTATTTGCCCAAGCAGGCTCTCAGGCACTTCCTTTCGAAGACACGTAGCTTCTCCATGGTCCCCGCACTGATGTTGAACCAGATTGGACAGCCGTAGGTCAGGATGGGCCTTACGAGTAGCTTGTAACAAAGAATTTTTACGCATTTATCGCGTCTTTTGAATAGAAAAGTCTTTTGTGGCTAAGAAAAGATTTTTGCGCCTTTTCTATTTGTAACGCTACGTGGTCGTTATAATTAAGTTTAAAGTCTAGATGCAAGCCTCAGTAACGGACGATGCTTTTTTGTGGGATTTTGTTGTTCGGATTCTTACTATCATAGATATGAAATTTGGAGGCATGGCTTCTTACGTGGTTATTAGCGTCTGGAATTTTGGATATATACGGTCGGAATAGGATGGTTTCGCATTTATTTATATTTACTTTTAGTTTCCAGGTATGAAAGTAATCTTGGAGTCTATTGAATGTTTCCAGTAGCAGCGGCTGAAGCTTTGAAACTTTATTATGTCTGACATAAATTACTAAATCGTCCGCGAACGCGATTCCCATTTTACCATCGTCGTTATTTAGGCCATACATACGTAGCAGATCGCTTATAAAAATGCTAAACAAGACGGGAGAGTTTACCGTGCCTTGTTGCAAGCCGTTGCTTATTTTAAACCCGTTACTAGATTTATATTGTCCGTTCGTTACGAAAAATTTCTTGCCGTGAAGTATATTCCATAACATTTTTATCAAGTGTAATGGAAAATCCGTCTTGAGCATTTTGTAAAACAGTCCATCCAGCCAAACCGTGTCGAAGGATTTTTCTAAGCCGATTAAGAGGGCTCCAACGCAATCATCTGCGTTTCTGGCCCAGCATATATCTGAGGTGAATTTTGTAATTGCATGCACTGTGGAATGTTTATGACGAAAACCGAATTGGTGTTCTGGGATTATGTTTTTTAAATTACAAAAGCTGACAATTGAATCATTAACTATGGTTTCGAAGACTTTGCTAATGTTAGGGAGAAGACTGATCGGACGGTAGCTATTCGGGTCGCTACCATCCTTCCCCCTTTTTTTATAGTTATTAGCTTTGCTGTTTTCCAAATTTTTGGGAAGTATTGTAAATTGAGACAATTATTGAATAAAATACTGTAGTAAAAAACGTATCTACATGGGAGATGTTTGAGAACAATGTTGGGGATTCCATCGAAGCTTGCAGATTTTTTGTTGTTTAAATTTTTGAAGGTTTTCTCTAGTTTAGCAAAAGGAGGTGAAATAGTATGAAGAATTGGAGGGTGAGTCGGGATTGTCCGCTCTATTTGTGCCAGAGAACGTACATATGGTTGCGTTGCTATCTCTATCTTTTTCTATCTCTCGCTGGAGAATTTCTATTTTCGTGTTAATTATATTCGGGAGTTGAACTTTTCCCATATGTACGTTCTGGGTGTGTACTATCTCGAAATGTGCACCAATGACGTCTAATTTCTGAACTGTATCTGTGATTATGAATTCGTTAGTGTTAGTCGTGAGATTCTGTGGGTTGAGTTTAGCCTGCTTTATTAATTTACTATTGGTGAGTGGAATTTTCAACGAGTCAATATCATTACTGTCTTTGAATCGAAAGATACTATTTATGGATGGTAATAGCTCTCTCGGTTTCCGGACAGACATTTTGTTAATTTTATTTTTCCAAAAATTACTGACGGATGACTGAAACGATTTCTTAATTTCATATCTGATATTCTTTAATAAATGTTTGTATGTATCTATCAACGGATCGTTTAAGGAAGTGTAATTTCTAAGATTTGTTAGTCTATGAATTTGTGTGATGATGTGACTCTTTTGTATCCGAAGCTTTTTGATTTCCAGTGTAATGTATTTGTCTGTCGAGTTTTTGTTATAGTCTATAGGAGGGATAGTACATTCTATTGCCTTTAAAATATTTGAGTTTAAAGTCTCAATATGGTCGTCAATTTCGTTAACCGTTAGGTTTCTATTGTTAGGGACCGAAGGAGTTTCTTTTTCAATTAGAAATTCTTTAAAAGTCGTCCAGTCCGTTCTGTTGAAGCCGTACTTTATTAGTGGGGTTGATTCTTCGAATTCTAGGTAATTAGTTGATGGGATGGAGATTATGATTCTACAGGCTCTATGGTCGCTGTCACACCTGAATGAGTGGAGCAGGTTAGGGCCCAAGGTACTGTAGAATTTAATTCTATTGTCCGCGAGGCAAAGGTCGATGAAAGCCCCACTTTTCGGGTATGAAGGGACAGCTGTTCTGTATAGTTCGATTCTAAAGTTAATTTGATTTTCAAGGAGCCACTTATTTAAAGAGACCCCTCGCGCATTGTTTATGGTGTTTCCCCATGCTTCATGCTTAGCGTTCAAGTCTCCGGCCAGCAAATAATAATTGTCAGCTTTGTTCAACTCGAGCGCGTCAAAAAGGGCTTTAAGGATGATTTGTTGGTATATTAAGACCGATGAGAATCCTTTGAAAAAAATATATATTATTCTTATAAGTCTTCTGAAACGCCACAAAAAATTAGAAATGTTTTCACAAGCCCGTTCAAAAGTTATAACACTTTTTAATTACAACAAATTTACACGTACTTAAATGGAAAACATGTTATCAGGACAAGTTAAAGTAAAAAAAATCATTGAAAATACGATTGGAAAAATCCACAAAATTGTAAACTAGTAGATTAAATATCTACAAAGCACATAAGCAATTAACATTTAGTGGTTTCAATATTATTTATAGAGAAAAATAATAAAAATGAGTGATATTTATGGTATAATTGAATGCAGAGCGTAATTCACAGTGAAAACGTGGCAACCTTGCAAACAGCTAGGGGAAATAAAATTAAACTCGACTATAGCAAATTAAAAGTATACTATAGGTTATTTTACCGCGTGAATATAAATGTTACTAAAATGCATCGAAAAGTTGGAGCGATCAAAATTGAATCGTGTCATATAATTTATTTATAACAATGTGATAACTTAGTGATATAAAAGTATAAGTTTTTTTTTTATTAAAATTAACGATTACTAAAATATACTTTAATAAAAAACACATTACGGTAACAGTAAGCAATAATAAAATATTCTTATTTTTATTTAAAAATTATTTAAAATATAGTTTAAACATGCTGTTGAATAAGTAGGTTTATTTAAACCAATCACTAATTTTTTTAATTGTTGCTTTTTGCAATGATTGCAATTCTTTGGCGTTAATTTTTTCAGTAAGAAATTTTTCAAGGCTTCTATCATCCATAGGACCATGTTGACTTTTTAAAATATCCATAGTGATTCCAGCTCTTGCCAATTTTTGTCGGATTGACAAACTTACAGCACTTTCCAAGGGTGATAAGCTATTAACATTTTTTCTAGTGGCTGCAATTAATTCCCAAAGTTTAATTTGTTCTACAAATGAAGTCGCTGAATTCAATAAGGCAGAGTTATTTATTTTTAATTTATTTAAAATACTATAAAGGATTGCACAATCATTAATTGCGTTATGTGCTCCAGCTTTATTAATACATATCTAAGGAGTCAGCTAATCCGCTAATTGTGCATGAACCTTTTTCTTTTCTGCCAGTAACTTTTCTAATTATTTTAAGAGTATCAGTGAATCCATGTATAACTTCCGAAAAGTCGTTTGTTAATTTGTTTTTCGTGATAGCTCTAAATAATCGAGGTCCATCAAATGTTAGGTTGTGTGTAGCGATGCAACATTTCGTACCTAAAGACTTCAGCCATTCGTACAGTCTTGATAAGGCCAACCTAAGAGAGACTGATAACACCTTCGTTCTGTAATAATAGAGTTCCCCGGAACAATTTATTAATCAATGTGCTTCACTTGCCTTTGAAGAAATTTGTTGAACCGTATCAATATACGTAGCAAATTTTTTTTCCCAAATTGGGCAGCAATTTGAAGAATATCACAATCAGCTTCAAAGCCTGAGGTTTCCAAATCTAGAAGTACAATGAGATATTCACAGGTGTCTTCCCCTAAATCAGAATCATTCTCATCAGTTTCTTTTTCAGGTACCGCAGCTTGAGTTAACAAAGAACAATTACTCTGATATGTAACACCTTCTTGATTTTCTTTTCGATGACGTAACATATTACGAAATTTTTTTAGTTGCATACGACGTTTTTTGTATGCATGAGTTTTTATTAATGCACGTCTTCTTAATAAATTTTGTTGTTTTATTGCTATCTGTCGGGTAAGGTACTTATTTGGTGCTAAGCTTAATTTTTGTGCTATCTTTCGAGTGTATCCTTCCCCTATATTTTTTTGTCCAACAGCGCATGCAAAACGATAATCCGCAGACGCAGGCCTACTATAACACCTTGATTTAGGAGCTTTGCTAGCCATCATTGCATTGAGACTTTCATTTGCATTACTGGATGCACCATTTGAAAATTTCTGTGCATTAGCTGCAAGTTTTTCAAAAATTTTCTTCAATTCTTGAAATAATATGGGATCTTGGAAACCTCCTGGAACAACTTTCTGCACATAGTTTTCCATATCTTCATTGTAGCCACACCACGAGCCACATTTAGAATGGTCATTGAAAGTATGATACGGTATACTAAGAATTGCACTGGCTAAACCTGAACTATTGCCCTTATTCTGCGCTAGAGCATAAGTAAAACATCTATGGAGATATATTATACGATCTTTAGTTAATTCCTTATGATTTTTTTGAATGCTGTATATTTTTTTTTTAACTCCTCCTGACGTATGATTTACATCGGATTGTTTAATTATCGGATGATTAGCTGCGGCTCTGCATGCTGCTATTGTCGAGCTATCATCGTCGCCTACCAACACTCCAACTTCAATATTTTGAGCTTTAAGTATATCACTATCGACAACTAATTTTTTAGCAACATGAGGTTCCATAGCTTTCGCAGATCCGTAAAAATTTTTTCTACAATTTTCATGATCCGATGGTGGACCGCCTCTATCACATGTTGCACATATCCTATTACATGTAGAAAAATCTAAAACCAATCCCGTTAAACTTCCAATGATAGCTCCAAATCCATTTTTACTATCATATTGACGTCCAGTTGCTCGTGTACTCCAGCCCATATCGTATGATACAATAATTCTGACGACATCATCCCATGATGCTGTTACATACGGCCCTGAGTCTAAGAAATTTAGACTCTCCAGCTCGGGGCCGGAAATCTACCACTTGTGCAGCCGGACCCCTCGATCAGTCCCGAAGTCGCTCTGTTTGCTTAGAATAATTACGTTAGGAAATAGGAACTCGAACAGGCGAATGACCTCTTAACAGTAAGACACCTTTTCTATTACTTCCCTCGGGAAATTCCTGGAAATAGTAGTACCCCACCACTTTTTCGACCTATAAAAGATCAACCGCAGAACATCTCATGGGCTTAGTTCACTGTAAGATCGTCACGTTGTTACACCGATTAAACTACGCGTATAGATCTAATCGTTAGACGAAACTTAGAGTTCTCGCTACGATATAACCATATAGAATACGCGTAAAGTCTGCGATATCTATTAGGCATTTCTGTTCTAATACCCCGCATTTCCTCAGTGCGTTAAAATAGAGAGTAGTGCAACTAGGTGCGTGTGAACACATTACACGACTCCACGTAACACCTTTGTACCACACACATACAGTACACTTTAACTGTAACCAGCCATTTATACGAAAATATAACTTGTTCGAGTTTTGATCACTTCGGGTTTAAATCCTTTACGACTACCTATTAGAAATCTCCAGCCTGCGATCCCACAGCAATACATCTTTACCGCTCGAGGTGTATTGCAACAATTATAAAGTTACGTCAGCCTTACTAACATTCCTGTAGCACCTCGTGTTAATCGCACGAGCTAGTCTACAAGTGTTCCAACCTCCCGTAGCACCTCGTGTTAATCGCACGAGCTAGTCTACAAGTGTTCCAACCTCCCGTAGCACCTCGTGTTAATCGCACGAGCTAGTCTATAAGTGTTCCAATCTCCCGTGGCATCCAGTGGTAACCATACACTGGAAAGTCCACAAGTGATTCACTTCCTACGGCTATCTCGTGTCTCCTATACACGAGATTGCTCGGTACTAACAACTTCTAAAAACCAACATCCAAACGAACACTCTACCTTATTCTTTTACCTCGGCCACTCGCAACGCTCCTGGCCCTGGCACGTAACAATGCGTAGGAATCATTGTGCTGTACAGCACATTCTCCAATTCGCGACGATTCATTAATATTATTAGATGTTCTTGATTCGGCTACAGGTGTCTCTTCATTGGAAGATCTCTGATGAATAATAAAATTCGACTGGAATTCTTCTGGCCTAAATAAAATTTAAAGTAGCGAATATTAAATTGAATAATATTAAAAATTCGAGTCTGTATTGAAAACACATTTATTTAATGTTTACTTAATCACAATTTCTATGATTTTTAATATTGGACTGGATAAAGGATAGAAATGGAAAGGAGTATACATTTTATATATGAATTTAAATCTAAGAAATAAAAAATATTTACAATTCAGTGAAATAATTTTTTACAAATATTTGTCGAAGCCTTGACCTCCACCACTGGAGACACTCCGAAGTATCGGTGGACGGTCGCAAGCCCTCAATTCCAGTCAAGCGACGGATGTGGGTTCTTGGATGATCCAGAACCACCGATCCTAGCTGACTTGCGGAGGGTTAATATCTTTGCCTATATCAGGAGCCCGGACAACGCGACGCGAACGTCGCGGAGAACGCGCATTACAATATTAATTTTTAATTTCTTCGGAATAAATAAAATTTAAAAAATAGTACACATCTTATAAAAATCAAATATGTACAAATTGTAAAAGTTATTATAACTTGCTTTCGAATTTCTACCCATTATCAACTTATCATGATTGAAATTAAAATTGAAAAATTGGACGTTGTAATTACAGTTGGTTCTCTAAAATTTGAGATTGCTGAATAGTTTTTTCTCTTTCTAGTTTTGCTGCCTCTTTGCAACTGTCTTTTGCGACGTCTTCAGCTACTAATAGTCCAGTCAAATAAGACTTTGAAGGTTACAAAAATTCCCATAGAGCTAAAAATTGGTATGAATGTTCAGAATACTATTACAAATGAATTGTGAAAAGTCCCCATCAATCCCCCTTGTGCAAAAAATTTTATTGATGGTGAAAGTTTGCAAAAATAGGTTTTTCGCATTTTTCAGCTAAACGGTGAGTTTTACAGCAAAAATAGTTCAGACAAAAATTGTAGACCATCCGATTCTCTACAAAAAATGTATCCACACTTTTTTTCATAAGTGTTGCCATTTCCGTGATACAGCGGTTCAAAGAACTGAAAAAATTATTTTATTCGTAATATGCACGTTAATGTACGTGTATATTCATCAAAAAGTTTCTGTGCTTTTCCAAAATGCCAAAATCATATACTTTTTCTACACGCAATAACTGGCTGCGATACAACATCAGCATTTTTCAAGAGGGGCAAAACAACGGTTTTGAAATTGTTCGAGAAACAAAATTTAATTAATTGTGCTGAAGTTTTTAAAGATAGTAACTCTACTCCAGAAGTTATAATCACTAATGGAATTCGCTTTCTTCTTTCTATCTACGGAGCTCCAAAAAAAGTTACCTGCTTGGATAAACTCCGATACTTATCTTTTGCAAAAAAAACTTATAATAAAAAACAAGTGCAATTAGCTTGTCTTCCCCCAACCTCTGCTGCTGCTCAACAATATCTATTCCGGGTATATTATCAAGTTCAAGTGTGGCTTGGTAATAAAATGGATCCAGAAGACTGGGGTTGGAAGTTAGTTGACAATGCATTGGAACCAATTCATACGTTACTCCCACCTGCACCAGAAAAACTCCTTAACACCATCTTTTGCAATTGCAAAAAGTTGCAATGCTAAATGCGGCTGTAAAAAGGTTGGACTATTTTGTTCTTTAGCATGTACCAATTGTCAAGGACAGTCGTGCTCCAATGTTGAATCGATACTAGATGAGGATAATTACGATATTAGTGATAAGACATATGATGCATCACTTTTAGAACATATTTGTATCCAGCAGGAAGATGAAGAAAAAGAAGAAGAAGAAAACGAAGACAGTACACTAGAAGTTCCATTGGATTATTATGAATCCGACGAATAATTTTTCCAAATTATTTTTTCATTTATATATTACATAATTTACACAGCTTTCATCATTTTCAATACTCAATTTGAATTCAATAGGATCACAATAGATCGTGGAATAGGCCTACCGGGGAAACCACGTTAAAAAAAAGCACCAAGCATACTACCTCATAGGTGGTGTGGAAACGTGTGCATATTACGAATAAAATAATTTTTTCAGTTCTTTGAACCGCTGTATCACGGAAATGGCAATACTTATGAAAAAAAGTGTGGATACATTTATTGTAGAGAATCGGATGATCTACAATTTTTGTCTGAACTATTTTTGCTGTAAAACTCACCATTTAGCTGAAAAATGCGAAAAACCTATTTTTGCAAACTTTCACCATCAATAAAATTTTTTGCACAAGGGGGATTGATGGGGACTTTTCACAATTCATTTGTAATAGTATTCTGAACATTCATACCAATTTTTAGCTCTATGGGAATTTTTGTAACCTTACTTCTATTTTAAGGACTAATTTGACTGGACTATAATCCAAGTTCTTTTTCGTACTGTTTGAAGGTCCTAAATTCAAAGGATGGTATGCCCATGCACGCTAATAATTTTTGGAAATGTGTCCAACCTGATCCACTGTGTAATATCCCTACAAACGAAAGATTTCAATGAAAAAATGAATTTATTGAATGATATAAATTACTTTAATTAAATATATAAAAATCAATTATTATTACCAATGACGGATTTGTAATTTATATCGAAACATAGAGATCGTTTGTCGGGCGAAGGTTTTTGTCTTCCAGTATGAATTTCATTTATAATCAAACACTTGTGACACCTAATCAACAGAATAGATGCAAGCCCTATGCGTCTTTCAGATTCAACATAATCCAAAGATAACGCTTCCTTGCATGAAATACACCATAATTGTGTAGTAAAGTATTTTAAATTCGCTATACGGTATCCTTCGAGTATTTCTATTTCTTTTTTGTCATTTTTATCACTTACTGGCTCTTCTGAATTTTTTGATGCCACATACTCATCAAGTTTACGTTTTTCACGTAGCTCTATTAGTTGTTGGCCAAGCTGACTTTGCTTTACTCGTTGTAAATAAACTTTTTCGCTGACTATTTTTCCTTTCCATCGATACTTTTTTTCGGATTGCGACATGATGATGAATTATAAATAAACACGTTTTTAATTGTACATAGAACAATTTAAAACATTAACCTCGAACGTCAGCAATATTTCAAATATAAACTGTCATGATAGTGCGCAACCCGTGCACGCATCATTCACGACTACCAACTATTAAAATGTTGCGATGTTGTCACGTTTCATCAGATAAAAATTTAACTTATTTTATTTAATTTATTTAAATAAAATCAAATTTATGATTTTCTGTGGTATATATCTGCCTTGTAATTTTTATTTAAATACATTGAGAAAATTTGTATTAGCGTTTTCTTATGTAAAAAATGTACGTATTTTTTTTCTTAACAGTTAAATTCAGGGTACAGTCACTATCAAAAGTTTTTTTTATGATTGTGACAAATATCAAAAATTTCATTGAAAAATTAATGAAAATCAAATGAATTTCAATTTTATTACAAATTTGATATTAAAAATAAGCTTGGGGTCAAAAGACATTTTGTTAAAATGCCATATTTTAAAAGATATTGAGAGATATTGGTTTAATCAAAATTTCACATACTCATGTCTCCGATTGTACCTACAAATCATCCTTAAATTCTAGCATGAATTCTTTCTTACAACTGCTGGTGGCGTATGATGCTATTAGGTATAATTTTTGGTTATCATGAATTTTGACTTCTAAAACTGTGGACTCGAAGCAAGTACTGTTTTTTATGCAATTTGGCTGGATGTTCTTGAATTTTATATCGTGTCGAATTAAAATGCCCGTACCTCCAGCTTGTTTAGCATTTAATCTATCTCTTCGTATCAGGTGATAGTCCATAAAGTTTACTTTATGGCGCGGATTTAGCTTTGTTTCGGATAACAAAACTACATCCGGTTTATGTCTGTTTATACAATCCAGGAGAGTGGCTCTTCTTTCGTTAGTTATAATTGAATTTACATTGATCTCTGCTATCTTAAGCTCGTGTAGTCTCAGTTTGTTAGATGGGTTTGTTTTGTGCGTATGTGACATGATTCTGCCAGTTAACACGTTGCCGCAAATGACGGCTATAGCCGTCCTGCACATTTTTGTACTGATGTATTTATTTGTTAATTACTCAGTAATACACCGAAAAAATGATATAACATTCCAGATAACATATCAGTTGTTCTTTTTGTGCGATTTTTTATGCTTTAACAGTTCGAAATATTCTCGTGTGTGTTTTTGAGCACTTTCGTCAAATTAAAAGTGTGCGGCAATGGGTTAATATCTAACGCTTCCGCGATGACGTCTATTTTAGTTACATTTGCTGCAACATTTTCGGCTAACTGAGCTATTTGAACGCTTATGGTGGCTGATATGATCTTTTTGATTTCTTCTAAGAATGATGCTTGTTGTGTCGGAGTGGCATTTGTGTGAGTGATTGTGGGTGGTTTAGATTGAGGTGTTTGCTTTTGTTGTTGTTGTTCGTCGTTAATTTGACCGGGTGGTTCATTTGAGGCTACTGAGCTGTAAGATATATTGTTTTTTGTCAAGTTATTGTAGGCTTTAGCCTTTTTCTCTTGATTAGCTTTTACGAGCAGCCTTCTCTCTTCTATTTTTTGCTTCAATTCTTTTAACTTCGGGCACCCTCTGTAAGAAGCTGGATGTCCGAATTCTTTGCAATTGATGCAATACGGAGGAGAAGGCGCTTTATCATTCGCGTCGGTATCCATCTCTTTGGAACGCGGGCACTCTTCTGGGTTGTGCGGCAGTTCGCATTTAACACATCTATACTTTAAATTACACTTAAATGCGACATGCCCGATGCGTTGACATCATTTACATTGGATTCGATCTTTCTTTATTCATTTTTTCCAAGTTATTAGAGAGTGGAGGACTGTTTTAATTTGTTTGACGTTATTTACATTACTGTTTTGCGATATTTATACAATATAAATTGGAAGTGTTTTCCCGTATTTGCGTGAGCGGAGTGTTGAGAATCTCTTAACCGATTTGAAGTCTACGTTTTCGATTTGTTTGTTCTTTAATTCTTCTAATACGATTTCGGGTACGAATTCGCCTTCTAAATTTTTTAGCAAAATAGTGGTTGTTTTATGTTCTTTTGGTGTGTACGTAAAAAATTCAATGTTATTACTTTTTAAACTGTTACAAGCTGCTCTATACTCTGCTAAACTTTCCGTGTGTAAAAGATGTTTCGCATCATTGGTTTTTTTAACATAAAAGTTTTTGCTGATATGTCCTACTATTTCGATGGTTTTTTTGCAACTGCTGTTGTATATAATAATAAGGGGAGGTTTATTCGATTTTTTAATGGAGTCGGAAACATTTACCTCATTTCCAAATTTGACCCCCTTCGCGGTGTTGTCCATCGTCGGTACCTGCGTCGTCGGGGGTTGCTTCGCCTTCGCGTCGGGCCTGGTTGCACTTGCCGTAGGGCAGCGGCGGGCGATTATTGCACGCCCGAGCCGTCCTTCGAGAAACACCGCCTCATTCACCCAAACATACAGCCGAGATGTCACTGATTCACAACCACTCTGTAGGCGTCATGCTCGTGCCTATTGGCACTGGCGTGGGGTCACATTTGGGGCGACATTCGTAGTTAATCGCTCGCGCTGGAAAGACGTGCCTCGCGCGTCAGTCACGGAGATCAGAACGACGTGCGTGGCACGTCGACTCACAATATTTGTTGAGGAACAGTTTCAGATGGCACTACGTCGCATGTAGGATAAGACAAAAGTATGGTTAGTGAAAAAGTATCCTCAGATATGTTTTAAATCAAATGGAATTAATATATTTTAATGTTTTTGAACTTCTGGCGATGGTTTTGCCGAAATCGACCATTTCATTAAGTCTTACGGCACAAATATAGTATTGCGTTCCAATACGCACATTTGTAAATTAATTACTAGCGCAAATTGTTAAAAATAACTATCCGATACCAGAACGCTAGGCTTCTTCGTATTAAAGAATACATTGTTGGCGTCGCGGCCGCTGCGGTCCATGCGACGTAGTGCCATCTGAAACTGTTCCTCAACAAATATTATGAGTCGACGTGCCACGCACGTCGTTCTGACCTCCGCGACTGACGCGCGAGGCACGTCTGTCCAGCGCGAGCGATTAACTACGAATGTCGCCCCAAATGCGGCATCACGCCAGTGCCAATAGGCACGACCGTGATGCCTACAGAGTGGTTGTGAATCAGTGACATCTCGGCTGTATGTTTGGGTGAATGAGGCGGTGTTTCTCGAAGGACGGCTCGGGCGTGCAATAATCGCCCGCCGCTGCCGTAGGGGGTTGAGTGGCCGCTTGGCTGGTATTCCGGTTATTTTTCCTCTTCATGGGTCCCACAGCCGTCCATTGTTCGTTTCGTCCTTCTCGAGTTTCTCCTTCTGGTGTGTTTCTGGTAATCCCAGTGTGGTCCGTTTTCATGTCGTGTGACGTAGATTCTATCGCAATTTCTTCGATTTTCTTCTTCGTGGTTTCTTCTTTCCCGGGGTTTTGTAGCTGCTCAATAGTTTTTTTCAAACCTTGTATGATCTCCAATAGATCATCATACGAAGCGACGCTTGTTTTTCGTTTCCGCGCCTCGCTGAGTTACGGTGGCTTTTGACTTTGCAGTCTTCATCTCGTTGTTTTCGGTTTCTTGCAAACTTTTCCTTGCAGTTAGTTTAGGTTTTGGGTTTAATCTTTTCACTGCTTGCTTATTTTGTAGTAATTTGGTGACATATGCACGTACGGACACGTCACTTCTGTCTAGCAGATTTTTTGTTTAATTATTTTTGTTAAGTCATCTGTGGATTCGATAGATCTAATTCCATCACTCGGGGTTGAAACCCGTGGATCATTGTTTCTGCTGTTTTTATTTTCACTTCTACTGTCACTTTATAAACTTCACAATCTCGAAATGTTATATTGCGATAATATAGCACTGGTATCGCGTGAAAAGTCGGAAAGCGGCAGAGCGGTCGAGGGAGCAGGTAGCGAGCAAAAGGCACGTCCGTCACCTTCGAGGGTTGAAGCGAGAATTGTCTATTCTATAATGTATGTTAGCGCCAGCGCATTTTATGAGAGTAAGACACCCTGTAGAGCAGATGGGATCGGTCCGCATTGGGACCGTCGCCACTGCATTTGGAGTTCGTCTCGATTTCGAGTGGTGTTCTTGGAGGGCGTCGGGTGTTTGGCATATGTCTAGACATCCTGTCGCATTCCAAGAAAGAGATTATGTATTTAGTAAAGTGGCCGATGACCCGACGTCATGGTGCTGCATTGATTTAAAAAGAGACAAACGTATTCTTAAAGGATCTGGCCACGGGGTGGGGAAGGTATTGCATCTTCTGGTAAGAGGACTGTGAGGAACAGCACCGCACTTGCCCCAGAACTTTAAAAGAATATACATCGTTCCCTTATATAACTTACATAAATCTAACATGTATTTAAATCATAATAAAAATTTAGTTGACCCACTGCACTCTTTTTCCTCTGCTAGAGAGATATATTATGAAAGTTATTGTTTTAATTTCAATGTCTCCGTTAGACCAGAACTGCTATTGCTCATACGAACCACGTACAGGGTGTTTCAAAAATATTTGTCATGGCTTTCAGGGTTTGTTCTACACCTCTGGATCGATGGAGATTTGCGAAAAAAACTTGCTGCAAAATTCGGGAAAGGGCAGCAAACTTTTTTTACTGGCTCAGCGTATTCCTCTTGTTGCGTAGGCAAAATGTCTGAGAGGAACCATGGGTCAGAAATGAACCGTTCTCTCGTAAATTAACTTTTAATTGGGCCTTCCGATTGAAATTTCGCCCATACGGCAGCCTTCGAGTCGCCGACCTTTCGAAAGGAAACACATGAGATACCCTTGCTAGCTCCAATAGTTGAAATAGTGGCAACATAATTGAAGAGAGAGAAAATGACTAGAAAATGTCAATAACCTGCGTTCGGTGTAGGGTTCGCTCAAGAGCCCACCCGGGAAGAAGAGTATAAACACTTACACTTCTCTTCTGGTTCGGTTCCACAGTGCCCTATTTTCTAGCTTCGTTTACGTCGCCTCTACTTTAACTATCGGCGAAATTTTAATCGGAACCCCCAATTAAAAGTTAATTTGCGAGAGAACGGTTCGTTTCTGACCCATGATTCCTCTCAGACATTTTTCCTACGTCACAAGACGAATACGATGAACCAATAAAAAAAATTTGCTACCCTTTCCCGAATTTTGCGACAAGTTTTTTTCGCAAATCTCCATCGATCCAGAAGTATAGAACAACTCCTGAAAGCCATGACAAATATTTTTGAAACACCCTGTACGAGAAATATAAATTACAAATCAGTTGTATTCAAATTGCCACAGAAGCAAGTACTTATAAATTTCAATAGTAGTGTGTGTTGCTTTGTTTTTTAAGAAAAAAATTAAACCGTTATAATATTAAAATGGAAGATGTTAATAAGAATTATCCCAATAAGGAAAATAATGAATCGGATGTTTCTTCAATATATTTTATTGGCATAAAGCAGGGCTCTAGAAAACCACTTCGTATTTATTCGGATTCGCGATCTGATCACAGCAATGAAAAAATTCTAACAAATAATTCGATTTGACGAAAAAGAAGCTGTAATCATACTGAATGGGGCGGAAATGACGAAAACCATAAAAGAATAAAAGGTTTAAGATACAGAAATGGAAGTGGGCATTTAATACCGGAAAAAAACATTTGTAAATCTGCCATGTCGATGTCGTCAGAAGTGTGATGAAAAAATCATTTCGGGTAAAAGAAAAGCTGCCATGGAGGCATTTTATCAGTTAGAGACCCAACTGGAGCAAAAAATATGTGGGATATTTGAGAGTGTTGGTGTCAAATATGCTGATGGTGTAATTGTCGAGCAAAAAAGCATTTGAATAATATAATTGGCTCTATTAAATATTTATGTCCGCAACAGAACAGTTATTAGGGTAATTCCGGGGTAGATGGCCATAAGGGAGAGATGGCCCTGAGAAATAATTCCTGAATGGTTGGCTAAATGGCACTAGTAATAGTTGAGTTCGCTTCGCGACGCGCGTGGGAGCAAGCGTGCGTGCAACTTTTTGGCGAAAAAAAATCAAAAAGTAAGTAAAATCCTTTTTAATTGTTTCGTGCAGTGGAAATATTTTTCAGATGGTTCTTGTTTTAGGTTGTTATGATATTAGTTTCGTAAAATAATGGTTATTTTTGGTTTGGTTGCAAAGTATACGAGTTTGTCGTAACTTCAAAATTACTCGCATCGTGTTGTGACTTTTTTTTCGGTGTGGTCATCTCTCCCGGAAGAAAAGGAGAGATGACCAGTTTTAGTCGATATATGATGGCCATACGGCTATGTTATACCGGATACAAAAATTATACCTTGTAGCGTGGCGAATATTATAAAGGCTCGAAGCGACGAGCTTCGGGAGGTTTCGAGAGGCCTCTGGAGGCATCGAGACGCATCGAGAAGCTTCGGAGATCGGCAATGGACCGCGGAAGGGAGTTGCGAGGCGCGAGGCGCGATCCGCGAGAGCAAGCTTGACAACGCGACTGTTAATTTCACGACCAAGGGTAGCAATGAGAGGGTATAAAATAGGGCTCGCAACACGACAAAATTCTTCTTCTGCGCCGAGAGAGAGGACAAGGTAATACCATCGGCCGCTCTCGGTTAGCCGTAGGGCCTCTCTGACAGGAGAGTACGGCGAATAGCTGGACGCCTGCTTAGAGGGGGAAACGGGAGTGTTCCTGGGTCCTCGTCTTGGACGAGAGAGTACAGAGCATATCCTGGACGCCCGAAATGACATGGACGAGACGGGAGAATACTTAGACAGAACGAGAAGGGATAATTGCCGAATTTAACACTAGAACGACCAAGCAAGTCAAAATGACTTGTTCACATTTTTTTCCAAAAATTCCCTAAGTTTACAGGAGAGTCCTAGACTAGAAATTCTATGTTGATGTTATAAAACAGAGATTACCAAACCGATCATGTTTTCCACCCCTTGATTCCTCTTCTCCCAAAGTTTTTATCCAATATATTTAAATGTAATAAATTTAATGTCGGTCGTTCTAGTGTTAAATAGATTTCGAGTCACGTGGTACATTGGTAGATTCACGTCTTTCTAAATGAATTGCAAGTCTGTTTGTCAAGCTTGAATTTACTTGATCTATTTTATGAAATTTTGCTCTGCCGAATAGAATTATGCAATTCATGTAATCCTTTACCCATTCGTAAAGAGGAATAAAACTAAAAAAATAATTCCACTGTCTCCAGATCCTTTATCACGACCTGAAATCCACAACCCTTCCTAAACAATGGCTACAACCTTATTTTTAAAAAAATCATTATTTTCCTATTTGTGTTAGATGCCTAATAAATACAAGCGGAAGGCAGTAGCTGTAAGTTAGTAAAAGAACAAAAAAAAACATCCATCCATTGTCCCATTAAAAATGATAGCAAATCAGAATAAGAAAAAGAAGTTAAATGAAAGAGATCATTGTCGCGGGTGTGGAGAAGATTATTATGAAACTCTTCTCTTCGAGGACTGGCTTCAATGCACGGTGTGCGAGTTTTGGGTACACGAAAATTGCACTGAATTTGAACACATGTGTACTAAATGTGTTGCAGAGAAAAAAGGCTGTTAAAAAATACGAAATAAGACCAAAAAGTATGTTATAATTAGAATTAAGGATATGACCATCTTACCTCGTATGGTATGGTCATCACACCCGGGCACCTCGGGAGAGATGGTCAATCGTGAATTAAAAAAAATACATTTTTTTTTATGTGATCTCATTACAAATTGTTATTTTTGTTTCTATAATTACAAAGTTGATTGTTTAAAGTTTAATAACAAATAAAAATTTCTATAATAATATGTGAGGTTTTTTTTAACAGCGTTTAAGAAAAACTATGGCCAGCTACCACGGAATTACCCTATTCACTTTTGCTAAAATCTGTAATAAAACATATATATGTGGGATCGGAGCAGAGAAGCCCTCCTACAAAAGAACTTAGGAAGAAAAGGACGTGAAAAGAAATTGTCATCATGGAGAGGTCGCTGGCGCAGTGGTTCCGCGTCGACCCAGGCGATCGTCGACGTTAAGCTACTCTGGCCGAGTGGCTGCCTTGGATGGGTTGCCGCGCGCCTCTCGTTCCTTTTTCACGATCCTACATATGTATATATTCTAATTACTCTAAGGATATTCTACTTTATACTTTCCATATGTTGGTATATAAAATATACATATGCAACAGTACAGTATACATTGTATTTTCGAATTATTAATTTAAGAAGAATTTTAAAAAACAATATATACTATTAGGTTGGTAAGAAATTAATGTCGGTTTTCGTGCTTTCAAACTTTGGCGCTTGATCTTAAGATATCCATTTACTTCAATTGTTTATCTTGTAATATAGTTTTATAGTGCAGATGTTACTCTACGCGGTGATAGGTATGTTTTTATTTTTATTGTTAATTTGTGCTCTTTTCACGTTACTGCGTTTAAGATGGACAGGAAGCAAATTCGCGAAATATTCTTATACGAGTATAAACTAGGTCGTAAAACTGCAAGAGCAACCCATAATATCAACGCTGCATTTGGGGAAAATACTGTGAATGAAAGATTAGTGCAACATTGGTTCCAAAAATTTCGTAATGGGGATGATAGTCTTGAAGATGAAGATGGCCGTGGACGCCCTTCGGTCGTTGACAACGATCACTTGTAGGCTTTGGTCGAAGCTAATCCATATACGACAGTTCGACAACTTGCACAGGAGGTAGGTGTAAGTCACTCAACTATTATTGACAACCTAAAACAGTTGGGAAAGTCGAAGAACCTCGATAAATGGGTGCCGCACGAATTAACGGAAGATCAAACCAATCATCGTTATGAAATTTGCTCTGCGTTGCTTCCACACAATAAAAATTAACCATTTCTGCATCGTATCGTTATATGCAACGCGAAGTAGATGCTATACGATAACTGTCGGCGATCTGCCCAATGATTGGATCATAATGAACGGCCAAAAAAACTTTCCCAAGCCGAAACTGCATCAAAAGATCATGGTGACGGTTTGGTGGTCAGTTGTGGGAATTATACATTATAATTTCTTAAAGCTGGGAGAAATTATCACAGCAAAGAAGTATTGACAAGAAATTGATCAATTGCACCATAATTTGCAACGAGTAAATCCGGCATTGGTCAATCGACGGAGCCCAAATCTTCTCCATGATAATGCTTGCCCGCTAGTCGCGACGTTGCGACGCATTGCATGATCAACGCTACGAAACTTGACTAAATTGGGCTATGAAACTTTGTCTCATCTAGGATATTCACTGGACCTGTCACCAACCGATTTACCATATTTTTAAGCACCTGGACCACTATTTACGGGGAAAAATCTTCAAGAACCAAGAGGCTGCAGAAAATGCGTTCAAAAAATTTATCAATTCCAGAACATCTGCATTTTACGACTAATAATAACCGAGATATATGGGGGTTTCCCATTTAAATACCCCACCCTGTATATGTTAGATTTTTGTAAAGTATATATAAGTGATGCATACTCTTTTCGAGTTCTGGGGTAAGTGCCGTGCTGTTCCTCACAGTCCTCTTACCAGGGGATGCAATATCTCCCCCACTCCGTGGCCAGATCTTCCAAGAATACGTTTGTCTCTTTTTAAATTTATGCAGCACCATGACGTCGGGTCATCGGCCACTTTACTACAACTTACAAGGGAACATATCGAACTGTCAATCACCGATTTTGATGAAAATTGAGTATGAAGTAGTCCTCGTTAAAATATTCGACACATATTTTTTTATCCGCAATCGTCGCCGTTTAAGGGGTGAAAACCACCCCCAAAGTTAGGATCCTAAAGTATATTTCGTCGATTATCTCGGAAACTATGAGAGATAAAGCATTTGTGTACATTGACGAAATTTGCGTCTATTAACAATCAACACAATGGTAAAAATTATTTTGCAAAATCTCAATTTGTTTAAACAATATATGAAAAAATCGAATTTTTTTATTAGTATCTCCCCTCTAATGCCAAGGAATTTTTTTGAGTTTTGTTTTTAGAAACTATATGTCCTTGACAAAAATACGGATAAATCAGTATTTTGTTTTTTTCACCAGAAAAAAAGTTATTAAACTTGTGGTATAAATGGTACTAAATGGTATTAAATCTCCGGGTACTCTCTTGGTCATTAATTAGTGGATCAGTCGCAGCGATTGATATGCAAATAACGCGCAATCTATATTGATGGATTCCTCCGACAACGCGCCGCAGCGAAAGGGTTAAAGTCCAAGTTCTCGTCCTTGGAGTCTTCGTGAAACTTCGTGTTTCGCATTACATTAATGTTGTATGGAGAGTTACATATTTTATAATCCACCATTGCATTATCATGAATTATAAACGAGGTATAAATGACCGTATAATGTCTCATTAATCACATAGGACGGAGTTTTGTTCAATTGTGCCAGGATTAACATAGTTTATTAACGAATAAAAAGATTATAGCCGGTATCTTTAAAAGCTTTATAATAGTTACTATACAGCATCGAATTATCCATTTCATATACAGTCAGTCTCATAAGTACTCGTACCCTTATCGCTTATAAAAGGAATTTGTTGAAATCAAATGATGCATGTAAGATTTTGCAGTAAATTTTTTGTTATGAATAAACAATATGTATAAACTATATTTTGACAAAATTTTAACGAAATTTAATTATTAGTAACAAAATTGTGCGATGCGAATGCGTGAAGACTTATTTTATATAAGATGTATGAATGGGAGTGCCGATCGCACGTAGTTTTTTGAGAGGCCAACGAGGCACTCGATGCATCGAGACTCTTTTTGGTTGGAATCCTCTGTGGATACACTGTGTGTCATGTTCTTTGTGTTAGAATCCTATGTGGACAAATCCTGTGTGACTAAAACTGTTTAGATAATACGCGATGCATCCTAATCTTTCTTCTTATTTTTACTTATAATCCACGTTATATTATTTTCCATACTTTCATTTGTAATTTGTATAATAAACATTAAACGTGTTGTTAAGAAAGCCTACAAAATTATATTAATTTTAATCTACATAGCACAAAATAACAGTCCACAAAAGTATTCGTACCATGCTTGACAGAGTCAAGTTTTTTTTTAGATACACTTTTTCACTTTGAAAATGATTCGTAGAGATTACAGTCGAGTAAGTCAATTTCAGCTCATTCATTCTGATTGTGAGTCAAAACTTTGTCGAAACAATGGAAGACCAAAGATCTTCCAAAAATCTTTGGAAGACCAAAAATTGTAACTGCTAAGGAAGAAGAAACTTTAATGCATGAATTGCAAAAAAATCTAAGAGTTTGTGCATCTAAGTTAGTCACAATGTACAATGAAATGTTTAACAATAAAGATTCCACGAAAACTTGTCACAGAATATTGAGATCCAAAAATTGTCACGGTCGAGCATGGAGAAAGAAGCCCCTCACCAGGAAGATCAACAGTATAAAGAGATTAATATTTGCGGTGAAATACATGAATAAGAATAATATCTTATTTATTTCCTCGGATGAGTTGAAGTTTAATGATCCTCGATGTATCTAGAAACATAGTAAAATTAGAATTAAAAAATCTACAACCGACTGTAAAGCACGGCGAAGGGTTGATGAGGGTTCGGGACTGCATGGTACCATCCGGATCGGGTAAGCTTGTGGTCATCGATGGATTTATGAATAAAATTAAATATAAAAGTATTCTTGAAGAAAAACCTCATGCAAGCGCAAGTCAACTGGATATACCAATGATTATTATTTACAACATGATAATAACCCGAAGAATAGGGCTCAAATAGTTCGTGCATGAATACTTTATGACATTCCTTATTTTTTACGTATAACTCCCCAGAGTTCAGATATAAATCTTGTAGAAAATTTGTGGACATAAATAGGGATAGGGCTTTGATAAACATGAAATTTACAAACAAATGCCAAAAACAATTCTGAAGGTTTGGAATATATTGAACCTAGTACCAACACAGAAATAATAGAAAGTATGCAAAATCGATTAAATGAAACAATTGAGCAGCACAGTGAACCGAGGAAATACTGAAAAAAATGTTGCAAAATAATAAAGTTATTGAAATACGTGAGTTTTCTTATAAGGCGTACATCGGTACAAATACTTTTGTGGATTGTTTTTATGTACTGTGCATCTTAAAATTAATATATTTTTGTTATCAATAATTTAGTTAAGTTAAATTTTTGTGGAAATAAAGTTTACACTTGTGTTCGTTCGTAACAAAAGACTTATCGCAAAATCTTGCATGCATCATTTGATTTCAACAAAGGGTCTAGCAGGATAAGGAGTCAAAAGTGCCCTTAAGCCGATTTTATTCGCTGATGGGCCATTCGATTGGTGATCATGAAAAACCGTTCTAGACAAATTTTCAATCCGCTATCTTCACCGGAAGGGTAGTTATGGGGTAGAATCATCAAATTATTTTTTGCCTCATATTCCACTCTTAATGGGGTGTAAAAATTCCAAAAAAATTGTGGCACATGAAAAATATGAATGCACACGTTAGGGTTTTTTTCTGATTTTTCCTTTGCAAGTGCTACGAGCAAAAAATGAAAAACCGAAAAAAAAATTTTTTAAACATCGATTTGGTATAAAAATCTTCCGAGCACAACTTTTTCCTTTTTACAGTAGTTGTCTAATGTTATCATTATTATACCCTAATTTTTTCAGATTTTTTGAGTTCGATGCATCACGGTTGGAAAAATCAAAAACCGATTTCTGTGACCCATTTTGGGCTGAAACTCCCACAATATTTGCCATTCTTGCATGATTTTAATAAAGTATGTTCACTTTGTGACCTTCAATGTTTCTGCACATAAATATGTACCTGTTAAAGAACAGAATCGGGATATTTAAATAAATTGCTGATTGTGTACCTAGTCTTTATAAGCTAGAATTTTAACCCTTCTTCCAAAAGGGCTATTGGTGTAGTGGCTAGGGTGTCTGCCTGTGGAACCTCTGGACACTTTTTCGTCGCGGGTTCAAATCTCCATGTGAGACTTAAGTTTTTTTCTGTAATTTTTTTTTTTAAATTGTTAAACACATATCAATATTCAGTAGTTGCTTTAAAATATTCGACAGATACTTTTACAAATGATTATACAATACACTTTTTACTTCACCGACTCTTTCCAACTACCCTTTCGGTGAAGATATCGGCTTAAAAATTTGTGTACAATGGTTTTTCATGATCACCTATCGAATAATCCATCGTCGAATAAAATCGGCTCAAGGGCATTTTTAACCCCTTTATCCTGCTAGACCCTTTCTTTTACAAGCAATAAGGGTATGAATACTTATGGGACTGACTTTAAATACCTCTCCATCCAAGGATAAAGGAAACGTCCTTTTGCAGAGTTAAATATGTTAAAAGTTCTACGCTCAATTGAGTATTTATATTATTTCGTCTAAAAGTTAAAATTTCCAAATTTAAATACATATTGATATTTCTGATGTTATTTTAAATAATGGACGCACGGCTGTGCTTGTACAATAATAACTGTATTTGTTGTTATCATATATTATAAATATTTCATTCACTCAAACATCGAATTACAATTATACGTATATACCTCACACATAAGGTTTATGCAGTTAGTAACAACGAAAAGTTTTATTTATACTACAACAGTTTGTTTTCGTAAAAATAACTAAGCTTCGAATTAATGCATGCAAAACTATTTTTCAAAATGTATTTCAATTGGCATTGTACAGGTACTATATATTATATGGTGACCTTGAAGCAGATGAATGCGTAAGTAGATAGAAAATACGTTGAAGATGGGGTTGAGACCATATTGATTTTATAACAGCGAGGAGAACGCAACCTAGGTCAGTTTTCTACGTCGTTCCTTTGCAGCTTTCTTGCGATTAGTAAAAAACTATCCTTTTAGAAACTAATTTATTTTTAATTTTCATCATTTTTTTGTAATCCGCAGATACATTTAATTAAATACTTCGAGACATACGAAAGCTTGAGTTTATGCAATATCATTTAAATATTTTCTTATATTACCGGGAAAGTGATCATATCTCTAACAGTAAGCATAAGAATGATAAAATATTATTTTTCTTATAAATACTCAGGGTGTTTCCAAATGAGTTATCACAACCCACCAGGCGTGGTTCTACACGTTTGGAACGGCGGACATTTGCATAAAAAACATTCCTCCAATTTGCAAAAGCCTTGTAAGTTACGGACAAACTTTATTTATTAGCTTGTCGCATTCATCTTGTTGCATAGATAAAATTCTTTCGTTATCTTCATTGGCAACTCTTTTGAGAATCTCATGATTCGTTTTTGTTGCACATTCCTACCGACCCGCAGTTGTAGAACAACGCCTGTTATTTCGTGACAAGATGTTATAAAACACCTTGTACGTTATCTTTTTCTGAAAAGTTATCAAGCGATATCATTCAACTTATCAAGATATAAAGCTGTATTTCTTTAAATATTGAACATGTATTTTTATAGATAGAAACAAGCCAATATATATATATTTAATGTAGAAATTGGTCAAGAATACTAGCAATCATTCAACGTAACGCGGTTAGTGGTAAATAATTTAAAATAAATACTTTTAATTTCTTAACATGACCATTGATTATTCTTATACAGTTAATAATTTTTTGAAAAACGACAAAAAAGACTCGCACTTCTTGGGATGGAACTTTTAAGCATTAGAATTTCAGTGAGTATCAATACGTTATTAAAAATGTTTAGAACATTTTTTGATATTTACACAAGCATAATATAAGCACGAGAAATTTCTACAATATAATACGCATCTACAGAGCGTATTTCTGAAAAGCAACAGTCATTTTGGTACTCTTCCAATATCTGATCTACCAAAATTATACTGTAACGGCGAATAGGGTGATTCGCGCTTAGGATCCGCCAAAATAAGAGAACTTATACTTTTGTATTCGTATATTGCATATCGTGACTTGCTTGGACAACGATTTGGCGTATTATACGGAAACGAATGATTTGTTGAATTTAGAAACAAACTGACAATGAGTAATGAACTTGGTAATGAATTGAGAGTGAATTGAATCTGAGCGATGATGGAAAGAGACTTAGGATTTTTAAAGGTTTTAAAAGAGGAGTGGGAGTACAATGATGGTGTTTGGATAATTGGAAGGTCAAGATAAGGAAGTAAGGATTTTTGAACTTGGAACGATGATTCGGGTATGAGTAAGGATGGTGGTGAGTGATGGTGTCGCTGTGGTACATAATATTTGTCCTTACACAATATTCGCTAATGTTATCTTATATACTAATGATAGATGGGAGGGTTGGTACATTTCAATATTATTAACTATTATCCAGTAGTGGCCCATTGTTTTATTATGGATTGTCTAGATCAGGCTCTGCCAAAGCGAGGCCACCTACGTTAAATTGTGCAGTCCGCCTAGTGATTTTATATTTTTATTGAAATTGTTGTATCTTGTTGTATATATAAAAAATTATTAAATAAATAAAAATTTGCATGCGTCATTATTATGATGCTAAAATACGTTATGCGTTACCAAAGTGGCCCCTGCAATCATTTCGGTTGGCCAGACCTGGTCTAGGTTAATGAAACCGTTCGAAGCAGTTCAAATTATTGATTTGTATGTTTAAGAAGGATAATATTTATCAGAAATACGTACAATGAATTCTGCTTTGTACATTCTGTAATTCGTAGTGCTGTAATTCTATTTCATTGATTCAAATTAAATATTTATATATTCAAATTAAATATTTATATATTCAAATACTTCAAAGAAAAAAGGAAAAATGTGCAATAAATAAATAAAAATAATTATATTATACATTTCCGTATATTTCGAAGTGTGAAATAAATACTGTAAAAAAAGAAACGAGAGGGGTGAAATACCTAATTGATTTAATCGCTTGCAGTATATCTGATCGGTGGGGGAAATCGAAAAAGAAACAGCGTTAAACATTTTAGGAGTACTTTATAAAAATGCAAAACTCATTTTAACCGCCTTGATAGAGCTAGTGTTAAGTAGTATACAATTATATACGTAAAAATGTACAGTCAGGACCTGTCTTTAGGTTATGATAGCTGTTATGAGACCTGGAAAATAGGTAATTACATAAATTAAGGTCCGCCCCGCCGATTTCGATGATTTTTGGATATATTGTGCAAACTATGATTCTAAGCAACTTTTTCGTATACATGTTACCCCCGCTCGGCTTTCGTTTTCGAGATATTTGCAAAAAACTTTTGCTACCACTACTATGCGTCAGCATGATGCGGCCGCTTACTACTGTTTCTGCGGCTTCTTTATACTCAGAATCTTTATACGGGATGAATTCGTCGAAAAACTACCTCATAAATTTTTTTAAATCTATCTCCCATCAATGCTAATTCATCTTTTTGGTACAGGTGTCTAACTTAAACTAGGTCCTTCGGGGACATTTACCGTTTGGTTTAATAAAGGTACTTATAATAAGAAGATAAGTTAGTGATGGTTTGAGGTAATTTTTGAAGAGGGTATATCTTTTCGATGATCGCACCCGGTATAAACTTTCTTACAATAGGGAATATGCATTTGGTTTAAATTTAATTGATTTTTTTTCCCTCGAATCTATTAGGTATAAGGGAAAGTTCTGTCGTTTTTGAATACGTGCACTTTTATGCGTTGTCTTTCCTTAATAAGAATTCTGATCCGACTGAAACCAATTTAAACACTTAGATTAGTATATGATTAATGATTTATACACATTTTTCGTATTTTAGTTAGTTTTTTTAAACTTGTAAAACTCTTACCGTGAGTGAAAAAAAGTGCATTTAAAAGTGCATTTAAAAGTGCGTGTTGTATGAGTTGCAAAAAGGGAATAACGCGATGGAAGCAAAAAAATCTTGCGTGACGTGTTTGGAGAGCATGCAGTAATAGTTCGATAATGGCAAAGATGGTTTGCGAAATTTCGTTTGGGTGATTTTTCTTTGAAAAATGAACCCAAATCAGGAACGCCATCGCAGTATGGTCAGGACAAATCCCACGTTAACTTCCACAGAAATGGGCTTCAAGCATGAAATTCATCAGACTACTGCTTTGGATCACATTAAAAGACTTAGCTCCCTGTCCATAATCTCTGTTTGGATGCCATATGAATTAAAAACGGCAGAATTTTCCCTTACACTTAATATTAGGTTGTCCTGATCATACTGCGACGGCTTTTCTGATCTGGGTTCATCTTTCGAAGAAAAATCACCCGAATGAAATTTCGCAAACTATCTTTGACATTTTTGAACTGTTACTGCATCCTCTCGAAACACGTCACACAAGTTTTTTTTTGCTTCCATAGCGTTATTCCCTTTTTACAACTCATACAACATGTAATGTCTTAAGTGCACTTTTTCTTCACTCACGGTAAGAGTTTTACAAGTTTAAAAAAACTAACTAAATTACGAAAAATGTGTATAAATCATTAACCATATACTAATCTAAGTGTTTAAATTGGTTTCAGTCGGATCAGAATTCTTATTAAGGAAAGACAACGCATAAAAGTACACGTGTTTAAAAACGACAGAACTTTCCCTTATACCTAATATATTGTCCTAACATTGTATTTAAACCATTATTTCCTTATTTAGTTTGTTTTTAATTGCATAATATATTAATCAAAAAATGCAAAATAAGCGAGCGAGATTCAAATTTGCGAAACGCATTACCATTGGTCGCATCGAAACGTGACGTCACATACCACGTTTTCGGATTTATCGGCGTTGCTGTTTATATTGTGTTTCAAAGAAAAATTGTTTTTATTTGTCTTTCCGTAGTGTTTTCCATTAGCTAGTGCAATCTCTGGTAGCATTAAATCACGTAGGACGATGACTGAAAGCGGTTTTGTCAAAGGACAATCGGAAAAATCAACCAAAAATAGATGCATTCATGATGACAGCATATTTTGCATCAAATCCAGATTTTACGTCCGCTGAGATCAAAGGAGTTTAATTTTTTTTAATTGTTATAATACATGATATATCATAATTTATTATATAGGTTTTTATTCATAAATGCACCCAGCAGTACTTACATTAGTTAAACATAACATATAAATAATTTTCGGACATTAAAGCTGCTGCTCCTGTTATAATAATTTATAAGTAATTATACGTAATGTTATTAACTTTCACTCAAATCAAATTGATCTTTCGTAAGTTTTGAAAAAAAACAAATATTTGATAGAGAAGTAGATATCAATTTAGATATTTTCGTGTTTTCGCATCTTTTGGAACAGGAAAAAACACTTTATCGGGTGTACTTATAATAGTCTTCTTGCACATTGATACAAGACAATATCTATAAAACGGTTTTTTAGCTTTTCTCATGGTCTGAATAGCTATTAAAACTAAAAATCTGTATAAAATAACCAAAAAGTAACTGTTAATCTTATAGTAAACAAACACTGGACGTGGCTTGTGACGTCATTCAAAGCCCGCGAAAAATGGCGGCGTTCAAACAGTTCAAATTTATGCAATGTTTTAAATATTATTTTAAAAAAATTTGAGCATTTGTAACAGTATTTATATTTTTTACTATGTTATAACGATGTAAAAAGTGAATTAAAAATATTAAAAAAATACGTGCATATTCCCTATTAGTGGGGCGCCGCCGAAACAGTAGATAAGCGGCAGCATCGCGCTAACGCATACGTCGCCACAGACGTGCATGTATAGGCCAAATTCGAAGTAGTTGGCCAAATTCAAAAGTTTTTTGCCAACGTCTCGAAAACGAAACCCGAGCGGGGGTAAAAGGTATAGGAAAAAGTTACTTAGAATCATGATTCTCACAACATATCCCAAAATCATCAAAATCGGTGAGGCGGACCTTAATCTCTATAATTACCGACAAATATTTTCTGTTAAAGAGTTACGGGAGATAATACATAGATTGCAATAAAAACTACGCGGTAGATCCCATATTGAAAAAGTGTCTAGGTTAGGTTACGAGGAAAAATACAGTTTACATCGCCCTCTCCTGCTTCCCTTCCTCAACACACACATTTAGTTTGCAAAATATTTATCGTATTATAATAAAATACAATAATACATAGAAACGATGACCATATTCATCAAATAGATAATCCTGCAGATTAAGAGAACATACTATCCGACAATCTACTACAAATCTAAGGTGTTTGACGTAATGAAAGAGATTTTTAAAGCTCTTACAAATATGTTATAAAAACATGTTATGAACCAAAGTTTGTGTGCATATAATGTATATAGTGCATATGCTATGCATAACTGTACTAAAATTTTAGTAAATTTTGAATTCTTGTAATAAACTTACAGAGATTCTGATTATCATCAGTAGAATGATAATATTATTTCTTTATTGCATTATACAGAATGTAATAAACACTGAGCTTTATTAAGAACAATTTTTTGTTATGTTACTGCGAGCGGCTGAAAGGTCGCATTAGATATTTTGACATTGCAGAAAACTATGATGACGGACACAGAACGTATTTTTCTTAATCGTTCTGTTGGCAGAGTTTCGGGTAGTTCGAAACAATTTGCACGACTTTTGGGGTATTTCCAATTATATAATAAACACATATGATAAATTACACTGATCACTTAAAATAAAACATTAAGAAATTCTTATTGTCATGTTATATAGTACAGTTGGTTTTTCTAAATTTGGCTTCGTATCTCGTGTTTTATAGTACTGCCGCAAATAGTTACAAAATTATGTAGAACATTGTGTCAAACACCTTAAAAGGAAAAAGTATTAATTGATGACCGAATTTATAAGTAATACATAAGCACAGGGTGTTCCAAAATGACTTGTTACGAAGTACCAACCGATGTTATATATCTTTGGATTGGTGGTCCTTTGCAAAAAAGTCGCCAAATTGGCTAACAAGTTGTAAATTCGCGGACAAAGACATGGATAAAAGAAGCACATGAATGGCCTTTATTTGCCGAAGTGTCACATAACTATTTTAACACGTTGAACGCCTATCGTATTTCGCTAGTTTCACTGTTTCTACTGATGCAAAATTTTTCTATTAAATTCACATCTTTGTAAAACAGAAACTTTAAAGATACAGATAGAGAGGCATTCGGCAGACCTCTATCTTTTAAACACCAAAATTTAAATATACAGTATGTCTGAAAATTTATAAATATTGCAATTTCAAAGTGACATCAAATTTCATTGAATTTAATAGCGCCGGTCACCGCTGACCCCCATGGCAGTCAACGTGTTAAAAACCCCAAAAACATGGCATCGTTACACAAGTTTCAAATGTGGGTGACGAGGTCATTTAGCCAGGAAGAAAAGCGCGTATGTTGAGGAGGACCCTACGAGGTCTCGATGCCAATAGCAGGTAATTGACTTTTTCTTAACCTACGAAAATAACCGATCAAAATACCTTGTTCTCATTACGATCGTGATTTTTTTCTCCATCTTCTCATAGAATGAAACATTTCGATGAAGAATTTCGCAGACTAGGAAAATGTTAATGATCTTTGATCGGCTTTGGGTCCTTTCACAGGCCTTCTCACGGAGAAAAGCATAAACACATGAATTTTTATTACTGATTGGATGACCTCATCACCCACATTTGACAACCGTGTAGCATGCCATCGTGTTCGGATTTTTTAAATAGAAATGTAATGCTTCAAGCAATAAGGGTAATTCATATGCTTTTTTTTCTCTATGTCTTTCCGCAAAGATTGTCCCACCAATCCGAGAGTCAATTATTGGATCCTCAACTTTAACACTAATTTGCGCAAAAACGATCCATTTTTGAGCCATGAATCCTTTCAGACTACATACATGAACGAAATAACTGGAATAAAACTAAAGTTTCATTTTCGTGTGAATTATCAAAATAGTATGGCTATATAATTAGTCAAAATTAGTAAAAACTAAAACAAAAATATATTGTTTGAAACATAAATTTTAATGTACAGTGAACAAGCAATTTAACCAATTTCTTAGAAGAGATAAATGAGTAAAATAAATATTAAAAAGTCAAGAAAGTGTACATGTCATTATTGAATGATTAAAGTAGTATTTGCAGCAATGTAAAGGTAAACTGTTAAAATGCGAAACATCAAAATTTAAGTAATGATTTTCTCATGTTAAGTTTCCCGTTACTCACATTAAGCACACCTTTTTTTCCATTAGCATCTCACCATCAGAAGAGTGATATGAGCTGGACCGAACCCATGATCCATGATGGTAGCGAGAGATCATTACAATCTCTTCATATGATACATCCAAACAGTCCTTCCAATGGAGTCAACGAAACATTACCCTCTTCAGAATCGATAGTTTCGCCGTCGATTAGTCGTCCTCGCAATAGCATGGCCAATGTCAGTGTCAGTGCCAACAACTGCGCCAAAGAGATCATCGAAGATGAAACAAACGCGGTGCCATCGTCGTCGGCATCCTCCGTGTCCTCTTCCCATGATTCTCGGATACCTCGGCCATCCCCTACGGGTCTGCGCACCTCGAGCAGCATTCGCATGCGCGGTGAAGGGATTTCTCGAAATCCAGGAAGCAGTGCAGCGGCCACTGTGGCCCTGATAAGACACCAGCAGGGTCGCCGTCGCAATTTTTCTCACTATCAGCAACTAGACCATCCAATTTTTCCAGTCATCACGGAGAATGGAACGGATTCACCGCGACAACGATCACTTGTAAATATAATTCTTATTATTACTTCTTAATCTTATTTGTTAATCACTGTTTTTTTCTGTCCTTGCTTAATGATCAATTCGTTTCTCTGAATCGGATTAAATACGTAGATACATCCGTGATAACAAATGTTTACTTCATTGAAATTACAATTCAAATTAAAATCGCACAATACATTTAATTTATATGTATGCGTGTAATTTATTTTGTCTTCTTTTTCTTTACATCTAATGCGCACTTATGATATACCTTACTATTGCTGCTTTTGCATGCTTGTGCCGTCGTCGTTTTGCGCCTATTTGTCACTATTGTCATCTTAATACCTTTGACAATAATTTATTTTTATCGTTGTTATTCAACATTCGGTAAGAAAAGAAAGGAAGGAATGACTGATATTATTGAGTACTTCTGGAAGATTGATGTTTTGGTGATAGAGATCTTAGAGCTTAGTTCTAAGGTATCGAAAAGGAAGGTAATAATAAGATTTTAGAAAACATTTGAAGAATTAACTTGAAACCAGTGTCAAGATTTAATATTGGAATTGTCAAGGTGAACAGTCGATTTTAATCTTGGCGCAGCTGCATTTTTGTTAAAAGCTCGATAGGGAAATATAAACAACTTTGACTGAAACAGAGTGTAAAGTACAAATTTACAAAGATTTGTGATATAAACACTAATTGTAAGGTGCATGATTACAAAATTTGGCAAAGCTTAGTCGATTTGAATAATAAGTTTAGCAATATTGAGTTCTGCTGTTTCAATTTTTATTTCAGACAACAACGCTTTCGATTTGTGTTACTCTTTTTGAATGATATGTATATTAGCAGGCAAAAATATTGGTACATTACGCGATACATTGTGTAATATACAATTTCTGAAATGGTTCATAATATGCATAAGAATTAGTCAACGTCTTATTCTTATATTAATAAAGAATGTTTGTAGCAATCACTTTGTGTTTCTGTAAACTTATTGGCCCAGGTACGAAAAGCTTTGCTTCGAAACACTAATTCATAAAAATTTTATACCTATGTGTTATAGACACATTTCTATATTTATGAACTAGGATAATCGTTATTGGAAAAAATAAGTCACGTGCATAGCTCTTCAAAGATTACTCTGTTGGTACTTCCAAATAGTATGATGTTAAGTAATTAATCTTATTGTACAATTCACTCTCACCTTTTGGGTAAAAGTCATTATGCTGTATTTCAAGGATTTTAATGGCTCCTCACAATATCATATTCGTTTGTTTTCTATGATGCGTAATATTTCGAAACTTTTTAATTATGCAAAAACTTTATTGCAATTTGTAGTAAAGTTACCCAACCGGATTCAGATACTTTGTCAGAGCATTTTGTGACGAAATTTTGTGATGAAAAATCATGTTACATCGATTGGACAGTGTTATCAAATTTGATCGCCATTGTTGCTTCCTTTGACCTATATAGCTATGCATTGCATATTTCCAAATTGATCGTTATAATTGTCTTACTGTCTGGAAGCAATTCAAAATACAAAATGCACTGGTAATCTGATTATATACACTATAAAACTTTCCGAAGATGTAAATGTGATAAGTCGGTGTGGAATTGGTTACTCTTTTCCGGTCAAGACTTCTTTTGTTTAGGAATTATTGTGTAAAATCCACTTTGCCGTCTTGAATCGCCAAACGATATAGTAGTGAGCCTCTTGCATTTCCTGTAAGCCACGATATGCATGTTATCAATCGATACACCCGACTTCGTGTTAAAATTTTGGGAGTACAATTTCCTTACTTTTACAGTAACAATTTAACACGATGCTCATCCACCACAATCCTATACAGATTTTTTGAATCAAAAATAGATTTTTTTCCGACGTAATTGGGGCAGAAATATGCTCAATATTTACCGCCTTTACAATTGTTTATGTCATACTGATTTCATGATTTTTAATTTTTCCGCATTAAAAACAATTCTATGTAACTTAATTAATATTCGACAGTTATTAAATTCCAGAACATTTCATACGACTTTTCAATTGATATATTTACGAATTTTCTAACACATTCAGTATTAAAATATTGGCGATCAAAAGATAAAATCCTGCTGAATATCTATCTGTTTGTGTTGTGCCTTTAAAATTTCTGCTTTACAAGGATGGAATTTCAATAGCAAAAGTATTACTTCAGTAAAAATTATATTAATGCAAGCAGCCATTTCCGCTTCCTTGTGGCACTGTCGCAACGTGCTAGGGGGTCGGCCATGCGCGTGCCGTCGGCAAAAATACTAATGACCTCTGGCAAGTGTGTTGTTCTGATTCGCCTGACAGATAGAGACATTCCTAGATCGCACGTCATTTTCGATCCTAACGCTCTACAGGTTGAAAAAAATGCATATTCGTTGTGTCGTGGCGAGGAATGTGAATGACGAAAGAAGTGTTTTGCTTTCGTCTGTTACTGACAGAGCTTCAGGTTTCCAGGAATGATATAGGAAGGATATACTATCACTCGAGTCGCACAAGATGATTTAATTTTTTATTAATTTATTTTAAATTATAGCGTTTTCACAGTAATACGCTGCTCAAGTTAGTAACGGCAAAGTCAGCATAGGAGAAATGCGTGATGATCTCTCAAATATCTCCTTTTTATCATCCGATTTCCAGATTGGGAGTATGGATGGTCTTAGGAAAGGGAAAGTTGGGGAGGGAAAATCGTTAGGGTCGCCTTGAAATTTAAGATGAGACTATGATCTGAAAACCAGTGTGGGGAATGGCTGTTGGAGGTAATGTTAAATCCTAAGTGCCAAGGTGGTGGATAATTCGATAATGAACCTTTTTTACTCACTCGACTAATACCACATGGCGGATCGTCTGTTTTAGAGCAGGAAAGAATGCGAATAAATGCACTATGCAGCGAAATAATGGTTCGAGACGACGTTTGTGGATTTATAGTCAAACAGGTGCCCTAAGTTGGCACTGGGTTTTTAGGAGGACAGTTTCGACAAGGCGATGCGACCGACAGTCTCCCCGTTCGGCTATCGCGTACTGTATTTTGCCTATGATAGGTGCGTACGTGTAGAAACGGCTAAAAATAAGTGAGAAATACTGATCTCCTTCAGGTGAACTCCTGGTTCAACTTATTCGAACCTGCGAATTTTTCAAACATAACAAGGTCCCGCAAAGGTTTTCCAAACCAAGACTTATGTTCTCGCTAGATGCGATAAAAGAAAACTTCTGTAACCATTCCGTAAATTGTTCTCGTACTGTGCCGCCGCGCCCCCCCCCCCCCCTCCCCCCCAAGAGGGGAAAATTGGGCCTAGTTTTACGATTGATTCGACAATTGTTGTAATTGGCTCAGCCTACGTTTCAAGTGATATTTTGCAAGACCAATCCGTGCAAAGAATAAGGACCTCCGCGCAATGAATTTCCTTGGAAACCCAGACCGTGAAGCGCTTCACATGTTGAGACTTGGGGGTGCAACCAACCCAGTGATGACAGGTGTTCCAAATATTCCGCCGCGATCTATATTTATTTAATCGACCATTTTCTTAAACTGAGAACGTATTTAAAAGGAATGCGCATTAACTGTTTGCATTCCGTTGTCCCTTCTGGGGGGATGTTGCGGCGTAAATCGCCGCGATTTTCTGCATGCCCACTACCTAGGTATAGCCATAAACCGTACCTAAAAGCCTCGTGCAAGCTGAGGTACGATTCTTGGAAGTCCTCCCCGCAAACATGCAGCGTACTTTTCCGCTCAAGACGAATTTTCCAACCCCTCTCCAGGGGCAAACCGCCCCTTCTTCCCAACTTTTGGGAATAAAAAAGTCGAGTCCGAAGGTTCGGCCTCTCTCTCGTACACAAATTTTCACAACAACGTTATGCTGCCGGTTGACCCTCAAGTGTCTCAAGTGTATTTTGTACATTGATGAAGCTTGTAAATATAGACATTTAATTTCTCCCAGCAACTCTTCAAATTAACCATTCCGCCAAGCTTTCGCGAGTTATGTCGCAAGAGTATTTATTCTGAACCGCGCGACGTAACAGGGGACATCGTAGTTCTACCATACCACTCGTATCTTCCCTTTGAGGGGACATATATGTTTTCCTGAATTTTTTTTTTAAATGACACGAGAAATCAAATTGACATTTGGTGCAATTGCCAGGATATATAATAAGAATGTCAGTGAGAGAAATCTCATCAGAAGAGAACGTGAGGTGTATGGTCACGATGAAGATGGGGAGAGTTTGTAGAAGAAAGATTGCTATGCGAGTATAGCTTGAACTGTACGATGAAATTTATAAATATAAATGTGGAATCTGGGCGGTGCCCTTCTAAAAAAGAAATTAGGAAGAAAAGGACGTGAAGAAGAAAGTGTCAGCAGGGAGAGGTTGTTGACGCAGTGGTTCCGCGCCGATCCAGGTGATCGTCGACGTTAAGCTACTCAGGCCAGAGTACGCTGCTTGGATAGGTTACCGTGCGCTTTTCTTTCTTTTTCACGATACTACATAAATATAAATAAATAAAGATTTTCAAAGCTGAACTCATGTCAGTCCGATTTGAAGTGTCAAACGTTACAGATAGATCTTTGCTCTAATAATTGAGAAAATTGAAGAAACTAATATTCGTTTGGTAAGTAAATGTAGTTTTGTGAGTTAGCAATACCAATTAAAATTTCCAACCATTACAAGTTTGTCAACACAGTTATAGACCAGTTGAGAGATGAGTTTCGGGAACCAAGAACATCTATATCTTCGGTAGACAATAGACTAAACAATAAACTATTGCAAGGGATCAGAAAGAAGTCACGTGGGACGTAAGGGGAGACTGCTCTCGCACTACCTATCTCTTTCTATTCTTTATGTCTGCTGTCCTCTTCATTCATAGTCGTAGCTATTCACATTCATTTAAGTAGGTAAAATCGGTGTCTACCAATCTGATAATAAAAATCTCGTGCGTGCGTCAATGTTTCGATTTTCACGATCGATATCGTGCTGTCGCACTCAGTTCTACGGCTTTTTCTTTACTCTCTTTGTCTCGCAGTGCGATTTCCTCTCAACTGACTTGTTTCTGGTCCCTCGCAATACAAATTCCTAGTTGTGGGTAAAAGAAAACGGGACCGTATTGTTTGCTCTAACAGAAAAATACCAGGCGAAATTATAAGAATTAAAGTCTTGATTTTCTTTGCAAATATATATACATTTGTCGATGTCTACAAACTGATGTAAACTGGTTCCAAGACTATACCATATAATATGAGTGTTCGTAATGCACGACTTTGCAAAAGAGTAGAGCCAAGTAGCTTGTAGGTAACGTCTAGTATGATTCGGAGCGCAAAGGGTTAAGGATTCCTGACACGAAGAAATCTTCGAAACAACAATTCTATATATGTGCCCATAATTATGAAAGTGGTCTAATTGTAAGTCATATATTTCTTGTTTCAAGATATATTAACGAATTGCATTTGAACGAATCAAAAAATATTTTTATATTATGCTGACAGATTATACGCAGCGATTCTTTGCTGAATGATTGAATACTTTATTTATTAATACAGGTATATCTACACTTATAAAAATACTTAGTCGCGGAAGTGTCTCACATTCAATTCACAGACCACTCGAACAAGAAGGAAGGCGGGGAACATCCAATTATACATGTGATAGGTAGCCAACCTAAGCGCTTTGTCTATAGCGATATCGCACACGCATGCCAACACTCCCCCTATCGATATAGACAATGATTAATAATTTCTTTCTTTACATTTGTTGTTCACACATGTATGTCTGTACTTTCATTTATTCCTTCGTTCACACCTTTCACTTAACTTATATTCAACATGGATACGCAATTTTGATGCTTCATTTTAGTCAACGATTTTGTAAATATGTCAGCAATCATTTGTTCTGTGCTTATATAGGTGATCTTTATGATTCCTTTTTCCGTTAATTCACGCGCGTAATGATATCTTATATCTATATGTTTACTTCGCTTATGGTACATTGGATTATTACTTAATTTTATAGCGGTTTGATTATCGCAGAATACAACTATTGGGGTTTCTACATATTTCTCACAGTCCATATGAGTTATTAACCGTATCATGTACTTTACTTCTCTACAAATTTCTGATAACGCAATGTATTCCGCCTCCATAGTAGACAATGAAACTGATGTTTGTTTTTTAGACTTCCAGCTTATAGGACCGCCGGCTAACATCAATAAATTTCCCGTACAAGACTTTCTATCATCTATATCACCCGCCCAATCGGAATCCGAATATGCCAACAATTTCTCAGCGGATTTCTCGTATTTTATTTTGTAATCAGAGGTAGCGCTTAAATATCTAAGAACTCGTTTAGCTAAATCCCAATGATTTTTACCTGGGTTGGATGTAAAACGACTTAATGTGGCCGCAGCATATGCAATATCTGGCCTGGTTGAATTCGCCAAGTAAATGATACCTCCGATCAACTCTCTATATGGCTTCTTCTGCATTTCTTCCCTCTCCTTGTCCGATGACGGTGCCATCAATTTAGATATTTTTACATTAGATTCTATGGGAGTAGAAACAACTTTAGCGTTACTCATGTTGAACTTGTATATTAATTTCTTTGTATATCTCTCTTGTGAGAGGGTTATACTACCTGTTAAACCATCTCTATCCACTTTAATACCGAGAATATCCCGAATCGGTCCGAGATCCGTTATTTCAAATTTTATTTTTAATTTATGTTTTACTTTATTTAACTCAGATAAACTCTTCGAAGCTAGTATTATATCATCAACATAACTGATCATTAACGTTTTATTGTTACCTTCTCCAAAAATATAAACACATGGATCGGCTTCCGTTCGACGCGCACCCTCACTCGTAACATACTTATCTAATTTTTTGTACCATTCCCTCCCGGACTGCTTCAGCCCGTACAGGGGTTTCATTAACCTACATACCTTTTCTTCGTTGCCTGATTTAAGGAATGATTCAGGTTGTTCCATGTATATTTCGTCAGTTAGATCACCCTGAACGTACGCCGAAACCACGTCCATTTGATCTACATACATGTTTTCATTCACCGCCAATGCTAAAAGTGTCCTTACCATTTCGTATCTGGCCACAGGGGCGAATACTTCCTCGAAATCGACCCCTTTTCGCTGAGTGTGCCCGCGTGCAACTAGTCGCGCCTTATATTTACTTACGGAACCGTCTTTGTTGTACTTTATCTTGAACACCCACCGGTTAGTGAGGACCTTTTTGTCTATAGGCCTTTCGACCAAAATCCATGTTTTATTTTTCATTAAAGAATTGTATTCGATTTTCATCGCATCTAGTCACAATTCTGAGTCCTCCCTGCTCATGGCATCGTCGACATCGAGGGGATCTTCTTCTTCTTCGGAATCCTGTGTTTCTTGAATCATATTGTATTGTTTGGAAGGTCGCCCTCTTTTACCCGTTCTGACGATTTTTGGTCTTCCTACCCCCCTTCTTGTGGTAGGAGTATGAACGGTTTCTTCTTCTTCAACCAGTACTTCATCAGGTCTTTGTTCCGTGTTGGATGATGTTTCGTCAGGTTCATTCGCAATTTCAGCCTGATTGGATATCATCTCCAATGGTGCTTCGAACAGCTGAATTTCATTGGATTTTGGTACAGGGCTCCAATCCTCAATGAAGCGTACATCTCTTCTTTTTATTACTCTGCGAGTTCCTTTTTCCCACAGTCTATACGCCTTTGCTTCCTCGGAGTACCCAACCAATATGTATTCTTTTCCTCTTGCTTTAAACTTATGTTTGTTTCCTCCCTTTTCAAGGGCAATGACCCGACTCCCGAAACTTCTCATAAAACCTATATATGGCTTCTTTTCAGTCCATATTTCATATGGCGTGGCATCTTTGTTTGCTCTAGTCGGACATCGGTTCCTCGTATATGCTGCAGAATTTATTGCCTCTGCCCACAATGATATAGGCAATCCTGTCTGTACCAACATACAGCGAGCCATTTCACACAGTGTACGGTTTGCTCTTTCTGCTACGCCATTCTGCTGAGGCGTGTATTCCACTGCAAACTGTCTAGAAATTCCTTCCCTTTTTAAAAAATCTGTAAATTCCCGTGAAACGTACTCCGTTCCATTGTCCGTTCTTAATGTTTTTATTTGTTTGCCTGTTAATTTTTCAGCATGCGCCTTAAACTCCTTAAATGCTTCAAATGCTTCTGATTTTTTTTTTAACATCTTAACCTGCATGTAACGACTGTTGTCATCAATAAAAGTTATGAAGTACCGTGCTCCCCCTAAAGACTCTACATTAATCGGACCACAGATATCGCTATGTATAAGTCCCAACACATCTTTGTGTCTTGAGGTGGACGGTTTATATGGTAATTGGTGTATTTTAGCTTTGTTACATACCTCACATGCCGGATTTTCATTTTCTATAGCGTCATTTATGCCAAGTGCCATGTCACTTTTCTTTAATCTGCGTATGTCGTTGTAATTCAAGTGACCTAATCTACTATGCCACTTCCTTAATCCACTACACTGTTCTGTTTGCAACATAGCTCCTTTATTTTGACTTGGGTTTCCTTTTACTATGTATAGGCCATTTTGTTCTCTTGCACACATGGCAATTGTGCCGTTTGGACGTCTTACTTTAGCCCCATCCTTGTAAAAAATCACTGTATACCCGTTCTTTGTAATTTGTGACACTGATAGCAGGTTATTTTTAATACTGGGCACAAGTACAGCATCTTTTAATTTCACTTTATTTTTGAATTTATCCGTTACGTTCACATCTATATCTATCTGTCCTTTCCCTACCGAAACCACCTTTTCTTCTGTGGCTGTATAAATTTCTGTTTGGTTTTCGCTTAACATGTTGAACGTTGATCTCTCGTTGCTCATGTGAGCTGTTGCTCCGCTGTCCAGGTACCATGTATTTGCTATGTCGCGAATACCTGTGTTGAATGCTGTTGCAATCATTGCATCGTGTGCATTATATCGTCGAGTGTCTGCTTTTATTCTACTTTTACAATTTCTCGCAAAATGTCCTGTTTTACCACATGTATAGCATTTTTCTTGACTTTTTCTAAATTGTCGAGCTTCTGGGTTCTGTCTTGCGTGGTTATGTTTTGGAACTCCTGTATGATATGTATTCCGTTTGTTCGTCCATAATGCTTCTTCTTTGTGATCGTCTACACTTCCACCTGCTTCTGTTTTTCTTATTTCTTCTTCTAGCAATTTGACCTTCAATTCTTCTAAATTGGGCAGCTTCTCCCTAGACTCAATTGCAATGCAAAATGTTTCATATTCAATCGGTAATGAGTTGAGTAACATGATGGGCAATACATTACTTGGCAGGTGTATTCCCGCATCATCCAGTTGTTCGACGCAAGTTATAAAATTATCAATGTATTGGGCCATACTTTGATTTGGACCTTTTCTCAATCTGTATAATTTTTTAAACAGCATACACTGCTTCATTGGTCCTTTTGATTCGTAAACGCGCCCAAGTGCCTCCCAGGCTTCCATTGATGTTTGGGCATTCTTTACGTGATTATATTGATTCTTATTTAAACTCAATATAATTATGTCTAAAGCCTTTTCGTCTTTGAGTGTCCACGCGCTTTGATTTTCTTCGGTTTTTAATACAGATCCGTTCACATATCCCCATAATTCGTTATAACGTAGGATACTCTTTACCTGTATTTTCCAAGACTCATAATTCGTATTATCTAACTTCTCACAATGTTGAATACTTGTTGGATTCATTTTTTGATTTGCAACTTACACGTGCTCTGGCGCTTATAACCTCAATCTAGACCACGTGTTCACTCTTAATGTCTTATTTTAATTTATTTTTAAACACTCACTAGTCTGGGCCCATAACCTGACAGATTATACGCAGCGATTCTTTGCTGAATGATTGAATACTTTATTTATTAATACAGGTATATCTACACTTATAAAAATACTTAGTCGCGGAAGTGTCTCACATTCAATTCACAGACCACTCGAACAAGAAGGAAGGCGGGGAACATCCAATTATACATGTGATAGGTAGCCAACCTAAGCGCTTTGTCTATAGCGATATCGCACACGCATGCCAACATATGCAACATTTTACTTTAAAATTTTATTAGTCTTGATTAATGGAAATTTATTATGAATATGAAATTTTGCGTGAATATCCTACGGAAATGTTATTTTTAAAAGTTTGAATTGACTTAGACCATTTTCAAAACTAACTGAATGTCCTATAAATGACTTAAAGTAATAAAAAAACTACGAGTTTTATTAGAAACAAAAATTTGAATAAAATAATTCATGAACATTTATTAATTATTTTTAAAAAGTAGTCACTTTTTATAATTTTAGGCTTTTATCATTACGAGTTTTTAAGATTCTTAAAATATTTCTGAAAAACTAGAGGGATGTATGGTAGTAAACACATAATATTTTTATGTTTTCCTTCCGTTACTGGTCTAGTAGTGATGTATAATGGAACTAATTTAATATTTCCGTATGTTTTTGGTCTCCCTCTTTTAGGTGAAAGATCCAAAACGTGGAATTTAGAATCTTCTAAAGAAGTTTTATAGAACATCTTATAAGTTGCATTTTGTAAGAATCTCATCCATTGAATTTGCAACCGAGAGACAGATTCGCGCGCGGTATTTTTTACTCTTCTTGTCGTTGACTCTTCTTGTTGTTTCGTTGAAATAAAATCCGGCTACGTCATTCGTTTTACCGAAAATGTATTTCTTCTTCTACACTTTTCTATCAATTCATAATAATGTTCAGGGTTGTATAAGTAATTTACTTTTTTTATTTTTATTTCTATTAACCCAAAATCGCGGCCATTCGGTAGAAAGGAATGACCAGATACCAAAAATTGAAAGTTATGTTTATATAATATTTTAAATTTTTGACTTAGACCATTTTCATAATTAACACTAAATGGATTCCATATAATGTTGAAATTACAACCACTATCTAATGGTTCATTTTTGACAATATCATAAAAATTACATGAAATTAATTTAGTTTATAATAATGTGGTGTGAAATAACTGATAAACTCACTTTGTTTAACTTTTGACTTAGACCACTTTCATAATTATGTGCACATATTGTGTTCGAAACGAAATTTCATGAGCATTTCATAGATAAGAATTCTATGCTCAAAGATCAACATGTAACAATTAAAGACGTTTTCTGGTAAATTGGAATATCATTTTATTAATAAATCAATTTTGCATAACAAATTTAACATGGAACATGGAACATTTCGTCTGGTTTCAAAAACGGTGGCTGTCTATCAAGAGCAGCGACGCATTTCTACTGCAGTTTTCTCTCTCGCTTTGCGAATATTAACTTAAAAATTCAATAAGTACAATGCCATATCAGGCACCATGTTCGTCTAGTCTGGCACGATGTGACTTCCTTCTATTTCCACGGATAAAATTACTGGTTTCTGAACACCGTTTTAACTGCTTTAGCGCCACGCAACTGGATCGCGCTGTTCACGTACTGTGGTGAAATGTGCCGAAATGTTTTTTTTCTTTCACGATCGTCAATTAGAAACGGTATCGCGCTGCATGGCAAAATCCGACGAGGATTTTTAAAAACGCCTGGTACTAAAACGGTTAAATTAATAAAAGCAATTTGACCAAAGTCGTTGAAACTTTTGAACACTATGCGAGACATAGATTACAACAGGTATTTTCAATATAAGACGTTGGCACAAATGTACTCTATTGAGGGGAATTAATTCCTTAATGGAAATGGAATAAATTCGAATGAATTTTTTGTTGCAATAGTAAAGCTTCCTTCGTTACAGTACTCTCAACAGCTTCTTACTTCTTACACAATTAGTTACGTTTTTTAACTCTTTCGTTATCAGTAGCTTTTCCTAGGTTCAAATGAAATTCCACCCCCATGGTGCCGAGGATCCCATGGGAGTGTTCAATCCTCTCGGAGGCAAGTGCAGCCAATTAACCTCTCGCACCGCGCAGAAAATCCGAAAAACCCGCCCGCTAAAACGTCGCGATAATTCAGCGTGCGGGTATGTCCGACACACAGCATCGTCGAGCGTTTTCGAACGAAAATTCTTTAGACTCATTTCGTTTTCGATCCTCGTGACGCCAACCATACAACCCATCTCGCTGACAACCAAATTAGTCATAGTTTGTATTGGAATAAATGTTTTTTTTGTTAGGTTTATCATATATTTTTTTAATGACGCGCCGTTAGCGTTTTCTTGTGTTCTGCAGTACCGACTGCATCTCGGCGCACTTTTGTTTCTTTTTAGTTTTTTTTTGTTTTTTAGATGCTCTTCCGTTTTTTACTAGAAGGTTTCTCGTGGTCGAACGGTACGGTGGGTTTTGTTCGGTTGGTGTGTAACGTGTGGTTTTATTTTTATTTTTCGAGTATATGTGTAATTTTCTTTTATTGTTTCAATTATATTCTCATTAAACATTTATAACAAAGTGTTTCTCTTCGAATCAGCGACCGCCCACACCAAATTTCCCAATAGTTTGCCATCCTCGAAATTTAAAATCTATCGCGAACTCGCCAAAGTTCTACACGGGTCGAGAACCATCGCGCCGACAAACTAATCACTCCCGGAAAACTCCACGCGATTCCGCGAGTGACAATTATAGATGTCAGGTTAATCCACGTCGAACCTTGACGCCGTAACAGTTTATATTAATAATTCGAAACCAACATTCCTCAAATCCTCTCACGATCCGTTTATTTCGTTTTGCATTATTCGGCTTCAATTGCTACAACCATTTCGTCTAAAATCTACTGTTTTAAACGGACTCTAAACTACCGAGGCTATGATATGCATACTCGTATAATAGCCATACACGCTACATGTAAACTCGAGTTTTTGCCGCTAAATTTTTTATCAATTTTCGATTGATATCGTGTATCTTTGAGAGCATCCCACGCCGCTAAAGACGTTATTTTACCCCAACGATAATTATAATATCTAGACGCAAAATTAACATGATTATTTGGCACTAATTCATCTTTGAAAATCCATTCAGTACTAGCACTAGTTCATATCGTCCTTGATATTTTGATTTATTGTAAGACCACTTTGTATTTTCAGAAGAATTTTCAGAAATTGGCGTGGTAAAATATTCAGATACAATTGAGGTGATGGTCACGAATGATTACACTGTTCAACAAATTTGATCATTTTTTATTTTCTCAAATATCCAATGGGTGATTATCGTAGAGTTAGTCATCCTAAACACGAATCCGTCGGCAGAATTGCTCCATCACCCTCAGTTTTTTAGTAAAATGAGTTTTTGTAAAAACACCAAATTTTGGCAGAAAATGAGGTATTACGCGAAAAGTATAAACGCTACAAAGTTGAGATTGGTCTCAAAAGGTAGAGGAAAACATGCCGAATATTTTAGTATATATATTTATCAAAATTGGTTGTTGCAAATAGTAACAAATGACCGTCAAAGTTTAAAAGAGTGCGGATGCGCGAACTTACTATGCTATACTTTTACATTTTTATGAAAAGTTATTTATCTAGCTCGAATTTGCTATACTGGATCGCATTCCTTAGACATTTCTGAAGAGAAAACTGTCCCCAAAAGTTTCGGGAACAGTTTTCAATCCCGACGGGTCGAAAAAATATCCGTCGAGAACGTGTAATCGGCGATCGACGCCATGCTGCTATTCTACGCGGGCCGCCAGTGTGACAGTGCAGTATCTACGCGTTATCGACGCCGATCTGACAGTACCATCCGAAGGGCGCTCAACTCTGACAAATATAAATTGTAACCGATAGACATCCTGTTATCTAATGTAACCGATAGACGTCCTACTATCTATATGTGCTGTTTATTACGAAGATGCGACGTATGTCCACGCACCAGTTTGCGCATCAAATAAGCAATGTAACTGATAGACACGAAGATGCGACGTATGTCTACGCACCACCTACAAATCAAAGACGCATCGAATACGCATCACGCCGATATAAAAGCGCGAACGACGATGAAGAGCATTCATTACCAATCCTCATCAGTACGAGTTAACATCGATCAACGTATTAGCTTATAAGCCTTTCTGTATTCTTTGAGTATTATAGTAGTGTAGTAAGATTTGTAGTTTGTTAAAAGTAGAGTTTAAGAGGACGAATAAATTCCCTTTTTAAAAACTCGAATCTCTGGACCTCGCCGGTAACAAAATAAATAATTGTTTTTTTTTTTATGTTTTAGTTAGAACTCTGATCTGACTTACAGATGTTTAAGTTTTTCATGGTAAGCAATTGAAAATGCTTTCCTTTGTTCGGAATAAAATGTGTGCTCTACGGCACACTATGTTATACGCAGGCCGACTCTTTGCCGGACGTCTGCATGGCATATGTCAAGTGTCGAGAACGACTTATTGTTAGAGCAGATATTTTCCAGAACCCACTTGCACTAAAATATCGTTTCTCACGACTCTTTATACCGTAACCGTTTCTGTCCGTTTTTCCTTGCACCCATAAATTAACATTCTTTCTTCGTCTCCTACGCTTCTAAATTCCCTCAACTTCTAAACCGCCCACTTTTACCATCTCCAAATTTTCTCTAAAGAATAAAAATCAATGACCTCCCTCTCACAAATTCTTAAAATCACCAATAGCAATTAGTTCCAATATTGAAGACTAATCTTTTTTTCTCCCGAGACATTGTGTTTCCTGCACGTCCTTGATTCAGTATAACTGGAAATAGAAAACAATCTTCGCATTTGAAAAAAGAAAACAACCTTTTTCAGGCGAACTTAATTTTAAGTGTTAATATTGTAAGATCTAAATTTATAAAGAGGGAGAAAGAAAGGCCGACGTAATCAAAAATAATACTTAATGAAGAAAGAAAAAACACGGAAGGAACAAAACTAAGGAGCGGCGTGGCAACTCACGCTTCCAACGCAACACTGCCGTTGCTCTCTTTTCTTTCCAGCTTTCTGGAAAGCTTTTGTTTTCAGGGCCGGCGGTATCGGCCGTCACCCTGCATATAATATAAATCATGCAATTAGAATATTTCCGATACTACAATATATATATTTATATTAAGCATATCAATAAAATAAGTATCGACATATCTATATATCTACACATATATATATATACATATCGATATTCATCTTATTTTATTTATACACTTGATTCTAAAATAATAAATGAATAACAAATTGCATTTAAACTTTATAGGAGAAACTTTTTGTGTATATGTATAGGCAGATTTAAATGGCAAGTGGTTCATACTAAGTGTCAAGTGGTAATTGTTTTGTATCGAGTCTTAAGTGTGTGTCGTTTACTGCATGTTTCGCAAGTGCAAAAATCAGCCAGACTCTTTCTGTTATGTTTGTGGAGAGGTGGTACCAAAATCGCAACGACGAAGTATATCACCGTTAACAGCATTTGCGGTGACCAAATTATAAATAATATTTTTAAACAAAAATTAATGAAAAATAATTGATCATTTATATTTATCAGAGTTGAGAGCCCTTCAGATGGTACTGTCAGATCGTCGTCGATAACGCGTAGTTACGGCACTTTCTCACTGGCGGCCCGCGTAGAATAGCAGCATGGCGTCGAACGCCGATTACACGTTCCCGACGGATATTTTTTCGACCCGTCGGGATTGAAAACAGTTCTCGAAACTTTTGGGGGCAGTTTTCTCTTCAGAAATGTCTAAGGAATGCGATCCAGTATAGCAAATTCGTGCTAGATAAATAACTTTTCATAAAAATGTAAAAGTATAGCATAGTAAGTTCGCGCATCCGCACTTTTTAAAACTTTGACGGTCATTTGTTACTATTTGCAACAACCAATTTTGATAAATATATATACTAAAATATTCGGCATGTTTTCCTCTACCTTTTGAGACCAATCTCAACTTTGTAGCGTTTATACTTTTCGCGTAATACCTCATTTTCTGCCAAAATTTGGTGTTTTTACAAAAACTCATTTTACTAAAAAACTGAGGGTGATGGAGCAATTCTGCCGACGGATTCGTGTTTAGGATGACTAACTCTACGATAATCACCCATTGGATATTTGAGAAAAAAAATCGTGTTGAACAGTGTTATACGAATTTTCTGGACGTTGGTCGAGTCGTTTATTTTTAGTTGCACGTGTTTACACCAATGATGATTGTTACAAAACGGTTGTCATTTTAGACCCATGCTTTCCGCTGGACTTCGCTCTGATTGGCCGAGAGTGTTTCAGAGGGGGAAAAGGTTTTCGTAGTTGCAATGAATCGGGAAAACTCCAAAACTGGCGCGTGGGCCGTATTCTTATTACCTGGCCGCGCCCGAGAGAAGCGCGGCCTGAACGCCTTGACCATTGCCTCTACGCGAAGCACCCTTTTTCTCCGCTCTGGGACCGACGGAAAACATGGGTAATTGTCCGCCACACAATGTCAGTTTTTTTCAACCTATTCATCGCCTCGGTCGTGAGAATACTCTGCTGCTACAGTACTGCATAAGGAAATAAAAAACTTTATGTATTTATACATCTCATATATTTAAAAACAAAAAATGTATTTTTTATACGCCCTATATACAGGGTGAGTCACTAACTTTTGCGGCCTAAAATAACTATAACAGTATAATAGCAGTAGAAAAATTTTTGAAATAAAAGTTGCTTGGGTCAACGGGGCCATTATGACATTTGTTTTTTGTTGCTAGGTGTAGTCGCTTCAGAGATTTCAAGGTCGACTTTGTTTATTTAACACGTTCCGTGCCAAGCCATTCTTGCATGACTTGTCGTTCGGGCCATTTGATATTTTGACTACAGATCGATATATTATCACATAATATTTCATTATATCATCAATACATAAGTAGTTCTCTTGTTTGGAGCAGTTATGACATCGTGTATCACCGGTGGTACACGTGGCCTGACGATGAAATTTACCGTGTACCACCGGTGGCACACGTGGCACGGAATGTATTAAGGTAGTTCTATGCATATTCAGAATAGAAAATTTATTTTTTTGTTTTCAGATTTTAATTTTTTTTATATCATCTTTTCACAAAAATTGGTAGAAATACTACTATTCTATTATAATCATCATAGTAAATGTTTATAAAGAGAAAAATAATTGTTTAAATATGCGAAATAATTCTAATTTATTTATTTTAAATCAAATTTTTGTCGATACGGTACCTACTACATATAAAAAGGTGTGTACAGGTCGATCTGCCGAATCAAAATTAAATATTCGCTATCATCGTCATTGTAGTAAATGGACTTTTCGTTTTTTTTTGGAAATTGCCGAAATATAGAAAGACTGTATACTTTTATTGATTCCAATGTAACACGCTGAGAATTGTGAATTCAAAAATTATTATAGATAGAGTAAAACGATGTTAGAAAACCAAAAAAAAACATGATTGTACTATAATGGTAACATATTGAAACAAATTGAAAATGATTAAAATTAGACTTTTTATTTTTTGCATATGACGCACCAAGAAATAAATTATACTAAAATTATATATGGTGCAAAATGACGTTAGAAAACTAGAAAAAAATTAGGATGGGTGTGCCATAATTATAACATATTAAAAAAATTAAATATGATTAAAATTAGACTTTTTATTTTTTTTTGCATATGACGCACCAAGAAATAAATTATACCAAAATTATATATGGTGCAACATGGTGTTAGAAAGCTAAAAAAAAAGTTTGGTAGTTGTGTCTCAAACATAACCTACCAATAGTAGTCATTGAAAAATGTTTTAATTTTTTTTCTAAGGTTATGTCAATTCATCAAGTCTGGAATTTTTTTTAATCAGAGACCTTAGTTATATGCACGCCCTGACATTTAGTCATCTCCAGGGAGTAATCGTTAAATAAAAAAATTTTTTCAAAAATTCATAACTTGAGAACAACTATTTTGATTTTATTGAAATTTATTCAATAAAATCAAAATAGTTGTTCTCAAGTTATGAATTTTTGAAAAAATTTTTTTATTTAACGATTACTCCCTGGAGATGAATTTTTAAGGGTTGAAAATTGCTGTGATAATTACTCACATAGGAACTAATTTAACAAAAAAAAAAGCGAGCATGATCGGAGCTAAGGCCGCTGGATCATACTTATCCTCCTATAGCCTTTGTGAAAAAAGAACTCTCGAAAGAAATTTGAAAGCAGTGGAGATTCTCAATAAAGGGAAACTAAAAAAACAAATCAGAAATTTAACTCATTCTAGTGGAGAAGCCGAACAGCCAAAAGTAATCTCAAGTATATAGCATGAAGTATGGTTTGTGTGAAGGCATGCGTTTCATAGATTTTTTTCAACTTTTAATAGAAGTTTTCTTCATAAGTACGTGGTAAATAATGATAGAAAAATTACATCGGGTTCTAAAAGAATTGATTAGGCCACTACTATTTTTATAAAGATTTTTGTCGACTCGTTTCGGTTTAAAAAAATAAAAACATGCATTCCAAGGCATGTAAAAATGGCTGTACCTATAAGATTCGTGTAAAAATAATTTATTTAAAAATAAATTTTCTCATAAACTATGTGGTTAATTTCATTCATCTTTCGCAAATTGTTTTGGAATATAATACTGCATGGATATCCAAAATTTTAAAAAAATTGGTCGAAAAAAATATTTGCATAGAACTACCTTACATAGATACTATGTTTTGTTACTTATTGTCTGATAGCGTTTATCGAGGCAAATCGAACGATATGCAACATGAAAGTCTATGACGGTCAACGAAGGTCATTTGGCGCGCAACAGGTGAAATGAACCTACATTTACAGGAGGTGTTCAAAGTGATTAGTAATCACTGATTAGCATTGGTATCAATGCAGTGCTACAATCTCCTTATCACAGATTGATAATGACAAATATGAATGTGTCCTGGCAATGACAAATAAATGTAGTGAGTGTATAGCGATCGAAAGAAATGACGACTGGTGCGCCGCGGCGTGAGAATAAATGCTACGTGGAGAGAATGAGTCGAGAGAGTCAAGTGTGAAAGGGCGTAGAGAAAAGAAGTACAACGTTATTTGCCTCAAATGACCTTCGTTGACCTTCACAGACCTTCATGTTGCACATTGTTGGATTTGTCTTAATAACTGCTATCAGAAAATAAGTAACAAAACATAGTATTCCATTTAAATAAACAAAGTTGACATTGAAATCTCTGAAGCGACTACACCTAGCAACAAAAAACTAATGTCATATAATATCCCCCGTTGTCCCAAGCAACTTTTGTTTCAAAAATTTGTCTACTGCTATCATACTTTCGGAGTTATTTTAGGTGGCAAAAGTTAGTGACTCACCCTGTATGGCACTCGAAGTTTCAAGTAAGCATACCAAACTGTAGATTTCTATTACATGTAGTACAAAAGTTATGAAAAAATTGTAGCAACATACTAATATTAGTTGGACAAAAGAATAAGGCAAATGTAGAAAAATTGTTATTTATTTTGTCAAAGAACAATCTGAAATATTGTAGTATTACTGCGTCATATTTCCTTTTAATTTTGTTACAGCTTGTAAGCATGTTTCACATAATTTTTTAATTGGATTTTGTTTTAATTTGTTCCAACTTTACTTTATAAGCTAAATGCACCAGTGATTGACCTGCTAATGAAATTTCTTTACACAAATAACAGTGAAAGTTTGCTTCTGCATTAAATTGCATGGGTAACTTTTTAGTAATAGTTATAGCATCCGAATTGCATAGAAGCTTCTTAAAATTGATGCTTCTGAATCTCTGTTTTGTTGATTTTAATAATATTTTGTGAATATGTTAAAAACTGACAAGGAAACAGAACCATTGTAAGAACTGGCCACTAAAAAGTAACACAATTCATGCTTTCGCGACATAATTCGTTTAACAGTTGCTCTGCCAACTAAAATAAAAATTCTTGTCGCGATATGCTTTCTCCGATTGTTTGTTTACATAAAATCGAAGCATTTAGCGCAACCAAATCAAGAATGTTTAAAAAATGTCCTAGAAGGGCCATCGGCCACATTTAGATTTTATATTATACTGGCTGAAAGTTCCCGTGCTTCGCTACGGTTTAGTCGAAACTAAAAAAAAAACCTTAAAATTTCGAATTTTGAAAATCCTTTCTTAGTGGGTGCTGATACCCTAAAAGGAACGCTCATGCAAAATTTCAAGTTTCTAGGTCAAGTAGTTTCGGCTCTGCGTTGATGAGTTTGGTCCATACTTTAATCCCCCAAAACCCCCCCTAAAATTTCGAATTTTTCAAAACCCTTTCTTAGTGAGCACCTAAGACCCAAGGGGAAGGTATGTTCCAAATTTCATTGCAATCCGTTCTGTGGTTTTTGAGATTCCGTGATGAGTGAGTGAGTCAGTCAGTCAGTGGTATTTGAGCTTTATATAATATATATATATATATATATATATATATATATATATATATATATATATATATATAGATTTGCTGGCTATTTGATCTGTAATATCCACGACGTATTTATTGTTATTATAAAAGCCTATGGTTTATTCTCAATTTTTACAAATTTGTATTTCGAAATTAGTTAGAAAATTGTTTTTTTGGCTTGCTTTTATGAATGGTCAAAGTTCAATTGTTTCATTTATGAAGCTGCGTTGAAAACTGTACCACATTATTTTTTCTTATTTGGCAAGTTTGGGTAATTCCCTCTTCTTTTCACAAATAGATCCTACTAAGGTAGTTCTTATTGATAGAAGTTTTATTGTTGTATTTCCACATCATGTGTTTCCACATTGTGTTGCCACATCCTGTAAAGGTTTCTGTGAGTTTGAAAACAACAAATTCACCAAGTGGTATTATCGACGGTCTCGTCTCGTTTTTGCGTAAATGGTGGAATTCATTTACAATATATGTACTCTCAACGTCTTCTGCTAACCAGAATTTGGTGCCAAAGTTATCGGGTTTGTTGAGCACGTATTGGGTGAATCGACAACTTGCTTTAGTTGGATATAGTTGTTCATCAAGTGCAATATTTGCACCACGTTTGTGACAATGTTGACTATTTTATATAAGTGCATACTATACCTTCGAGATGATAGTAAAGGGCATAGCAACACATGGGAATCGAAAGTGCCCTTGAACCGATTTCAATGGGGGTGATCTCATTCGATAGATAATGCTCAGCGACCATTATGTAAAAAAGTTTAAACCTGTGTGGGATCGGAGCGGCGAAGCCCTCCTATAAAAGAACTTAGGAGAAAAGGACGTGAAAAGGAATTATCATCAGGGAGAGGTCGCTGGCGCAGTGGTTCCGCGCCGACCCAGACGATCGTCGACGTTAAGTAACTCTGGCCAAGTTGCTGCCTTGGATGGTTTGCCGCGCTCCTCTCGTTTCTTTTTCACGATCCTACACCTGCATCACCACTGGATGGGTAGTTATAGGGAAAATGCAAAAAACAGGTTTTTGTCCTATTTTCTATATTTAGTGAGGTGTTAAAAATACGAAAAAATTCTGACACTTATTAGTAATAAGTTATTACACAGCACCATACATGCTCGAGATTTTTCTCAAATTTTTTCACTGAAAAACCTAAGTGTAATAAATGAGTAAAACCAAAAAAAAAAACGGAAAAAAGTAGATTATAGATATAAGTGAAACATTTTAAAACAACTATTGAATATTCCTTTGTATTTGAACTCGAATTCGCGACAAAAAAGTGTCCAGTAGTTCCGCAGGCAGATACCCTACCGACTGCACTATCAGTCCTTTTGAAAAAATGTTTATAATTATTTAGAATTCTAGAATCCCGATTCCGTTCTTTAACACGTTCGGTTTGGAGGGCAGAAAGATTGAAGGTCACAAAATGTACATACCGTAATAAAATAATGCAAGTATGACAAACACTGTGTGTGTTTCAACCCAAAATGGGTCACAGAAATCGGTTTTTGATTTTTCCGACCGTGATGCATCGTACTCAAAAAATCTGAAAAATTAGAGTATAACAATGATAACAGTAGGCAGCTACCGTAAAAAGGAAAATGTTGTGCTTAGAAGATGCGGTTACCTATCGAATAAAATCGCCTGAAGGGCACATTAGACCCCCTTATCCTGCTACAGCCCTTACTCCGATCTGCTGGTATTCCCAAGAGCGAAATCTACCGACCGCAAAAGGGTTAACATGGTTCCTCAATGTGAAATAACCGTTTGAGTTCCAGAGACTTTTAAAAAAGTACTGTCGAAAATACGAGCAGCATAATAGCGATTTCTGAATGTGATGCGAGTAGATCCAAGCGACAATGCAGCTGTTGTTGCATTCTGTGTCGAAAAATGCTAAGCAGCGCAATAGCGCTCAATTTATTTGAGGTCGAAAAAAGCCGAGCGACGTGATGGTGCTTGTCTTAATAACCCTTTCACTGTTTACTTCGTACGTTCTACGGACTGAACAAAGAGCCCCCTCGCTATTTAGTTGGTACGGACAACGCAGGCGTGTCGGCTTGTCTGTGAGACCAAACATTTTCTTTCACTTGTTCAACGAAACAATATGGAATTCGTATATTTTATACAAAAAAGATAATGGTTCGAAATCACGTCCACAATTCTGATTACTGTTGATAGATGCAATATTATAAAAAAACTCACGCTGTACAACGACCAGGACCATTTAACAATAGGTCGTGCCGCTGCTACTCTAAAATCAATCCGGTTATCCAAAAAACATTTTTTAGAAATTATACCTCAGATGGCTACAAAGCGAAATTCACAAAAACAGTGCGTGGTGTCTTTTTTCCAACACGTGGATGGAAAAACGTGGGTAAAAAGACACAGGGTGCTACATATTTCAAAAATTGTGGGCCTCTGCATACCATGTTTTAAAATATATAATCGTACAATGTATTAAAATATTGTAGCTGTACTGAGAACCACGTTTTGAATTATTTTGCATATATTATTTGTTAACTCAGTTACATAATTATTTTTTGTTTAAGAAACGAATAGACTCTCTTCAGTCCTATTTTAAGTTCTTTTCCTTTCGGTTAAAAATCCTTTATATTTTTAACAACTGAAGCACAATACAATTAAATCATACATTTCTCTCATTTTTATCACTAACGAGAGCAATTTCAACCGTTAATAGTTTGACTGCTATGCCGAAATGTTTCGCTGTGGACACATATAATGGCGAAATAATAATAAATTGGCGATACTGGTTATCTTATTGGCGGTTACGGGTGACCACCGTTGCGCCTTGGTAACGCTTGAAAGCGGGTAATTAAAACAGGCCTTCTCTTATTTCAACAATCGGCAGGGAGCCGTGGGGGCTTCGTGAGTGGTTTAGTCCCCCGGCTTTGGGCTTTACGACCCCACCGGACCCGAGTAGTGTTCCCCCAGGGGCCTACCCAGTTATCTGGGTAGATACGGGCATTCGCGCGCCCGGGGGTCCCCGAGCTGTTTTACGGCAAGGTGTGGGGTCCCCATTCTGTGGCCTGGGATACCCCACTGGGCTTAACGACCCCACCGACCTGAGTCAAGTGCTCCCAAACCAAGGGTGTATTGGTACCGCGGGGGCTGGGTTGCCCATGGAGTTTTTAGCCCACTCCGGCCCAGCCGTGGGTAGGTCCATCGCGGGGGCGAAAGTTTCAAGAGCCATATGCTGGCGAGACATTGGCGGGTTTTCATGCTACGGATGTCGCTGTGTGAGGTGCAGTAAAACTTCCACCTCGGGTACCGACCTGCATAGCCGGTAGGAGTTAAGAAAGTCTCCGCTCCCACCAGTGTGACGCACAATCTTCGTGCTAAGACTGGTAGTACGCCGTTCGTACGCGTTGATCGAGCGTATCTCGATCCCGCGCCCATGGGGGCCGTGAGGATAAGCCGCAAGGCAGGGGCTTCACGTTAAACAAATCATTGACTCTCTTATTTCAACAAAGAATTCGCATTCGTTATTTCGTCGTAAACCGTGCAGAATATATTGGCGAAACGTATAGAAGATAATGTCAAAACGTTCAGAAGGTATTAGTAAAACATATTTGTTAACATTTATATATTATATAATATAAAGCAGCGTCAAGAATATTTTGCACGCCAGAACCGTCCTTCGAGAAACACCGCCTCATTCACCGAAACATACAGCCAAGATGTCACTGATTCACAACCACTCTGTAGGCGTCACAGTCGTGCCTATTGGTACTGGCGTGGTGCCGCATTTGGGGCGACATTCGTAGTTAATCGCTCGCGCTGGAAAGACGTGCCTCGCGGGTCAGTCGCGGAGATCAGAACGACGTGCGTGGCATGTCGACTCAGAATATTTGTTGAGGAACAGTTTCAGATGGCACTACGTCGCATGGGCCGCAGCGGCCGTGACGGCAACAATGTATTCTTTAATACGAGGAAGCCTAGCGTTCTAGTATCGGATAGTTATTTTTAACAATTTGCGCTAGTAATTAATTTACAAATATGCGCACTGGAACGCAATACTACATTTATGGCGTAAGACTTAATGAAGTGGTCGATTTCGGCAAAACCATCGCCAGAAGTTCAAAAACATTAAAATATATTAATTGTATTTGATTTAAAACATATCTGAGGATACTTTTTCACTAACAAAACTTTTATCTTATCCTACATGCGACGTAGTGCCATCTAAAACTGTTCCTCAACAAATATTCTGAGTCGACGTGCCACGCACGTCGTTCTGATCTCCGCGACTGATGCGCGAGGCACGTCTTTCCAGCGCGAGTGATTAACTACGAATGTCGCCCCAATGCGCCACCACGCCAGTGCCAATAGGCACGACCGTGACGCCTACAGATTGGTTGTGAATCAGTGACATCGCGGCTGTATGTTGGGTGAAGGAGGCGGTGTTTCTCGAAGGACGGCTCTGGCGTGCAAAATATTCTTGACGCTGATATAAAGGTATGCGAATACTTCTGACTTCATTATATGATTATAAAGATCCATTTACGATTACTTTCTGAGGTGTGTTTATAATAATATTCGCAGAATACCCGTCAAAGGGGTAACATACCACTGAACTATAATAATACTGGAACGCGCGCTGACGCTCCCAACCCGTATCGAGAGAGATATCCACTTCGGGTATCCTTTTCTCTGTCTGTACAGTCCCGCCAGAAAGTTTTCTCCCTCCCATCACAAATTTGAGCAACGAGCCACGCGTACTAAAACTGACATGAGTGAAAAAACTTTTTGCAGCCCGTGTACCCTGATGAGCGTGACGTAATTGTGCACATGCGCAGTATGGTTAGAAAGAGCTAAAGATACCCGGTGTCGCTATCTCTCTCGATACGCTGCTTCTACATGGGAGAGAGTAGCCAGCGCGCGTTCCAGTATTATTATAGTTCAGTGTAAAATACACTATTTTTTGAATGTATGCGAGCAATATTTGTCGAAAGAATCGTCTCAAAATGAGAGCTCAGGGACGAAATAATCCACATATCGTCCACGATAAGGCGGCGCCGAATCGAATCGAATACCGAGGACGAAGTGGATATATTTATTTAAACGGGACCGTTCCATTTTTACAACTTCGGGACGCCAAAATGTATCGTTTTTAGAAAGTGAGCAACCGTCCTCGATTCCAAATAAACGTATCAAGGCCGGGCATAGAAGACAAATCGTGTATCTTTCTTAACGACTCAGTATTGTTCTTTTATCGACGTGTGCTATTGCAGTAATTTATATTTCTTGTATGTGAATCCTTCATTTTAACAATGCCCAAACGCAAGACCAATTTTAATGTTAATCTACAAACATAATACTCGTTTGAGCGGAAAAACACAGTTTAAAATCCCAGTTCTCAGAGCCATGTAGGTACTTATTATTAGAGACTTATGAAAGGAAATTTTCAGAAACCGTGTAAAAAATTTCATTCGTATTTAAAACCATCGCCAAATATATAGAAGCAAATTCATTCTTCACAGAGATATAAGATCTCCCGAGTTATTTATTTTCACTTGTTTACTATTGTCTTTTTATTAATAAATAGAGACTATGAAGAAATGTGCAATTTTTTCAATACACACATTATTACCGTAGGATTGGGATATTCGCATCAAGCAGTGCTGTTGCATTGCGTGGCAATTGGAACAAACGGTGGTAACTTTTGTAAATAAGTAGTCGTGATTGTGCAGTTGTTCTAATCGTTTAATCTTTATGTTCTAATAAAATATTCCATCCTTACATTCGGGGGCTAGTCCGCGTTAGTGGATAGAACTCATTGTCAGAGAACGATTTGACCAGATCGATACAGATTGGAGAAGTCCGTAAAGAAGGCAAGAATTTTAAAATACGGTAAAATAGTGAAACGGATGTGTTCTCAAAAGTTGTGACATCATCCAGTGGAACTATTAATCCTAACCCTTTCGCTACGGGCGACTTTTCCGGCGTGACAGTCCCGATGAACGAGCTGCTGCACAGTGTGTAATTTCAGGGTTCTAGCAGGACAAAACTATTTTTTGAAAGAAATTATGGTTTTCGTTACTTTTACTGACTTTTCTACTAGTAAACAACATATTGTTATACTTAGCGTTAATAATTATATATATTTCAATAGTTATTTAATATTTATACGTAAAATAAGAAACTCTCAACTTTAAAAATTTGCTGTAATTTAATCTTGAGGCTTATTTTAATTTTTTTTTGTGTAAAATGACCCTGTTAACTCTACCAATTTCAACGATGCATATCATTTTAATGTTGTAAAGATTTAAATATGTTTAAACAATGTTTAAACAATGTTTAAAGCGGAGCAACGTCCAAAATGTTGCAATATTTATGAATAGTTTCCGATTTACTTTAAAAATTTAAAAATCCAGGAAAAAATCTAATAGCAGGAGGCGATAGGGCAGATATTTTTTTTGGGAAAAGCAAAAAATGGCAATCTAAATTTTATTTTTGGCTGAAAAATTTAAAAACATCCGCAACGCATTTTTCTTGTGTCTTCTGAGCGAACGAAACTAACAATAAGTAAATTCCTCACCATTCCTTGGGGTTCTGGCCAGGATTTCGGCAAAATAGACCACTGTGAGACGTCGCTTCCGTCCGTTAGTTAAATGACTTTCCGAAGGGAAGCGAAATGCAGAGTCCGCGCGGAAGAAAACTATAAAAAAGTAATAGATGTCATCATTTGTCTGAAGCGGCACTTTGCATGTCCAATTGTTATACTTTTAGCTTTAAGCACACAAAATTGCAAAAGTGTAATAAATAGTAATATATGTTTAAAGTCTACATACATTTTGGAACGGAACTTAAATTATGTGTTAATTGTTAAAGCGGATTAAAATGGTAATGAAAGGTCGTTTAGAAAAATAAAAAATTGTAAACATATCCCAAATAAGTGGAGATAACAATACATATGAGCAAATTCCATTCTAACCTTTCGTTACAAAACAATTGACGAAAATGTCTAGGGCACGATGGGAGCATGTAAAAGCAATCTGCGGAAAGTACCATATAACTCTGAGGCCTTTTAATTAACTGTTGCAGACTATATTTTCAAATAATTTTTACATTTTCTGTTTCTATGGACATTGTACTATCGATTTCCAATAAAATTTGATATATCTGGACCATTACGAAAATTGACTTTTGTCCAGCTAGAACCCTAAAATTACACACTGTGCGCTGTCCCAAAAGTGTACACGGTGCGCGATAAAGATTGTCATTGACCGCACTTACGGATTACTGCAAGAGTTGTTTAAAGGTGTTTTTTTTTGTTTTTTAATCGTTTCTTCTAACGGTACGTGTTCAGAGTATGATACTCATTGTACGGTCCGACAACTAAAAGATATCTTGAAAGCGGCGGAATCTTTCGTTTCAACTGCCTATTTCTGCAAATTTCGTTATTGAAATCCTTAAAACCAATCTCCTGTAGTAAACTACTACACGGAGTGTCTATTTTAGAAGATTTAGGTTTGGCAATACCGAAAAAGAAAAGGCAGGAATAAGCGTTTGAAAACGAGAGATTCCACCGCTTTCTAGCCATCTTTCGCAAAGGTTTAAATGGATGCCAGCCACAACATAATATAAAGACGTTGATCTATTTAACATACCCGTTTCCAACAGTTAAAATTTTGATGCGTAGAAACACGCACAACCTGACATTAGATTCTTCGCATTGATAATACGGTTCTCGTCTCTTATCTCCGTGGTTAATTTTCTGGAGGCCGGATAAATCCGGCGTGCGTCTCTGGGGCTGGTTTTGTGGATGCTGGATATATCCGGCGTTAGGAATGAAATGGCTAAGTTGTAAGTTCAAGGTGCCTTTATCGAGTAGACCACAGAAGTCGTCTCAAGAACACCTCGAGGAAGAAGTATCAATGGAAGGAACCATGCAAAATACTCGTACAGCTGCGAGCAATAGTGAGGTGCGGGTAACAGCAAACGTGGATAAAAATCAAACGTTGACGAGCGAAAGTATACAGGAAATGAAAGTAAAAGATTTGAGAAAAAAGTTACAAGAATTGAATCTGCCATTAGAAGGAAAAAAAGTGGATTGAGGAACCGACTTTTACAATATCTGCAGAATGACGACGCAGAATCAGAAACGGACGAAGAAAACGAGGACGATGAAGAAGAAGAAGAAGAAGAAATATATATTTGATCATGCCCGGAGACCATGGGTCCCATATGGGCATCGTAACAAAAACAAAAGCAATAAGCATGTGACAATATACATACAGATGCATACGTACTCTTACTGACACATATACTCATTCGCTAATCGACGTCAAAGGAGACGCCATCATTCAGCAGAAAGTCATAGAGACGGACTGCGAACGCCGAAGAAGTGCGTACATTACGCACCTCATCAGGGAGCGCATTCCAGCACCTTACCGCCGTAGCCACGAAAGAGCTGCGCAAAGCATCAGTTCTACACAGCGGCAAAACTAAATCGCCTTCACGTGGACGCGTCGAACGCACACGAACATCGTGCGCGAAAACAAATCGATTGAATAAATAGCCAGAGCTCTTCCTATTAATTAGATCAAAAGTACGTCGACAGACTATGTAGGACCTTCTTCGACCTACTGTGAGCCACTGGAGGCGATTGCGGTAAGGAGAAATGTGCTCAAACCTATTTAAATCTAAAATAAATCGAATGCAGCGATTCAACGCCCTCTCCAGAATGCCATTAACCTCATCCGTCGCATCAGTGAGTAATTCGCAGCAGTAGTCTAAATGAGGTAAAATAAGCGATGCCGCTAATTTACATCGCAAGGGAACCGGTAAAAAATGCTTGTTGAGCTTGAGCAAGTGCAGCGCCCTGCAAATCTTATTAGATACCGTTATTGCATGCTCACGCCATCACAATGAAGAGGTTATACTGACGCCAAGCAATTTAACAGACCTGACAAAAGGTACGGAGTAGCCGTCAACAACAACCATGGGCAATATCCGGTCATAAAGCTCATTGATGTACCTACGACTACCAAGCATAATGCATCTTGTTTTTTGGCTATTAAGTACCAAATGATTGGCACTCGCCCAATCACAGATGCCACGAATTGCCTCGTTTAACAAGCCTATAGCATTGGAGACCTCATGAGGATAACAATGTAAGTAGATTTGCAGATCGTCCGCATAAAAATTATACCTAAAGTAAGACGATAAAGCCTGACGGAAATCAGATACATAAATGCAAAACAAAAGAGGACCCAGGACCGATCCCTGAGGCACTCCAGAATTGACTGGGGACCAAGAGGACATTTTTCCGTCGACCCCGCGGACGGCCTGCCTCCTACCGACTAAGTAAGAGATGAACCACCGCAACACCAACTGAGACACCCCGAGTATACGCAGCTTAGAGATGAGACGCGAATGGTGTACTCTATCAAAAGCATACAATGGTTTGCGTTCTCCGGGTTTAAGCCGCGTTGTGAATTGTGAAAATTCCGACGTTTCGCCAGCATTTCAGCTAGCTTCATCAGGGTAAAAACTGATACTGAGGTATTCTGTTGATAGTACTCCTATTTATAATGGTGTTCATTGACGCGGAACCGTGCTTCAGCCAATCAGATTTTTAGTTGATCAGCTGAGCGACTTTATGGTAAGATTAGGTAGGTGCAAAATACCGGTACGTTTAGTGTTAATTGATTGCAAATGTTCTCTGGGAGACATTAACCAAAAAATTTAATTTTTTAATACATTTTTTTAACAAATAATTTTTAGACAACTTTTCTTATACAGTTAAATTCCTGGTCGAAAAACAAACAATTTGAAAGGCCGAATTAAAAGTTAATTTGTGAGAGAACGGTTCGTTTCTGACCCATGGTTCCTCTCAGACATTTTACCTGCGTAACAAGACGAATACGATGAGCAAATAAAAAAAATTTGCTACCCTTTCCCGAATTTTGCGGCCGGTTTTTTTTGTAAATCTCCATCGATCCAGAGGTGTAGAACAACCCCTTAAAGCCATGACCATTAATTTTTTTACACCCTGTACAGTGAGTCACAAAATTATTGGCGCACGCATGGAATTCACGAAGATATGAAAAACAAAATGGTAACAAAAGAACTTTAAATACTTTTTATTAAAAAATCATAATATTTAGACTTTGAACCATTAAAGCTACTTAAGAAAATAACAATATTATCATTTATAGTTAAGAAAAAACCAAAAATAACAATTTCGTGTGTGAAACTAGGTCACAAAATTATTGGCACACGTAACGTATTCTGTGAAAAACTATTGCAAAACTTAAGAAATTTAATGTGATTAATATTTCGTGGGGTATCCTTTCGGTTTTATTACATCTACAAGCCTTTTCGGCATCGATTCCATTAATTTTTTAAAATAATCTTTTCAATCTTGTACTACTCTTCTACAAGCTTATTTTGCAGATCTCTTTTATTAGCAATCAATTATTTTCTTATTTTGTCATCAAGTCTATTCCATACCATCTCGATTGGATTTAAATCCGGTGACTGAGGTGGTGTGTTTATAACTTTTGGGCAATTATAAAGTAGCAATTCTTGGACTATTCTTGATTTGTGTTTTGGGTTATTGTCTTGGTAAAACTGAAACGTATTCAAAATGCCCATTTTTCAGCATTCTCCTTTAAATTACTTTTTAAAATGTTTAAATATATCATCTTGTTCATTGTTTCAGTAACTAATACCACACCATAACATAACCGCCACCGTGCTTAATCGTTGAACGAAGATTCTTAGAATACATCTCTTCGTTTGGTTTTCTTCATACTTTTTGGTAACCATCCGTTCTCCAAATATTGAATTTACCTTCGCCGCAAAATATTTCGTTTCTCCAAAATTCAATATGCTTAGAAATATACTTTTCGGCGAATTCTAGACGTTTTCTTCGGTTTATGGCATTCACAATACGGTTTCTTTCCGGCTACGCGACCATTATACGAATGTTTTCGTAGGACTCTTCGCACTGTTTCATTCGAAACAGCTTTATCAGAAAATTTTTGGAGAAGAGCATTAATTTTCGGTGCACTTATGTTCCGATCTTCTTTGATTTTTCGAACAAAAAAACGTTCTTCACGTGAATGTAACAACTTTTTCCTTCCTCGACCAGTCTTATTTTCTATTCTGCCTTCGGTTACAAATCTCTTAATATTTCGTACAGTTGCAAGGCTTTTATTTACGGTATTCCCAATCTCTCTAAATGATTTTCCATTTTTCCAATGAAGAATAACTATATTTCTTATATCTAAAGTAGTTTCTTGTTGTTTTCCAACCATAGTAGCACTGTGTTATGTATATTATTTTATTAAATTGTACAAATTGTTTATTTCGATGTTATTCAAACGTTATAATGTCTTATATTGAATCTCTGGCTAGTAAAGAAAACTGTAAAACGATCGAAACTGGTTAGTTCAATAGTTTTTCAAAGAATAAATTGCGTGTCCCAATAATTTTGTGACCTACTTTCAAGCACGAAATTGTTATATTTCGTTTTTTCATAACTATAAATGATAATATTATTATTTTTTTAATTAGTTTTATTAGTTCAATGTCTAAATTTTATGTTTTGTTAATAAAAAGTATTTAAAGTTCTTTTGTTATCTTTTTGTTTTCCATATTTCCGTTAACTCCCTGCGTGTGCCAACAATTTTGTGACTCACTGTATATGCCATGCAGGAGATAGCAGCCGTTGGAAAAGTTGAAGAGAAGGCGATAATTGATTATGTCATCGATGGGATCGTTGATACTGACAATGAGGCGGACAAAATTATCTTGTATCGGTCGCGGACGCTAAAGGAACCAAAGGATAATTTGGAAACGTACGATCGCATGTAAAGCAAAACCCGACAACAGGCGAGTACAGAAGAAAGAGAAAAATTCAAGGAACGCCGCAAGAGTTTAACAAGAAACGAACCTAGCCGGCAAAATTATTGTTATTCGTGCTGATCGAAAGATCATGACGTGAAGAATTGTACCGAAAAAGAACGGGGACCTAAGTGCTTTAATTGCAATGAGTTCGGTCATATCTCCACGAGTTGTAAGAAGATACGGAGGAAGCCGACGGAAGTGAACTGTTTAATAAGTACAGATTGGATTGTAGTGGAAATTAGAGATCGGAAATATCGGGCGTTAATCGATTTAGACAGCGATGTTACTCTCATGCGAGATAACAAACACAAAGAGATCGGAAGTCCTGAATTGAGTGTACGTATAAGAAACATTATTGGTGCGGGAAATGCGTTTGTGTGTGTGGTTGGATCTTTCGAAAAATATGTGGGTGTAGCTAGAGATGCTTATAAACTGAAAATTTTGGTAGTATCGGCGGAAGAGATACCGTATGAAGTAAAGGCAAGATTGTAAATGTGTGTCGAGTTAACAGAATGCATGAACCAATGACACAATTAAATACGTGTAAGAGTAGCGTTTTATGTCGTCCACGATGCGAGAAACAAGCAACGATCGCGATCGCCGTTGCGAAGGCAAAGCGTAGCGAGAGGTTACGAAGCGGGCACGTTTCCTTTTTTTTTTATATATTCAAATAAAAAGGCATCCTTACATACGCAAAACAGCTGCGTGCAACTTTGTAAACGATACACGTGCCGTGGAACGATGCAGAAACAATGGAACGGTACAAATTGACAAATGTATGTAGTGAAGTAGCCGAATTAATGAACATTGCATGCGTGAATCAGAATGAATTAGATGTTAAGGAATCGTATAAACCTGAATTAATTAATATACAGTCGGCCACTAAAATATTCGGACACCACTATAGTTTTGAATATTATAGTCCATACTTCAGAAATGTAAACAATGAGACCAAAAAGAGATTTCACGTGTGTTTCTATGCAATGTTTAGTTTACAAAAACATAAGAAATATTTATTTACGATACGTGATTACATAAATAATAAAAGAAAAACGGAAAGTACGCTCATTTTCATTTAACACCAAACGTACCAAGCGGGGTCAAATCACCCTTTTCAAACTTTACTTTAAAATCATACTTTCATTGTTATTTCTTTCGCTCATTTGACTTTTTGTAAAGTCTTATATCATCTGATTATTCAATTTCTCGCTTTTCGTTTTTCTCGTAGCTTATTTTTTACCGACAAAAATTTTCTCCCTACCAATAGGTACCACGAGGGGTCATTTGACCCCATACGAAGTTTACGCATTTTTCGGCATTTTCCCTCAACTGGAACCTTAGTTCTAAACTCAGATACGCTTCTCAAGTGAAGATTTCATTTATTTGAACCTGATATGTGGGTTTGTTTTCGGCGTGAACACTTGGACGACCCGATCGGATCCATACGACGCGTTATTCAAGTCCCAACTTTGAGATTAGATATCTCTAAGAATGTTGTGCAATAAAAATTTTAATTAGTGGAAAAGAATGCTCTGATGTGTTATAAATCAAACACAATTGCTAGATTTTGAAAACCGCAAAAAAAATTTTGGGGGTTTTGGCCAGGATTTCAGCGAAATCGACCACTGTGCAAAGTAACGCATAAACAGAAAAGATTGTTTTCGGAGATGCACAGGAAACACTCCCTTCAATTAGTTCTCTATATCTAAACGAAATAGAAATGCAGTTTTATATTGAGAGTCAGAGAGTAAAGATCAGAGCCCACAAGAAATCAAGTTCGACAAGGAGTGATAATACACGACAGTTTCCGTTACACTCAATTGGCCTTGTGTAATCAGTTGATTATTTCGTTTATAGAAATAAAAATTTGTGTTTTATTATTTTAGTAGAAATGAGAAATTATGTTGCAAATTATTTCCTTTAATAAATTGGGTATTTCTTTCTGAAAATTAACATTTATTTCATAAGGGGTCAAATGACCCCTTATGGTAAGATTAGGTAGGTGCAAAATGCCGGTACGTTTAGTGTTAATTGATTGCAAATGTTCTCTGGGAGACATTAACCAAAAAATTTAATTTTTTAATACATTTTTTTAACAAATAATTTTTAGACAACTTTTCTTATACAGTTAAATTCCTGGTCGAAAAACAAACAATTTGAAAAAAAACGAAATCTTTTGACCCCTGGTTACCGAGATATTCTCAAAAATGTGTTTTCTGCCCTCAACTTGGAGGGGTATTTTCACCCCTTCAGAGTGGATAATCGCCGATAAAAAAAAAATACGTGTCTAATATTCTTTCGGGGACTACCTGTGACATAAATTTCATCAAAATCGGTGTGTTCGAGTTCGATATGTTCCCTTGTAAGCCATGATGCACATGGGTGATATTCTTTTAATCAAATGAAGTTGGTTTATATCTATTGACAAAATTATGTAATAATATAAATTTTCCCGATGGGGCAAAAAATGTCCCACCATGCATTTTCACGCATCAAAGAGGTGGGACACTTTTCATCCCACTGTGGCTGAAAGAGTTAATCGGCGATTTCGCCTTTATAATATATTGGGTTGTCGGAAAAGTCGTGACTCATTTTGCGACAGGTGGCGGTCGATCATTTTTTAATGCACTAGAGTCATTCACATCTATATTATCACTATATCATTTAACAGCTGGCGGCTTCAGCGCCATTTTAAAAAAACAATTGAGTTATATCGTTGATTTTTAGAGATTTTACAGTAAGAGTAAGATGGAAGACCTAAGTGCGCATTTTCGCCATATTTTGCTGTTTTACTTCCGTAAAGGGAAAAACGCGTGTCAAGCTTGTGAAAAATTGCGTAACGTTTACGGTGATGATGCTCTACAGCAGTGGTGGCGAACCTATGACCCGTGGGTCAGATACTGACCCACGCATGCTTTTTAAATGACCCACGCGTCGATTTTCATAAACTTATTTTTTATATCATAAAAGAGAGAACAGACAATAAGAAATACTAAAAAAGTAAAGTATATATATTCAATGTCGAATTTATAACAAATATTTCCGATTGAGAACCAAAAAAAAGTAGTTTTTAAGCATCCTCCCCTCCTCCTTTCCAAGTTATGCCATTGACTCGGTGACCCACAAAGTATTACTTTAAAAAAGAATGAACAACATTATACCTACCCCCCAAAAAGATTCGTCATCACTGCTGCAGATGATATGAAGTTAAAGGTTTAGAGCAGTGGTGGCGAACCTATGACCCGCGGGTCAAATCTATACATCGAATCTATAATGTCGAATTTATAAAACAATGTTTCTCAGTAGACACTGGCTAACTGACAAGCAAAAAAAGTGACCCACGCTAGTACTTAAGAAAATATTGAGCAAAATTTGACCCACTTCTCGAAAAGGTTCGCTATCACTGCTCTACAGGAACGTCAGCGCCAACGATGGTTCACAAAATGTGGCCCGAAAACGGTCTTGGTCCCGACATGGTAGTCCGCTTCGGACGACATCGAAAGTAGACATGCATCAGAGAAAAGCATTGCTCTCAGTGTGGTGGGATTTTAAAGGTGTTGTATTTTTCGAGCTCCTACCAAGGAACCAAACTATTAATCCGACTGTGTACTGTCGGCAATTGGACAATTTGAACGAATCGATCATCCAAAAACGCCCAAAGCTTGATAATTGTAAAGGAAGTAGTGTTTCATCACGACAACGTGAGGCTACATACAGTGCGGCTTGGCCAACTTGGCACCTGAGAGGTAGGCCTGTTTCGGCAGAGTCTGATTCGCCAGGCATCAGGCATCAATAAAAATAAGCAGTAGCAGTTATCGCCTCTTTTCGCTTTCACGTTTCGTTCTTTACTGCCGTTTCGCGTTCTTCTGCCCTGTATCTATATTTTTGTTTTTTTTTCTCACGACATTATCATGTTCTCTCTGTCATTCACTCACTCTCTCACTCACTCATTTCATCTGCATTCCTACATATATATCAATTATATTGGGGAAGTATCAACGGGAAGTATTGCCACACGACGTAATTCTTGTATGAAGGATTTATATTCTACAGTATAGAGATAAACCAAGAATTCGAGCTGCTTCTCCGCGCCGCAGTCACTACCAGACTCTCATCTTCAGCTATCTTGTTTAATCTGATGTGCTTGATTCGATATTCGACTCTCGATTATCAATGTCTCGTAGAATATACATATTCTCTAATCGATTAAATCACCTAAGGCAGCTTCGCCTCTTCGTAACAACATATATATTATACATCGATTAGAGAATATGTATATTCTACGAGACATTGATAATCGAGAGTCGAATATATATATATATATATTATATCACTTTACCCTTAAAGAATTAGCACGTATAATTAAAAAATGCTTAATTTTTATATTTTTTTCACATAGAACAAACAAATTTAAATTTTCATAAGCAACTAAACGGTCGTGCTATTGCTGTTTCCTCTTTTGTCCGTAAAAATTGACGGAATGAAATTTTATTATATTTGCAGAGCCTTTCATTGACACCGGCGAGGCCGCGATCAGGACACGCGGCCTCCGGAGGATCTAGTACAGGGATCATCGATGACAGTGATGTAGATAGTGTGAAGAGCTACGGAAGCGCTTGCAGTACAACGAGTGCTTGCGATCATGCGACATTTGCACTTAATGGTACTACCTGGTCTGGTCGATCCCGAAAGTATGTTGTTCATTGTTCAAATCATAGTGGTGATAATGAGCAGTACCTGACACCGACTCAAAGAGCAGCTAGACAAATTAGAAAATTCCAGGTGAGGATCTGTCTGCTTTTTCCCAAGTATTCCTTTCTTTCAACCTCTTTTGAAAATATACTGTAGAAATGTTAATTTCTCGATTCATGTGTATGTTTTTTGATTGTAGGTAATTTTTTGTGTGTTTCATTTGGCTTGTTTTAAAAAAGGCTGGTTTTGACGTAAATGTTTTTTGTTAACTAATAACAATTAACCGTATTGTATCTTCCATTTCCGATTGAGTGTTTATATTTATATTTTTCCTGCGTATTGTTGTATCCAACTTCTGACATCAAAGGGTATAGCAGGATAAGGTGGTCAAAAGTGCCCTTGAACCGATTTCAATGGGGGTAGTCTCATTCGATAGATAATGCTCGGCGATCATTGTGTACCAAATTTTAACCCTTTATCTTGATCGGAAGGGTAGTTATGGGGAAAATTAAAAAAACAGGTTTTTGGCCCTTTTCCCCCATTTATTGAGGTGTAAAAAATCCGAAAAAATTCTGGCATATTCTACACGGTACCGGACATGTTGGAGAATTTTTTCAGATTTTTCCGTCGAAGTACCTAAGCGTGAAAAATGGGCAAAGTAAAAAAAAACGGAAAAAAGAAGATTTCGTATCGAAATCTTCGAGGTACAACTTTTTGTTTTATATAGTAACAATCTAACACCTACAATTGTTATCCCCAATTTTTTTCAGATTTTTAAACCACCTGCGTCATTATGAAAAAAATCGAAAACCGATTTTCGGGACGTATTTTGATCTAAAACGCAAGAAGTAATTGTTATTTTTCCATTATTTTCATAGAGTATGTTCATTTTGTGGTTTTTAATGTTTTACCATTACAGATAATTTCATAACAATAAAAGGAATTGAGATAACTCACTTATCTGTAAACTATATGTTACATTATGTACCATCATTTTGAACGTTCTGTGGCGGCAGCAGGATCGAGTGCCACCACCGATCTACGACCGCCATTACGCCTACGCCACCCCTAGTTCAAGGATCGTCCGCTAGACATCGTGTCCATCGAAGGATCGCTCTCGCAAGTTCTCCAACGACGATCGGTATCTATATATACGATCAACCGGCAGATACCATCGTCCCATCCGGGGCACAGCGTCTAGGGCAGGGCCTGTTCGGTCAGCCCTACTGACGAGTCCACGAGCAGGCCCAGGACGAAACGCAGCGCGCTAACCAACATCTTAACCCTTTCCTAGGAACAGAAGGACACCCGCAGGACCGGCCGCAGCAGCATCACCGAGACCAGCCGGTGACCTCCAACCTTTGGGCGCGGATGGGCCCAATCTACAGCCGCGGCCGGCCCGAGCACGCGGGTTCCTTTAGTGGTGACCCCGAACGTGTACATAGTTTAGTATTAAGTAGTTCCTAGGAAAGCGGTAGCAGCAGCAGCGACATACGACAATCCTGGACAACATCCGAAGACTTCTCACTCTCGTTCGCGCTCCGTACTTAGCGTCTATAGCAACTTCGATCGCAGCCGACCCGCTCTATCCTCGAAGGCACACAATCCTCGGATATCGCAGCGCTCGCAGCCGATCGCAAATGCTCGACGACCTATGCGCGGAGTTAAAACAGCTACCAAAGGCCATCCACCGGCAGAAGTCACCAGGATCCGAACATCTCGTCTCTATCCAACGAACTATGTACATAGTTGTAAATATTCTAGCGTTATCACTGGCAAGGGGGTACTGTGGCGACAGCAGGATCGAGTGCCACCACCGATCTACGACCGCCATTGCGCCTACGCCACCCCTAGTTCAAGGATCGTCCGCTAGACATCGTGTCCATCGAAGGATCGCTCTCGCAAGTTCTCCAACGACGATCGGAATCTATATATACGATCAACTGGCAGATACCATCGTCCCATCCGGGGCACAGCGTCTAGGGCAGGGCCTGTTCGGTCAGCCCTACTGACGAGTCCACGAGCAGGCCCAGGACGAAACGCAGCGCGCTAACCAACATCTTAACCCTTTCCTAGGAACAGAAGGACACCCGCAGGACCGGCCGCAGCAGCATCACCGAGACCAGCCGGTGACCTCCAACCTTTGGGCGCGGATGGGCCCAATCTACAGCCGCGGCCGGCCCGAGCACGCGGGTTCCTTTAGTTCTTTCAACAGCAGCAGTGGCGACGCGTCTAGAGTGTCTGCTCTGGAACCGCTATGAACTTTTTGTCGCGGGTTCGCGTCCCGGAAGGTATATTTTTTTTTCTTTTTTTTTAATCTGTAAATGCATAAAAATAATCAATAATCATTTTTAACAGCTATTGCGATAATCCTAAATGCATAAAAAATGTATATCGTATAGAAAATAGTTTTAGAGCATATCTGTTGTTTTGCCGGCTCTCTCTAGCAATATGTTATCCCATGGTTACGGATATTTTTAAACATTTAAATTACGGAAATGTTAACTTATTATGGTATATAAAAATGTATATTCGGCACTAAAGGAACGGAGTTTATACCTTGACAAATTCCTGCCGAAGTCATGTTGAATGAAAACAAAAGTTCCTTTCTTTTGGTAGATTATTATTTTTCGCCATAAGTACTAGTTTGTTATTTGTTCCGAAATCATATAGAATAAATAATACGTTTGAGGGCCATAACTGTACAATAGATACATTCGTTAAAATTGCTTTATTGTTATATACGAATTTACTTCTTAAGCTTTTAGATATCTTACTGATGAGCATTTGTATCGCGTTCAAAATACCTTTAAGAAATAGAGGCATATAATTTAGTTTGCAGGACTTTATTATTTTATTGCGCCTGCTCCAATATCACACGAACCCTTCCTGTCCGTAAGCCTTCAACAATGACCTGCTGGCATTGAAGGTTTGGCGCAGGTACTAAGCTAATCCCCTATAGGTATTTATGTTATATTGGTCAATTCACTGTTAAATGGTTTCTGTCTCTACCTAGTCACATGGAACTGTACATACTTAAAAAAGTACAAATATTCATAAATGGTAACATACCCAGCATTAAATCGGTTTGACACATTCGAGACAATAGCGGAGACCCAACCATAAACTGTCTTCCCTACGCTCATTTCAGAATTAACAAATTAAAAATGGCAATATAATACAAACCAATAGAAATTAATATTTTCCAAGTTTCGAGCATATCCCCTCCATGTCAACGATTCTTCTTTGAATATAAGGGAAAGAAACATGCAAGTAAAGTAATCATTACGTGCATATACTCTGTTAGTGCAAGTGTTGTGATCTTTGGTGCCGAATATACATTTTTATATACCATAATAAGTTAACATTTCCGTAATTTAAATGTTTAAAAATATCCGTAACCATGGGATAACATATTGCTAGAGAGAGCCGGCAAAACAACAGATATGCTCTAAAACTATTTTCTATACGATATACATTTTTTATGCATTTAGGATTATCGCAATAGCTGTTAAAAATGATTATTGATTATTTTTATGCATTTACAGATTAAAAAAAAAGAAAAAAAAATATACCTTCCGGGACGCGAACCCGCGACAAAAAGTTCATAGCGGTTCCAGAGCAGACACTCTAGACGCGTCGCCACTGCTGCTGTTGAAAGAACTAAAGGAACCCGCGAGCTCGGGCCGGCCGCGGCTGTAGATTGGGCCCATCCGCGCCCAAAGGTTGGAGGTCACCGGCTGGTCTCGGTGATGCTGCTGCGGCCGGTCCTGCGGGTGTCCTTCTGTTCCTAGGACAGGGTTAAGATGTTGGTTAGCGCGCTGCGTTTCGTCCTGGGCCTGCTCGTGGACTCGTCAGTAGGGCTGACCGAACAGGCCCTGCCCTAGACGCTGTGCCCCGGATGGGACGATGGTATCTGCCGGTTGATCGTATATATAGATACCGATCGTCGTTGGAGAACTTGCGAGAGCGATCCTTCGATGGACACGATGTCTAGCGGACGATCCTTGAACTAGGGGTGGCGTAGGCGTAATGGCGGTCGTAGATCGGTGGTGGCACTCGATCCTGCTGCCGCCACAGAACGTTCAAAATGATGGTACATAATGTAACATGTAGTTTACAGATAAGTGAGTTATCTCAATTCCTTTTATTGTTATGAAATTATCTGTAATGGTAAAACATTAAAAACCACAAAATGAACATACTCTATGAAAATAATGGAAAAATAACAATTACTTCTTGCGTTTTAGATCAAAATACGTCCCGAAAATCGGTTTTCGATTTTTTTCATAATGACGCAGGTGGTTTAAAAATCTGAAAAAAATTGGGGATAACAATTGTAGGTGTTAGATTGTTACTATATAAAACAAAAAGTTGTACCTCGAAGATTTCGATACGAAATCTTCTTTTTTCCGTTTTTTTTGACTTTGCCCATTTTTCACGCTTAGGTACTTCGACGGAAAAATCTGAAAAAATTCTCCAACATGTCCGGTACCGTGTAGAATATGCCAGAATTTTTTCGGATTTTTTACACCTCAATAAATGGGGGAAAAGGGCCAAAAACCTGTTTTTTTAATTTTCCCCATAACTACCCTTCCGATCAAGATAAAGGGTTAAAATTTGGTACACAATGATCGCCGAGCATTATCTATCGAATGAGACTACCCCCATTGAAATCGGTTCAAGGGCACTTTTGACCACCTTATCCTGCTATACCCTTTGTGTTGTTTAATAGGCTTTTCAAGTCCAACGCTTTTGGACTTTTAACTTATTAATTGATTGACATTTATCATTGCGGTTTACTGTGCCAAGGACTCAGTTACGAGAATTTGTTATTTTCAAAGAGATATCGGTATAAGGGGAGTATTTGCAGGCAAGCGACCGGTCAGAAGTTGATAGAATGTTAAAAAAATGCCGGTCGGTAAAGTGTTAACAACTTAAGGTGACATCGTCGCGAGATTTGAATTGACAACTATTATGGACCGTTCTCTGACAAAATATCTGGTTTTGTTAATAAGACTGGCATTTTGTGGGTTTGAGACAGTCTAGTGGGTCGTTGGGATGAGCTATCTCCTAAACTATTAGCTTCCAGACACACATAGGTCAGTACTTTTTTGTAAAGAAACTCTAGCTGCATCGCATGATGCATAAAAAAGTACCTCATTCTATTTAAAAAAACAAAGTTGACCTTCATATATCCTTGTCGCATCCACCTACAGAAGAACTAATGACACCAGATTATGCCCCACTCGACACCATTTAAGTTTCCTATGAAACATTTTTAGCTACACACCACAATATCGAAGTAATCAAGATGTCATAATCGGCTGGGACACTTTGTTTATTCTAGAAATGGGGTATTGAATAGTCAATAAATTCACTGCACAGATTAACAAAAACAAAACTAGAGTATATATACTTAGATAAATGAAAAATATTGAGTAAGTAGTATAATATAACAATGATAATAATAGCAATGATAATAATAGTAATGATAATAATGAATAATAAGAATGGTATTAATGATAGTGAATAATGGTATTAATAAGTGTTTCGCATCCGACTAGCATAGATGCTCAAAAAGGACTGCCTAAAACGAACTCCAACGGCAGTCGCTACCACAGTTGTTTATATTAAATGTAAACTTAAGATATCATGCTCGAGCCTACTTCATTGCTTCGACTCTAAAGAATTTTTCTTAAAGGGGCACTACAATATATGTAGGATTTATTTCAAAGGCGTACAAAATAGTAGAGAATCGAAATTATAAAAATAGGAAAAGAACTGCGATACGTAGAAGAGTCTCCGTCGTTCTTTTCGCGAGCGAGCACGTGTTCTTCACATTACATACTAACTGATTCTGTTTTATGAGCGCCCCCTTTTCCGGCCCACCAACCGAATTTTCCAGAGCCAGACTACCAACTCCTACATTCGGCCATACTGAGCTTACTTCGTCCTCGAAGTGTTGTCCGGATATGCTTTCATATAATCCACTGCTGTTGACGTAATTTTGGGACCCTCTCCTTCTCCCACTTTAATGACTTCGTACCTATCATTTCCCTTTACACGCGATACCTGATACGGCCCTAAATATTTTTTCCGCAGCTTCATACCTGTACCAAACTGAGTGCGCTTAATAGCAACTAAGTCGCCCTCACTATACTTTGCGGGTTTTTTTACATTTTCGGTCGTATATCTTTTTATTCTCCTCTTGGATTTTTTGGATATTCTGTTTGGCAATTTCACGTAATTCCGATCTGTCTTCTGTGAACAACTGCGCCGCTTCTTCGTCGATAACCGATAATATATTAAAATCCTCGCGTTGTTTCATTTTCACTCCGAAAATCAATTCGAATGGGGTCATCTTACTACTACGTTGGTATGAACTATTGATACACTTTTGCACTCGACTTACATACTTGTACCATTGTTCTGGTTTATCGCTAGCTAACTTAGAGAGTACGGGTATAATTATCCTATTTATGCGCTCAACCTGGCCGTTCCCGCGAGGAACGCCCGTAGTAGTAAAAACTAATTCAATACCTTCGGTGGCACAATATTCCTGAAAACCATGAGAGGTGAAAGCGGTACCTCGATCGCATACAATACGCCTCGGATTACCAAAAATTTGTAGCATACTTAACAATTTATCGATAACTTCTTTGGTCGCGGTCGTCTTAGTCGGATATAACCACACGAATTTGGCAAACGCATCTACTATCACTAAAAAATATTTATACATCTTAGAAGTAGCTGTCATCGGACCTACGTGGTCAATATGAAAGGTATCGAGCGGTAAATCGCCCTTAGGTATTGGCGTAAGCTCGCCTTCTCTTTTACCCTTTTTCTTTTCCGTAAGAATGCAAGGAACACAACAGCTAATGTATTCTTTAAGTCTTTCGTTTAGATTCGGTATGTAATACTCGCTACAAATCTCTTCAGACATCTTCTTAACTCTAAATGACCTTTGTCATGAACTTGTCGTATAATATCGGTATACATACTTGATGGTAAAACTACTACTAATTTACCGGCGTTTTGTTTCATTAACAACCCATCTCTAAGTACATAGTTTTCATACGGTTCTTTCCCTAATAATTGTTTAATAACTTTAAGTCTTTCTTCGTTTTTATCCTCGATTATCATTACTGGTGACCTACTCAACGCATCTGCGTGTTTTAATCGTACACCTGGTCTATGCTCAACAACATATTCAAATTCCTCTAATGCCAGAGCCCATCGTGCTATCTTAGGAGTCAAATCTTTTTTACTTAAGGTCTTCCGGAAAACTTCACAATCAGTGACAAGTTTAAACTTAATACCTAATAAATAAATTCTGAATTTTTCTACAGCTCTAATAACTGCTATAGTTTCTAGTTCGAAAGAATGGTAATTCTTCTCGCACTCGGTCGTTTTCCTGCTGTAATAATAGAAAGGGTGAAAATCTGAATCTTCCCTTCCTTTTTGCATCAAGATAGCACCATAGCCTTCTTTACTGGCATCGGTATGCAACTCTGTCGACTTTTCAGGACTATAAATACGTAGAACCGGTGCTTTTACTAACGCTAATTTTAAATTATTGAAAGCCTCTACCTGCTCCCTATCGAAACGGAACGTATTATTCTTTTTGAGTAAATCTGACAATGGTTTCGCGATTTTTGCATAATCCTTTACAAATTTCCGGAAATATCCAGTCAGCCCTAGAAAACTCTGCACTTGTTTCAACGACTTCGGCTGCGGATAATGCGTTACCGCTTTAATTTTCGACTCAAAGGTCGAACATTACCGTTCTCTACTTCGTGTCCAAGAAATTGAACGCATCTACATAAAAATCTACACTTGGACCAGTTAATTATTAATCTGTTATCAGCGGCCACTTTCAATGTTTCTGTAAGTTTCTCAAACGCATCTTTCTCATCTACGCCTGGAATTATAATGTCGTCCATATACGCAAACACCACTTTCCGCGTCAGTAGATCGTGAAATACTGCATGTACGAACCGCAAAAAACTCGCAGGACTGTTACAAAGCCCGAAAGGCGTTTTTAGAAATTCGTACTGTCCTTCTGGAGTTACAAATGCCGTGAATCTACAACTATTTTTCTCCATGGGTACATGAAAAAACCCGTTTTTCAAGTCAATTACCGAGAACACTTTAGCATTGACTAACTCGTCTAATTTATCCTCGATTAAAGGCATTGGAAAACGATCTTTGACAATTTTCTTATTTAATCCGCGAAAATCTACGCACACTCTATACCAGAGGTTCCCAAACTTTTTTCTCTCGTAGACCCCTCGTCATGTTTTTCAATTTTAGGTAGACCCCCTGCTGTGGGTCTATCTAACTATATTGAAGTATATTTCCTAACATTCAATCATATAACATACAATTTCTGTGTCTTCATTAATCCAAACAACTCGAACAATCTGAATGACGCCTGAGAATAAGATATACGGATTACAGGGGTTACACTGTAATACACAAAAATACACGAAATTTATGAGTCGATGCGATGCGTGGCTATTTTCGCGCGGTCTTTAGTGAAAGCACCGACCGTTGTTTCTCTTTTAGAAGACTCACAGCTCTGTGGAGTGAGTAAAACGCACACTGTGGAGTGAGTGAGACGCTAAGTTAGGCGCATACTATGGAGAGATTGAGACGCGTATAAAATGCTCCGAGATCAAGTGAAAATAGTTTTAGACCGATGATATTAATTATATTAATAATATTATATTTTTGTAATTTTTTTAAATGTCAAAGTTATATCAATTATACTGTTTTTTGCAATTTTTGAAATTTCTTGCCATTGACCCCCATTTTCATTTCATAGACCCCCAATTTTTTTTTCGCCTACGTAGACCACTTGCAGCTCTTCATCGACCCCTGGGGTCGATATAGACCACTTTGGGAATCACTGCTCTATACTTACCATTTTTCTTTGGAACGATTGGACTGGCATACTCACTATTGCTCGGGCGAATAACCCCTTCGTCGAGCCACTCGCGTATTTGATTATCCAATATCATTTTCTCTTTCGGCGCTAACCTCCTAGGACGCAATTTTACCGGTTCTTTGTCGCTTAGCACTATTTTCGTTTCGACGCTCGTTTCGACATGTTTCGCAGGCTTATAGTCATGTATTAATTGCTTAACGTGATTCTTATACGGTCCGCACGCATCTATCTCATTTTCTACAGCCTCACTTATCGCGAATAATTCACTCGTTTCATTCACTTCCTCGACGTTTCCTTTTTCGGCTTCTTGTAGATCCTTTGTTGCTTTTCCGCCGCTCCCCTTGCACTCGCCTTTCATTACGCTGCCGTTCGTCACCTGAGCGTTACTCTCTCTCCATAGGTTTTCTGCCACCCCGCCTTCTACCGGCGGTAAGCGACGCACTCGAATCCAACCTCTTTGGATTATAACCTCCATATGCTTCAATAGATCGTGTCCAAGAATTACCTCTGCCTCCATGGATAATGAAGGAACAACAAAAATATTGGTTCGAAAATCGTTTTTCTCTATGGTGACATCTGTAGTGCAGACGCCAAACGGTCTGGTTACCACATTACCGAAACCGGTGAAAAATCGAGTCGTTTTCTATAGCTTCGGTTTACCGACCTTCTCACACGTGTTCTGCTTCATCACACTTACGTCACTGCCTGTATCTAGTAACGCGCGACACTCTATATCAGCGGCGGGCCATTATTGCACGCCCGAGCCGTCCTTCGAGAAACACCGCCTCATTCACCCAAACATACAGCCGAGATGTCACTGATTCACAACCACTCTGTAGGCGTCACGCTCGTGCCTATTGGCACTGGCGTGGTGCCGCATTTGGGGCGACATTCGTAGTTAATCGCTCGCGATGGAAAGACTTGCCCCGCGCGTCAGTCGCGGAGCTCAGAACGACGTGCGTGGCACGTCGACTCACAATATTTGTTGAGGAACAGTTTCAGATGGCACTACGTCGCATGGACCGCAGCGGCCGCGACGGCAACAATGTATTCTTTAATACGGGGAAGCCTAGCGTTCTGGTATCGGATAGTTATTTTTAACAATTTGCGCTAGTAATTAATTTACAAATGTGCGTATTGGAACACAATACTATATTTGTGCCGTAAGACTTAATGAAGTGGTCGATTTCGGCAAAACCATCGCCAGAAGTTCAAAAACATTAAAATATATTAATTGCATTTGATTTAAAACATATCTGAGGAGACTTTTTCACTAACAATACTTTTGTCTTATCCTACATGCGACGTAGTGGCATCTGAAACTGTTCCTCAACAAATATTCTGAGTCGACGTGCCACGCACGTCGTTCTTATCTCCGCGACTGACGCGCGAGGCACATCTTTCCAGCGCAAGCGATTAACTACGAATGTCGCCCCAAATGCGGCACCACGCCAGTGCCAATATGCACGAGCGTGACGCCTACAGAGTGGTTGTGAATCAGTGACATATCGGCTGTATGTTTGGGTAAATGAGGCGATGTTTCTCGAAGGACGGCTCGGGCGTGCAATAATCGCCCGCCGCTGCTCTATATTATTAATTTTCACCACAATGAGTTTCTCGTTGGCAGCCTTGATACAATTCACTTCTGTCGAATTGCGACGCGACTTTTTTGGTTCCGTGCAATTGGGTGCAATGTGTCCGAAATTATTGCAATTAAAGCACTTTAAACCTTTATCCTTTGATTCGCAATGTTGAAAATCATGGTCGGGAGATCCGCATCCATAACAATGTGCTTTCGATGACTTCATATATTTATCTTTTTTATAAGCACTCCCGTGTTTCCTACTTTCCACTAGTTTCTCTTTTCTTCTGTCGTATAACTCTATCCTTTTTCTTAATTCACGAAGTGACCGGGCTCCGTAAAGCATAGTTTTATTATTTTCATCGTCTTGAATGCCATTGATTGCATGTTCGATTAAAGCTTCTTCTTCCACGTAACCTTGGCTGGCAATTTCTTGTATTGCGCCTATGTATTGACGGGCACTCTCACTTGTTAATCTTTTCCTTTTACTTAATTGTCCGTGTAAGACGGCACTGTTTATTTCGGTCTTGAATTCTTCTATTAGTTTCTTCTTTAATCTCCTCCATGACGTTACTCCTTTTTCGTACGTGATGAACTGTTTAGCCGATCCTTTGAGCATGCGCTTTCCATATAATAGCATTTGTACATCGTTCCACTTTGTTTCGTGGCGTCAAGGTCTGATGTGGATGACTTTAACAACCACTATTCTCACTCGCGGTCCGCGTCGATTATACTTCGCGAATGAGTGATTTTATCGTCGCGATCGTCCTCGACCGACGGAGAACTTGTTCGTTCGCGAGATAGTTCAATACTCCAAAAAAAATATATAAAATAGCAAACTATGACGGTTTTCGTCGTCAGCGAGCTCGATATCGTTTGCGTTCGGTGTTAGTAAGGTAAGTGACTTCGAGGATTTTTCCTCCGAAGTCCCTCGACGACGCTATGGGCCGGACATCCCCACTTGCTGAATTTTCGCGACGTTTCAGCAGGCGGGTTTTTCGGATTTTCCGGGCAGTGCGCGATGTTGATTGGCCGCACTTTCCTCCGAGAGGAGTGACCACCCCCATGGGACTCTCGGCGAGAAGGGCCCCACGGAGGCGGGAGTTCACCCCCTGCGAATACGTGGTGGAGGAAAGTGCAACCAGATGTGCCCAAAAAATCCTAGTCCGGCCGATCGGCAGAATTTCCCTTCGAAGGCGCGATTTATGACCGATTTGTCATCGCGAGTCAGCGGCGGTCGATGGGACCGTTCGGGCCGAAGTCCCTGTTTACCACCCGCTGACAGAGCACGACGGATTAACGAAAACGTTCATTCAAAACGAAGGCTGCTTAATTCCTCAAGGACCGGAGTTCTAGCCGCCTTGACGAACGATGGTCGCCAAATGTTGGAAGATAATAAAAAATCTGGCAGCCAGACCCGGGCCTCAAAGAACGGCAAACTTTCGCTTCGTTCCGAACGCGCTTTTGTTTCCGTACGACGGAACACACTTCAACAAAGTACTTAATTCTTCGAAGTGCGCAATCCATTTTATAATAGGCAATTTATCATCACCTGAAAAATACGTCAGACTTTCGTCGACATCTTTTATTACAAACTTCGTGACTTCCGATGCTGACTTTCTCCCTCTTCGCCGCTCGGCTATTCTGTCGCCATTACTCTCACTATCGCTATCTTCTTCTGACTCTTCGTCGTCTGAAGTTTCACTATCGCTTTGTCCTTCCTCTTTATTTAACCGCAATTCTTCTACCAACATTTTCCTCAAGTCTTCTTTCTTACCTTTAGGTCTCAAGTTCAGCTTCGCCAATTCTTCTTTTAATTCAACCAATTTCATCTCATTTATTATTTCTTCCGTAAACATCTGTGCAGCTTTTGTTACGTTCGCTGTGCTCGGACCTTCTTCTCCTCTTTCTTTCTCACCTGCGTTGGTATCACTTCCCGCACTCATTATAACGACTTCTTGAAACGGTAATTTTGGCGCACTACTTTCGGTAAACCTTGTTTACAGCTTCAACTCTCGGAGGAGTCTCGCGTTTTATTTAAAAGACACGCTCTCGTTTCACGAGATCCTGCCCCCCTTTTCGGTAGAAACAAACAAAATTATACATTTCGATAGATATAATAGGACCGACATTAAAATCGAAAATAGTGACAATCTCACACGCACTTAATCTTTAAATCGAGTAGGTTTCTTAATAATACGCCCACGCATTGTGGTCACGACGTTCCGCTCGCCGATTTGTACATCGCAGTTCTTCTTTATCGGATCGCAAGTGATCGGTTCCGTTTTACTTCTATGCTTATTATAATATTTTCCGGATTCTGCTTTGGCTCTCAAGTTCTCCGCAACCTCTTCTCTTTCCCTCGATATTTCTAGCGGGTATATCCTTTGTATTGGTCTCTTGAGAGTTCCATTCTTTGTTTTCAAAATAAACACCCTAGCTTTGCCATCGCTACCTGCAATGATGTCCACAACACGTGCAAGTGGCCAATCTATCCGCCTGTTATTGTCATCCCCGATTAGAACAATGTCACCTTTACCTACTTCACGCGTTTCTTTCCTCGTATTTTTTAGCACTAGGTGCCCCAGGTATTCGCTTCAAAATCTGGCTCTTAAATCTTTAAAAATTTGTAATCTAGTTTTCAATTTTTTGTTTAATTTATCATGCCATAACATGTCTACATCTGGTACTCCGATCTCTGGAATCTCCTGCAAGAACATTGAAGGAGTTAATGGCTTAAGATCACCTGGATCCCCCGAGACATAAGTCAGTGGTCGCGAATTACTAATTGCCTCGGCATCGCACAGCGTCGTTGTTAAATTTTCGTAAGTCAGGCTCGCTTTGCCTAGCACCTTTCGCAAAATTATCTTCAAGACACCCACGGGTCTCTCCCACCACCCTCCCCACCAAGGTGCTGAAGGGGGGTTGAATAACCATTCAATTTTGCGCGTTGAGCTATACTTCTCTACTTTTCCCCAGTCTAACCTCTTCAGAGCGTTAGCTGCGCCAGCAAAATTTGTACCATTATCGCTGTATATACAGCTAGGACGACCGCGTCGTGCTACAAACCTTCTAAAGCATTCCAGAAATTCATCGGTCGACAATGAAGATGCCAATTCTAGATGCACAGCTCTGTAAATTGCACATGTAAAAATTCAAATCCACCCCTTCCCCCCGCCCTTAAGAAGCAAAGGTCCAGCAAAATCTACGCCGATTATCTCGAAAGTGAGGGCATCACGGACTCGATTAAAGGGTAAGGGAGGGGATTCGCACCGCATGTGTTTCACTCTCTATCTCTGACTGATCACACATCTAGATATAATCCATTTAACCACCTTGCGTAAGGAAATAATCAAAAATTTTTCGCGCAAAGTACTCATGACGACAAGGGTCCCGGCGTGGCCCAAAATCTCATGTGTCTCTCGCACTAGCAAATACACGATTTCGTGCATACTGTCTAGTAGTATCGGGCATAAGAACCTAAAGTCGTCCCTACGATTAAAGATTTTTGTTCTCAAAACGATCAAACCGCTCATATCTCGAGATGTTTTGAAGGGCGATAATTTTTCCTTTGCCTTACCACCGAACATTACTTCCTGCAAGAATCCAAGTAACCTTATCTCTGCCAATTCTACTTCCTCGACTGTTAACCGCAACGCTATTGGCCCTTCGTTCGCTTTGTAAGCCGTTTGGTTACAATTTTCGCCTCTAATCTGCTTACTACCCGGAGCCTTTCTTATTCTTGCTCTGGTTCTGCAGTTATTCACAAATTTATGCGTCCAAGCCACAAAACGAATCAAATTTTGATACGATGAGAAGTAATCACCGAAGGTGAATTTGGTATTATCCACGCTTATCATGTCAACTGTCGATGTTCTTTTTGCCTCTCTATGTATTTCTTCCTCATCACTTTCACTTGGAAGAACCGGCCACTCGACTTCCGCCTTACGTAGCCATTCTGGGCCTAACCACCACCATGACTGTACCAGCTGAGAAGGAGCGCAACCGCGCGAAGGAAGGTCCGCCGGATTCAATTTACCGGGTACATACTTCTAATCGTCTTTCGAAGAAAACTCCCTAATTTCCTTGACTCTGTTAAACACGAACGTCCCCCACTGCACGTCGCGCTCTATCCATGCCAGTACTGTCGTCGAGTCGGTCCAGTACGTCATTCGTTGTACTTTGCGGGTTAAAGAATTTACAACTGCGTTGGCCAACCTGACACCGATCGTAGCAGCCATTAGTTCCAATCGTACTATAGTAGCTTGTCTCGGAGCTATCCTCTCGGATATAGATCTAGCACTCATAAGATGGACGCTAACTATCTCGTCACGCTCGATTCTCGCGAAGACGGCAGCCGCGTACGCTCCGCCACTGGCGTCACAGAAGGTGTGTATCGTCAGACTACCCCTTCCCAGTTTTCGCGGGACTTTAATATCTCTTAGCGAGCTCAATTCACTTAGCCATGACCTAAACGCATGCTCTTTTTCCCCGTCAATTGTGAAATCCCAGTCTATCTTCTCGGCCCATAATTTCTGCAATAGTTTTCTCGGTAACAACGAGACAGGGCACGTAAAACCGACAGGATCAAACATCCGATGCGACGCAGACAGCATTGACCTCTTTGTAACAGTATCCGGTTTACTAATATCTAAAACTGCGGGATTTATCGAAATAGTATCTGTTCTTTTATTCCATAGAAGCCCTAAGACCAACGACGTCTCCGCTTCTAAAAAGTTCCTGGAATTTTCCCAACCGCGCAGATCAAAACCTCCCATTGCCATAATGGCCTTTGCTTCGCGTATGAATTTGTTCAAATCACTCTCCGAATCAACGCTCGTAACACAATTGTCCACGTAAAAGGCCAACCGCAGTGTTTCTACCGTCCCCGTCGACCACGCAGGATGTTGTTCCGCCTCTGTCCTTTCTAACGCGGCCGTTAACAATACGTCAATGACTGCTGCCAACAGGAAGGGACTGCATGCTAAGGCAAACACCACGCGGCAGTGGCGGAAAATCTTTACTTCGTCGTTCCTTACCCAGAAAAAACGAAGAAAATCGCGGTCCAATTCGTTAATGCCAACCTGAAGGAACGCCTTTTTTATATCTGACACTACGCCTATTTCATTTTCTCGAAACCAATTCAATACCGAGGGTATGAGCTCGATCAAATTGGGTCCCTTCTCGAGGCACTGATTCAACGAAGGATGTCCCTTCCTACACGCCGAGGCGTCAAACACGGGTCTAATTCGTGTCGTGCCGTACGACTTGACCACCGAGCGATGCGGTAAATAATGATGGAACTCTGTTGCCTGAGCTTCCGAGACTACCTCTATAATACCCTCCGACAACCAGTCATTAAAAATGTTGTCATATGTGTGGAACAGATTTTGTGCTTTGAGCTTCTCTACTCTCCGTTTCAGCCTATGACGCGAAATATCATAATTACTAGAGATCGGAGCATAGTTGTCTTTAAATGGCAGCCTAACCTCGTATCGTCCCGCTGCGGTCGCTAGTGCTGTTTCCCTCAAGAAATCTAGCGTCTGCTTGTCTCGAAGCGATTTGTCCAGCTTCTCTACGGGGTCGGTAATGCCGACAACATCTAGTCGCCATAACTCGGTTAGATCCGCCTCTTGCACGTGCATAGTTGTAATCATAACCGCCGCATCGTTCCTACCCGCTTCGTTCGGCAATTTCCCTATCACTGTCCAACCGAGGCTAGTTTCGAGCGCGACTAGACCATTCCGCAAGACGAGCTTCTTCCCGGTAATAAATTTTCCAGCCACGTCCGCCCCGATAAGCAGATCTATAGGACTACTCTCTTGGCCAATATCGCTCAAATGGATACCCCTGTCACGCAATTCTTTTACCCACTCGGCGTTCTTGACACTCGGAACAGTGTCGCATATCGTATCCTGGTTCAAAGCCGAAAAATTACAGGCGTACGAGTTATCGAGATTCCTCATACGTAACATAAACATATCGTGATTCTCGCATTCGGACCTAACACCGCCGCACAAGGAATGCGTAATCTCTTGCTTTCCGATAGCTACATAACCTAGCTCTTTCGCGACACTTGTACGAATGTATGATCGCTGGGACGCGGTATCCACAATGGCTCTGACCGTCTTATCCTTTGATTCCGAAAACAGCCTTATACGTAAGGTCTGCAAACAAACTGACGGCGCCTCACAGAAGGTAGCCAAAGTATTCTCGTTAATAACCCTTTCATTACTGTCCGGCTTGGTTCGCGAACTTTTTCTTTCGAAAGAAGGCCAGGACACATAAGCAAAACATGACGTCGCGAGCACCAGCCACAACTGACTCTAACTCTACATTTCTGCGAAGTGTGTCCACGTTTCAAACAGCTAAAACACGCGTTTTCCTTTTTCACCGCGTCCCCCCTATCGTCTAACAATAAGTTCATCTTACGCGCCGTGTCACAATCTTGACTTTCATGCGAGGATTTACAAAAGACGCACTGGGCACTCTTCTCGCCACTCTTAGTTACAAACAGTACGCTAGCACTAGGTGCCTCTCGTGCCTTATCTACTTTACCCTTCGTCCTCTTAACGCTCTCCGGTTCCGTGGAATTGCCAAATCCCGTTAAAGCCATCTCGATGTGCTCCTCATTCTCCACTTCGAATTGCAAAAATTCGAGAAGACGCGTGAGCCGGTCCTTTGTTTCGGGTTGTCCGTTAGCGTCATTCACCTCCCGTCGACCGCCACTGCGTTCCCACGGGCGCAAAACATCTTCTGGCAAGGAAGATTCCACCAACGGGTACAACACTGCTGCACACTTGTCCGTTGTCACCCCGAGCGTTTCTAATGCGCGAATATAGGTCTCTACTTTGTCATAGACACTAGACGACGACGGCCGTTTTTCACCTTCGGCGCTGGCAGCATTTTGAAGCACTAGCTGCAGCAATCAGTGATGCCAGGACGTGGGATTTGTGACCGCCTTGTCGTAATTCTCGGACGTAGGAGGAAAACTGCTTACAATTTCGTGCGCCTTTGAGCCTGTAACCGTAGCTCTCAATAAATAGACGAATTTGTCCTCTTTGCTAATAGTCACGTCATCATTTATCTTTTTAAATTAGCTTCAGAAGGGCAACCATTCCTTGACGTGACCGTTTATCTTCGGCAGCTCAATGCTTGGCAGCTTCATTGGCCTTCTCATTGCTAATGGCTGCATCGCTCCATCGGTTTGGACCACCGGTTTCGTCAACTCGAGCACTTTTGCTTTAGCTGCCAAAAATTGCTTCTTACAACCGTCGTCCGACTCCAGCTCTTTCAAGATCTCGGAGTCACTTATTTCTGACTTGAAAACCTCCTTGTTGTAGGCGGCATGTATGGCGTCAAGTTCCCCCATCTTCGTTTCTAGGAACTCGAACTCTACTAATTTTCCCTGGATCGAATCTTCGGCGTTCACAATTGCTTGAAAGGAAGTTAATGTCTTCGTGAAAACGGTTCGAACCGCCCTCCTTTGCCTTTTCAAAGCATCCATTTTCCGTTTTCTTGGTTAGAACGCCCAAAGTCCCGCGACACCAAACTTTTGGAACTCTATCAAACGTTTACACTCACCGAGTCCTGTCACGGTCGCCAGATGTTAAGGAATAGGGCTCGGATCTTAGAGATAGAGTAAAATACCTTTCTTCTAACGGTGTAATCGCTGGGATAACCACTTTATTTTCCAGAAAAGCACGCCACACGCACACCGTTTCGCTCGGCTGCCTCGACTCTTAAACTCACTCCTCAGCGCCTCCTCTCGGAGGAGTCTGGCGTTTTATTTAAAAGACACGCTCTCGTTTCACGAGAGGTTAATCTAAGCGTTCGTCGCGCTCGCATACACACAGTTGCACCTCATCGCTACAAATCGCGGGTAACGACCTAACACAGGGTGTTTACAAATTTGATCATTCAGTGTGTTCTTGAAGCAGCTCCGCCTGCTTCTCCCAACTATCTTTTTCACCTAACCAAGCCTGCCTTGTCTTTCACGCTACTGCGATAGAGCTACAGAAGCAACCCGTAATGTCAACGATGCATTTGGTCAAGATACTGTGAATGAACGATCAGTGCAAAGTTGGTTGTATAAGACCCCGCGCCAGCAAGACGCCGAGCTAGGCGTTCTTACGCCTGGATTTCGTCAAGGAGACAAATCCTCCAACGAGGGAGGAAGACGACCCTTCCCCTACGGGGCTTTTTCGGGGAGAGGAAGTCCTCGAAGGACCCAGCAATAGCGGAGAAAAGGGAATTGGCAAGGCAGTCGATAGAGTTGTTGAAGAATCGTCACGGAGTCGATATATAGTCGTCAAAGAGTCGATGCACAGTGGTCCCAAATGGCCAAAACATGCGAAAAACCTCAAAGCGTGCTTCAATTTAGCTGAAAATTGACATACCGGGGTAATTTGGGTCGCTGATTACGAATCTGAACTCAAAATTTACAAAACCAAAATGGCGGATCCAATATGGCGAACACACATATCTAAAAATTGCTGGTTCGGCACGAAAGTTAGTATCCTAATATTTTTTGGGTCGCTGAATACGACTCTGAACTTAGAATTTCCAAAAACAAAATAGCGGTTTCAATATGGCCGACGCGTGTGTCTAAAAATTTCCGGTTTCGCGCGAAAGCTAGTATGCAACTCATACTTACTCTAACAAGTAATTAAATATGTAACGATAAATATTTTTCGTTAATAAGCAAGAAAATCTATCACAAGTGAACAATTTATTTAGTAATTCCAATAAACTCGTTGACGCAGTGAATTTCAAATAAGTAGACTCGAAGCACGGAAAAATTTGTTCGCTTTGAAAAATTGTTCGCCATCAGCAGATGCTGAAATGCAATAAAGTCGCAAAATGATGCATTAGTGATTATAATAGATTTAAAAAAAACATAGTTTAACATGTAGTTTAATAAATAGAAATATTCGCATTCAAAGCTCCCAAGATTCACATTCAAATATCCCTCAAAGTAATGTTTGCTTGGTGCAAATCATTCAATAATTTAATAATATAGAAAAATAATAAATATTAGAAAGAAGTTAAACATTTTTGATATATATTAATGAAATAAAACGAATGGCTATCGTAACACTTATACTTGCAAGAAAAAAATTAATTTTAACTTTTTATGAACTATGTATATTAGTTTAAACAAATGTATTATGATTGAATAATAAATTACTCTCAAATCGTATAAAATTTATATGAGAATTTTTTTTTGTATCATCCACGGTTGTCGATGAAACGCGCTTGTAAGCTCAGAACGCGAGTACACCGCTGCACAAAAAATTACAAAAATACCCTAATAGCGCCTAATAGCACCTAAACCTTGGAGGTACAGCAAGTTGAAAGTGTAACCTATAAGCCTAAACAAGAATCATAGTGGAACACTGTGGAGCACTTAACTTTTTCCCTACATATGTGAAATTCTCACATAAAGATTGACCCCATATTTCGTACTATTTGCATTGCAGTTTTAAAACATAACCATTAACAATTTTAATTTTTCTTTTATCAATAAATGTTGTACTTACTTCCATGAACTCCATCCATTTTGCAGAATTGAAATAGACTCACTTTCACAAAAGTTATTCACTTTATACTGCGGCCAGCAAAACAGTGGTTACGCTCACGATTATTGCGGGACTAATGAACGCGATTTTCAAAATGCGACAACGTCGCAGGTATACGTAAAAAAACCCTGCCCTTCCAGGTTTTCATAGACAAACTATCTGAGTACCAAATGCAATAATAAAAATGGCCCTAACGAAAAGTTCATTATTGAGGTTTTTCGCGCGTTTTAGCGATTTGGGACCACTGTGCGACGCCTTGTACGTCGAGAGAACACTCTTGGAAGAGTGACGTCGCGAAAAAACATTAATAATATTTGTATAATTGGCGACAAACGAAATAATTGTATATATTATATACCGTATTTATCAAAGAATATTTATACACGCCCATAATATATCATTATGTTATTATATATAAAAGGAAAAATCGGTGGTCCTTACAGTTGAAAAAATTTCGAAACCGAGATAAAAGTCTTGAAGATGAAGATGGCCATGGGCGCCCTTCGGTCGTTGACAACGATCAATTGAAGGATTTGGTTGAAGCTGATCATATACACAATAATTTCTTAAAGCCGGGTAAAACTATCACCGTAGAAAGGTATTGTCGATAAATTGGCCAAATGCATAAAAAGTTGGAACGATTAAATCCGGCATTGGTCAATCGGAGCAGACCAATTCTTCTCCACGATAATGCTCGCCCGCTCGTCGCGCAATCAACGCTACAAAAGTTGAACGAATTGTACTATGAAGCTCTGCTTCATTCAGCATATTCATCGGACCTGCCACTAAACGATTACCATTTTTTCAAGCTTCTGAACCACTATTTATTTAGGGAAGATCTTCAACAATCAGGAAGCTGCAGAAAATTCATTCGAGGAATTTGTCAAATCTAGAATACCAGAATTTTACAATGCTGAAGTTCAAAAAGTGGTTTCTCGTTTGAAAAAATGTGTAAATTGTAATGGCATTTATTTTATTGGGAGTACAAATTAGTTTGTATCACTTTGAGTTTCATACAAAAACCTTGTTTTTTACTGTGTTGAATATGTCAAATTTTGTGTTATGTAAGCACCATTTGCGGGAGGTTTTAGTTTTTTGCTTTAATTGGAAAGAAAGTGCAGCTTTTACATCGGATTGTGATTGGGGATGAGAAATGGATATTCTACGACAACCCCAAGAAGAAAAAATACTACGCTATGCCCGGTCAATCGTTACCATCGACATCAACATCAAAACCAAAGTCGAATATTCATGGTTCGAAGGACATGTTGTGTATCTGGTGAGACCAAAAGGGTGTTGTATACTATGAGCTCCTACAATCTGGCGATTCTATTACTGGCAATCAGTATAGGGTACAATTAATGCATTTCAGCCGTGCATTACGAGAAAAACGGCCGAAGTACGAGCAAAGACATGACAAAGTTATTCTTCTGCACGATACCGCTCGGCTTCATGTCGCAAAAGTCGTAAAAAAGTATTTAAAAACGCTCAAACGGGATATTTTACCGCACCCGCCGTATTCACCGGATATTGCTCCTTCTGATTACTGGATGTTCCAGCGGATGCAGCACTATTTAACAGGTCACCGGTTCACTTCTTTCGCAGAAATCAAAAATTGCTCCTAACTTGGATCGCCTCAAAAGACGAGACATTTTGTCGAGATGGAATTCGAAAATTGCCTAAGAGGTGGGAAAAAGTAGTAGCCAGTGGTGGACGATACTTTGATTAATCGGTTCATTCATTTTGTACTGAAATAAATGTATTTTTGACCACAAAAAACGGACTGAACTAATTTGTACTCCTAATAATTAAAAAGATTTATTCCCATTCGAAACTTGCGTATTTAAAGATAAACGTTAAAAACCGACATTAATTTCTTATCAACCTAATATGTTAGTTGACCAGAGGGTCGCACTGTGATCGATTTCACGAATCTAGCTGGACAAAAATCAAAATTTCGAGTCGTTTGAATGTGATTATAACGAGTATATACAAACGTGTAAGTACCTGAACAATAATGAACAAACCCTATTTCGTGCTAATACCTTCCAAAATTTAACCTGAAAGAGGTTAAAGTTAAGGTATCTAGCTAGCTCAATTTATATGCTTCAAGAAAGCAGTATGTTGATTTCATTTTCGTGTGCTTTAGGTTTAATTTATTGTGATATTATATGTTTTCAGTGTTGTTTAAGCTTAGTATGGATTATATATGTTCATAGTTCTATAAATATTACTTGTCATATCTCATTATCTAAAGAAATAATTTGGCGCAATTTTTTGTATATATGAAAACTTTAGTAAGGTGTACAAAAGAAGCTCCACTATCCTCCGCTTTGCGTTTTATTTTTTTTTATATTTGAAACATATATTGAAACTAATAAAATAAAAACGATATCCGTCTCGATCCATAGAAAACTTGCACAGATTTTTTTAGCGATCACCTACATAAGAGGTATTTCACCGTCGAGCAAAAGGTACACGTGGCTTATGTCATTTGTATCAATATAACTATTTTTGAGGAAACTGCAAGACGCAAATAAATTCAATTAAAAAACAAAAAACAGTTTATAATAATGACAATTTTCAATTCGGACTCTCTAGTCTCTACGCATGGATAAGGTGTTTAAAATGTCTTTTACACGTACCGTATAAGCTTGATATTAAACAGTGGCGAGTTAAAGAATGTGATAAATAAAAGGTAAAACATCGAAAAAAGCTAATTCAAGATGTGTTTCGCCGAAGACCAAGATACAGACGAGGACGATCAGATTCCAAGGAATAGAAGTATGTATATAAATAATTTGTAACGGTAAATATGCCATTAATATTCACTTTTTTCAACATATTAAAGACTTTCAAACAATAAATATGACGTTCATTGATAAAATTATTTTTGCCCAGCTAGATTCGCAAAATCGATCACAATGGCTATAATTGTTGGATACCGACCTAATCGTATAAGATGTCATATTTAAATATTGCTAAGCGTGATTGCGGATCAAAATAGGAAATTGACTTTTGATCTCGTATCGTTTTTCTTCCAATAATATTTAGGAGACCTTTAGTCTTGACGGAGTCACCAGAAAAGCGATCGCCCCACAGTGGTTCATTTGGCCGAAAACCTGGCCAAAACTCAAGGAGTTTTTCAATTTAGCTGAAAATTGGTGTATTAGTATTATTTGGGTCGCTGATTAAGAATCTGAACTCAAAATTTCGAAAAACAAAATGGCGGCTTCAATATGGCGGATGCGAGTATTGAAAAATTGTCGGACCGGCATGAAAATCAGTAGTCTTATGTTTTTCCGGTCGCTGATTAAGAATTCGAACTCAGAATTTCCAAAAACAAAATGGCGGCTCTAATATGGCGGGTGCGAGTATCGACAAATTGTCGGATCGGCATGAAAATCGGTAGTCTTATGATTTTCTGGTCGCTGATTAAGAATCCGAACTCAGAATTTCCAAAAACAAAATGGCGGCTCTAATATGGCAGGTGCGAGTATCGAAAAATTGTCGGATCGGCACGAAAATCAATAGTCTTATGATAGCCCGGCCCTATGTCATAAATGCACTTCCCGAAGCATGGCGCGCGCGACAAACAAATAACAATAACTCGAAGAATCGCAAAAAGTCGCAAGAAAACTCAACGAGGTCTTCTTCGGGAAGCTTCAAAGTTTAATTTAAAAAAAAATATATTATGTTATTCCATGGACTTCTGCAGTTTTAATGATATTTACTGCAGCAGCCGCTGTATCTTAATACAAGCATGTCATTGCTGTTCCATCTCCGAATTTCCCTTTGTTTAATAAAAATTTCGGTCGGAGGAGAAAGATGAAACATTGTAAGGAACAAATATTTCCCTCATACCTGCAACTAGCCAGATTTTCATTAGAATCGTCAAAGATCTTTCAGTTTATGACGGTAAGCGGTCGAGGTAGCCGCGGCTATTTATAGTTGCCTCGAAACAATAGGCCACCAGCTTGTTTAAACTCATTCTGATTTTTAACCCCATGAAATAAACATATTATTTCGTTAATTGCCAGGTTGATCTTAGAGAAGGATTAGCAGTATTCATTAGGTAAAGCACGATAGCCCAGCTCTATGTCATAAATGCACTTCTCCGAGCATGGCGCGTGCGACAAACAAATAAGAATATCGCGTACAATTGCAAAAAGTCGCAAAATTTTACAACGGGGACTTCTTCGGGAAGCTTTAAAGTTTAATTTAAAAAAAAATATATTCTGATATTCCTTTTCCTTCAAAAGTTATAATGATATTTATTGCAACAGTCACTGTATCTTAATACCAGCATATCACAGCTGTTCCATCTTCGAATTTACCATTGTTTAATAAAAATCTCGACTGAAAGAGATTGATAGAACATTGTGAGAAACAAATATAGCCCTCATACCTGCAACTAGACAGATTTTCAGCCGAAACGTCAAAGATCTTTCGGTTTATAACGGTAAGCGGTCGAGGTGATCGCGGCTATCTATTGTTGCTTTGGAACAAAAGGCCACCAGCTTGCTTAAAATTATTTTGATTTTTAACCCGAACGAAATAAATATAGCGTTTCGTTAATTACAAGGATAACCTTAGTGAAGGATTAGCATTATTCGTTTGTCCAAGGCACGATAGTCTGGCAGTATGTCATAAACGTATTTCCCCAAGCATGGCGCGTGCGACAAACAAATAAGAATATCTCGTAGAATCGCAAAAAGTCGCAAAATTTTACAACGGGGACTTCTTCGGGAAGCTTCAAAGTTTAATTTAAAAAAAAATTCGCGTTGTACTTTTGCGTACTTCACAACTATTTCCTCTGCAAAAGGAAAAAAATGTATGGGTTTTGCAATCTGTGCCATCGCAGTTGTAAAATATTCAATAAAAAAATGAAACCAAGGTACTTATAATTTAAAAGTATGACGAATAGCTACAAATACTTACAAAGTTGACTGTACTATTATTTCACATTGAAAACGTATTCTGAATTTCGACGTGAATACGTTACATTATTCAAGTGCCAACTTTGACATTGCATATCTCTAAGAGCGTTGTTCAATAAAAACTTTTATTAATGGAAACCGATGCTCTGATATGTTACAAATAAAACGCAATTGCTAAATTTTGAAAATCGCGAAGAAAATTTTTGGCTTCTTGGCCAGGTTTTCGGCCAAATGAACCACTGTGCGCCCGTTTGGAACCTGCATCACGATAAGTCACGTGGTCATCCGAACCTCCCACCACACTTTAACCCTCGGACTACTGACGATAAAAGCAACGGCTCGTACGTCGCCCGGGTTCGCTCGGACCCTTAGCGCGTTCGCATTGGAAGTTTCAAAGGAGGAGCCGCCACTACGCTTATCACTGTGTTTGGAAATATGAACCAACTACTACAAACAAAATTACTTGGCGGCTTCTCCTTTAGGTCTTTAACAACAACATCGCGTGCTGTATTTATTTTTCTCTCAATGTTTCATCTCAGCTCTTATATCATGGTAATAGTGCAATTGAAAAATGCAATTATTATAACAAAATTATATTTATTCCATATCTTTACAATTCCTGCAAAAAATATTATTCTCGATAACAGAATGATCCTTACATATAAATTTTTTACATAGATTGCATTTCGTTCGGTATTTATTATCGTTCCCTACACATAAAAAACATCTCGCTCTCTTTTTTGCTATATCTAAATCGGTATTTTTTCTTATTTTTCTGCCGGTTGACTCTATAGCGGAGATACAGTAGAACTCCTATATCTTCGAACACTTTAAGTTCGACTTCTCCTATCCCTACTTCCCCTACTCCTTGCCATCTGTCTGCGCAGTGTCACGTAGTGTGATATCCCCTCTACGACTAGTAAGAAGCGTAAGAGAGAGAGACAGCTATTTCTGTCTCACTCAGAATCGAGTGGAGGGGGTATCCTATAAGTTCTAATTCTCAGAATTCTGGTCCCGTAGCTTCGAACTTATAGGAGCATATCGTATTGGGTATCATCTTAATCAGAAAAATTTCACAAATACGTTATCGAAATTTGCGAAAAAGAAATATCAAAAATGGAAAAGTTTTATCCTCCGGTTTGTGAAATTTTTCTGATTAAGATGATACCCAACACGATTTGGTTTGAATTATACTTACTGTCTTTTCTGAGTTCGGCGCTCAATTGGAGCAGCGACGTAAACACAGCACAGTGCATTTAAACATTGCACACCTGTCGACACTGCTGTGCTTTTATTGACGTGAATAACAATTCGGTATTTTCATACAGCTCAAGTTGACCGCGAATTTAAAAAGCGGAAAACAGTGAAAAACCACCCCGTCGAAGATGCAAAGGATAAAGGATAAAAACTGTGACAGCGATGACTCTGTTCGTATGTATGTACAAACGTTTTGAGGAACGTGTCTCTCCATAGCACAGACATCTAACAAACTTTAGGCATCGTAAAAATTTATTTCATCAGCTCGTGCATGGAGCAAAGAATGCTCCTTAAAACGTTCGTAGAAACGGACTCATCGCCGTCAATCGCGTGTGCATCGAAGACAAGTCTCGGTTCCATCAACCCCTTCATCTTCTAGAGGGAGGGGGGGGGGGGGGACGTTGTCCCATTGCTTACCCCTTTCTAAATTCGTAAACATTGAATAGTTACCAAACTCTATATATGCACTGCTATAGAGTCCCTGTGCAAAACTTATATGCACTGGTCGTAGCTGAATGTCAACACTGTGTTTATGGCACGGCTCGAGCCGAGTGCCGAGCTTAGAAAAAGACAGATAGTAGAAGAGACAGAGAGGCCCAACGTACAGGGGGACCGGCCCGAACCTATCGCTGAGTTAATACTAATTGGAGGATTGAACTTTTCCATTTTCAATTTTTTTGTTTTGGAAACTTCGTTAACGTATTTGTGAGTTTTTTCTGATTAAAATGATACCAAACACGACATGTTTGAATTATCTACACAGCAAATAAGCGATTTAAATATTAAGTAAATGTTGCTTAAATTATGTCGTGTTTGGTATCATTTTAATCACAAAATTGTCACAAACACGATAGCGAAGTTTTTAACGAAAAATAATCAAAAACGGAAAAGTTCAGTCCTTCGATTAGTATTGGCTCATGGACACGATCCGAAAGTATCATGTTACACTTCCCCGTCGCTCAATGTGGCGGCTCGCCGAGGGGGATCCCCCTATGTGGTGGGGATGGTCGCGATGCAGTTATCGAGGGCCCCTCCTTGTGCATATAACCAGGGAATACTGTATATCGGTGAATCTGTCACGAGACATGATTGCTCGATATATTTGTCGCGAATAGGCCGAGCTTGTCCTCCATAAATCTGACTTACTCTCTCGTGATTCTCGAAATCGTCCAATTGTTAGTAAAATTCCAAAAAACGCCTTCAATTCTACCTGATCAATCGGCTTCCAGGTCTTCTGATGCAGAGATTCATGTTTTTTGCTTTTTCGTTTGTATAAAGGATAACCGTATCCATAATGTCCTCGTCAATAAAAATCTTGAAACATTCTTCCATGGTTTCCACATGCTCGGTATTTGTTGCTAGTCCGGCATGGAAATCACTGATTTCCCTCTTTTTATTTGTGGAAATATACTTCCATGTTCGTCCACAAACAACCTGATCTTCTTCGTGTTGTATACTCTCATCGTAATTTTGAGTTTCGAACTCGTCGCTTTCGTAATTTTGTTCCTCTGGAGCGATATTACTAAGTAGCGATGAACATCCACCATCGGACGAAACTTCATCATCATTCTCGCCACAGTCCGCAAGTTGAAAAAATATTCCCTTTTCCACAGACATTATCAAAAAAAAAATAATACAACCCCAACTTAAAAAAACTTCTTTGCCGTCACTTCGTTCACTCCGTAAAAAATCGTCTTGTCTCTTCGAAGGTCTAGGAAAATCTGTCTCGTCTGCGTTTCTGTTCGTAAATATTCGTCCATCCTTGTTGCATGTATTTCTATTCATTGGCGGAAACAGTACTCTTACCCCCGCACATGTGCGGCTCGAAAGATGGGCCTTAGCTTTCCGATGTTCCATACCCATAAAAGTGTACACTCAATATCTTGAGACCTGCTTTTCCTCAAGTCAGTCCTTGTACGTCAACGTTTTTTCTCTGTTCATCAAATGAACGATTTTAGAATGACCGTCTGTCTTCTACCTGGAACGAAGTCGTAAATATTCCGTCCCTAGTCCGTTACATCTAAAACAATTTTACGGCTAACTTATAAGAATCCCCAAAGTTTTCAATACTTATTTTTAAATATTTTCTGTTCTCAAACGTTCAATCGAAAATTTTTGTTTATAGTAAGAATAAAAATTTAAAGTTAGAAATGATTATGATTTATAATAGTTCCATATCAGGAGACTTCTATTCTTTAGATGAAAAATTAAAAATAGATGATAATAAATAAATCAAAGTAATGGGCGAAAATAATGTTTCGCAAAGATCCAATCCTTCCAACTGCAAAGTCACTTTGGACACTGTTGAAAGTAAAGCGATGGAAGCGCGTGGTGGAGACACCATCTCGCCGCTGTAGCGCTACGGAACGTTTCGATTCCTGCATACATTGTAAGCTATAAGAGATATCTGCCTCTTATCTCTACAAAATAAACAAATAATGGCGCGAGAAACATAACGCTTGTCATCAAAGCGAATGCCGAAAGTCGAAAGATATACTGATCGAAGCAAGAGCCTTACGCCTGAATCCGAGCGGACCCGGGCGTCGTATTGCGAGGGTTAACAAACCTATATAATGCCAATGTATTTAAAAAATCTTAGAATTTGTACTGAATTGCTAACAGTCTGCAGTTCGCTACTAAGCTTCCTCAAGTTTGTTTAAAATCTCCGAACGCGCAAAAATTCTTCCTAACACGTTAAGCGCCACGCCGAATTCATGTGCCGTTCCGTTCAGGCCACAGTTAGCCGTCAGGCGGGCCCCGCCAGGCCGCACGCCGATAGGCGAGCCATATAATAGTATAAACAGATATCGGGTAACGTAACCCGGGTTGATGGTCGGGGCTTGCCTTCGTATGTTTACCCCTCCACTTGAAAATAAGTTGCACTCGAGAGCCTGACATTTTCCAATCGCAATAAATACAGCTAAAAATGTAACGCCAAAAGTAACAACCTTTTGTAATGAATGTACACAGAAACCTCACCTTTGCTTATCTTGTTTTAACCACTTAACGCTCAGGTTTTTTTCGAATCGACCGTCCAAAAACGCACAAGTTTTTTTTTTGCCTGAATGCTCATCTTGTGCATATTATAAAATGTTTTTTGTACTCCTAGTGGCATACGAATTATTTTTTTCGGAAAAATAACAAGTTTTTTATCATACCTGTTTATCTAAGGGAAATCCTTCTATAACTTATATAACCAAATAACATTAACAACAACAATTAATTATAACAAGCAGAACACAAAAGTAATAATGTAAGAAATAAACAAACTATAAACTAAAAATCGTAAGATGTAAAAGATATTACAAGGATGACGTATACTGCACACTGATCGCTCAAAGACTAAAGAAACAGACAAAAGCTAACAGCAGAAGACGGAGAGATTATCTGTATTTATTCCTCCAATATACAATGTATAAAGTTTTTGGGAATGTATACATTTCAGTGTAAGATGTCAAAGGACTGAGTTCTAAAATATCAGCGGCTAAGACAAACAAACCGCAGAGTAGCGGCCGTATCAGCTATGCCCGTGAACGTCACGGGCATGCACAAATTCGACTGTTTGGCGTGCCCGTGAACGTCACGGGCATGAGCGTTAAGTGGTTAATAAATTACATTAATGTTTTTAAGTATTATATTGTTTTCCTTAAAGCATTGACCAAACAAAAACGATGCCGCCTAAAATAAACGTTCAGTCCCACAAGTACGGAAGGACCGACACGCGCGCGATGATAACACGAACGAAAAGTCTGCCCTCGGTCCATGCGGACCGATGAGGCCTGAACGGAAAGTCTAGCTTCGGTCCCTAGGGACCAACGTGGCGTTTAACGTGTTAAATAAAGCGTTGTAAGCCATACGGGATATAACATAATTCAGCGTCAAGAATATTTTGCACGCCAGAGCCGTCCTTCGAGAAACACCGCTTCATTCACCCAAACATACAGCCGAGATGTCACTGATTCACAACCACTCTGTAGGCGTCACAGTCGTGCCTATTGGTACTTGCGTGGTGCCGCATTTGGGGCGACATTCGTAGTTAATCGCTCGCGCTGGGAAGACGTGCCTCGCGCGTCAGTCACGGAGATCAGAACGACGTGCGTGGCATGTCGACTCAGAATATTTGTTGAGGAACAGTTTCAGATGGCATAACGTCGCATGGGCCGCAGCGGCCGCGACGGCAACAATGTATTTTTTAATACGAGGAAGCCTAGCGTTCTAGTATCGGATAGTTATTTTTAACAGTTTGCGCTAGTAATTAATTTACAAATGTGCATACTGGAACGCAATACTACATTTATGGCGTAAGACTTAATGAAGTGGTCGATTTCGGCAAAACCATCGCCAGAAGTTCAAAAACATTAAAATGTATTAATTGTATTTGATTTAAAACATATCTGAGGATACTTTTTCACTAACAAAACTTTTGTCTTATCCTACATGCGACGTAGTGCCATCTAAAACTGTTCCTCAACAAATATTCTGAATCGGCGTGCCACGCACGTCGTTCTGATCTCCGCGACTGATGCGCGAGGCACGTCTTTCCAGCGCGAGTGATTAACTACGAATGTCGCCCCAATGCGCCACCACGCCAGTGCCAATAGGCACGCCCCTGACGCCTACAGAGTGGCTGTGAATCAGTGACATCTCGGCTGTATGTGTTGGTGAAGGAGGCGGTGTTTCTCGAAGGACGGCTCCGGCGTGCAAAATATTCTTCACGCTGATATAATTTACAATTCTAGTTTCCTGCCAGCAAATTGTTATAGGTTTTCACGTTACCCTTGGGACACTATGTAGCTTTTGGAGTTATTGTTGTTGTTTGTTACTAGTGTAATGTATGTAGGATCGTGAATAAGAAAGAGGGGCGCGCGAAAACCGTCGATGACCGTTGACGTCGATGATCGCCTGGGTCGACGCGGAGCCACTGCGCCAGCAACCTCTCTGCTGACTCTCTTCACGTCTTTTTCTTCCTAAGTTCCTTTATATGAGGGCTCCTCCGCCCGTTCCCACAGTATTGTTAGTGAAAAAGTATGCTCGGATATGTCCTAAATCAAGTACAATTAATAGATTTTAATGTTTTTGGATTTCTGGCTATGGTTTTGCCGAAATCGATGACTACGATACACCTTCCGGCTAAATATAATATTGTTACGCCGAGAAGAGTCGCCGCACGACATTCTGAATAAATACAACTTTATTTTGTCCTAAATACAAGAAAGGTCAATTATCGTAGCCGTTTCTCCGCGTCGTGATCGTATCCGGAGTCTACTCTCAACTATCTTGTTTCTTCTCGTCGCCCCCCTGATACAAGTTGCAATCTTCGATTATCGATGTCCCGTACAACGCACTCGTCACCAATCGACATATCGAAGGCAGCTTCACTTCTTCGTAACAATATTTTGTCCTAGCACGCGCATTGGTAAATTAATTTTTAGCGTACAGTTTAAGAAAAACTGTACGATAGTAGAACGCCAAGGTTCCTCGCGTTAAAGAATATATTGCTGCTGCCGCGGTCATCTTAGCGATATATTTTGTAAACCTATTAACTCTTTACTGGCTACAGACGAGGACGCCTGGGGTTTTGTTGTCGAGAAATTTTTAAAATACAAATGTCGCCCCAGCGTGCCACCACGGCTGTGCCAGTAGGCCCGGTCGTGACGTTGATAGAGTGTCTGTGAATTAGTGACATCTCGGTTGCATGTGTGGGTGGAGGCGGTGTTTCTCCAAAGACGGCTCTAACGTGCAAAAATTTTCCAATTCTGACGTATGTGATAGAATCTGTCATAAACACAATAATAAAGAAAATCAGACATTTTAATTCTCAGTTATAAAATTCCACGTCATTAATATTCAAAGTATAATTTTTAATTCTTAAAAACTGAAATTTGAATTTGGATGATGTGCAATTCTTAATTTTCTTTTGCTTTTCGAAATGTTTTTCTAAAAATTCTGTAAATCATCTTTTTTCAGACTTTGTTGAAAGAGGCACGTAAAGAAATTGAAGAAAAGGACCAAGAAATTTTTCGACTGACAAAGGAAGTGGTAGAGCTGAGACTATATAAAGCTTCTCTGTTCAGTCCAGATGAAAGAACAGACAGCAGCGATGCCCTTACTGTTCGCGAAAATAATCCTTTTTCGCCAGAATCCCCAAACAAAGAACTTCCAGATGAAGTTCTACAAAAGATCACAGATTCGGATAGGCCAGATAACCGCACGCAGCCAGATCTACCTTCTTCTTTGGCAGATTCTGGCCACTTTGAAGATGGATCAGTGCACTCGAAAGATTCTGTATATTTACCAGAGGCACAGACAGAAAGGAGCAATACTGTTGTCACGCCTGTTAAAGATGCTACTGATGGCGACACTTCGAATGAGTTTTCTAAGTTGGTTGCAGAAAGTTCGCATGAAGATGAAGAGAAGCGGAGATTAGTGAATCTTTATGAAAGCAGAATCGAGGAAATGCATCGGCAACATATTGATGAAGTTCAGGATCTTAAGCAAAAGCATAACGATAAGGTACTTTCATTTTTATTCATGGGCCTTTTTTTCTCCGAGGAGGGGAAATGCGTTTACGCACACCCCCGGCAAAATGCCGGGGGTAGTGTGGGACTCGCCGAGAGTTTGACCTCCCGGAATACCCACTAAAACCCCTCCTCGTGCCTCCTCTTCTATCACCGGAGCACCTCGGAACAGCTCATGGCATTACTTCGAGGTTATTCTTGGGCCTAGTTCGTTAAATGTATTACATTCTTATCTCGATTACACAAAATACAACGTCACATGTTTTAAATTTAGAACTAACTATTAGACTTTCAACTAACTATCATTCACGTAAAAACGTTAAGGTGGTAAATAATTTTCTAATTTAAATAGAAGATTGTACTTCTCAAAACAATTCACTTACTTCGGCTGAAATTTTAAAGATGTTTGTAAGACCGATTTTTCTTGGCTTGAAGAGTGAGATTCAAATTTATGAAAAAATGTTTACCATTTTAGCTCCATTTACAGCTATAATGATGTAATTTAAGATATCTACAAAGCAAACAATATATTACAATGAATATTTGATAGGAACGATTGTATTTGTACTTTGCAATGTTGAATACTTTATAACTGGTGTTTGGACTGGCATTTTAAATTAATCAATGAAGTGACTGACGTAATTTTGTTGTACCGTTTTGTCAAAACGTCGGGCATTAACTTTTAAGTTGCCAAAATCTGTTTGTGCAAACATTACTTTTATGCAAAATTTCAGACCAATCAAGTGTATCACGGTTCCGAAAATTTCGCCATATTCCCCGTTCATTTACGTAAGAAAAAAATGATATCAAAATATCTCGCATAAGAATAAGCCTGTTAGGAAAATGATTTTAAAAATGTTGATCGATGTAAAGTATAATACATTACATAACGCAAATGCCTTTTTTAGAATCGAATCATGATAGAAATTCCTAAATCAAATATTTCGAGTTCAATTTAACGAATGATAGTCAATTGGTATTGTAAAATGTTAGAAATTATGTTAGAGACTTTTAAGAAACACAATGACCTTAAATTAGTATTTGATACCTACTAGATCATTTCATTCAAACAAGAATCGAAATTCTGGATTCTGCTAATTTAAAAAAGAAGAAATACTAATGATTCTACTTACTGAAGCTCTTGAAATACCTTGTGGTATGAATTCACTTAATTCGCTTGTAATTTCTAAGTGAGTGTTTCAAAAATACTTCCAGTGCATTAAATACTAAACTAATGTAAAATAAGACGGAGAGTGTGCAAGATGCAAATATGTACTACTAATATTTTGAATTAACAAACGATATGATTAACCCTTTGCGGTCGTATTTCGTATATATTTTTTGGGTTCCGTGCTGTTTGGATGAAACTTTTGCTGAAGAAACATTAGCAATTTATGACGTATAATATGCAACAATAATATCGCGATACTTTTGTAAATCTGCGGCCTTGCAGGGGATTAACTAGCGATCATCGGAGGCTGCGGAGCGTACAGTTAGACGCGACATGACTGGTCACTGTTCGGCAGAATGGTCAAAAACTTACAATTAGCAAACGGCTAGTCCATGTGGCTGCCAGATGTGCCAACTTGAAGTCAGTCGCTTTTCAAATATACTTAATCGAAATAACATAGTAACAAAATAAATACACTGTAAACTCCTGTATAGGTAACAATATTTTCATTTCCGTGATTTTCTTCTACTTCGTTGTCGTTCGGAATATCTAATGGTCTCATGGGTTTTCTTCCTAGTTTTGTGTCACTGTCAGAATCACTGTTAGTCACATTTTCAAAAGATACGTTAATCGCCTCTTCATCGAAAGAATTATTTGAAAATTCATGGTGAATTCAACATCAGTACTTTCAATTTCATAATGTACGTCTCTCACTAACTTTCTTTGCCATTAAAAGTATATTTTATTTAATTTTTTAAAAAGATAATTGAAGAAGAATGTGCAATCGCACTTAAAACAATACAAGTAAAATGTTACCTCAAAAGGGTGTTGACAACACTAGAAGTTCCATCGTGGTTAATTGTAAGAGCAAGCATGCGATCGATAAGAGTTAACATAATACCTAAATAAATACTATTTTTTTTTATATAATACTGATTATTATAGAGTAGTTTTAAGAATTAAGGATTATTATGGAAATAATGGCCCGTCCCATCGATTTCAATAGTTTTTGAATATGTTGTCAGAATCATGATGTAGAGCATCTTTTTTCTACACATATAACTCTCACTCGGCTTTAATTTTCGAGACATTGGCAAAATTTGTTTGCAAGTTTTACATTGAATTTTGCCTATACGTGCACGTCCATAACAATGTGAGTGTCAGCCCAATGTGGTTACTTATCTGCTGTTTCTGTGATGGATGGCTGAGAGTAGTTACGGCAGGTGAACTTGTCGAAAAAGTATGTTATAAGGATGCACGAGAAATATAATTCCAATGTTTAGTCGGGCCGCCCATCGGTGACCTTCTCTTAAGACTATGCGTAACCAATATTAATTTATCTTTTCATTATAAGCACCTAAGTTAAACCGAACCCTTCGACTGGATGTGCCCTGTTATGAACAATTCATCCCGGGTCCGGTTTACATGAGGTGCCTGCAACAAAAAGATAGATTAGTGTTGGTTGAACATAGTTTCGGGCATCTAATGGTAAACATTACAATTATATTTCTATTTCATATTTCATCGAGTCCACAAGTTATACAAACTTTTAGCCGGCTGCCGCAGACACAGTAGATAAGAGATTGCATTATACCAAGAGTATGCAGGTTATCCGATTTGTCGTGTACCTGACCGAGTCCACCCGACTTCTTTCGGCCCGACCCGAACCGAATAGATCGGGTACCGGAACAACTCTGGCACACATGTTCTAACGGACGCGCATAAATGGCTTGTGATATTGAAGTCCGACTTGCTTGAATTTAACAAGCACTATTACCGTTCCCAAAATCACGATGATTTAACCTTGGCAAATTTATGATAATATCGCGGAAAGTAAAGCCGAGCAGGAGTTATATGTTTAAGGAAAAGACACCCATCATGCGCATAATTATCGATTCATGAGAAAACGTATTATGAATTTTAGGTAGAAAGTTTACTAAATCAGCTAGCTGAAGTGAACACCCTATACTGCAAAGTGAGACCCTCCGTAGATGCCGCAGAAGCTCGCGCTCATAAATTAGAAACTGAACTAGAAGCAGTGAAAGAGGAACTTAATGAGCAAAAGACTTTATTTAGTGAACAAGAGGAGAGAAATAAACAGTTGTACCTGAAAATGTATGCCAAAGGCCAAGAAGCGGCACGCTTGGAACAAACTGATGAGGTATAATATTCTATATATATATGTAAGATTGACTAAAAGAAATTCCAGGAATCGCAATTATCAATAGAATTAGAACAAAGCTCAGGATAAAAATAACTTTGTTTTAAATCATTAAAAAAACCAATGAATTACAATATAGTATAAAACTAACAAGTACAAAAATTCTTTTCAATGTAGATGACTAATTTAACCATTATTGGATACCGACTTATATTAAATATTTGTGTACATTATTCATCAAAGTCACTCGGATTCTAAGCTATACGCACTGCTTATTTTCGATCAGTTGATCCTGAATAGTCTCTACGTATCAAGAAATGTCATAACAATATCATCCAGCTTTTTAGAATCATAAGGGTCAGATTTGTTGTGATCTGCCACCACACTAACTTGGAGTGCTTAAGAGGGCAACCTAGGGCTTAAGACTGCTTTTGTTTGCATTTCTACTACGAAAACATACCATGGGCCTACGTCTCTTACTTTGCTTGTATTCGAAAGCTTAGATTATTTTCCTTATCATAAAAATTGTTATGACCATATTACGAAAATGTTACATTCAAATTAGTGTTATAAGTGTTTTTACGGAAAACTTTCAAAAATTTAATTTAGCCTTCTTATAACATATCAAAGTAGACAATTTCATTTGAAAGAACAAAAATTTTAGAATAAAAATTACACTCAAGAGTACGAAATGTGAGTATGTAATGAAATTTGTAATATGTTTCCAGATACGTGAACAAGTGCACCAAACTCCACATAAAGTTACTGTTGCAGAACTTCTTCAGCAACTGACTATAACACAAGCGGAATTAGAAAATATTAAGGTAATTTTTTTTATTTCCTTTTGCATCGGTATAAAGATGTTTTTAGATGCTGAATGGCAATAAGTTATTTATTCTCAACAAGTAAAAAAGGAAACAAATATTTCCTCTAAAACTCTAGACAAATCTTCTGATTTTTTTTTTTATTATTATTTATATTATTTAACCATATGAATTTTAGTTTAGCCTAAATTTCATAGTACGCTTTTTCATATCTCAAGTAGCATAAATTTGTCTTTAATTGCGTCTAGCAGGAAACAATCACAAATAATATTGTTTCGAAAAAACCAGAATGTTTATTGCAAAGTTTTTGATCACAATGGAAATATTACATATATAAAAAAAATGTGTGCAGTAATTGTAATTCAGCCGAAACAATAGGATTACAATTATAAATAGAAAAGTTATGTAATATAAATTACGATTAAAGTTGCAAGCAATCATTTAATAACAGTATATACACATTCATTATAAAAGTATATAGTTTCTTACATTATTAATCTTTTCAAGTAAAATATTTTGTCAAACATTTACTTTATAATTGGCACAATTCAAATGTGGTTGTGTGTGTTTACAGTATGCTTATTTAATAGGCTATGATACGTTAAATTAAGACAAAATTTTCAATAATAAAATATTAGTAAAAGAGTTAACAGCCATACATTGTAAGAAGTTACTTACATGTGATATCCTACGTACGGGATGTTTCAAAACGATTTTTCATGACCTACCAGGCGTTGTTCCATTCTATTGGAGCTATAAACATTTACAAAAAGAAGCAGCCGTGAAATTTGGGAAACAGGTAAAAATGAAGGTCTAATTTCTTTATTGCCTCGTTGTATTTGTCATATCGCTAAGGTTACCAGACTTTTAGATGGGCAAAGCGGGACAACTCTGTAGGAGGGGGGGGGGGGGGGTATCAACAAAAATTTTCTTACAGAATAAAAATAATATCGTAATATTTTTTATTTTTAACAGAAATATATAAATAAATTACTTACCTTAATTTTCTATGGTAAGTAGCAGATTTGTAATATTTATTTGTTTAATTAGCTTGCTAGCACGCAGTACGAACACGAAGTGTATCATCTGAGAGACAAATACAATGTAACTGGGTAGCAAAAGCAATATGTTAGTCGTCGTAGCCCGTAGGATTCTTAGAACGCAAAACAAATTGAAGGATTCTTAGAATGCAAAACAATGATTTTCATAAATATAAAATTTAACTTAATTCTAAAAGTCGGGACTTTTGAAAAACGTCGCGGGACGCGGGACAAATTGTGAAAAATCGGGACTGTCCCGCCAAAAGCGGGACGTCTGGTCACCTTACATATCGCCCAACTTAAATGTCTGAAAGGAATCATAGGTTAGAAATGAATCGTTTTATCGCAAATTAATGTTAAAGTTACAAATTCGTGATGGGCTTTCCTATCCACAGACAACTTTCGCAGATAGACACGTAGAGAAAAGAAGCACTCGAATTACCATTATTGACGGAGTGCCACACGTATCGGTTTAGAACAGCAACATGCTAAGGGCTTTAAATACAGGGAGCGAGGTTATTCAGCCATTAACACATTACCCCACCTGCCATTTTGTCAAAGAAAACTTCCCCTGATGCCGAGTCAAATTAAGAATAACCAATTATACTTAAAATCCTTTTTAGCTTCAGGAATCTGAACAAAACTTTTTATTAGCAAGATAAAAACCAATTAGAAATTATAATTTCTAATGAAATGACAACATATTTCTAAATCTTTGAAAAAATAATATATTTTAATAATTTTAGCAATTGCTCAATTAAATAGCTCAAAAATATAATAGTTATGAAAAATAATTTTAATTTACATATGTTACCTCCCGCTTATTTTATGAGGATAGGATACCCTGTAGAACAGATAGGACAGTTACCACTGTATTTAGAGTTTGTCTCGATTCCGAGTGATGTTCATGGGGGTGACAGGTGCTTGGCAAAAGTCTAGACGTTTTGTCACATCCCAACGAACAGATTACACTGTTCAACAAATTTTAACTTTTTTTATTTTCTCCAATATCCAATGGGTGATCCTCGTAGAGTTAGTCATCCTAAACACGAATCCGTCGGCAGAATTCCTCCATCACCCTCAGTTTTTTAGTAAAATGAGTTTTTGTAAAAACACAAAATTTTGGCAGAAAATGAGGTATTACGCGAAAAGTATAAACGCTACGAAGTTGAAATTGGTCTCAAAAGATAGAGGAAATCATGCCGAATATTTTAGTTTATATATTTATTAAAATTAGTTGTTGCAAATAGTAACAAATGACCGTCAAATTTTAAAAAAGTGCGGATGCGCGATCTTACTATGCTATACTTTTACATTTTTATAAAAAGTTATTTATCTAGCACGACTTTGCTATACTGGATCGCATTCCTTAGACATTTCTGAAGAGAAAACTGCCCCCAAAAGTTTCGAGAACAGTTTTCAATTCCAACGGGTCGAAAAAATATCCGTCGAGAACGTGTAATCGGCGTTCGACGCCATGCTGCTATTCTACGCGGGCCGCCAGTGAGACAATGCCGTAACTACGCGTTATCGACGCCGATCTGACAGTGCCATCTGAAGGGCGCTCAACTCTGATAAATATAAATGATCAATTATTTTTCATTAATTTTTGTTTAAAAATATTATTTATAATTTGGTCACCGCAAATGCTATTAACGTTGATATACTTCGTCGTTGCGATTTTGGTACCACTTCTCCACAGACATAACAAAACGAGTCTGGCTGATTTTTGCACTTGCGAAACATTGCAGTAAACGACACACACTTAAGACTTGATACAAAACGATTACCACTTCACACTTAGTATGAACCACTTGCTACTTAAATCTGCCTATACATATATACAAAAAGTTTCTCCTATAAAGTTTAAATATAAGTTGTTATTAATTTATTATTTTAGAATCAAGTGTATAAATAAAATAAGATGAATATCGATATATATATATATATAGATATGTCGATACTTATTTTATTTATATGCTTATTTTTTATGTTATTTATATTATTATTATATTTATATTCAATTGCATAGCATGAAAAACTTAAACAACTGTAAGAACAAAGCAGAGTTCTAACTAAAACATTAAAAAAAAAAACAATCATTTATTTATATTTGTCAGAGTTGAGCGCCCTTCGGATGGTACTGTCAGATCGGCGTCGACAAAGCGTAGTTACGGCATTGTCTCACTGGCGACCCGCGTTGAATAGCAGCATGGCGTCGAACGCCGATTACACGTTCTCGACGGATATTTTTTCGACCCGTCGGAATTGAAAACTGTTCTCGAAACTTTTGGGGGCAGTTTTCTCTTCAGAAATGTCTAAGGAATGCGATCCAGTATAGCAAATTCGTGCTAGATAAATAACTTTTCATAAAAATGTAAAAGTATAGCATAGTAAGATCGCGCATCCGCACTTTTTTAAACTTTGACGGTCATTTGTTACTATTTGCAACAACTAATTTTAATAAATATATAAACTAAAATATTCGGCATGATTTCCTCTATCTTTTGAGACCAATTTCAACTTCGTAGCGTTTATACTTTTCGCGTAATACCTCATTTTCTGCCAAAATTTGGTGTTTTTACAAAAACTCATTTTACTAAAAAACTGAGGGTGATGGAGCAATTCTGCCGACGGATTCGTGTTTAGGATGACTAACTCTACGAGGATCACCCATTGGATATTTGAGAAAAAAAATCGTGTTGAACAGTGTTATTTATAGTATTGATGGGTCCGGGATTGTAAATTAGACTCGTAACTAATTGTAAGTTATGGCAAAGCGGCCGACGATTCGACATCATGGTGCACCATAACATTTTGAGAAGAAACAACAGTATTCTTGAAGTTGAACTTGATTCATCTCGTGGTAAGAGGATGGTGAGAAACAGAACGGCACTTACCCCAGAACTATGAAAGAATACGTATCGCTGACTAAAATTCATACATCGTTTATTAAACTGTTATATTATCACCTCGTTACCCACCGTTTAAAGAATCTAACATGTATATTTCTTTGTGATCTAACATATTTATAATTACAAAATAAAAGCAATTAAAACACAATTTCAAATAAAAATTTGAAATAAATTTTAAGCTATAAGAGATACCACAAAAGATTATAGACAAAGAACGATTGTTCCGTCGCTCGTACGGAAACAAAAGTGAGTTCGAGACGAAGCGAAAGTTAGTTGTTCTTCGATGCCCGAGTTTCGCTGTCAGATTTAATAACATTTTAACGTTTTAACGTAAAGAAAAAAATCTGAAAAAATTATACTACAACAATTATAATATTAGACAACTACTGTAAAGAGGAAAAAGTTGTGCTCAGAAGATTTCAATACGAAATCAACGTTTAAAAAATGTTGTTGTTTTTTTTTTATTTTTTGTGCATTGAACTTGCAAACGAAAACTCTGCAAATATCCTTAGGTTGTCTAATTATACTTGGAATGTTTTAGAATTTTGTCACTCCATTAAGTAATGAAAATGAGGCAAAAACTGTTTTTTTGAATTCACTCCATAACTACCCTCCTGGCGAATGTATCGGCTGAAGGGCAGTTTTAAACCCCTTATCCTGCTAGACTCTTTAACAAATTGCACAAATCTGTATACACGGGACACAATGTGGGAAGAAAACAGTGACGGTAACAATATTTTATACTTCAGTGAACCGTCAGCCAGTGTTTTAAACTGGTAAATATAATGTTTCGATCAATAACGGTAATTCGTGTATACCCTCTGTCCCAAAAGTAACCGAAATAGATTTAAATAAACATAAGTACTTCAGAATAGTTGACAAAAAGCACTTTATTTACTCGAAATATTCTGTTACGTTCTAACTCCAACCTCATTATATCGATCATTACCATTATTGTTGTTAGACAAGTTATCTTTTAATTACAGAAAGGAACTTGAAGCGTTTCCACGATAAATAGTATTACCATAGTTAAACAAGGTCTCAACCGGAAGAGGATGCATCGCCATGAGATGGCGCGTTTGTATCTTCAACACCCCCACTCAAACACGACTCACAAGGAGACATTACACCCGTGGACATGGGGATTTTAATGAGCTTCATATTAGGTGAAAGTACATCGAAAAATATTTGTGTCATGTCCGGGCGTTTTTGTGAATGGGCCCTCAATTTTGAGAAATCGCATTTTGATAAACGCAATTTTTTCTGTAGTACGAGATATACTCTTAAAGAGAACGGGACTATCGAATAAGTGCGATGGCTCGGCGGATGCGTGCTTGGCTTATACTTTTGCACTCCGCCGCGCTTCAGGTTCGAATCCTGCTTGATGAGTAAATTTTTTTTTTATTTCTTTTCTAAAATATTTTAATCCTCGTAAATATCATTTAATTGAAAATTTGTATATGGGCAACATATTATAACTTTTAAAAAATGTTTACTACAAAATTACATTTCTTGGATGCAAGCAAATATAAAGGGCAATTGTTTTATTACCTGGTTCACTATTCATCACAACGAATATATTTACCGGTAGGGTACCTGTGTTCTATTACTTTACCGTAGACTTTTTGTAACTTTTCAAGTGTTCGGTAACTATTTGAAAAGCATTCTTTTACATTTTTAACGTGATCATTAGTTTCCTTGCAACTACCGAAGTGAAAGGAAGTGCTATCCAGTCAAAAAGTTTTCTTTTGGCTTTCATACTGATATTTACATTGAACATTATTTAATCTTTCTATAAAAATGAGTGCACCAGGAGGTTCTTCACAGTGTAGTGCGATGAATATTTATGAAAATATTAATCCAACATTATCATCCTTTTTGAACGTAAACGAAGCATGTTTTCCGCGTGAAATTTCAAAGTCCAAATGTTCTTGTTCGGAAGCAGCGTTTATAAAATGTTCCTGGTGCCGGAAATTTATATGTTTTGTGTGTTTTTATGAATCATTTTACCCTAACACTTGTGAAATCAGTAATTTAAATGGATAGATAAATATATTAATTTTAATCTTTTCTGAAATCAGTTTTTTAAAGCGTTATCTACTTACAAAAAAAAAATTACTCATCAGGCAGGATTCGAACCTGAAGCGCGGCGGAGTGCAAAAGTATAAGCCAAGCACGCATCCGCCGAGCCATCTCACTTATTCGATAGTCGGGTTCTCTTTAAGAGTATATCACGTACTACAGAAAAATTGCGTTTTTCAAAATGCGATTTCTCAAAATTGAGGGCCCATTCACAAAAACGCCCGGACATGACACAAATATTTTTCGATGTACTTTCACCTAATATGAAACTCATTAAAATCCCCATGTCCACGGGTGTAATGTCTCCTTGTCAGACATTCCCTTGATCTTCTCGTACTCAGGTTCTATTTCGGTTAACGACAGAAGAGATGTTAGGTTGTGATGACTTGGCCCATTTAATGATTTTGTCAAGACGTCCGTGATCACTTCGCTTGTATGTACGTATTTGACGTTTATTTTGCCATCCTCATGAGAGTGTCTTACATATTGATGACGTATGTCAATATGTTTAGTTCTGAAATTGAAAACAGGGTTTTTTGCCAACTTTTGAGCACCCTGATTGTCACAATAAATTACGATGGCCTTTGCGCTTATGTCCGCATATCCAATCTTTGTTAAAAAATTTTTCAAGTACGTCGCTTCTTTTGCCGCTTCACTGAACGCCCTGTATTCGGCCTCTGCACTTGATAAGACGATAGTGCGTTGTCTCTTTGACTCCCATGTGACCGCACTGTATGCAAATTTAAACACGTATCCGGTGTATGATACTCTGTCCTCGATGTCATTCTTCCAATCAGATTCGGTGTATCCCGTTAACGTATCCGGAGTATCTGTAAAAACTAAACCAAAGTTAGCCGTTCCCTTTATACAGTAATCCCTGGATAAATGCACAAGAAATTTCCCTGGATAAATGCATCGCGGCCATCCCCTCCACATAGGGGGATCCCCCTCGGTCGAACCTCGACGTTCGGCGACGAGGCAGTGTAATATGATATCATCGGAACGTGTCGGTGTCGCAATACTAATCGGAGGATGGAATTTTTCCATTTTTGATTTTTTTGTTTTGAAAACTTCGCTAACGTATTCGTGATAATTTTGTGATTAAAATGATACCAAACACGACATAGTTTGGGCAATATTTACTTAATATTTAATTCGTTTACTTGCTATTTAGATAACTCAAACATATCGTGTTTGGTATCATTTTAATCAGAAAATTGTCACAAATACGTTAGCGAAGGTTTCAAAACAAAAAAATCAAAAATGGAAAAATTCCATCCTCCGATTAGTATTGCGACACCGATACGTTAGGGCCGGTCCCCCTGTGCGTTGGGCCTCTCTGTCTTTTCTACCGTCTGTCCTTTTCTAAGCTCGGCGCTCGCCTGGAGCCTCAACGTAAACACAGTCCGGAGGTTCAGCTATGACCTGTGCATTTAAGTCTTGCACTGGGAACCATTTAGCAGTGGAGCTATCGAATAAGGTAACTATTCTATGTTTTCATCTGACTCCAGCTGACCACGAATCTAGAAAAGGGTAAGCAATGGGAAATCGCCCCCTCGAAGATGATAGGGTTAAACGAACCGGGACTCATTCGCGATACACACGCGATTGACGGCGATGCGTCCATCTTTGCTCCATTCACGAGCTCATGGAGTAGATTTTGACGATGCTCAAAGTTTTTTAGATATCTATGCTGTTGAGAGAAACGTTCCTCAAAACGTTCGTACGAACGGTCTCCTCACTGTCAATCGCGTGTGCATCACAAACGAGTCACAGTAGCTTTAACCTTTGCATCTCCAAGGGGGTGGTTTCCCACTGTTTTCCACTTTCTAAATTCGCGGTCAGCTAGAGCCGTATGAAACCGCTGAATTGTTACGCAACTCAGTAAATGCACAGCTATATTGAAACCTGTGCAAGGTTTAAATGCACAGGTTTCGGTTCAATGGGAGGACTGTGTTTACGGCTCTAGCCGAGTTTGTTGTTGTTATGATTGTTATGATTGTTATTTAATAAGATTTAATATTATAATTTGTTATTACTAAAAGAAGCATCTTCCTTCTCAAATAGCTCGTCCTCAGCTATTATTGCCCCTTGTTTCCCACCCCTAAAGTTTTCTCATTTTATGTATTTTTTTTAAATAATATGTTAAAATTACTTAGAATTAAGCGTTGGCCTTAAATTCACGTCTTAATTATGTCATGTGTCCGTGCGTCGTAACGTCTTTTCCTGGACTATACTATACTAATCGGAGGATAAAACATTTCCATTTTTGTTTTCCTTTCTTGAAATCTTCGCTAACGCATTTGCGAGATTTTTCTGATTAAAATGATACCCAGCACGATATGGTTTGAATTATATTTAATGCCTTTTCTAAGTTCGGCGCTCAATTGGAGCAGCAACTGTGCATCACTGTGCATTTAAACATTGCACAGCTGTCGATATTGCTGTGCATTTATTGAGTTGCGTAACAATTCAGCGGTTTCATACGGCTCTAGCTGACCGCGAATTTAGAAAGTGGAAAACAGTGGGAAACCACCCTCTCGGAGATGCAAAGGTTAAAGCTACTGTGACTCGTTTGTGATGCACACGCGATTGACAGCGAGGAGACCGTTCGTACGAACGTTTTGAGGAACGTTTCTCTCAACAGCATAGATATCTAAAAAACTTTGAGCATCGTCAAAATCTACTCCATTAGCTCGTGAATGGAGCAAAGATGGACGCATCGCCGTCAATCGCGTGTGCATCGCGAACGAGTCCCGGTTCGTTTAACCCTATCATCTTCGAGGGGGCGATTTCCCATTGCTTACCCTTTTCTAGATTCGTGGTCAGCTGGAGCCGGATGAAAACATAGAATAGTTACCTTATTCGATAGCTCCACTGCTAAATGGTTCCCAGTGCAAGACTTAAATGCACAGGTCATAGCTGAACCTCCGGACTGTGTTTACGTTGAGGCTCCAGGCGAGCGCCGAGCTTAGAAAAGGACAGACGGTAGAAAAGACAGAGAGGCCCAACGCACAGGGGGACCGGCCCTAACGTATCGGTGTCGCAATACTAATCGGAGGATGGAATTTTTCCATTTTTGATTTTTTTGTTTTGAAACCTTCGCTAACGTATTTGTGACAATTTTCTGATTAAAATGATACCAAACACGATATGTTTGAGTTATCTAAATAGCAAGTAAACGAATTAAATATTAAGTAAATATTGCCCAAACTATGTCGTGTTTGGTATCATTTTAATCACAAAATTGTCACGAATACGTTAGCGAAGTTTTCAAAACAAAAAAATCAAAAATGGAAAAATTCCATCCTCCGATTAGTATTGCGACACCGACACGTTCGGGCCGGTCCCCCTGTAGCTTGGACCTCTCTGTCTCTTCTACTGTCTGTTCTTTTCTAAGTTCACGCTCGGCTGGAGCCCGAACGTAAACACAAAATAGAAACCACCACTTCGTAACTGCACTGTTTCGGTCCCGAATTCAGTGCATTTATCCAGGATTTACTGTATATCGTAAAACCCTTTTTGCAGCGTTCCAGTGACTTTTTCGGTAATTTTCGTTGAATCGGCTCAATACGCTAACGCTATGAACGATGTCCGTTCTCGTTGCAACCGCCAAGTACATCAGTGCTCCCACCAGAGATCTGTAGGGCATCTTCTTTGCCTCAGCTGTTTTTTCATCCGTCATCGGAGATGTCTCCTTGATCAATTTTATTGTGCTCTCAAGAGGCGTCGAAATCGAATTTGCTTCATCCATATGGAATCTTTTTAGGATATCTTCCACGTATTTCTGCTGTGAAATCTTTATAAATCCGCATCGCTCATCTTGATGAAACCCAATTCCCAAGCAGTAATACAGGATTTTTTCTTGGCAACGCGATGTGGTGGACGTGTAAAGGAGGTTTTAAACATTTAGATTAATTTTGGACGTGGAAGGAAAAAATAACAACCCCTTTGTTATGCAACACCAAACGTAATAACACTGTATGACTTGTAAATGTTAGAGTTACATGCTTTCGCGAACAGATCCAAACGTGAACAGGTACAGAAGCAAGAAGAAGATCGCCAAACATAAAAAGATTAGCGTAGAGAGAGACACGCGTACCCGTATCGGGTCACACTACGTTTTTGTCCAACACTTCCCCTCGAAACGGGCACGGTCAGGTTTCCCGAACAACGTCGACTCCGATCATATCCATTAGTTCCAAAACTGTCGTATGTTTAGTTTTTGGCAATCCTTTGGTTAAGACGTCGGCTGCCATCTCGCTCGAAGCCACGTATTCTAGTTCCAGCAGTCCTTCCGCAGCTTCTCGAACGAAGTGATGTCTCATATCAATGTGCTTCGTCCTTGCATGGAACCATGGATTTTGCGACAACTTTCGAGCACCATTGTTATCGCAATATATTTTTACTGCTGAAAGAGCGTCTAAACCGAATTCAAGAATGATTCGGCGTAGGTGGACGGCTTCCTTAGAAGCATCGCTTAGAGTCATGTATTCAGCCTTTGCTGAGGAGAGGGCTACCGTCCTCTGTTTCCACGACTCCCAGGATATTGCACCGCCGACTAATGTAAAAACACACCCCGTGTATGACTTTCGATTGGTCGGACAGTTTCCCCAATCTGCGTCGACATAATCGACCAGATGGTTTTCAGACCTTCTGAAGAATAAGTCTGCCGATTTCGTGGCTTGAAGATATCGCAGGACGCGCTTTGCGGCAACCCAGTATTCCTTAGCGTAACAGTTGTTAAACTGCCTCAAATAGCTCGTAGCGTGAGCTATGTCTTTTTTTGAAAACTCTCTTTATTGAAGTCCAATTGAACGAATACAGTGTTGCCAAGTGGCAGGGGGATCTGTATGTGGCTCCCTTGTGTTCGGTAACCGACTTCACATAGGAGTTAAAATTTTTGAAAAACAATGTTAATTGCGCGTAAATATATATGTAGAAGTCGTTGGGTTGAGTAAGCTTCAAAAAAGAATATTAATTGTTGGACGTTCGAAAAAAAAGGCCACTATCGCTTGGGGTGAGCTATGTCTGGTCTCGTGCATGTGGTGAGATACATGAGGCCTCCAATCAGCTCCCTGTAGGGAAAAATTTGATGGTTCTCTTCCGTTTTCACTTCCGACTTTGTGAGCTTCGGTTCCACCTCTAGAGGAGTAGCCACGCTCTTTGATTCAACCATTTCAAAATGTCGAAGAAGATCTTTTATATATCCAGGTTGACTAACAGCGATTCCGCCCTTGGTTCGTCAAAATTCCATTCCAAAGAAATGCTTCGCTTCAACGAGATCCTTGATATCGAAGGCGCGCGATAGATGTTGCTTAACCCTGAGAGCATCGCATTTGCCTTCCGTCGAATATCGCTCGATTTCGGTTCGGTGCGGATGATCTCTATTAATGTTTCCTTCGTAAGTCTCGGAAATTCCATATATACGGTTTCCTGGAGATACTCGGTTAGATAAGCAGTTGTCACATCAAACTGATGTACTTTCAAGTTGTGCTGCGCCGTCAGTCCCATAGTCAATCTTATAGATCCGATAAGAGTCACCGGGGCGAAAGTATCGTTGAAGTCCACATCCGAACGTTGTGAGAATCCCCTTGCGACGATTCGGACCTTTCTACGCAGTGATGCCAGGACGTGGGATTTTTCCCACGCATGCGCACTAGCTAATCCTCTGTAATGTACAGTAAAACCTCGATAAATGCAGAGAATTCGGGACCGAATCAGTGCAGTTACGAAGCAGTGGTTTCTATTCTGTGTTTACGTTCAGGCTCCAGCCGAGCGTGAGCTTAGAAAAGAACAGACAGTAGAAGAGACAAAGAGGTCCAACCTACAGGGGGACCGGCCCGAACGTATCCATGTGACAATACTAATCCGAGACTTGAACTTTTCCATTTTTGATTTTTTTTGGTTGAAAACTTCGCTAACGTATTTGTGACAATTTTCTGATTAAAATGATACCAAACACGACATAGTTTGAGCAATATTTACTTAATATTTAATTCGTTTACTTGCTATTTAGATAACTCAAACATATCGTGTTTGGTATCATTTTAATCAGAAAAATGTCACAAATACGTTAGCGAAGTTTTCAAAACAAAAAAATCAAAAATGGAAAAGTTCCATCCTCCGCTTAGTATTGCGTCATCCATGCGTTAGGGCCGGTCCCCCTGTGCGTTAGGCCTCTCTGTCTTTTCTACTGTCTGTCCTTTTCTAAGCTCGGCGCTCGCTGGAGCCTCGACGTAATAGACTAATATAAGAGCCAGCGCCTGCCAGACCTACGTTAAAGTATAAAAGCTGAAAATTTGTTTGCGTGTTCTTACTGGTGTAGGGAACAATGTTTAGGGGCTAAAAACCTTGACTAACGGTGCCTTCGGCAGGTAACAGGTAATTTAGGGTGCAGTACATGACCTCTGGCACGTTATAGTATAAAAGCTGAAATTTACACAGAGTCTTCAAATGACCATTCTTAGTCAATATTTAAAATGACAGACCTATCCGAAGGGTCTAACACTCCCCCAGACGCGATAGAAGGGCAAATGCACTGACAATGAGAGAGCATTGCTCAGGTATATGAATGCATTTAAGAGAGTATTCGTGCAGTTTAAATTTTATAATTAATGAAAATTATATGTGAATATTACTTAAAAATTATCATACAATAATTTTCAAATAACCAGACATATTCGAAGGGTTAAACACCCCCTTAGACTGAATAAAGGCCAGCTAGAACTATATATGAGAGAGCATCAGAAAACTGTTAAGTTAAGTGAACTTGATGCGAAGAAAATTATTTATTCAGTACATAGACATTAAATTTAGATTGTTTATTTATTAATATAAGTAAATAAATTAAATTTAGCTTAATATTAATTAGCGGTATAAAGTCAAATGCATCGATAGATCGTAACTTATGTATATGAATAAATGGAAAAAAATATTCGTTTGGAATTAATTAGTAGCGTTTCAAAATAATATAAAATATTATTATATTATAAAATATTACTATATAAAATATTATTGTATATTAGCGGTATAAAGTCAAATGCATCGATAGAGCGTTACTTATGTATATGAATAAATGGAAAATAATATTAGTCAGTATTTTGGAATTAATTTGTAGAGTTTTAAAATAATATAAAATATATATAAGTAGATATGTACTATTCAATAATCATGACATAACTAAAAAAATTTAGAATAATTTAATAATATTTAACGAAATATGAATATAATATTTTAATATATTATTGTATTTTATATATTTTTTTGAGAATTATTTTGCAATAATATTCGAACACTTAGGTCTATTTGAATAATATATATATATATATATATATATATATATATATATATATGTGTATTTACTACTTAACATTAAGATAATTTAATTTATTTACTTATATTAATAAATAAACAATCTAAATTTAATGTCTATGTACTGAATAAATAATTTTCTTCGCATCAAGTTCACTTAACTTAACAGTTTTCTGATGCTCTCTCATATATAGTTCTAGCTGGCCTTTATTCAGTCTAAGGGGGTGTTTAACCCTTCGAATATGTCTGGTTATTTGAAAATTATTGTATGATAATTTTTAAGTAATATTCACATATAATTTTCATTAATTATAAAATTTAAACTGCACGAATACTCTCTTAAATGCATTCATATACCTGAGCAATGCTCTCTCATTGTCAGTGCATTTGCCCTTCTATCGCGTCTGGGGGAGTGTTAGACCCTTCGGATAGGTCTGTCATTTTAAATATTGACTAAGATTGTGCCAGAGGTCATGTACTGCACCCTAAATTACCTGTTACCTGCCGAAGGCACCGTTAGTCAAGGTTTTTAGCCCCGAAACATTGTTCCCTACACCAGTAAGAACACGCAAACAAATTTTCAGCTTTTATACTTTAACGTAGGTCTGGCAGGCGCTGGCTCTTAGTCTATAAACACAGTCCTGACATACAGCAGCGTCCTATGCATTTAAGTCTCGCACAGGGAACCATTTAGCAGTGCAGTTAACGGTACAGGTAACTTTTCTATGTTTTCATCTGACTCCAGCTGACCACGAATCTAGAAAGGGGTAAGCAATGGGAAACCGCCCCCTCGAAGATGATAGGGTTAAAGGAACCGGGACTCGGTTGCGGTGCACACGCGACTGACGGCGATGCGTTCATCTTTACTCCATTCACGAACTAATGGACTACATTTTGACGATGCTCAAAGTTTGTTAGATATCTATGCTATTGAGAGAAACGTTCCTCAAAACGTTCGTACGAACGGACTCCTCGCTGTCAATCACGTGTCCATCACATGGCGACTTCCGTTATTTTTAACTGTTGCATCTTCGAGGGGGTGGTTTTCCATGGTCTGTTCCTTTCTAAATTTACGGTCAGCTGGAGTCGCATGAAAACACTGAATAGTTACGCAACTCGACAAATTAACAGCTATATGCAACCTGTGCAAGGTTTAAATGCACAGGTTGCGGCTCAATGGCAGGACTGTGTTTACGTTACGACTCCAGCCGAGTTTGTTGTTGTTATTATGTTTGCTGTTTACTAAAATTTAATATTAAAATTTGTTGTTAATAAAAGAAACATCATCCTTCTCAACCAGGTCGTCTTCACCTATTATGGCCTCTTGTTTGCCACCCTCAACGTCTCCTCATTTTATGTATTTTCCATAATACTATATTAAAATTAATTAGAACTCAGTGTCGGCCTTAAACTCACGCCTTAATTATGTAATACTTCCGCCACGTCGTAACGTCTTCTATTGCATTACGCTCTACTAATCGGAGTATGGAACTTTTCCATTTTTGATTCTTATTTTTTGAAAACTCGTTAACGTATTTGTGAGATTTTTTTTTATTAAAATGATACCGAACGCGATACGGTTTGAATTATATTTAATGCATTTTCTAAGTTCGGCGCTCAATTGGAGCCGTAACGTAGACACAGCCCTGTGCATTTAGACATTGCACAGCTGTCGATTTGCTGTACATTTATTGAGTTGGTAACAATTCAGCGTTTTCATGCGAGTCTAACTGAGCTCGAATTTAGAAAGTGGCAAACAATGGGGGGACCCCTCACCCCCGAAGATGCAGGGGTTAAAGGTACTAAGGCACGATTATGATGAACACGCGATTGACAGTGAGGAGTACGTTCGTACGAACGTTTTGAGGAACGTTTCTCTCAATAGCATAGATATCTAACAAACTTTGAGCATCGTCAAAACGAACTCCATTAGCTCGTGAATGGAGCAAAGATGAACGCATCGCCGTCAATCGCGTGTGCACCGCAACCGAGTCCCGGTTCCTTTAACCCTATCATCTTCGAGGGGGCGGTTTCCCATTGCTTACCCCTTTCTAGATTCGTGGTCAGCTGGAGTCTGATGAAAACATAGAATAGTTACCTGTACCGTTAACTGCACTGCTAAATGGTTCCCTGTGCGAGACTTAAATGCATAGGACGCTGCTGTATGTCAGGACTGTGTTTACGTTGAGGCTCCAGCGAGCGCCGAGCTTAGAAAAGGACAGACAGTAGAAAAGACAGAGAGGACCAACGCACAGGGGGACCGGCCCTAACGCATGGATGACGCAATACTAAGCGGAGGATGGAACTTTTCCATTTTTGATTTTTTTGTTTTGAAAACTTCGCTAACGTATTTGTGACATTTTTCTGATTAAAATGATACCAAACACGATATGTTTGAGTTATCTAAATAGCAAGTAAAGGAATTAAATATTAAGTAAATATTGCTCAAACTATGTCGTGTTTGGTATCATTTTAATCAGAAAATTGTCACAAATACGTTAGCGAAGTTTTCAACCAAAAAAAATCAAAAATGGAAAAGTTCAAGTCTCGGATTAGTATTGTCACATGGATACGTTCCGATGGTTACGATAGTATCGTGTTACACTGCCTCGTCGCCGAACGTCGAGGTTCGACCGAGGGGGATCCCCCTATGTGGAGGGGATAGTTGCGATGCATTTATCGGTACAAACTTCTTCGGCATTTATCGAGGTTTTACTGTATATACTTTACTCAAATATGGGGTATTCTTAGACAATTGAAATACGGTAGAAATTACAGGAAGAGGACATTTTTAAAAGAAATAACATATTTACATGGAAGTAAATAAATATATATTTTTTTATTATTTTGTACATCTGTAGCCGATTTATTACATGAATTCCAACATTTGTTGCGACAGTAAGGAAAACTGCAGAAAACCTTACTAGTCTTCAAATAAGATCATTATATATAAAACATATAGTACATAAAAACATGCTCAGGTGAAGCGGCCCCAGGAGGTTGCTAAAAAAAAAGAAATATATCATAGATTAATCACACACATATGTTTGCCTCATGAAGTAAAAGATAAATAAAAACGGGAAAACAAAATATATAATAAATATTTCATAAAATATATAAAAAAACATAAATAAAAATATCCTAATATTGCGCAAAGAATCACCTGTGCATGCTGGATCACAAAAATAAAAATAAAAAACTATATACATAAGAAATAAATAAAAGTATTCTTTGCGAAAAGAATATTGCACTAATCAAAATATTATCACAATAAAATATCGCAGTACGTAATGCTGTCACAAAACCAAAACAGAAGAAAATATTTATCATGAAAAATATGCCGAAAATAACATCAATTGAAAATGATCAAGGACATATTATAATTGTGACAGCAATATTTGTTAGACAGATTATAAAGATTTTATTGGATATAAAATACGTAAGCTTATTACACTCAGATTTTACACGCAGTTCATTAAAACAGATCTTGACCGGAAGAGCATGATACGCCATGAGATGGCGCGTTTGTATCTCCAACACCCCCTCTCAAACGCGACTCAGTCATTCCCTTGATCTCCTCATGTTCAGGTTCTATTTCAGTTAGCCCCAGACGAGATGTTAGGTTGCGATGACTTGGCCCATTTAATGATTTTGTCAAGACGTCCGCGATCATTTCGCTTGTATGGATGTATTTGACGTCTATTTTGCCATCCTCATGAGCCTGTCTTACATAGTGGTGACGTATGTCTATATGTTTGGTTCTGGAATGAAAAACAGGGTTTTTTACCAATTTTTGAGCACCTTGATTGTCGCAATAAATTACGGTGGCTTTTGCGCCTGTGTCCGCATATCCAATCTCCGTTAAGAAATTTCTCAAATACGTCGCCTCTTTTGCCGCTTCACTTAGCGCCATATACTCGGCCTCTGTACTTGATAGGGCGACAGTACGTTGCTTCCTCGATTCCCAAGTGACCGCACTGTTTGCAAATTTAAACACGTATCCGGTGTATGATACTCTGTCCTCGACGTCATTCGCCCAATCAGAGTCGGTATATCCCGTTAACGTATCCGGAGTACCTGTAAAAACTAAACCAAAATTAGTCGTCCCCTTTAAATATCGCAAAACCCTTTTTGCAGCGTTCCAGTGCCTTTTGCGGTAATTTTCGTTAAATCGACTCAATACGCTAACGCTATGAGCGATGTCCGGTCTTGTTGCGACCGCCAAGTACATGAGTGCTCCCACCAGAGATCTGTAGGGCATCTTCTTTGTCTCAGCTATTTCGTCATCCGTCATCAGAGATGTCTCTCTGATCAATTTTATTTTACTTTCCAAAGGCGTCGAAACCGAATTTGCTTCTTCCATGTGGAACCTTTTTAGGATATCTTCTACATATTTCCTTTGTGAAATCGTTATAGATCCCGATCGCTCATCCTGATGAAACTCAATTCCCAAGCAGTAATGTAATGCTCCTAAATCTTTTATTTTGAAATTTGACTCCATAATGGATTTTATATTGTTAAATAATTCCTGACGGTTCGTTGCGATAATGATGTCGTCAACATAAATTGCAACTATTATAATGTCATCTTGGTTGCTATTGTAGTACACGCACTTATCTGCATTCATTGGTCTCAAACCCATTTCTTTTAGCTTTGAGTCAAGTTTCTCATACCACTGTCTGCCCGATTGTTTTAGACCATACAATGATCTTTGCAACTTGCAAACTAAATGTTCCTTTCCAGGTTCTTCAAAACCTTCTGGCTGCTCCATGAATACGTCCTCTTTCAAATCGCCGTTTATATATGCCATTACCACATCCAATTGGTATAATTTTAACCGGAGCTGTGCAGCGATAGCGATGATGAGTCGTATGGAGCTTAGTCTTACCACGGGAGCAAATGTCTCAGTAAAGTTTTCATCAAATTGTTGAGCGTATCCTTTCGCGACCAACCTGGCTTTGCGCCTTTCAATTGTTCCATCAGCATTGTACTTTGTACGCAACACCCATCTGCATCCAATCACGTTGCCATTAGGTGGACGCTCTGTTAACTTCCATGCTTCATTTTTGGTAAGCGCGTTGAACTCTGCTGACATTGCTTCCTTCCATTCGGAAGCGAAAGGCCCCGATAAGGCAATCTCAAGAGTTGGTGCAGGGCTTTCCTGGTATACCAATTGCGCTCGATGCATTTCCACTTGGCATTCAGAGTAAACCTTCTTAGGTCTGCCTCTTTGTCCAGTTCGTATCAGTTTTGGCCTGCCACGTCCTCGTTGGGTTTGCATTTGTTGCTGCGCAACCTCATTGTCGTCATCCTGTACTGAGGCTTCCTGCTCCTGAGGATCGTCTTCAACTTCCTCATTCTGAGTTGTTTCATGTGTTTTCGACAGCAACTCGACATCAAAAAATTCAGGTTCGATTTTTCTATTTTGAAGATTGCAAAAATCGTTGACAAACCTTATATCTCTGCTTTTAATTATTCTTCCAGTCCTAGTACTCCACATACGATATGCTTTCGATTCACTGGAATATCCGAGGCATATGCATTTTTCGGATCTCGGTTCAAACTTTCCCTTTCCAGGCTTCTTATCCATAACGTACCCGGTACATCCGAAAGGTTTCAAATGTCGAACGCTTGGTTTCCGTCCGGTCCAAGATTCGAAAGGAGTTACATTACTTAAGCTTTTTGAAGGGCATCTGTTTCTGATGTATGCGGCCGTTGCTATTGCTTCGGCCCAGAATCTAGCTGGCAATTTTGCATCAGATAGCATGCACCTAGCCATTTCCAATAACGTACGGTTCATACGCTCGGCAATGCCATTTTGCTGAGGGGAGTAAGCCACTGTTTTCTCTCTTTTAATTCCACACTGCGTTAGATATTCAGTGAATTCTTTCCCGCAATATTCCAGTCCATTGTCTGTGCGAAGTGTTTTAATTTTTCTTTCGGTTTGATTTTCGACCAGTGCCTTATATTCCATGAAAGCACTCTTAACCTTATCCTTGGATCTCAAAAATCGCACTTCAACCCACCGTGACTTATCGTCTATGAAGGTTGCGAAGTATACAGCTCCGCCGATAGATTTTATTTTTACTGGGCCACAAACGTCAGAGTGTATGCAATCAAGAACGTTGTTGCTTCTCGTCATCGATAACTTTGGAAAAGGTGTTGACGTTTGTTTATTCTCGATGCAGATTTCACAGTCAGGCATTGGATGTTGTGATTTCAAGGACAGTCCTATCACCATGTTTTCTTTAATCATTTTTCGCAAGTCAGCTTCGTTGAGGTGGCCAAGGCAACGATGCCATTTGATGATTTCATCGGCCCAACAGCCTCCAAGTGCAACTGTGCTTCTGTTTGGTGTTATCACAAACAAATTTTCGTCCTGATTTGCTATTGCTATTATAACGCCATCAGATTCCATAATCTTGGCTGTAGTTCCCTTAAATATCACGCTACGCCCACTTTGTGTGACCCTTGCTACTGAAAGAAGATTCATTTTTATGTCAGGTACATACAGTGTATTTTCTAACCTTAATATAAATTTTTCAGTTGCCATATAAACTGTTCCTATTCCTAGTACTGCTGCAGTTTGATCATTTGCCACCTTCACAGATTGGTTCGACAATGGCTTCAAATCCACGAAGTGAAGTTTGTTATTGCATATATGGCTTGTTGCACCACTGTCAATGCACCAGTTTCCTTGACTACGTGTGCATCCACTTGATTTGGCAAACGCTGCTTCAGTGAATCCACTTGAACATGAGAGCAGAGACGTTAGAGCCTTTTCATTCGCACATGTCATTGCTATGCGTCGTTGTCCCGTCTCTTGTTGCCTATCTGCTGCTTTCTTAAAACAATCAGCAGCCTTGTGACCTATTTTCTGACAATAATTGCATTTGTAATTAGTTCTTTTCTTATATGCACTTTGAAACTTTTCAGTATCTTGTCTTTGGTACTTTTCAGTTTTCGTTTGTTTATTGCACATTGGCTTTTGACGTCTTTCTTCCTGAACATGGTACGCATCGGTTGCTTTAGTGTCTGGGTTACTCGATTTCCGTGAATTTGCTTCTTCAAGCAGCTTGACTTTTAGTACCTCTGGTGTTGGAAGTTCATCACGTGTTTTTATTGCACATCTGAAATTTTCGTAACTTCCAGGAATACTATGCAGCAACAAGACTGTAAGAAGGCTCCCATGGATATTTACATCTAGAGCTTTCAACTTGTCTACTATGCTAAAATACTTATTTAAATGCGCAGCCATATCGTCACCTTCACACATTTTTGTAAATAGTAGTGTTTCTAACAAACTTGCCGTTTTAGCTGGTCCTTTTGATTCGTAGACGTCGGCCAATTTTCTCCATACTTCTTCGGAGGTCTTTGCATTCTTTACGTGGCAATACTCACTAGAGTTTAGCGCGAGAATGATGTCAGCTTTGGCTTTCCTATCATTTTTCGTCCAGTTTGCGATTGCGACATCGTCTTGGTCCGGTTTTGTCTTCTCGCCAACAACGTATTCCCATAGGTCGTTTTTAGTTAGGATAGCTTCCATTTGGATTTTCCAAAAGTCGTAATTCTCGCTATTCAGTTTTTCGATTTGCGTGCTCGGACTAGTCATCTTTTTACAGCGGCGTGGTCTTACAGACAAGAGGTTACGTTGTCCTAGATTTTTGCCGATACAGCTTACCTTTATCCTTTAATTGCACCTTTCTCTTTTTATTTTACACTTTTTGCGCAATTATGGGTCCTGGGCCCATAACCTGTTAGACAGATTATAAAGATTTTATTGGATATAAAATACGTAAGCTTATTACACTCAGATTTTACACGCAGTTCATTAAAACAGATCTTGACCGGAAGAGCATGATACGCCATGAGATGGCGCGTTTGTATCTCCAACAATATTATTAGTTAACATAACAATAAAAAGACAGAGTGCCGATGCTTGAAAAGATAAAAAGCTATGACAAAAAAATGCGTTGCAAACGCAAAGAAAGATTTTAAGTGTTATAAAATTTGAATATGGGAAATATGGAATAATTGTTTTATATTGGTTTAATATAGTGAAAAAAATTATTTGTGGATAGCATGCACTAAAATCTATAGTTATATTAACACTAAACCTACCGACAATTCTTGCATACCTATTCCTACCGCGCGCGGTCAAATTGACCGGTAATTAAAAAAGTTATCAATTTTATTATTCAATGCAAATAAGGTTGATTTATTGCTAAATGTATATAAAATAAAGAATTTTCATGAAGTTTCGTCCAAATTTATTTTTATATAATTTTGCGCAATCGATACTTCGAACTGATCGCAACAGTTCGAGGAGTGTTGACAGAAATAGACCACGCCGGGCCCGAGCGAGGGTGGTCCCATCCGGCACTCGGCACAGAGCGACGTCGGGAAAATAAACTAAATAATTTATTGTATTTAGAAGATCATCTCTCTGTCCGAGAATGCTAGACTAAACCCTGAACAACGACGCACTCGAAAAGTGGCGACGAATGGTCGTGTCGCCACATTCTTGTTCATCACATTCTGAAAACTCTTCTTCTATGTCCGTTATACTTCTTAGGTAATTTGTAATTTTCAAAAGCTTTGAAATTTTTAGGGTAAATATCTACAACAGATTATTACACTATGTAAGGAATAAGAAATTTACATCCAAGTTATGATACTTTACTTTACCTCCTTCAAATAAACAATTGTAAAAAAATTGCATAAGAAACTCTTTAGAAGTGTCCTACTCGAGACTGTAATCAACACTATTGCTGTCTACTGTTTTTAATTGAAACCGACTCTGAGATAAATATAAAAAATTTTACTTTGAGACAACCGTATAATACTTTTTCCCACCGGTCATATTGACCGACCGCGGTAGGTAGGCCACATAACAAATTTTTCTTGGAAGATAGAGAGAATAACTAGAAGTAAAAAATGAAGAAAATATTATATGCATATTCTAAGAATTGTCATATAGTTTGATAACGGTATTATAACGTTTAAAAATGTGTACGTGTTACAAAAGATTTAAAACGGTCAATTTGACCGGTCCTGGTAGGTTTAGTGTTAATCATTTTGCTGACTGATTCTAGTGTTGCTGGGGGAATATAAATTCTTATATTCGTGCAATTCTAGATGTTTTAAGTCTACTTGAAAAGAACGGCAATCAATATTATTGGCTTGGAAAGAACATCGAATTTTACACACCGCGTCTAAAGTGGCCGCATCAATCTTATTTCTCTTTTTATTCTTCACATCTGTAACAATAGAAAATAATCTTTCTGCTTCGGTATTAGAAGGCGGAAGAGATTAAACAGCTTGGACTAAAATTTCTATACAGGTAGCCCTCCTACAACACGGCATCCTATAACACGGTTTCGCTATAACACGATTTATGAATTTCGGAAACCCTTCTACAACACGGTATCCTATAACACGGTTTCGCTGTAACATGGTAGGAAAATTGCAAAAACCTTTATACAACACTGTATTTCTATAGCCGCGACGAGGCTTGCCATCTTAAAGATACAGTGTGGCATAAACTATTTTGATTTCATCTCCGTGGCTTGAAAACAAAAGTATTTCACGCTGCTGATCGACAGTCTGCGTCGAGCCACGGTGTGTCAAAGAATAACTTTTTAGTCTTTAAAATATTAAGGAAAAATTAACATTGATCCGGTAAGAACCAGAAAGCACAGTCAAATTACAGATTTTTTAAAGAGGAAAGAAAATATAAAAACTTTAAATGAAGAAAAAAGTTGAAACTGAAGGCGATATCATTCCACCAAAAAAACGTTCTCGGTTTGTTATACTGAACAGTGACGATAAAGAAAGGGTCTAGCCGAATAAGGGGGTCAAAAGTGCCCTTGAGCCGATTTTATTCGACGATGGGTCATTCGATAGGTAATGATGAAAAACCATTACACACAAATTTTTAATCCGATACCTTCACCGGGAGGGTAGTTATAGGGTAAAATGGAAAAATCAGTTTTTGCCTCATTTTCCCCAATTAATGTGGTGCAAAAATTCCAAAAAAATTCTAACACATTCTAAACATGAATGTTCACGTTAGAGATTTTTTTCAGATTTTTCCTTTGCAAGTTCCACTCACGAAAAATGAAAAACCAAAAAAAAATTTTTAAACATCGATTTCGTATTGAAATCTTCCGAGCACAACTTTTTCCTTTTCCACTGGTTGCCTAATGTTATCGTTGTTATACCCTAATTTTTCAGATTTTTTGAGTACGGTGCATCACGGTCGGAAAAATCAAAAACCGATTTCTGGGACACATTTTGAGCTGAAACACACCCATTATTTGCCATTCTTGCATGATTTTAGTACACTATGTTCATATTGTGACCTTTAATGTTTCTGCACAGAAATATGTAGATGTTAAAGAACAGAATCGGGATAATTAAATAAACTGCTGATTGTATGGTCTTTATAACCTAGAATTGAATTTTTAACACTATAGTGTTCAAAACGAAATGAGACTCGCACTCCTACTCCTGCGCGGACAAAGTATGCCTCGATGTCGTGACGTTTTCGAGTTCCCAGAATTTAGTTATATTACTCGCTCATCAAGAGACGAAGCGACGACGGTCACACATAAATTTTTAATCAGAACGTCATGATTTGTTTAACGTGGAGCACCTGCCTTGCGGCTTAATCCCCACGGCCCCCATGGGCGCGGGATCGAGATACGCTCGATCAACGCGTACGTGCCTAAGCAGCGTACTACCAGTCTTAACACGAAGCTTGTGCGTCACACTGGTCGGAGCGGAGACTTTCTTAACTCCTACCGGCTCTGCAGGCCGGCACCCGAGATGGAAGGTTTACTGCATCTCACACAGCGACATCCGTAGCATAAGCCCGCCAATGTCTCGCCAGCATTTGGCTCTTGAAACTTTCGCCCCCACGATGGACCTACCCACGGCTGGGCCGGAGTGGGCTAAAACTCCGTGGGCAACCCAGCCCCCGTGGTACCAATACACCCTTGGTTTGGGAGCACTTGACTCAGGTCGGTGGGGTCGTTAAGCCCAGTAGGGTCTCCCAGGCCACAGAATGGGGACCCTACACCTTGCCGTAAGACAGCTCGGGGACCCCCGGGCGCGCGAATGCCCGTACCTACCCAGGTTAACTGGGTAGGCCCCTGGGGGAACACTACTCGGGTCCGGTGGGGTCGTAAAGCCCAAAGCCGGGGGACTAAACCACTCACGAAGCCCCCACGGCTCCCTGCCGATAAATTTTTAATCATGGGGAATCTCGAATAATCGCTTAACGGGCTGGTAACGATCCAGCCAAGCTTCGTCTTCTGAAGCGCAGGCTGTCGCGAAAAGGCGCCGATCTGACCCACTCAGAGCAGCTGCCAGAATAACCCGGCACCGATGAGCAAATCGACGCTCGCTGGCGAATGAAAAGACGGGTCAGCTAATCTTATGTTAGATGGAATCGAAATCGTATTCCGATTGATCGCGATGTTCGGTAAATTATCGCTGATTTTATTTGCAACGATACAGTCGATATCCGCGGTGAACGCGTTTACGCGCGATTTGATCGTTACGCGCGTTGTTTGCGTGCCCGCCGTCGCACGGTGGTCCAGAATGTGCATTTAGACGCGCAAAAGTCAAAAAGCCGATTTTGGAATTTCGATTTGTTTTGCGTATATCGATTCCTCAATGTCCACGGACCTCAGAAATCAAAAATTTTTGAAATTGGATAAAAATTGTAGTTACAACAAACGCTTAAAGTTGAAACTTTTTCTGGAGGCCTTTTTCTATCGAAAACCACGTTGTCTTCTTTCTAACATTCAGACGAAACTATGCAATATTTTGTAATAATTATTGTTTCTATTTGAAGAGCATTCTTCCACGATAAAAATACACGTGTCGAACATAAAATTATTGTTTGTAATTTATTCAAAAAATAATGTTGAAAACATGAAAGAAAATCGTCGAAGTTTTTTATCTTTTGCAGACAAATTCTATAAAGTGCTACATACTTACACTATCTAATTAATACCATTCTTTTCTGTAATCCTTCCCCTAAACGATCCTGCAAAAATATCATCCGCCCGGATCTGCCTTGGACGGTTTTTTATTGTTTAAAGATTCGCGCGCACCTCGACAAGGCGCTGCCGCAAGACTGTCTCGTAAACTTTCGACAGGTATAACAATGAAGGGCCCAGGTAGACGCACGAAATCTTTGCAGAAATAACTTCTATATAGTCTAAGGAATATATGTGGAAAGTTTTAGCCGTATATCTTTCGATACTTATAAGTTATTTAATTTTTAAGTGAACCCTGCACGGCAAAAACTGGGATTTCCTTTCAATCGGATAACCTAGCTCGTTCCTCTTTGCTCGCATCCTAACAATAAAGCAATTAAGTAATAAAAGTGATGCTTTAGAAGTCTTCGTCCTCGTTAGTGCCAATAATATGTTGTTTTTATTGCACGGTATCTTTAAGAAACCCAGGAATTTACTGACCGCATGTCCCACTGGGTCTATGCAGCTGGTCTGGGTTACATAAACTTTAGGAAGGAATATCAACAAAAGGTGCAGATAGATAAAGCCAATTTTAGCAGGAACTATTTCTATATAGTTTAAACTAAACATCTTCAAAGTTCTCAGAGACTACTTTGTGGTACTTTTTAGTTTTTCCATTTTGAAGTTAGCAATGTAAGCTGAATAAGGTAATGTACATAGCTACCCTCTACATATCAACAGCCATTTTGTTTTTAAAATTTTGGAGTGCAGATTCGTAATCAGCGACCCAAAAAACATTAGAATACTAATTTTTGTGCAAAACAATTAATTTTTAAACAAACCTATCCGCCATTTTGTTTAAAAAATTTTTGAGTTCAGATTCGTAATCAGCAACCCAAAAAATAATAGATTACCAATTTTTAACTAAATCCGGTGTGTTTTGAGCCCGTGGTGACGATTTGGAAAAGATTGAAAACTGCGCGAGGTGCGTGAACAGCTAAATTCACGCTCTGGACCACTGTGCGTCGTGCCATCGCCGAATCCTGAAATCACGACGTTACACGGCCTCGCACCTAATTGTAATGCTTCCAGAAACCGACGCGTAATAAAATTCGCCTGAGAACTGCAATCTAAGAGCACACGACATTGCGTTTCAACGTCGGCGCTGTCGTACGCGTACACGGAAGCCGTGGATAAAACCACGAATTCGTCGTTTTGAGACGCCGATGCGTGGGTTACTACTACCGACTTGGAGGGGCCCTCGGCATCCCCTCCCTTCGCGGGTTGCGGCTGCGGCACACTCGACTGCTGCGTGAAATGCAAGAATGTTATGTGTTATGCTTGCTTCCGCAAGTTTTGCACGAGCCAGCCGGACACTGACTTGCCTTATGAGTGGTCGATCGCAGACAACTTCCGCATATTACGCATTTTCGTGCTTCCCCGAGCCGTTGCTCAGGTGTGAGCCCGATAAAGTCTCTGCACGTATGCACCGAATGATTGCCGTTGCAATACATACATTTTGTGTTCACCGTCACGATGTTCGCGGTTGTGACGCGAAGAGCGCCGCTTGGCGGGCGAGCGTTGTGCCCCTCCAGCACGTGGCACCGATCCGCAAGAAAACTCATAAGAGATTTAAACGTAGGCGAATCGGTGGTCGATAATGAATTTTCCCACTCGCGAGCTGTGATCGCATCGATTTTAGAGCCAATTATGTGAATCAATAAATCATCCCACGAATCCGTCGGCCTTCCCAATGCTTGTAGCGCTCGCACGTATTTCGTAATTCCGGCGGAAAGATGTCGCAACTCGCGCGCGTTTTCCTTCGCAATCGGCGGCATCTCAAAAATGGCGCGCAGATGCGTCTGCACGATAACTCTCGGATTATCGTATTGCTCATTGAGCATGCCCCACACTATCGCATAATTGTCGGCTATTTCCAACGATTCTACTATTTCGGCTGCCTCACCGCTCAACGATCGCTGCAAGTATTGGAATCGCTGCGCGTCGCTTAAGGTCGTAATAGCGTCGATTACCAATTTGAAGACATCGTGGAAAGGGAACCACTCGTCGTATTTCCCCGAAAATGTGGGCAGATTCAATTTCGGTAATTTTATGTTCGCGATTGCGTCGCTGTTAACCCTTTCATGCATAATGTAACTCAGGAGTAACATGTGCTTTATTCATCTTTCTAATGCATTCTAGTGTTATTATCGGGAACTACTTCCTGTAACTCAACTGTTACAACATGGATTTAGAGAAATAGAATAGTCTGTTGTTGTTTCTGTGCGTTTGTTAAGGTTTGAGATTAGTTGAATGCAGCAGTGTCAGTTCCCGTGCAACGCTGGCGCAGTTACCATTTTCAGAGCTTGATAAATAAGTAAAAGGTCGAATATTTGTGATTGACAAATACGTATTTTCATCACTATATGTTTTTATACATCATAGACAGTCAGGTTAATATAATTTTCGATAAATAATAATTATATTCAGTATTTTCTTTGTGTAACTCAAGTGTAACATCATGGAATTGGTATCTAGTCATGTTGATCGACGAGGTAGATTCTCATGTGTCAATCATACTTACAGATTACTCATATTGAGAGAAATATAAAGTAATTGATAGGAGTCATTTTGCTGTCTAAAAAAAAGAGAGCTTTTCCTGTTTCCAGACCTCCAAAAGCAGTTGTACAGGACAGGACAGATCATTGGCCAATTTGGGATTCAAAACGTAACCGATGTAAACTGCAAAATTGTAAAGGAAACACAAATGTAAAATGTAGCAAGTGTGATTTAAATCTTTGTTTCCATTCAACAAAAAACTGCTTCAAATTGTTCAATGAATAAAATGAGTTTCATGATTTACAAAAAATTGAATTATAATTTATTCAAAAAAATGTCTTGACCATTCAGTTACTGTTTTTGTATATATTGTAAATATTTGGTTTATGAATTTCAACTCTGCTATTAGTAAATTTTATGCATTTTTTAAGATTTTAATGGATACCTAATCATTTCTAGAAACTCAAACACTTTTATATGATCTAGCCTATTTCCATGATGTAACCGAGGAGTAACATGAAGAAAATCCCTTTTTTTTTTTAAATTGTGTCCAGGAAAATTTTTTAATTATTTTTCTCATCACTTTTAGAGTATTTAGAATTGATTAATATTTTTTGCAACAACAACGAGAAAATCATGCATCAAAGGGTTAAGACTCCGACCGGACGGCGAGGGCACAATCTCGGGCGTCGCTCTTGCTTCGATAATTCGACGAAGCCTTGTGCTAATCGTGTAAAAACCCTCTTCGAATTGTACGCGATCATTTGTTTCTGCGTCATCGAGGATTTCTATTTGTCCTTGAACGGTTTCGTACTCGGACCAGTAAGATTCTAGCTTCATTTTCCGGTCGTGTGCCTGCGCGATTACGTCCGGATTCACTTCCGTGGTACGATCTATAAAGAGACTCGAAATACGCGTGTACGAGTCCTTTATTATCGTACGTCTCCTCTTTAACTCGGCTAAACTCATTGTGAATCGACTCGAGAAGAACGTGCAAATGAAATACTAAACGGAATCGCGTGATTGTAGATAAAACGATAATTTGGTCGGCAAAGAACTCAAACAATGTCCTTACTTGTGGCCGAAATGGTCGGCGTTGGATGCCCCAGGACGTCGCAGCACGTGGACACGGGAATCTCGTGGCGTCGAATCTCGTTGCAGGTTGAGCCTCGTAGTGCCGAATCCCGTCGTGGATTTGGGCCTTGCCGTGGGCCGGATCTCATGGCGTAGAACCTCGTGGCGGTTCTCGTGCGATCAACTGCGTTGTCGACGGCACGTTGTGCTCGGCTTCTCGGTCAACCGACCTGGGATGCTGCTACCTTTCCTTGTAGAATGCCCGCGTGGCAGTAGGAGTTCTTCGATGAGAAGACTCAGCGTCGCGCGATATTTCAGCGTATACACGAAATATCCGGCTCGAAGGACCAATTTGTAGAATATAATGCGGTTATACTCTTGGGAAAGGCGAAATGAAAAATGCACAATTCCCTAGTTACTTGTAAAATGTTTAAAAAGTGTACTTTATTAAATTTGCGACTTTACTCTGTCGAGTCCAGGGTGTGTAAACTCCTATGTTAAAAATTTAGACCGCAGATGTGCTGCCATCTATCCAGGGACCTGGAACTAATAGTTATATATATAGCATACTATGCTATATATATAGATATATAGCATGCTTTCATATATATATATATAGTACTGCTTTCAAGCTTTAGAATTATAGAGAAGTATAATGAGTATACTCCACTCAGTTCGCCATTGTGAAATTTCTGAAACTCTTAATTTCACAATGATGAAACGGAGCGCAGTATACTCGTATAATAGTGAGGTGAAAGGTATAATCTTAAATTCATTTTTTTCTTAATTTATTAAAGGCAAAGAGTTACATTTTTTTACTACATATTTACTTACAACTAGTTATCCTGAAACATAATATCAATTATTTTATCAAACCCTCCTCCTTTCTCAAACGGGCTTGGGACCGTCTATGGCGGAGTTATGCCTGTTACCCTAGGTAGGGACCCTTCGCTAGGTACTGACGGTCGGGTCAGCCGAGCCCAGGATTTTTATAGAGGTCTATCTCCTCTCTTTTCACAGCATCTAATGCTATTAATTTATGTAGCAAATCTTCACCTGTACCCCAGGCAGGGGCCCTTTGCTGGGTACTGACGGCCGGGCCAGCCGAGCCCAGGATTTTTTAAGAGGTTTATCTCCTCTCCCTTCATCGTTGTAATTTCCTTTTCAAACGGAGATTATATTTCAATTGAGCTTTCTTCATTATGGCATTGTTTGTTGTTCTTGTATCTTTTCCGCTCAACATTCTATTGATTCTTTTACACCAATTTATGAGGAAAATATTAATTGCAGTGTTCACTATCGCATCCTTTAACGATTCAAAATGAACTCTGCATTCGATAAAGTCAAATATGATTCGCTTTTGGACGGCTTCTTTCATTACTTTGGCTACTTTAAATTTGAAGTATTAGGGGGACCGGAAAGTAATGTCGTTTTCTTACGCTAAATACAAACACATACATTTTTAACGAGTCTTTATTTTTAATCAATGATGTATTCCCCATCATTGTCAATAACCTTTTGCCATCTAGTGAGTAAATTTTCAATCCCTGATCGATAAAAATTAATTGGTTTTTCGGCAAAATATCTAGAGATGGCATTTTGGATATCATCCAAATTTGCAAATGTTTTGCCACTTAAAAAGTGTTGCAGCGCTCGGAATAAGTGGAAATCCGATGGTGCAACATCGGGCGAATATGGTGGATGAGGCAGCACCTCCCACCCCGATTCATTAATTTTTTCTAGAGTTCGCCTTGCGCAGTGCGGTCTTGCATTGTCATGTTGGAGAATGACGCCTTTTCGGTTGACAATCGCTGGCCACTTTTCAATTAAAGATTGATTGACTCGCTGCAATTGTTCGCTGTAGAGGTCTGCAGTAACAGTTTGTCCAGGTTTCAGTAATTCAAAATGAACAATGCCGCGAATACTCCACCAAACACACAAAAGCGCTTTTTTGGGGTGTAAACCTGGCTTAGCAGTACTCCGAGGGATTTCATTTGGAGAGAGCCACTGCCTTTTGCGTTTTGGGTTATCATACAGGACCCATTTCTCATCTCCTGTGATCAAGCGATCAAAAAACGCTTCTGTGTTGTGTCGTTGAAGCAATAAGTTGCATGTGATTGATCGGTTAGCCTTATTCTGTTCGGACAGATTATGCGGGACCCAAACACCTGCTCTGCTTACTTTCCCAATCTGCTTCAAATGTTCTTGGATGGTCGACCAAGGTTGGTTGAGACTGTTTGACAATTCCTCGATCGTCTGACACGGATTTGCTTCCACTTCCGCCCTTAACACGTCGTTGTCTAACGCTGATGGTCTTCCTGATCGATACGAGTCGGAAAGATCAAAATTACCCGATTTGAACTTGGAAAACCACCTTTGGCATTTACGAATGTCCAGTGCATTTGGATAAACATCGCAAATGTTTTTGGTAGCAACTGTTGCGTTATTTCCCTTGCGAAACTCAAAGAGCATGCAATGCCGGATGTGTACCTCTTCTGGTATTTGGCTGGCCATTTTACCCAAAATTACAAAAAAAAATTGTAATTCAATTGTCTATAAGTAAAGAAATCACTATAACCTCACAATGTCTTTGGTACGCCTCTGAACCAAACAATGAGCTGACAAATGACAATCAAGTATTGGCATGCGCAGAAACGACATTACTTTCCGGTCCCCCTAATACATATCATTGATCATCCGGTACAATATTTTATTTATTTTTATAATAACATCATTGAATGATGCCTGTCTGCAACTCAGAATGCAGTTGTTGCACTCTTTGTGGGCATTCTTCTGTAATACTTGTTTTATTAAGCAAGTGTTGCTTATGTGCATATAAGATGCAGTAGTGCAGTTTGAAGATGAGATCGTGGTGTTTAAAATCTCTTCTTCATCATTAAGGTCCTCAGAGACACATTGATCCAGGTATCTTTTCAATGTAAATAATAATTCTCCGCTGCAGAGATCTTCGCAGTTTCCTTTATTACTGCGTCCGGATGATAGATTGTTAATTAGTAGCGTTTTATATGTACCACTGAATCCGATGCATGTAGGAGTGGTATTCCTGAAGCCAGTAGCCCTTATACTACCAAAAAATTTTTCCAATCGATCTTGATTTACGTATCGAGTTTTTACAATACGTAATCCATTAATACTTAACTCTTTCCAGAGTTCTTGAAAATTTTCGATTGTTTTAATCCAGTTCCCGATACATGCTGATCCTCCTGTTACTTCCTTTGTCATGGAATTTACAAAACGCATGTTTTTTAATGCGGGAACTGCCGTTGTCAAAAAGCTGTGGTGCTCGCTACTTTCTGACAATGCACATCGTAGCGGTTTATCTCCGTGTAGTAGGTGCCCATTAACGGAATCGAACAAACTGTCGAAGAAGCGCAAAACTTCGACAGTACTTTCTGCCTCATTCGGCATTTGCATAGGTCCAATAGCCGTATGAAATGTATCTATAAATTATAAAATTTTAGCTATAGTAAATAAATAAATAAATATATATGTATATATCTATATAGCAAAACTATTACGAAAATTTACTTACCAGCTCGTGATAAAATGCTTAAACATCCAGCGACTGTATTGCTGAATACTTGCGTCGCGTACTTCACCTTCATCTTTTTTATTTTCTGAGGCACTACATGTTCGTCCGTTATTTTTGTCATAATGCGAAAAAAGTTGCATATATGGGATTCCATTTTGTATGCCAATTCCATAAATTTCCGTGACGCATACTGTCTGTTCCCGTCCATTCCAGAGGCAGATACATTTATTTCTAAATCTTTATTTAATAGATTATTGTGGACGGTTTTCATCAAATGAGGAGGATCAAAAAATGGAATCACTTTGGCACCATTAACTTCAAATGTGTAGGTTCCTAAAAAAAGCACATTTTGTGGTTTTAGTGAAATATTTAAAAATTCATTATGATTCATAATGGTAAGAAATTGCATATTTACGGTGTTCTTCGCCTCGTTTCCATTTCTCTCTTCTGGTATCTTCTACAAGGCGATTGATGGCTGCAACGTTGCTTGTGCCTTGGTCGCACACAGTGGCAACCACCTTGAAGCCTGTCGCTGCTATCTTTTTAATTGCATCCTTAATGCAATATAGCAGCTGTGGAGCTTTTGTCTGGTTCTCACAAAAATTGTAAGAAATTGGAATTTTCCATCCACTTTGCAGACCTCTGAGCATAAATACTAATGCATGATCAGCAAAGTGGCCAGTTCTTCTTACGCTCCAGTCTTCAACACCAACCACTTTATCCTGGATCTTGTCATAATGTAAATGAGGCTGCAGCGCCATTTCGTCCCACATCAGAATAACAATAGGTCTCTTCTGGTGGAACTTTCGCAGCTTCTTCTGATAAATGCCTTAGCATTATCTTGCACAAGCCGGTACTTAAATTTATGTTTTGTAACATATTTTTTAAGGTACGTGTGCTTGGCATATTACATAATTGACGTAATAATTTATACGACCTCGGCGACTGCTTATAAATGGTTAAAGATAGTATTTTTTCCTTTTCTGTGTAGCGTCTTCCCTAAAATCAAATTAATTGTTAATTAAACAGTTCTAGAAGTAATTGTTCTTATACCTTTTGTGTACCTTTGGTGCATATTCTGATGTCCGTAACTGCATATCTATAAATATTCTCTGAGTTGCAGACAGTTTACTGGTGTAATAGCTGTAGCCCTGATCTTTTATTTAAAGCTTTCAGCTTTTGCCTCAGATTTTTGTTCTGTTTTGCAGCATATTTTTGCTGTTTCAGCACTTTTTTAACATGAGTGAATACTTTTAATGCTTTTGGCGTAAAAGCAGTATTCTTAGTAATAGTATCTGCCTTCTGTGAAGCACTACTGCATATACAGTAGGACTCCTCGGCAATCGAGGAACCTAGAATCTTATTCCCTTCTTTGGGCGGAGAATTAGTTACCACCACTCTTTTTACTTCCCCGCTTTTTTCAACTAGAGAGTGAGCGGAACAAAGATATGTTAAGAGTTTTCTGTCCTTTCTTAAAGCTCCCCTCCACTGAGCGTCACTCAGTGGAGGGGCTGGGAACCTACAATCTTTTTCCGGGAATTTACGCCCCGATGCCGTAGATTGCCGAGGAGTCCTACTGTATTACAAAAATAGTTTAATGGGCTATCTGTAAAACAAAGTTAAAAATTAAATTTATAACGATTTCATTTTAACAGTTATATTATATTTGTAATCATTATACTTACTTGAAGTTTGCGCTACATTCTTTGCATCTTCCAGTATGATGCATGGTACACTTGCAACCATTTCCATTTCTTCTTCTTCATGTGGATGTACTTCTGTTTCTGAAAAAATAAAAGCATGTACTGTATATAGAAACAGCGTATAAT